>CM022298.1:210541776-212941776 GCA_011799875.1 Thinopyrum elongatum | reverse complement strand
ATTTCACTTTCATTTAAATTTGAATTTGACTTAGGAGTTGAAATGCAATATGATGCTAATGATGATTATGCACTATTAGGCTTGCTGACATGTCATTATCAAAAGTGATTACTGTAGCTAATGACAGGGGGTGTTACACTCTCAAACAACCCTGCAACCAAATAACAAAAAGTCTCTTGTGTCCCCAACACACCCAATACAATGGCAAATTGTATAGGTGCACTAGTTCGGCGAAGAGATGGTGATAAAAGTGTAATATGGATGGTAGAAATATATTTTTATAATCCGAATAAATAAAAACAGCAAGGTAGCAAGTGATAAAATGGAGCACAAACGGTATTGCAATGCTTGAAAACAAGGCCTAGGGTCCGTACTTTCGCTAGTGCAATCTCTCAACAATGCTAATCTAATTGGACCATATAACCATCCCTCAACGTGCGACGAAGAATCAGTCCAAAGTTCTTATCTAGCGGAGAACATAAGAAGAAATTGTTTGTAGTTATTCTTTCCGATCGATCTATCCAAGAGCTTGTACTAAAATAACACCAAGTTATTCTTTCTGATCGATCTATCAAGAGTTCGTACTAAAATAACACAAGTTATTCTTTCCGATCGATCTATCAAGAGTTCGTACTAAAATAACACCAAAGCAAATTCAGATTCATAATACTCAATTCAACACAAAGAACCTCAAAGAGTGCCCCAAGATTTCTACCGAAGAAACAAAAGACGAGAACGTGCATCAACCCCTATGCATAGATTACCCCAATGTCACCTCGGGAATCCACGAGTTGAGTGCCAAAACATATCTCAAGTGAATCAATATAATACCCCATTGTCACCACGGGTATTCATATGCAAGACATATATCAAGTGCTCTCAAATCCATAAAAGTATACAATCCGATAACAACAAAATCTCAAAGGGAAAACTCAATTCATCACAACAAGATAGAGAGGGGAAAACACCATATGATCCAACTATATTAACAAAGCCCGCGATACATCAAGATCGTGCCATCTCAAGAACACACGAGAGAGAGATTAAACACATAGCTACTGCTACAAACCCTCAGTCCCGAGGGTGGACTACTCCCTCCTCATCATGGTGGCCACCGAGATGATGAAGATGGCCACCGGTGATGATCTCCCCCTCCGGCAGGGTGCCAGAATGGGGTCTAGATTGGTTTTTCGTGGCTACAGATGCTTGCGGTAGCGGAACTTCTGATCTAGGGTTACCCCGAGGGTTTTTGGAATATTTGGGAATTTATAGGGCGAAGAGGCGGTGCGGGAGGCCACCGAGGTGGGCACTACCCACCTGGGTGCGCCTGGGCCCCCAGGCATGCCTTGGTGGGTTGTGCTCTCCTCGGAGCTCCCCTCTGGTACTTCTTTGGCCCACCAGGTGTCTTCTGGTCCAGAAAAAATCTCCAAAAAGTTTCGTTGTGTTTGGACTCCGTTTGGTATTGATTTTCTGCGATGTAAAAAACAAGCAAAAAACAGCAATTGGCACTGGGCACTATGTCAATAGGTTAGTCCCAAAAAATGATATAAAGTTGCTATAAAATGATTGTAAAACATCCAAGAATGATAATATAACAGCACGAATACTTCATAAATTATAGATACGTTCGAGACGTATCACCCAACATGTTGATGCTATTCCATGATAGCATGCCAAGGTTCATGAATTTCAGACGGGGTTTGGATTTACTAGAATTACAAAAGCAAGTACCTCAACGTTTGCCGGAGAGCCACGGTGCCGTGGTGTTCGAAATTCATCCCCATTTCTTTCATGGGACATAAGATTAAACCCATGGGCACATATATGATTTTACAACCCATTTTGGTGCACCGGAGCATGTGCATGTATTTTAATTTTGAATTGTGCACCTGAAATGGCTAGAAAACCAAGTTAATGTATAAAAATGTCCAAGCGAACCCTGAATAATTCCAATTTTTTGACGACACACCTATAGTTGCATGTTCACTGCAGATAAAAGTTCTAGCAATTCAAACACCCTCCTTTGCCGTTGTGACCCCATTATGTAATTCAAATCAAGTAGATCGCACACAGTTTATTATCACCAACCGTGTGAGATGCAGTACAAAATACCTTGGAGCACCGTTAGAGTATAGTACGCCTATGGCTTACGCGAGAAGGTGTGTCGGCTACAGTCCACAGCCGGCGTGTCAAGCACACTAGCTCGCTCCCCAAATATTATTTCACTGTTCAATCGTCGCCGGTGAAAGATGGGGACATGGACCCGTGTCGTGAGGGCAACTTCGGCGGCCCACTCCGGCGAGAGCGCGGCCGCAGCCACCATGTGCATGCTAACAAGCTACATGAGCACGGCCGCAATCTGCGACCGGGCGGCCAAGGCAGCCCAAACAGCCGCTGTTGCTTCTCAGGTGGCGGCAGCAACATCTGCCTCGGGGATAGCAACTGGCGAGAGCGGCACAGCATCTGTCTGTTCTGCAGCGGCAGCCTTAGCCCTGATAGAGGCCGCCCACGCCCAACTCATGGCGGTCACCGCACAACTCGAACGAAGCTTCTCCGACAATGGTCGGCAACCCACGACCGAAGAGTTGGCAATCGCCAAGAGCGTTCGAGCAGTCGTCTGTTCCTCCACGGCATACCTTGCCACAACGGAGCCCGTCCAAGCCCAGATCACGGCCGCCCACGCCCAGCTCGTGGCAGCCTTTTCCAAAGAGATGGCGGATGCGGATGGCGAGATGCATGCCGAGTATGGTGTGATGGATGCCATGGAGCCCCTTCCCCAGGAGATCGTCGGGCGTGAGCTGGACATGGAGGAGGCGGCGGAGATCGACGAGCACCAGCCGTAGTAGTACTCTTTGTTTTGTTTAATTAAGAGCGCCAGTCTTTAATTTGTTAGAGTAATGTTTAGGCCAGCTAGCTCTGTTTAATTGCTGAACTTGCTCGATTAAGAAGTGTGGGTGTGCTGTAGTCTCCTTTGTGTACCCAAATTATGCAATGACATGGATGACCACTGTAACCAGGGAAATTCGAACCAAAATTTTTGACGTTCAAACTCATCACACACGGGTTAAGCTATATGAATCATTTGTGATGTTCACATATCATACACACTGCTGAATAAGGGACCGTGTCTGATGACACTTTGCGTGCCAGTTTTTTCGCTGCACCGATTCAAAATTTTCGGCTTCCGCGGAAATATCTACCTCCCCGCCCCCTCCCCCTTACCAAAAGCCACATTTCCCCTATTTCTGCCCTCCTTTCCAAGTTGAAACCTTCACTCCTTGCTTGCAGCGCCGCCTCCTCGCCGGCGACCCTCGTTCACGCTGCTCGGCCTCGTCGATCCAGGTAGGTAATCCACACCCGACCCCCATCCTCCTCTTCCTTCCACATCCCACATGCCCCAACCGTCGGCGCGACACCTTCCACCCAAATCACCGACCCCTCCCCCAAATAAGCGCCGCCCTAAGCCATGGTGGATGCAGTATAGCCAGGAGCTCAAGGAGCATTTGGCAGTGGAGAAGCAAATCACGGCCGCACGCGCGGATGAGGTCGCGATGGCTGCCATTCGTGCCGACCCCCAGATCTTGGAGGAGCACCTCGCCGTCAAGGCCACCGTCGACACCTCGCACGCCGATGCCGCGACGCGGTTGGCTGCTTTAAACGATAGTTCATGGTGTTTCCTCGAGGCCACCATCGGTGCCTTCGATGAAGACTACAAGGTGTTTTCTCAGCGTGCCCGTGCTTACCTCAACTTTAGAGGTAGCAGGTTGGTGCCCGGAGTGGCTCAGGCAACTAACCACTACGACGAGGGCACCCACGATGTGGAGGCCTCGCCCTCTTCCATGTCCAAGGAGCCAATCATCATTGATATCTCCGACGATGCGGAGTAGCTTGTCTTATTCTCACTATAAGGACCTATGTTCAGTTTGCTAGCTACGCCGGTTAAGCATGCTCGGTTTACCCGTTGCATGTGCTGCTCCTGCCTTTCCTTAACAAATTCTAGTGAATTGTCCTATCTACTTTTACCATGCAATATGTTGCTCTAGTGTATATGTTCTATATGTCGTGCAATGTGGTGCTCACTTATTAACTGTTTGGTTAATTAGTTGTCGTCTTTAGTTAACTATTTGGTTCAATTCTGTAAATGTGATGTTCAATTCTTCAGGGTGCAATTTTGTATTGTCTTCCATGTGAGAAATAAATTGAATTTATCTTTACAAAATACATGAGAAACAAATACAATTGCTATATTTCCAAGTTATCAAGCATGCTTGGTTTGGTTAACTGTCTAATCTTCTAGTATGTTATACATTGTGCAATGTGGTGCTCAGTTAACGTTTGGTTCATTTGTTGTGGTGTTTACTTAACTGTTTGGTTCAATTCTGCAATGCGATGTTCAATTGTTGTGGGTGCATTCTGTTATTGTATACCATATGAGAAATAAATCGAATTTGGTTGTACTAAATACATGAGAAACAAATACAATTGCTATATTTCCAAATTTTTAAGCATGCTTGGTTTGGTTAACTATCTGATCTTCTATTAGGAGTATGTGCAATGTGGTGCACAGTTAATGTTTGGTTCATTTGTTATGGTGTTTAGTTAACTGCTTGGTTCAATTCTGCAATGCGATGTCCAATTGTCATGGGTAGAATTTTGTATTGTTGTGCATGTGAGGAATAAATCGAATTTGGCTGCACTTAATACATGAGAAACATATACAATTGCTATATTTCCTAGTTCTTAATCATGCTTGGTTTGGATAAATGGGTTTTCCATGTGGCTTGAATTAATCTGATGAATCTGCAATGTGCTTATTTTTCATCAACATATTTTACTGATAGCATGCGAACCCTCACTTAACCTGATCACTAACTACCTTATATGTGTTGCAAGGAAACAATGGGAAGCACTAAGGTTTACAATCGAGGTTTGCACATGCATGGTCCTTTGTCTAATAGCACATGCAATTGCAGGAACCATTCTAATATGTAGGTTTTTAACAATTTGGTCTTGCACATGTAGGTCCTGCTGTCAAAGGTTTTGACCCACTGTTCGACCCTATTTGCATATGGGGAAATGAGTTGTCCATGAATATCAGTCAAGTCAAGAAACTCAGAAAGATTGTTAGGATAAAGAAATTAGCGAAACAACAAGATCTTTGTTTGCGCAATGAAGAAGACATCAGTTCACTACAGGATGATACTAACTATTATATCTTGCCTTTTTTATTCCTTTGCCCCATTTCCAATATAGAGAAGATATTTATGCACATCCTTGTTTTCAGGCCTTTCCAAAGCAGTTCACTGATAATTACCTCTCAAACAACCTGTATGGTCAGGAGGCGAGGAAGGTATTCATACAACACCCATGGTTCAATATTGAAGTGTTCCTGAAGAGGACGAAGGATGGACAGTCAATCATCCACAGGCACTGGCCTAAAGTTGCAAAGACCTTCAACATCAATGAAGGCTCAATATTCGCCTTCCGCTTCAGCAGTTTTCTAGATGAGATTCATCTGTCTATGTACCGTCTATGATGCTAATTTTGAAAGGTTATAGATGTTGCATGTGAAACTTGGTGCTGGTGCAGTTGTGTAATGGGGTAGCTGAGTGCTGAAGCTATATAATGTTGTACTCTGATGTATTTCAATTATGAAATCCTGCTTCCTTAATATGAAAATGAAATATATTGTGTGCTTAATATGAAATTTCAATTAGATTAATAAATGGATTATTAATAATAGGACAATTAGCCTGCTAATTGGGTTTTTCTATTGCAAAAAGTTATTGAGAAAACACCATGGGCGATGACCTCAGGCAACGGACACAGTTTCTTGGAATAAACCGTGTTGGATCAATGAACAATCACAGACGACATCCTCTTGAAAACTATTTGCGTTAGGCCACGTTGCGCAAACGTTTACCACATAAATAGTGTGTGTGATGGACAACCTTTGCCACACAGTTTCTTCTACGCACCGTGTGTGATGCATTCAATAACGCAAACGATAAAATTGTTAATATCATCTGCAATGGCAACGCTATCACAAATAATTTAATGGGGAAAATTGTGTGTGATGTACCTGCGAATGGAAACGTTTTCCTTGGAGTGACTGTGTGGGATGTATATACGAACGGAAACGTACTTCTTGGATTAACTGTATGGGATGTACATGCTAACGGAAACGTATTCCTTGGATTGACTATGTGGAATGTACATACGAACGGAAACGTTTAGCCGTGACTGACTGTGTGGGATGTACTTATGACCGGAAATGATTTAGGATGTATAATTGTATTTTTTTAGCACAACTGTATGTATAACTATATTTGATCGCTCGCCCGTCGCACACGACCTCATTTTGCCGAGCATATGTGCCAGGAGGGCCTATCCCCGACGGTTTCTGGGTCGTGTGGGAAGGACCCCCCTATCGCAGTCACTCACTAGGCGACGGTTCAAAATGCCATCGCGGAAAGGGGTTAAAAACCGTTTGTATAGCACCTCACTATACCAGTGATATAATATTTAGTGGGGGCTCACAATCATAAAAGATGTCCAAGATAGTGTATTTGCATGTGAATCTTCTCTTCCCTTATTTATTTTTTCATGAGTTGCATCACTGACCAATGCTATGTTTGTCAATCTCCAACAAATTTTACCACTTATACTTTCCTTTATGTGATGTCATTACTTACCATAAGATTAGCATATGATCTTTTTCATTTATTTTCCTTTCTTTTGATTGAAACATAAAAGAGTAAAGAATCAAAACTCAAACTAAACTTTATTATATATCTCGCACACGATTACATATATAGATGGATCACTAAGCAAGCACTCGAAGAGAAAAGCTCGAACTAAACATTTATTGAACTAAACCATAGGATAACTCAAGATCGAACTAAAATAGATAAAGGCAAAGATAGTGGTGGTGATACGATATCGGGGCACGTCCTCCAATCTTGGCACAAGCCAAGGGGAGTGCCCATACCATGAACTCAAGTCTCCTTTGGTGGTGAAGATGATGATGGTGGTGATGTAGTAGTAACGGGCTTATCCTTCGGCTTCCATGGCAGCGGCTCACCATCGTAAGAAGAAGCGCGAGTCTCACGAGTCCTGCAACTGGCAGCTAAACTCATACCTTTAAATCTCACCTCATATTCAAAGAATTGATTTTGGAGATCATAGATTTGGCTTTGCAGAAAATTGATTTGCTCGTTGAGGGTGAAGGCAAAGTCTTTCATGGACCGGCCATCCACCTTGTGATCACGGGTGAACTCCGTAATCATAAGGTGATTGGCACTGAGCCCACGTTCCACCATCCCCTTGCACTTGAAGACCTCCTGCACCATGGCTTCGAGCCTAGCCTCCACGGTTCCCGTCCTCTTGGGCCCCTGGACGTCCCGGATGTGGAGCACCCCCTCACGCAAATCAATGGTTTGAGGGTGCTGCATCACCTCCCGCAAATACGGGTTGATGACGTTCTCAAAGAACTTGTCCTTGGAGGAGCTCGAAGCGGCCATGGCGATCTAGATCTGTCATAAAACAGCAAGAAAGAAGAACAACAGATTTCTCCGCGATACGGTGGTCAATACATTCGAGGGGTATATAAAGATTTTTTATCTTGGGAAACAAGCAAACGGGAGGAAAACGGAGTCGGGAAGGTTCCCGAGGTGGGCACAACCCACCTGGGCATGCCAGGGGGCCCAGGCGCGCCCTGGTGTCTTATGCCCTCCTCGGTTGCCGTCCTGGTTGTTTCTTATTTTCCTAATTTTTTTAATATTCCAAAACTGACAGAAAATATTTTTGCGGATTTTTCGGAGTCCGTTTACTTACCGTATCACGTACCTCCTCTTTTTTTAGTATTCTGAAGTGTTCTGGAATGTTTCTTTTATGTGTTCCTCCGGTGTCATGGTTTGGATAATATTGCTTTCAACATTATTAGGCGTACCTGAGATATAGTGTTTAATTCTTTGACCATTGACAACCTTCGGGTTAGTGCATTCGGCATTATTGATCTTGATAGCTCCAGAGCGATAAACCTCCTCGATGATATATGGTCCTTCCCACTTAGTGAGAAATTTTCCTACAAAGAATCTGAAACGAGAGTTGTACAAAAGAACACATTCTCCCACTTTGAATTCCCACTTTTGGATTCTTTTATCATGCCATCTTTTAACTTTTTCTTTGAATAATTTGGCATTTTCATAAGCTTGGGTCTCCATTCATCTAGTGAGCTAATATCAAATAACCTCTTTTCACCAGCAAATTTAAAATCATAGTTGAGTTCTTTAATTGCCCAATGTGCTTTATGTTCTAACTCAAGAGGCAAATGACAAGCTTTTCCATAAACCATTTTACAGGGAGACATACCCATAGGATTTTTATAAGCTGTTCTGAAGGCCCAAAGTGCATCATCCAATTTCTTAGATCAATTCTTTCGGGACCTATTAACAGTTTTTTGTAATATTAGTTTTATTTCTCTATTGCTAAGTTCAACTTGACCACTAGATTGAGGATTATAGGGTGATGCAATTCAATGTTTAACATCATATTTAGCAAGAATTTATGAAAAGCACCATGAATGAAGTGTGAACCACCACCAGTCATTAAATATCTAGGGACTCCAAACCTCGGGAAAATAACTTCTTTAAGCATTTTAATGGAAGTGTTATGATCAGCAGTACAAGTTGGAATAGCTTCTACCCACTTAGTAACATAATCAACAGCAATCAAAATATGTGTATACCCATTAGAGGAAGGAAAAGGTCCCATATAATCAAAACCCCAAACATCAAATGGTTCAACAACAAGTGAATAATTCATAGGCATTTCTTGACGCTTACCAATATTACCAATTCTTTGACATTCATCACAAGATAAAACAAACTTACAGGCATCCTTGGAGAGAGTAGGCCAATAAAACCCAGATTGCAATACCTTGTGAGCAGTTCTATCTCCCGCATGATGCCGTCCATAAGCTTCAGAGTGACATTTCCGTAGGATTTGTTCCTGTTCATGCTCAGGTACACAATGTCTAATAATACCATCTACTCCTTATTTATAAAGGTGTGGGTCATCCCAAAAGTATTGTCTTAAATCATAGAAGAATTTTTTCTTTTGTTGTTATGTGAAACTAGGTGGTATGTATTTAGCAACAATATAATTAACATAGTCAGCATACTAGGGAGTATTATGAGAAACATTTATTGCAGCTAGTTGTTCATCAGGAAAGCTATCATCAATAGGTAGTGGGTCATCAAGAATATTTTCTAACCTAGACAAGTTATCAGCTACGGGGTTCTCAGCTCCTTTTCTATCCGTGATATGTAAATCAAATTCTTGGAGCAAGAGAACCCATCTAATGAGTCTAGGTTTAGCATATTTATTTTCCATAAGATATTTTATAGCAGCATGATCAGTGTGAACAATTACTTTGGAATCAACAATGTAAGATCTGAATTTATCACAAGCAAACACAACTACTAAAAAATTATTTTTCAGTAGTAGCATAATTTCTTTGGGCACTGTCTAGAGTTTTGCTAGCATAATGAATAACATTCAACTTCTTGTCAACTCTTTGTCCTAGAATAGCACCTACAGCATAATCACTAGCATCACACATGATTTCAAAAGGCAAGTTCCAATCAGGTGGTTGAACAATAGGTGCAGAAGTTAAGGCTTTCTTAAGTGTTTCAAAGGCTTCTACACAATCATCATCAAAAACAAAAGGAACATCCTTTTGTAAAAGATTTTGTAAGGGACCTAGAAATTTTAGAGAGGTCTTTAATAAATCTCCTATAGAAACCAGCATGACCTAGGAAACTGCGAATACCTTTAATATCTCTATGACATGGCATTTTCACAATTGCGTCAACTTTGGCTTTATCCACTTCGATACCTTGTTCTGAAATTTTATGCCCCAAGACAATACCTTAATTACCCATAAAGTGGCACTTCTCCCAATTCAAAACAAGATTAGTTTGCTCATATCTCTGCAAAACTCGATCAAGGTTGCTTAAGCAATCATCAAAAGAAGATCCATAAACAGAAAAATCATCCATGAAAACCTCAACAATCTTTTCACAAAAATCAGAGAATATAGCAGTCATACATCTTTGAAAGGTAGCGGGTGCATGGCATAAACCAAAAGGCATACGTCTATAAGCATAAGTTCCAAAAGGGCAAGTAAAGGTGGTTTTCTCTTGATCAGGTTGTGAAACAGGTATTTGAGAGAAACCAGAATATACATCGAGAAAGCAAAAGTGTGTGTGCTTAGATCATCTTTCTAGCATTTGATCAATAAAAGGCAAAGGGTGATGATCTTTTCTAGTTGCTTTATTTAATTTTCTAAAATCAATTACCATTCTATAGCCAGTAACAATTCTCTGTGGAATAAGTTCATTTTTATCATTAGGAACAACAGTAATACCTCCTTTCTTAGGGACACAATGAACGGGACTTACCCATCTACTATCAGCTCTGGGATAGATTATACCTGCTTCCAGAAGCTTTAATATTTCAGTTCTTACCACTTCTTTCATCTTAGGATTCAAACGTCATTGATGATCAACAATGGGTTTACCATCAGGTTCCATATTAATCATCTGCTGACAGAGAGTGGGACTAATGCCCTTAAGATCATCAAGAGTACATCCAATAGCAGCACGGTGCTTCTTCAGAATTTTCAATAATCTTTCTTCTTCATGTTCTGAAAGGTTAGCACTAATAATAACAGGATACATCTTTTTCTCATCAAGATAAGCATATTTCAAAGTGTCAGGTAATTGTTTTAATTCAAACACAGGATCACTTTTAGGTGGAGGAGGACCTCCAAGAGTTTTAATAGGCAAATTATGTTTGAGCAGAGGTCGTTGATTGAAGAAAATTTTATCTATTTCATTTCTTTCATGCATATGCATATCATTTTCATGGTCTAGCAAATATTTTTCTAGTGGATCAGTAGGAGGCACGGCAACAGAAGCAAGACCAACTATTTCATCCTTACTAGGTAATTCTTTCTTATGAGGTTGTCTATTAAACTTGGAGAAATTGAATTCATGAGACTCATCACCAAAGTGGACACTAACAGTTTGTTCATGACAATCTATAGTAGCATTGACAGTGTTCAAAAAAGGTCTACCAAAGATAATGGGACAAAAGTCATCTTGTGGGGAACCAAGAACTAGAAAATCAGTAGGGTATTTTACTTTCCCACAAAAGACTTCAACATCTCTATTATCAAGTTTAATAGTAACATCTATGTCTTCTATTTCAGCGGGTGCTATGTCATCCATAATTTCTTGGTATAAGGTAAAAGGAATAGCACTCACGCTAGCACCTAAATCACATAAACCATGATAGCAATGATCTCTAATTTTAACTGAGACAACAAGCATGCCAACTATGGGTCTTTATCTTTTTCATCGGGCTTGGCAATTCTAGCAGCTTCATCACATAAGTAAATAACATGTCCATCTATATTTTCTACCAGGAGATCTTTAACCATAGCAACACTAGGCTCTACTTTAGTTTGCTCAGAAGGTTTAGGTGCTTTAATATTACTTTTGTGAACCATAGTTGAAACCTTAGCATGCTCCTTTATCCTAACAGGGAAAGGTGGCTTTTCAATATAAGCAGTAGGAACAACTGGGTCAACATTGTAGATAATAGTTTCATCTTTAGCTATGGCCGGTTCTTTAGTTTATTCTTTAATAGGTGGGTGATATTTAAACCACTTCTCCTTAGGGAGATCCACATGAGTAGGAAATGATTCACAAAAAGAGGCTACTATCTCAGAGTCAAGTCCATATTTAGTGCTAAACTTCTGAAAAGCATCGGTGTTCATAAAAGCTTTAACACAATCAAACTTAAGCTTAATACCTGACTCTTTACCTTCGTCGAGTTCCCAATCTTCAGAGTTGCATTTAATTCTTTCTATAAGATCCCACCTAAATTCAATAGTCTTCTTCATAAAAGAACCAGAACAAGAAGTATCGAGCATGGATTGATCATCACGAGAAAGCCGAGCATAAAAATTCTGAATAATAATTTCTCTTGAGAGCTCATGATTGGGGCATGGATATAACATTGACTTAAGTCTCCCCCAAGCTAGAGCGATACTTTCTCCTTCACGAGGCCAAATATTATATATATAATTCCGATCACGATGAACTAGATGCATAGGATAATTTTTTTGGTGAAATTCCAATTTCAATCGATTCCAGTTCCAAGATCCAATATCATCACATAGCCTATACCATGTCAATGATTTTCCCTTCAAAGATAAAGGGAAAACCTTCTTCTTAGCTTCATCGCCGGATAAACCTGCAAGCTTAAATAATCCACAAATTTTATCCACATATATCAAATGCATATCAGGATGTTCAATTCCATCTCCTGCATAAGGATTAGCTAGCAGTTGTTCTATCATACCCGAAGGAATTTCATAACCAATATTTTCAGTAGGTGCAGTAGGTTGAGGGGCAATTAATTTTGGTTCCGGTCGAGGTGAAGATACCCCGAACAAACCCCTCAAAGGATGATTCTCCATAGTAAGTGGTGACAATAAATTTCAGCACGTAGTATAAATTTTTCCTTACCGATTTCCACTTACCAAGAGTGCTTCACTCCCCGGCAACGGCGCCAGAAAAGTTCCTTGATGACCCACAAGTACGGGGGATCAATCGTAGTCCTTTCGATAAGTAAGAGTGTCGAACCCAACGAGGAGTAGAAGGAAATGACAAGTGGTTTTTAGCAAGGTATTTTCTGCAAGCACTGAAATAGTCGGTAACAACTAGTTTGATAGCAAGATAATTTGTAATAAGCAAGTAACGGTAACGGTAAATAAAGTGCAGCAAGGTAGCCCAATCCTTTTGTGGCAAAGGACAGGCCAAAACAGTCTCTTATAGTAAGCAAAGCGTTCTTGAGGGTACACGGGAATTTCACCATGCTACTTTCATCATGTTGGTTTGATTCGTGTTCGCTACTTCGATAATTTTATATGTGGGTGGACCAGTGCTTAGGTGTTGTTCTTACTTGAACAAACCTCCTACTTATGATTAACCCCCTCGCAAGCATGCGCAACTACGAGAAAAGTATTAAGATAAAATCTAACCATAGCATTAAACTTTTGGATCCAAATCGTTCCCTGATACGTCCATTTTGCATCATGCTTTTATATCAATATTTATTGCATTATGGGCTGTTATTACACATTATGGCACAATACTTATGCCTTTTCTCTCTTATTTTACAAGGTTTACATGAAGAGGGAGAATGCCGGCAGCTGGAATTCTGAGCTGGAAAAGGAGCAAATATTAGAGACCTATTCTGCACAACTCCAAAAGTCCTGAAACTACACGGAGAGTCATTTTGGATTTAATAAAAAATATTGGGCGAAGAAAGTACCAGAGGGGGGCCACCTGCCATCCACAAGGGTGGAGGGCACGCCCTACCCCCTGGACGCGCCCCCCGTCCTTATGGGCCATCTGGCAGGCCCCCGACGCCCATCTTCTGCTATATGGTGTGTTTTGACCTGGAAAAAATAAGGAGGAAGCTTTTGGGACGAAGCGCCGCCGTCTCGAGGCGAAACCTGGGCAGAACCAATCTTGGGCTCCGGCGGAGCTGTTCTGCCAGGGAAACATCCCTCCGGGAGGGGGAAATCATCACCATCATCATCACCATCGATCCTCTCATCGAGAGGGGGTCAATCTCCATCAAGATCTTCACTAGCACCATCTCCTCTCCAACCCTAGTTCATCTCTTGTACCCGATCTTTGTCTCAAAAGCTCAGATTGGTACCTATGGGTTGCTAGTAGTGTTGATTACTCCTTGTAGTTGATGCTAGTTGGTTTATTTGGTGGAAGATCATTTGTTCAGATCCTTAATGATAATTAATACTCCTCTGATTATGAACATGAATATGCTTTGTGAGTAGTTACATTTGTTCCTGAGGACATGGGAGAAGTCTTGTTATAAGTAATCATGTGAATTTGGTATTCGTTCGATATTTTGATGAGATGTATGTTGTCTCTCCTCTAGTGGTGTTATGTGAACGTCGACTACATGACACTTCACCATGATTTGGGCCTAGGGGAAGGCATTGGGAAGTAATAAGTAGATGATGGGTGTGACGCCCCTGGCTCGATCATGCACTAATCATACATGCAAATGCACATGATCAAGCCTAAGGACTCACTTGAAGATATCACAACACAACTCTAAAACATAAATAAAGGCATACAAGCATTATATTACAAGCCAGGGCCTTGAGGGCTCGAATACATAAGCTTGATGCCAAACAAGCATCAGCGGAAGCGTCAGATATCTGAGTACAGATATAAAAGAAAGACAGAAAGGCCTTTAAAAGGCGGGGCAAAAGAAAACACTACGATCGAAAGGCGCAGGCCTCCTGCCTGGGACCCTCCGAACCTACTCCTGCTCGTCAGCCAACTCGTAGAAGAAGCCATCCTCGAGGTGGTAGTAGTAGTCGTCGGTGGGGTAGCTGACTCAGGGGCTCCGTCATCTGGTCACGAACAACTGATATGGGTAGAAAAAGAAAGCAAAGCAACCGTGAGTACTCCGAAGTACTCAGCAAGCAAGGATCTACACTACATATGCAACATTATCAAAGAAAGGCTGTATCTATGGACTGGGTTGCAGAAATGCCAGAATGGAGGGGAAAGCCTAGTCCTATCGAAGACTAGAATCTTCAAGCATCTTCAAGCGTCTTGCAGCATTTAGAAGAGTACAGAATAGCATAGTATAATGTAGTAGTGGTTGTAGCAAGCAACAGTCTCGCCCAGAGATCCTTCCTCGACTCCCTGCGAGAAAGTGATCCCGGAGCCACATATCCAGTTATCATCACAAGTTCTAGTTGTATTGATCGGGATACGACTCCGAGTGTCCTTTACCGTAGGACCGGCTATCGATAGATGTTTTCTTCCCTGCAAGGGTGCACCAACTTACCCACCACGCTCGCTTAACTCCGGCCGGACACACTTTTCTGGGTCATGCCCGGCCTCGGCCAAACGACACACCGCAACCCTACCTAGAGCTCAGCAGAGAGGTCCCCGCCGGTCTACCTCCTAAGCGCTCAGGGGTCTTGGGCCATCGCCCTGTGCACTCCGGGTCGTTGCGAGCAGGGTGGATACCAGCGTCCTCTCGGAAGGCCGACACGATCCGACCGTGCCGCAATGCGGAACTGGACGTCTGACAGAGCTTTCGGCTGATGCTACGATGCAGAGTGCCCATAACTATTCCCACGTGATGGTTAGTGCTATCAGGCCGTAGGCCTGCTCGGATCAAATATCCAAATTGTTAGAGGACTAGGGGCTTGTGAAAACAAGCAGAGACTCACGATCAATGTGACCCCATCGTCCCGTCTTGAGGACCTGTTGCAAGGGCTAAGAATGCCCGGTCGCGCCTCGTAGTTATCTCACGGATAACCTCCAAGTCAGCCCGACATCCCATCATTTGCGGGTACCCCTCAGGGTCGTCCCGCCTTTCCAAGTATCAGTTGTAAAGTCATAGTAACCATAGTAACCATGTGTCTAACACCAAGGGGAACCCTGAGGAATCACCCTCGATGGAATTCCACCTGATGTTATCGTCAAGGTGAACGAAGGAGGAATCACCCTCAAGGTCCACTCTTGAGGAGTTGCACGACAGTGTCGTTATCGGGAGTGGAGAAGGAGGAATCACCCTCGATGACCATAACCGATTAACTAACCTACAAGGTTAACATCAGAAGTGCTGACGAGGTATCACCCTCGGCACTCGATAGTAACCCAGTAGTGTCGTACAACTAAGGGGGTGAAGTGCGGTGCCGGGGCCTGGTCTTCGATCCCGTTGATCGGGTCTTCTAATAATCCAGCGGGGCAGTTGGGTCAAAGTGGGGTCTCCGATGGGTCACTAACCAGCCTATACTAAGCAGTTTGGATATCAGGCAGGTATCAGCAGTAGTTACAAAAACAGCCTATGCAACAGAATAGGAGCAATCAATTACAGTAGCAAAATCTAATGCAAGCATGAGAAAAATAGAATAGGCGATATCGGGATGATCAAAGGGGGGGCTTGCCTGGTTGCTCGGCGGCAAAGGCAGAGTCGTCAGAAGTGTAGCCAATCACCAGAGCTGCGTCGGTACCGGGCTCTATCGAGAGAGAAGAGGGGGAGGAAACAGTATAAATACAAGGCAGACAATGCAACACAGAGCAGGCTACGCTAACGTGCGGTGCAGGGCTACCTAAAAGCATGTCTAAGGCATAATAGTTATTTTTAGGGTTAAAGTTGGAATTATTAACTGGTGGTTAAGCACTATTCATCTACCGGAAACAGGCTAAAAGTTGCGGGTTCACCTCCGTAGAGGGTCTCGACACGGAAACAGACGGCACAGTCAGCTTTGTCTCGTCGTTCTGAGCAACTTTCATGTAGAAAGTTTTTCGATCCGAGCTACAGTTATTTGTCTATGATTTGTCAAAGGTTTTAGCATTTTTCTGGAATTAATTTAATTCGAAAATAATTAAATAGCAAAATGCTATGGGTACATAGAAGTGTACCCAGCATTTTGCCCATGTGGCTGACAGTGGGTCCACCTGTCAGTAGTTAATTAGGTTAATTAACTAAATTAACTAATTAACTAAATAATTAACTAACTAACTAACTAATTAACTAATTAATTAAAACAGTAATCATTTTTATTATTTATTATTTTCATTTTTTTAGGCCGGCCCCACTGGGCAGTGGCCCAGCCGGCCACACACACTCATGCACACACACACACAGCACGCACACCACACAGCAACACACACGCACACGCACACACAGCACGCACACACGCACGGCCATGGCCGGCCATGGCCGGCATCAGCCGTAGCAGTAGCGCTTAGCAGCAGCAGCAGGCGACCAGCAAGGGCAGCAGCACTAGGTAGAGCAGCGAACAGCAGCGGCAGCGAGCAGCAGCAGAGGCCGCGGGCGAAGTACGCAGAGACTAAGCTCCGGCCACGACGATGAACAACGGCGTAAACGACACAGATCGGAAGGGGAAAGAGGGGGAATCAGCAGTGGAGCTCACTGCGGGTCCGGTGGTGGGCTCGGTGAAGGCCGGGGTGGACCGGAGAAGCGGCAAACGACGTCGAATGCCGGCGATGTACCGACGAAGATGTGCTCGATGCCGAGCGTACAGGGCCTCCTAGCTCGATTCAGCGGAGGTAGGCGAAGGAGTCGATGACGACGGAACTCCTGGACATCCTCCCGAGCGCCGGGGAGGCCGGTGGCCACGCGAACGATGACGGCGCAGCCACGGTGAAACTCGGGCGTGTTCTAAATCGAAACAGAGAGTGAACGAGGGGGAGATTGGGGATTAGGGTTTGTCTACCGCGACGGGGAGGTTCTTATGCACCTCGGGGTTCCGTCGGATGCTCGACACGGCGACAGGACCGGCCAGGGCGCGTGGATGAACGACACGCCATTGCCACTGCCTCCTCCTCTGTACGTGAGAAAGGGGAAGGCCCTTAGATGGGCTAGGCTGGTTACTGTAGCACCGAGCCTAAAGTGTACAGTAGTCGCTAGGCCTTTTTTTTATTTCTTATTTTTTTCTCTGTTTTCTGTTTTACTTCCTGTTTTGCAAATTCCTAAGCCACCAGATGACTTTTGCAAAATATGTGACTTAGCCCAATAATTGTAGAGTATTATTAGCTAACACCAGAAATTGGTTTGGGTAAAATATGATTACATTTGGATTTTTCATAAATGATTTGGCATTTAAATATGCAGGAGTTGCTCTGCTTTATTTTCTACTGTTCATATTTGCATAAGAGTGATGTTGTATTCCTTAACAAGTAAATGTTATGGAATATTTGCAAGATGATGAACATTTTTCCCGTAACTTTTGGGCAACTTGAATTTGCACTTTAAATTTGAATTGATTGCAGAGAGAAAATTGAAATGGAGTGTTTAAACATTATGATCAAGCATTGCAAATGGAGATGACTTGGCATAATTAACAGATGATCACAGTGCTTATTACACAGGGGTGTTACAATGGGTTGCTAGAGTGACAGAAGCTTAAACCCTAGTTTATGCGTTGCTTCGTAAGGGGCTGATTTGGATCCATGTGTTTCATGCTATGGTTAGATTTATCTTAATTCTTCTTTTGTAGTTGTGGATGCTTGCGAGAGGGGTTAATCATAAGTGGGAGGCTTTTCCAAGGAAGTGCAGCACCCAAGCACCGGTCCACCCACATATCAAATTATCAAAGTAACGAACGTGAATCATATGAGCATGATGAAAACTAACTTGACAACAATTCCCATGTGTCCTCGGGAGCGCTTTGCTTTATATAAGAGTTCATCCAGGCTTGTCCTTTGCTACAAAAAGGATTGGGCCACCTTGCTGCACCTTGTTTACTTTTGTTACTTATTACCCGTTACGAATTATCTTATCACACAACTATCGGTTACCGATAATTTCAGTGCTTGCAGAGAATACCTTGCTAAAAACCGCTTGTCATTTCCTTCTGCTCCTTGTTGGGTTTGACACTCTTACTTATCAAAAGGACTACGATAGATCCCCTATACTTGTGGGTCATTAAGAATCTTTTCTGGCGCCGTTGCCGGGGAGTGAAGCGCCTTTGGTGAGTGGAATTTGGTAAGGAAACATTTATATAGTGTGCTGAAATTTACTGTCACTTGTTACTATGGAAAGTAATCCTTTGAGGGGCTTGTTCGGGGTATCTTCACCTCGATCGGAAGAGCAAAGAGTTGCCCCTCAACCTACTGCACCTACTGAAAATATTTATGATGAAATTCCTTCAGGTATGATAGAGAAACTGCTAGCTCATCCTTATACAGGAGATGGAACATTACATCCTGGTATGCATCTAATCTATGTGGATGAAGTTTGTGGATTATTTAAGCTTGCAGGTTTGCCCGAGGATGAAGTCAAGAAGAAGGTCTTCCCTTTATCTTTGAAGGAGAAGGCATTGACATGGTATAGGCTATGTGATGATATTGGATCATGGAACTACAATCGATTGAAATTGGAATTTCATCAGAAGTTTTATCCTATGCATCTGGTTCATCGTGATCGGAATTATATATATAATTTTTGGCCTCGTGAAGGAGAAAGTATCGCTCAAGCTTGGGGGAGGCTTAAGTCAATGTTATATTCATGCCCCAATCATGAGCTCCCAAGAGAAATTATTATTCAAAAAATTTATGCTCGGCTTTCTCATAATGATCGATCCATGCTCGATACTTCTTGTACTGGTTCTTTTATGAAGAAGACTATTGAATTCAAATGGGATTTATTGGAAAGAATTAAATGCAACTCTGAAGATTGGGAACTCGACAAAGGTAATGAGTCAGGTATAAACCTTAAGTTTGATTGTGTTAAATCTTTTATGGATACCGATGCTTTTCGTGATTTTAGCACTAAATATGGACTTGACATGATTGATACACAATTTTCTGGAGCATGATAAAGTTTGGAATATTTTACACATGATTGATACACAATTTTCCCATGTTGTCCTAATTTTTCAGAATTTTTGGAGTTACATAAGTATGTTCATTATTCGAATTATTACAGACTATTCTGTTTTTGAAAGATCTTGTTTTTGTTGCGTTGTTTGTTTGTTTTGATGAATCTATGGATTGTATCGGGGGGTATAAGCCATGGTGAAGTTAGAATAAAGTAGGTATAATGCAGTAATAAAATATGAATGGGTTTACAACAGTACCTAAAGTAGCGATTTTCTTTGTTATACTAATGGATCTCATGAAGGTTTTTGTTGAGTTTTGTGTGCTGAAGTTTTCAAGTTTTGAGTGAGATCACGATGGATGAAGGAATAAGGAGTGGCAAGAGCCTAATCTTGGGGATGTCCGAGGCACCACAGGGTAATGTTCAAGGATTCCCAAGCATCTAAGCTTGGGGATGCCCCGGAAGGCATCCCCTCTTTCTTCTACCAACTATCGGTAATTTTACTTGGAGCTATATTTTTATTCATCACATGATATGAGTTTTGCTTGGAGCGTCGTGTATTATATGAGTATTTGCTTCATTTGCTTTTTAGTTTATGACAATCATCTTTGCTGAACACACCTTCTTGAGAGGGACAAACATTATTCGTGATTTGTTAGAATACTCTATGTGCTTCACTTATATCTTTTGAGCTAGGCAGTTGCTCTAGTGCTTCACTCATATCTTTTAGAGCATGGCGGTGGTTATATTTTAAAGAAATAGTTCCAATGTAATGCTTCACTTATATCTTTTTGAGAGTTCATAATAGTAATGACAATTAGTACAAGTTATGAATTTAGTCCTAATATGATACGTATTCAAGAGGGATATAATAAAAACTTTCATGTAGATCACTGAATATGATAAGTTTGATTCCTTGCAATAGTTTTGCGATATAAAGGTGGTAATATGTGGGTTGCGCCAGTGAGTAATAGTGGTTTAGTAAGAATATTGGTGTTGAGGTTTGTGATTCCCGAAGAATGCACGTATAGTCTCTCGTTATGCTATGAAGTTAGAGCATGATTTATTATTGATTTTCTTCCTTATGAGTGGCGGTCGGGGACGAGCGATGGTCTTTTCCTACCAATCTATCCCCTAGGGGCATGCGTAGTAGTACTTTGCTTCGAGGGCTAATAACCTTTTGTAATAAATATGTGAGTTCTTTATGACTAATGTGAGTCCATGGATTATACGCACTCTCACCTTTCCGCAATTTGCTAGCCTCTTCGGTACCGTGCATTGCGCTTTCTCACCTTGAGATGTGGTGCAAACTTCACCGGTGCATCCAAACCCCGTGACATGATACGCCCTATCACACATAAGATTCCTTATATCTTCCTCAAAACAGCCACCATACCTACCTATTATGGCATTTCCATAGCCATTCCGAGATATATTGCCATGCAACTTCCACTGTTCCGTTTTATTATGACACACATCATCATTGTCATATTGCTTTGCATGATCATATAGCTGGCATAGTATTTGTGGCTTAGCCTCCATTCATCATTTTTTATACATGTTACACTAGATCATTGCACATCCCGGTACACCGCCAGAGACATTCATATGGAGTCATATTTTGTTCTAGTATCGAGTTGTAAGTAAATACAAGTGTGATGATCATATTCATTATTAGAGCATTGTCCCAAGTGAGGAAAGGATGATGGAGGCTATGATTCCCCCACAAGTCGGGATGAGGCTCCGGACGAAAAAAGAGAGGCCAAAAAGAGCCCACAGAAAAGAGGCCAAAAAGAGCGCAACAAAAAAATGAGAGAAAAAGAGAGAAGGGGCAATGTTACTGTTAGGACCGAGAGTATATCGACTAGAGGGGGGGTGAATGGGAGATTCAAAAATTCTTTCGAATGTTTTGAACTGATCCCAATCACAGCAGGGGGAATATCGATCGGTAGATACGGAAGCAAATAGGCTCGCTACTGAGGAATAAAACCTTCAAGGTAAGATGCAATAATGGTTCGAGCATAGGATACAACAGGCTTAATGATGACAATGGTAATACAACATGCCAATAGACTTAGTATCATGACGAAGAACTATGATGGATAAGAGTGAAGGACAACAACACAAACAATGAATGATAATAAACTCTGCGAGAGATAAGTCGAATGATAAGCAACAGAGAGTAACAGATCAGATATCTATCAACACAGAGCACACAAAATGACTGCTGAAAGTAATGCAGTGAAGTGAATAGAACCAGTGGTGCTTGATGGTGACATAGAGATTTGGTAGACCTTTTTACCCTTCTGCCAATGGGCTACGTCTGGTTGGAGGGGCTGTGACTTAACATGGAAGATAAACTCTCTTCACCCTATTCTCCTTCAACGCGGAGCTGATCAGACTCAGGTTGATTTCAGTCGTGGTAGATACTTGTCGGCGATCTCCAAACCTTCGGTCGACCTTCGCGAACCACAATCACTCTTGGTTGCTGAAGATCTAGCTCGGTGAAGACAATGACTCTTCAACACTCGAGCAAAACCCTATCCATCTAGAGAGTGCGCAGCTCTCAAGAGTAATAGGTACAAGAACTCTGACTCAGAACTACTGTGATGCTAAACCACTGTCTAAGTTTTGGGCTCTTGATTTTCTCTCAGTGGATCTTAAACTCAAATCACTCGGAGAGGGGATGCTCAAATCAATCTTCTCAGAAATCTTAAGTGGAGCAGCCACCGGACAAAGCCGGTGCGGGGTGGCTATTTATAGCCGCAACCTTCCCACATGGGAAATGACCAAATTGGACATCGAGAACAGCCAATGGCCGAACGACACGAGTCCAACGGTCGGATTTTGAGCACAACGGTGACATTACGTGTGGAGCAAGTGATGCTAACTCCTCGGTCTGAGACAAATCTCTCATAGCGAAGAAGATCACAGTCTCTTGCTGGCAAGTATTTGCTCGGAACACAAAGATATTTCTCTCGTAACTTTCATAGGTTTGGGCTAAGCATCACAGTGGATCTAAGCATCGAGAACCTATACCCCTCTTAATAGTACGGAGGTCCTATGACTCAAATGAACCAAAGAAGTAAGACAAAAAGAATACTACGTCTTCAATTTGTCTTCGACTTCGATTCGCTGCAGTCAATTTCTTCGGACAGCAACACCGAACCAAATGCTTTGCTTCAGCAGAAATCTTTCGAGGGGGCAATTCCTTCACAGCAATCTTCTAGTCTTCAAATTGTCAACAAATATAGCTCATTCTTCTCTTCAACGCAGATATACTTCGGTGAAGTTCCTCGAACTTGGCACCGGAGATAGCATTCTCTTTAGTTTCTGTACGAACTATTTATCTCTGTATGCACTAGCAAACAAATCAATCCATACCCGTTTCTGTCAACAATCTTCAAAACATAGGTAGGCAGATATTGCACCAACAATCTCCCCCTTTTTGGACGATTGTTGACAAAACAGAACACATCAAAGGATAGATAAAGAATGTAATGTAATGCGAAGGATAATGAAAGATGAGAGATAAGTACGAAGATTAACATTCTCCCCCTGAAGGTATGCACCAGGGCACAAAATAAACTGGGAGGTAGCAAGGTAATTCTTCGTATGAGTGACATTGACTTGTGATTTCAATCGAAGCTACTTTCAATGCATTCAAGGGTGTCTGAGATAATTCCTGTCACACAATCTTTGAAATGTATTAGATAGATATGGTGATTACTTTGAAATGATTTGTGACGAAGGATATGTCATGAAGGTTTTCTCAGAACACAATTTGAATCCACACGAGATGTAAGTTTCCTGCAGGTTAGATATACGAGTAAGAATAGAGCAAGAATAAGCATGAGTGAATTGCTCAGAGTAGATAAACATTAGATGTGGTTTTCCTGCAAAAGAGATGGTACGAGAAATATATGAAGGAGAAAAAAACAATTTATCGGTCATTGGGATAGATTTCAAGAACACTGACATTCTTTTCCTGCAAGGTTAGATAATCAAAAGATATGATCATAATATATCCAACCAAAACAGAAATAGTTTATCTATTTCTTGATGTACTTCTCCCCAACTGTACTATCACTCGAAGATATTCTGTCCTCGTAGAATTATTACTTTCCCTGCACGATAGATGATAATCGAGGATAATCGTAGCATGGGAGTAAACTTTTGATAGAACCTGCAAACAAATAGTTGAAAGAAAATAGCATTGCAGGGGGGTTATTAAAGTTACATTACGACCGAGTTTTTCAACACCACAGGCGGTGCGATAAGTTCTTCAAGCAAATTGTTCGAGGGAAAACCAAAACGTTCGACTGAGAAAAGCAAATGATGAAAGAAAAACACCCTACAAGAACCCTGTTCATCTATCACTTGATGTACTACTCCCCATTTTTGTCAACAAGTGTAAAAAAGGATAGAGATGACATACAGGAACTATTCTTCAGGCGAATCCTCAAAATCAGAATTAAAACCACTCGACGTATCAAAACTCGCAGAGCGACGAATGGTCGAGGCCGAAGCAGGAGTAGTAGCATGGGCTCTGGATGACCTGGTGCGATGAACATCTGGCTTGTAGATGAGAGTACCAGCTGTGTCAGCAATTTCATCATCATGTGCAACAAACAGTAGGTCAGTTGATGCAGAACGATCAGCGAGCACATGAGTTTGTCTTTGGACGCGAGGGATAGCCAGCAGATCCAGATAGTCATAATCCTTCATGATTCCTTTGGCAGCCAGATGCTTGCGAGAATAATGCTGCCTGAGAAGAGTCCATGAACGCTTCTTTGCTTCCTTCTCATGCAGAAGGATTTGGCGGTTATGGTTGTGAAGCAAATTTAGCTCAGTCATTAGCTCTAGCTTTTCCTTTCGGTCCTACTTGATGTGGCTCTCCAATGCTTGCTGTGTGCGAATGCATATTTCATACAGAGAAGGATTTTCATTCGGAGGAATTTCAACCTTGGCTTTCTTGACCTTCAGAGCAGATTTAGGTGCAGATGCAGTACTAGCAACATCAACAGGTGCCTTTCCCTTGCCAGCATCCTTCACCATATGAAGAGTGTCACGTACTGGTGGCATGAAGACTTTTGGAAAGTATGCCCAGAAGAATTTCTCATTGGTGAGCTGCTCGATCGCGAAAATGATCCATGGAGCATAAGGCTTCAATGATTGCAGGCTGTCAGCCGCACATGCCAAGTTTCGAATGAAAAGATCAGGTATATTGAACTTAATTCCTTGAGAGATGGCCAGAAGGGCATTTCCCACAATGCCATTGATGGAATTTGGTCTGTTCGTTGGCATGAGAGTATTGCACAGAATGTGAAACATCACTTTGTTGTCATAGGCTAACTTCTTGGGATCAACATCAATGCATTCGTCATCAACCAAGCTGGGATCCATCAGGATATGGAGTTGTGCTTTGAACACTTCCCAAAAATGCAGTCTGTGCTCTCTATCCTTCTCAAACTCACATCAAGAAAGATTTATCATGGCCAAAAAGTGATCTGCCGAACATTTGATCTTTTCTCTGCCAGTCATCCATTCAAGAGTCTAGGATGAGATGTTTCCAATCTCTCCAGAGATATACTATGTGGCAAAGAACTAAAGGATAATTTCTCTGTTCCAACCATGATTGAAGCACATGAATCCTTTCAGGAGGGCATGATCAATATGCTCGATTGCATTGAGGAAACAGGGCATTTCTTCAAGCTCAGCGAAGTTTAATATCTTGTGATTGAAAATCCTATTCTTGCCAAACAAGATCTGAGCATAATAAACAACTTGTTCTTCAGTCCAAAACCTCGGTGACTGTGAAGTACGTTCTCCTTCATATGGGCTGACCCCAAAGAAAACTAGCCTTGAAAGATGAAGCTCTTGATTGAATGTGGGACCACTTGGGCCATACTCAGTTGGAAACAGAGGAAATGATTCGAGGGGTTTTTTCTGATTCTCTTCATCGCTAATTTCCATCAGCTAAACATCATCAGAGGCTGGCACATTTTCATCAACTGGCTTTAATGGAGCAAGAGGCCTTTTGCTTTCTCTGGAGCTGATGGCTTGGGAGCACTGGTTTAACCTTCATTTTCCTGCGCTGGAACTCCTTCAGCGGCTTTGTGGCTATCAGGCACTGGGGCCTTTTCTTTCGGGGGGTTCTCAATAGTAGGAGGCACAACAACGTCTTCGGTCACTTTGGTCACTTCATCTTCTCCTTCAGTGTGCTGAGGCAAAACTGGTGGTACAACTGCTGGTACTTCTTGTTCGTGAGCCATGGGCTCTTCATCTTTATTTTCTTCTTGTTCTGGCTATGAAGCCAAAGAACCAGGAGCAAGGTCAACCTCCATCTGGGTAGGGGCACCAGATGAGGAGACCGGGGTAGTATTTCCTTGGAAAGCAACTTGCTCCCCCTCAACCTTATCTTCCTCCTTGGATCCGGAGGGCACAACTTGCAAATCTTTCAGAGGCGATGATGCTGCCTTCTCCATCTCTATCTCTTCATCAACTTTCTCTTCAGAAGCTTGTTGCTCGGGCAAGACATTTTCTTCATCAGTCTTGCTAAAAAAGACATACATCACATCAGATTCTTGAGCACTGAGGTTGGAATAACCACTGCAGGCCCAGCTTGTTGCACGGGTTCATCCTCGTGAGGAGGGGATGGTGGAATCTGTTGCAGAGGTACACTTGCACTACTGCAGGATGCTGCTAACGCGACACTACAATCAGAGACCCTTCGAGGAAACTGTGTGCGATGCATTAATCGCGAACGGTGATGTAAAAAAATATCAAAAAAGAAGCAAAACGTTTGCGATGGTGGATACATCAAACACGGTTTGGATTTTACTTACATGTGCGATGAGCGGCATACGGTGCACTCCAATGGACTATTTGCGATGAGGCAGAACAACAGAAATGAGCAGCCAGAAGAAAGTGTGTGTGATATACGGCATACAGTTCACTTGGATTAACTGTTTGTGATTAGGCAACACAACAGAAACGGTCAGCTAGATCAAGGTGTGTGCAATTTACGGCATACAGTTCACTCGGATGAACTGTTTGTGATTAGGCGGAACAAAAGAAGCGGTCAGCCAGATCAAGGTGTGTGCGATAGAGGGCAAACAGTCCACTCGGATGAACTGTTTGCGTTGAGCCAAGAGAACAGAAATGGTTTAATTTAACAAGATGTGTGTGATACGCGGCAAACAGGTCTGTAATTAGAAATGTGTTCGAAGACCGATAATAACATAGATGATTGCTGCTAATAAGACGTGTGTGTTGTGCGATGGGATTGCATACAGAACATGAGAACAACAACACACACACACACACACACACATATATATATATATATACACACACTTATAGGGACATGACTGCATAACCAAATTAAACATCGAATTACATGGGTGGTTACTACACATATGAGACATGACATTTAATTGCACACACCAAATTAAACTATTACATGCATAATTACATAGGTGGCTACTACACACATGACATTTCCACACACCAAAGTAAACTATATATTACATGCATAATTACCTAGGATAAACGGTCTTCTGATCATCATCTACTTCTTGTGACGCTTGCCGCTACAGCTCTGCTTGTGGCTCGATCCGGCCTCATCGATTTTGGGAACGAGGCACTTCCTCATGTCAACGATCCGCCTGTGCATCTCGTAGCATGTGTACACGCTCTTGGCCGTGAACCTGAGGTGAGGTTCATCCAGTTGCCGTGTCCAGGCCCCGTGCCAGGATACGGGATTTGTTCTCTTGGCATCCTGCTTCATCTTTTCATAGTAGGGGTCGATGATGGCCGAGGCGAGTTCAAACAAGGAGTCGTTCTTCGTGCTACCCCAGACCCTGTAGTGGTCACGAATTTTGACAAGGTTCTTGCAGGCCAAGCCCGTAACCATGAGCGCCTTTACATTATTGCAGGTTTCCACCGTAGCGAACTTGTAGTCGGTGCTGTTGACAAACCTGGCAAAACGGTCACAAGGCTCTGTGGCCATGCAGTAGTGGAAGATGAGGACATGATGGTGCACGCACAACTGGGTGACGACAACCTTCTGATCTTTGCTGGGATGACCGTCGGTGTACTGGAGGTCGATGCCGACCACCTTGTACTTGTCTCGAGCAAGCAACTGCTCCACGTTGTTGACGTAGTCCTCCACCACAGCCGGGTCGATGGTGTACACCACCGAGAGATCTGTCTCCCTCGCGTGGGTCTCCACTTTATGCTCACCGAACTCCATTGGAGCGCCGCTAGATATCCTCTCTGTATGTGTCATCCTAGGTGTGCTTGTTGTGTTGTGGGGCGAGATCGAAAGGTTGAAGAGACTAAGGTTATAATGGCCGCGGGAATTAATGGGGAAGCCGGACGGCCTGGAATATCCGCACGCCCGGATGGCAGTTCTAATTTGCAGTGCGTAACTCCATCGTGCCGCACATAACTGCATCGTGGTGACACGCGCGGCGCAACCGCATGCATATGGTCCCCCAACATGATCGTGCGCAGGCCCCAACCGCTGGCAGAGCGCGTGAGCTGGGACGCGAGCAGAGCGCTCCGCGGTGCCTCAATGGCAAGCAGCCATATATATGCATATAGCAGTTGAACACGCAAGGAAAAGCTGTCCACAAGCCGAGCGCGTGGAGGTACACGAGCAGAGCGCGCCGACGGACGCGAGCAGAGCGCGCCGCGGCGCCTAACGGCGAGCACAACATGCTGCGGCGCCTAATGGCGAGCAGAGCGTGCCGAGGGACGCAAGCAGAAGTTGGCACAGTGATACGTGGCAAATAAGACGAATTGTGCGAGCGATGGTGGAGACATCAAGCATGAATCAGATTAGAGTTGCGTGTGCGATATGTGGCATACAGTTGATCCATCCGAGCTGTTTGTGATAGAATAAGCCGTGTGTGTTGTGGGCAAACGCTTGCTGGTATACAACCGTTTGCGATTGATGAATTTATCACCGACGGGTTCCCTAGTGTGGTCCGTGTGCGATGTGGTATGCTCTGTCTGCACAACATCTATGCTCTGTGTACAGAAGAACAACATATATATACTTATAACAGGACATGGTTGCAAAACCAAATTAAACATCCAATTACGTTATATAACAAATACCATAAATATTGCAAGGTTCAAATCCCAGCATTACAAGGTCCAAATTCAAACATTACAAGGTTCAAACTATTCAGACACATAAAATTCATCTTCTTCAAAATCTTTTTCATGCATTATTTCTGCGAAGGGATCAGCCACCGAGAAGTCATATAGCGGCTCGATACAGTGACTTCTGAATAATCTGTCATATGAAGTTACAAACTAAAATTCAGCTTGTGCAGAGCCTTTTCCATTCAGCTGTAGACGCCTGCGCTATTTAGCAATCCATTCACTTCTGCGCAGTAAATATAGGGCAAACCTCATTACCTTGAGCAACCTTGCTTTCTCAACAAAGAACCTGGCGAATTTAATTTCTGGTGTGGTGCCTCGGTACTCGTTAAAAGTAATTTTTGTGAGATGAAGATCAAGGCATTCAATTGGATTGTTATATTCCCCAACATTTTCTACTTTCGAGCCTGCAAGTATCTGCAAACGAAGACAACATATTAGTGCCTAGCTGCAGATTTGAACACTTTGGGCCTCTTTGATTTGCATGATTTCTAAAATACACGAAAAGAGTGAAATGCCACCTTCAATCTTTCATGATAAACTTTTAACACGAAAGCATGTCGGACGAAGGAATAAAACGCGTATAACACTAGCATCTCAAAAAAAAATGTATTGAAATCCTCCAGATTTCCTTTAGAAATCATTCTACATTTGTCATTGTAATCATTGGTAAAAGTAACAAAAAATTGAGCTCCGTTGTGGTTAACAATTAACAGGAAAGGAGCATCACCTTGATGTATAGCTTCTCCGTGCAAGGAAAGCATCTAAGGAATCTAACAACTTCATCCAGATCGGGGCCGACATATTATAGTGCCAAGATCTTCACTGTGCGCAGAGGCCGGGTCAAGCTTGTGGGAATCATTTTCTGGATGACAGACGAACATATAGATCAACAACAATTAGATAAAATGTGTTGTCCAATAATATATAAGAAGGAGAAGAAGAAGACTGTTGTACCTGAACCGATAATGATCAAATCACAAGTTCGTTGAATTCAGCACACGAATAGCCCAACACTGTCAATTTCGGTGCGTGAATGACCCTGATTCTTGCTGGACCTAATTTATCAAGTACATACAATTTCTCGAGGAAAGGCACATTCTCAATGACAATATCGTGAAACACCTCAACTGACAGCCTTGGGCGGCGCCAGCAATGCACATAAATCGCACGGACATTCGTCGAGGTGATGTGGAGGCTACTGAACCCATCCATCGCATGAAGACGAAGGTACTCGAGCGATGTATAGCCAATGAGCAGGCGCTCCAAATCCTCCTTCGAGATGCGAAGGGCAATGAGCTCGAGGTGCTTAAGTTTAGGGAGATGAAGAGCGCGCGCGACATCAATTCGGGGGAAAATGCACCGCCTGAATGTAGCGCGGCGCAGCATGGGCACGAGGCGGAGCACGGACGGTGGCAGCGAGCAAGGACGTCTAGCATGAAAGCTGAGCTCCTCGAGCCGATCTAGGGCTAGGGATAGGAGCCAGTAGTGCAACCTGGGTTCGGTCTTGTTGTGGGGACTGAGCCTGCCAATAGCAAGATGTCTGACCGGCCCAGGGTGCATGGTGAGGACGTGGGACAATGCGTCCAGGCGTTGCTGCTCCCCGCTGTAGAACTCATGGTCGACGATGAGGTCCAGGGGGGTGGAGTGCCAGAGGGGGCGCCACCGCCGCGACAGGACAGTGGTCCGCATGTCATATTTGATGGGGAGGTGGGATATGATGGTTACCAACATCTCGTCGGGGAGGCTGCTGATGAAGTCCACGTTCGCCGGAGGCTCTTGCGGTTCTGGCTCAATCCGCCCCGGGTTGTTGGCCGGCTCGTTCTCCATCTTGCAGCAGGCGGCGATCCTCGGTGGCGGTGCTTGTAGATGAGAATGGAGGACTATTCTATGTACCTTCCCGAGGCGGCCGAAACAAAAGTCCAAAACCAGCAATAAATTGCAGCGCTCGTGGCGTGCGCGGCGGACTGCTCACAGTCATCCCGTCTAATCTAAAAGCTGCCCGCGGTAGTAAATGGTTAGTTGAACTCCCACGGTTGGACTAATATGACTGTTTGCGATAAAAACATGGTGGCTATTTGTTAAAAATGCCTAGGAAAATCAATGTATAAAAAGGCGAAACGAACCCTGAATAATTTCATATGTTTAGCACAGTTGCATGTTGCCTCTGTAAAATAAATCAAGGCGGGAAGATACAGCGTATGTCGTTTCGCACACAGATCATGTGACCAAGTTCCCTCTTGGAAACATGAGGCTTCTTGATAGAAGCTCCGGTTTGTATGAAAGAAAATATGGGTCAAAGCCGAGTTGAAAAGGGCAGCAATATCTAACCCCAGCTTACAGAAGGTACAAAAGCACGATGATTAGTTGTTCATCAGGTTTACACAAAATCCAGATTGAACAGGACAATAACAACTAACTAAACCAAAGTTTTCGGCAGTCACAATCAAATGGATCGGTCTAATCCATAAAATCAAGATCCTGGGCCAGAAAATCTACTGGTACATAAAGACAAGTTGTTGTAAATAGAAGCCGAGCATGTTCAGAAGCCCTTTTGTCCACCTGAAACTTCTTTTTATGCTGTTCAACGTGTCCATCCGTGAGAAAGTTTTTGTTAAAAAACTTAATCCTCATGGACAATAGTACTCTCGCATTCAACAGGAAGAATGTGACAAAGCTAGTGTTTGCATGGTTGGATGCATATCCTTCCAGCGTTATTGTCCTCAAACGATGTCATGAGAACTGAGTAAATCCCGGTGCTTCTTATGCCACCGATTGGTTATACCTTTTTGTCCATGTCCTTTAGCCTAAATAGACATGGAGACTGAAAATAGTTAATGTCTAAAAAAAATGGTACAGCTGAACGGTTAGTTCTAGTAAAGTATATCAATGTGCTTGATATCATCACCTCTATGTACAAATTCTCCAGACATGGAAAGCATCGCAGCAAGCTGATAATCATGTTCAGATCAAAACACCACGTACTGATATGTAAGGTCTTGACAGAATCCAGCGCCATTGATAGGGTACCCATGGAGAAACTCTTCATTGAGCATAGAACATAATATTAGTACCAAAAGCGTACTCCAAGATTATATAAAACTTATGCGCACAAATGAAAAATGCAGCTTATGATTACAAAAGTGTTGATGATATAAAACTTACGCACACAAATGAAAAATGCAGCTTATGATTACAAAAGTGTTGATGATAATATACAGTACCTGAATAAGTGTGGAGCCAACCACCATCTTGTAACCTTCAAACGCATCAAGAATTACACCCAAGGTCTCTAGTTTAGGTGCAGAGACCATAGTTATTTGCGAAGGTGCATAACGATAATCAAGGAGCAGCCCTTGGAGTGAAGGGGCGTCTTTGATGATAAGCTCCTCTCCTTTAAAGCAAATTCCAATGCTTACAAGGTGAGGCGACTTTATTTGGAGACAACGGATACGGATTTCTTTTCCAAAAACAAGCAGCAAGCGCTCCAGGGCAGGGCAGTAGGAGTGGATGCTGCTGTGCAGTGAGGCCTTTGAGTTTTTTAGCAGTGGGAGTCAAAGCATTTGTACCAGATTGTCTGGTAGATGACACCGGGCCATGGTGGTGGTGTGGAGAGAGGAGGAAAACCATGAGATGGACATTGGTGGTGAGGGCACAGCTACAACGCTTGGTGGACAGCTATTTGCATAGTAATGGTAGAACTCAAGATGCTGGAGATTTTCGAATTGACGGGATGTCAGCCAGGTGTCCACCATGCAGGGTATGTGTAGCAGGAAGCATGCCAGGATGCATAGGCATTGAATGGAGCACTGGTGGGAGGAGATGATGGCTCCGTGGAGTTCAAAATCATGAACAACAGATAGCCGGCGACAGTCGAGATTAAAAGGTGTGGCGCGCCACAGAGGGCGCCACCGAGATGCGAGGACCTGTGTGCGGCAGCCATCCTTGGTGGGGAGAAGGAAGATGATCTCCCCAAGGATGGCGTTCGGGAGATCGCTGATGCGGTCCGCCCGATATTCTATGGGTTCCTCAGATCCAGGGGGCGTGGCCCCTTCTGCCCGCACTGCCGGGTGCAGGATCTACAGCCGGCGGCGCCGCTGGCCGGAGCCTCATTTGTGTACATATCAATATGGAAAAAAGGCAGAAACATACATGTAGGACATTCAAAATCAATTCACAAGATCTGGAAGAAAAAAAGGGCACAAACATATATGTAGGACATTCAAAATCAATTCTCAAGATCTGGCTATGAATTATTAGCACGCACGCTAATCCTAGTTGGATTATTAGCAAAAAAAATATTTGTATAGAACAAACAATTAATCACTAACCATAGATACCATTCAAACAATCAATACACTACACGGATCTAACGAATCTTACTCTGATTTCATGAACTGGGTGAACATAACCAAGGATTTCTGTTCCCAACAAAAGGGCGGGGGGGGGGGACTAGCCGGTTTTCTGTCAGAGTCGGAGTCATTGCCGGAGTAGCTGTGGACCTCCGGCTCCGGCTGGGGAGGCATGACAACGGCGACGAAGTCAAGGTTGCGCTGCTGCCCGCGTGAGACCTCGTCGGCGGCGACAGCAACCTCTACACCCAGCTTCATGCGTTGCGCGGGGGCTTCACCATCCCCGGCGTCGCCACTCCCACCGATGGTGCGCTTCGGCAAAATCCTAATACACTCCATGTGGCGGTGACAACTGTGGACGGGGTGTGCGGCCACCTATTATGACCAGCGGATCAGGCGCGCCATTAATATGGAGAAGTGGGAGTGAGGTGGGCGGCGGTCAAAGGGCTGGCTCGCCTTCCGGTGACCCTGCGCAGCAGACTGCTGGTATGCTTACAGTCATTTCACACAGCTACTAGCACGCCCCACGGTGAGTGCGTAGCGAACACGCGCATGCCTCGGCCTCCCGGTCTGCCTGCTACCATGCGTCTCGTCAACTCACGCATGCTCATACAGCAAGTGGGACGCGTGCGCGACACATTATATTGATTTTTCCTTTTTGATGATTAATTCTGCCGCTTTATTGCTTAACCGAAGCATGGCACGTACATTGTTGGTCTAACACACATGGTTCGAATAAAGAGTCCGTTTGCCATATTGGTTGATAATTATTTATAATTTCCTGTATGTAAGAAGATTATATCAAAACTTGTCTCAAATTTGAAAAAAAAATCACAGTCTATTGGTGTCCATATGACACCACGATAAGTTTCATGAATTTCAACTTAGTTTTGGATTTACTGGATTTTAAAATCAAGATTCTGGATGTTAGAAATTTCTTGCATGGGGACTAAACATGCACCCAGGGACACGTACACATATGATTTTGCAATCCATTTTCCTGCACTATCACGGGTCTCATGTAGATCAAATTTGATTTTTGCACATTAAATCCCTGGGAAATAAATCAATGTATAAAAACGGACAAATGTTATCTTTTTTTTTTCAATTTTTAACACTAAACTCCTTTGGTCGCATGTTCGCTGCAGAAAAAGTTTGACATGCATCTTTGGGCCACATGCACGTGGTGGTCCTAGAACACTCACTCTCGTGGGCCCGCGAGGTCGCCGTCCAGCACTATGACATGCGATGAGAGAGGTTAATTTGACCAACAAGGATGGTCATTTTTTGGTTTTTGTTACGTACAGTAGGAGTATATATATAGTACGCGTTGAAGAGGGTGGCCGGGGGCAATACTACGCGTTATACAGGACAGTCACTCACGTGCGATGCTTCCATCCGTGGGCCCGCGAGGTTGTCCTCCATCACTTTGACCCAACACAAGGAGGTTTCTTTTTGCATTGTGTTGTGGTAGGAGTATATAGTACGCGTCGAAGAGGGGAGGAGGGGGCTGGGGCAGCACACACTACACACACGTCATGAACGATCTCGCTTCGTGTGGGGACTTTTCGGTTTTCGAGGCAGGTGCCATAAAGAAGTTGCGCATATTGGGTATTAAAAACATCACCAACACATTGGGCCATGTGTAGACGATGGTTGTCACTCATTCACCTGCGACTCTTCCCTCCATGGGCCCACGAGAAAGGTAATTTGACGAACAAGGAGGACTATTTTCGGGTTGTCTTACGGTATGTAGGAGTATATATTACGCGTCGAAGAGGGGAGGGGGCAACATATATATACTACATGTCATGAACCTCGGTTCATGTGAGGGACTTAAAGGTTTCCGAGGCAGCTGCCACATCAAAGTTCTGCATATATATTAGGTATTCAAACATCACAACCACACATCTCCATACATGTGTTTGGCCCACAAGCAAGCGATGGCGGTTGTCCTCTCTAGCACTCACTCATGGGGTTATCGGCGAGATGCTTCGTCCATCTTTGTGTGCCCGCTTGGTCAATTTCTTCGACTGACAGTGATAGAGGTTAATTTGACTTATAATTAGGAAGGGATTAAATTTTGGGTCGTCTTATACGGTACAGTACATGCAACTATACTTCGAGCGCATGTGTACGCATGAATCCCTCCCACCGGGTCGAAGTGGGGGGGCGAGCACGTGACGCGCCATGAACCAGATCTGTGTGGGGACTGTGCGATTTTCAACGCATGCATGCGCCACATCAAAATGTTGTGCTTTTGGTATTCAAACATATATGCATGCATCACGCGTGTCCATACATATGTTTGGGGCAAAGACATGCAGTAGTTGTCTTTGGATACTCTCCCTCGCTTGGTTATCATCGACGGCCTATATATTCGTGGGCCCGCGTGGACGTCCATCACTTCGACCAACAACGCGAGAGAGGTTACCAGGGTGGATTCTTCTTCTCTTGGTTCGCGTTACCGTATAGTTGTACATCGATCATCGTGAGATTCGAGACCTAAGTTCGATGCCTCGCATACACATGAATCCCTATATATATAGTATACGCGTCATGAACCCTCACTCCGTGTGGGGACTTTCCGGTTCCAAAAGCATGCTGCCACATCAAAGTTGTGCATTGGGTATATTCAAACACCACATGACACTTCATACATATGTTTGGGCCGCATGCACGCAGTGGTTGTCTTTCGGTACTCCCTTGCGTGGTTATCAGCGACAAGCTAGCCTATTTTGTGGGGCCGCGTGTCGATGTCCATGCATGACTTTGACCCAACAACAAGAGAGGTTATACGACCAAGGTGGTGATTCTTCTTGGTCAGTCTTACAATACGCCTTGGTGAGATGCCCCCTCCCACCGACTCAAAGTGTGTGTGGGGGGGCACAGTACTACTTCACACTAGATGAACCTCCATGGGGTCGGGGATGTCCGGTTAATTTGCGATGCACATGTGCCACATCAAATTTGTGATTTGGTTAATTAAATATCACACCACATCGTTTTCACACACACACACACACACACATATCGGGCCACCCGCAGGTGTGGTTCGTATGTGGTCTCACCCATCTAATGCCAGAAGAACACATCTGTGGGCCCGCACACGGTCCACATTTGTATCTGAAGCAAAGGGGGGGGGGGGTTGACCATGAAGTACTCCTTCCGGTTTTGTGTAACGGTAGGGTGAGATGTCAGACCTAGCTATTTGGGGGCATGCGTTCATAGCTAGGATTCCCCTCCCGGCAACACGAAGTGTGTGTGTGTGTGTGTGTTTGTGTGGGGGGGGGGGGCTAGCAATAATAACGGGCGCTTTGTGCGACAGGTGCCACATCAAAGTTTTGCATTGGGTATTTGAACATCAAACCACCCTTTTCATACATGTATTTGGTCCACATGCAAGTGTGTTCGTGTTCTGACCCTTTCCCGCATTTTTTTGCCAAATTTATAAACAGCTGACGAGTCAGACGCAGCAACCATCTGCAATCAGGTACAAAACAGACACGGTTCCCTAGGACTACCCATGTGCCACGCCCCTGCCCCTGTCACCCACGTGATCACAGTAATTGGGCTCCACGAGGCTTCCCTCCCCCTCTCAAAAATATCTACTCCCTCGCAATCTCGAAAGTATCTACCCGCCTAGATGGTTTTTCTATTTGATAGCACACGATTAGTATGTGTGGACCGTGTGCAATGTCTGTTACTCCCGCTTTGCTTCAATCAGTAGATCCAAATTTTTAGTAGCCCCGGCATTTTATTCCCTCCTGCATCCCTCGCAAATTCAAAAATATCTGCTCGACTGGAGTGTTTTCCTGTTTGATAGCACACGATTACTATGTTTTAACCGTGTGTGATGTTCGTTACTCCCGCCCCGCTCTGCTTCAATCCCTTGATCCAAATTTTTGGTAGACCCGCCATTTTACTCCCGCCTAGTAAAATTTCCAGTACCCGCGGCATTTCCTCAAACACCACCTTGGACCCCCTCCACACACACCCCAAATCCTTCGCTCACCCCAAATCCCCCGCTCACACACATACACACCACCCCTCCCTCGCTCCAAACCTAGCTAGGTCACCGCCGCTGCACCGCCTCCATTGTCAACCTCTGCCGGTCTGCCCGTGCAGTTTACCCACCGATATACATACCCTCGCTGCCCTGAGTTTCTTAGATGATGCCTGCAAAATGCCCCCTTTCCCAGAGATCCCCATCCCCACCCCCTCCCCCACTCCAGAGCGTCGCAGCCTAAGCCCGGCTACGCTTCCCAGGGAGCTTGAGGAGCGAATGGCCCAAAAGAGCATTACCGCGGCCTCTTCGCCCAACGTCGGCGAGGTGGCCGCCGAGGAAGCTGACGACGATGACTGGACCTGGATTGAGCCTTTCAATCAGAGGGCTAGAGTATTCTGGCATGTCGCGGATGCCGGCTACAGCATCGAGGTCGTCGACAGCGACGGCTTGACGCGGGCTATGTCACAGATTAAGTTGCGCACCCCCAACCCTTCGGGTTCGACAGCCGTCGATCTCATCGATGGCCCTGCCGCTGATCTCCTGTGGCTTGTTATGAACAATTTGCCATCCTTCATCACCATGGAGCCTCTTTTGTCATTTCTGAAGGACACGTTCTGCAACGCTGGCTTGGGATCCTCAGCTGGCAAGTCAGACCTCATCGATGGTGACCACGAGGAGGAGCCAATCTGTGACAAGTGAGGAAACCCATGATTTGTTTTCTCGAACCCCTTTTGTAGTGAGAACTTGTCCAGTATTTATTGCTATATTTGGTTGTTTGCATTATGCCTTGTTTATTTCTATGGTTTATGGTTGTTCGGTTGTTTGTAGTTAGCATATGTCCAGTTTCAATTGCCATCTTTGGTTATTCGTAGTATGCCTTCTTTATTTCAGCTATTCACAGTGTGATGTTCTATATGTGCTAGTATGAATTGTGCAGTTCAATTTCATCAGTACCAATTTTAACAATAGCTCTATGAATGACTATATTTGGTTGCTGTTAAGCATGTTGTACTCCATGCGAATCTTTTTAGTTCGCATATAAGATTTGTCTAAGGTCAAGCCTTGTAAAGTTTGACCAGCTTTATAGTAAAAAATACCAACATTCACAATATGAAATCAATATCAGTAGATGTGTCATGACTTAAATTTTCATATTGTATAACTTTAGCATGGTAGATGTTGATATTTTTTCATATAAATAAGGTCAAACTATATGAAGTTTGACTTCAGACAAATCTTGTATGCAGAGTAAAAGGACTGGAGGGAGTATTTAACACGCCTTTCCATTTGATTTAACAATGGCACTGTTTGGATACTCTAACTTAGATAGAGGTTAGAGTTAGTTTCTAGCTCATGACAGTTAAAAGGGAGAGAGAGAGATTGGTGGAATAGTTGATTGTATTGCTTGAGCCTCGTGGGCATATATATAGGAGTACTATGGCACCCCGGCTCAGAGAAACCGGAACACCCTGTATTCCAGCCCAGAGATCAAAGTGAAGTCTTCTGGAATACAGCACTGCTTAGCATAGAACAAACCAGCTCTCTATTACAACACGAATACGATTACAAGGTCTCCGATATTACAATGAATAACACCGGCACGACGACACTATGCCAACCACAGTTGCTCTATGCAAGCAGCATAACAACTTGAGGCAGTGGAACCTCTACTGGCAGCGGAACAACGAACGACGATGAAGGACTCCAATCCACAGGGACTTTGGCTGGAACGTTTATCCTAGCTCGCAAACACAGGAACCACACCAAACAAGCAAGCAATCCAGGCACGACCTGCAAACTGGCATGACACGCCAGGTAAGTACATTGAATGTACTTGCAAGCTCACAATTAACCAAAAGCAATCAAGACAGACAGCAGCATGGCAATTACAGGTTAAAGAAATCATGAACATGATGCTAATAGAACACGTGGCATGCATATCTGAACATGATACTGCTAGAACAACCTTAGAACGGCATGAGCATATGAACATGATGATACTACATGCAACAAGTTAACATGATCATGCACCAACTTACTCTTATTCGGCGGTTACTCGTAACCATCTCATGCATCATCTTACCAACATCGGTATCCACGATACCGTCGTGATCCTCTCACGATCACATAAAAATCAACCAACTTCGGTATCCATGATACCTCCGTGATCCTCTCTCGATCACATAAAAATCAACCAACTTCGGTATCCATGATACCTCCATGATCCTCTCTCTATCACAACCAATCTCTTCTCATCATCGAACCGGGGTTATTATTAAGCAAGTTATTATTATTGTTGGCTCATAGTGTGACCGACTACGAACTGGGCCCATACCCGCGGGCGCGGCTATCAATAGATTAAAACACACACTCTGCAGAGGTTAGCACACTGTACCCACACCACGGAACCGATGGCCTCGCACTCCCATTCGGGTGGACCAACGGCATTCCGACAAAACTGATCTACTGCCCATGACACTCTCCCGGCCACTCCAACAAACTCCCCTTTGGGCTAGGTCCTGGGTGGCCCCGTGTCTACCAAAGACACCCAACGGCCACCGTCGTGGCAAAACATAAACGGTCCCAAACGGGGACAAGGTACCATAACAACAACAACGGGCACACAAGGCTTATGTCCGCCTACCTGATCAGGGTAGTGCGCGCCCATAACCTTCCCTCGTTGGAGGCACCGGCGAGAGGCATGACAATAGACCTAGTTAGGTCCTTCCCATAAAAGGCAAATGTGGTTGCACTGGTCAGCTCGATTCAGTGGCACCATGACTCAGCCAACAGTTGTTCAAGTTCATTATTATCCGGTTAAACTTGAAGGCCAGAAGCTGAGCCATATAAAAATAACATGATGCAATTACAAAGCATGACATCAACATAAGCATGGAGGTGCAACATAATCATCGAGCATAACCACAATGAATCATATATCTAAATGAGCATGACATACTGACGAGCATAATCATAACACTACACAGGAGCATATCATGACTACTAGCATCATGAATAAATACCATGCAAGAACATAGCAAGAACACTACCAAGTAAGCATGTAACCGACTAGATGCAACAGAACATGCATAACCACGGTACTTGATAACAGACGGTAAACATGCATCGGACTGAACATCACTACTACCAGCATGTACTACTACTACTACCAAGCATGACATGAAAACAATACTAGCAAGTAGTACAAGATAACAAGATGCATCGGAACATAGCATGAAGGTGAACATGAAACCACGAGCATAACCGAAACAACGACAACAGTAGCAAATAAGCAGACAGATAACGGGCAAACTTTTATTAAATATTCAAGTAGAAACCATGGCTACTACATGGCTATCATGCAAGTGGCTGTTGTGGCTTGCCTGGGGGTGACGGAGACTCCGGGAAGAAGTGCGGTGAAGCCGCGGAACGAAACGCCGGACGGTTCTCTCTCGGAGGGGGCTGATTAGAAGCAAGGGCAAAATGGTCATTTTCATTGTGGGACCACCTAGTGAAAATGTTACCAACAAAAAGATCTCGACGAGATGAAGAAGTGAGCGTTGGTTTCACCTCGATCGGAGTTACGGTTGCGGGGTTATGAGAGGTGGAAGCTCAGGGACTAATCTGTGAATATTTTCATCACCAACGGGTCCCTGAGAGGAAAAACTGAAAGCGCCTTTGGGCAGAATACGTTTTCTGAAAAGGAAAATGTATTTTCAGCCGCAGTAGATAGGAATACGCTTTCTAGAAGGGAAAACGCATTTTAGGCAAAAGGAAGGAAAAATGCGCTTTCATCAACGGAAAACGTACTCACCAGAATACGTGTCCACTTGACACGTGGGCAGAGGTGCCTGGGCCACTGGCGCGTGGGGCCCAGGGGCAGGGGGAGGGGGCACGGGCGCTCATCTCCTACCTCCTGCTCCTGTTCTCCCGTGCGAGACAGAAGAGGAGCAGGGGAGGGAGGGCAGCGGCGGCCTGGCCGGCTCCGGCCGTCTCTGGCCCAGTCGAGCACACCGGCAGGTGCGGGGCGGTGAGGGGGTCCCATTCAGAGGCGAAGGAGGCACCAGGGAGGAGTGGAGGGGCGGTGACGGGCGGCGCCAGGAGGAGGCAGAGGCGGGCGGGCGGCCGTGGTGGTGCTCCGGTGAAACGGGCGACTCCGGCGTTGGGACATGGGTGGGGGCGGCTCATGGAGGTGAGGGGCGGGTTCTGGTGGTGGCTAGAGGAGGAGAGGAGGACTAGGAGCACCGGGGAGGAGCGAATTCCGACGAGTGCTACGGTGGTCCGAGGAAGAAACGGCGAGATTGGGCGATTCCGGTGACCAAATGAGGCGAGGGAGGGAGAGGTGAGGTGCGGGACACCTCGGGGTGCTATATATAGCCGCGGGGAGGCATCTAGCGCACACGGGAGAGCTCCAGCTGTGCTCTAATGGAGAACATAGGAGTTTGCATCACGGGCAGCTCGACGGCGACACGACCGCAGCGATTCAGGGCGGGGCAGCGACGCAGGTCGATGCAGTCCAGCACGGGCTAGCTCCTGGACAAGGTTTGGCGTCGAGACGAGGAGGGAATCGACGGGAACAGCGGCGACAACGTGCCAGAGCACGAGTTTGGCTGGTCGCGACCCGTGGTCACCGCGTGAACTGGCATACGCGGTGCCAGTTGATCGGCCACATCATGCCTAGTAGATAGACCATGCTACCCTGAGTCCAAATGAAGAAAAAAATCAGTCCAGGGGCAAAGAAGAGATTTGGAGGAGGAGCCAAAACATTTTGGCAGCAAGGTGTTTGATGTGAATTGTGAGAGCTAGAACAGTGCAATGTCTCTGAGCTTTGTCCTATCTTGATCACAAGCTAAGGTAACTGTGGTCGCCAAATATCAGACGAAATGGAGCTCTCTAGAGTGCACTTGCTGTAGAAAGTGACCCACTGGTCAGATTTGGATATTTTGAAGTAGCACTCACATAATTGAATGAAATGAGCTGAAAATGGTCATGGCCCAATGATTTGAAGATATGAAGATGCCCAAAAAGTTTCATGCCATTTGGACTTGGCAAAATAGCACTTGCTTCATAAAGCATCCCTCTGGACAGAAACTTGGAAAAATTGCACAGGGCAATTGGTTAATGAATTGAGCCAAAACTTGGTGGAGAGAGTTGATATGGATAGGAGAATGTCCTGGTAAATTTTCAGCTTAAATGAAGCAAGATAAAATATGGTTGCTTCATAAACTGAAAATCTGACCAGAAACCAAAATTTGGAGCTGGGCTCACATAGATGAGTTACATGAGCTCTAATTTGGTGGGGAGTGATGATTTGATCATACTAAGGACCTTGCAAAATTTCAACTCATTTGGATATGCCTAGCTAGTACTTCCTTCACAATGACTTCCCTCAGACAGGGTCTTTGAAAAATTGCTCAGGAATATTTACTAGGCAAATTGAGTTGAATTTTGGCATGGGGCAATGATATGGACAAGAAAAGATGTCCAAAAAGTTTGGGGTCAATCAAGCAAAGATAAATGACACTTCCTTCTCAAACCACCACTTAGGGCAGAATCAGAAAAGGAATATTTGTGAATTATCTTTGATGATGCCAAGGAAGGATTTTGACATATTTGTGGAATATATGACCCAAACAATTTATGAGAATTATTTGGGAATTTTGGGAGTGACAGAAATATAGGTTGCTTCACAACCTAGGGTCTAAAGGATTATTCCTTTAAGAGAAAAGGAATATTCCCTAGAAAAAGAATATTGGATTAGGTCAAGGATGAAAATGACATGATCTAGGGATGATGATGAAGATGACAAGCCACTATGAAACCTAGGAAGACATGATCTTCCCAAGTTTCAGAACCACATAGCCACAGAAGATCAAATCAAATCAAGAAATCCAAGAAAATCAAAGGAAAAAGAAAAGGGCAAAATCCAGGGTGTTACAAACCTTCCCCCCTTAAAGAAATCTCATCCTCGAGATTTGGTTGCTCAGGGACAAATAAATCTTCTGACTTGAAGAAACCGTTTCCAACTCAGGTTTCTTTTATTCATTCTCATATAATGTTCCCACTGAATTGCATCTGACTGACTGCCTTGGTCTGGGGTGGTTTGCTTCACCGTATCTGACATACTGACTGGACTTACCTCATATGTTCCTGTTCATACTGACTCAAATTTTCTTTCATATTTGCTGGCTTAGCTGGGGTCTGAAAAATTATCATTACCGACATACATGTCCTTCTCGATATTGATTCTTGCTGGAGATGTTATTCTTGTATCGAGTACCGAGAATATTCCACGGAGTGGGGAACACATCTTCCCGTGGAACCAAGAATCTCTTCTGTCCAGGCATCGGGTTCCTCGAATATATGCATGCCTTCTGGGTTCAAAACAGTGATGTGAATCGTACCTGTTCTTCTAACGGATTCTGACATCTTGCAGGAGTTTCTGACTTAGCTTGACTGGCTTCACAGTCTTGAGTATCCAATCTGTTCCAAAAGTTTGACTGTCACTTGACGTGACTGATAGAAAAATGCACCATCTCCTGATGATAACATTTGCAGACTTGACTGGCGGTTATCTTGGCAAGGAATTCCATTCACAGCAGGCTATTCTTTAATCTATTCCCATATGTGAGAGATAACAATCCTCAAAGTATGTGCTCTCACACTGATTCTTCATTTTGTCGGTATACTCATGGGGATAGTAGGTTGTGCGATACTTTAGCACAGTTGCTGAGGTCATCATATTGAGCTGTCCTTGAGTCGGACTTGACAGACTCGGGTATCCAATGCTGACAGTTCTGAGCATACTGTGGACTGAGCTAGTTGCCTTGCTATGAGGTCCTTACCACAATGGAGTAGACCTCTTAGGAGTATCCTCACTTGGTAATTGATATGAAATATCAGACTGTCTTGGGCATACATACCACATTTTTCACACAATAACCGGCATACCTGTATTGTCGGTCTTGCTCTTTCATTATTATGTTCTTCATTTGAATCTTTAACTGAAAGAGTGGGGCCTTATATATCCTTGATTATTTTTGTGACCCTGAGTGCTGTCATATGCAATATCTTGCAATCATACCCTGGTCTTCTTCATGTCTCCAGTCTCGGTATATTCACCCGGTTCACATGTGCTTATACAGATCTCAATACTGTTGTTGATTATACCAGACAGTGACCGGATTAATAACATCACCTTGTCGGATGTGCGGGGCTGATCTTGATAATCACTGTCAAGATAGCGTCTCAATGTTGTCTTTCTTCAGGACTTGTTGATTCTTGCGTCACCCACTGGTTTTCTGTCTCTTGAATAACCGGTGAGGTTGTCGGATGCGTACTGTGAATTCTTCCTTGCGCGAGGGACTGGCATGAACTTGACATCATACTTACTGTATGAAGAAATATCTGATTCTTGAGGCATACATTTGTTCTGACTGATTCTTGTTTCTGACCCAACTATTGCATATCTGATACTTGAAGAAACACTGTCATATGCTGACAATTCATTGTTTAATATCTTGTACCAGTGCCATACTGAAGAAGACTGGGCAGCTTGCGTTGGAAACCACCGGGATATCGTGCTGAGGAAGACTGGATGGCTTGTGCTCGAAGCTTTCGACGGATATCTTGCTGAGGAAGACTGGGTACCGTACCTCATAAGCTTCCCCCCTTAAAGACTTGCTAGGGAAGACTCGGTACCTTATGCCAGTAGCTTCTTGCAGTATCTCATTGAGAAGACTGAATATCTTGCACGGGAATCCATTCATACCTTACTGATGCAGACTGGGGAATCTTGCCTTGTACGCTTCGCTGATAAATTATGGAGAAGGACTGGACTTTTTTCCTTTATGAACCAAATAATATATATATATATTCTTGTCATTCCGGCTGCAGATTACTTGTATGACTGTCCTTGCTGAATTCATTGCATATTTGGACTGACTTCGGGGTATCGCATGTTTCAAATCTGACTCATGGCAAAATCAATCATCGGTACGGACCATACCTCTGACTGGAAATGCATGTTGGACTTGGATCCAATTTTGTTCTTTTGCTGGTTTAATCGTTGCTGCAATAAGGATGTATCTCTGACGAGTTCTTGGTACTGAAAGTCTGAGCAGAATATAACTTGTATTCAGACCGGATGTCTGCAATACATTGCTGTCAGCTGAAAATCCCATTTGCTTTTAACTGAGTTCCTTGGTGTATATCTGTACTTCTCACAGCTTCTTCTGATCCGGTGTCGATTGATGAGAAATTTCCATAAGGGGGTAACACCGAAGATTCAAACCAAGAAGCACGAGAAAACGATCGATCGCAACAAAGCACACAGCAAACAAGCTACAAAACTACTCCACACAGGCACACACAAGCATGGTACTAGCGCAAATGCACATGCACTACACGAAGGACTACACCCTACGCTTGAGAAAACGCTCGGGAACTGACGAAGAAGCTAGGGGAGTAGTGAGTGGAACTGTTGACTCCAAAACTCCGGATGGACGAGGCGGAGGAGTTGGAGAAGCTGGCGGAGACTAAGGTAGAGAAGCACCAAGCAATCTCCTGGCTCGAATGGCGTCTCGGACTAACTCGGAAATAAGAAGAAACTCGGCCGTCATGTAATGGGACATGGCGAGGATAGCTGGGTTGTCTTGAGGATTGCCAGACGGGAACTGGATCCGCTTAGGATTCTCAACGATGGTGGGATAATACTGATAAGCACGGTTGTCTTGCACCATGCTCTCTTGAGGACGAAGACCGGTGATTCCTGCCATTGCGGCAAGCTGAATGGCACGCTCAGGAGTAGCGCCGTAACCACCAGGGAAACTATAGGTGCGCTTACCAACAGGAATCGAGGCTGACAGATGGACATGGGCAACATACTCCAGGATTCTTCCTCCGGTAGAAAACTGGAATACTTGATAATGAGGTGGATCTCCGCGGGGATAAATGCTACGCCACATATCGCCAAGGAGGGTGGAAAAGCTGAGAGGTGCAGGAGTGGGATTGAACGCAATAGGAATAGCACCGGGAGCTCTGGGGAGGGCACTGAACTCATGGAAGCTGACCGCCATCTACGCACGGAATAAAGGGTTAGGGGTAACCGAATAAGATTATATGCAGCAAAAAAATGCAACAACCAAATGGAGCAAGCAAGGGAAACAACCAGACCCTATTCTACCGTTTTCTAACGTTCTAGCGGACTAGGAAGCTCTATAGCCAGACCTGCTCCGATACCAAGCATTGTGGCACCCCGGCTCAGAGAAACCGGAACACCCCATATTCCAGCCCAGAGATCGAAGTGAAGTCTTCTGGAATATGGCACTGCTTAGCATAGAACAAACCAGCTCTCTATTACAACACGAATACGATTACAAGGTCTCCGATATTACAATGAATAACACCGGCACGGCGACACTACACCAACCATAGTTTCTCTATGTAAGCAGCATAACAACTCGAGGCAGCGGAACCTCTACTAGCAGCGGAACAACGAACGACGATGAAGGACTCCAATCCGCAGGGACTTTGGCTGGAACGTTTATCCTAGCTCACAAACACAGGAACCACACCAAACAAGCAAGCAATCCAGGCACGACCTGCAAACTGGCATGACACGCCAGGTTAGTACATTGAATGTACTTGCAAGCTCACAATTAACCAAAAGCAATCAAGACAGACAACAGCATGGCAATTACAGGTTAAAGAAATCATGAACATGATGCTAACAGAACACGTGGCATGCACATCTGAACATGATACAGCTAGAACAACCTTAGCACGGCATGAGCATATGAACATGATGGTACTACATGCAACAAGTTAACATGATCATGCACCAACTTACTCTTATTCGGCGGTTACTCGTAACCATCTTATGCATCATCTTACCAACATCGGTATCCACGATACCGTCGTGATCCCCTCATGATCACATAAAAATCAACCAACTTCGGTATCCACGATACCTCCATGATCCTCTCTCGATCACATAAAAATCAACCAACTTCGGTATCCACGATACCTCCGTGATCCTCTCTCAATCACAACCAATCTCTTCTCATCATCGAACTGGGGTTATTATTAAGCAAGTTATTATTATTGTTGGCTCATAGTGTGACCAACTACGAACTGGGCCCATATCCGCGGGCGCAGCTATCGATAGATTAAATCACACACTCTGTAGAGGTTAGCACACTGTACCCACATCACGGAACCCATGGCCTTGCACTCCCATTCGGGGTGGACCAACGGCATTCCGACAAAACCGATCTACTGCCCATGACACTCTCCCGGCCACTCCGATAAACTCCCCTTTGGGCTAAGTCCTTGGTGGCCCCGTGTCTACCAAAGACACCCAACGGCCACCGTCGTGGCAAAACATAAACGGTCCCAAACAGGGACAAGGTACCATAACAACAACAACGGGCACACAAGGCTTATGTCCGCCTACCTGATCAGGGTAGCGCGCGCCCATAACCTTCCATCGTTGGAGGCACCGGCGAGAGGCATGACAATAGACCCAGTTAGGTCCTTCCCATAAAAGGCAAATGTGGTTGCACTGGTCAGCTCGATTCAGTGGCACCATGACTCAGCCAACAGTTGTTCAAGTTCATTATTATCCGGTTAAACTTGAAGGCCAGAAGCTGAGCCATATAAAAATAACATGATGCAACTACAAAGAATGACATCAACATAAGCATGGAGGTGCAACATAATCATCGAGCATAACCATAATGAATCATATATCTAAATGAGCATGACATACTGACGAGCATAATCATAATACTACACAGGAGCATAGCATGACTACTAGCATCATGAATAAATACCATGCAAGAACATAGCAAGAACACTACCAAGTAAGCATGTAATCAACTAGATGCAAAGGAACATGCATAACCACGGTACTTGATAATAGACGGTAAACATGCATCGGACTGAACATCACTACTACCAGCATGTACTACTACTACTACCAAGCATGACATGAAAACAATACTAGCAAGTAGTACAAGATAACAAGATGCATCGGAACATAGCATGAAGGTGAACATGAAACCACGAGCATAACCGAAACAACGACAACAGTAGCAAACAAGCAGACAGATAACGGGCAAACTTTTATTAAATATTCAAGTAGAAACCATGGCTACTGCATGGCTATCATGCAAGTGGCTGTTGTGGCTTGCCTGGGGGTGACGGAGACTCCGGGAAGAAGTGCGGTGAAGCCGCGGAACGAAACGCCGGACGGTTCTCTCTCGGAGGGGGCTGATTAGAAGCAAGGGAAAAATGGTCATTTTCATTGTGGGACCACCTAGTGAAAATGTTACCAACAAAAAGATCTCGACGAGATGAAGAAGTGAGCGTTGGTTTCACCTCGATCGGAGTTACGGTTGCGGGGTTATGACAGGTGGAAGCTCAGGGACTAATCTGTGAATATTTTCAACACCAACGGGTCCCTGAGAGGAAAAACTGAAAGCGCCTTTGGGCAGAATATGTTTTCTGAAAAGGAAAACGTATTTTCAGCCGCAGTAGACAGGAATACGCTTTCCAGAAGGGAAAACGCATTTTAGGCAAAAGGAAGGAAAAATACGCTTTCATCAACGGAAAACGTACTCACCAGAATACGTGTCCACTTGACACGTGGACAGAGGCGCCTGGGCCACTGGCGCGTGGGGCCCAGGGGTAGGGGGAGGGGGCACGGGCGCTCGTCTTCTACCTCCTGCTCCTGTTCTCCCGTGCGAGACAGAGGAGGAGCAATGGAGGGAGGGCAGCGGTGGCCTGGCCGGCTCCGGCCGTCTCTGGCCCGGCCGAGCACACCGGCGGGTGCGGGGCAATGAGAGGGTCTCGTTCAGAGGCAAAGGAGGCGCCGGGGAGGAGTGGAGGGGCGGCGACGGGCGGCGCCAGGAGGAGGCAGAGGCGGGCGGGCGGCCGTGGTGGTTCTCCGGTGAAACGGGCGACTCCGGCGTTGGGAAAAGGGTGGGGGCGGCTCGTGGAGGTGAGGGGAGGGCTCTGGTGGTGGCTAGAGGAGGAGAGGAGGACTAGGAGCACCGGGGAGGAGCAAATTCCGGCGAGTGCTATGGTAGTCCGAGGAAGAAACGGCGAGATTGGGCGATTTCGGTGACCAAATGAGGCGAGGGAGGGAGAGGTGAGGTGGGACACCTCGGGGGTGCTATATATCGCCGCGGGGAGGCTTCTAGCGCACACGGGAGAGCTCCAGCTGTGCTCTAATGGAGGACAGAGGAGTTTGTGCGTCACGGGCAGCTCGACAGCGATGCGACCGCAGCGATTCAGGGCGGGGCAGCGACGCAGGTCGATGCAGTCGAGCACGGGCTAGCTCCTGGACAAGGTTTGCCGTCGAGACGAGGAGGGAAACGACGAGAACAGCAGCGACAACATGCCACAGCACGAGTTTGGCTGGTCGCGACCCGTGGTCACCGCGTGAACTGGCATACGCGGTGCCAGTTGATCGGCCACATCATGCCTAGGTGATAGACCATGCTATCCTGAGTCCAAATGAAGAAAGAAATCGGTCCAGGGGCAAAGAAGAGATTTGGAGGAGGAGCCAAAACATTTTGGCAGCAAGGTGTTTGATGTGAATTGTGAGAGCTAGAACAATGCAATGACTCTGAGCTTTGGCCTATCTTGATCACAAGCTAAGGTAACTGTGGTAGCCAAATATCAGACAAAATGGAGCTCTCTAGAGTGCACTTGCTGTAGAAAGAAACCCACTGGTCAGATTTGGATATTTTGAAGTAGCACTCACATAATTGAATGAAATGAGCTGAAAATGGTCATGGCCCAATGATTTGAAGATATGAAGATGCCCAAAAAGTTTCATGCCATTTGGACTTGCCAAAATAGCACTTGCTTCATAAAGCATCCCTCTAGACAGAAACTTGGAAAAATTGCAGAGGGCAATTGGTTAATGAATTGAGCCCAAACTTGGTGGAGAGAGTTGATATGGATAGGAGAATGTCCTGGTAAATTTTTAGCTTAAATGAAGCAAGATAAAATATGGTTGCTTCACAAATTGAAAATCTGACCAGAAACCAAGATTTGGAGCTGGGCTCACATAGATGAGTTGCATGAGCTCTAATTTGGTGGGGAGTGATGATTTGATTATATTAAGGATCTTGCAAAATTTCAACTCATCTGGATATGCCTAGCTAGTACTTCCTTCACAGTGACTTCCCTTAGACAGGAACTTTGAAAAATTTCTCAGGAATATTTACTAGGCAAATTGAGTTGAATTTTGACATGGGGTAATGATATAGACAAGAAAAGATGTCCAAAAAGTTTGGCGTCAATCAAGCAAAGATAAATGACACTTCCTTCTCAAACCACCACTTAGGGCAGAATCAGAAAAGGAATATTTGTGAATTATCTTTGATGATGCCAAGGAAGGATTTTGACATATTTGTGGAAGATATGACCCAAACAATTTATGAGAATTATTTGGGAATTTTGGGAGTGACAAAAATATAGGTTGCTTCACAACCTAGGGTCTAAAGGATTATTCCTTTAACATAAAAGGTATATTCCCTAGAAAAAGAATATTGGATTAGGTCAAGGATGAAAATGACATGATCTAGGGATGATGATGAGGATGACAAGCCACTATGAAACCTAGGAAGACACGATCTTCCCAAGTTTCAGAACCACATAGCCACAGAAGATCAAATCAAATCAAGAAATCCAAGAAAATCAAAGGAAAAAGAAAACGGCAAAATCCAGGGTGTTACAAGTACATGGTCATCTTGGAGTACAAGTCAAGGTAGAATAAATCCTATGATATCCTACATTTCGTAAATAACAATGATACTCAACAATGACTAACCCTAAACTAACTCTTGCCAAAGAGGTGTTTGGATGACAGGGTTAGATTGACAATAAATGCACTAGGAGAACTAGTCCCAATTAGCACCTCTTGGGTGGGATAGTTGTTTTGGGTGGGTTAGACGCAACTAGCTCAATCTAGCCCTCATGTTTGGATACTTTACGGCTATTTGAGCCTAAACTAGCTCAAACTAACTCTAACCCATGGATCCAAACATGGCCAATAACTTGTGTACATAGACCTGCACAATACAAGTTTGAATGACTATGTTTGCTTGTTTTTAAATATTAGGCCTGTTGCAGTTAATAACACACCTTTCCACTTCTTGTTTTTAAATATTAGGTTTTTAAAAATTTGGTCTTGCACATGTAGGTCCTGCTGTCAGAGGTTTTGACCCATTGTTTGACCCTTTTTGCATATGGGGAAATGAGTTGTCCATGGATATCAGTCAAGTCAAGAAACTCAGAAAGATTGCTAGGATAAAGAAATTAGCGACAAAAAACAACAAGATCTTTGTCTGCACAATGAAGAAGACATCAGTTCACTATAGCATGGTACTCACTGTTATACCTTGTCTTTTTAATTCCTTTGCGCCATTTCAAATCTAGAGAAGATATTTATGCATATCCTTGTTTTCAGGCCTTTCCAAAGCAGTTCACTGATGATTACCTCTCAAACCACCTTTATGGTCAGGAGGCGAGGAAGGTATTCATACAACACCCACGGTTCAATATTGAAGTCTTCCTGAAGAGGACGAAGGATGGACGGTCAATCATGCACATGCACTGGCCTAAAGTTGCAAAGACGTTCAACATCAATGAAGGCTCAATATTCGCCTTACGCTTCAACAGTTTTCTAGATGAGATTCATCTGTCTATGTACTGTCTATGATGTTAATTTTCAAAGGTTATAGATGTTGCATGTGAAACTTGGTGCTGGTGTAGTTGTGTAATGGGGTAGTTGAGTGCTGAAGCTATATGATGTTGTACTCTGATGTATTTCAATTATGAAATCCTGCTTCCTTAATACGAAAATGAAATATATTGTGTACTTAATATGAAATTTCAATTAGATTAATAAATGGATTATTAATAATAGGCCAATTAGCCTGCTAATGGCCAATTAGCCTGATAATTGGGTTTTTCCATTGCAAACGGTTATTGAGAAAACACCGTGGGCGATGACCTCAGGCAACGCACACAGTTTCTAGGAATCAACCGTGTTGGATCAATGAACAATCACACACGACATCCTCTTGAAAACTGTTTGTGTTAGGCCACCTTGCGCAAACGTTTACCACATAAAAAGTGTGTGTGATGGACAGCCTATGCCACACAGTTTCTTCTACGCATCATGTGTGATGCATTCAATAACGCAAACGGTAAAATTGTTAATATCGTCTGCAATGGCAACGCTATCACAAATGATTTAATGGGGAAAATTGTGTGTGATGTACATGCGAACGGAAACGTTTTCCTTAGAGTGACTGTGTGGGATGTATATACGAACGGAAACATACTTCTTGGATTGATTGTGTGGGATGTACATACTAACGGAAACGTATTCCTTGGATTGACTGTGTGGAATGTACATATGAATGGAAACATTTAACCGAGACTGACTGTGTGGGATGTACTTACGACTGGAAACAATTTGGCCTGTATAATTGATTTTTTTAATACAACTATATGTATAATCATATTTGATCGCTCGCCCATCGCACATGACCTCATTTTGTCGAGCGTGTGTGGCCGGAGGGCCTATCCCCACGGTTTCTGGGTCGTGTGGGAAGGACCCCCCTATCGCAGTCACTCACTTGGCGATGATTCCAAATGTCGTCGCGGAAAGGGGTTAAAAACCGTTTGTATAGCACCTCGCTGTACCATTGTTGAGTCGATAGGAATATCCGTTGTAATACTCTGGATGCGGTGATCTTTGATTTCCTTCGGTTTGTTCGCTCTTGCCATTGCCTTCAGACGCTTTTCTTCCTTAATTCTCCGTCGAGCAAGATCTGCTTGACGTTTGATCTCATCATTCCTTCAATCACACAGCTCAGAAACATCCAACTTCAGCCGTGAGTGCCATTCAATCTTATTTTTCCTCACGACAGTGAGGGCTTTCGTGAGCTCAAGAATTTCCTTGTTAAGGTTTTTCCTTTCAGAGTCAGTGCTAGCTTCTTTCCTCATTTGCTCGGGGAGCTTCGTGTCCTCGACAGCTTGTTTCAGCTCCTTGGTAATCTCACCTAGTTCAGCAAAGTGTTTTGTTAGCAACTTGGTAAGATCTTTAGGAAGACCCAAACTACCGCTGATTTGGGATCATAGGCAGCAGTTTCAATAGCATCAATCATGAGATTGAAGTCATAAGATTGATCCTCTGTGGAAGCAAGAACATTTGTCTTAGCTTTCTTGGATGATGCTGCAGCTTTCTCTTCGGGCAACAACTTTCTCTTTGCAGACGGGGTAGCAGAACCCAAAGGTTTGTCTGAGACTGGAGCAGCTGCAAGCCTGAGTGACATCCTGAATGGAGGAGAAACTTTTGCTGGTGAGGGAGTTTGATACGGCTTGTCAAGAAGAGCTCGTTGATCATACATGGGAATTTCTTCGGCAACATTATCATCGGAAGAATCATCAGATGAGGCAGAAGCTGCCTTCTTTGACTTTCATGCAACTGATTTCTTTCTCGAAGCTCGAGGGGAAATAGACTTCCTCCTCTTCTTTTCTTTTCGAGCAGATGCCCTATCCTTCTTTTCTTGCACATCTTGTTGGGTCAGCTCAACATTTCGATGTTCCACTTGATTCTTCTTTGCATCCTTGGCCTCACGCATGGCTTTGGCCTTAGCTCTCTTTTCCACTTATTCGGGAAAATTAGCAATTGTTTTCAATGAATCAGCATGAGCATTTACAGGCGGAGGCGGCCTTGCTTTTTCATCATTTTGGCCTAGATAGCCTTCAGCAATACAGCCACTCCATGGTGGAGTGAATGCAAACATAATTTAATATTTCCTTCGAACGTTCTCATAATTGAACCACTTTTTCGCCCAGTGACGGCGAATCTTTTGAAGACGGTTATTTCTTTCGGTTGCAGTTTCAACACCGGGTGGCATTTTGTAAGTCTCTTGATCAGACATATCAGCAGGAGTGTTCCTTTCTCTTCCGCGACCACCCTTCTTGGGATTTCCATCAGAGAATAAAGTCTTGGAGTCGGTGATTAGTTCATCCTCGGGCTGACTATGAGCTAATGGAATATCATCTTCTTCTTCTGATTCAGATTCAGACTTTTTCTTCGGCACTCTTGGTGGCTTTGATGGTTTTGCAGTTGCAGTCAATCGCTTTCGTTCAGCCACTTGAGGTGCCTGAGGGATTTCTTCCTCAGAGCCAGACTGCTCTTCCAAACTTTGAGCCATGACCAATCCTGAGGAAAACAAAACAGGGCGAAAGAAAACGGGAAATGGTCACAAACATGCACAGAAGCATTTTTGACTGAAAAAAATAATTTTTCGGAAGCAACAAAGGAATTCATGGCATATATTTTGGAAGATATCGTCGAGAGAATTGTAACATGCCATATGACAGAATAACAACTCCTCTAATCTTTTGACGTATAACACATGAACCCTAGATCCAAACTGACTGGTACAAGGAACAACTACAAACCGTACAAGTCACAACTTAGTGAAACCTAAAGATCTACCGCAAGAAAAATAAACAAGATAAATGGCGTCAGTAAGAACAGCCGTAGAACAGAGGAACGGCGGGGCTAGCTCTAGATCTGAGAGCCCTAACTTGGCAGCAAAGACCATCTATGGCAGTACGGGAGAGAAGATGTACCGCACTGGCGTGACCAACGGTGGCGGGGCTTCACCGAAGTTGCACGACGAGGCACAACATCGATGCTGCTTCGAACTTGAGCTTGGGCAGAGAGCTAGAGGAAGGGTTTGATGTCAATTAGAGAAAGAGCAAAGGAGGAAGACGCCTGGAAGGGGGGTTTATATAGCCCGAGGGCGAAACCGCTTCCTCCGAGATCCACGGCCAAAAATCACGGGACGTTCCACATTCAACGGACGAGATCATGATCGTGGAGATCGTGGGCACGTGTCAGTCGTTTCCTGCGAAAATCTCGGTAACTAAACGGAAGACCAAAGGGTTAGAAGAAGGGCAAGCGACAAAACAGATAAATGTTTGAAGTTGATTTCATTCGCGACCAAGGATGTCGGATTGAAATCTTCTTCAGATCAACTTGCATGTTTATGACAGAAAACAGGCGTAAGACGAGAAAGAACTGAACAAAAAACAGACCACGAACACAAACGAACGCAAAGAGACAAGGGAAAAACACAAACACGGCGACCAAAAACACACAGAGAACACAACACCAACAATGATTGATCTCAGGGTTTATAATGAGCGTGAGATATCCCTGAGAGATTTTCCTGCAAGAAAGAGTTAGTCCTTTTTCGCAACCCACACTTGCGTGGGCAACGAGGATCTCATTTTCTTCGTTTGAGCAAGAACATCCCTTCATTGAGATCTGTAAGCCACCTGTGTACTTCGAGAGTAATCATATGAATAGGCATTGAAATTGTTTCCAGAGACATGAGTATAATGATTTGAAGAAGTATGCATGTATTCCTTCTGTCGAAAGTTATGATGGTAATCATTCGAGAAGTATTTTGTTGTGGTCTGCGAATGAAAACCACTTCCTCGAAGGGAGTTGCCCTGCATAGTTAGGTTAGCAGTGACAGATAAATTTTCCACAATGCATTTCTTTACCCAGATTAGCTTCTTGGGTGAACCTGTCCTGCAGTTAGTTCCAACATATCTTGCGAAAACTTCACCATTCTATTGTTTGAAGATTTTGTAATTTGAGTCATCAGACTCGTCAGTGTCAACAGGAATGGGTGAATGATAACCAGTTAGAGTTTCAGGTTTGAGGGTTTTACTCTTTGCACGAACCCGAGTCGTTCGAGGATACTGCTCGGGAGTCCAATAGGATCCATCCACATTGAGTTTCTTTTCGAAACCTAATCCTTCCTTCCGAGGGTTTTTGTGCAATATGGACTTCTTGAGCACATCACATAGGGTTTGATGCCCTTTTAGACTCCTTAGCATTCCAGTCTCAAGTAAGCCCTTTAGCCTGCAATTTTCTTTAGTAATAGCAGCAAAATCCTCGGAAGAGGGGTTAGTAGTACCAATTTTAGTAGTAGCAATATTCTCAACAACAGTATTAGAAGTTTCAGCATGAGAATCAGCATTGCTACGTTCTAGGCATTTTAAGCATGGAGGTACAAAATCATCAGGAAGTCGAACAGATTACTCGACGAAGAGAGAAGCTTTATCTAACACCAGCTCGTTATGAGATTCTTTCAGTGACACGAGTTCTTGATTCCTGTTAAGGAGTTCATCTGATAAACTCTCGTAGTCAACTGTAAGCGAATCATATCGATTGGTAAGATCATCAACAGTTGATGAAAAAGCAACTTGCTCTTCGATCAACTTTTGATTCTTCTCCATCTCTTCGACCAGTAATCCTTCGGTTTTCCTGAGATTTCTCTCAAGCATTTCAAGTTCATCATGTTGATATTTTGCAATCTTTACTAGCTTGGCATAAGAAATATATTCAGGTGAATATTCATTCATGGATCTTTGGTGTTTTGCTGATACCTGATCCTTAGATGATTTTGCCATGAGGCAGAATGCAATTTGTTCGTCATCACTTGAAGTATCATCATCAGAGTCTGATTCGAGTGGATTTTCTGATGATTCACAGGCAATGAAGGCATTGCTTCTTCCAAATTTTTTGTAGAATTCTTCATCATCTGAATCAGTGTCTGTGGTCTCTTCTTCAGAATCCAGTGTCAAATCAGCATATGCATGGTTCAGCTGGGAAATTTTCTTCATATTTGATTTGATGATTCCTCTGGAATTTATGTCAGTGACTGGTCTCATCAAAGAAGATGACGAAGGCTCATTTTTCTTTAAGAGCTTAGTATGATGATCCATTCGTGTGAATCCACTGCAGTGAAGATATTTCCGTCTGTTGCTAGGTTTTCCTTCCCAGCAGGGACATTCTACAATGAGATGACCGAATTGTTTGCACTTGAAACACTTCATTTCTTTCAGAGGTAGTTGTCTTGAAGATTCAGGCAAGTCATCTTCATCATCATTTACAAGATACAAGTTTTGTCTTCTGAGGTCATTTAGCCTTTGTGTGAGCATTTCCAATTCTCTAGTGATGGTATGTTGATTTTCCACATCTTCTTCTTGTGAGTCGCCATAGTGTGAAAGGATTTCTCCTTCACTTTCTGAAGAAGATTCTTGATCTGCATTTTCTAGTTCCATCTTTTCTTCGCGAGTGGATAGCAGTGTCATGACCTCGACATAGTGAAGTTCTTCATAGTCTGGTCTTTGCTTAATTTCAGCTACTATAGGATCGAAGGTTTCGTCAAGTGCACTCAGTAGCTTGTTTACCACATCTTTATCGGTGATGTCAGTTACTCCTCGTTGGCGAAGTCTTTCAACAATATCTGTCAGCAGATCAGTGAGTTCCCTAACACTTTCCTTTCGAAGACTTCTGAAACCAGCAAACATGGCACGAAGCATTTGAGTGTGAGGGTTTGTTCTGGAGATGAACTCTTCGTGAACATTTTTTATGGCATCCCAGAGTTGCTTTGCAGTGTCAAGATTTCGGAACCGAATGAAAACGTTCTTTGAGATAATTGCACAGATAATATCTTTCGCTTGTGCATTGTTTGTTTCGTTTCTTTTTAGTTTATGACAATCAGCGTTGCTGAACACACCTTCTTGAGAGGGACACACATTATTCGTGATTTGTTAGAATACTCTATGTGCTTCACTTATATCTTTTGAGCTAGGTAGTTGCTCTAGTGCTTCACTTATATCTTTTAGAGCATGGTGATTGTCGTGGTAGAACACGTCCACCTATGGGGCCATCGGCCCCTTTGTGGTTCGGCAGGGGGGAGGACGCATTGCACAAAGAGCGGAGGCCGTGGGACAGCACGGCAGTTGTGGCACTGATGGTTTTACCCAGGTTCAAGCCGCTGATAAGCGTAAATCCCTACTACTGCTTTGGTGGATTGATGGAGAGACCGTGAAGAACGCGCGGCGCTCGAGCCCAGCAAGGTCGCCTTGGGGAGAGCAGCTACGCGTGTATGAGTACATGAGGGTTCGAATCCTTTCTAAGGTTGCCACGGTCCTCCTTTATAGGCTAAGGCGTTACCACAATGGCAAAACAGTCATTATTCAGCGATTAGATAGCTAACAGTGCTATCGTACCTAACTCTGGCAGTTAGGACAAAGTGCATTAAATGCACTGCCATGTGTCGTGCTGTGGATGCGGCTCGGCAGGTCTGCCGCGTCGCTTTAGTCATCTTCCACCTGTCCGTTTGACACGCCTCTGGACGGGTGTCATATAGAGGTGATCTTCCTCCTAAATGGCTTCCACGTGCCAAATGACAGCCACTTAGTTATCCGGGGGCTCGACACCGCACCGATGGATGACTTACGGTGCGATGCGGTGGAGCGGTGGAGTCTTGGCGAGGATGTGTGCCGCCAGTGGCCCCGACAATCCTTGACGGGGAAGTCTTGGGACTTGTCTTTGGGGTGGCCTCGACCTGACCAGGCTCGCCTGCCCGGCAAGGGAGGTTTTTCCTTAGTGATATCTTGTTCACTCGGCTTGTCTTGGTCTTCTTGATCCGCCCCTTGATTCCTCAAAGGGCTATCTCCTCGGCTTGGTTCTGTCTTGAATGCCTGGTGTTGCCGGGTCGGAGGCCTATTGTCCATGCACAAGTCAGGGGAAACATACACCCCTATTTGTGTACCCCGACAGAAGCCCCCGGGCTAGAGCCATACATGTCGCCGGGCACGTTGGGTTAGGCCCCAAACAGTGCACAAACACGTGTCGAAATAATGCTACGCGTGCAGCCGTTTGTCATGATGACCAGTCGACTCAACATCCACTCCACGCAATTACCGCAGGTCGTGGGGTCATGGGACTTTAGCAGTTAATGTAAAATGGTAACTTTCTGAGAGAAAGCAGTGAAGAGCCATCCTCCCCCACGTTCGTTCCTCATAAAATAGAAAACGCGAAGGGGCACTTCTCATTCGCATCTGTTTCACCCCCTACCTGGCGCGCCAAAGATGTCGTGGTAGAACACGGCCACCTATGAGGCCATCGGCCCCTTTGTGGTTTCGCAGGGGGGGAGGATGCATTGCACAAAGAGTGGAGGTCGTGGGACAGCACGGCAGTGGTGACACTGATGGTTTTTACCCAGGTTTGGGCCGCTGATAAGCGTAAAACCCTACTCCTGCTTTGGTGGATTGATGGAGAGACCGTGAAGAACGCGCGGCGCTCGAGCCCGGCAAGGTCGCCTTGGGGAGAGCAGCTACGCGCGTATGAGTACACGAGGGTCCGAATCCTTTCTAAGGTTGCCACGGTCCTCATTTTATAGGCTAAGGGGTTACCACAATGGCAAAACGGTCATTATCCAGCGATTAGATAGCTAACAGTGCTATCGTACCTAACTCTGGCAGTTAGGACAAAGTGCATTAAATGCACTGCCATGTGTCGCGTTGTGGATGCGGCCCGGCAGGTCTGCCGTGCCGCTTTAGTCATCTTCCACCTGTCTGCTTGACACACCTCTGGACGGGTGTCATATAAAGGTGATCTTCCTCCTAAATGGCTGCCACTTGCCAAATGACGACCACTTAGTTATTTGGGGGCTCGACACCGCACCGATGGATGACTTGCATTGCGATGCGGTGGAGCGGTGGAGTCTTGGCGGGGATGTAGGCCGCCAGTGGCCTCGGCAATCCTTGCCGGGGAAGTCTTGGGACTTGTCTTCGGGGTGGCCTCGACCTGACCAGGCTCGCCTGCCCGGCAAGGGAGGTTTTTCCTTAGTCATATCTTGTTCACTCGACTTGTCTTGGTCTTCTTGATCTTCCCCTTGATTCCTCAAAGGGCTATCTCCCCGGCTTGGTTCTGTCTTGAATGCTTGGTGTTGCCGGGTCAGAGGCCTACTGTCCGTGCACAAGTCAGGGGAAACATACACCCCTGTTTGTGTACCTCGACAGACGCCCCCAGGCCTGAGCCATCTGTGTCACCGGGCACGTTGGGTTAGGCCCCAAACAGTGCACGGACACATGTCGAAATAACGCTGCGCATGCAGCGGTTTGTCATGATGACCAGTCGACTCAACGTCCACTCCATGCAATTACCGCAGGTCGTGGGGTCGTGGGACTGTAGTAGTTAATGTAAAATGGTAACTTTCTGAGAGAAAGCAGCGAAGAGCCATCCTCCCCCATGTTTGTTCCTCATAAAAGAGAAAACGTGAAGGGGCACTGCTCATTCGCATCCGTTTCACCCCCCATCATCTTCCTCCTCAAGCCAAGCGACTGCCCCCGTGCCCACATTTGCCTCCAATCTCCTATCCATTCTTCCACCTTCCTTACAGCACCGAAGGATGGGGAAGAAGGTCGCCGGAAGGGGGAAGCGGCCGACCACCGTGAAGGGAACCACGATGGAGGGGAAGAAGAAGAAGGCGGCGGAGTTGGATAGGAAGCGGCGGGAAGCGGCGGGAAGATGTAGTGTCCTTCCCGTCGAGCTTGGATAGCAACACCCTGGTTCTGAGGTACGCATACATGTGGGGGAGGGATGTCCCGAAGGGGAACGCTGCACCCGTGGTTCTGGCGGAGGGAAAAGAGGACCCGCCAAATTCATACCTCTTTTTCTGCACGTATTTCCTCTGTGGCCTCATCCCTCCTTTCTCTAATTTCTTTGAGGCGATGATGGTGGTGTACGGATTCCACCTTTTGGATTTCATGCCAAATGCAATGGCGTGTATGGCGATTTTCGCCCATCCGTGCGAGAACTTCATCGGAGTAGCCCCCAACATGGATCTGTACAGGCATTTCTTTGTTCCGTGGGTTGAAAACAAGGCGCACCGCTCAGGGAACATTAGTTGGATCCCCCGGGAAAAGATGAATGCTTGGGATTATCTTCTTGGTCAGCAGCGGGGCAGATGGGAAGAATGGAGGGAGGACTGGTGCTGGATCCAGGATGAGGAAGCTCCAGAGTACTGTCGGGCATGGACGGAGTGCGTCATGCATGGCAATGAGTGGAGGGAACTGGGCCTTACCGACGATAGGCTTCGCCCTGCGCTGAACAGGATTGCTCGCATTAAAGCTGCCGGGCTAACCATCAAACAGGTGGGGGCCGATTTCCTTCGACTCCGCATCATGCCGCTGCAGAAGAGGGATAGGTTTGCCTGGCGGCACGGAGACGCTGGGGATAGGATGCGCCTGTATCCAGGCCTTACCAACAACTTGTCGGTTTACGGCCATGGCTGGTTGTGCGAACAGCTGTTCGGGAGCCTTGGGCCATTCAAATTGCCGGCAAGTGTCGTCCCGCTGAATGTCAACTCTACTCGGGACCAGATTTTGAAGTGGATGCCTGATTGCAATGCATACGGGGTTGCGGCTAATTGGCAACTACCCGAGCTCGACGCAGAGATGGAATGGGTCTTCGGCCTGGAGGAAAGGGCCTCCAGAGTGGAGAGCAACATGTTCAAGCGCAACTCCACAGTGGAGGCGGAGTTTATCAAGAGGCAGATTGAGGAGGACAAGGCGCTCCGGGCTGCCGGGAAGGCAAAGCCCAGAAGAGTGGTGGAGGAGGAAGAGGAGGAGGCCGAAGACGATGGCTCTTCTCACGGCAGGAGCGAGGGGCACGCCATGGAGGAAACTGCCGGGGATGAGCCTGCTGAGGGAGATCCTGCCGGGATCGAAGCCTTGTATGCTGTGGCAGCGAAAGCCCAGGAAAAGGACGAGGCCGAGGAGGTGGAGCAGCCTAAGAAGGAGTGGCTCATAGCGGGCCCTCAAGTCCCTGAATCAGACCTGGAGCAGCGTCCCCGCAAGCGGCCTAGCCGGGGAATCGCGGCCCCTATCCCTGCACCCGTCGCCAAGAGGGAGAAGAAGACCATCTCTAAGGGCGACGGGCCGGACGTGGTGCGCCGCCATTCTTCTCATCTTTATGGGGCCAAGACCCCTCCCACCAAGCGGCGAGCAATCATAGGGGTCGACCCCAGCTCCAAATCAAGCTCGACCTCTTCGCGCAGCTCGTCCTCGCTGGAATCCCCGGCCTCCTCAAAAGGCTTGAAGCTGCCGGGAAGCACCGCTCCTTCGACCCTGAAGAGAGGCAGAGCGACCCCACCGCCTATGGAGTTCGCGCTGGGCTCCATGCTCATTGACTCATAGTAAGGAAAACGTCATCTCTTCTTGTTGAGGCATCATGCACTTGTAGGTTTGCTGACCCAATCTTGCTTTGTCGTCTTTGGCAGAGATGAGGAAGAGACCCTCGCCCACCGGGCCAAGCGATCCAAGCAAGTGGATTTGTCGGGGCCTTCGGAGGGCACGGGCTTGGTGGGAGGCAGCATGGATGATCCCGCGCCAAGCCCCCGGCCCAGCCCCTGGCACGAAGGTATGGGGCAGGCCCTCCCCGCCAGCGAGGGCATGGGAGAGCGAGTCCCTTCTTCCGGCAAGGGAAAGGAAGAGCTTATTCAGAGCGAGGCCCCCCAGGAGGGGCTCACCCTGCCCGATGCCCAAGCCGAGAAATCCCTGGCAAGGGCCTCCACGGAAGGATTGGCCCATGCCGACATCGTGACTACCGAGGAAGGAGGCGAGGGTCTTGCCCCGGCAACAGGTGTCGTCGGGGAAACTGATGCCCTCCCACGGCAAACATCTCCAGGTAATTTGCTCACTCTTCGCCTTCTGTTGTTCGTTTTATTTTTGCTTCAAGTCTCTGGCTTTCTGATGCATACTATTTCCCTGTCATTCCTTGCTGATCTCGCTTGCAGTCCAAGTGGCCGAGCAACCAGAGCTGCTGGAGGAGGTTGCCAACATTGGTAAGGATGCTGCTGAAGAGGCCGCCAAGATTGCTGCCACGGAGGGCCAGGAACATACTGCCAGGGATATCCGAGAGGTCCAGAGAAGGCCCCCGGCAGTGTGCCAAGACTGGGGGTAGTGGTCGAAGAGAAGGTTCCTCTTCAGACCATGAGCCTCCCTCCCCAATTTGGCCCCTCGCCCGCGGTCTTGCAGCCATCTTCGAGTAGCCTGGCGCTGGTCCTTGCCCAACCTGGTCTTGGAGCCCCCGGCTCATCCGCAGCCGTGAGTGCAGATCTTGATGAGGAGATCCAGCGCATCGTGGCACCGCTATTCCAGCAAGCCGAAGAGGCCAAAGACTCGGTCAGCGCAGTCCTGGACCTGTCCTTTCTGGAGTCCGTGGCAGCAGGCATCAAGGAGATGCGAAACAGGTACAACCAGAAGGGGCAGGCACTCAAGGAGTAATGCAACTCGACCAACCTCATGGATCAGAAGCTGAGGGACAAGGGCAATGAACTACACGAGTGGCACGGCAAGCAGTTCCAAATCCTTCAGCGGCAACAGGAGGTGATCACTATGGCCAAGGAGGATGTCGCCGCCCGGGAAGCTCGTTTGGCGGAGCGTGCAGCGCTTCTGGACGCCAAAAAGAAGGAAATCTCTTCCCGGGAAGAGAACCTCAAGACCACCCTCCGCAACAAGGATGACCAGCTGGAGGTCCTTGTCCAGCAGCGTACCAAGGATCTGGAGGACAAGCACAAGGCGGCCCTTGACACGCTCACCCATGATTCTGCTGCCCAGCTAAAGAAGATTGCTAATGACCTTGCCGCCGCGTCCACTACCAAAGCTGATCTCGACCAACAGGTGGCCAAACTAATAGAGGAGCTTGCCGGGAGTGCCAAGGAAACTGCGGCCCTCAAGGAGGAAGCGCAGAAGGCAGAAATCCTTCTGAAAGAGGTGCAATCGCAGCTTTCATCCAAGAGACAGGACCTTAACATTGCCAACGGCTCCATCACTGATATGAAGGCACGGCTTGGTACTCTGGAAAGCAAGATTGAGTCTGCCGACGCCCATGAGAGGCAGCTGATGAAGGATCTGGGCAATGCAAGACTCCACCAAAAAGATGCAGAGGACAAGCTGGCAGACCAAGTTGGGCAGCGCGACCTCTGGATCAAGAATCTGGTGGATATCGCCGAGCGCCTCTCTGCCCAGATCGCAACAATGAAGATGAAGAGATGGGCTTTCTCTGTGAGTCAACATGATGTTCCCAGTGTCAAGTTGTTGCTCTTCTTCGAGGGGTTGGTTGAAGGGTTGAAGACGTATGAGGACGAGAGGGACGCATGCTTCGTCCACGAGTCCCGAAAGCTCGCCTGCGACGCCCTCTTCATGGTCTTGAGCAATCTCCCCTTCCGCCATCCGGACCTCGACCTTGCCGATGGCTTCAGGAGTCTGCCGGTGGGCGCTGATGTTTCTGCTGCTGAGGAGAAGGCTGCCCCCTTCACCGACAAGGTTCTTTCCATCCCCAGGGTCTAAGAAGACCGCGAGGCACAGCCGTGAGCCATTCTTGTTGCCGTGGTGCCCTGTAACAAAAACATAATGCATGTCTCGTGTTTAGGCCCCGTACTATATTTGCTTTTGCACTTATCGAACTGGTATTTAATTAAGCTTAAGCGCATGTTATCCCTCTTCTGTTTTACCCATGGATGCTCGTATGGTTGGCTTCTTTTCATGCGTTTTGGTTGCCCACCAGTAACATGCTGCCGCGATTGCTGTGAGGCACGGGTCCTCAGCATTCAGCTGGCGAGGACATGCCCCGGCAAGTTTTTCCTTAGGAGTCTTTGACGCAGCTGCCCACTTTGTTGAGCAGGCTTGAAACAAAGCAGGGGCGCAGACAAATCCGGCAAGGTGCCATCACATGAAAGATTCAACCATACAAAGAAAACTTGGGTGTCCAAGGGATAATAAAATGCAAAACTCTGGAGGGAGAGTTTGTGAGCATGTTGACTTAGCTTTTTTTTGTTCATGCTTCCCTCCGTCCGTAGTCGCGGTTGTTTATCACGTCCGCATACTTTGAGAGGACAGCATTCGTGCACCTGCCTCAAGTCTGCAGAATCAATATGCAAAACACGTGCAAGAGGGAAACTTGGCAGTTTATTAGTTGTACGTCCACCCCTGGCAAAGGGCCGGAGGGGATAATTGAACGCCTGCAGGTAACAATGCAGAGTGAAAAAGGAAGGGTCGACTCCTCTCTCCTCTCCCTTTTGCTGTTGACGATACCACAGCCATAGGCATAAGGTCATGCCGGCGTGGACAGCCCTGCCGGAGCGCGCTTGCCGGGGCGTCAATCAACGGATTTGCACCAGCGCTTCACTCAGGATTTTCCCTCATCGGGGTAAATGCTGGACTGAGTTCTGCGTGGGCTTATCGATGTTGAAGATGCCACCCCATGCGCAGCTTCGATCGTCGACGAGCGAAAGTGGAGGAGGAGGAGGCCACATACCATGCTTTCCGCTTGCCTTAGTGATTTTCTCAGTCACCGGGCATGCTTGGCGGGAACCCGCCAGGAGGACAGCGTCGCCGCGTGTCTGGTCCTTCTCCTTGGGATAGGGGCAGTGCGGTGGTCACTGAGGGAGTCCTGGATTAAGGGGTCCTCGGGCGTCCGGGCTACGTAATTTGGGCCGGACTGATGGGCCATGAAGATACAAGACAGAAAACTCTCTCCCGTGTCCAGATGGGACTCTCCTTGGCGTGGACGGCAAGCTTGGCGTTCGGATATGAAGATTCCTTTCTCTATAACTGACTTTGTACAACCCTAGCCCCCTCCGGTGTCTATATAAACCGGAGGGTTTAGTCCGTAGGGACAATCATAATCACAATCATAATCAGACAGGCTAGACTTCTAGGGTTTTAGCCATTACGATCTCGTGGTAGATCAACTCTTGTAATACTCATATTCATCAAGATCAATCAAGCAGGACGTAGGGTATTACCTCCATAGAGAGGGCCCGAACCTGGGTAAACATCGTGTCCCCCGTTTCCTGTTACCATCGACCTTAGACGCACAGTTCGGGACCCCCTACCTGAGATCCGCCGGTTTTGACACCGACATTGGTGCTTTCAGTGAGAGTTCCGTTGTGTCATCGCTAGAAGACTCGATGGCTCCATCAATCATCCACAACGATGCTACCTTGAGGGAGGTCTTTCTCCCCGGCCAGATCTTCGTATTCGGCGGCTTCATGCTGCGGGCCAACTTGCTTGGTCATCTAGAGCAGATCGACAGCTACGCCCCTGGCCGTCAGGTCAGGTTTGGAAGCTTGAACTATGTTGCTGATATCCGCGGAGACTTGATCTTCGAAGGATTCGAGCCCATGGCAGCCGCTCCCTACCACCGCGATGAACATGACCTAAATCTGTCATCGGACCATACCCGGGAGATAGCTCCTGTAACTGCCCTGGCCCTAGATCCGGAGCAGATTGCGCCATCCGAGGATGGGAAGCTCAACCCCGCCACGGAAGCCGCAGACTCAGCGGCGTTGGAGACGCACACAGACCCAACTTCGAACGAGATCTGTGTCACCGGAACCTCGGACTCGTCTCCGGCAACAGATTCCGAACCGCGTGTGTCCGCGCCCGTCGAGCTCAATCGGGCGCCGATCGTCGAGTTCAGCTCCGTGGACATCTTCCGGCACTCACCTTTGGGTGATGTGCTTAACTCATTAAAAACCCTCTCCTTAGCGGGGGACTTGCAGTCGAACTATATCCGGTTTGAACTGGGGGCTGAGGACGGAGAATTTCGCTTCCCACCCACCGCCCACTTCATTGCCACTGTCGAAGATTTAACCGACATGCTCGATTACGACTCCGAAGACATCGACGGTATGGACGCCGATGCCGGAAAGGAGCAGGCCCAAAACCCGCCGTTTACTGGGCGCTAGACAGCCACCTCCTCGTATGACATTATTCGAGGCGTAAACTGCTACCCCAATTCAACGACGAGGCACTTAAGCCCATGCCATCAACACATAATACGACTGACCGACCACCACGTGGCCGGGACAAAGCGGCAACTCAAGCCGAACACCAGCCCATACTACTTCACCGCAAAAGCAAAGACATAACAGCCCAGGGTCATACATATGACCTGCGGCAGGACCTGGACAATAGAGCAGGTCAGTCCAGATCAATCTACGGATCACAGGGGCATGCCCTGGCGTGCAACGACGGCTATCAAGCCAGACGTGACAAACATAACCACGCCCGGGCCGAAGACTGCCGACGAACTCAATCCGAGCTACGTCGCGACGTGGCCCGATATAGAGGCGCCACACACCCCCTCTGCTTCACTGATGAAGTAATGGAGCACGAATTCCCAGAAGGGTTTAAACCCGTAAATATCGAATCATATGATGGAACAACAGATCCCGCGGTATGGATTGAGGATTTTCTTCTCCATATTCATATGGCCCGCGGTGATGACCTTCACGCCATCAAATACCTCCCATTAAAACTCAAGGGGCCAGCTCGGCACTGGTTAAACAGTCTGCCTGAAAACTCTATTGGCAGCTGGGAGGACTTGGAAGACGCCTTCCGCGACAACTTCCAAGGCACATATGTACGACCTCCGGATGCCGATGACTTAAGTCACATAGTTCAACAGCCTGGAGAGTCGGCCAGGAAATTCTGGACTAGGTTCCTAACTAAAAAGAACCAGATCATCGACTGCCCGGATGCCGAAGCCCTAGCGGCCTTTAAGCATAGCATCCGCGACGAATGGCTCGCTCGTCACCTCGGCCAAGAAAAACCGAAGTCCATGGCAGCCCTCACGGCACTCATGACCCGCTTTTGTGCGGGTGAGGATAGTTGGCTAGCTCGTAGCAATAACACTGCAAGCGATATCGGTACCTCTGAAGCCAAGAATGGCAATGGCAAGCCCCGACGCAGCAGGCACAAGCGCCGAAGCAATGGTGGCACTGCCGATGACACGGCGGTCAACGCCAGTTTCAGTGGCTCCAAGTCCGGCCAGCGGAAGAAGCCATACAAAAGAAACAATACGGGCTCATCCAGCTCGGACCGCATACTCGATCGTCCATGCCAGATTCACGGCACCCCTGACAAACCAACCAATCATACCAACAGAGATTGTTGGGTTTTTAAACAGGTCGGCAAGTTAAATGCCGAACACAAGGAGAAGGGGTCGTAAAGCGAGGACGATGACAAGGAGTCCCGTCCGCCGAACACAGGAGGGCAGAAGAAGTTCCCTTCCCAGGTTAAAACGGTGAACATGATATACGCCACTCATACCCCAAAAGGGAGCGCAAACGAGCGCTCAGGGACGTCTACGCGATGGAGCCAGTCGCCCCAAAGTTCAACCCATGGTCTTCCTGCCCGATCACCTTCGATCGCAGGGACCATCCGACCAGTATTCGTCATGGCGGTTCAGCCGCACTGGTCCTCGATCCAATTGTCGATGGATTCCATCTCACGCGCGTCCTCATGGACGGCGGCAGCAGCCTGAACCTCCTCTATCAGGATACAGTGCACAAAATGGGCATCGATCCCTCAAGGATCAAACCCACAAAAACTACCTTTAAAGGAGTCATACCAGGTGTAGAGGCCTACTGTACGGGCTCAATCACACTGGAGGTTGTCTTCGGATCCCCAGACAACTTCAGAAGCGAAGAGTTGATCTTTGATATCGTCCCCTTCCGCAGCGGCTATCATGCACTGCTCGGACGAACCGCATTCGCTCGATTCAATGCGGTGCCACACTATGCTTATCTCAAGCTCAAGATGCCAGGTCCACGCGGTGTCATAACAGTTAATGGAAACACGGAGCGCTCCCTCCGTACTGAGGAGCACACCGCAGCCTTGGCAGCGGAAGTACAGAGCGGCCTTGCCAAGCAGAATCTTAATTCGCGGCCAAACTCTCGGACACTGTCAAGTGGATCCGGACTACTCCGCAGCATAACAGTCCGGCTCGTAAGGTGTTAGACTAGCAATCTGGCCTCCGTCTCTGTCCCGGCCAAATGGCGGCATACGTACCACGCGTACATAACTACGCACTTAAAATACCATGGGCATAGACGGAGGCATAACTATATTGTGGTCCATAATACGGCTCGACCTCCCCTGGATACATGTACTCTCACTCTTTCTTTTTCATCCTTTTCAGGTTTCCCACAGGCCCCTCAAGACGGCCTGATCATCGGTCCATTCGAAGGATAGATACACCAAGATAGCAAGAAGCATTGCGGTATGCAGGAATCTCTAGGAAGTCTTTTTGACGGTCACTCTACCTGTTCTCAGGACCCTCACGCAGCTCTCCCTTGGTCATGGCATGTAAAATAGCCCTGTTGCTTATCGCACTACTTATACGCTTTTACGTATCCATAAATTTGTAATGGAAACAGTTCGCGGCCCAACTTCTGCGGCACTAGCTTACTACTTTTTCTTTTTTCTTGATAATCTTATCCATTGCACCCGTACACTTTGGTACGGCCTAAATTTGCCAGGGGCTTTATGGCGCCCCATAATACGGCAACAAAGTCCGAACACTTTTTATAGTATAGTTCGGCACCCCGAATTTAGCATTATATGCATTGGCTCCGAATCATGTCTTTGGTCAATTGTTGGGTTGCCCGGCTCCTGTGCTTACTACCTTACGTTCCGCTATATCGGCTAGGGTAGTAAAGGGAGAACTACTGCGATTGTGCCCTGGTTCGTCCGGATGAGCACCTCAGTAGAGAAAGCCGAAAACTGACTGCCATGATGCGGCGTGAGCCGGTCAGCTCTTCGGAGGTTACAAATCTTTTGCGATTTTTTCCGCATTATGCGACGAATCGGTCTTTACCCGATCCGGTGTTTACAGCACCCTAGTTCGGATTCACGAATACTAGGGGCTGCGCCTAAATTTCTATAAAACTCCTATGGCTAAGTGAGGGTGATAAAGCCACATAGTCCGGTTGCCTGGTTCGTTGCGCTAAACACCTCCTTCAAGGACCAAACTTTGGATAAAGAGTGTTTAGATTTTATCCCAAACACCCCCGTACTACCTACGTGGGGGCTGAAGCCGATGACTGGCAAACTCTCAGATTTAATAAAATGGCCGCACAGGAGGAAAAATCTTGATATAAACAACTAACATTATATTACATATCAGTTTCGTTTTATTGTGCAGGACAGGATAACATATTCATCCGAAGATAATGTCTTTTGCACACTGCTCCGCTACAATGCGGGATCCCTCCAGGACATCATCAAAATATCGCTCGGGCGTGCGGTGCTCCTTGCCCGCGGGCGGTCCCTCGGTCGCGAGCTTGACGGCGTTCATCTTCACCCACTGTATCTTGACACGGGCGAAGGCCATCCGCGCACCTTCGATGCAGACCGACCACTTGATGGCATCAAGCCGAGGGCAGGCAGCAACCAGTCGCTTCACGAGCCTGAAGTAGCTTTGGGGTATGGCTTCGGCAGGCCATAAGCGGATTATCAAATCCTTCATGGCCAATTCGGCCGCCCTATGCAGTTCGGTCAGCTGTTTCAGCTGGTCGCTAAGGGGCACCGGATGCTCTGGCGCAAGGTATTGCGACCAGAACAGCTTCTCCGTTGAGCTCCCCTCTTCGGCTCGGAAGAAATCAACAGCATCTGCAATGCTGCGCGGCAGATCCGCAAACGCTCCTGTAGAACTCCAAATCCGGGTTAGTAAGAGGTACCTTTTCTTCACAAATTTCCTTTGCATTATAAAGGCCTTACCAGCCGCGATTTTCCTGGCCTCTTGGATTTCCTGGAGGGCGCCCTGGGCTTCAACCCGGGCTTCTTGTGTGCTTTGGTGGGCCTTAGCAAGCTCGGACTCTTGATCCGTCATCTTGCGCTCCAAGGACTCGCATTTCTTTACAGCGTCCTGAAGCTCTTGTTGGACCTCACTGACCCTGGCCTCATGCTTTTCGCTGACGGATTGTTCCTCCGCCGCTCTTTTCTGGGCCTCAGCCAGCGCCTTTTTAAGGGCATCCACCTCAGTCGTCGCTCCTACAAATATCATGGCACTATGGTCAATGCAAAACATCTATCCTTTCTAATATACAGAAGGTCATGGCATACCTTGCTTATCCTCCAGCTGCTTTTTCACATGGCCGAGTTCTTCCTCGGCCCGCTCCAGACTCTGCTTCAGTCCGGAGACTTCGGCAGCACAAGAGGTCGCAGCCAGCAGCGACGCCTGCTTTTTCACATAGACATGTATGGTTAGTCTCCTGCGAAAATTGTTTGATCCTCTGTCCGGCTTTTCTTTTCGACCACCGGACAGTGTCTCAGGGGCTACTGTCTATACAGTGATATTCTTTTTACATAATTACGTTTCATACCTCAAAACCTATTAGAAGGCTTGTGCAGGCTTCGGTCAGTCCGCTCCTTCGCGGACTGAATCTTCTCGATCATCGTACCCATAAGGGCACGGTGTTCCTCTACAATGGAAGCACTTCGCAGCGTTTCCAGTAGGGTGTTCGGTGTCTCTGGTTGGACAGAGGTCACCGGCGAAATGGGCACACCCCCTTCTTTCGAAGGAGGCTGCTTGCCAGATTCTGGAGCCGTATTGGTCTCCGAGATCGTATTCGGCTGGGGGCCGAATTGGACCCGGTCCCCATTCCCAGGCTCCATGGGGATTTGCTCCCCCATGTGTCCGGCGGCCGAGGTTTCACCCTCTGGCACCACGCTGACGGCCTCCTGCGTCTCTCCCTGGCCTAGGATCCTTTGGGACAACACCTCGGTGTCCTCCATGGCCTTGGGAGAGGAGGCCGCCGAAAGGGACCCGATGTCCATCACCTTCGGGTCCAGCGAATTTCCCGAGGAGGAGTATCGCTCGAGGTCGGAACGAACCGGACTGCAAGTACATGATTCAACATGTTAAAACTATGGAGACAAGAGGCTGGATATATGAATGCGTCAGGGTCTTTGAGTACTCACGATCCAGCCAGGGGCTTATCTCGGGGGCACCGCTCTAGGCTGCTGTCGACATCCCACGCGAAGTTATCCGCGAGGGAGACCTTCCCCTTCTTGGACGCCTCTGCCTCCAGATTTATGGAGGCCGCCCTTTTCTTCCTTCCCCCCTCAATGGGAGAGTTGCTTGCCTCCTCCTCCTTGTCATCCTCTTCGGCGGAGGAGTGAGTTTCGGCGTCTTCGGACGTCGTGTCCGAAGTTCCCTTGCGATGGAGGCCACTTCTGGTCTCCTTGGCCTTTTTCTTGGCCTTCTTCTCCGGCGCCTGGTAGGGCGCCGGGACCAGCACCTTCGTCAGAAGCGGGATGGCTGGTTCCTCAGGCAGCGGAGCCGGACACTTGATCCGCTCTGCCTTCTTCGTCCAGACCTGAAAAAATAAATAGGGAGGCTTAGGCATTTTCCCTGAGCAAGCAAGTAAAGGATACACCTTGAAAGCACGAAAAGCTTACCGGACTGGCAGGATGGGCCAGGTCGTGCCCGCGGTCCTCGGTCGTCTCCGGCCATTTCTCGTTGGCCTTAAAAAGCACCTTCCAGATGTCTTCGTGCGTAGTTCTGAAGAACTGTTGCAAGGTCTGGTGCTCGTCCGGATCGAACTCCCACAGATGGCAAGTCCGGCTTTGGCATGGAAGGATCCGGCGAACTTGCATCACCTGGATCACATTGACAAGCTTGATGTTCTTGTCTACCATGCTCTGGATACGCGCCTGCAGCGCTGTCAGCTCGTCCGACGACGACCAATTCAGGCCCTTCTCTAGCCAGGAGGTGAGCCGCATTGGGGCTCCGGACTTGAATTCGGGAGCCGCAGCCCAGGTAGCGTCACGGGGCTCTGTGATATAGAACCACAGTTGTTGCCACCCTTTGACGGTTTCCACAAAAGTACCTTTGGGCCATGTGACGTTGGGCATCTTGCTCACCATGGCGCCTCCGCACTCTGCGTGTTGACCATCCACCACCTTCGGCTTCACATTGAAGATCTTGAGCCACAGTCCGAAGTGGGGTGGGATGCGGAGGAAAGCCTCGCACACGACAATAAATGCCGAGATGTTGAGGAAAGAATTCTGGGCTAGATCATGAAAATCTTGCCCGTAGTAAAACATGAGTCCGCGGACGAAAGGGTGGAGAGAAAACCCTAACCCACGGACGAAGTGGGGGATGAACACCACCCTCTCATGAGGCTTGGGGGTGGGGATGATCTGTCCCTTGGCCGGAAGCCGATGGGCGATTTCCTTGGCCAAATACCCCGCCTCCCGGAGCTTCGTGATGTCCTTCTCCTTGACGGAGGAGGCCATCCACTTGCCTTGTGCTCCGGATCCGGACATGGTCGGAGTGCTTCTTTGAGGCGGGAAAGATGAGAACTTGGGCGCTGGAGCTCGAGAATGGAGAGGCAGAGAAAGAGAAGGCGTGGGTGAAAGGGGTGAATCCTTATCTCCTTATAAAGGCAGTGAATATCAAGCGCCTCCCCACTCGCCTTAAAACTCGCCTATTCCCAAGGGCCGTGCAGATGGCACGATTGGATTACCCACGCCCGTATTAATGAGAATCCCGTAATAAAGGAACTAGATCTCTGCTGTGACAAGGCGTGCCACTGGAAACCGCATCTTAAAGGAACGTGGTATCATGTTATAAAAAGTTGTCAGCGGATTGGATTCGTGAAATATTATACTCTCTGCGGTTGTGTGTGGTACTTGTTTTGTAGAGCCGGACATGTTTTCTGCGCTCGAAGTCTGTTTTGGAGTATTCAGAGGAGGAACCCGCCTTGCAATGCCGAAGACAATCTGCGCGCCGGACACATCGTCATTGAAGCCTGGTTCAGGGGCTACTGAGGGATCCTGGATTAAGGGGTCCTCGGGCGTCCGGGCTACGTAATGTGGGCCGGACTGATGGGCCATGAAGATACAAGACAAAAGACTCTCTCCCATGTCTGGATGGGACTCTCCTTGGCGTGGACGGCAAGCTTGGTGTTCGGATATGAAGATTCCTTTCTCTGTAACCGACTTTGTACAACCCTAGCCCCCTCCGGTGTCTATATAAACCGGAGGGTTTAGTCCGTAGGGACAATCATAATCACAATCATAATCAGACAGGCTAGACTTCTAGGATTTTAGCCATTACGATCTCGTGGTAGATCAACTCTTGTAATACTCATATTCATCAAGATCAATCAAGCAGGACGTAGGGTATTACCTCCATAGAGAGGGCCCGAACCTGGGTAAACATCGTGTCCCCCGTCTCCTGTTACCATCGACCTTAGACGCACAGTTCGGGACCCCCTACCCGAGATCCGCCGGTTTTGACACCGACAGTCACGCCACCTGAGCGGCTCGGGACCGTCGCACCGCCTCCACCTCCCGTTCCTGCTGCCGCCGCGGTCGTGGTGGGCACGGGCGACAGGGCCCGGGTAAGGCGGGCCGAGGAAGCGGCATCGCTTCTCTCCTTGGGAGCCGCTAATGACGTGAGCATCGATGCTGACGCCGGTGTAGCTTGACGTGTTGTTTACGACCTCGGGTTCGCACAAGCGCTCCCCTACCTGGCGCGCCAAAGATGTCGTGGTAGAACACGACCACCTATGAGGCCATCGGCCCCTTTGTGGTTCGGCAGGGGGAGGACACATTGCACAAAGAGCGGAGGCCGTGGGACAGCACGGCAGTGGTGACACTAATGGTTTTTACCCAGGTTCGGGCCGCTAATAAGCGTAAAACCCTACTCCTGCCTTGTTGGATTGATGGAGAGACCGTGAAGAACACGCGGCGCTCGAGCCCGGCAAGGTCGCCTTGGGGAGAGCAGCTACGCGCGTATGAGTACACGAGGGTCCGAATCCTTTCTAAGGTTGCCAAGGTCCTCCTTTTATAGGCTAAGGGGTTACCACAATGGCAAAACGGTCATTATCCAGCAATTAGATAGCTAACAATGCTATCGTACCTAACTCTGGCAGTTAGGACAAAGTGCATTAAATGCACTGCCATGTGTTGCGTTGTGGATGCGGCCCGGCAGGTCTGCCGCGCCGCTTTAGTCATCGTCCACCTGTCTGCTTGACACGCCTCTGGACGGGTGTCATATAGAGGTGATATTCCTCCTAAATGGCTGCCACATGCCAAATGACGACCACTTAGTTATCTGGGGGCTCGACACCGCACCAATGGATGACTTGCGTTGCGATGCGGTGGAGCAGTGGAGCGGTGGAGTCTTGGCGGGTATGTAGGCCGCCAGTGGCCCCGGCAATCCTTGTCGGGGAAGTCTTGGGACTTGTCTTCGGGGTGGCGTCGACCTGACCAGGCTTCCCTGCCCAGCAAGGGAGGTTTTTCCTTAGTGATATCTTGTTCACTCGGCCTGTCTTGGTCTTCTTGATTCGCCCCTTGATTCCTCAAAGGGCTATCTCCCTGGCTTGGTTCTGTCTTGAATGCTTGTTGTTGCCGGGTCGGAGGCCTACTGTCTGTGCACAAGTCAGGGGAAACATACACCCCTGTTTGTGTACCCCCACAGCGGTGGTTATATTTTAAAGAAATAGTTCCACTGTAATGCTTCACGTGTATCTTTTTGAGAGTTGATAATAGTAATGATAATTAGTACAAGTTATGAATTTGGTCCTAATATGATAGGTATTCAAGAGGGATATAATAAAAACTTTCATGCAGATCACTGAATATGATAAGTTTGATTCCTTGCAATAGTTTTGCGATATAAAGGTGGTAATATGTGCATTGCGCTAGTGAGTAATAGTGGTTTAGTAAGAATATTGATGTTAAGGTTTGTGATTCCCGAAGCATGCACGTATAGTCTCTCGTTATGCTATGAAGTTGGAGCATGATTTATTATTGATTGTCTTCCTTATGAGTGGTGGTCGGGGATGAGCGATGGTCTTTTCCTACCAATCTATCCCCTAGGGGTATGCGTAGTAGTACTTTGCTTCGAGGGCTAATAACCTTTTGCAATAAATATGTGAGTTCTTTATGACTAATGTGAGTCCATGGATTATACGCACTCTCACCTTTCCGCAATTTGCTAGCCTCTTCGGTACCGTGCATTGCGCTTTCTCACCTTGAGGTGTGGTGCAAACTTCACCGGTGCATCCAAAACCCATGATATGATATGCCCTATCACACATAAGACTTCTTATATCTTCCTCAAAATAGCCACCATACCTACCTATTATGGCATTTCCATAGCCATTCCGAGATATATTGCCATGCAACTTCCACTGTTCTGTTTTATTATGACACTCATCGTCATTATCATATTGCTTTGCATGATCATATAGCTGACATAGTATTTGTGGCTCAGCCACCGTTCATCATTTTTTATGCATGTTACACTAGATCATTGCACATCCCGGTACACCGCCGGAGACATTCATATAGAGTCATGTTTTGTTCTAGTATCGAGTTGTAAGTAAATACAAGTGTGATGATCATATTCATTATTAGAGCATTGTCCCAAGTGAGGAAAGGATGATGGAGGCTATGATTCCCCCACAAGTCGGGATGAGGCTCCGGACAAAAAAAGAGAGGCCAAAAAGAGCCCACAGAAAAGAGGCCAAAAAGAGCCCAACAAAAAATGAGAGAAAAAGATAGAAGGTTTAATGTTACTGTTAGGACCGAGAGTACATCGACTAGAGGGGGGTGAATGGGAGATTCAAAAATTATTTCGAATGTTTTGAACATACCCCAGTCACAGCAGCGGAAATATCGATCGGTAGATACGGAAGCAAACAGGCTCGCTAGTGAGGAATAAAACCTTCAAGGTAAGATGTAATAATGGTTCGAGCATAGGATACAACAGGCTTAATGATGACAATGGTAATACAACATGCCAACAGACTTAGTATCATGACGAAGAACTATGATGGATAAGAGTGAAGGACAACAACACAAACAATGAATAACAATAAACTCTACGAGAGATAGGTCGAATGATAAGCAGTAGAGAGTAACAGATCAGATATCTATCAACACAGAGCACACAAAATGACTGCTGAGAGTAATGCAGTGAAGTGAATAGAACCAGTGGTGCTCGATGGCGACAGAGAGATTTGGTAGAGCAGTTCACCCTTCTGCCAAAGGGCTACGTCTGGTTGGAGGGGCTGTGACTTAACACTGAAGATAAACTCTCTTCACCCTATTCTCCTTCAACGCAGAGCTGATCAGACTCAGGTTGATTTCACTTGTGGTAGATACTTGTCGGCGATCTCCAAACCTTCGGTCGACCTTCGCGAACCACAATCACTCTTGGTTGCTGAAGATCTAGCTCGGTGAAGACAATGACTCTTCAACACTCGAGCGGAAACCTATCCGTCTAGAGAGTGCGTAGCTCTCAAGAGTAATAGGTACAAGAACTCTGACTCAGGACTACTGTGATGCTAAACCACAGTCTAAGTTTTGGGCTCTTGATTTTCTCTCGGTGGATCTTAAACTCAAAATCACTCGGAGAGGGGATGCTCAAATCAATCTTCTCAGAAATCTTAAGCGGAGCAGCCACCGGACAAAGCCAGTGCGGGGTGGCTATTTATAGCCGCAGACTTCCCAGATGGGAAATGACCAAATTAGACATCGAGAATAGCCAATGGCCAAACGACACGAGTCCAACGGTCGGATTTTGAGCACAATGGTAACATTACGTGCGGAGCAAGTAATGCTAACTCCTCGGTCTGAGACAAATCTCTCGCAGCAAAGAAGATCACAGTCTCTTGCTGGCAAGTATTTGCTCGGAACACAAAGAGATTTCTCTCACAACTTTCATAGGTTTGGGCTAAGCATCACAGTGGATCTAAGCATTGAGAACCTATACCCCTCTTAATAGTATGGAGGTCCTATGACTCAAATGAACCAAAGAAGAAAGACGAAAAGAATACTATGTCTTCAATTTGTCTTCGACTTCGATTCGCTGCAGTCAATTTCTTCGGACAGCAACACCGAACCAAATGCTTTGCTTCAGCAGAAATCTTTCGAGGGGGCAATTCCTTCACAATAATCTTCTAGTCTTCAAATCGTCAACAAATATAGCTCGTTCTTCTCTACAACGCAGATATACTTCGGTGAAGTTCCTCGAACTTGGCACCGGAGATAACATTCTCTTCAGTTTCTGTATGGACTATTTCTCTCTGTATGCACTAGCAAACAAATCAGTCCATACCTGTTTCTGTCAACAATCTCCAAAACATAGGTAGGCAGATATTGCACCAATAGTTACTATCCTTTCCACACTTGTGCTTCATAGTAGCACCATGTTTTTCATATAGAGAGTCTCCTATGCTTTCACTTTCATATAACTAGTGGGAATTTTTCATTATAGAACTTGGCTTGTATATTCCAATGATGGGCTTCCTCAAATGCCCGAGGTCTTGATGAGCAAGCAAGTTGGATGCACACCCACTTATTTTATTTTTGAGCTTTCATACACTTATAGCTCTTAGTGCATCCATTGCATGGCAATCCCTACTCCTTGAATTGACATCAATTGATGGGCATCTTCATAGCCCATTGATTAACCTCATTGATGTGAGACTTTCTCCTTTTTGTCTTCTCAATATTATCTCCATCACCATACTCTATTCCACCCATAGTGCTATATCCATGGCTTGCGCTCATCTATTGCATGAGAGTTGAAAAAGCTAAAGTGCATTAAAAAGTATGAACCAATTGCTCGGCTTGTCATCGAGGTTGTGCATGATAAATACTTTGTGTTAAGAAGATGGAGCATGACAAGGCTAGATTTTGTAGGGATAACGTTCTTTAGCGTTGATATTTTGAAAGACATCATTGTTTGTTGGTATGCATTATTATTATTATTATTATTATTATTATTATTATTATTATTGTTGTTGTTGTTGTTGTTGTTTTCATGTCAAACAATAGACTATTGCTTTGAATCATTCGGATCTTAATATTCATACCACAACATAGAGATTACATGATGAACATGTTAGGTAGCATTCCACATCAAAAATTCTGTTTTTATCTTTTAGCTACTTGAGGATGAGCACGAATTAAGCTTGGGGATGCTTGATACGTCTCCAACGTATCTATAATTTTTTTATTGTTCCATGATATTATAGTATCAATCTTGGATGTTTTATATGCATTTTTATGTCATTATCTATCATTTTTTGGGACTAACCTATTAACTTACTGCCAACTGCCAGTTGCTGTTTTTTGCCTATTTTTGGTTTTCCAGAATATCAGTACCAAACAAAGTCCAAATGCCACGAAACTTTTTGACATTTATTTCTGGACATAAGAGACCCTGAAAGCTTCGGGAGAGGGCCAGAAGATGAGGGAGTAGCCCACAAGGCACCAGGGCGCGCCCTGGTGGCTTGTGAGGGCCCACATTCGTTCGTCCGACCTAATTCCGCTCTATAAATTCTCTAAAATCAGAAAACCAACAGAGAGCCACCCAAAATACTTTTTCCGCCACTGCAAGTTCCTGTTCTCGCGAGATCCCATCTAGAGGCCTTTTCCTGCACTCTGTCGGAGGGGGAATTGACCACAGAGGGGCTCTACATCAAACTTGCTGCCCTTTCGATGATGTGTGAGTAGTTTACCACATACCTACGGGTCCATAGCTAGTAGCTAGATGGATTCCTCTATCTCTCTCTGTCTCTCTCTCTCTCTCTGATCTTCAATGCAATGTTCTCCTCGATGTTCTTGGAGTTCTATTCGATGTAATCACTTTTGGCGGTGTGTTTGTTGGGATTCGATGAATTGTGAGTTTATGATTAGATTATCCATGAATATTATTTGAGTCTTCTCTGAACTCTTTTATGCATGATTATTAGCTATGTATTTCTCTCTGATCTATTGATTTGGTTTGGCCAACTAGATTGATTTTTTTTGCAATGAGAGAGGTGCTATGTGATGGGTTCAATCTTGCGGTGATCTATATCCCGGTGACACAAAGGGACAAGACACGTATTTGTATTGTTGCCATTAAAGATAAAAAGATGGGGTTTATTCATGCATGAGTTTACTTTGTCTACATCATGTCATCTTGCTTAAGGCGTTACTGTGTTCTTTATGAACTTAATACTCTAGATGCATGCTGGATAGCGGTCGATGTGTGGAGTAATAGTAGTAGATGCAGGCAAGAGTCGGTATACTTGTCTCGGACGTGATGCCTATATACATGATCATTGCCTTGGATATCATCATGATTATTTGCTTTTCTATCAATTGCCCAACAGTAATTTGTTCACCCACCGTAAGCTATTTTCAAGAGAGAAGCCTCTAATGAAAACTATGGCCCCCGAGTCTACTTTTATCATATATTAAAATCCAAAAATACTTTGCCACAATTTTATTTACTTTATTTTATTTTGTATTTTTGTTCTATTTATCTATCACTACGAGATTTTATCCTTGCAATTAACCGTCGAGGGATTGACAAACCCTTGTTCGCATTGGGTGCAAGTATTTGTTATTTTGTGTGCAGGTACTATTAACGAGGTGTTGCGTGGTTCTTCTACTGGATTGATAACATTGGTTCTTAACTGAGGGAAATACTTATCTCTATCGTACTGCATCATCCTCTCATCTTCGAGGAAATCCCAACGCAGCTCACAAGTAGCATTGGCATCGGTCAAAGGTGCCTTCGTAGGCAGCGCGGTGACGTGCAAGTGTGGCGCCTTTCGGTATGGAGCGAATGGGGGGGTTAGGCGACGAAATAAGTTTTTTGGGGGGTCAGTGGGCGAAATAAAGACCTCCAGGGGTCATTTAGTAAAAATTATACACAGGCAAGCCCCGTCCTTTAAAGAGCTCCACAGTTCTTTTGCACAGGGGCCGAACTGTCGCCCATAGAAGACGCCGCTTAGGTCGATCGCATGCTATATTTGCCATCTACCGAGCATCTCCACCAGAACCTATCATCACCGTCAGAGAGAGAATATTGCTGGAATTCCGCGATCGCCGGAACAGAAGGAGCACCACTGATACGTCCATTTTTCATCATGTTTTCCTACTGTTATTTATTGTGTTTTCAATCAATATAACACTTTGTGGAGTAATTCTAATGCCTTTTCTCTCATAATATGCAAGGTTTACACAAAGAGGGCGAATGCCGGCAGCTGGAATTCTGGACCTGAAAAAGCTACGTCAGAGATACATATTCTACACATCTCCAAATGAGCTGAAATTTCACAGAGATTTATTTTGGAATAAATAAAAAATACCGGAGCAAATAAGTACCAGAGGGGGCCACCCAGGTGCCCACAAGGCACCAGGGTGCGCCTGCCCCCCTAGGCGTGCCTTGGTGGGTGGTGGGGCCCCTGGCCAGCCCCCGGTGTCCATCTCCTGGTATATGAGCCCATTTACCATAGAAAAAATAAGGAGAGGACCTTCGGTATGGACTGCCGCCGTCTCGAGGCGGAACTTGGGCAGGAGCACTTTTGCTCTCGGGCGAAGCGATTTCGCCGGGGATACTTCCCTCCGGGAGGGGGAAATCGAAGCTATCGTCATCACCAACAACCCTCTCACCGTGGTAGGATCAATCTTCATCAACATCTTCACCAACACCATCTCGTCTCAAAACCCTAGTTCATCTCTTGTGTTCAATCTTTGTATCAAAACCTCAGATTGGTACCTGTGGGTTACTAGTAGTGTTGATTACATCTTGTAGTTGATGCTAGTTGGTTTATTTGGTGGAAGATTATATGTTCAGATCCATTATGCTATTTAATACCCCTCTGATCTTGAGCATGAATATGATTTGTGAGTAGTTGCTTTTGTTCTTGAGGGCATGGGAGAAGTCTGGTCATAAGTAATCATGTGAATTTGGTATTCGTTCGATATTTTGATGATATGTATGTCGTGATTCCTTTAGTGGTGTCATGTGAACGTCGGCTACATGACACTTCACCATCTTTGGGCCAAAGGGAATGCATTGTGGAGTAGTTATTAGATGATGGGTTGCTAGAGTGACAGAAGGTTAAACCCTAGTTTATGCGCTATTCCGTAAGGGGCTGATTTGGATCCATATATTTAATGCTATGGTTAGATTTTATCTTAACTCCTCTTTCATAGTTGCGGATGCTTGCGGGAGAGGTTAATCATAAGTGGGAGGCTTGTTCAAGTAAGAACAGCACCCAAGTACTGGTCCACCCACATATCAAATTATCAAAGTAGCGAACGCGAATCAAACAAACATGATGAAAGTGACTAGATGAAAGTACCATGTGTCCTCGAGAACATTTTACTTCTTATAAGAGACCATTCCGGCCTGTCCTTTGCAACAAAAAGGATTGGGCTACCTTGCTGCACTTATTGTTACTTTTTTTATTTGTCACTTTTTACAAATTATACTGCTATCAAACTAACTGTTACCGATAATTTCAGTGCTCGTAGAAAATACCTTGCTGAAAACCGCTTGTCATTTCCTTCTGCTCCTCGTTGGGTTTGACACTCTTACTTATTGAAAGAACTATGATTGATCCCCTATACTTTTGGGTCATCAAGTCTCTTTTCTGGCGCTGTTGCTGGGGAGTGAAGCGCTTTTGGTGAGTGGGATTTGGTAAGGAGAATTTTGTATTACATGCTAAAATTTATTGTTACTTGTTACTATGGAAAAGAATCCTTTGAGGGGTTTGTTCGGGGTAACTTCACCTCGACCAGAAGCACAAAGAGTTGCTCCTCCACCTACTGCACCTACTAAAAATATTTATTATGAGATTCCTGATACGTCTCCATCGTATCTATAATTTTTGATTGTTTCATGCCAATATTGTACAGCTTTCACATACTTTTGGCAACATTTTATATGATTTATTGGACTAACATATTGATCCAGTGCCCAATGCCAGTTCCTGTTTTCAGCATGTTTTTTGTTTCACAGAATATCCATATCAAACAAACTCCAAACGCGATAAAAATTTACGGAGAATTATTTTGGAATATTTGTGATTTTTGAGAGGTGGAATCAACACAAATGGGGGCCCACAGCCACCACAAGACACCTGGGCGTGCCAGGCAGCCCAGGCGCATGGTGGTGGGTTGTGCCCTCCTCGTAAGTCGGTTGGGGCTCTACTTTGGGCGCAAGGAAGCTTATATCTGGAAAAAAAATCATGTTAAAATCTCAGCGAAATCGGAGCTATGGATCTTCGGATATTTAAGAAACGGTTTTCGGGCAGATCTGGGTGACGCGAAATAGAAGAGAACAGAGAGGGAGATCCAATCTCGGAGGTGCTCCTGCCCCTCCACCGCCATGGAGGCCATGGACCAGAGGGGTAACTCTCCTCCCATCTAGGGGGGAGGCCAAGGAATAAGAAGAAGGAGGGGGCTGTCTCCCCCTCTCTCCCGGTGGCGCCGAAGTGGCGTCGGGGCAAGGATCGTGATGGCGATCTACATCAACAATCTTGCTACCGTCAACACTAACTTTCTCCTCCTCTATGCAGAAGTGTAACACCCCTTCTCCCCGCTGTAATCTCAACTTAAACATGGTGCTCAACGCTATATATTATTTACCAATGATCTATGGCTATCTTATGATGTTTGAGTAGATTTGTTTTGTCCTATGGACTAATCATGATCTTGGTTGGTATGAGTGTATATTTTATTATGGTGTTGTCCTATGGTGCCCTCCGTGTCACGGAAACATGAGGGATCCCCGCTGTAGGGTGTTGCAATAGGTTCATGGTTCGCTTATGGTGGGTGGCGTGAGTGACAGAAGCACAGACCCGAGTTTGGGGGTCATTGCATATGGGAGTGAAGAGGACTTGATACTTAATGGTATGGTTGGGAATTGACCTTAATGATCTTTGGTAGTTGTGGATGCTTGCTAGAGTTCCAATCATAAGTGCATATGATCCAAGTAGGGAAAGTATGTTAGCTCATGCCTCTCCCTCATATAAAATTGCAAGAATGATTACCGGTCTAGTTATCGATTGCCTAGGGACAAATGACTTTGTTGTTTGACAAAAGCTATCTACTTTTATTATCTTGCAATTTATTCCTAGTTTTATTCTCGCAAAGTACTTCTAGTTTCATACTTGTTCTAGGTAAAGCAAACGTTAAGTGTGCGTAGAGTTGTATCGGTGGTCGATAGAACTTGAGGGAATATTTGTTCTACCTTTAGCTCCTCGTTGGGCTCAACACTCTTATTTATCGAAAAAGGCTACAAACGATCCCCTATACTTGTGGGTTATCAAGACCTTTTTCTGGCGCCGTTGCCGGGGAGCAATAGCGTGGGGTGAATATTCTCATGTGTGCTTGTTTGCTTTATCACTAAGTAGATTTTATTTTCCGTTCTAAGTTGTTCTCTATCTTTAGTTATGGATATGGAACACGAAACACCAAAAAAATTAGTTGTACTTGCTACTCATGGAGATGGGGAACCTCCTAAAACCCTTGATGCTCATTATGTGAAAAATATTATGCACTACTTTGATAATCCTGAGAAAACCCCATTCAACTTGATAATGGGAGACACGTTGGATCAACGTGAATACTTTAGGGATTATCGCTTGACATAAAAAGGGAAACTCTTATGGGATCAAATTCATATGTTGCATTGGTATGCTCGGCAACTATGCTTGAGATATGATATTACTTGTTGCTCTAGGATAAAGGCTCCACACCTTCCCTTTTCATGAAAATTTAATGAGAATGAAACCTTAGCTTCTTATGCTAATGGTAGATATGATTACTATGATGTGGAACGAATAGAAGAATTTGTTGCTTTTAAGGGTGCTTATGAAACTGAATCTATGTTTGAAAAGTATGAAGATTATGATGATGCTGTTTACAGACCTGAAAATTTTGCTATACTTAAATATTCCTATGATAATTATGAATATAATGCCGATATTAATGAGTTTATTGAGAAAATCTCCGCTGTCCAAGAAGAGACTAATATTTTGCAGGAGTCTATGGAAGAAGAAATTGTTGAAACTGTGAGCTCATTGGATGAAAAATATGATGAGGAGAGCGAAGAACAAAAGGAGGAAGAGCGGATTAGCTACACGTGCCCACCTTCTAATGAGAGTAACCCTTCAACTCATACATTTTTTAATTTCCCTTCGTGCTTACCGAAGGATGAATGCTATGATAATTGCTATGATCCCATTGATTCTTTTGAAATATCCCTTTTTGATGAACTTGATGCTTGCTATGCTGGTGGCCAAGATGCCAATATGAATTATGCTTATGGAGATGAACTTGATATAGTTCCTTATGTTAAGAATGAAATTGTGGCTATTGCACCCACATATGATAGTCCTATTATCTTTTTGAATTCTCTCAACTACACTATATCGGAGAAGTTTGCTCTTATTAAGGATTATATTGATATGTTGTGTTTTACTATTTCACATGATGATTTTGATGAATATAATATGCATGTGCTTGCGGCTCCTACTTACAATTATTATGAGAGAGGAACTATATCTGCACCACTCTATGTTTCCAACACGATAAAATTGCAAAAAACTGCTTATGTTATGTATTGGCCTTTACTTGATGTGCATGAATTGTTCTTTTATGACATGCCAATGCATAGGAAGAGAGTTAGACTTCGTCATTGCATGATATATGTTGCTTTGTGCTCACTACTAAATTATAAATCATTGTTAATTAAAATTGGCTTTGATATACCTTGGGATCCGGGTGGACCCATCACTTGAGCACTTTATGCCTAGCTTAATGGCTTTAAAGAAAGCGCTTCCAAGGAGACAACCCAGAAGTTTTAGGAAGTCATTTTATTCTTTTGAGTGCTTTTATAAACTTTAAAAACAAAAAAATATAGAGGGGAACTTAAAACTTCACAAAAAGAAAAGTGAAAGTGAGAAAGACGAGCACCGTGGAAGTGGGAGCTAGCCTTGAACTTCATTCATGCCCATGGAAACTTTGTGAATCTCGATTACAGAAACTTCTCAACAAAAATAATTATCCCCTTGTACAAATCCATTGTATTATAAAAATAATGTGCCAAGATTTGCCTTTAGGATGATTAGATTACTTGTTGGTATGTGCGGTGCAAAAACAGAAACTTTGGCTGTAGTGCGTGATTTTACATTTTTTATTGGAACGTCAAAAGTTTCTGAAACTTTTTGCAAAGTATTGCTATAATTTTTTTTTACTAATGTTTCAGAATTTTCGGAGTACCAGAAGTATGGTTAAAGTTCATATTACTACAGACTATCCTGTTTAAGACAGATTCTGTTTTTGATGCAATGTTTTGCTTGTTTTGATGAATGTATCGATTGTATTGGTGGTATACGCCATAGAGAAGTTATAATACATTTGCTACAGTGCAAAAACAAAATATGAATGGGTTTGCAACAATACTTAGAGTAGTGATTTTCTTTATTATACTAACGGATCTCACCAATTTTCTGTTAAGTATTGTGTGGATGAAGTGATCAAAGATTGAGGAGGTCACGATATGAGGAGAAGGAGGAGAGGCAAGAGTTCAAGCTTGGGGATGCCCAAGGCACCCCAAGTAAATATCCAAGGATACTCAAGCGTCTATGTAACATCCCAAAATTATAAATTTTGGAATGTTATATTAAATAAATATTTATGCTTGTTTGTTTGATTGTTGTGTGACTGATTGTGTGAAATTGAGTGGAATTTGAAACTTTTTGAAAGTTGAATGAGAGGGAATGAAATGACTTTCCCAAACTTTCATACTTGCATTTTGATCCTCATGAATTCAAATTCATTTCATCACAAAACCCTAGAGTGAAGATGATATGACTTCTTCCATTTAAATAAATGAAAAGGGTTTTGAAAAGATTTGAATTCCATTTGGAAATATTTCAAATTCAGAAACTTTATGCAACTCAATGATTTTCATGAGAGAAGATAAAATGACTTCTTCAAATTGTATGAAATATGAGTTGGAAGTTTAAAAGAATCAAATTGAAAGTCCCTTTGAAGGTATTCTGAAATCCACTTTCAATTTAGAGTTATTTGGCTTTTATTCAAATTATTTTTCTCCAAAAATAAAATATATGGAAAATAGGGTAAAATGATTCCCTACAATATAAAATTGGAGAAAAATGGATTTGGAATCATTTTGGTATTTTAAAAATGACTTTTATTGGGTTTATTTGCAACAGTAGCACTGTTTGCCTTATTTGAATTTTTTTTTGATTTTATTTGGACTTGAAAAATAGTCCATGTTTTAGGATTTATTTTTCTGAACATTTTGATATGTTATATGCCTATATTTTTTTATTATTATTATGTTTTGTGTTTTTCCTTTCTGTGTGTTAAAAAGAAAAAAAAAACTTTGGCCGAAGCCTAGATGCCCCAGGCGCTAGTCGCCGGCCCACCTGGCCGAATCGGCCCATGGCCACCGACCCCACGGTCTCGCTCCCGCCGCCGCTTCGCCTCGGTCGCCCGCTCGCTTCCCTCGCTCCCGCGCCCACTGACGCCCAGCCCCACCTCTGTCTTCCTCCTCCGCAAGCCGCGGGCAACATCGCCGCCGCCGCCGTATCCCGGAGATCGCGGGATCCTCTCCCCGATTCGCCCCCTCTCCCAAGTCGGCCTCCCCTCTATAAATACCCCCTCTCCTCTTCGTTCCGCCCCTAAAGATGCCCCGAACCCCTTTCCCTCGCCGCCTATTGCTCGCCGGAGCTCCGCCTCCGCCACCGCGCCATTGTCGCCCTAGCCACTCTCTCCCTCGCCCCTAAGCCCTGCTGCCTCCACCAATCGCCTCGCCACCGTCCACCGCACCTCCCCGTGCACTCTCCCGAGCGCTAAACCCACCGGAGCCCCCTCCCCGACGATACCCGAGCCGCCACCGCCGCCGTCGATCTCGCCCTGCTCGGCTCCGTCGTCCCCGAGCTCGCCACTGACCACCCCGTGATCGCCGTCGTCCGCTACGTCTCGTGGTGCCGTCGCCGTCGCCGGAGGATCACCGGAGCTACCACACTGTCGACGCCCGAAGCTGCCAACCTCGCCGGAGATCTCCACCACTGCGGTGAGCATCGGAGCTTCCCTCCTCCGTTCGATCTAAAATAAACGGTTTAGATTAGATCGGATCGAATAGTTAGGTTTTATTTTAATTAGATCGGTTTTTGGTTCGGTTTACTCCGGTTTAGATTGAACCGTGCCGACGGTTTTTCTTTTATTTAACCGCAGCCACCGAATCCCCTAAGTAGCGGCCGTCCGCCCATAGTTAAAATCTTGCACGCTCCAGTAGCCTACTAGCAAGCGCCACGTATACCCCTGTCCGTTTCGGTTGCGTTTTCTTTTTCTGTTTTAGTTTTAGTTTCAGAAATAGTTTTTGTTTTAGATTGTTAATAACTTTCATGTTTTAGATCCAAATTAAAAGATTCTTTTTGCATTGTGTCAAAAATTTGTTGAAATTTCTGTTTGTGTACTTAGTTTTCAAATTTGAATAGTTTAAATTTGAATTATTTCAAATATGCTTCAAACACTATTTTGGCTCTAGTTTGAGTTTTATAAAATATTTTTGATTGAATCTTTTTGCTACTGTTTTGTTATTATTTTGTCTATCCAGTAGCATATATTTAGTAATTTTTAGTTTATTTTAAATTAGGGTTTTAGCAAAACAGTACTGTTTTGTTCTAGTTTTGTTTTAGTCTTTTCTTTATAGTTTTAATTGTTTTTAAATTATTTTTTTGTCACTTTTGAAAAAATTTAGTTTGTTTCTGTTATTCAACAGAAGAAATTTTTTTTATTTTAAAAATTTATTTCATTTAGTTTTGTTATGAAAACTTGTAAGGTCATAGTTAGAGTTTCTTAAAAGCTTTTCATTTGTTTCTTTTTGCTAATAAAATTTTATGAAAAATACTTTCTGTTAACTCAGTTGTTTTACTTTTTATTTTCTGTTAACTCAGTTGTTTTACTTTTTATTTTCTATTAACTTATTAGTTTATTGTTTTAATTGCTGTTAAGTTTTTACTTAGGACAAAACTATTTTTGTGTTATGTTTCAGAGTTTTCTTTAGTAGTTTTGTTGTGTAGTTTTCCTTTGTTTTTTTTGGTGTCCCTTGTTGATTAGCATTTTATTTGTTGGTTTTATTATGAGTGTTAGAATTGCTTTCCAGTATGTTTGCTTATATGAATGCTATGTTTGACTATATAGATTTTCTCGGAGTGACGAATAGTTTATCAAAGTTTCCAAGAGCGTTGTTATCTTCATCAAGTATTACCAGGCAAGTTCACTTTGACCATGTTATTCATACCCATGTTTTTATTGCATTTAGTGTCACCATTCATGATCCCTCCAGTAGTGATATTGAATTCTTGTGGTTGAGTAGAATGCATGAGGTAGGAATCCATCTCCCTGATTACCAAGCCCGGGACGTTATGTAGTTTAAATGCTACGCTATAGTAGACGGGGTTGGTACGAGTGTTCGGGAGTGGTGTGAGAATGGAGGACTCTACGTCAATGACGACAACTCCATGCTGGAATCTGCAAGGACTGCACCTTCGAGGCCTCAAGATTTCAAGACTCGAGACAAGAATTCAATACACACTACTGGGTGAAGGACGGTTGACGGGCACCCTGGAGAAACCAGTGGATGGCCGGGATGCATGGAGAAGTGCCATGACATCTTGCGGAAAGCTTCACCCAGACTCAAAGATACGGAAGAATACTTCATGCCCGGAAGCTTACCTGTGCAACCGCAAGTCACTATGGGCTCTGGCTTGGTTGACCTTAGTGGTTACTCTGGCTGGGACGGTGCTAGCAGATGTAGAACTACGATAGGATTGGATGAGCACCGGACAGTGGTCAGAGGAACTCTTCGGAAGACCATGTTTCGGTCATCTTGTTCTCAAACACCCTGAAGTGCGAGAACGTAGAAAGAGGGATCGATTCTTGCGGGTAAAGTGTACAAACCTCTACAGAGGGTTTAAACCTAATCGATTAGCCGTGTCCCCAGTTACGGACAACTTGAGCATCTGGACTTGGATCTATCTCGGAACTCTCAACACCGGACTGATAACTTAATTGTGGGCAACTTATGATTGTTCTGGGCTATGAGACATCAGTTGGCGGAACCATGTCATGATAGAAAACTCTGTAGTACAGACTCCTGATATTCCTTTGATGTAGGGAAAATAAAACCAGCTTTTACGCAAAACAAAACTCAGACACAGAGCCACAAAGCCATTTTGCATATAGTATAGTTTTATCATCTGTCTTCTCATGTTGTGATCTTGCCGGTACATTCAATGTACTGACCTACACGGCTGCAACGTATCATGTTGCAGATACTTTCTTCCGACGAGTAAGAGTACGGTACAGGGTTACGATCTACACTCAACCTGCCAATGGCATTGATTGGACTCCACACCCGACTATTTGTTTCCGCTGACAATTATGAGGTATATATCAGTTTTACGTTATTTATACATGTGGTTGCACTTTGATATATACATTGATGTACTGTGTGTGCCAGCATACTGATCCAGGGATGGCACAGATACACAGAGGCTTGACCGTTTGAGGTCGGGTCGCTACAGATATGGTATCAGAGCACATGTTGACTGTAGGACGTGACCCTAGAAATCGGAAAGCCACTAGGACAGGAAATCTCTAAAACTTTATTTTCAAAAAGATACTTTACTTCTCATCTTTTCTGATTTTATCAAATAGCCTCCTTACCTCAAATAGTTAGAATGTACCCCTATTCCTTTTGACCACCCGGAGGATCAACTGAAGCCGCTCCAAGAAGGACAAGATATTGGACAACTGATGACCTCTTCAGAGTAAAGAGGATTTCACCATGCATTAGAAGAGTTGAAGCTACAAAAGTTGAAGAGTCCGAAGACTTGAAGACTCTGAAGATTTATTGGACCTTTAGAAGACCAAACCCCTATTATATACTTACGTTAGATGCGACGATTGTGAGCTGTCATTTGTTTGATGTTTTTTCGACAGCCACAAAATAAAACCTGTTTCTTCAAAACTTTTGTTTGTATTGTGTGTATATCCCTCCATTCTTCTCTCGTATCTCATCCCAAAACCCTTGGACCCATAGATGATGAATGAAGTTGGACTGGTATTCTCTGGACCGATGCCTAAGTTGGAGGCAGAGCTATGGATTAAAAACATGGAGGATCAATTCGGGAAAAATTTGATTGCAAGAAAGTATGAGGTTCAATACGCTCTTCAGTATTTTACCGGGAGTGCTGCAACCTGGTGGAAAATGCATCAAGCCATACAAGGATGCAATGAAGCAAAAACCTGGGAGGAAATCAAGAAGACTCTGTTGAGATCACGTCTCATCCGGAAGCACTGTGATAACCTGATGAAGAAACCTTGTGCCTGCAAGATCTGCGAAGAAATAGGACACACCCAGGAGGAACACAAGGATGGATGCCCTCATTGTGAGGAAAATCACTCAGCCAAAGAATGCCCGACTGGGCAGGTTACTTGTTTCCTGTGTGAAGGAACTACGCACTACCCTGCTCAGTGTCACCTTTACCCCAAGGTACAAGAAGTTATCAATCAACAGAAAGAAGCCCTCATGGAAAGTTTAGAAGCACCTGTGATGAAGGAAGCTGTTGAAGACCCTGATGGTGAAGGCCTAAATAGATTTTACGCTCATGCTTGCTATTCATGTGGAGAAGAAGGACATTATTCCCAGTATTGCCCAAAGGAAAGAGAAGAGTATCTCGGAGACTTCCCGAGAGCAGAAGTAAAGTTTGACCCTCAGGAGATAGAAGCTCTGATCATTATGAAGAAATCCAGGAAGAGAAAATGAAGGCATCCCCAGACCAACCCAACTTCTGCAGAAAAGGACCTGAGTCATATCACATGTTTCACGTGCAAGGATTTAGGTCATTACGCTGGTAAATGTCCAGAGAAGAAGCCAAGAACCCAAAGAGCTGACACCATCCCCAAGAAGCCCCGAGACATGTCGAAAGTCATTTGTTTTTGCTGCAAGGAAGCAGGACATTTTGCTAGGGAATGTTCATATCAGATGAAAGCTGGAGCTGAGTAGTTGGAATTTTGATATTGGTAATAAGTGTAGTAGGAAGCAATTTACTTTCATGAGTACAATGAGTTGAGTTATGTAATGGATGCTCAGAGATTGTAATGAATTCATGAAATCAATAAAGTTAATGTGTCATGATTTCATACGTGGATTTTTTTTTTGAGTTGTTACTCTAAAAACACAGATGTTGACCATTTTCAAGGATATGAGAAATATGGTCTACAGATGGATTTGTGTATTACATTTTAAGGGTGGTAGTACCCTGTGGGAACACCTGACCAATGGAAAGGATAATTATATTCCACAGACTAGAGTTCGGACAAAAAAAATAGTTGGAGTTTTGCTTTTGATACGATAGTTATGAAGAAATGGAGTACTATTGGATTTAAAGGAGATGTAATGTTGGAATATGGAACAATTGTAACTCCCAGGATAAGTTAAAGTTGTGCAAGTATTGAAGTGGACCCATAACCCACAGGCCCAGGAATTAATAAGGATCGAGTACCCCCCCCCCCCCCACCTGGAAGAAGAAATTTTGGAAGAAGTTGTGAATTGATCAGCAGACGTTTCTTAGGAGGTTACGAAAACCCGAGAGTTGTGAAGAACGATAGATGTTTTATTCAGCTTGCAGAATCAATGGATTTATCCGAACTCAGTTCGTCGACAAGAGAAATTCTACAATGCTTGTGAGACTGCCCGAGTATTAGAAATACGAGATTCGCTAAACCTTATACAGGGTAATGATCTAGGTGCGGAATGGATTGATCACCATACCGACTTACTCTTATCATTCACTCTTGCTATTTGGAATGGTAAATCTAAGTGACTTACCCATAGTAGAGAGACGACGAGGTCAAAACCTTTTATAAACCATAGAATGGTAGGACGAATGATCCATGTACAGGCAACCGTGCCAACCGTAGGATATACGGTGAGATTTAGCCCAGACCCATTTCCTGCAGGAGAAACCATACATGGTTGACCGCCATGAGATATCGATAGTTGATTAGTATTGGCGACAGACCCGTCAGATAAGAAGACCCAGTATTAGAAGAACCTTACCATGAAGAAGGGATACAATATTTTGAAGAAAACGTTATGCTCTACCGAAAGATTCCGAAGATGTGAGAAGACCGACATTGCATACCCAAAGGATGGAGTACATGAGTTCTGTCGAAAACATAACCCTGTTTTTAAGTGTGGTAGCACACTAGACCATTCCGATCAATGGATTTGCCGGAAGACCTCCAAACCCTAACCTTCTCTTGCTAGCCTCTTCGAATCTCGAGGACGAGATTCATTTTAAGTGTGGTAGGTTTGTAACATCCCAAAATTATAAATTTTGGAATGTTATATTAAATAAATATTTATGCTTGTTTGTTTGTTTGATTGTTGTGTGACTGATTGTGTGAAATTGAGTGGAATTTGAAACTTTTTGAAAGTTGAATGAGAGGGAATGAAATGACTTTCCCAAACTTTCATACTTGCATTTTGATCCTCATGAATTCAAATTCATTTCATCACAAAACCCTAGAGTGAAGATGATATGACTTCTTCCATTTAAATAAATGAAAAGGGTTTTGAAAAGATTTGAATTCCATTTGGAAATATTTCAAATTCAGAAACTTTATGCAACTCAATGATTTTCATGAGAGAAGATAAAATGACTTCTTCAAATTGTATGAAATATGAGTTGAAGTTTAAAAGAATCAAATTGAAAGTCCCTTTGAAGGTATTCTGAAATCCACTTTCAATTTAGAGTTATTTGGCTTTTATTCAAATTATTTTTCTCCAAAAATAAAATATATGGAAAATAGGGTAAAATGATTCCCTACAATAGAAAATTGGAGAAAAATGAATTTGGAATCATTTTGGTATTTTAAAAATGACTTTTATTGGGTTTATTTGCAACAGTAGCACTGTTTGCCTTATTTGAATTTTTGTTGATTTTATTTGGACTTGAAAAATAGTCCATGTTTTAGGATTTCTTTTTCTGAACATTTTGATATGTTATATGCCTATATTTTTTATTATTATTATGTTTTGTGTTTTTCCTTTCTGTGTGTTAAAAAGAAAAAAAAAACCTTTGGCCGAAGCCCAGATACCCCAGGCGCTAGTCGCCGGCCCACCTGGCCGAATCGGCCCATGGCCACCGACCCCACGGTCTCACTCCCGCCGCCGCTTCGCCTCGGTCGCCCGCTCGCTTCCCTCGCTCCCGCGCCCACTGACGCCCAGCCCCACCTCCGTCTTCCTCCTCCGCAAGCCGCGGGCAACATCGCCGCCGCCGCCGTATCCCGGAGATCGCGGGATCCTCTCCCCGATTCGCCCCCTCTCCCAAGTCGGCCTCCCCTCTATAAATACCCCCTCTCCTCTCCGTTCCGCCCCTAAAGACACCCCGAACCCCTCTCCCTCGCCGCCTATTGCTTGCCGGAGCTCCGCCTCTGCCACCGCGCCATTGTCACCCTAGCCACTCTCTCCCTCGCCCCTGAGCCCTGCTGCCTCCACCAATCGCCTCGCCACTGTCCACCGCACCTCCCCGTGCACTCTCCCGATCGCTAAACCCACCGGAGCCCCCTCCCCGACGATACCCGAGCCGCCACCGCCGCCGTCGATCTTGCCCTGCTCGGCTCCGTCGTCCCCGAGCTCGCCACCGACCACCCCGTGATCGCCGTCGTCCGCTACGTCGAGTGGTGCCGTCGCCGTCGCCGGAGGATCACCGGAGCCGCCACACTGTCGACGCCCGAAGCTGCCAACCTCGCCGGAGATCTCCACCACCGCGGTGAGCACCGGAGCTTCCCTCCTCCGTTCGATCTAAAATAAACGGTTTAGATTAGATCGGATTGAATAGTTAGGTTTTATTTTAATAAATCGGTTTTTGGTTCGGTTTACTCCGATTTAGATCGAACCGTGCCGACGGTTTTTCTTTTATTTAACCGCAGCCACCGAATCCCCTAAGTGGCGGCCGTCCGCCCGTAGTTAAAATTTTGCACGCTCCAGTAGCCTACCAGCAAGCGCCACGTATACCCCTGTCCGTTTCGGTTGCGTTTTCTTTTTCTGTTTTAGTTTTAGTTTCAGAAATAGTTTCTGTTTTAGATTGTTAATAACTTTTATGTTTTAGATCCAAATTAAAAGATTCTTTTTGCATTGTGTCAAAAATTTGTTGAAGTTTCTGTTTGTGTACTTAGTTTTCAAATTTGAATAGTTTAAATTTGAATTATTTCAAATATGCTTCAAACACTGTTTTGGCTCTAGTTTGAGTTTTATAAAATATTTTTGATTGATTCTTTTTGCTACTGTTTTGTTATTGTTTTTGCTATCCAGTAGCATATATATTTAGTAATTTTTAGTTTATTTTAAATTAGGGTTTTAGCAAAACAGTACTGTTTTAGTTCTAGTTTTGTTTTTAGTCTTTTTCTTTATGTTTTAATTGTTTTAAATTATTCTTTTTGTCACTTTGAAAAATTTAGTTTTGTTTCTGTTATTCAACGAAGAAATTTGAAAAAAAAATATTTCATTTAATTTTGTATGAAACTTGTATAGGTCATAGTTAGAGTTTCTAAAAGCTTTTCATTTGTTTCTTTTTTTGCTAATAAACTTTAATGAAAAATACTTTCTGTTAACTCAGTTGTTTTACTTTTTATTTTATGTTAACTTATTAGTTTATTGTTTTAATTGCTGTTAAGTTTTTACTTAGGACAAAACTATTTTTGTGTTATGTTTCAGAGTTTTCTTTAGTAGTTTTGTTGTGTAGTTTTTCTTTGTTTTTATTTGGTGTCCCTTGTTGATTAGCATTTTATTTGTTGGTTTTATTATGAGTGATAGAATTGCTTGCCAGTATGTTTGCTTATATGAATGCTATGTTTGACTATATAGATTTTCTCGGAGTGACGAATAGTTTATCAAAGTTTCCAAGAGTGTTGTTATCTTCATCAAGTATTACCAGGCAAGTTCACTTTGACCATGTTATTCATACCCATGTTTTTATTGCATTTAGTGTCACCATTCATGATCCCTCCAGTAGTGATATTGAATTCTTGTGGTTGAGTAGAATGCATGAGGTAGGAACCCATCTCCCTGATTACCAAGCCCGGGACATTATGTAGTTTAAATGCTACGCTATAGTAGACGGGGTTGGTATGAGTGTTCGGGAGTGGTGTGAGAATGGAGGACTCTACGTCAATGACGACAACTCCATGCTGGAATCTGCAAGGACTGCACCTTCGAGGCCTCAAGACTTCAAGACTCGAGACAAAAATTCAATACACACTACTGGGTGAAGGACGGTTGACGGGCACCCTGGAGAAACCAGTGGATGGCCGGGATGCATGGAGAAGCGCCATGACATCTTGCGGAAAGCTTCACCCAGACTCAAAGAGACGGAAGAATACTTCATGCCCGGAAGCTTACCTGTGCAACCGCAAGTCACTATGGGCTCTGGCTTGGTTGACCTTAGTGGTTACTCTGGCCGGGACGGTGCTAGCAGATGTAGAACTGCGGTAGGATTGGATGAGCACCGGACAGTGGTCAGAGGAACTCTTCGGAAGACCATGTTTCGGTCATCTTGTTCTCAAACACCCTGAAGTGCGAGAACGTAGAAAGAGGGATCGATTCTTGCGGGTAAAGTGTACAAACCTCTACAGAGGGTTTAAACCTAATCGATTAGCCGTGTCCCTGGTTACGGACAACTTGAGCATCTGGACTTGGATCTATCTCGGAACTCTCAACACCGGACTGATAACTTAATTGTGGGCAACTTATGATTGTTCTGGGCTATGAGACATCGGTTGGCGGAACCATGTCATGATAGAAAACTCTGTAGTACAGACTCCTGATATTCCTTTGATGTAGGGAAAATAAAACCAGCTTTTACGCAAAACAAAACTCAGACACAGAGCCACAAAGCCAATTTGCATATAGTATAGTTTTATCATCTATTTTCTCATGTTGTGATCTTGCCGGTACATTCAATGTACTGACCTACACGGCTGCAACGTATCATGTTGCAGATACTTTCTTCCGACGAGTAAGAGTACGGTACAGGGTTACGGTCTACACTCAACCTGCCGATGGCGTTGATGGGACTCCACACCCGACTATTTGTTTCCGCTGACAATTATGAGGTATATATCAGTTTTACGTTATTTATACATGTGGTTGCACTTTGATATATACATTGATGTAATGTGTGTGCCAGCATACTGATCCAGGGATGGCATAGATACACAGAGGCTTGACCGTTTGAGGTCGGGTCGCTACAGTCTAAGCTTGGGGATGCCCCGGAAGGCATCCCATCTTTCGTCAACAAGTATCGGTATGTTTTCGTCTTCGTTTCGTTCATGTGATATGTGTAAATCTTGGAGCGTCTTTTGTATTTAGTTTTCACTTTTGTTTTATGCACCATGCTGGTATGAGATAGTCCATGGTTGATTTACAGAATGCTCATTGCACTTCACTTATATCTTTTGAGTATGGCTTTATAGAATGCTTCATGTGCTTCACTTATATCATTTGAAGTTTGGATTGCCTGTTTCTCTTCACATGGAAAACCATTATTTGTAGAATGCTCTTTTGCTTCACTTATATTTATTTGAACATGGTATTTTTTAGAAAGAATTAAACTCTCTTGCTTCACTTATATCTATTTAGAGAGTCAACAGGAATTGGTCATTTGCATGGTTAGTCATAAAATCCCACATAAAACTTATGGATCACTGAATATGATATGTTTGATTCCTTGCAATAGTTTTGCGATATAGAGACGATAATATGTGGGAGGTACTAGTAAACAGTTGTTGTTAGTAGAAATATTGGTGTGAAGGTTTGTGATTCCCAAAGCATGCACATATAGTCTCTCGTTATGCTATGAAGTTGGAGCATGATTTATTATTGATTGTCTTCCTTATGAGTGGCGGTCGGGGACGAGCGATGGTCTTTTCCTACTAATCTATCCCCCTAGGGGCATGCGTAGTAGTACTTTGCTTCGAGCTAATAAACTTTCACAATAAGTATATGAGTTCTTTATGAGTAATGTGAGTCCATGGATTATACGCACTCTTACCTTTCCGCAATTTGCTAGCCTCTTCGGAACCGTGCATTGCCCTTTCTCAACTCGAGAGTCATGCAAACTTCGCTGGTACATCCGAACCCCATGATATGATACGCTCTATCACACATAAGCCTTATTATATCTTCCTCAAAACAGCCACCATACCTACCTATTATGGCCTTTCCATAGCCATTCCGAGATATATTGCCATGCAACTTCCACCGCTTCCGTTTTGATGACTTGAGCATTCATTGTCATATTGCTTTGCATGATCATATAGCTGACATAGTATTTGTGGCTCAGCCACCGTTCTTCATTTTTTATACATGTTACGCTAGATCATTGCACATCCTGGTACACTGCTAGAGGCATTCATAGAGAGTCATATTTTGTTCTAGGTATCGAGTTGTAATATTGAGTTTGTAAGTAAATAGAAGTGTGATGATCATCATTATTCATTATTAGAGCATTGTCCCAGTGAGGAAAGGATGATGGAGACTATGATTCCCCCACAAGTCGTGATGAGACTCCGGACAAGAGAGAAAAAAAAAGAGAAAAAGAAAAAAAAGAAAAAAAGAAAAGAAAAGAAAAGAAAAAGACAAAGAGAGAAGGGGCATGCTAATTCCACACTTGTGCTTAAAAGTAGCACCATGTTTTCATATAGAGAGTCTCCTATGTTGTCACTTTCATATACTAGTGGGAATTTTTCATTATAGAGTTAGATGCACACCCACTTAGTTTTTATATTGAGCTTTCATATACTTGTAGCTCTTAGTGCATTCATTGCATGGAAATCCCTACTCCTCGCATTGATATCAATTGATGGGCATCCCAATAGCCCGTTGGTTAGCCGCGTCGATGTGAGACTTTCTTACTTTTTTTGTCTTCTCAATATTTACCCCTATCATCATACTCTATTCCACCCATAGTGCTATATCCATGGCTTGTGCTCATGTATTGCGTGAGGGTTGAAAAAGCTGAAGTGCGTTAAAAAGTATGAACCAATTGCTCGGCTTGTCATCGGGGTTGTGCATGATAAATACTTTGTGTCGAGAAGACAGAGCATGACAAGACCATATGATTTTGTAGGGATAGCTTTCTTTAGCGTTGATATTTTGAAAGACATGATTGTTTGTTGGGATGCCTGAGTATTAATGTCTTTATATCAAATTATAGACTATTGCTTTGAATCACTTATGTCTTAATATTCTTGCCACGATTAGATATATGATCAAGTTTATGCTAGGTAGCATTCCACATCAAAAATTATTCTTTTTTATCATTTACCTACTCGAGGACGAGCAGGAATTAAGCTTGGGGATGCTGATACATCTCCATCGTATCTATAATTTTTGATTGTTTCATGCCAGTATTATACAACTTTCACATACTTTTGGCAACATTTTATATGATTTATTGGACTAACATATTGATCCAGTGCCCAGTACTAGTTCCTGTTTTCTGCATGTTTTTTGTTTCGCAGAATATCCATATCAAACGAAGTCCAAACGCGATAAAAATTTACGCAGAATTATTTTGGAATATTTGTGATTTTTGAGAGGTGGAATCAACTCAAACAGGGGCCCACAGCCACCACAAGACACCTGGGCGCGCCATGCAGCCCAGGCGCATGGTGGTGGGTTGTGCCCTCCTCGTATGTTGGTTGGGGCTCTACTTCGGGCGAAAGGAAGCTTATATCCAGAAAAAAAATGGTGTTAAAATCTCAGCGCAATCGGAGTTACGGATCTCCGGATATTTAAAAAATGGTTTTCGACCAGATCTGGGGGACGCGAAACAGAAGAGAACAGAGAGGGAGATCCAATCTCGAAGGGGCTCCCGCCCCTCCGCCGCCATGGAGGCCATGGACCAAAGGGGGAACTCTCCTCCCATCTAGGGGGAGGCCAAGGAAGAAGAAGAAGGAGGGGGGCTCTCTCCCCCTCTCTCCCGGTGGCGCCAAAGTGCCGCCGGGGCAATCATCGTGACGACAATCTACACCAACAACTTTGCCGCCGTCAACACCAACTCTCTCCCCCTCTATGCAGCGGTCTAACACCTCTTCTCCCCACTGTAATCTCTACTTAAACATGGTGCTCAATGCTATATATTATTTCCCAATGATCTATGGCTATCTTATGATGTTTGAGTAGATTCGTTTTGTCCTATGGGCTAATCGTGATCTTGGTTGGTATGAGTGTATATTTTATTATGGTGCTATCCTATGGTGCCCTCTGTGTCGTGCAAACGTGAGGGATCCCCGCTGTAGGGTGTTGCAATACGTTCATGGTTCGCTTATGGTGGGTGGCATGAGTGACAGAAGCACAGACCCGAGTTTGGGGGTCATTGCGTATGGGAGTAAAGAGGACTTGATACTTAATGCTATGGTTGGGTTTTACCTTAATGATCTTTGGTAGTTGCGGATGCTTGCTAGAGTTCCAATCATAAGTGCATATGATCCAAGTAGGGAAAGTATGTTGGCTCATGCCTCTCCCTCATATAAAATTGCAAGAATGATTACCGGTCTAGTTATCGATTGCCTAGGGACAAATGACTTTCTTGTTTGACAAAAGCTATCTACTTTTATTATCTTGCAATTTATTTCTAGTTTTTTTCTCGCAAAGTACTTCTAGTTTCATACTTGTTCTAGGTAAAGCAAACATTAAGTGTGCGTAGAGTTGTATCGGTGGTCGATAGAACTTGAGGGAATATTTGTTCTACCTTTAGCTCCTCGTTGGGTTCGACACTCTTATTTATCAAAAAATGCTACAAACGATCCCCTATAATTGTGGGTTATCAATTCCTTCGGGCATGATAGAGAAATTCCTAGCTAATCCTTATCTAGGAGATGGAACACTACACCTGATATGCACCTAATGTATGTGGACGAAGTTTGTGGATTATTTAAGCTTGCCGGTTTACCCAGAGATGAAGTTAAGAAGAAGGTTTTCCCTTTGTCTTTGGGGGGGGGGGAAGGCGTTGACATGGCTTGAGACTGCGGCGGTATTTCCCCAAAGAGGAAGGGATGATGCAGCACAACTATGGTAAGTATTTCCCTCAGTTATGAAACCAAGGTTATCAATCCAGTAGGAGAACCAAGCAACACTATGTAAACGGTACCTACACACAAAGAACAAATACTTGCAACCCGATGCGTAAGAGGGGTTGTCAATCCCTCCTCGGTAAAAAGATAGATTAAATTGTATGAGATGAGATAAATAGATCTAGCAAGAACGCAAAATAAAATAAGTAAAGAAAAAGTGTAGCAAGGTATTTTTGGGTTTTTGGAATAATATATCTGAAAACAATATGATAAAAGATAGATCTGAAAGCAATATGATAAAAGATAGACCCGGGGGCCGTAGATTTCACTAGTGGCTTTTCTCGAGAAAATAGCATACGGTGGGTAAACAAATTACTGTTGGGCAATTGATAGAAGAGCAAATAATTATGACGATATCCAAGGCAATGATCATGTATATAGGCATCACGTCCAAGATTAGTAGACCGACTCCTGCCTGCATCTACTACTATTACTCCACACATCGGCCGCTATCCAGCATGCATCTAGTGTATTAAGTTCATGAAAAAATGGAGTAATGCAATAAGAACGATGACATGATGTAGACAATATCTATTCATGTAGGAATAGATCCCATCTTGTTATCCTTAATAGCAACAATACATGCGTGCCTTGCTATCACTTCTGTCACTGGGTGAGGACACCGCAAGATCGAACCCATCACAAAGCACATCTTCCCATTGCAAGAAAAATCGATCTAGTTGGCCTAACTAAACTAAAGATTCAGAGAAGAAATACGAGGCTATAACAATCATGCATAAAAGAGATCAAAGAACTCAAATAATATTCATAGATAGATCTGATCATAAACTGGCAATTCATCGGATCCCAACAAACACACCGCAAAAAGTCATTACGTCAAATAGATCTCCAAGAGAACATTGTATTGAGAATCAAAAAGAGAGAAGAAGCCATCTAGCTACTGCCTACGGACCCGTAGGTCTATGGTGAACTACTCACGCATCATCGGAGGAGCACCAATGAGGATGATGAACCCCTCCGTGATCGTGTTCCCCTTCGGCAGAGTGCCAGAATAGGGTTCTAGATTGGATCTCGTGGTTCTGGAACTTGTGGCGGCTAGAATTGTGTTTCGATCGCTCCCCTAGGGTTTCTAGAATATTTGGGTATCTATAGAGCTGAGAGGCGGTGGGGAGGACCTCCGTGGCCCCACAACCCATCAGGGCACGCCGGGGGCCTCTGGCGCGCCCTGGTGTCTTGTGGGCCCCATGGGCCTCCCCTCTGGTGCTTCCTTGGCTCCCAAGTTGTCTTCTGGTCAAAAAAAATCTCCAAAAAGTTTCACTGCGTTTGGACTCCGTTTGATAGGGATATTCTGCGAAGTAAAAAACAAGCAAAAAACAGCAACTGGCACTGGGCACTATGTCAATAGGTTAGTCCCAAAAAATGATATAAAGTTGCTATAAAATGATTGTAAAACATCCAAGAATGATAATATAACAGCATGGAACAATCAAAAATATAGATATGTTGGAGACGTATCAGCATCCCCAAGCTTAATTCCTGCTCGTCCTCGAGTAGGTAAATGATAAAAACAGAATTTTTGATGTGGAATGTTGCCTAACATGTTCATCACATATTCTTTTCGTTTGTAGCATGGACATTTGGACTTAGATGGTTCAAAGCAATAGTCTATAATTGATATGAAGACTTCAATACTCAAGCATATCAACAAGCAACCATGTCTTTCAAAATATCAACACTAAAGAAAGTTATCCCTAGCCCATCATGCTCAATCATTGATCCATTCATGAAACATACTCGAATATTAGCTACATACAATGCTCAAGTATGATCATAGTGCTCCCTAGTTGGTGCTTTTAAATAGATAGGCCCTTCGCAGAGGGAAGCAGAGATTTGTAGAGGTACCAGAGCTCAAAGCTTAAATTGAGAGATAATTGTTTTTGAGAGGCATGCTTTTCCCGTCAACGAAAACGACCGAGTAGTTCCCAATACTTTCCATGCTAGATACATCATAGGCGGTTCCCAAACATAAAATAAAGTTTATTCCTTTTTCCACCATTCTTTCACAATCCATGGCTAGCCGTATCCACGGGTGCCTTCCATACCAACACTTTCCAAGGAAATTATTATTTGACAACATAAAGTAAATTTCTTTTTCATTTCAGGACTAGGCATCCCTATTGGCCACCCCCTGCCGCTTCATGAGTGGTACGGGCACACAAAAAGGAAATTCATTTTAAAAATTAGAGTTGGCACATAAAAATTTACTTAGAACGGCACGAAAATACTGCATATAGGTAGGTATGGTGGACTCATATGGCATAACTGGGTTTAAGGATTTTGGATGCACAAGTAGTATTCCCACTTAGTACAAATGGAGGCGAGCAAATAGATTGAGAAGCAACCAACCAAGAAACGAAAATTCACATAAATGAGCATTAAGCATAACTAACACCGAATAATGCACCACAAGTAGGATGTAATTTCATTGTATAACTATTGACTTTTGTGCTTGCATAGGGAATCACAAACCTTAACACCAATATTCTTACTAAAGCATAATTACTCACCAACATGACTCACATATTATTATCATCATGTCTCAAAACTATTAAAAAGAATCAAGTTTATTTTGTCCAATGATCTTCATGAAAGTTTTTATTATATCCCTCTTGAAATCTATCACTTTGGGACTAACTTCATATATTGCAATTGCTTTTGACAAGCTCAAACAAATTTAAGTGAAGAACATGAGCATAAAATTTTTCATCTCTCAAAATAATATAAGTGAAACATGAGAGAATTTCTTTGAAATTTTACTAACTCTCAAATAAATCTAAGTGAAGAATGAGAGCATATTTCTTCAAAATTAAAGTGCACCGTGCTAAAAAAGATATAAGTGAAGCACTAGAGCAATTCCATAGCTCAAAAAGTTTAAGTGAAGCACATAGAGCAATTCTAACAAATTATAGCATAATTTTGGCTCTCTCAAATAGGTGTGTCTAGCAAGGATGATAGTGACAAACTAAAAAGCATAGCAAATAAAGACTCATATAATACAAGACGCTCCAAGCAAAACTCATGATATGTGACGAATAAAAATTTAGCTCCAAGTAAAATTACCGATGGTCGTTAGAAGAAAGAGGGGATGCCTTCCAGGGCATCCCCAAACTTAGTTGCTTGGTTCTCCTTGAATATTATCTTGGGGTGCCATGGGCATCCCCAAGCTTAGTCTCTTTTCACTCCTTATTCCTTCATCCATCGAGATCTCACTCAAAACTTGAAAACTTCAATCACACAAAACTTAACAAAACCTTCGTGAGATCCGTTAGTATAATAAAACCAATCTTTGCTTTATGTACTGTTGAAAACCCATTCATATTTTGTTATTGCATTATACCTACTTTATTCTAACTGTACCATGGCTTATACCCCCCGATATAAATCTATAGATTCATTAAAATAAGCACACAATGCAAAGAAAACAGAATCTGTCAAAAAACAGAACAATCTGTAAAGATGCAAATTTTACTCATACTTCTGTAACTTCAAAAATTCTGAAAAATTTAGGACAACAGAGGAAATTTGTATATAAATCTTTTGTGTAAAATGCAGAATTTTTGGTCGCTTCTATGAATTTAAACAATTCTGTTACTGGACGCAAAAGTTTCTGTTTTTCAACAGGATCAAATCAACTATCACCCAAAGCTATCCCAAAGGCTTTACTTGGCACAAACACTAATTAAAACATAGAAAACACAATCATAACAGAGGCATAATTGTGCAAACACTCAAGAATATAAAGAAAAAGGCAAAAATAAATTTTATTCATTGGGTTGCCCCCCAACAAGCGCTATCATTTTATGCCCCTAGCTAGGCATAATGCATAGATTCAAGTATTGTCATCTTTGGTTTTTGCCCCATAGGTTGCCCTCATGATTGATTCATATGGTGGCTTAATTATTGTTCTAGGGAAGTGTTCCATACCCTTTCTTAGTGGAAATTGAAATTTAATATTCCCTTCTTTCATATCAATCACGACACCTATGGTTCATAGAAACGGTCTACCAAGTATGATGGGACAAGACGGATTGCAATCAATATCAAGAACAATAAAGTCTATGGGCACATAGTTCCTATTTGCAAGAATAAGAACATCATTAATTCTTCCCAAAGGCTTTTTAATAGTAGAATCCGCCAAGTGCAAATTAAGAGAACATTCTTCAATATTGGTAAGACCAAGCACATCACATAGAGATTTTAGAATTGTGGAAACACTAGCACCCAAATCACATAAAGCAAAGCACTCATAATTTTTAATCTTGACTTTAATGGTATAGGTTCCCACTCATCATATAATTTTCTAGGAATTGAGATCCCTAATTCCAACTTTTCTTCTAAAGCTTTCATCATCACTTCTACAATATGTTTAGTAAAAGCTTTATTTTGTTCATAGGCATTGGGTGAATTTATCATGGATTGCAACAAGAAATACATTAAATGAAAGAGAAACTATCATAATTAAAGTCTTTGTAATCCAAAAGAGTGGGCACATCACTAGTTAAGGTTTTGACCTCTCCAAACCCGCTTTTATCAATTTTTTCATCAAGATTTTCACCCTCCGAATTATTGGGACGCCTTCTAGCTAAAGTTGACTCTTCTTCAGTCCCTTTATCATCAATTTTAATCTTACTAAACAAGGAATCACCAATCATTTTAAAATCTTCATCATTTTCATCCTCTAGAGAAACTGGCTTAGCGGCCATTTGATTTACTAGTGTAGCTTGTGCATCGGATATTTTACCTAGTAAATTTTCAGCATGAGCATACTTAGATTGGAGATTAGAAACTTCTCTACTAACATGATCAAGTTGTTTTGTTATAGCATCCAGCACAGTAGAGTGTTCTTTAAGGTCTTCGGTAAAAAAGTTATTAAGCTCAAATTGTGTAGTCATATATTCCTTAGTACTCTTTTCAATCTCAAGCAAAATATTGGGGTACGGAACATCATAATACTTTATTTGAGACATCGTGACTATGCAAACAAGATTGCAAGCAAACAATAGATCTGACGAGAAAAAGGCGAACGAAAAAGAGAAGGCAAATAAAAAGACAAATTTTTGTGAAGTGGGGGAGATGAAAACGAAAGGCAAATGGCAAATAATGTAAATTGCAATGAGATGAGATTTGTGATTTGGAACCTGATAGATGTTGATGATGTCTCCCCGGCAACTGCGCCAGAAATTCCTTTGACGTGGCTTGAGACTGCGTCGGTATTTCCCCAAAGAGGAAGGGATGATGTAGCAAGGTACGGTAAGTATTTCCCTCAGTTATGAAACCAAGATTATCAATCCAATAGGAGAACCAAGCAACACTATGTAAACGGTACCTGCACACAAAGAATAAATACTTGCAACCTGACGCGTAAGAGGGGTTGTCAATCCCTCCTCGATAAAAAGATAGATTAAATTGTATGAGATGAGATAAATAGATCTAGCAAGAACGCAAAATAAAATAAGTAAAGAAAAAGTGCAGCAATTTTTTTTGGGTTTTTGGAATAATAGATCTGAAAACAATATGATAAAAGATAGATCTGAAAGCAATATGATAAAAGATAGACCCAGGGGCCATAGATTTCACTAGTGGCTTCTCTCGAGAAAATAGCATACGGTGGGTAAACAAATTACTGTTGGGCAATTGATAGAAGAGCAAATAATTATGACGATATCCAAGGCAATGATCATGTATATAGGCATCACGTCTAAGATTAGTAGACCGACTCCTGCCTACAACTACTACTATTACTCCACACATCGACTGCTATCCAGCATGCATCTAGTGTATTAAGTTCATGGAAAAACGGAGTAATGCAATAAGAATGATGACATGATGGAGTGTGATGCCCCCGATTCAATCGTACACTAATCATACACGCAAATGTGTACGATCAAGATCAGGGACTCACGGGAAGATATCACAACACAACTCTAAACACAAATAAAATAATACAAGCGTCATATTACAAGCCAGGGGCCTCGAGGGCTCGAATACAGAAGCTCGAAAGCACAAGAGTCAGCGGAAGCAACAATATCTGAGTATAGACATAAGTTAGACAAGACTGCCTTAAGAAGGCAAACACAAAAGTAACAACGATCGAAGAGGCAAGGCCTCCTGCCTAGGACCTCCTAACTACTCCTGGTCGTCGGCAGTCTCCACGTAGTAGTAGGCTCCGTCGAGGTAGTAGCAAATGTTGGCGGTGGCATCTGGCTCCTAGGATCCACCATCTGGTTGCAACAACCGAAAAGAAGAAAGAAGGGGGAAAAGGGGTAGCAAAGCAACCGTGAGTACTCATCCAAAGTACTCACAAGCATCAGATCTATACTAAGTATGCATTGGTATCAAAGGAAGGGGTGTATCTGTGGACTGAACTGCAGAATGCCAGAATAGAGGGGAAGGCCTAGCCTGTCGAAGACTAGCATCTTCAAGCATCTTGCAGCATTCAGAAGAGTATAGAATAGCATATTATAATTAACAAACATGTTGTAACATTAATGCCCAGAGATCCTTCCTCGACTCCCTGCGAGAAAGCAATCCCGGAGCCATCATATCCATCTCATGTCTCAAGTATCCATTTCTAGTTGTAATAGATCGGGATACAACTCCGAGTGTCCGTTACCGTGGAGACGGCTATTCGAATAGATAACTTCCCTGCAGGAGTGCACCACATTACCCAACACGCTTGATTACTCTGGCCAGACACACTTTCATGGGTCAATGCCCGGCCTCGGAAGATCAACACGTCGCAACCCTACCTAGGCTCAGCAGAGAGGTCCCCACCGGTCTACATCCTAAGCACTCCGGGGTGTTGGGCCCATCGCCCGTTGCACTCCGGGTCGTTGCGTGCAGGGCGGGTCCAGGCTCCACCTCTACATGGATGGTGCCGACCCAGCCGTGCCGCAATGCTGAACTGGATGTCTGACAAAGCTTCGGCTGATACTGCGACGCCGAGTGCCCATATATGTTCCCGCGTGGTAGTTAGTGCGTAAAGGCGAGAGGCCAACTCAGAACAAATACCCAAATCATTAGTGCGTTGGGAGCTCATGGAGACGAGCAGAGACTCACGATAATGTGACCCCGTCGCCCCGTCTCGAGGAAGTACGGCAAGGGCCAGGCCAAACCCCCTCTCTCTCTCTAGGGCGGTCTACCTGCCCGGCCGTGCCTCGTAATTATCTCGCGGGTGCTCTACGGGCCCGCCCGACTTTCACATCAACTCACGGGTACCCCTCAGGGCCGACCCGACTAACCAGAGACTGTCGGCAACTCAGGTCCACCTCAACCGAGATGGTACCGCCTGTCCCTTCAGTCCCGTAGTAACAATGCATGGGGGCTACAGGTAAAGGTAATTGTGTGTCTGTAACATCAAGGCGGAAACCCGAGGAATCACCCTCGATGGAATCCACTCAATGTAATCATGAAGCTGAACTTAGGAGGAATCACCCTCGTGGTTCACACTTGAGGTGTTTCACGATAGAGTTGTATCCGGAGTGGTGAAGGAGGAATCACCCTCGATGACCACGGCCGAATAGCTACACTACAGAGTTATCATCAGGAGTGCGTTACGAGGTATCACCCTCGGAACTCGACAGTAGCTCTGCAGAGTTGAGCAACAAAGGGGGTGTGATGTGATGTGATGTGAGGTGTCGGGCTCTGGTCGTCGATCACGTTGATCAAGTCATCGATGATGAAGCAGGGGCAACAAGGACAAGGTGGGGGTCACTGATGGATCACTATCCAACCTATGCTAAGTAGTTTAGGATAAGCAGGTAAGGTACAATGAGCAGGTTACAAAAGCAGGCTATGCATCAGAATAGGAGCAATCAATAATAGTAGCAAAATCTAATGCAAGCATGAGAGAGAATGGAATGGACGATATCGGAATGACCAAGGGGGGTTTGCTTGCCTGGTTGCTCAGACGAGAAGGAGGGGTCATCGATGACGTAGTCGATCACAGTGGCAACATCGGCCACGGGGTCTACCGGAGAGAAGAGGGGGAAGAAACAATAAATATATAGCAAAAAAGTGCATGACATGACAATACGAAGAGCTAGGGGTGTTCTAACACAGTACTACATGCTACTTCTTGAGCTTGCGTTGGTTTTTCCCTTGAAGAGGAAAGGGTGATGCAGTAAAGTAGAGATAAGTATTTCCCTCAGTTAGAGAACCAAGGTGTCAATCCAGTAGGAGATAATGCACAAATCACCAATACCTGCACAAACAATCAAACACTTGCACCCAGCGCGATAAAGGGGTTGTGAATCCCTTCACGGTCACTTGCAAAAGTGAGATATGATAGAGATAGATAAAACTAAACAAAAGATAAAGTAAATATTTTTAGGGTTTTTGGTTTATAGATCTGAAAATAAAAGATTGCAAAATAGTAGATCGGAAAGTAATATGATGGAAAATAGACCCGGGGGCCATAGGTTTCACTAGAGGCTTCTCTCAAGATAGCAAATAATACGGTGGGTGAACAAATTACTGTCGAGCAATTGATAGAAAAGCGCAAAGTTATGACGATATCCAAGGCAATGATTATGAAATATAGGCATGACGTCCGTGTCAACTAGACCGACTCCTGCCTGCATCTACTACTATTACTCCACACATCGACGGACTCCTGCGTGCATCTAGAGTATTAAGTTCATGAAGAACAGAGTAACGCTTTAAGTAAGATGACATGATGTAGAGGAATAAACTCAAGCAATATGATATAAACCCCATCTTGTTATCCTCAATGGCAACAATACAATACGTGCCTCGCTGCGCCTACTGTCACTGGGAGAGGACACCACAAGATTGAACCCAAAGCCAAGCACTTCTCCCATTGCAAGAAAAACCAATCTAGTTGGGCAAACCAAACTGATAGTTCGAAGAGAATTACAAGGATATCAAATCATGCATAAAAGAATTCAGAGAAGATTCAAATAATATTCATAGATAAGCTGATCATAAATCCACAATTCATCGGATCTCGACAAACACACCGCAAAAGAAGATTACATTGGATGGATCTCCAAGAACATCAAGGAGAACGTTGTATTGAGAATCAAAGAGAGAGAAGAAGCCATATAGCTACTAGCTATGGACCCGTAGGTCTGAGGTAAACTACTCATGCTTCATCGGAAGGGCAATAGAGTTGATGTAGAAGCCCTCCGTGATCGAATCCCCCTCTGGTAGGATGCCGGAAAAGGCCCCAAGATGGGATCTCACGGGAACAGAAGGTTGCGGCAGTGGAAAAGTGTTTTCGTGGATGCTTCTGGTGGTTTGGGAATATATGTGAATATATAGGAGGAAGATCTAGGTCAGGGGGTCACCGAGGGGCCCACAAGCCAGGGGGCGCGCCCTACCCCCGTGGGTGCGCCCTCCCCCCTTGTGGCCACCTCGTGGCTCTTCTGACTTGCACTCCAAGTCTCCTGGGTGTCTTCTGGTCCAAGAAAAATCATCGCGAAGGTTTTATTCCGTTTGGACTCCGTCTGGTATTCCTTTTCTGCGAAACTCAAAAACAAGGAAAAAACAAAAACTGGCACTGGGCTCTAGGTTAAGAAGTTAGTCCCAAAAATAATATAAAATAGCATATTAATGCATATAAAACATCCAAAACAGATAATATAATAGCATGGAACAATAAAAAATTATAGATACGTTGGAGACGTATCAAGCATCCCCAAGCTTAATTCCTGCTCGTCCTTGAGTAGGTAAATGATAAAAACATAATTTTTGATGTGGAATGCTACCTAACATATTTATCCATGTAATTTTCTTTATTGTGGCATGAATGTTCAGATCCATAAGATTCAAAACAAAAGTTTAATATTGACATAAAAACAATAATACTTCAAGCATACTAACAAGGCAATTATGTCTTCTCAAAATAACATGGCCAAAGAAAGTTTATCCCTAAAAAATCATATAGTCTGGCTATGCTCCATCTTCATCACACAAAGTATTCAAATCATGCACAACCCCGATGACAAGCCAAGCAATTGTTTCATACTTTTGGTGTTCTCAAACCTTTTCAACTTTCACACAATACATGAGCGTGAGCCATGGACATAGCACTATAAGTGGAATAGAATATGGTGGTTGTGGAGAAGACAAAAGGAGGGAGATAGTCTCACATCAACTAGGCGTATTAACGGGCTATGGAGATGCCCATCAATAGATATCAATGTGAGTGAGTAGGGATTGCCATGCAACGGATGAACTAGAGCTATAAGTTTATGAAAGCTCAAAAGAAAACTAAGTGGGTGTGCATCCAACTTGCTTGCTCATGAAGACCTAGGGCAATTTGAGGAAGCCCATCGTTGGAATATACAAGCCAAGTTCTATAATGAAAAATTCCCACTAGCATATGAAAGTGACAACATAGGAGACTCTCTATCATGAAGATCATGGTGCTACTTTGAAGCACAAGTGTGGAAAAAAAGGATAGTAACATTGCCCCTTCTCTCTTTTTCTCTCATTTTTTTTGGCTTCTTTGGCCTCCCTTTTATTTATTTTCTCACATGGGACAATGCTCTAATAATGAAGATCATCACACTCTTATTTACTTACAACTCAAAAATTATAACTCGATACTTAGAACAAAAATATGACTCCATATGAATGCCTCCGACGGTGTACCGGGATGTGCAATGACTCAAGAGTGACATGTATGAAAGAATTATGAAAGGTGGCTTTGCCACAAATACGATGTTAACTACATGATCATGCAAAGCAATATGACAATGATGGAACGTGTCATAATAAAACGGAATGGTGGAAAGTTGCATGGCAATATATCTCGGAATGGCTATAGAAATGCCATAATAGGTAGGTATGGTGGCTGTTTTGAGGAAGTAATATGGTAGGTTTATGGTACCGGCGAAAGTTGCGCGGCACTAGAGAGGCTAGCAAAGGTGGAAGGGTAAGAGTGCGTATAATCCATGGACTCAACGTTAGTCATAAAGAACTCACATACTTATTGCAAAAATCTATTAGTCATCGAAACAAAGTACTACGCGCATGCTCCTAGGGGGATAGATTGGTAGGAAAAGACCATCGCTCGTCCCCGACTGCCACTCATAAGGAAGACAATCAAAAAATACCTCATGCTCCAACTTCGTTACATAACGGTCACCATACGTGCATGCTACGGGAATCAAAAACCTCAACACAAGTATTTCTCCAATTCACAATTACTCACTAGCATGACTCTAATATCACCATCTCTATATCTCAAAACAATCATAAGGAATCAAACTTCTCATAGTATTCAATGCACTTTATATGAAAGTTTTTATTATATCCCTCTTGGATGCCTATCATATTAGGACTAAATTCATAACCAAAGCAAATTACCACGCTGTTTAGAGACTCTCAAAATAATATAGGTGAAGCATGAGAGTTCAATAATTTCTACAAAATAAGGCCACCGCCGTGCTCTAAAAAGATATAAGTGAAGCACTAGAGCAAAATTGCCTAGCTCAAAAGATATAAGTGAAGCACATAGAGTATTCTAATAAATCGCGATTCATGCGTGTCCCTCTCAAAAGGTGTGTACAGCAAGGATGATTGTGGAAAACTAAAAAACGAAGACTCAAATCATACAAGACGCTCCAAGCAAAACACATATCATGTGGTGAATAAAATTATAGCCTCAAGTAAAGTTACCGATAGACGAAGACGAAAGAGGGGTTGCATTCCGGGGCATCCCCAAGCTTAGGCTCTTGGTTGTCCTTGAATATTACATTAGGGTGCCTTGGGCATCCCCAATCTTTGGCTCTTGCCACTCCTTATTCCATAGTCCATCAAATCCTTACCCAAAACTTGAAAACTTCACAACACAAAACTCAACAGAAAATCTCATAAGCTCCGTTAGTATAAGAAAATAAATCACCACTTTTGGTACTGTTGTGAACTCATTATTCATTTATATTGGTGTAATATCTACTGTATTCCAACTTCTCCATGGTTCATACCCCCCGATACTACCCATAGATTCATCAAAATAAGCAAACAACACATAGAAAACAGAATCTGTCAAAAACAGAATAGTCTGCGAAGATCTGAATTGTTCTAATACTTATTTAACTCTAAAATTATGAAAAATTAGTACAACAGACGAAATTTGGATATAAATCTTATGCAAAAAAATTCTGCGACTAGACGCAAAAGTTTCTGTTTTTCAGCAAGATCAAATCAACTATCACCGTAAGCCATCCCAAAGGTCTTACTTGGCACAAACACTAATTAAAACACAATATCACATCTAACCAGAGGCTAGATGAATTATTTATTGAAAAACAGAACCAAAAAGCAAAGAACAAAAATAAAATTGGGTTGCCTCCCAACAAGCGCTATTGTTTAACGCCCTTAGCTAGGCATAAAAACACATAGATCTAGGTATTGTCATCTTTGGTATGCAATCCATAAGTAGCTCTCATAATAGATTCATATGGCAACTTAATTTTCTTTATAGGAAAGTGTTCCATGCCCTTCCTTAACAGAAATTGAAACCTAATATTTCCTTCTTTCGTATCAATAATTGCACCAATCGTTCTAAGGAAAGGTCTACCAAGAATAATAGGACATGTAGGATTGCAATCTATATCAAGAATGATGAAATCTACGGGCACATAATTCCTATTTGCAACAATAAGAACATCATTAATCCTTCCCATAGGTTTCTTAATAGTGGAACCCGCAAGATGCAAATTTAAAGAACAATCATCAAATTCACGGAAACCTAGCACATCACATAAAGTTTTTGGAATCGTGGAAACGCTAGCACCCAAATCACACAAAGCATGGCACTCATAATCTTTAATCTTAATCTTAGTAGTAGGTTCCCACTCATCATAAAGTTTTCTAGGGATAGAAACTTCCAATTCAAGCTTTTCTTCAAAAGATTTCATCATGGCATCAACGATATGTTTAGTAAAAGCTTTGTTTTGATTATAAGCATGAGGAGAATTCAACATGGATTGCAACAATTTCGTATCATCAATTTCATCCTCTCCCAAGATTGTGCAACATGTTCATGATCAAGTTGCTTAAAATTCATAATATCGTTCCTAAGGGAGATGATCTTAGCGGGAGGAAAATACTTGGAAATAAAAGCATCTTTACACTTATTCCATGAATCAATACTATTTTTAGGCAAAGATGAAAACCAAGTTTTAGCACGATCTCGAAGTGAAAACGGAAATAGCTTCAATTTAACAATATCATTATCCACATCTTTTTTCTTTTGCATATCACACAACTCAATGAAACTATTCAGATGGGATGCGGCATCTTCACTAGGAAGGCCGGAAAATTGATCTTTCACAACAAAATTCAGCAAAGCGGCATTAATTTCATAAGATTCCGCACTAGTGGCCGGAGCAATCAGAGTACTAATAAAATCATTGTTATTAGTGTTGGAAAAGTTACACAATTTGGTATTCTCTTGAGTCATCGTGACAAAGCAAGCAATCTAACACACGAGCAAACAAAAAGGCAAACGAAAAAGACAAACGGAAGAAGGGCGAATAAAAAGGCAAATCTTTTCGAAAATCGTTTTAGAAGTGGGGGAGAGGAAAATGAGAGGCAAATGGCGAATAATGTAATGCAAGAGATGAGAGTTTATGATGGGTACTTGGTATGTCTTGACTTGGCGTAGATCTCCCCGGCAACGGCGCCAGAAATTCTTCCTGCTACTTCTTCAGCTTGCGTTGGTTTTTCCCTTAAAGAGGAAAGGGTGATGCAGCAAAGTAGAGATAAGTATTTTCCTCAGTTAGAGAACCAAGGTATCAATCCAGTAGGAGACAACGCACAAATCACCAATACTTGCACAAACAATCAAACACTTGCACCCAACGTGATAAAGGGGTTGTCAATCCCTTCATGGTCACTTGCAAAAGTGAGATCTGATAGAGATATATAAAACTAAATAAAAGATAAAGTAAATATTTTTAGGGTTTTTGGTTTATAGATCTGAAAATAAAAGATTGCAAAATAGTAGATCGGAAAGTAATATGATGGAAAATAGACCCGGGGGCCATAGGTTTCACTAGAGGCTTCTCTCAAAATAGCAAATAATACGGTGGGTGAACAAATTACTATCGAGCAATTGATAGAAAAGTGCAAAGTTATGATGGTATCCAAGGCAATGATTATGAAATATAGGCATCACGTCCGTGTCAAGTAGACTGACTCCTGCCTGCATCTACTACTATTACTCCACACATCGACCGACTCCTGCCTACATCTAGAGTATTAAGTTCATGAAGAACAGAGTAACGCTTTAAGTAAGATGACATGATGTAGAGGAATAAACTCAAGCAATATGATGTAAACCCCATCTTTTTATCCTCGATGGCAACAATACAATACGTGCCTCGCTGCCCCTACTGTCACTGGGAGAGGACACCGCAAGATTGAACCCAAAGCCAAGCACTTCTCCCATTGCAAGAAAAACCAATCTAGTTGGCCAAACCAAACCGATAGTTCGAAGAGAATTACAAGGATATCAAATCATGCATAAAAGAATTCAGAGAAGATTCAAATAATATTCATAGATAAGCTGATCATAAATCCACAATTCATCGGATATCGACAAACACACCGCAAAAGAAGATTACATCGGATAGATCTCCAAGAACATCGAGGAGAATGTTGTATTGAGAATCAAAGAGAGAGAAGAAGCCATCTAGCTACTAGCTATGGACCCGTAGGTCTGAGGTAAACTACTCACGCTTCATCGGAAGGGCAATAGAGTTGATGTAGAAGCCCTCCATGATCGAATCCCCCTCCGGTAGGATGCTGGAAAAGGCCGCAAGATGGGATCTCACAGGAACAGAAGGTTGCGGCGGTGGAAAAGTGTTTTCGTGGATGCTTCTGGTGGTTTGGGAATATATGTGAATATATAGGAGGAAGATCTAGGTCAGGGGGTCACCAAAGGGCCCACAAGGCAGGGGTGCGCCCTACCCCCTGGGCGCGCCCTCCCCCCTTGTGGCCGCCTCGTGGCTCTTATGACTTGCACTCCAAGTCTCCTGGGTGTCTTCTGGTCCAAGAAAAATCATCGTGAAGGTTTTATTCCGTTTGGTATTCCTTTTCCGCGAAGCTCAAAAACAAGGAAAAAAATCAGAAACTGGCACTGGGCTCTAGGTTAATAAGTTAGTCCCAAAAATAATATAAAATAGCATATTAATGCATATAAAACATTCAAAACAGATAATATAATAGCATGGAACAATAAAAAATTATAGATACGTTGGAGACGTATCACGTCCCACTCCAAAATATCAAATGCATGTCTTCTGGCTAACATCAATGAGCAAAATTTGACAAGGTTTTCCAATTCCAATATATTAAACTAATGTCTTCTTGCTAACATCAATGATTAAACTTTGACAAGCTTTTCCCATTCAAAATATGTAATGCCTATGATTGTGGAACGGGCAGGGTTTGTCATCAGTTTGCACATTGAAATGGCAGATGGAGCCGGATTAACAAGCGTATCTTTTTGTGCAGTTCCACTGAAATCAAACAATGTCTTGGCGTAGCATGGTGGATTTCGTATTTATATGCTGCAAGGCATTGAACACGTTGGCACCTCCATTCAAGTAGATAGTCCGGTGGCTCAAGGTGACGACGAATGATTAGAGAACCATTCGATGTATTGTGCATGATGAAGTATTATGGAGGGCACGAACCATCTGAACATTTTGTGCAGTTCCATTGAAATCAAGCTGAGCATCCCTGTCTGCATAAATACAGAAAAAGCGCGATGAAAATAATAGTGGTACTAGTTGATTAAACATACGCTTACAACTATAATCATCTTCATTATCTTAACAGGAAAAGATAGCAATACAATAGCTTCAATTAAACATTTATTCAAAACAATACAACAATATAAGTGGCACAACATAACAAAGCACAATCATGTGGATGAAGGCCGATACTGACCTCGTTTGTTACAGCTACGTCGGCAACTGGCTTGGTCATACCTTTCCTTGTGGAGTGAAATTTGCACTCCACGTGTTGTTGAGTTTGCCATGCTTACTGTTTACTCGTGTATTAGATTAGTCGAAAAAGTGCTAATATTTCCAACAGTCATGTCACCAGCGTCTACTAATACTCTCTAAAGCTTCTCGATCATTCCTTGTGTAATGTAGCGCAAACAATGACTGCTTCTTTCTGCAAAGTGGAAAGACCAACTGGGCCCAATAATGTAACAGTTTGCCTTAAACACATTGGCTCCTTTTGTGCAGTTCAACTAAAATCAAAGTCGAAATAGAACCGAGCAGAAGTTTTGATATCCCTGTATATAACAATAGGTATAAAGGAAACAATTACTGAGAAATAAGGGTTGATGACTTATACTCCCAGAAGAAAAAACATCTACCTTATCTTAATGGGAAACAAAGCAGGAGAGTAGCAATTCTCAAAAAGTGTGATTCATTCATATTAACTGAGACATTATCTTAACAATACCTTGTTTCAACATGTATAAAGAACGACAAAGCAGAAAAGTACCATTCCTAAAACAATGCACCTGATTCATATTAACAGAGACATTATCTTAAGAATACCTTGGTTAAACATGTAGAAAGAACTACAAAGCAGGATAGTACCATTTGTAAAACACTATAACTGATATATAATAACAAAGACATTATCTAAAAAAGACATTTCTTAAACATGTACTCCGGCCGATCCCTAACAGAAATGGTACTCCCGCCGATCCCTAACAAGTGTTGCAGTTTTGAACTAAGATTCAGTAGTTAATTCTGAGAGTGGCATTGCTTAATTTTACCAGTGGCATTAGATTAACAAAAAGCATAAACAGTTCCAGGGGAGAGTGGGCGCAACAGCCCCATGTGCTTCCATCTACTTATAAAGGGGGTGATGCAGAGTTTGTTGTAACAAAGCAACAAGCATCATTTCTGGGTTGGTCCCATTTTTGTTCACTTAATGGGAAAAGACAGCAATTCAATAGCTTCAATTCAACATTTATTTAAAACAGTACCAATACAAGTAGCACAGCATCTCAAAGCACACTGCACGATCATGTGGATGAAGGCCGGTACTGACCTTTCGACACAGTTAAGATCACCTACGAATCTGCCAACACGAATAGGAAATCCAATCTCATTTTGTGTAGTTCAACTAAATCAAGCAAAGTCGTCGGTGTGACATTTAAGTTCGCAATAGCAACAAGTTGAATAGATATCCCTGTTTTAATAGAGGCAAAAAAGGAAACAATTACTGGCCAATAAAGGAGGATGAAACATACGGCAACAAAAAGAAGCATCTACCTTATCTTGATGGAAAACAAAGTAGGACAGTAGCATTTCTAAAACGGTTGCATTGATTCATATTAACAGAGACATTCTCTTAAAACAACATTCGTTAAAAATTTAATTTACTTTTAACAGTGGCATTGCTTCAATTTTCCAGCGGCATTCTTAGATTAACAACAGCAAAATAGTTGTATGGGACATGGGACATGCCAGCACCATGTGCGTCCACACGTATAAATGGGTGATGCAGAGTATGTTGCCAAGCAGCATATCTGCGTTGGTCCCATATTTGTTCTCTTTGAACCTTTTTCCTATGCGAGGGCAGAAAATCTAGTCCTGCACAAACTACCCGACCCCCCAATTTCTTTCCTTTTTCAACAAAGAGATCGGTTCCTTACAGATGTGCGTACTGGGTTACCCCCTTTTTCCCTTTTCGACCAACAAAGCGGCTGGATAGCCAGTCTATACTACTTTCCCTTCCTCCTTTCCTCATTGAACCACGTCCTAGATTCATGCTCCACCCCACCCCACCCTTCTTTCCTCTTTGAACCAAGACCTAGATTCGACTACAAAATCGAAAAAGATCCGCATGTAGCTAGAGCAATGACGATTTCAAAGAAAGTTATACCTGAGGGTCGTCGGGATGTGGCTAGGCGTGCGGCAGGAGACCGGATCTGCCCACACTATGTACAGCAGCGAGGAAGAAGGGGTCAGAGGCCCTCCCGCACAAGCGCTGGGTGAAAGAGAACAGTGCAGCCGGCAGTGGATTGCCTCCCTCGCCGAAGGCGACAGAGTGAACACTGCACCTCCTCCCCTTCCCGGTATGACGGGATCCGGACGGCTCCTTCACCAGCTGTGAGGGGGGAGAGAGACAGAGGCCAACACAGTCTTGTTTAGATCTCGTGAAGAGGGTGAGAGACTGTGAATAGCGCAAACCCTAGCAAAGGAACGCTGGGCCTCCAGCGTGTATATATATATATATATATGTAGTGCAGCGTGAGTGTGAAGAGTGCAAACCCTAGCGAACAAGCGCTGAGGCTCCAGCTTATGTAGTACTCGTGTATAGTACTAATATAGTGGAGTGGTTTTCTTTTTCTCTCCGTAACAATCGTTTTAAATTGTGTACGAAACGAAACTCTTTATTTAACGTACCAGTGAAGAAAACTACTATGATCAACTAACGATCCACGCGTCCTGGTCGCACTTCCTGTCCTTCACGTGCGGTACACTACCCTCCGTTAATTGAACAACCACATACGCGCCAAATTATCGGAAAGGTGTGAGAGTGTGTACAAATAAAGAATTTTAATTTCAATTATCGGAATGTGTGAGAGTATGTACAGTTTGCCCTCTCTCAAGAATTATGGTTTGTTGTGTTCGGCCTAAACTTGGTCAAACTTTACAAAGTTTAACTTCAGTCAAATCTAATATGCAGAGTAAATAAAAATGGAGGGGTACTACCTCCATCCGGGTTTTTAGTCCACACCATGTTCTTAATCAAAGTTTGACTACATATTTAGTTAAAAGCTGGACAAATAAAATTACAAGGTAGCTGAAGACAAAGTTGTGAGAAGGCTTAGAAATCAATACAAAACATTTGGTTCATATCCAATTGTGTGATAAAATTGCACCAACGTAAACGACTGCTCCAAGATGAACTGGTGAAGGATATCATCTTTGTGGTAACAAGCAAAGAGCACTGATGGAAGACAACCCGTTCTTCATTGAACATCGATCAGCTTCACCAGCCCATGCAACCATGAGACGCAACCATGAGCATCGATAGCTCATCGTGGTGTGATGCATCATCAATTTTGGCATCATGTTTGGGTCAGGCACCAATGAAGTTTGATAATCCTCACTGTGGTTTGTTTCTTCTCGGTAATCAAGCTCGAGAAAGGAAGAACTGAGCAACAGTGGCCATCCAATTTTGTGTAGTTCCACTAAAATTGAGGAAGACATGCCCGGGTATGGAAATACGCATCCCTGTTTGCAAAAATATAAAAAAATGATATTTAAGTAGTGTCGTTTCTTTGTTTTAGCAGTGGAACAAGATTAACAGCGGCATCTTAATTTTCAATAAGAATTCATGAAACGTACACCAAAAAATAGAAGCATCATGATTATCTTGATGGGAACTAAAGCAGGATACCCGAAAAAAAAACTAAAGCAGGACAGAAGCATTTATCGACGCCTCTACCTGGGCATTGCTTCAAGAAGCAATAGGAGCATATGGACAATGACCGCACAACCACCATGTACCTTTTGTCGGAAAAAAATGTATACCTCCACCGATGCATAAATGATAAACCAGGACAACTTTTGGAGTGGCCTTTCCTCTATAATAGTAAAAAATAGGTGATGTTGGACCAGCCGACAAACCCTACTGTATATGGGGAGTTGGGGAGTAGTGGTATAGAAGAAAACCCGATTGCAGAGTACATTGAAGCATGGAATCCAAAAGAAGTTATACCTCAGGTGGGCGAGATGTGGCTTAGGCGGGCGAACAAGGGCATGGAGGACCTTCGTCCGCGCCGGCGCCGGCTCAGAGAGGACGGTGCGCATCGGCTTCCTCCATCGTCGACGGCGACAACGTCAACGCTGGACCTCCTCACCTCCCGCACCGGATGGGATCTGGCCGGATCTGTGACCACCGGTGAGGAGAGAGATAGAGTGGACAATGTCATCTTGTTCAGACTAGCAAGAGGCCCATGCGTTGCACGGAACATCAAGATGCATTTATATGAGTTGTTTATCTTGTGGGAGACAAAGATGAACGAGGGAAGGCCTTATTTGCAAATGTGGAGAGGGGTGCGGCTATCTTTTTGCAAAATTGCCATAGTTTGCTTTCTATCCCTCAGATATAGATCGGACGGTCTATATTGCAGGATGGCAGGCACACCATCATCACCAACTCGGTTTTTTATAAGAGTAGTAGAGTAGTAGAGATATAGTAGAGAAGTAGAGATAGAGATATGGAGAGGGTGAGAGAGCGAGACGCGGCAAACCCTATCAAACAAGAGGATATATATACAATGGAGTAAAAAAATCTCTCCATACCAGTGGTTTTAAATAGAATAGCAGTGGTTTTAAATAGAACTCGATCAATAACACGCCCCCGCTTCCAGGTCGCAGTTTGTATCGCTCGCGTGTGGTCCCCGACCCTCCATTATTAAGTGAACAAATTAAAGGGTCGAATTATTACGTACGTAAGCTGCCTCTTCGTGTAGAAATGTGCTCCATCGTGTACTCGCGTGTATGTCACAGGCAGAGTGAGTGCGTGTACATTTTTTCTTGTGCGTAGTACTCCATTTATCTCACTTCATATTGTTTCCCACTCCTATGATATTCCTATCCTAGGAACAAAATGAGGCGATACTAAGTTTGTGTGTGTAGGGAGAACGAGATATCGATGTTGTGTACGAGTAGTCGTGAGAGTCGTCACTATGTGTGTGAGCGCGCACGCACACATAGACATGCATATCCATGTTTACGTAAATTTTTTATTTCCATCTCCATCTCCATCTCCAATCATATTTGTCCAACTGGCACATTATTTACGTTATTAATTATGCAGCAATATTTACGTACGTCCAGCCTGACCGCCCTAGCCAACCCGAACCCTCTTCATCACCCACGCGCGGTTCCCGCCCGAAACGGTCAGTGCTGCATTCATGCCCGGCCAGAGCGGACGCGACCTCTCACTGGCGCCGGCATTGAAGCGGCGCGCCGGTCGAGGGAGCGCCACCCACGCCGCTTTCCAGTGCACGCGACTGCTCCGCGTTCAAATGTCACCATGGCCGGCCACAACATGCATGTAAAAAAGTTCTTGGGAGTCCGTGCTACAGCTAGCTGTCCTCCCCCTCCTCGTCTATCTCTTCCAGTAGTGAAAATAATACTTATAATATGGTATAAAACTAAGAAATTGAGATGAGCCCAATAAACCAGAAAGGAGGAAGTACATTTTACCACATGACCCACCAGGCCACCATACACTCTCACATACTACCTCCATTCTGGTTTATTAGTCCCCTATGTAATTTATGCATGATACTAGTATATGATACTCCCCACTATGAGTAGCCTTATACGCATACAAAAATGGACCAGAGGGAGTACGAAGCTTTCTCAGATTTTGTTTCATGTATGTATCCTGACTCCAAGGTTGCTCTGTTACAACATTCCATCAAATACAAAGGAAAACTAACATGCATGCTGATGCATCTCAATGATTCACAGATCATAGCCAATATTTACTTCACAACTAAAGAAAAAAGTTGCGAGAGTGTGTACAAAAAAAACTACTGATGGGGTCTCTACGACTTAAACCCTAAACCCTAAACATGATTTAATTTCCTGGCTAGGTAGAACCTGTTGAAGGAAAGAAGCTTGGCACCCTCGGATCATACGATGCTTTTGTGAAGTTCCACTAAAATCGAGCTGAGCATCCCTGTTGGCAAAGATATTGAAGAAGTGTGATTAGAATAATAGTAGTGGCACTAGTTCATGAGACATAAACTCATCACAAATAGAAGCCGGTAGAAGTAGAGAAAGATCCACATGGAGATGGAGCTACGTGGGGAGCTGCGGCAGTGGAGCAAGCTGGCTCCAAAAGGAAGTTGTACCTGGGAAGTCAGGGTGTAGCTAGAAGGCCGGTGGGAGGCTGCATCAGCCAATACCGCGGGGACCCCCGGTCAGCACGCACCGACAGTGGGTTTTCTTCCTCGCCGCCGTTGACTGCGTCTACGCAGAACGTCGTCCGCTTCCCCCGGCGGCGGATCAGGCCGGATCTGTGACCAGCGGTGTGGCTACCGTCGTTCTATGCTTGTGAAGAAAGCAGCCCAAGCAAGCAGGCTTGTAGCTTAGGCTCCTGCTAGTGTATATATAGTGGAGCGGTTTGCTTTTTCTCTCCATATCAACCTTTTTATATTGCGTACGTATCATTGAAGAGTGAAATGATGGTTGCTTCGTCCGACTAACTTACTGTGTGATTTGACTGCTCCTGAGTGGCCCCTGCACGTACCCCCCCTATGTGTATGACCGTTCCTGAGTCTCACATGTACTTATCTCTATTTTCTTGCATGACATGTAGACAGGATGCGCATAGAGGAATTTTGTTATTGCACGTTGTTACGTATCTACTCCATCCTTCCGGTTCACTACTAGTACTTCCTCCGTCCTGGTTTATTGGTCCCCTTTGTACTCAATTCATGGGCTCGTTTTCCTCAAGAAATTGTCTTTACCAACGTATTAATATCGGGAATGCATGCATGAACAACGAAAGATTAAACCTTGCATGCAATGTTTTGACAAAGCATTGACATATGGACATGTGAATGTGAGGGACTACAACCTCGTGCATGCATGCAACAGTCACACGTACACATGCACGCAAATACGCACGCGACGCCCTAATGCATGCATGTCTGAGCACACGACGGAACACACACGGTCACGCTCAAGTGCTCAACCTACACTTGCATGCACACACATACTCAGCCAGGGTGAGCTAGTGACCGTATAAACACCAAAAAATGTATATATTGCCCAGAATGAGCGTATTATGAAGTCCACTGACCATATTTTTACAAATATACAGTGACAGCCAGTGTATTTATCTCGTTTCAAATTAAGCCATATTAACCGGAAAGGAGGCAGTATGGACTAGCATTACTTTGTTGTGTCCCGTCAACTTGCAGAACGAGGAGAAGCTTGCACGCGGTGGCTCGCAGGATAAGGAGAAACTTTTTACTAATGCAAGCTCTCCCTCGCTCAAGTGGTGGACGTGCAACAGTTAATTCGGTGTCAGATTGCCAGAAGCATACACTGTACTAGTACCATCATTGTTCGACTTCCCGAAGAGGCGAAGAGCCAAGCGCAAAGTTTATTACAGTACTAGTACTTATTACTCCGTATACAGGTACTACTAGGAACCGCATGGTGGAGCATCTGCACTGTTATGCCTCCTTTGGTTTGTAGGAATTTCATAGGATTTCTATAGGATAGGATTTGCAAAGGAAAATCTCCTTTGAAGCCCTTTGGTTTGTAGGAATGGATTCCTATTCCTATGTAGGATAGGAATCAATCCTTCACATTTTGGAGGAAAAAACATTAGCTAAGACTCAATGGAAAAATTCCTATCCTATGCATCAAAAATGACATCTCTTTCTCTATAAGAATTGAGATACATGTCATCTCACTTCCTATGATTTTCATATTCCTATAACATTCCTACCCTATGAACCAAAGGAGGCCTTATTTTATTTTAATCTGTGATAAAGTAATCTTCAACATATTTGCTTCTCTTCGAGGGTTCTTGCAGGTGATAATGGAAGTTGATTGCATGGAACACTCGCCACAATTCTCGCTTAATTCTGGCTCCTATCCTGTTAGAAACAGGAGCGCTCAGTAATATTTTCTTTTTTTTTTATTCAGCATATAAACAGGTCAGCAAACCTTGCTGCGCATCTTTGTGTGAACCGTGCTTGCTGCACTTTGAATGTGACCGAGAGCTGGCTTGATGAAACACCTCGCTTCCTTTTTTTGCGGGGTACCTCGCTTCCTAGTGACCAGTCTCTTGGCTGATTGTCCTAAGAATGCTTATATATGAATAAAGCTCTCTCATTTACCCGCAAAAAAGATTAAGCCATATTAACCGGAAAGGAGGGAGTATGGACTAGCACTACTTTGGTGTGTCCCGTCAACTCGCAGAACGAGGAGAAGCTTGCAGGACAAGGTGAAGCTTGCTTACGCCCTCTCCGTCTACCTCAAGTGCAGTGGCTCGAAGGACGAGGAGAAGCTTTTGACTAATGCAACCTACCCTCGCCCAGGCGGTGGATGTGCAATAGTTCATTCGGTGTCAGATTGCCAGAGGCATACACTGTAGTACCATAATTGTTCGACTCCCCGAAGAGGCGAAGAGCCAAGCGCAAGGTTTAGTAGTACTAGTATACAGGTAGTAGGAACCGCATGGTGGAGCGTCTGTACTCTTATTTTATTTTAATCTCTGATAAAGTACACATTTATTCGTGAGAAGTGCGGAAAACGGCACCCAATAGTACTATTAAAAAACATCGAACATGTAATGATGATATCGATCAACCATGCTCGAATATATCTTGGCCTCCGTGCGAGCCCGTCTGTGTGTTCTCACTCCTCGTCTCTCTCAAGGAGCGGCGGGTTGGCCATTTTGCCGTCAATTGAGATCGGTTTGCTCACACTCCGGTCCCACATGTCAGTGATATGCCAGGAGGAAGCGCGTTGACCGGCAGGCCATACGCGGACTTGGTTTTGCACCTTCATACTACCCTCCGTAACAGTTTATAGAGCGTGCTTCAACAATCTCTGGGACCAAGGCGACTAGCGATCGGCCTGAAAAATAGCATTGGTAGTTATAGCATGGCGTCTATTACTAGAGGAAATAATGCGTACACACATGCATGCAGTGCTTCCACCCCGGGTACACACATGCATGCACTTACTCCACTCCGCGTACACACCTACATCGAGAGAAAATTGTGGGCTTGATTGCGTTTACCACACCCTAATTAATTGAGCACTAAACCAAACGCGTATAAATCTCTCTGGTGGTGGAAATGCATGAGAATTGAAGCGCGCCCTGTAAACTATGACGGAGGGTAGTATGAGCGGATTCAAAGAAGAGCGTATTGATGGTTGCTTCTTCCAAGCAACTTACAGTGGGAAAGGTGGGGCTTATGATTTGACTGCTCATTACTGACTATTAGTTCGGCGCAATGACCGGGCTGAGTCTCTCATGCGGTTGTGCACTATAATTTGGTGCATGGCACATGGACCCGGATGCTGAATGGCTTCTGGCAATGCTATCAAGCTTCCAGCATTTGTTTACATAATTGAATATACAAATAATTTTCCACCAACATGAAATTGTACAATGCTTTGAAGCTTTCAGCTTCTGTTTCATGTGTCTTGCCAGCTGGAAGGTTGTCTTGTTACAACATCAAAATCAAAATACTAGAAAGGAAACTAACATCCATGCTCTTTAAAAAAAATAAAAAAAATAACTTCCTTGCTAATGCATCTCAATGATTAGCAGATCAGAGCTAATATTTACATCACAACTGAAGACAAAGTTGTGAGAAGATGTTAAATTAAAATTGATCCATGCTTTCATTGGTAGCAACTTCTCCCCAGCTCTGTCTAAATCAACAAGGCATGTTGGGAAAAAAAGTAGCTGTCAGGAGCATGCAACATTCTGATCATTTTGTGCAGTTCCACTAAAATAGAGCTGAGCGTCCCTGTTCCAAAGATATTAAGTGTGATTACAATAATAGAGGACTGTTGATGAAACAATAAACACACAAATAGAAGCCGGTCACCTTTGCAGTCTGTCTTAAGACTAACTAGTTGGAGAAGATTAAGCAAATAGTTGGAGAAGATTAGGCTCGGAGTTTGATGAGGAGGATAGAGCAAAACCAATCTCCCTTTGTGCAGTCGCACTGAGATGTAGAGACGTTGCCCGTGTGACATTTTAGTAGAACTACACAAAACACTCTTAAGAAAAAAGTGATTTGTGAAGTTCACCAAAAGGTCGCAATAGCAATGAGGTGAAATGGATAGCCCTGTTTGCAAAAAAGAGGTAGAAAGGAAACAATTACTGGCCAATAACAGTTGATGACACAAACAACGACAAAAAATAAGCATATTCCTTGTCCTAAGGGAAGATAACAGCACGGTTGTTTATCTAAAACGGTGTGAGGATGAGATTGCAATATGGAAAGTACGCCGGACGAGCTACGTTTTGGGCAAAGAACTAGGGAAGATCCACATGCAAGATTTTCCACATGCAGCGACGTGGGAAGATGGGCAGTGGAGCAAGGCCGGAGGGGATTAAGTTGTACCTGGGGGTTGTCGGGATGTAACTAGGAGGGCGGCGGCGGGCGGGATCTGCCCATACTGCGGCAGCAAGCAAGTTGCGAAGGCCCTATCGCGCTTGAGCTTGGTCGGAGAGAACGGTGGGTACCGCAGATCGGGACGTGCTGCCTCGACGACATCGAACGGAGAAACGATGCACATCCTCCCTTTCTGCCGGCGGACGGGATGCGGCCAGATCAGTGACCAACGATGAGAGATAGAGAAGCCACCGCCACCTTGTGTGAGATAGCGTGAGGAGAGACAAACCCCGGCAGGCAGGCTCCATTGTATATAGAGGAGCGGATTTCTTTTTTCTCGATGACAATCATTTTATATTTTGTACCTGCCATTGTGGAATATAACTTTATTTAATACTAACATGTCAAGTCGAACTTTGTTCCGTGTACCCGTGGTACACGACCCTCCTTCAAGTAAACAACCGCTACATGCGTCAAATTATCATGTGGGCTGCCTTTTCGTATAGAAATGAGCTCCACCGTGTACCCGCACGGGTGTGGCCAGGAACGAGACGTGAGTACGTGCGTCGTACGTGCACCTCTTCTTTACGTGCATTTACATGCAGGTACATACGTGGGTGTGTGTGAGAGAGATGGTTTTTGCGAAACAGAGGCAATGTGTCGATGATATCTCAAACAAAAAAATGTAACATATGCAATGTGTGTGAAACAGAGGCCTGGATATATCATATATAGAGGGAGGGATCCACGAGAAGAGAGTGGAGGGATCATTGGCGTGAGATATCGATAGAATCGAATACAAGGATGAAGTGTGTGGGTGCGCGATCGATAAAGAGTGCCATCAAATTTGTGTTTGCCCACGTCAAAGATACAAGGCGACTGGCCTACTGGAATGTGAGAGGGCAGAGGTGCAGTTTGTCTCAGTGGCATAGATACCTACATACAACATTCGACTATCGGTGTGTGTGGCAGGGGGTGGGGGAGGGGGCAGAGACCTAACTATAGAGAGGTAGATCAACTGGTATATGTGTGGAGAAGGAGAGAGACCTAGCTATGTATTGAGGGAGATCGATCGGCATCCATGCATATGTGTAGCAGAGGAATAAGGTTGGGAGAGAGACAAAGGTAGAGTGTCGGAGGGTTGGTGGTGGAATTGCTTCTCACAAATGGTGGGAGAGGCCTGCTAGACAAACGGAGGGTACGAGTGCAATATCAATAAGAGAGGGGATGTCTGCCTGTCTATGCACGTGCGTGTGAGAGACGGGTCTCAGGAGGTATGCAAGGATGATGAGGGGGGACGATATGGTTGTGGTAAGCAGACGTAACTACATAGGAAGATCAATTGTCGTGTGTCGGAGAAAGGGAGAGACATAACTAGTGAGGTACGTTGATCGGTGCGTGGGGAAAAAGACTTATAGTCGACCTAGCTATATGCAAGGAGAACGGTAGGTATACATGCATGCATGTGTTAGAAGCAAATAAAGGTCCAGAGAGACGGACAGGGGGGAGAGGGGTGCGGCTAGGAGGTGGTGCGAGAGGCCTACTATATAGAGGGGGGAGGAGTGTGCGAGTATGAGATCGATGAAAAGAGGGGCAGGAGTGTGCACCTGCATGGAACCATATTGGATGGGGGCATGGACGGTGAGAAGAGAAGAGGGGAAGTGTGTGTTTGTGGTAGGCACACTTGGCTAGAGAGGTATATCGACCGGTGTGTGCCGGAAAGAAGGAGCCGGGGGGCCTACACACACCGTGGGTGAACGACCTAGAGAGAAACAACGAATGTGCGCGATGGAGGGGACGCTGAGGGAGGGTGAGAGGGGGGGCGTGTGCATGCACGAGAGAAAGTTAGCGCTAGCTACAAAGAGAAGGATTGTGTGAGTGTAAAAGACTAACAGAGATCATTATTCATTATAAAAAAGTGGATTCGGATATTTGAAGAAGATATCATAGTGTTTTAAACTGACGCATGCATGAATATATATAATGGTGATACGCATGGTGTGGTTATGAACATGTTACACTACATATAATATATAGAACATTTATTTGAATTTGTGATAATGTGTGGCTTTTGCAGCTCAGGGCTAAATACTTGTCATAATGTAGGGGGCGGGGCACTATACTTTGCGTGATAAACACAGTGTACGTATGAAACATGGTTTAGATTATGAAGATCTAGTTAGTACATCAAATGTACTATTATTTGGAATCAACATCAAGTGTATTCAAAATTTCGAATTCAAGTTCATATAGTACACATAGTTCATATCTATCTCTATAGTAATCATGTGGTGTGTTGTTAAGATAATACACGAATGATGGTTTAACTTGGCAACAATCATGATTGTAGATTCTTATTCAAATAGAGAAACGAATTCAAATTTAGTTCGAAATGCAGCGGTAGTATAGACATTTGGAATGCACTAAAATGTTGGTATGAGTAGGTTACATGCATTATACAGCCAGCGAAAAAAATTAATTGTACATAACATGGATTCATAGCTTTGAATAGCATTTGTACAGTAAAACGGGACAAGACTCTCTCTTTGTGTGGTGTGAATAGTTTTATTTTTTTCGGTGAGGGAAGTGCGAATTGATTTGGTACGTACAATATTACACGTTAGGCTTGTCCCTAAAATTCAACCCGCGCCTTGTTATCCCGAAAATTCAGATATCGTGCTCCCAAAACTCGCGCCTTCACAACCCGCGCCTTGCTATCCCGAAATTACAACACGCGCGAAAACTCCCTCCAGGTGTCAAATCCCGACACGCGAAATCCCCCTTCTAACCCTGAGCCAAAAGGGCCGCTAGTTCAAATCGGTGGGGGTACTTTTGTAACACACCCTACATTTTGGACAAGTGCGTCCCTAAGTCATGGTTCCCCCCTCCCATCACCTCCTTTTCGCCATTCGAAATCCCAGGCCGCCATAACCTCTCTGATCCAGCCGCGAAACCCCACCCTCCTCCGTCCGCCACCACACCGCTGCCCAGCCGGAGCCTCTTCCCCGACGACATCGTCCACCACAACAGCTCGACGTCCCTCATCCACCTCCCCGGATGAGGATCCGTCGTCGATCTCGTCGTCCTGCCAGTTCAGCCGCCCCGTCCTCCACCTCCAAGGAGCTGCTCTGACGATCGCCTCATCTATCGCGGCTGATCCATCCCCACATCGCCGCCTTAACCTGCTCCACCGGAACCGCAGCATCCTCACCGACTCCTCGGACGAAGCCGAGGCCTACTCGGCGCCACCAAAGAGGTTGTACACTCATCGCATCGCACCTTCTCCTTAACTCGACCTCCCGGTTTCGACGGTGCTCGATCCCGCACCCCCATGGCACGGCTACCTCGAAGCCGGCGCCGCGGGCGACATCTCCATGGTGGCTCTCCCCCAGTGCGAGGCCCCTTCGGTGGCAGCGGCCATACCAGCCGGATCTGCTGCTGCTGCTCCGGCTCTTGCTCGCTCGCGCTGCTGCTGCTGCTCCGTCTCTTGCTCACTCGCGCTGCTGCTGCTCCGTCTCTCGCTCGGTCGCGCTACTACTCTGCTCTCCCCCTCGCTCGTGCTGCTGCTCTGCTCTTGCCCTCGCTCGCGCTGCTGATGCTGCTACACGGGCTGCTGCAGCTACACGGGTTGCTGCTCTAGCTCTAGTTCGCGCTGCTCCTCCAGGTGCTGCTGCTCTGACTGCTATCTACTTCTGTGTTCCCCGTCGATCGCCTGCTGATTTAGATCACTGTTTCTCTACTACTAGTGCTCGAACGGCCTAAACTACATGTGAAGTGCCTCTCTGCTACCAGTGCGTTCAGTTTTGACAGTAACATTCAGATTCCACAGTAAATTTCAGTTTCGACAGTTAAGTTCAGAGTCAACAGTTTTTACCTCATCTGTTGTAGTCAAGTGTTTTTTTGGTGATGTAAATTTTACATCTATCACTTTTTGGTAATGTATTTTACATCATCTATTGGAGATGCTATTAGAATCCCACTTGAGATTAACGATGTCTGTCTTGTACTGCTTCAGCCTCGACGTCTTACGGCTCACCGAAGCTGCTCCAACGACGGAACCATCCATCACAATAGAGCAGTGCCCTGGACTCCATCTACAGATTCCTCAGATCTTCCTCCACACCTCCGACAGCCACCTCTGCCGCAACTTCTTCAGCGACCAACCCAATGATGCTGAGGTCGACACGGCTATGGCAAAGAGGTTGCACACTTGTCGCATCACTTATTACTCTACATTCATGTCGATCCATTAGGGCTATTTTGGTTCAAAGGAAAAAGTGAAGGAAAAACATAGCAATTGGAAATTTTCCTATGGCACTCTAGTATTCAATTATTCATGCATTTCGTTGAAAGGAATGGAGCAAAACATCCACCTGGACCTACTTTTCAAAATCCTATGCATGAAAACAAGACCAAGTGCATTAGTGGCAGAATAACATTCTAACTGTACACGCTTTCATATGGTTTCACTTTAATTTGGCCATGTTTCTTTGCATTCCTCTGCTCTTCCAATTCCTGTGAACCAAACACCCAAGTTGATAGAAATCCTGTGTTTACAAATGCTCTATTTCCCACGTGCATTCCTATCCTATTCTAGTGTTTTTCCTATCCCTGCATTTTTAGAATCCTGCAAGCCAAAGGAGCCCTTACAGAATTACTTCAGTTACAGGTAGGTGTCGAAGAAAACTTTGTGTGGTTTGTCCTGCTCCTGCCGCGACATCGTCCACCTCACCTGAGCTACTCCATCGACAGAAGCATACACCAAACCAGACATCACGACTCCTGACCGTCTTTCGCCGCCTCAGATCTCCTTCCCTGCCGCTGGCACCCACTGCAACTGCATCACCATCATCGACTCAGCAGATGAACCTGAGGAGTACACGGGTCCACAAGAGAGGTCGCACTCTTTTGTTTCTGCTTATGTTATGCATTGCTTAATATTACCTGCTACTTTATCGTCCTGTTCACCTCTTAGACTCCAAGTTAGGTCCAAATTAATGTTCAAACTTGAGTTTTAAAATTACTTGTGGGGCACATATCGAGGCAGCAATGAATAGTATCTCTGTCTATTATCTGGTTCACCTAGGGTATGCCTATGTTGTTCATCTTGGGTGGGAAACAAATAGTAAAGCAATCATCATCTGTCTTTTTATTAAATTAAAGCTATCATCAGCCTGCTATCATTATTTTTGGATCCATCACTCTAGATTTATGCATGCTCTCCTTACATAATCTCACTATATTTTTTTCGTATGCATGTCAGATATTGTACACAGTGATGCTGAACATGTAGAGAAAAGGAGAAGAGTTTTGCGCGGCAATACAATGTCATGCAGACATCGCTCCATGGTGGGTTCAATGGCAAACACTCCCCCCTCTCCAGATTGTAATCCAGAGGAAGATATCTGTTCTGAGGCGGATTCAGACGCAGCTGACCACTCCTATTTACCCCTAAGGTGTTTTCTCTAACTTGGCATGATGATGTTGGTCATATCATGCATATGTTGCCTTGCAGTGCCTACTTTCGACATCATACATGTCATCTTCTTAGTTTAGACATGTTCTGTAATGCCGCCTGTTTAGTTTCTATATCATATATGAGAATTATGCAGTCTTAGCTCTTTTAGCCAGCCATAATATATGTGAAATATGCAATGCCATCCTGTTTAACCAGGCATCATATATTTGAATGATATCTTGCCAATCCTTTTCTTCATTACATTTCCATTTGTCGACAATGTTTGTACATTAAACTACTCTTCCTGTGAATCAGCCATTTGAGTGGGTGATGAAAAAATCTGGAGTGAAAACAAGGTCTTCAGAGCAGACAATGCTACCTGTCGAAGCAGATCTCTTGCTGGGTCCTGATAGCTCCTCAGAGATGGATTCAGAGACAGATGACCAGTCCTATTCCCCCACCGAGGTGTATGCTCTAACTTGGCATGGTTATACTGCTCATATCATGCATATGGTGTCTTGCATTGCATAGTTTAGACATCATATACGCAATATTCAACACCATGTTCTTAGTTCAGACATCATATATGCGAATGCCCTCTGCTTAGTATATAAATCACATATGTGAATTAAATCATGTGATCCTGATTACTTATAGATAACATGTATGTGAATTATGTCATGCGAACCTGTTTACTAAAGACATCATATAATTATCTCATGCCATCCTGTTTAGTTAGTCATCATATATTTGAATTATGTCATGCTATGCTATCCAGTTTAGATAGACATCATGTATGTGAAATTATGTCATGCTATCCTTTTTAGTTAAACAATATACATGTCAACTATTTCATGCCCTCTTTTTTCCACACTATCTATTGCATCTGTCTCTCATACAAGGTCTGTACATTCAACTATGTTTCCTGTTTATCAGCCATTTGAATTGGAACGGGTGAAGGCAGTATCTAGCAGAGTAAAAACACGGTCTTCAAATAAAACAGTGCTACCTCTTGGTGGAGATAGCACCCCGGTTGTACATGCACGAGAACCAGCCCTACAACACATAACCCAGACTCTCGTAGATTGTACCCCTACTGCGATGGACAGAGAACCAGCTTCACCCAATCTAACCCCAACCCCAGCAGATAGTAACCCAGTTCCTGTTGACACAGCACCATCTCCACCACAGAGCTCCCAAACAAGAGCAGTTAGTAAGGCAGCTCCAGTGCCCAAAGCGCCAGTACTACCATGGCGAACCCCAACTCCACCAGTTAGTACACCTATTCATGTGGAGGAAGCACAACCAGCCATTCGTAGTTTAGCATCTATCGCATTTGATGTTGTTAAATCCTATGTGTGTATCTTCGCATCATGGAAATATTATACTGAAGATGAAGGAAAATGCCAGTTGCAGGTGTTCGTCTAGGAGATATGTGTAAGTAATGTTATTCATGGCAATTACTTTGCTTTGTCCCATACATTCTACCTCCATGATGGTTATAATACAGCAAATTTTCCCATTTTTCTCTATAGAGAAGGACCAATTTGGAAACTCAGGATGAGGTAACCTGTGCTAATACCTCTGCTATCTTCAAGAATGCTTCGTGGCAGTATTGGAATTACCTGAAGAAAACGTACTTCACTGGCAAAGAAACTCATCAAATTCCCTTACGTTCTCCTGAGACACATTTACGGGACGATGACTGGGAACTCCTTGTTCTGTATTGGTCCCGAACCAAGAATGTGGTAAAGTCTATGAGCTCATTTTTTATTTTGAAGTACTATATGCCCGCGTCTTACTGTACTCTGTTCGTGTAGAACAAGTGCTTAAACCTGAAGAACAACTGTTCTCATTTAAGATTCCGTTGCTCTCGTGCATACTGCTTTGCTCTTGTATCACTGTATTTACTCATACAAACTTATTTTTAAATTGAAGGATCCAATTGAAACTCCAATGGCACAACAGGTATGTTTAAGCATGTTTCTTTAACAGGTTTGCTCTTATAAATAGCTCTGTTGATTTCAATTTCAATTGTGTATGCAGTTGACTTCTGATATCATGCACATTACCAGCATCACAATAGAGCCAATAGTGTTGCTGTACATGTAGACCCGTGGTACCCATCTAAAATCTTGTTGTGCCGTGTAGTTTCCCACGCTTTGTATTCTTTCAATGCTGCTTTGTCTTGAACTGATATGATTTGAACCGTGTCTCTATTTTGATTTCGCAAGACAATGCAGTGACCATAGGACATAGATATATGTTTGTTTGATGCTTTTATTATGTACTACTTGGCAATAGAAGACTTGGTAGTTTAATCCTGTCCACCTTACTAATGAACTGGTTCACCGAAATGAGTTTCATATACTACATGCTAAACATGTTATGTGTCTGCTTGTTTCTTCTTTTAGAATGCTGACAGAATATTGGGGAAGAGTGCCTTATTAAGCAATGGTAAAGGAAGTAATGCAGATAAGGTTCTGGATAGTGAGACATCCTTGTTGGTCTCCAGCAAAGCTAATAAAACAGCTAAGGAAAACTATCTTGAAGACAGTGAGACAACCCCAAAGTCCTGTCTTGGTGTAGTGTTCGAGTTACTGGCCACTACCGCTGGCACAAGCTATTCGAACTCACTGTCTGAATCAGTTCGGTTTCTTGAGTCTCAACTACAAGCTGATAGACATCGATCAGTTGTGCTGCGACAAGAAGCCGAAGGACTGCGGAAGTCCCTGGAGAATTCAGATGCATACTTTCTGGTGCAACAGCAAGCATTGGAGGATTTTAGCGCCAAACAGGAGAAAGCTAATAAGCTTGCTAAGCTTATTGCCAGCATGGTGGATACCCAGGATAACATTTCTTGAGCTCTTGTGAAGTTGTTTCAGTTATGGACTTGTTTTGCTACCGCATTTATTTGCGCTGGTGGCCAATTTAGACGGCCAGTGTATGTAATATGCTGCTTTGTTCCCTATATTTGCACTGGTGGCGAACTTTGATGCCCAGTGGATGTAATATGTGTAATAGTCGTAATAGCCTAGCGTTAGTTGCTTGCTTATTTATTTCCTTATAGTCTTGTTTATTAGTTGTTTGCTTGTAGTCACTGCAGTTCTTTTTCCGTGTTTTTCTAGTGGCCACAATAACCTATTTTTATAACTAGGCTGCAATAACCATGGCAACACACGGACCGTTGTAACCATGGTCCTGATACCTGCTGTAGTGACCATGGGCTTCCTACGGGCCGTAGGATCCATGGGCCTTCTACGGGCCGTATACTCGTTGGGCCAAACATGGGCCATACTATTCGTGGACCAATGATGGTCCGCAAAATGGGTCGTAAATGGGCTAGACTAGATATCGTCTGTTTATGGCCCGACCATAACGGGCCGTTGATAGGCCATATTTGGTGACGGTATGAGAACAGCCTAACGAGTTAACGGGCCACAAACGGGCCGACTGTAACCACGGGCTGAATTTAGCCCACAAGCGGAATAGGCCAGTAACGGACCATAAGTAACCGAATTCTGGAAATGAGCCCAAGAATAAATGGGCCCTTAGAAGGCCGAAAGTTAACACGGGCTGGGAAATGACCGACGGAATAATGGGTCGTTAATGGGTATAAAGCGATACATTGTTCATTATGGGCCAGTTTCACCTCGGGCCTTTAATGGGCCCAGCATTACAAAGGGCCTCGTATGGGTCAAATGACGTCATGGGCCATACATGGGCCGGAAGTTACAATGGGCTGGAATCATATTGGACGGCCCAGATGACGCTACTAGGCCTAATTCTGATAGGCCGTAACAGGCCGTGAGTTAGCGGGCTGGAAATGGGCTATATGCGAACAAGCCGTTAACAGGCTTTCCGTGGGCCGGCCATTTCATTGGAATGGGCCTCTATTGGGCCGTGCCATGTGTCGACGTATCATAGGCGCCTCCGGTCCAATGAGTGGATGACATCTGTCCCAACGGTGAGCCGGCACGTGGTTCCTCCGGCCATTGAGAATTTTACACGTAGAAAATCCCCATTGGTCCGGGCTGTTAACGGTTTATCGGATTCAAACTGGAACCCGATAGCTTAACGGTGACCCGTTATGGTGGATGACACGTGTCGGTTACCCTTGACGAAAGCACTTCCATGACGCGCCATTTATCGTCATGGAAGTGGACACTTCCGTGATGATAATTTTGGTCTTCCGTGATGATAATTTTGGTATTGTCATGGAACACTTCTACGATAGCATAGGTATGACTATCTTGATTCTGTCATAAAATCGTCATGGATGTACATGCATGACAGAAAACGTGACCTACTGTGACAAACACGTATCATCACGGAAGTGTATTTTTTTTGTAGTGACGGTAGTTCTGCTGAAAACAGCGTCAGTCCGGGTTAATTCCATTCAAATCATACCAAAACCATATAGAATTGTTGTAAACATGGCATGAATACTTCATAAATTATAGATATGTTGGAGACATATCAGCATCCCCAAACTTAATTCCTGCTCGTCCTCGAGTAGGTAAATGATAAAAGAAATAATTTATGAAGTGTGAATGCTAGCATAGTGCATAAGTTTGATCAATGATAATTTCAATCACTTTTCCTAGCATCATAACAGCAACTCTTTCTCATAAAACTTCTCATGTCAAAGTAGCAACCAATTCACATGTTATGGTTCAAACAATGAATTCTCTTGAAACTTAACAACCTATATTCTGAGTCACCAAACAATTGCAATTCGACTTATTCAACAGAGTCTAAGTAAGAGCTCCACATACTCAATCATCATATAGTCTTCTATGATTGCTAGTACTCAACGCATATTTTTAGAACAAATGGCATCCATCGAACACAGAGAAAGATAGGGGGTTAATGGTTCGCCTCCAAACTCATTTATCATAGAGATAATTGTTAACAATAATAAGTCATGATCAAATTTATTTGACTGGCCATATGTGCCTAGATCTTTCCCCACCACATGATGCTTGCCAACTAGAGAATAATTGAGGTTGAAATGAGAATGCATACTATTGACTCTTGCATAAAAGTAAATACTAAAAAGTAAAAGATAGGCCCTTAGCAGAGGGAAGCAGAGGTTGTCATGCGCTTTTTATTTTTGGATGCACGATCTCTTAATACAAAGGAATGTCACGTTATATTTCCCCTTAAGATAGCAACCTTTATTCTGCAGTCCGTCGCTTTTATTAGTTTGCCATCACAAGTTTGTACAACGCTTATTTTCCCTTACAATAAAAGATCAAACATATTTAGGAGCAATTTTTATTGCTTTATGCACCGATGACAAATTACTTGAAGGATCTTATTCAATCCATAGGTAGGTATGGTGGACACCCATGGCAAGAAACTGGGTTTAAGGGTTTTTGGATGCACAAGTAATACTTAGTATGAATTTTTGGCTAGCAAAAGATCCTAAGCAAACACCACATGTTGGAGGATCCATAACAATATAACTTCTATGCAAATATACACAACCATAACTCATTATGTTGTCTTCCTTGTGCAACTTCAACTAATTTGCTCAAGTTTGAAAATAATTAATGGGTATTCACAATCACAGAAGATCTCCAAGATAATATATTTGTATGTGAAAGTTCTCTTCCTTATAGTAATCATTCATGAATTGCTTGTATGACCAATATTGTGATGTCAAGCTTCAAAAGAGTTCACTTTATAAACCCAATGTGAAGCTACTACTAGGTATAATACAAGCATGTGAAGCACATATAATTTCAACTTTATGATATTCAATTCATTCAAAAATTTACTCATAGGATATAAGTGAAGCACAAGAGTAAATGACAAGCTACTCCAAAAAGATATAAGTGAAGTTCAAGCGAGTAGTTAAGTAAATGGGTATCTATTTGAGGACTCTCTCTTATTTAAAAACTTTCAGATCTAAGTATTTTATTAAAGCAGCAAGCAAAATAATACAAAAGGACATTCCAAGAATAATACAACTCATGTGAAGAAGCAAAAACTTAGGCTCAACCAAAACTAACAGATAATTGTTGATGAAGAAAGGTGGGATGCCTACCGGGGAATCCCCAAGCTTAGATGCTTGAGACTTCTTGAAATATGAACTTGGGATGCCTTGGGCATCCCCAAGCTTGATCTTTTGTGTCTTGTTAATTCCTTTTATATCACGGTTTCCCTAATTCTTAAAAACTTCATCCACACAAAACACAACAAGAACTCGTGAGATTAGTTAGTATAAATCAATGCATAACCTTATCATTCTCAACTGTAGCAAATCACTAAAATTATTATTCAACATTGCATACTAAATGCCTCTTTATATTTAATACTCCTATCCTCAAATAGAATCATTAAACATTCAAGCATATGCAAACAATGTAAACATAACAGCAATCTGTCTAAACAGGACAGTCTGTAAGGAGTTCAATTATACTCATAATTACCTAACTCCAAAAATTCTGAAAAATTACCACACTGTAGAAAATTTATTATATCTTATTTTTCAAAATGTTTCAACATTTTATCGCATTCTGACTTTTCTCAAGAATTCACGCACTAGTGTGCAACTTTCTGTTTTCAAACAGCCACATATAGACTTGCAAAATAAGCATGGTAAAGGCTATACTTGACATTTTTATTGAAGTAAAAAATATAAAAAAATATCTAAATAACAGAAATAAAATCCTAACAAAATAAAATGATGCTCCAAGCAAAACACATATCATGTGACGAATGAAAATATACCTCCAAGTGAGGTTACCGATAATGTTGAAGACGAAAGAGGGGAAGCCTTCCGGGGCATCCCCAAGCTTGGTTGCTTGTATCTTCCTTGAATATTACCTTGGGGTGCCTTGGGCATCCCCAATCTTAGGTTCTTTTCACTCCTTCTTCTCATATCGATACCTCACACAAAACTTGAAAACTTCAATCACACAAAACTTAACGGAACTTCGTGAGATGGGTTAGTATGATAAAGACAAATCATTCACTTTGGTACAGTCAAGATAAGATCCCTATGCATAGGAACTGTGTTATGCTTAAATGTGCTAGTCATATTCTTGGTGATGCTCCCTTTATGTTTCAATTCTTATCTTTTATGTGAGCATCATTGAAATCACCATGCCTAGCTAAAAAGGCATTAAAGAAAAGCGCTTGTTGGGAGACAACCCAACATTTAGCCTTACTGTTTTTGTGTATTCACATGATTAATATACTGTAGTAATCATGTTTTATATCTTTTGTTTGAATAAAGTGCCAAGTAAATCCTTTGGGATAGTGTGGTTGATAGTTGATTTGATTCTGTGCAAAAATAGAAACTTTTGCGTCAGGTAACATAATTGTTAAAATTCACTGAAATGTGTAAAAACTCTGAATTTTTTACACAAGATTTATATATGAATTTAATATGTTTTCCTAGTTTTTCATAAAAAATTTGAGTTGTATAAGTATGAGAATAATTCAGATCTTCTCAGACTGTTCTGTTTTTGACAGATTCTGTTTTTTATGTGTTGTTTGCTTATTTTGATGAATCTATGGGTAGTATCGGGGGGTATGAACCATGAAGAAGTTGGAATACAGTAGATATAACACCAATATAAATTTAGAATGAGTTAAAAACAGTACCTAGGTGGTGATTTGCTTTTCTTACACTAACGGAGCTTATGAGTTTTCTGCTGAGTTTTGTGTTGTGAAGTTTTCAAGTTTTGGGTAAAGTTTTGATGGACAACGGAATAAGGAGTGGAAAGAGTCTAAGCTTGGGGATGCCCAAGGTACCCCAAGGTAATATTCAAGGACAAACAAGCATCTAAGCTTGGGGGTGCCCCAGATGGCATCACCTCTTTTGTCTTCAATCCATCGGTAAAATTACTTGAGGCTATATTTTTATTCACCACATGATATGTGTTTTGCTTGGAGCGTCTTGTATTATATGAGTCTTTGCCTTTTAGTTTGCCACAATAATATTTGCTGTACACACCTTTCGAGAGGGACACACATTAATCGTGAATTTATTACAATACCCTATGTGCTTCACTTATATCTTTTGAATTAGGTAGTTGCTCTAGTGCTTCACTTATATCTTTTTAGAGCACGGCGGTGGTTTTATTTCAAACAAATTTATGAACTCTCATGCTTCACTTATATTATTTTGAGAGTCTTATAAATAGTATGGCAATTTGCTTAGGTTATGAATTTAGTCCTAATATCATGGGTATTCAAGAAGGATATAATAAAAACTTTCATGAAGATCATTGAATATATGAGAAGTTTGACTCCTTGCATTTGTTTTGAGATATAAAGATGGTGATATTAGAGTCATGCTAGTGAGTAATTGTGGATTAGTAAGAATACTTGTGTTAAGGTTTGTGATTCCCGAAGCATGCACGTATGGTCTCTAGTTATGCGATGAAGGTTGAGCATGATTTATTTTTGATTGTCTTCCTTATGAGTGGCGGTCGAGGACGAGCGATGGTCTTTTCCTACCAATGTATCCCCCTAGGAGCATGCGTATTAGTACTTTGTTTCAATAGCTAATAAACTTTTGCAATAAGTATGTGAGTTCTTTATGACTAATGCTGAGTCCATGGATTATACGCACTCTCACCCTTCCACCATTGCTAGCCTCTTCGGCACCGTGCATTGCCCTTTCTCACCTTGAGAGTTGGTGCAAACTTCGCCGGTGCATGCAAACCCCATGATATGATACGCTCTTCCACACATAAGCCACCTTATATCGTTCTCAAAACAGCCACCATACCTACCTATTATGACATTTCCATAGCCATTCCGAGATATATTGCCATCCAACTTCCACCGTTCCGTTTATTATGACACATACCATCATTGTCATATTGCTTTGCATGATCATATAGTTGACATAGTACATGTCACGCTAGATCATTGCACATCCCGGTACACCGCCGGAGGCATTCATATAGAGTCATATTTTGTTCTAGTATCGAGTTGTAATTCTTGAGTTGTAAGTAAATAAAAGTGTGATGATCATCATTATTAGAGCATTGTCCCATGTGAGGAAAGGATGATGGAGACTATGATTCCCCCACAAGTCGGGATGAGGCTCCGGACAAAAAAAATAAAAAGAAAAAGAAAAAAATAGGCCAAATAGCCCAAAAGAAAAAAAGAGAAAAAAATGAAGAAAAAAATGAGAGAAAAAGAGAGAAGGGACGATGTTACTATCCTTTTTCCACACTTGTGCTTCAAAGTAGCACCATGTCCTTCATGACAGAGAGTCTCCTATGTTGTCACTTTCATATATTACTAGTGGGAATTTTACATTATAGAACTTGGCTTGTATATTAAAATGATGGGCTTCCTCAAATTGCCCTAGGTCTTCGTGAGCAAGCGAGTTGGATGCACACCCACTTAGTTTTCTTTTTGAGCTTTCATACACTTATAGCTCTAGTGCATCCGTTGCATGGCAATCCCTACTCACTTGCATCGATATCAATTGATGGGCATCTCCATAGCCCATTAATTTGCCTAGTCGATGTGAGACTTTCTCCTTTTTTGTCTTCTCCTCACAACCTCCACCATACTCTATTCCACCTATAGTGCGATATCCATGGCTCACGCACATGTATTGCGTGAAAGTTGAAAAAGCTTGAGAACACCAAAAGTATGAAACAATTGCTTGGCTTGTCATCCGGGTTGTGCATGATAAATACTTTGTGTGATAGAGATAGAGCATGACAAGATTATATGATTTTGTAGGGATAACTTTCTTTAGCCATGATATTTTGAGAAGACATGATTGCTTTATTAGTATGCTTGAAGTATTATTGTTTTTATGTCAATATTAAACTTTTGTTTTGAATCTTATGGATCTGAATATTCATGCCACAATAAGAAAGATTACTTGATATACATGTTAGCTAGCATTCACACTTCATAAATTATTCCTTTTATCATTTACCTACTCGAGGACGAGCAGAAATTAAGCTTGGGGATGCTGATACGTCTCCAACGTATCTATAATTTATGAAGTATTCATGCCATGTTTACAACAATTTTATATGGTTTTGGTATGATTTGATTAGAACTAACCCGGACTGACGTTGTTTTCAGTAGAACTACCGTGGTGTCATTTTTTATGCAGAAATAAAAGTTCTCGGAATGGGCTGAAAATTTACGGTGATTTTTTAGGGTTTTTTACATCTATACCCCTGGTTCCTTAGTGTAACACCCCCAATGGTTAGCCACAGTAATCCCATTTTGATAATGCCAAGTCAGCATGATTAACAGTGCATGATCATCATTTGCATCATAATGCATTTCAACTCCTAACTCAAGATTCAAATTTAAATGAAAGTGAAATATAAAAGTTGTCCAACATAAGAACTAAAATGTTCAATAAATAGTAGATAAATCAGAGGCTATGTTAAAATTGTAAACAACATTATTAAAATTGGATAAGTGACTCAAACAACTTAAAACAGTGGCTGAAAATAACATTTAGTAACCTTTTAACTTATTTAAAACAAATATGAAATGATGTTTTGCCCAAACCAGTTTTTGGTGTTAGGGTATAAAGCACTGGTATTTATGGACTAGGTCTCCCTTTTTACAAAAACCATTTGGGGCCTAAACAATTAACAGAATAGAAAAGAAAAGAAACAAAAAAGAAAAAAAAAAGGAAAAGAAACCCACTGTGCCGGACCGCAAGTGCACAGTGGCGGCCCGGCCCAACTAGCCCCCCCTTCCCCTACCCCCTGACGCCGCAGGCGCGCTGTCGAGCAGCTAGCGCGCGCGCGCCCGGCCCCCCTGGCCCCTCTTCGTGTGGTCGACAGCGGCCTCGCCTCGCCGGGGAGGTTAAGTGCACCCCCGCTGACCCCTTGGTTCCCCCTTCGCCATTCTCTCCCTCTCTCCCTCGTCTCCCCACCGCGGCAGAACGCGGCCATGGCTACGCCGCCATTAAACACGCAGACCCCATGCCCCGTTCGCCCCGCCGTGCTGTCCACCGTCCTCCCCGGCCTCGACTACACCTCGGCCTCGACTGGAGGGAGCGCGGAGCCACCGCAGCGCCTCCTCGAGCCCTCCTTCCTCCTCGGATCGCCGCCGCACGCGGTCGTCGATTCGCTCCGGAAAGCCCTCCCCGAGCTCGCTTACGCACACCTACAGGCCCTACGTGAGCACCCCGTCCTTCTTCCCCTCTCCATGCGCTCTCCTCTGCACCGTACGCGCCGTTCCCCTCGTGCCCGAACGCGCCGCCGCCTGGCCTCGTCGCCGGCGTGGCCTCGGCGACCACAGGGCCCCGTGCGTGCCACCACCGCACTCACCGCGTCGCGTAGACGCCGTAGCCACTTTGCGCTGCTCATTTACCCCACCGTAGCCCCGATTCCGTCGCACGCCCGAATCACCTCGCCGCCGGCGAGCTCGTGGCACTCAACTCCGGTCACCACAGCCCCTAGCTCCGCCACCATTCGATGCGCGACGTCGAGCCGCGTCGAACGCGCCCAACCCCAGCCTCTTAGACCCCCTGTGGGTGAATCCCGAACCCATCCCGATGCTGCTCCGCCGCGAACACGCTCGCCGCCGTGATTCCGGCGAGTTGCCGGCCGTCGCCGACGTGGCGCCGTGGGCCCCACCCCTGTGTGGCTGACGCTGGGCCCCGCGGGGCCAGTTGACTGGTCAGCGCTGCTGACTGGGCACAGTGGCCCACTGACATGTGGGCCCAGTAGCCTAATTAGTTGATTAGTTAAAAATTAAACTCTGTTTAGACTAATCAGAGGCTGACATGTGGGCCCCACTGGTCAGGTTTGACCCTGGTCAGCCGACCGTTGACTGCTGACGTCAGCATTACGTCACAGTGACGTCACCCTGCTACTGTTTCGAATAATGTTGATTTAAATAATTAAATAAGTTCCAGAAAATCAATAAAACTTTAGAAAATCATATCTTTTAATCCGTAACTCCGATCGAAAAACTTTATACATGAAAGTTGCTCAGAACGACGAGACGAATCCGAATACGCAATCCGTTCGTTCGTCACACGTCCCTAACTATCCGAACATGCAACCGTTCCCCTCCGGTCATCTGTCTGACAAATGTCCGGAGACGGGAAAACATTCCCGGATGAATCCCACCTTCGCCAGTATCACCCGGCACTGCGTTAGGTCACCGCCGTCACCGCGTACTGCCATGTTATGCTTTGTGCTGCACTTGTTTGCTGTGTATTTATACTGTTTCCTCCCCCTCTTCTCTCTCGGTAGCCCCCGACACCGACGTCGTCCCCGAGACCGACGCAGCTCCGGAGCCCGAAGACACCATTGAGGACCTTGCCCTTGCCGCCGAGCAACCAGGCAAGCCCCCCCTTTGATCATCCCGATATCGCCCATTCTAATTTCTCATGCTTGCATTAGAATTGCTGCTGCTACTGCTTTACCTATTCTGATGCATAGCCTGTTCATTGTAACCTGCTGTTGATAATTACCTGCATATCCTAAACTGTTTAGTATAGGCTGGGTAGAGACCTATCAGTGACCCCACTTATCCCGACTGCCGCGCTGGATCGTCAGAAGACCCGATCAACGGGATTGAAGACCAGGTCCCGGCACCGCACTTCACCCCCCTTAGTGGTAACGACACTGCAGCGTTACTATCGAGTGCCGAGGGTGAAACCTCATGTAGCACTTCTGATGTTAACTCTGTAGAGTAGCTATTCGGTAGTGGTCATCGAGGGTGATTCCTCCTTCACCACTTCCGGTAACGACGCTGTCGTACAACACCTCAAGTGTGAACCCAGCGAGGGTGATTCCTCCGAGTTCACCTTGACGGATACATCGAGTAAGAATCCAACGAGGGTGATACCTCGGATTCCCCTGATGTTATGGACACACGGATACTTGGACATTACACTGTTACTTGGATAGGCGGGTCGACCCTGAGGGGTACCCGCGTGCGCCTGAGAGGCGAGTGTTGTGAAGACGGGTGCCAGTGTGGTGCCCGAGTGGTGAATACGAGGCGCGGCCGGGCATTCTTAACCCTTGCAGCAAGTCCTCGAGACGGGGCGACGGGGTCACATCTTTCGTGAGTCTCTGCTCGTTACCGCAAGCCCCTAGTCCTAACGATTTGGATATTTGATCCGAGCAGGCCTCTGGTCTGATAGCACTAACCATCACGTGGACATAGTATGGGCGTTCTGCATCGTATGCATCAGCCGAAAGCTCTGTCAGATGTCCAGTTCAGCAGTGCGGCATGGAGTGATTGGCGCCATTGCGGTGGTGCTTGGATCTGAGCCATGTGCGCAACGACCCGGAGGGCGAGGGGCGATGGCCAAGACCCCCTTGCGCTTAGGATGTAGACCGGCGGGGACCTCTCTGCTGAGCTGTAGGTAGGGTTGCGATGTGTCGTTTGGCCGAGGACGGGCATGACCCAGGAAAGTGTGTCCGGCCGGAGTTAATCGAGCGTGTTGGGTAAGTTGGTGCACCCCTGCAGGGAAGAATACTTCTATCGATAGCCGGTCCTACGGTAAAGGACACTCGGAGTTGTATCCTGATTGATACAATTTAGAACTGGATACTTGGATACTATGGCTCTGGGATTGCTTCTCGCAGGGAGTCGAGAAGGGATCTCCGGACGAGGTAGATGGCTGTATGGCTCTGGGATTGCCTTCTCGCAGGGAGTCGAGAAAGGATCTCTGGGTGAGGATGAGACTTAATGATACTACTACATTATATTGATCTGTTCTGCTCTCTTCTATTGCTGCAAGACCGCTGAAGATGCTAGTCTTCGATAGGACTAGGCCTTCTCTCTATTCTGGCATTTCTGCAGCCCAGTCCACATATACAGCCTCCCCTTGAAAATGTTGCATATGTAGTGTAGATCCTCGCTTGCTGAGTACTTCTGAGTACTCACGGTTGCTTTGTTTACCTTTTCTCCCCATATCAGTTTGTCGTGACCAGAGGACGGAGCACCCTGAGACAGATGCCCCGTCGATTGACTACTACTACTACCCAGAGGATGGATTCTACTACGAGTTGACTGAAGACCAGGAGTAGGATCGGAGGGTCCCAGGCAGGAGGCCTTCGCCTTTCGATCGTAGTGTTTTATTTTGCCCCGCCTTTCTAAAGGCCTTTCTGTTTCTCTTTTAATATTTGTACTCAGATATCTGATGCTTCCGCTGACGCTTGTTCGCAAGCTTATGTATTCGAGCCCTCGAGGCCCCTGGCTTGTAATATAAAGCTTGTATGACTTTATTTATGTTTTAGAGTTGTGTTGTGATATCTTCCCGTGAGTCCTTAGGCTTGATCGTGTGCATTTGCGTGTATGATTAGTGCACGATCGGGCCGGGGGCGTCACACTTAGCTCTACTCATTCATCCCCGCACTCTTAACTTTTGATTAGTTTTCCCCACTCCCTTGCCCGAAACCCTCAGAACAGGTCACAACGGACGTTGCCGTCGGGTCCATGGCTTGACCGTTAACTCTGACGAGTGGGGCCGTGCTGGACTGTGTCGTGCGTTGGACCTGACAAGTGGGGCCGCGTTGGGCAGTGTCGCTGTTCGACCTATGGGCCGTGGTTTCATTGGGCCGTCCCTTGCATTAAACGCCTGCACGCACCGCCACGACAGAAGCATGCTATGCATGCACCCAGCAAGCCTGCCTGCATGCCAGAATGCGCCAACCGAGCCTGCATGCGCCGATGCGTGCCGCCACGATGCACTGACCGAGCCACTTTCGTGCACGCCAGCCGCCACAGATGCAGCGACGGTCGTTGCCGCTGGTTCCTCTCTTCTCGCGCGCTTGTCTCCTTGATTTAGAGCATCGTTTTTTTCGATCAGTTTCAGCCTTTTCGATCCACTCGCATCTGCACCCGTTTTGCTACGACAAATAAATTGATCTATATGTTTTATATTTTTGTGGCTGCATGCACTAGCTAGGTGGCTACATATTTGTGGCTTGTGTAAAAAAAAGGGTTCGTTGTGGCTGCATGCACTAGGTGGTTACTAACAAAGCGAGCTCTCTAAGAAAACAATCAACAAATATGTAGATAGGGCCAACAAGCCCATAGCACGATCACATAGTTCAAACTAGGAAGAACTTATTAATAGAATAGATAGAAAACTTAATAATAGAACTTAATAAAAGGGCCAACAAGCCCATAGCATCTCCAACATAGTTCAATTACAACTTAACATAACATAGACTAAAAAAAAGAAAAATAGATAGAGGGTTTAGAACCCTAGTCGCCGCCTTCTCCACCTCGCTCCTCCTCCGGGCGCCCTTCACTGCTCCTCCGGGGCGTTGTCGATGGGGTACGGAAGAGTGTGCATGCGCGACGTGGTGGGGAAGATGTTTGTGTACTCCGTGAACATGTTGTGGGTGGTGAAAGCGATGAACTCGCAACCTCACCAAAACACCCGGCCGAGGAGGTAGAAGGCGTTGAATGTGTTGGTGAAGTGGGCAAGGAGAGCAACAACCACCCCGTTTTGGATGACCTCCTCGACGCGGAACATCTTTGGAGATCCCCGCGGGAGGTGGCGGTAGCCGGCCGCGAGTAAGAACTCGGTGAAGTTCCTTGCGGTCCTCTACCTTGATATCGCCCACACACGTAGTGTGCGCTCAACGTACACGCCGGTAGGGTAGAGCCTCTCCGGCACGGTGGGTGGGAAGCAGTAGGTTGGTCCACTGTACTGCATGGCTGAGGGATGTGCAGAAGAAGGAGAAGGGGTCGAATAGCAAGAAGGGCAGATGGCAGAGGATGGGAGATGGATGAGGGATGGTAGAGGCAGAGGGTGGCTTAAATAGCCGTAGTGCTACGTGTTATTTTGCCGTGGCAATAACGGGGTCAAATGTGAAGTAGCCCGTTTTCACAAGAAGAACTAAATTTTATAGGCAATGTCAATTGTTGTGTAATTTCAAACGATGCAAAAAAACAGAGCCAACACGTTCACCAAAAACAGAGCAAACGATGCAAAAAAAACGACGCAATTCGACGGCCCAACCAGAGCTTGGTTTCCTTTTGGGCCCAATAACCATGTTTTTTTTCGCGGAGTCAGTGGTGGGCGAGTAGCCGAGCACAACCAACAGGATCGCCTCTCACGGATCGCCCCACGATCCAACGATGTGGAGCCGTCCATGTGATCCAACGACGCGGAGCCTGCACGCAGCCTGCCCACCGAATTCCTTCTAAAAGACCACATCTGAGGGCCATCGCTTGGCGCCAGGGTATGATCGGACGGCTGACGTTCAGAGCTAGGGTTAGGCGAAACCCTGTGGGGTTTAGAGGGGTTTTGAGCTGGTCAACGGGGTTTCCAAGGCTTTGACTGAGCATAACTAATTTTAAAAAAATCGAAAAATATGAAACCTTTGCCATTCGTCGTTTTATAAGACACACTAACGAGGAAAAATACTAAACTTGGTATACGGACATTTAAAAAAAACCTAGCTGGCACGATCGAGGTCAAATGAGCACCATTAATTTAAAAAAATCAAAAAAATATAAAACATGCGCACAATGTTGTCTTATGTGACATGTTACCAACCAAAAATCATAAACTTGGTCTATGGTCATTTTCATGAAAAAACATTCACACATATGAGCTATCACGTACAACATTTCATAGAGTTCAAGGAGAGGAGGTAGGGTTACCTTCTGTTTTTGAAAAATTAAAAAAAAATCAAAAAAATCACCAGTGTATTAGAAGGATCTGAACTTAGTTTTCCATTTTCATATTTTAAACGTGTTTTTAATAGTTTTTATATTAAAGCATATTTTTTCAAAAGAAAATGTAAAAATATGAAGATTAATTCAAAAAATAGTGAGACTTCGAATCTACACTATATAGATTGAATAGGTGTTAATAAAAAACATTTGGCTCATTTAGAGTAGGTCCAAAAAAACTTGATTACAAATGGGGCTGTTTACCCTAGTTTGGGAGCTCATTTGGAGCACATTTCTCAAATTCAAATTTCTTTGACCTCCTCTAAATCACCTCAAATTTTGCACACATGATCTCCTACACAAACATAGATAGGTTCCCAAGGTTTTATTTTTTTTGCATTTTTTTGAATTTATACTGTCCTGTCGAATGTCAGTTCAAAACATCGGATAATGAGACGTGCTGGTGGGAAAAAGCATGCATTTGATTAATAAACATGAGACAAATAATTAGGATAATACTCGTTTATTACAAAAATCATTACATCTTCATTCAAATGTTGTTTTTTGCTTTGTTATTGGAATATTTGATAAAATGATGGACTATTTGTTCTTTTTTCTTATTCTTTGCAGCATGTCTGATCAGTGAAGCAACACTGAAACAGCATGTGTGATCATTGCAGCACCTAAACTTTGAAAATAAACACTGAAACAAATCATAGCAGACAAATTTAAAAACACACAAATACCCAATATAGATAGCCACATGCATATATAGAACACATCATAGTACCATACCATCCATAGAACACATCTAGTTCACACACAAAGTTCACCAAACAACCAAAAGTAATTAAAACACATCATCACATCATCACATCAGTTGGGAAGGGGAGTTAGGACTTTCGCGAGGGCAGCATGCTGCCCCCTGATCTTGTAGTCCTCGCCGTGGATGGCTACATCTTCTGCATGAGCTAGAAGGTGAACGAAGCGGCCGGAGTTTGGCTTTGGCATGGTGGTGCAGTAGGGGCAGCGCCAAATTTTGGTCTTGCTCTTGTAGTAGTAATCATCTCCCTTGGCCCTGATCTTCTCCTCTTCTTTTGCTTTGAAGGACGCGAAGTTGCCGTCGTCCACATCCACATCTTCTCCAGAGACATACTGCACACACGAATGAATTACATTAATACATTATAGATTCATATACACCATGTCAAAGGAACTAAATGAACAATCTAAATTTCAAGTAGGCTTACCTCAAACTCTTCGTCGTCACTATACCCTGGATCGTACAGGTCCTTGAACCCAGTAAGGTCCAGCTTCCTCTTTTCCCCCCAACCATCATCCTCCTGAATATACAATTACATCCATCACTAGTAAATATAGAAGCCAATTGAAAATTTAGATATGCACACATGACACATTGATCATAGGGCTAATATAATATGATCCTATTTGCATTTTCCATTGTCATGCACACACATTGAACAACAGAACTAATATAACTACATATTGTGGACAAATTTATATACTAATGAATCAAATAACTTCTTAATCAATGGATTCCATTTGGGCATATGACATTCAAAACCCCAATCTACGTAGCATTCAAAAACAAATCTAATAGGGACCCAATCTAATAAGCATACATGTCTGTAGCATTAAAAACCCCAATCTGTATAGCATTAAAAACAAATCTAATAAGCATACATCTGTGTAGCATTGAAGCACAGAGATCCCTATCTCTCATATAGATCTATCTAGCATTTTTGCAACGAATGTAATCCAAAAAAACCCTAGTACAAAAACCCCCATCCCCCCCATACAGAAAATCCCGGCCCATCCATCAAACCAACTACTCTAACCATCTGTACTACTTTACGAATCACAATCTAACCAATGCAACTAACTCTACAAGCGAATATCCTAAATATTGCAACTAACAAGCAAGTGCAAATACCTCCTGCTCCTCGCCAGGCTGCATATAGGGATGGACTGCGCCGCTCGACGCCGTCACCTTCTGCTCCGGCAGCGCTGAGGCGAAGCCCGCCACCTCCTTCTCCACATCCGTAGCCGTTGCGAGTTTCCCCGCACCGCCGTGGACGCCGCCAACGTCCTTCACTTCATCTGCGGTCACCGCACCCTGCAGCTCCACTACATCTCTGGCCGCTGTGCCGGCGTCACCACGAGGGTCCGCCATCGTCCAGATGGAGGCGATGAAGGTGAGGAAGAGGATGCGGTAGGGGAGAGCGAGATGGTGCGGTGGAGGCAGTGGAGGAGAGCGAGACGACGCGGTGGGGGAGAGGAAGACGATGCGGCAGGGAGGGGATTTGGGGGAATGGTAGGGGCGATGCGCCGGGAGGTGGTTCCCCCTCTTTATACGATGGGATGCTTCGGGCATGTCCCATGGACACGTGCTACCCCACGACCGCGGTCAGTTGCATGCGCCCACGTTTACGAATACCACTGTACGGTCAGCATACGAAACCACTATACGGGTTCATCCAGGGCGGCGCGGGAGCGGCCCCACTCGTCAGAGTTAATGGTCAAAGGTGGACTCGACCCTACGCGGCCCCACTCGTCAGAGTTAATGGTCAAAGGCATTGACCCGACGGCAACATCCGTTGTAACCTGTTCTGAGGGTTTCGGGCAAGGGAGTGGGGAAAAGTGAGCAAAAGTTAAGAGCGTGGGGATGAATGAGTACAACTAACGAACCAGGGGCACAGAAATAAAAAAACCCGATTTTTTATGGACCAAAAGAGACCCCCGAAGCACCGGAGCTGGGCTAGGAAGTGACCAAGGAGGCCACAAGCCTAGGGGGCGCGCCCACCCCCCTAGGGCGTGCCCCCCGGGCTTGTGGGCCCCTTGGGCACCCCCTTGACGTGAGACCCGCGCAAAAAATTCCTATATATTCCGTAACCTCCAGAAAGAACCCTAGATGAGAAGTTCCACCGCCGCAAGCCTATGTAGCCAAGAAAAACCAATCGGGACCCCATTCCGGTACCCTGCCGGAGGGGGAAATCATCACCAGAGGCCATCTTCATCATCCCGACGGCCACCATGATGAGGAGGGAGTAGTTCACCCTCGGGGCTGAGGGTATGTACCAGTAGCTATGTGTTTGATCTCTCTCTCTCTCATGTTCTTGATTTGGCACGATCTTGATGTATCACGAGCTTTGTTAATATAGTTGGATCATATGGTGTTCTTCCCTCTCTATATCTTATTGTGATGAATTGAGTCTTGTTCTTTGAGGTTTCGTTATGTTGGATTGAATATTGGATTTGAGAACACTTAATGTATGCTTGCATATGGATACCCGTGGTGACAGTGGGGTATTATATTGAGTCACTTTATGTATGTTTTGGTATTCAACTCATGGATTCCCGAGGTGACATTGGGGTAATCTATGCATAGGGGTTGATACATGTTTTCGTCCTACGTTCTCGGATAGAAACTTTGGAGTGATTCTTTATTGCATGTTGAGGGATTGTTATATGATCCAATTATGTTATCATTGTTGAGATAATTTGCACTAGTGAAAGTATGAACCCTAGGCCTTGTTTTCAAGCATTACAATACCATTTTTGCTCACTTTTGTTACTAGTTACCTTGCTGTTTTTATATTTTCAGGTTACAAAAACCTATATCTACTATCCATATTACACTTGTATCACCATCTCTTCGCCGAACTAGTGCACCTATACAATTTACCATTGTATTGGGTGTGTTGGGGACACAAGAGACTCTTTGTTATTTGGTTGGAGGGTTGTTTGAGAGAGACCATCTTCATCCTATGCCTCCCACGGATTGATAAACCTTAGGTCATCCACTTGAGGGAAATTTGCTACTGTCCTACAAAACTCTGCGCTTGGAGGCCCAACATGAGTCTACAAGAAGAAGGTTGCGTAGTAGACATTAGTATTAGAGCAGGTCTGGCTGTAGGACGCCCTAGTCAGCGCGAGCGGTAGAAACCGGTAGTATAGAGTCAGGCTTGTTTGCTGCATTTGCTTGTTGCATTGCATGCATATAGACTTATTATTTTGATACTAACGGTTTATCTTGTGAGTGTAGATGGCATTGGTTCGGATCCACTACAGCTCAGCCCCTGCATCCCTCCAATTTCCCTTTTTTCCTGTTCTTCGGTGTTTGGTGTCATCTCTGTCCCAACGGATTGATACCATGGTACCTAGTGTTCCTGACACCGTTTGTAGAAATGGTGCTCAGGTATCGCACCAGTTTCATTTCTTCATCCCCACCTATCATTTCGGTGATGGACATGTTTCTATTCCGGATCATGTCTTTCATCTTGTTGTGTTGGCAACCCTTACAGATCTTCGTTATCAGGAAAGGGCAATGCCAGTAGACTCTGCTTTCCACTACTATCCTATCCTTTCACCTATTCCTTGGACGAGTATGGTTCCTTTCCGTCCGCTTGCTGATGATGATGTGGCCATGACATTCGTGTGCATCTACATGATCACTAGTACATCCTCACTTTCGAGCTAGTCCAGGTTGCAACCTGGCTAAGCTAGCACTTGGTGTTGCTATATTTACACCAACCCCTCCACACGCTGATCCATTTTCGTGCACATCGTCACAGCATGTTAGATCGTAGTACCAGAGTTTCCACGAGATTTGTGTGCTTAAGTAGGCATGCATATTGTTGTGAATAGCAGTTTAATGTGATGTTGCTTGTGTGTGATTTGAATGCCTTTTTGTGTGCCTTTGTTTGGTTGAGTTATTTCATTTGCTTTTTTCTTTGGGCCCTCGGTGTTACCTTATTTTTCCCTTATGAAAGTTGCTCATCAACCGACACCAGACTCGAAGAAGCAAGGATTTCTAATATATGGAAGCTCAGCTAAACAATATGGCATTCTCAGTTGACTACATTGTATTGGGAATATCCGCTCTGAAGGGTATTCTGGATTGATTATCAGCATCAAGTCAACCTTAGTGCTTAATCTTCACAGCAAACCAGCAGGAAGGCAAGCAAGGTGCAAGACCAACGGTATAATTTCAGTCAAAGGTATGGCTCATATATAAAGTCTGGTTCAGCGATGAATGAATCTTGAAATATGTTATACTCTGGAAGGAAGCCAGAATGTGTTATGTATTCAGCAAGGAAGACAGTCAGATAATTCTTCTCATGCAAGTAACCAGCCGCGAAATATTATGGGTATGTGTATGACATTCAGTCCGCATATCACAGTATGAAGCTTCGGGTATAAGCAACTCAGTCTTCCTCCACACGCTACCGACAGAAGCTTATGATGCAAGGCTCCTCCATCTCCCTCAGTAGGATATATGGACAGCTTCCAGTCTAAGATACCCAGTCTTCCACGGCAAGATACCTCGGAAAAAGCTTCCGGCATAAGGAAATGAATCTTTCTCAACAAGCAATCAGAGGAGAAGCTTCTCAGGTACAGAACCAAGCCTTCTCCAGCACACTACCAAGGCAAAGGCTTCGAGCGTAAGATATCCAGCCTTCTCAGCAAGCTAGTCGGATAACTTCCAACATAAGATATCCAGTCTTCATGAGTTCAGCACTACACAGTTGTCAGTATTGCTACCAGATATTACACTGTGAGTTGCCAGTATATGACAGAGCAGCTCAAGAATCAGATTCGCAATAATTTTATCAGAAGTACAAATCAGTCAAGACGCATGCCAGCCTCAAGAATCTTGTATTCGACTACATATACTTCTATATATGATGAGTATGCCGCATAGGTCATGCAAGTCACTCACATGAGGATTCAACTATGTTCAAACGGATCTACCGAAGGAAGGTAAGAATCCAACAACCTCATGAGTCCTGCCAAGGGAAGAAAGTCAGATATACATCTCATATAATACAAGGATCGATCAGTTGTGGAGCAGACAACGCAGTGTAAACATTCTTGAAAGTGGTCACCAAAGTCAGTTTTTTCGCACCCGACAAGGACCCCTATCTTGAGCAAGGGCAGTGTATGATGCCAAAATATTGTACCAACCACATCTATAAAGGATCAAGGACATATGTGGCCAAACTATTTCAGCAAGGGATTCCGACAAAGAAAATAAAGACAATAAAGGAGTAAAACTGGCAGCAAAGGCATGAAGATTCTTGCATGACCGTCAGGGTCAGGATACCCAAGTCAGTTGAAGATCATGATCAACATGGACATACACTCAGAGGCCTATTCTATAGAGACCTCATGTCCAGCTAACTCATTTGTCCAACTGCATCTTCTCAGAATTGCTAGGGTGGAATATCCAAGTCTGTTTCGTCAAATCCAAGGTTCCTTTGCCACCTTCGCAGTTTGACTTCAATGGTCGTGTCAAAGCATCTCACCACCATTACTACAGATGGGTATACCGACATCATGAGTCAGTTAAAAGTTGTACGATCAGCACAAATCAGGTGTACTCCCTAGTGAAACTGAATGCACAAAAGCCTGCCATGAAGAGTATCTTCCCATCAGACCAACTGTCAGTTCGGTCTCGAGATGCTACTATTCGAGGTATGATACAGCTATAAGGCCGCACCCTTTACACTCATCACGACTGGAGACAGTCGAATCTTTGGCATGTATTTCCTGCACGAGCCAAAGAAACAACCCAAGATGATTCAATACCACCTACGAGTAGTCAGATCCTGTCAGCGGAATGACTATGATTCTCAGCATTGTTTGAACCCGGAAGACATACATCTATTTGAGCACCCCGATGGAAGAAATTAAAAGGTTTCATGTTCACAATAAATTTATTCTCAGATTCTGTGGATATTACCGGCAGATATGAACGAACCAATGACAATATAAGAATTTGGTATATGAGGAAAGACATGTCAGAATTTTGGGAAAGGGTGAAGCCAATCACCCCAGGGCAAGGTAAATAGACCATGTGAAGATTCAGGGGGGACAATAAACAAAGGAAAAGGATACTCGAGTTGGAAATAGTTTACGTAAGTCATACTTGTTCCCTGAGCAACCAAATCTCGAGGACGAGATTTTTCTTAAGGGGGGTAGAGTTGTAACACCCTGATTTTTGGCCCTTTCTTTTTCTTATTTGATTTAATTGGTTTTTGCTCTGATTTTCTTTTTTGGAGCAGTTCTATGGACTTGAAACCTGGGAGATCTTCCTTTTTTCTTCTCCCAAGTGGTTCATCATTTTCAAATCTTCCCCAAGATTTTGCCATTTACATTCTAGCTCAACCCCATATTCTTTTTCTCAGGAATATTCCCTTTTCTATTAAAGGAATAACCCTGCTTGGCCTAGGTTGTGAAGCAACCTATATTTCTGTCTTTCACAAAATTCCCAAATAATTCTCATAAATTGTTTGGATTATATATTCCCCAAATATGTCCAAACCTTCCTTGTCTAGTTCAAAAATAATTCAACAATATTCATTCTTCAATTCTGTCCAGAGTGGCCTTTTGTGAAGGAGGTGCCACCTATCCTTTCTTGATTGCTCCCAAAAAAAATTAGCACTCTCTCATATCCAAGTAATTGCCTCATGCAAAAATTCAGCTCTATTTGCCCAGCCAATCTTCCTCAGCTATTTTCCAAAGTTTCTGTCCAGAGGGAAACTTGGTGAAGGAAGTACTAGCTAGGAATATCCAAATGAGTTGATATTTTGCAAGCTTCTTCATATGCTCAAATCACGACTCTCCACCAATTTTCAGCTCCATCCAAATACCTATTTGATCACACCTTCAAATCTTTGCTTTTGGCAATATTTTTAGGTTGTGAAGCAACTATATTTTATATTGCTTCATTAATTCTGAAAAATTACCAGAGCATGAACCTACCTACATAACTTCTCTCCACCAAATTTGGGATTATTTCATCAAGCCAATATTTCTCCATAATTCTCACAAGTTTCTGGACAGAGAGGATCACTATGAAGGAAGTACCATTTTGGCAAGTCCAAATAGTATGAAATTTTTACAGAATCTTCATATGTCTATATCATCATGCCATGCCAAATTTCAGCCCAACCCAATGCTCTATGTGAGTGCCACTTCCAATTTCATTTTCTGGACCAAATTTGCAGTTGCAAAGCAACCATGTTAATTTTTGGTCCAAATCTTCTCAAACGTCACAGGACTATAGTCCTTCCTACCCTAAACTTCATTGACATCCTATGTATCTCATATCCTTTCTCATTTTATCACAGAGATGTGACCAAGATTGCTACAACAAACTTCCATCGATGCCTCCCATCAACCCAGAGCTTCTTCTGTCGATCTATCACCTCATGAGGATCCCGGGATGTAAGGACAACACCTGAGACATCTTTTTCCTGGCTCTCGTGCCCCCTCCACGCCATGTCATGCGGTGACCGTGTTGTTTCCATGCCTGAGCACGCGCTCTGTGCGCTGCGGCCGCGCTCTGCGCGTCGGGTCGCGTCGGGCTGCCGCGTCCCGGCGGTGTTCGCATGTTCTATGGTGCCGACCAGCCTCTTCCTCCTCTCACGTCGCTCTTTGGACCCCTCTCCCCTCTAGAAGCTCCCTCGCCGGCACTAGCCGCCGCGTGCACGCGGGTGCATAGTGCCCCGACCGGCTCTGTTCTCGCCTCGTCTTCTTCTTCCTCGTCTCTTGGCTCCGTCCGCTGCTCCGGTGGACCTACCTTGCCTCTCACCCATCACCTCAACCGCCCAAGCTCGCCTCAGCGCCCACACTTCTGCGGCTTCGGCCACGCGTCTGCGGCAGCATCCCGCGCAACACCCTCCTCCCCGCCTATTTAAGCCCTCCCCTGCCTCTCCTCTCCTCACCACTAGCCTTATCCACCTCTCAATCGACCCCCTAGCCTCTCCAGCGAGCCCTAGCACTCTTCTTCCTCCCCTCCGGTGAGAGCTCTATCACCTCGGTTTCCATCAACACGAGCTCGCTCCGGTGCCCCTCCGCCTCATCCAACATCACCTCTGAGATCCTCTCAACCGCCTGGTCCTCCCAAGCCCTCCGCCCGAGCCAATGGTCACCGGAATCGTTGGCATCGCCGGCGCCTGAAGCACACTGCCGCTGGAGACAAAGGGGCCGACATCATCCAGCCACCTCCCGACGAGCTACGGGTACGGGCATGGTCGCCGACGTCCGCCTGATCCATCCCCGCCATCGCCCAGCTCTGTCGTGGTCTCTACACTGGCGAACGGCCGCCGATGAGCCCCGGTCCTCTGCTTCCTTCTCTCTCTTTAAAACTGACGGGCTGACCCCACCTGTCAGCCTCTCACTCCCCCGCCGAACTGTTTTCTAGTGGAAACATAAACCCAGTTTACGCTTTCGACGTCACCCCCCTGGAGATTTTCTGGAAATTCATTTAAATGCATTTTAATCCAGATTTGACCTCAACTTGACCATGAATATCTCCTAAACTACAAGTCCAAATGAACTGATTCTTTTTGTATTATTTTTATTTTAAGTTCCTTTATTTTCTGGTAGAATTTGGTATTTTTATCTGCTGTCTAGATTTTCTAGACAGTAGTATTTGCTTTATGTGTCATTTACAAAATGCTTGCAAAATGTTTTCAGAGTGTTTTGATGTGCGTTCTGAAGACCAGGAGCATTCCTACCCTTCCTTGCAGCAAGGCAAGCCACACCCTCCATTTGCATGATTGCAATGCAATGCCATGGTTTATTTAATTAAATATGTTTAAAATTTGCATTAGCTACATATGATTTATTCATGGCATTTCTTGGAGTGATATATGATCTTGCTACTGCCATGATGATGCTTGAATTTCTAGGACTAATGCTTTGCAGATTGAGGATGATATATTGACATTGGATTATTAGGAGCAATATTTATTTTTCATTATGATCATATCAGATATTATGCTTTGGAGTTTTATTTGGATTTGATGCTATCATATTGATCTATGGTTAACTATCTTCATATTGCTATTGGATTAGTAGCATCATTACCTTTGGATTCATCTTGATATTAGTTTTATGCTACCCTTGGAGTTTATTATGATATGACTATATTATTCTTGGGATCATTTGTTGGATATTGCTATGACTTGGATCACAGGTTGATGTATGATATTAGAGTACCAGTTATCACAGATATACCTTGGGGATAAATTCCGTCATTTCGTTGGTCAGGTGCCACCGAACCGAGCTCACCAGTGCAACCACATTTGCCTTTATGGGGAGGCCCTAATTCGATCTATTGCCATGCCTCTTGCCGGTTCGTCCAACTAGGGAAGGTTATGTGCGCATGCTACCCTGGCCTCGTAGGCGGCAATAACCTTGTGTGCCCGAGTTGTATGGATCCATTGTCCCCGTTTGGGACCGTTTATTTTGTTTTGCCACGACGGTGGCCGACCACGAAAGTGGCAGATGTCTAGAGTGGGCATCCGGGGCCACCCATGACTTACCCCAAAGGGGAGTTTGTCGGAGTGGTCGGGAGAGTGTCATGCAATAGATCGGTTTTCTCAGAACGTCGTTGGTCCACCCGAATGGGAACACGAGGCCATGGGTCCTGTGGTGTGGGTACAGTGTACTAACCTCTATAGAGTGTATAAACTATTGATAGCCACGTCCTCGGTCATGGACACAGTTCGTACTAGGTCACACCATTCGATCAACACACACGATGACGGAATGACTTACTAGATGACTTATATTTTTATGTGAGCAGTAATAGTTTTGCAGGATGTCGAGGATGATATTGGGATGATCTTGAGGATGATCATTCAGATTGTGTCATGATCACGCGGTGATCACGAGGAGGTATTGATCATGAGGTGATCGAGGTGATATATTGCTTGGCCGGTTAGCCAAGAGTGAGATGGTTTATGTGGTCCGAGATGTTGGTTCAACATTAATTCTAGTAGTACCATATCATGCTTAGTAATTGCTTTCACATCATAGTAGTTGTTAATAACTTAACCTGTTAATGCTATGTTGTTGTCTTGCCTTGATGCATTTGGTTGTTGTGAGCTTGCGAGTACATTCAAAGTACTCACCTGGCGTGTCATGCCAGTTTTGCAGGTGATGCTGTGATTGATTGCTTGTCGAGGATTCCGATCGTGGGAGCTAGACCGTGTCCCAGCCGGAGTTCATGCGGAGTGGAGTTCATCACCGTCGTCGTTGTTTCCGCTGCTACGAGTTGTTCCGCTGCTAGCATAGAGCTACCTTAGCCGGCGTAGTGTCGCCGAGCTGATGTAATCCCTTGTAACATCGGACCCTTGTACCATTATCCTTTATAATAAGAGTTGATTTGTTCTATGCTAAGCAGTGCCATATTCCAGAAGACTTGATCTTTGGGCTGGAATACGGGGTGTTCCGATTCCTCTGAGCCAGGATGCCACATGAGCCAGCTCGTCCAAGACAGCGTCCAATGGAATGAATGGATTCCGGTGATGAAGCACGAAGAGGATTCGACCGACAACGACGACGGCACCCCGAACCCCCTCCTTTTCTAGCCCCCCCACCACCACGCGGAGACGGTACGGTCTAGCTCCTCGGAGAGATAGCTGAAGAACGAGACCAAGTGAGGAAGCCGCAACTCGTGGAAGTCGATGGGGTGATCAAATGGGTTTAGCCTGATGACCGGCATGGTCGCACTGGCACGATGGTATGCGCCGCGAAGCTTCACCACCTACGTGGTAACATGATCCAGCAAGCGGTCCAAACGACCCTGAACATCCTGACGATCGGCCCGCTCGCGCTCTAGCGCAGCTGTCGCTTCCTGCAACAACGTGGATGACGCCTGAAGCATCTTTGTGGTGGACTTCTGCCGCTTCTAAAGCTCCATGAACTGCCACTCATGACAGAGGAGCAAGTCACTCTTCTCCTCCCTGAGTTCACGGAGCTCCACGTCCTTGGCCCGGAGCTGCGCATCCTTGGCCTCGAGCTCCTCTCTTAGGCACCTCACCTCAGACACGATGATCTCGTGCGCCCCATTGCGACCGGTAGTAGGAATGGGGAAGGCAAGCAGGAGGGGGCGAAAAGGCTAAGCTATCTACAGCGGAGGGAGCCAGAGAATGAAGATGGAGGTCTGCTGCCTGATCCTAGAGGTCCTCCTCCTGTTGATAGATAGAGCAAAGACTGATCTAAATCTTTTGGTTATCCCCAGTCCATGACCTTTCACACCAGTGCGATTTAATGCCAGATTCAGACCCTGCCGCGCCCAATGACCAAAGTAACACAACAGTGAATATTTTAATTTTACCTAGCAGTCAGTAGAGACAAACAAGAAGGCGCTATGAATTCTGAACACGCCTCCACCCAGGCGTCTCTGTTATAGTACTATACACGCCTAAGCAAAAACTGCGCCACCGTAAAGAACGACATGTCGTATTAGTAGGCGTTTCTATGATTATTGTTAGACGCTAAATTATCAGGCGTTTCAAGCCTAACAACGCCTTCCAGTTGGACGCGTTTGACGGCTGCCACGCTGGCGGCCGGTCGTCGGCGTCGGTCAAAGGCGCCTTCGCGGGTGACGCGGCGATGTGCAAGTGTGGCGCCTGTTGGTACAGCGCGAATGAGGGGTCAGACGATGAAATAAGTTTTTTGGGGTCAGTGGGCTAAATAGGTGCCTGTGCCCCACGCGTGCGCCCATCTGTGCGCTGCTGACAAGTGTCACGCATCCCAGTGTTCTCCTCATGTGGCCCTTTTTAGGCCCCTCCCAATGCTCCACCTTGTAAAGGTGCTAAGGTTGCCAACTAAGCAAAAAATCTGATGTGGCATGTTAGTTAAGAAGAGAGAGAGTAGTATGGTGACCCTAGAAAGAAACGGTGCTAAGCGCGTGTACCTAGATGGAAGTACAATTCTGAGTCTACAACTAATTAAATGCGGGAAGCTTAGCACCCAAAAACTAATTAAATGGTGGAGTATGCATTGGAGACTTGAGTTGCTAAGGCATCTCAATTCTTGATTCATGCCAGAATAAGGGCTCTCCCAGATCGTTCTGAATGCTGACCATCCGATTTGTGGGTCCATGCTGACGTGTCGTGATCTTGGCCGTTCGTTGGCTCCAGTTCAGATTCGGTGTGGTGCTCCTCCCGTTCACCCCTCTCGTTTACAGGTGGGTCTAGACGCGCTATCGTGAGCGGCTCTCCTCTCTCTGGGTGAACGTTTGGGTGCGGGCGGTTCATGCGTCGGGGTGAGAGGGAGGCGCGGGGGGCGCCTCATCAACGTGCCCGGCCATCGTTCGTCGCCGGGTACACAGTGTGGCCCGCCGGTCGATCTGGTCGTCTGTGATTTGTCCGCGCGGCCCGGCACTGTTCGGCGGCTTGGGGCGTGGTGGGTTGGTCGTCTCCCTTATCCTGCGTCGTCGCTTGCCTCTTCCCCTCCCCTCCTCCTTTCATTTCGTTTCGGTGCTCACTCCTCTTCGTGCTCCTGCTCTCTTGTCCGCAAGTCCTCGCTGGGGTTGGTTGCAGAGGGGCTCCGATGGCATCGCGCCGCGGTGATGGCGGTTAAGGTGGTTCTCCGCTCAGTTCTCTCCTCTTTTCTGCGTTCGATCTATAGTGGCTGACCAATTTTAGATCTTGGGTGTCTATTAGTTGCAGATCCGTTGTTCTCCTCTTTGTTGGGCCTGGATCTGCTGCGTTGCTCATCGATCTGTGGTTAAGTCTTCCTTTTATCTCGATTTCTGTGGTCTGCTTCAGCCGAGGTGTGCTTTTGACATTTCTGACGGTTGTTCTGTTCTTTGTAGCTGCTCCTGCTTGGTCTCCTCGCCTGCTCCTCGTCAGGTCCGTGCTGGTGTTCACGTCTTGCTCCAAGGATCTGCAGGTCCACTCCACTTTTCCTTTTTCTTTTTTTAGGCTTTTTTCTATGTTTTGGTTGATTGTTATGCGTGTGTGTTCATGTGCTGTCATGCTCGTTGTGGTATGCCTGACGTTAGGGTAGGTGCGCACGGTGGCAGATCGGGGTATTCCTCTGTTTTCTTCTTATGTTGTTATCCGGCGCATGTTTTTGTCTCCGGGTGGATTTTAGTTGTCCTTGGTTTTGTTTTGTTTGCCTGCTGATGGTTGACAGGCGTGTGCCTTTACTGCTTTTTTGGATCTTGCTAGGGCCGGGATTTTTCCTTCTTGTCGTCAGGAAGGCATGGGTGCATGTGGGCATGGGCCTTTTGGGTTTGTCTGCTGCATGGTGTCCCATGTGGATCGACCTGCTGGGTCTGGATTGGTCCAATGGCCTTCTGAAAAAGAAGGAGAAGAATGGCATCTTCGTTGTCTTATGTTGGTCAATGTGGTCTGCCTGGGTTAATATGACTTGGTCCATCCTTGTTTTGGTTCATTGCTGTTTATGTTGAGCCCTATTGAGGGTTGTATAGCTCATACTATTGATTTGGGGTTAATATGACTTGGTCCTGCCTTGTTTTGGTTCATTATCGTTTATGTGTAGCTCTGTTGAGGGTTGTATGGCTCATATCATTGATTTGGAAGGGAATGTTTGGTATGGGTTCGATGGAGTGTGCTTGTAGCTGTTTTTTGGGTGTGGGATTAAGTGGTTCAGATGTCACGTCCCACGGTTCTGCGTGGTGGCCATGTGCTCCTCGATGCATTTCATGCTTGCTCTGGCCGTTTGGTCTGCTTGTTTTATTTTCCCATTTTCATAAATGTTTGTTATGTTGTTTCTTTGTTTTGGTGGTTGTCTTTGTTAATGGTTTGTCTGTCTTTTACTATTTGTTTCTCAGGTTGTTTCGGTTTACAAATTATTTCTCCGAGCCGGACATGTTGCTGGGCCCTGTTGCTTGGTGATGTTGTTGTTTGCTTCACACGGTAAGCTATACCCAGATTGATTTCCTTTTGTTTGTTATAAGATTATTCTTGCTTTCCTTCATTACATATGCTCATGCGTTTGTCCCTTTGTATGGTGTGCATTGGCATTTCTCAGTTTTCCTTAATGTCTCATTGTTATAGGTATGTTTATCCTGCGTTCTTCTTTTGTGCCTCTGTTTGAGGCTGTTGCAACCTACTGTCGATTGCCGTTCCATTCATATGTTCGAGAGGTGGCATCTGATGGTTCTCTACTTGGAGGGGTTGAGATCGATGTTCTTGTTAGGGATGATGTAGTACGGTGCCAGACACATTTTTTCTGGGGCAGTTCGTTTGACGGCTGCTCCTCTTTATATGATCAAGCTGCTTATCAGGCGGTCCGGTTTTTACAGGGGGTTTATGGGTTTGCTATTGCAGATTATAATTATGAGAGCATGTTAGCATATAAAGTTGTTGCGTAGTCCGTTGTGGTGCTTGCAGGCGCGCTTGCTCGGTCTACCTGGCCTTTGGTACATGCAGGTGGACAGAGCAACACTGCCCGTGTAAATGCAAGTGTTCAGCTGCAGCTGCTGTATTCACAGTTGGTTAATTCGGTGTATGAGTTGTAAGGCCTGGTTAGGACAGTGTGGATAGGCTGTGTCAGAGTCATTATAGTGTTATCTTAGGTATCTTTGTAATAAATACTGCATCGTACGCATTAATTGAAGTTCTTTTAATTAACTATGTTGTCTAAGTTCCTCCTGTTGGACGTTTCTCTCTGTTTACATCTTCTGCCTTTACCTTTGTTTTATCTTAACATGCAGTACTTGCATTCATGTGTGCTTATTGTTGGTGATGGCTCATCGTCGCCGTGTTTTGCATGCTCCTGCTGTTGGTGCTCTGGGTGTTCGTAAGAGAAAGAGTATGTTATCTTGTGTAGTCGTTTGTTTACATTTTTTTGGTCTGCGTGTGTTCATCTGCGTTGGCTCTATCGGTTTCCTAGGGGATGGCTGGTTCTCCGTGCTCACTCCTGCCATGCCGGCTAGAAACCGGAAAAGGCGTAAATTACTTACGGCCCTTCGTCGCCATGGTGTTACATGTGCTGGTCTGCACATTCGTGGGTGCATCTTTGCTTTGTTTGGTTGGTTTGTTTTGGGTGTTGTTTCTCACAACAACGTGCGTGTAGATCTTGGGTTTAAAGATGGGTTGCCAGATGAGTTGCCGGCTGACTGGACCGGGCTTCCTGCCGAGGTTGCAAAGGAAGCAATAGTTTTGCTTGGGATGCTTAATGTTGATCAGCAAGTTGCTTATCAAACTATTATTGACTGTGTTTTACAAGAGAAGTCTGGTGTTTTCTTTGTCTCTGGGTATGGTAGCACTAGGAAAACATTTTTTTGGAATGCTATAATCTCTCTTCTCAGGGTAAAAAAATTGTTTTAACGGTTGCATCTTCGGGTGTTGCGGCTTTGTTACTTGCGGGTGGTAGGACTGCTCATTCTCGGTTTAAAATACCACTTTTAATAGATCAGACCACCTTGTGTGATATCAAAAGAGGCACACACTTGGCCAATCTTATAAGAGACACTTCTTTGATCATCTGGGATGAAGCACTTATGACAAGTAGAAGATGCTTTGAGTGTTTAGATCGAACTTTGCGTGACCTTTTGTCCTGTGATGATCCTTTTCTTGCTGATGTTCCATTTGGGGGGGGGGGGAATTGTTGTGTTAGGAGGTGACTTTAGACAGATATTACCAGTTATTGAAGGTGGGTCTAGGCCAGAGATTGTTGATGCAACCATAACAAATTCTCCTATTTGGAAGTCTGTTTTGGTCCTGCGCTTGTCCATCAACATGCGCCTCTCAATGCCTCGTGCAGATCCTGTATTATAGCAAGGTGTGGCGTTGTTTAGTAGGTGGGTGTTAGATCTTGGAAATGGAAAGCTCCCAGCAGCCAAGAGGGAAGGAGAAACTGAAGCCACGTGGATAAAAATACCTGATGACCTATTGATTCATACTGACGGTGATAACATTTCTGCCATAGTTTCGTCGACCTATACAGATTTTCTTTCAAACTATGAAAAACCTGGGTACCTTCATGAGCGAGCTATTTTAACCCCAACCAATGAGGTGGCTAAGAAGGTTAATATTCATGTGATGTCTCTTGTGCCGCGGAGTGGTCAAGAGTATTTAAGCTGCGACTCAATATTTGAAGCTGCTGATACTGTTAAAGAGAGCAATCTGTTCTATCCTCCTGAGGTTTTAAATGTGGTTTCTATGATAAATTTTCCTGAGCATAGGATATTCCTAAAACCCGGCGTGCTTATCATGCTTCTTAGAAATCTGAGCCAAGCCAACGGCCTATGCAATGGGACTCGCCTGATTGTTAAAGAGTTGGCTGATCGTGTGATTCAGGCTGTTATTATGACAGGTTCTCATATAGGAAACATTGTCTACATACCCAGAATAGAATTGACGGGGAAGAAAACCAAGTGGCCTTTCATCTTGAAGCGACGACAATTTCCTATTAGGCTGTGCTATGCGATGACGATAAATAAAAGTCAGGGTTAGACCTTTTCCTTTGTTGGAATATATCTGAAACAGCCTGTGTTTACTCATGGGCAGCTTTATATTGCCGTGTTGCGAGTCACGTCTAGGAAGTCCCTTAAGTTTCTTATCGAAGATAAAGATGAGAAGTGCACGTCTGAGACGCGGAATATCGTGTACCCCGAGGTTTATGCCTCGGCTGGTTCCTTTTGATCTTTCTCACCTTGATCCTATAGTAGCTACCTATGGCTTTGCTTTTGTTCTTACTGTCTATAACTATCTGTGGTTTTCTGTTATGCCTGATTAGCATGGCTACCACTGTTATTGCATGCACATATTTGCTATTGTTGCCTTATCTATCGTTACACTCTTTTGTTACGCTTCGGACGAACTTACTGGTTCTGTAGTGTGAATATACTTGTGGTTTGTTTAGGCTCGTCTGTCCTGCTCAATGTTACATGTTGACTGTGCCTGTCTTGTAATCCAGGACATGGGGACATGTTTGGTGTGATCTTGTTCTTCCCTTCGAATGCTTTCTGTAGATGATTTTTTCCTCGTAGAAGGTTCTTTTCTATAACATTGGCAGTTTGTGAGTGTGTGTCATGTGGGCCCCTTCATTACTGTCTTTCCAGTTTTCTGTTCACTCTTTTTGACGCTCACTCATATCAAACTGTTGTTTTCTTTTTACAGATGGACTTTAGCCCTTTGTCCCAGCTTCACCAAGGTAACACCATCTAGCGCATTCGTGTTTATGTCTCTAGGTTGTGGCAGCATCGTGGTGGGACTGACCATGGCCCTATCAAGCATACATATATGGTCCTGTTGGATGCACAGGTATGGTCTCCATGTCCCTTCTTAATGGTTGTCATCTTCCAAAGTAATGTATAGGTCCTTGTTTATATGGCTACTTATACTCTGATCCCTCAATTGATAGGGCAATCACATGTACGCTAAGGTCCCAGAAAAGAACGTTGATAATTTCATTGATCGTATCGAAGAGGGGAAGATATATGACATCCGGAAGTTCCTGGTGTTCCCAAGGAAATATGTTTTTAGGCCAGTGGAAGGTCATTCAATGATCAAGTTTACCAAGCGCACTGAGCTTGTGGAAAGGACTGGAATGGAGGCGGAGTTCCCCTTCTGTACGTATGCATTGACTCCAATAGCTCAGCTCCCCAGGCCAGTAGACATGCCTGAGCGCTTTACAGGTACTTCTGCAACTGATCAGCTCTTGTATTTTTTACTTAGTTGGGGATCTGCATTAACCTCTTTTACTTGCTTAGATGTCATTGGGTTGATTACTGGAGTTTCTGAGGCTGTTCAATATGTTAGTGCGAGCAGGACTGAGCCTCCACTAAGCGTGTTATTCATTTAAAAGATCTCACGTATGATCCCGATGTTTCCTTTGTCTTCAGAACCATGTAAATTTCACAACTGGTTCCTTATACCTAAGCATTTATTGGTTTAATCTACACAGGGGACATCAGATCACTGTCATATTGTGGGGAGAAGCGGCCCTGAATTTTGAAGCCGATGAAGTTATGGAGCTCAGCAGCACTGAGCCTGTCATAATCATCCTTGTTGGTACATTGGTGAAGACTTATGATGGTGAGAGGCTTTGATTTTAATTAACTGGGTTGTCACATCCCATATTAGCTACCCACTTTCGTTTCTCAATGTCATACAAGTAATCGTGGGCTCAACCTTTAACAGGCCATAGGGGTGTTAGCGGCAGTGCTGCCTGCCGATGGTACATCAATGAAGACCTTCCTGATATACGTGACTTCCGCAATAGGTGATTTAGCTTATTCCTTCCTCTACATCCAATTTTTGTCTGTACACACGTAGACTGATCGCTGCTGGGTCGATCCTTTTGAACATCTTCTGGTGACCGGTAGCCTAGGTCATCTATATTTCAGAATATGATTCTTGTTTGTGATTGAACTGTAGGTTCCGTGACAATTTCACTGCTATTCAGCATATCAATTTACCTGGACAGACAGCTGCTGAAGTGGATGCGCAGGTTAACCTAGAGACTAAAACAGTTTGAGAACTGCCTAATCTGGATATGTTTGATAACCGGGTAATTAATTTACCAAATTAGTCTTTCCGTTCAAAGACGATTGCTCTTCGACTATTTGTATCCGACGCTTTTTCCTGTTTGATTATAGGATGCCCGGTTCTTTTGCACAGCCGTTCTCAACAGACTTAATCCTTCTCAACGTTGGTGGTTCTCTTCGTGCACTACCTGTCACAAGTCTTCCCTTCTAGATGGTACTGCCTACAGATGTTTAGATCCAGCTTGTGCTGGAATAGATGCAATACCAAGGTAACTATGTGTTCATAAAACCGTGCCTGCTACCATATGAGCTATTTGTTTTGGTTTGCTACTTTTATTGAGATGCATCTTTGTCGTGTCTTGAAGGTACCGGATTTGTTATGTTGCAAGAGATGATGATGCAGAGGTCAATGATCCTGGTGAGGCTGAATTTGTCTTCTTTGACAGAGTGGGAAGGGAACTGGTCGGAACACCACTGATAGGTCTTTTACGCCCTGGTCGATCACCTGTTGCTCCACTTCTAGAGATTGTCCAGTCTGCCCGCGGAGACCCTGTCACGCCACGAGAGCTCTCTGCTGTTACCTCAAGGAAGTTCCGTTTCGTTGTCTCCATATCGAGCAAGTGTTTCACCAGTGATGATGATGAACTGTCATTCCAAGTGCTTAGGATTGACACGCCTCTTGGAAAACAACCACAGTCTTCTGTAGCGTATCGAGCCTCAAGTGTAACAACTGGAGCAACTGGCTCAGGATCTTTGCCAAGTGAGAGTCCTCCTCCTTTAACAACGCCATGTGCATCATCCAACAGTCTACCCCCAGGCAGTTCCACGCCCCCGCCTTCAGTCGCCAACACCCCTGAGGTTCAGCCATGTTCTTATCATGTCTGCTCTTATGGATTGATTGCTTGCTCTATTTCTTTGCTTTGCCCAGTTATTTAATCTGTTTTTCCCCTTACGGTTAGAGCCAGGTTCTGCTTCCTGCTTTGTCATCACCTCCTTCTGTCACGAAGCCAAGTGTGACTAGGTCCGCGCAGTTACACTGAACTTGACATTTTCCTTTTGAACCGGTGATGCACCGTTGTGTTTCATATGTTTCTCTATTTTTCACAGCGGTGTGGCATCCGAGGTTAAACCGAAGGCTCAACAGGGTCTTTTAAAAAACAATACGCCTGTCTCGGCTACCACTGTGATATCTGATCCAGTTGACAATTCCCTTGATGATGAAGAAGGCGGCGGCTTGGTAATTTCCACATCATCTGTCTTTACAAATATCTCTTGCCTATCTATGCTTATTTATGTATGCATTTTTCTCTCACAGGCCAGTGGGTCTGTCACCGAGCAGGAGAAATCACCATTAACTTCCACTGAGACAGATGACCTGCCATTGCCAGATCAGACCTCCGATGCAAAGAAGTAAGTTCTGTTTCTTTGCTTGTGTCCAGGCGTTTTGCTTCCATTGCAAGACGGTTAAATTTACCTTGCTGTCTTCAGGTCTCACCCATCCGTGCCTGCTGAAGCTCGAGGCAACCCGAGCAAGCGGGGCAAGAGGAAGTAGAAGTACCACCTGGGTAAGCATAAAGTATTCTTTTTCCTGATTTCCTTTGAATCGTCTTATGCCCTGCGTTTACATCCCACGTTCTCATGGATGCTTCCCTGTTGTTCTACATGTTGTTCCAGGAGGCAGCGCAACTTTTGGAGATCCAACACTTTTGGGCACGGTTGTTGTAAATTGACGGTTCCTTGTCAGTATGCTTGTACGAGCGATTCCCCCGCTTGAGCTTGGGCTCGCAGGCACTTAACGCCCCATCACTTGGTTGCTTACGGGCGACAATGACTGTCATCAGTCATGTTGTTGTCCATCCGGACTATCATGCTACCTGGCTAGAAGCCGTCTTTTTGTGAGGTTTGTATGATCTAGGCTCGCTTTTTGCAGTTTCGTTTCGAGGTTTGCATTTGTATGATATCCTGTGCTTAATCCTTGTCCATTGCATCTGCCCAGGATACATGATCAATGCATCCATGCATGCCCTGGACTCGCCACCCCGAGGTGAAATGGGAAGACGAGTGGCTGGACATGCCCTGAGAAGTACTTTTAGCCCTGTTGTTTCAGTTTCGGTCACGGCGATATCCGTGTGTAGAGGGTAGAAGTACTTGTGCCAGGATTATTACCTTTGTAAATGGAGCTGCGATTGATACACTCTGATCGCATCATCGCACCACTACTTTGTACTCCAGATGTTTATGAATCGTTGAACCTGATGAGTACTCGTGTTGTCTTTCTTATTTTGATTTGCATAAGTTCCACCTCTTGGCTCCCCTGTGGATTGTTTCTTGTGTCTTGCTCAGTTCTGATATTAGCAGGTTACCCTGATGAATGAACCATCTTATTGGGCAAAGTAAAAGCATTGAATTATCCTGTGTATCATGTTTGGTGCAATGCTTATCAGCAAATAAGCATCTTCCTAGCCCCTCTGGTTCATACCCCTGTTGGAGGACCTCTGCTTATGCAACAGGCACTTATCGTCAAAAGTATCTGTTTTTCTTTTCTGATTTTTCATCGCGGAGTTATTAAAATGCCGTGGACGATGTACCCACGGCCCACTTGTTATTGCCTCTCCGTTTTTACCGTGAGAACCATACGAGACTTTCGCCCTTTCGTGAGCTTCAGGTCTTCAATATGTTTTCAATATGTTAGGATCATCTCCATTAACATCTCAGTGTACTATTGTTTGGCCCGCCGTTCGGCGGGCAACACACACCAAACCATGCCCCCTATCTAGTTTAATATACTTAGCACCTCGTCTAAGCACCTTTTATATTGAAAGAGGTGTTAGTGACACAAAAAATGAGGAATATCCATCGTACTCAAATCCTACTCCCTTCGTCCCAGAATAAGTGTCTCGAGGTAGTAATACATATCCACTCTTACGGTGGTACAACTTGGCCGCCGCCCGCGGTTGTATTGCCTTCCAACTCTTATTTCTCCGTCGAGTCTCTTCTCCGTCAGACATGGAACCGGAAGGAGGGGATGAAGCCGCCGCGATGTCCTCTTCCTTGCCCCCGTGCCCCCATACTGTCTCACCGAATTGCAGCTCCTGCCGCTGGCCACTTCTCTCGCCGGACGCGGCAGCCTGTCACCAGCTCGAGCGCTCAGCCGGACATGGATCCTGGGTGGCCGCAGCTACGAGCAGCGGCTGACCAGCTCGAGATCTCCAGCCCGGACCTCGAGGAGGTAGATCCTGGCTGGGCGCAGCTGCTTCGACTGGCTCGAGCGCGGCAGCTCGTACATGGAGGCGACGGATCCAAGGTGTCACATCCGCTTTCTACCGGCTCGAGCTTACTTTCTTAGCCGGAGGCTGAAGATCTGGACGCTGCAGCCTTGCAGTTGAGTGCTCGCAAGGGAGCTACTGGCAACGATCTGCAGTTCGCTGATTCGGCTCTACATCCACAGCCACACAGGTAAATTATTCTCTTCCTTTGTTGCTCTCGTCAGCTTGAACGTATTGCTTGTTGCCTAGGAGCAGGAACTATGGTTGTGGGCATAGAGATAATTTAATTGCTATCTGATTCAATCCCTGGTCAATAACGAGTTCTAATCAAAATTAGTGTCAACTATTGAATGAATTGATTAAAACAATATATTACTTGGCTTCACTTTATTAGGATAATTTGATTGATATTTGTTTAAATCCATGTCTAATAACAAGAAAATTAGTGTCAACTATGAAATTGATTTGGCTTCAGTACATGAGATGAATCTTTTTATATAACAAATTGAGTATCTTAACAAGCGAATATGAGAAATCTTTTTCTGGCGCGACCAATCCTTTTGCGGTTCGATCTGCCGCAAGTATGGAGGGTAGATGGCTTGATTAAGTTGGCTTCTGTTCTTGGAAGAAGACTTATTTTGTCATGTCATAGCAGAGGTAGAGGTCCCTGACATTTTTTTTTAAAAGGAGGATTACCCCCGGCCTCTGCATCTCGGCGATGCATGCAACCATTTTATTCATTATTCATAAAGACCTTACAAAGTAGTACATTAGGTAGTCTGAAGCCACCATCTTAGCAACAACTGTCGCTACTCCTATCCACTTGATCAAGGGGTGCGGATAGTCCGAGCCTAACACCAAACAGACATCACACCAAAGCCTAACATCTAAAGTCGGAGGCCCCAACCAATCCACATACTGGGTTTGGGGTACAAACCGGTCCGACGCACTCTTATGTGTCGTCGCCGCCGTCTTCCACCAATCCATCTTCAGAGCAGAAACTAACGCACCGATCTTGCCAGGCCTCTCTGCCATCGACGCCACCATGACGCCAGACAGTGTCCTTCTCTTGCGCGAGTCCATCTTCGCGCATCGGACTCCGAGTCTCCACTGCGCCACATCGCCAAGATCCACCGACATCAATGTGTAAGATGAAGCACCGCTCCACCAAAGAAGCCATCCATTGGTCCCTCGAGCCTGTGTACACCTCCCAGAATGACGCCCCCAAGGGGGAAACGACACCAGAGCGCCGCTGTTATCCGATCTACTGATCTAGGGTTTCCCCGGAGGTAGCGGATAGAGGTTTGGAGCTTCTCCACGGCGATGCCTTCAAGAAGGTAACGGCACAATAGAGTGCCGCCATCGCCGGTCCTGGCAACAATCCGAGAATGAGGTTTTCACCCGGATCCGCTCGACGAACCTCCATCAAGCATCGTGTGCATGGGTCGCCATCGATCTGAGCCGCTGCGTAGCGAGCAGGCCGCACCGGCCAGACCACGCATGGCGCCGACCTGTCCACCAGGCCCTCCATACCGCCGCCGCCGATCCGAGGTCAGATGGCCCGTCGCCACAGAACCGATCGCCGCCGCCGAACGCAGCCAACGCCGCTGCCCGAAGCAAGGCCGCCCGCCGCGTACGCAGCCATCGCCGCCCGAGGCAAAGCCGGCCGTCGCGCAGCCGCCGGTCAAGGCAGGGACGCCCGCCGCACCGCTAAGGCCAGATCGGCCGCGCCTCCTCACACCGCGGGGCTCCGCACCATCCCCATGGCGAAGGAGAGAGGGAGGCCCCCGCCACCGCCGTCGGCCCCCGGGCTATAGGCCGGCGGCATCCTTTGGCGGCGGCGGAGGGAAGGAGAGCCCCCAGCGGCTAGGGTTTCGTCCCCGCCCGAGTCGCCCGAGTGGGGGCGACGAAGGGGGGCAGGATGGGGCGACGCGGGTGACATAACTGTTAGAAAAGTTCTAAAAAGCCAACCAAAGCTTTCAGCAGTTTCATCATAGAGAAGCGCAGCACCAAACACAATAGTTTTCTTGTGATTATTTACCCGAACAATCAAACCAAATGGACGCTCATCATTTAATTTCCTATATGTGGTGTCAAAGAATATAACATTATAACATCACCGAAAGTTGCATGGTCTGAGACCATTTTGGAGTCGGCCAAAAATATTAGTTATCAAATCGTCGTCATCTACTTGAATTGAAAAGAAAAACTTGACATCTTCCGCTACCTTCTTCTCCATGTATTCTAACACTCCCCATGTATCACCTTTTGCGGCTTGTAGTGTTCTTTTTGTGTCCAAACGATTTTTCATGTCTTGAGGGGTAAAACCAAGGTTTTCCTGTCCACAGGCTTCTTTGGCCATAAGATCAATAGTTGCTTTATTTGAAATGCTTACAGACTTCGCGACCTCTGCACTTGCTATTTGTGCTTCGGTCACTTTTCTGTGAGATCTCAAGTGTTGGGCCATGGTTCCAGTAGCAAGAATGTGGTTATGTGTCTCCTCAAATTCATACACCTGAAAAAATCCATTCCTAAGACTTATTTTCATATGTGCATTACATCCACATCGTGATTCAGGCCTACTATAACTGAATGTATCTTCTCTCTTATCTTCAGCGCGAGCTACTAGTAATTTAAATTATTGTCTTAGTGCATCTCAAAATTATTATACTCCAAACAAATTACAAGTGGTCAATACCTTGACGAGAACAGAAAAATGTCCTTTGTTGTATAGTATCGGAGTTCTTTACTTTATGCTTGCTGCCTCTGGACGCTAAAACCCAAAACTTCAGCATACTTGTTATAAATGGAATAAGCCTCCTCATCAGCAACCCAGTCCCTCTTTGGCACCACAAGAGGTCAAGATATTCGGGTGGTTGATGTTGCGCAATCGCCTATGGATGACGGACCGGTTGGCGAAGCGGCAATTGCGTCCACTGTGCAAAAGCCTCCGAGGACCTACATCATCTTCTACTCAGCTGCGTTTTCTCGTGTGAGGTATGGTACGATGTCCTGCTCGAGAACCGGTTGCATCAGTTCACCCCCACCGGTGTGCAGAGCTTCAAAGAATGGTGGATGCGAGTTGCGGAGGTGGTCTCGCCGGCGTCTCACAAAGGTGTGCGCCCTGATACTTCTAGTGGCGCGTCGTATTTGGTTGGAAAGGAATAGCAGAGTGTTTGATAAAGTTGCAGTTATGCGGCTAGAGTCGCCTCTCGTATTAGGGACGATCTTGCGTTGTGGAAGTTGGCTAGGAGAGCCTCTGGTGGGTTCGCATGAGGATAGCTCAAGTTGAGTTGTAAGGTGGATGTGCAGGCTTCCCGTTGTCTGTTGTAATTTGCGTATGTGTTGTTTTCTCTCCTATCTTAATATATAAGGCACGCAATTCTCTTGTGTGTTCTTGAAAAAAAAATTGGAAGAGCTCCTTGTACATGAAACTCTATTTGCGTCCTACTTACAATGAAAATGGGATAGCTCCAGCTCTCTGTGAAAAAAAGGAAGAATGAAAGTCCGACACGAATAGGGCTAAGATCTTCTCTATGGTACAAAACGCGAACATTACCATGGTTAATGAATGCGTCCTTTTTTGAAAATAATAATAAGTCCGAGGTAACCACTTCAGCTTGTTCAGTTTGCGTAGAGTCACCTGAGGACACACATGGTCGTATCACCAGTGCACACTTGCATTGCCAATAGGGAGAGAAACATGCCGTTTCACTACAAACTCCACACCAAAGCCAAAACCGGTTGCTTACAAGAATCAATCGTTAACACAGCTGCAAAGGCTAGAGGCTCATGTCATAACTCATAAATTAATGTCCTTTCCACGGTTATCTCTGTAGATGAAGGTGCTCTAGCAGCAAGCAGTACCTTGCTTAATAGATCTGTCTGTTGCTCATTGACCTGACACGCGCATCCGACACCATTGCAATTTGTAAACAGGCAATATTCAAACAAGTGAATTCTCTTCAAACACACAGCAGGCTGAGTGAATTGCAGAAAACCACCACATTACAGCGTAGGTTAGCAAAAAAGACTCTTCTACGAAATTGTTGCAGAAAACACTGATTTTTTGGTCTAATATTTTGCAAAAAACACTGATCGATCGCTTAGGCCATTTTAACCGCGATTATGACATATGGGTCCCATATTTGATGACATGGCCTAACGTTTCGCAGTAGACGGGGTTAGATGAGGGATTATTTGGATATACAAAACAGTCCCCGTAATTTTACAGAGACACCCTTCAATCCAAAAACAAAAAGCAATCAACTCCTCCATGAATTTGGGCTGCCCAAAGAGCAGCAGAGCAGTAGCAGGCTGGCCATGACTGATGGGTCTCGTCACCGGGAACGGGAGCAGAGAGCACGGCCACGACGCAAGCGCATCCTCAAGGCGCAGGCGAGCCTGCTCTTGCTGGCGCGGATGCCGAGCAAAGGCGCCAGAGGTTGAGCCCGAGGAGCGGCGCGCAACCCCCTCGGCGGCGGTGGACGCGAAGCCCCTGCCGAACTTGGCGGCGAGGAATGCGCTTGCGTCTGCTCCGGCAGGTCGCCGCACCGGGCGACCCCGTAGAGGAGCCCTGTCGCCGCCTCCTGCCGCGGCTCGCCGCGGAGTAGCGCGCGGTCCGGGTGGCCTAGCTGGAGCAGCTGCCCCGGCCACCACTCCGCCTCTAGCGCGCCGACCAGACTACCTCCTATCGCTACCACCCACGTCCAGTGCCACCACATGCCAGATCCGGCCGGGTCCGATGTTCCCCGCCTCCACAACCCACGTCCAAGGACGGCCGGCGCCAGGATCCGGCGGGCCCAATCTCCACCACGCCTCGTTCCTCCTCCTCCCCATCAAGGCAGGTCGAGCTTGGCATGGCATGGGCCTGATTGCATTTTTTTTCTGATAGAAGGGTGTCTCTGTAAAAATATCAGGGACTATTTGGTAAATTCATATCACACCATGTCTAGCGCCGTCTGGGACCAACAGTTACGCCACGTCACCAAAGCTAGGTCCCACTTGTCATAAACGAGGTTAAAACGCCCAAACAGACGGGTCAGTGCTTTCTGCAAAAGATTAAGCCCAGAATTAGTGTTTTCTGCAACAATTTTGTAGAAGAGTCTTTTCTGCAAATCAATGCTGTAATGTGGTGGTTTTCTGCAATTCACTCCAGCACGCTCCACAATGAGCCAGATGTATTTCACCGCATCAATGTGGTCTCTAAGCCCAGCATAGCCTTTCATCTCGAGGATACTCAAGTTCTGGTGATCAAATTTTGGTGTATCCCCCACCACTTGGGTCTCAGAACGACTCAGAGTAAGCCAACACATCTGATGTAGCTTCTCAAAACAAGTCGTACATAGAAAAAAGAACGTTACATCATAAATATATGGCACATTGGCACCTTAATCAGAACTGTGCAATTTAAAATTTCTGTGTCTTGGTCTACGAACTAATAGTACTACTAAAAGATTGGCTGTGTGATAATGGTAACATTAGATTTTTCATAAAATAATGTTGATCATAGAGTAGCAGTAACTTTTCGTTACACATTCTTCTGTGTATAAAGTATAGTCATGAAAATGCATTGGTGTCGCTAATACTTTCTTTGTAGAGTAATGAATCAATTTTCTACTTTTCTACGTGTTCACTCATAGTGTATTTACTTGGTGTTCTAGATGTTGATATTATTCCCTATAGTTTGGTCAAATCCAGGATAGTAGGACTTACAACATGCTTAGAAACTTAGAACATGCATAAAAATCTATTTATTTTGCAAGTAATGTTGATCATAGATTGCGCTGGATATTATTATCATGGGTTACTGGAGTATTTGGTCAATTAGGAATGACAAGATCTTTGGATCAGCAGCACCACACCTCCATGTCTGGATCTTCTACTCCCCCCGTCCCAAAATAAGTGACTCAACTTTGTCCTAGCTTTAGTACAAAGTTGGTACAATGTCGAGTCACTTATTTTGGGACGGAGGGAGTACTATTTAAAATAAGGACTGTGGGCATCACAGATCAGAGCCAAGCAATCTAAAGCTGAGAAAATTAGAAGTTGGGTAGAAAAGTATCTACTAGATCATGTTTCCTAGAACTGGCACAAAAAGATAGCACTATTAGGGATGGGGATTTTAGGGAAGAGAAAAGAAGGCGTACCTTAGTAGAAAGTTTCTTGAGCAAAGGTGTGGCGGCTAGGACGAAAAGTGTCCAGACCATTTTATCAGTTTCCAAGTTGGAGAGGTACATAACTCTCAGGTTACTGAAAGCGGGGAAGAGCTGTCTCGAATCATCATAGTTGTAACGCAGATGTAGTGTTGAGAGGTTTATGTTGTGAAGGCAAGGAACATATCCAAACCGCACTCTGGACCTCGGAGCGAAGGCATTGACGTCGTCACAAAAGAACCGTTGTAGTTTTGGGACGCTGGTCAGCTCAACTCCTCGGTAGAAAGAATCACAGATTTCCAAGGTCGAGAGCGAGGATGTCGGAGCGTTTATCTGTAGGACGGGGTGGGAGCTAGAGCCACAATCCGAGTCGCTGAAGCAAATATTTTGCAGGGTGAGGCTGGTTAGCCAACTGAAAGCAACGGGGCAAGCACCAAGGAAGGACATGAAGCGTCGTCCAAACATGGCGCGCTGCGCCTTGTTGACCCTCCTGGTGTCCACATCCGCCCGTATGGTGAATTCCAGAGGATTGGCTGTGCTGCCACCGCTCTCGACAACTGCGTCTCCGATGGAGTGCAGGTAAGGGTCGGTGAGGTAAAACGTAAGGCACAAGCTCTTGATCCTCCGCTGTTCACTGGGGGCTAGCAACCACCTCGTGGCGTTGGTGTACGTCGTCATTATATCATCCACCATGCGACCCGAAGCATGCGGTATCAAGTCGGCGACGTCGATGACGAGATCGGAGAGCAGACGAGGGACGCGCCTCCATCGTCTCGCTAGGGCGCCGATCCTGACGGCGGTGCCCGTGTCGAGCAGATGGACGATAGCGAGGATTACATCGTCAGGCAGCGCGCTCAACCTGTCATGATCGACCCCCTTGCCCTGCTTATTAGCATATCATGATCAGGGCAATTATATGGAAACAGATCATCAAGGACGGTTGAGTAACCTGAAGAGTGGTTAAGTTTTTTTTGGGATAAAAAATAGTCGTCAATTTCACGCAAGGATCGATGCACGGATTAACAAAGGTAACAGCTGCTAGTGTTCATTGTTTTACTTACAAGGATAATCCCCATGACTGCGGATTGCGAATGGGAGCAGACGATGTCACCGCGCGCCGCCGGCGATTAATCGCCTGCCTCTCTGCGACCTGTACGACGACTCAAGTAACGAGCGACCTGCGCTAATTTTCGGGCTAAAACCTAATATGCCCAAGATTTTAGGAAGGAGGGAGTTTTTTTTTTTGGAAAATACTTTAATTCAACCGACTGATTTTCTGGCTCACGTAAACCTCGTCGCGAGCCGTCCGATTTCAGCGGATGCGCTCGAGCGCGCTGGCCCGTTAATCACGATTTGTCGCGGGCGCGCTAGTCCCCTGGTTTCGCTTGCGCATCCTTTCTTGTCCGACTTTTTCCACTGGTGTGGTCCCCTGCTGCCGTAGGCCGTAGCCTGATCGCTTTTGCATGCATGTGCTCGTTTTGAACTCCATCACCGCTCTTGCTGCCATGTACACTCCCGTATGCATGTACTCCCTCTTCCAAAATAAGTGTCTCAACTTTGTACAAGTTAGAACAGGAGTGGTATCAAGACTCCACTAGTATTTATTTATAAAAATTGACACCACGGTTACTGTTATTTCGAGAAAGATTGAGCACCTGTATAAGTTGCCATATCATGTATGTTTTTTTTCTAAAAATTACAAAATAGTGAGTGTTTTGCTAAACACAAGGCGCGACATGCTGTGATGTCCCTGACAGTGTCATCTATAACTTTGTTTTATGTTGCAAGTGTTTTGTTTTTTTACTTGCATGCCACATACAGTACATCCAATGTTTTTGTTCTCGGCATTTTGGCTACAACTAAATGAGATTGTTGCATAGGCAAAACTATCAAAATCATCTGGTTGATCCATAAGCAACATCAGCAAGGCGTTGCTACTTTTACGAGCTAGACGTGTTACGCTGCAAAACCGGAGGACTACTTGTACAAGACGGAAGCCTGGCAATGTTGCAATCTGATCGTCATTGTCACTGCAAAACCAAACGGTCATGCTGCAAAGCCCGCCGCGCCGGAGGACTACTTGTACAAGACGGAAGCCTGGCAATGTTGCAATCTGATCGTCATTGTCACTGCAAAACCAAACGGTCATGCTGCAAAGCCCGCCGCGAGGCGCTGCATGCTAAAGGAGGACGCTTGACCCTGCAAGACCAATCGACATCAAACCCGGATTTGCCGTGTTGCAAAGTCGGTCACACGGCGCTACATACTGCAAAGCGGACGCTTGACGTTGCAAGGTTGTTGACGACAAACCCGGAATGCCGGCCGCTCGACACAACATGATGCGACGTGGACGCTTGATGTTGCAAGGCCAGGTGGGGCTGCTGCAAACAGAACACACAACATTGCAAGGTTTGATCAAAACATAGACCACATTGCAATGGAAACATTTTTTTTACATGAACAATAGAAAACGGTTCGACAGAGTGCAACATGGGTCGTGTTGCAAAAGCCCCAAGCGCAACACAAGACATCTTGCGAACGAGTTAGGGCACACGGCTGATGCGAGCAGAGTCCCAACGACTGATGCAAGGAGTGTTCGGACGACTGATTTTGGGAGCGATCGGATGACTGTCTCGCACGCCATCCAATGGCTACCGAGACGGTCAAAGCGATCCGATTATCACCCAGCCAATCCGTAGGTATGTATTGCTTTTGTTTCCATAGCCGATAGATTTTATTGCAAAGCTAAATCAGCTAGCGGCGTTTTCGTCTCTTTTGCATAAGGGGTGTGCTATGTGTCAACAGGATAATAGTCCTAGAAGATTGACCGTTCGATGGAGCTGCGAACATCCGCCCGATCCCTCCCTGTGAGCGCGTGAACCTTTTGCAACAAGCCTCATGTTGTGATGAACGCTTTTGCGGAATGAGCCTTGTTGAAATCCTCCTAACAGTTTTTTTCCAACGCGACAGTCGTTCGATCTCCTTTTTGAGCCTTTGCAACAAGCATCATGCTGCGCTCAACGCTTTGCAACATGAGTCGTCCGATCTCCTCATTGATCCTTTGCAACAAGCATCGTGTTATGCTCAACGCTTTGCAACATGAGTCATCCGATCTACTCATTGAGCCGTTGCAACAAGCATCGTGTTCCGCTCAACTTTTTGCAACATGAGTGGTCCAATCTACTCGTTGAGCCTTTGCAACAAGCATTGTGTTGCGCTCAACTTTTTGCAACATGATCATTGTTTTTTTTTTTTTGCGTGGAAACATGATCATTGTTGCAATCACAAAATTTTGTTGTTTTTCTGCACAACAGCCGTCCGATCTGACCGATGGGCCTTTTACAACAAGCTTCGTGTTGCGCTTAATACTTTGCAACATGTTGGAATCCTACGAACAAATTTTTGTGTCTGGTCTACTTGCTGAGCCTTTTGCAACACGAGCCTTGTTGCAGTCCCTTGAACATGTTTTTTTCTGTGAGATCTGCAAACATAGTTCGTATTGCTCTCGCGTGCCTTGTAAAATGGATTATGTTGCATATGACTCAGTCAGGGACACATCGTGCGAGGACAACGCGGCGGACATTTCGCGTCCTATCGACCGGGAAGCATTTCATTTATACATGCAACCAAGCTGTGTCTAGGCGTTGCCAAGAAAAATGTGACTAGGCGTGGCCATAGACTCAAGTGCCAGAAAACGATACTGTATGAGACAGAGAAGAGAGAGTACTAGTTGAGGAGCGCAGCTAGACTAGGTGCTAGCGCTTAGTGAATCGGAGAAAAGAAATCCTGGCCTGGGCCACAAATTCACTGGCAGGAAAGTGACACCTGCATGCAGTCAGGGAGGCCGATCCAACGGCGATAGAGGCGGCTGATCCCACGCCTGGATCAGCCGGATGATGGGTAGCACACGCCTTTTTTTTGGATGATGGTACGACGGTGGTCATGGGTAGCACAATTTTCTGAATTTTGACTGAACATTTTTTCCATTTTGATGAAATTATTTTATATTTTCATGAGCGTAATTTGAATTTTGATGAACAATTTTTTAATTTCTATGAACATTTTTTTATTTCATAAACAAAATTTGGATCTAATGAACAATTTTTTAAATTTAATAAACGCAATTTGAATTTGAGAACATTTTTTGAATTCAATGAAAATGTTTTAATATGCTGAACACTTTTCATTTCGATGAACAAGTTTTGAATTCAAGAACATTTTTCGAATTTGACAAACAATTTTTAATATGATAATTTTTCTCTAAAATTCATGAACATTTTTAATATGATGAATTTTTTTTATTTCGATGAACAAATTTTGAATTCGAGAACATTTAAAAAAATCATGAACATTTTTTAATGCCGTCATTTCACACATGCAGCGCACTTATGGGAGGGCCCAATTCGTGCTACAGCTATTCCTAGTTTGAGGAACCTTCCAGAAGTTTCCAGTCCTGATCAGGTATTATTTTTTCTGCTATTCTTTGTACTGATTTTTCTTCTGTTTTCTAATTTCTCCCTTTTAAGTTTCTTTTATTTTTCGAAAAATGTTTGAAAATTTCAAATATTGTGCAGAACTTAAAAAAACATTCCTGTTTAAAAAAATACGTAATTTTTTTAAATGTTTGAGCTTCGAAAAATCACCAGGAATATGAAACTATGTTTGCGTTTGAATAAATTGTTCAGAATTTCAAAATATATTCCTGTTTTCCAAAAAAAAAACACAAACATAAAAAAAATTGGTTTTAAAAAAACTGTTGGAATTTTCAAAAATATTTTTCACTGAAATTTGTTCGCAAATTCAAATAAATATTCCCATTTTCAAATTATATTTGGGAATAAAAAATATTCACATTATAAAAAAATATTCAGAATTTTAAAAAATGTTGGTATTTTAGAAAAATCAGAAAATTCGAAAATTATTCACAAATTTCAAGAAATGTTGGAATTTCAAAAATTGTTTGCTTTTTACAAAAAAATATTGAAATTTCAAAAAAGGTTCACATTTTCAAAAAATGCTCACAAACTTCAAAAGAATACATGTTTCCAAAAAATGTTCACTTTTTTCAAAATTTGATCACAAATTTTTGAGCCGCATGCTACAGTAAACCTCGGGCTAAAGTTAATCGCGGGCTACATTACCTATAGACCGGCCCTGTCGGCCTTCATGCTTTGCATCAAGCCCCTTATTGGACGCAATTGAGCATCCAATAGTAGCTCCCCAGAGAGCGCCATATAGGCTTTACCCTACTTCCTAGGAGGCCAGCATTGGGTCCCAAGAAGTCGACCCCGGCCCTAGCAGACCTAGCAGCACACGGATCAAATTCGTAGCTGCAGTCCAGAAAGCATGCATATTTTTATTGAAGCTCAGTAAGCAAATAAGTACCGCAAATAGCTTGCAAAGTCGTAATCATGGAAAGAAGAACCTTGAATCTTGACACGAAGCGCCCATGAAGTAGAAGCATAAGCAGCCTTCCTGGAGCGACCAACGACATCTCCCCCTAGCCCGTAGGGACAGATCGAGAAGATCTCGATTTGTTCATATGATATGAGCTCAACACTGCACATTCAAATTAAGATCGCTTTGGTTCATATGATAGAAATATCATAAAAAGTGATGATCAGGCTACCGATCGTGGCCTTTTCTCAGTTAGAAAACCGCATCAATCATTGTGCGGGTGCGTACGTGTGTTGATCGCGAGCGAGCTCGGAACATCCACTCCTCTCATCATTGGACACATCAAACTGCCATCTCAAAAGGATCAATCGTGGCCTTTACTCGGTTCTTGCTCAGCCCTGTATTTTACAAGTACAGCAACCATGGCTGGATGATCACGCTGACATGCATGTTTGCTTGGTCTGTGTTAGAAGGGAGAGGTGGGATTGGTGGAATAGTTGTATTTCTTGAGCCTCATGGGCATATATATAGAAGTACATGGTCATCTTGGAGTACAAGGCAAGATAGAGTAAATCTTACGCTATCCTATGTTTCCTAAATAATCATTATACTCAACCGTCTGAGCTAGTAGTGCTATTGTATTTTGTATTGGCATTTTCTCGAAGTATGTACAATTATGAATTTGTAAAATAAAGGCCGGGACCAGGATAAAAATGCTTTGGCCAAGTTGCGTGTGCGTGTGCTTACTTCCCTCTTGGAAGGCATATCTCGTGGGAGTGGGACCATTCAGTGATAGGTAAAGGTTGATGAACAAGTTGTGAAAGTTATTCTTCTTTTCTCACGGCGCATTCAAGTCTTATCTTCTATTCCCTCCGTTCACAAATATAAGATGGTTTGGATATTTGTGAATAGATTGAAATGAGTGAATAAGCACACTTAAACATGTTTATATACATCCGATTCACAAAAAAATTTATAGAGCATCTTATATTTGTGTACAAAGGGATACTATCGAAGATTCGAGTTGCAAAACGAAGAAGAGATGATCCAGTTAATGAAAAAAACTAGATTCAAAAACCATACATCTCTCAGTTAAGTAAGGAAAACCGAGCAAAAAAAATACGATAAATGTTTAACTTCAACTTATCAAGAAGCTATGTTAGTTGCCGTTGATCCAGCATCAGTTGTTTGTCTATCAATTTCTCAGTCTTTTCCTCAGTTTCAGATGCCAACTAAACGAGAACCTGAAACAGGACATAGAAGAAGGCACAACTTGTTTATCAGGCAGTTCAACTTCAGGGATATGCACGGTCTAATTCTTCAGGGTGAAAACCTAGATTTTGACCTTGAGTGGTTGAATCCGGTGGCGATGAAGCTTGAGCTCGTTCCTTTCTAAAGGCGTTGCTTTTGAAGAATCTCGTTATTTTTGTGATGTCATGAGATGGATGGTGCGAATATGGTCATTGATGTAGTTTGCTGATAGCGGATCTGATCGCTTTGTCTGTTTTTTTCTCGCCTACGCATAGCTTTGGTCTTATTTGACTTTGCTATTCGTCGGCGTGTTTTTGTGTGTGTGCGTTGATGTTGACTGTGTGTATCCTAGCTATGCAAAGGCCGGGTGTGTGCTCAATATGTTTGTATTGTCTTAATGCTTCATTTTGAGCTAATAAAGTCCACCCTTCATCGAAAAATCAGGCAGTTCAACTTATCTGATAAATAAAGTTTCCGTTGAAGGTATCCAGTGCAATGATGCAAAATCAGCGAAGCCGACGGGGATAGTCGGTCAGCGTCGTTCGTGCCAGGTTGTCTGGGATTAGCTGTTGATGCGAGCAAATCAACCATTCTTTTTAAGTTGTACTGATGATGAGTAGTAGATGCATGATTAGTAAACAAAATGGATAGTGAGTACACGCCGAAAGCCTTAAGCGTATATTAGTGTTATAAAACTATCCGATGGATAAACAACTTTGGCGAAAACATCACAGTCACGGGTTCGCAGCATTTGACTAAAGAAGAGCGTGCAAGAAAAAGGTGCAATTTTGAAGTAGCGGATGACATAGACTAAACGAAATTTAGTCCAGAGTAAGTGGCAGGCAGCAAGCATAGATGTGAAACCAAAGTCGTGGAAAGTATGATAAACTACTACTAGTAGCTAAGAGGATTTCAACGAAGAAAACTTGCTGGTAGAAGGGGAAAACAAGCAACTAGGGAAAGTCTATACTAAATTTTCCAATCGCGAGCGAGACGGCATGCGGCTGAGATTAGTGGATTCTATTACGGCGTCGATTAGAGAAGTCAAATCGAGGTGCCCGTAATGTTACGAGAGTATTGTAGATAGTATTATGAATGTCAATTAGACAATTTTAATGAGGTGGCATAAAATTAAATGAAAAAAGGTTGAATTCATGATACCGTATCATATTAAATGATGTGTTACTATGTGTCATGCATGATAATAAATGAACTATCATATGATACCAACATATGATACTATACACTATGAATGTAGTATCATACACTACTATCATATGCATGATATTAGTATATCATACTTCTTACTACGACTAACCTAACCAATTCCTTCAAAAGCTATAGCTCCTCATTTTAAGTAGTTAACCGCATCTAATCGAATCCTCAATATTAGCGGATCAAAATTTTAAGGACCCGTGTGAGTGTGTATCCTAGGACAAAGTGCACTTCATGGAAGCCGCCAATGCTGTTGGTCGATGCGGCTACTTGGCAGGGTGCATCGGAAGAAGGAACAAAAAGATGAAAACAAACTTTCATGTGCGGTCAGTTTGTTTGACGAGTTAAATTTAAGATTCTGTTTAGGTCCGGCCACAATTTAAGTCCTCAAATTTTAGGCAAATTTGAAGGAGTTAAGTTTGAGGACGCGTATAAGGAGTTGAATTATAAGTGATCGGCTAGAGATGCTCTTACCACCCTTCTATTATGACTTGTGTGTGGTTCTCAGAAGTAATTTCTTTTTATTAATAGGGAAATCCTCGGCCTCTAAATTAAGTGATGTACGCAATGTTTTATTAATCATCTAGATGTTTACAAGATTGAGGCATACAGTAATTCAACAAGGAAATAAAAAGACGCTTATCACTGTCCAAAGGGTAAAAGGAAAAGAAGTAGGAAAAAACAAGTCATGCATGAATCACATATTCTACTAACGTGCCGCCAATCAAATCGGTTGACTAAATTCCGAGTGGCCATCTCTCATTGATTGTGCTCAAAGACCGTGGATGCCCTGCTCCTTACGAAGTAAGTACCATCGTATAGATCCTACTGATGGCCTAGAAGATACTATGAAAAAATGGACTTAACTCTGTTAAAGCATTCATTACGAGCGTTCCAAATAGCACACAGTAGAGCACAAACTTTCACATGGATCTGAGGCTTCAACTTGGGATGGACCCCAAGTGGCCAAGTAACCAATTTTCGACATATTACTTGTGGGTAGAGGTAATTAAAAGTTATGGAACCAGCACGATAGTAGCTTGGCAAGCGGGCAGTGAAGAAATAGATGTTGAATCAATTCCACGTTACCACAAAAATAACACTTAGGGCATCCTTGACTATTTACCATTTTGGGTTATCTTTTGTCAGGATCACCTCTCTATCCAAATATCGCATGAAGATTTTTTTCCTTTCATTCTTCAAATATAGTAGTGATGAAAAGGTTGACTGTCATTGATGAGGTCCTTGTACATAGATTTGACTATGAAGACGCCAAAGGTAGTAATCTTTCAAAGGAATGTGTAGGAATCATCTATAACCATCATCAGCCTTTCAACAAAATTTAACCAACCTGTCCATTTGTCACCAATTATATAGTAGTCACTGCAGTGCAACATTCAGTAACACCCGACCCATTATCGAGGAAAAATAGATATATTTCCGTTGCATAATATGATAAAGTCGTAGGTATTACATAACTAGTGGCATATTCCCCAACTGTGTATCTTCCGAGAACCTAGTGGTTAAAACATTGCCCACCACAAATGCACCTATGCAAAACAAAAAATTGACTCCCGTGAGATCTTTCCAGACGGGCTAGTCGGTTGTTTTGGCCCTGAACATAATAGAGGGTTTTGTCTCTCTTCATCGGTGATGTTGTTACTCTGGTGCGCTGGTCCTATGAGGCCTTGGCACAACGATTTTCTAGCTATCTTCTACAACAAGGTTAGTTTGATTCTGGTCGGAGAGGGGCAATCACGGTGGTGCACCTTTGGCTCGCTCTAGTGCTTGTAGTCATTTTTAGATAGTCCATAGACCTGGTTCTATTTTTCGTTACCTTTGATGTTCTCTGTACTGCCATGATTTATTATGAATGGATCGGAAGTTTCTCCCGCAAAAAAAAGAACGTAGATGCTTATTCATAAGTAGTTCTCTCCAAACCAAGTCCTCACTAAGTATCTTGTAGAGCCATTTGTTTCATCAGACACTTATTTTTTATCTCGAGGTCTTCCACCCCTAGACCACCTTGGTCTTTAAGAAGACATATCGCATTCCACCTCATCATGTGGTATTTACCCTTATGTTCATTAAATAGCCAACACAAATCTAGGCATGTAGTAATCCAACATTTTCCTTGCCCCTTTAGCTATTTCAAGAAGAAGAGCATGAACATCGATAAATTGATGAAAACATCACTGATTAGGGTGAGCCTTGCCCCATAAGAGATAAATCCAATAAAAATCTTTTTTCTCAAAGTGATCTTCAATACATTTTAGTTCTTTGTTAAGAAGTTTACGAATATGCATTAGAATACCAAGGTCTCTAAAAGGGAATGAGCCAACCTCACAAGCAAAAATTTGATTGTATGGATTCTCTTCCTCTATGGCTTTTCTAAAGCAGAAGAGTTCACTCTTTATGAAAGTAAATGTTGAGGCCCGGTAACTGCTCGAATAAACATAATACGTTACATGTTTTATCCTTCTCAATGCCATGTTCCATAAAGATAATGGTGCCATCGGCATATTGAAGTACTGATGTAACACCCCTTGTCATTAGCTACAGTAATCACTTTTGATAATGACATGTCAGGAAGCCTAATAGTGCATAATCATCATTAGCATCATATTGCATTTCAACTCCTAACTCAAATTCAAATTTAAATGAAAGTGGAAAATAAAAGTTGTCCAACATAGAAACTAAAATGTTCGATGAATAGTAGATAAATCAGAGGCTATGATAAAATTGAAAACAACATTATTGAAATTTGATAAGTGACTCAAACAACCTGTAACAGTGGATGGAAACATTAAATAATAACCTTTTCATTAATCTAAAATAATTATGAAACGATGTCCACCCCGAACTAGTTTTCGGTGGTTGGGTATATAGCACGGTGAATTGTGGGCCAACTCTCGCATTTTACAAAATTCATTTGGTGCCCAATCATTTTGTCAAAACAGAAAACGATTAAAGAAAAAGAAAAGAATCAAAAGAACAAAAAAAAAGAAACTAATCCCCCACTCCCGGCCCAACTGGGCCACAGCCCAGCCGGCCGGCCCAGCTCCTGGCCCACCCCCGCGCCTATATGGCCTCCCCCTGGAGACCCCGAACCCTAACCCCCACTCACCCCCTCGCTCACTCCCCCCCCTTTTCCCCAATCCAGAACCGGATCGGGATCGGCCCCGCGCCCTCGACGTCGCCGCCCCGTCGCCACGCCGCCTCGTCCCCGACGCCCTGCGCTCGCGCCGACCGCGCCCCGCGCTGGCCGACGCCGCACGATGCCGCCGCCTCGTCCCCGACGCCGCCCCCTCGCCGGACCCCGTCGCCGTCTTCCCCGCGCCCACTGCCTCCGCCCTACACCGTACTGTGAGGCCCCGGCCTCTCCCCTCTCTCATCCGTCGCCTCGCTCTCTCCGGCCACTCCGCCCAGCACCTCGCTCATCGCCGCTCGCCGCGCCTCTGTCGCCGGCCCGCGCCTGCTCGCGCCGCCCCGAGCCCGCGCGCTCGCCCTGCCCGCGCCCGACGCGCCACCGCCGCCGTCGCCTCGCGCCCCCCGCGCCTGCCGTTGCTGCTGTCCGCCCCGTGCTGCCGCTCGCCCCTGCCGCTGCACGCGCACGCGCCCGCGCATGTGCTGCCGCGCCCTCGCCACGCCCCCGCCGCGCCCGTCGCACGCGCCCGCGCCCCGCCACCCGCACGCCCGCCGCCCCTGTGCCACTGGCCCGTGGGGCCGAACCCCCATGTGACGCTGACGAATGGGGCCCAGCCTTAAAAATGTTTTAAGAAAATAGAAAATAAAAATAATAAAATTAATTAGTTAATTAATTAAGTTAATTAATCCTGATTAGATTAATCCAATTTAATTAATTAGTTTAATTAAATGTTAATTAATTAGTTAACCACTAATTAACCTAACAGCCTATGACATGTGGGACCCACGTGTCAGGACGCCTGCTGATGTCATGCTGACGTAAGCATAACATTGTTTCGGATAATGTTAATTTAAATAATTAATTAAATTCCAGAAATTAATAAAAACTTTAGAAAATCATATTAAATAATCCGTAACTCCGATGAAAATACTTTATACATGAAACTTGCTCAGAATTCCGATACGAACCCGAATACGCCCTTCGTATTCCCGTCAGATGCCTCTAGCTATGAGAACATTGAACTTTTAGACCGTTTTCAGTAAATGAATAGTGCCCAACTTTAATTAAATAAATCCGAATAAATTCCTAAATTAACTAAATCATTTAGTTAGGCAGTAGAACACACCGGCATATCATTTAGGCATGTCATACATATTGTTTGCATTATTGCCGTGAATTTATTGTTTCTCTCCCCCTCATTCTCTCTCTCGATAGACGCTGAGACCGACGACGCTGCACCTGGGTACGACTACACTACCGACGAGCAGCCCGTTGACGATCTCTCTCTCTTGCCAGAGCAACCAGGCAAGCCCCCCCCCCTGAGCATCCAGATATCGCCCATTCTATTCTCCTGCTTGCATTAGATTTTGCTACTGTTAATGTATGCTCCTATTCTGATGCATAGCCTGCTGTTGTAACCTGTTCATTGCTACCTTACCTGCCTATGATAAACTGTTTAGTTTAGGTTGGAATGAACCATCAGTGACCCCACCACCTTATCCTTGTTGCCCCTGCTTGGTCATCGACGACTCGATCAACGTGATCGTCAACCAGAGACCGACACCTCACTTCACACCCCCTTAGTTGTACGACTCTGCGTAGTAACTATCGAGTGCCAAGGGTTATACCTCGTAACGCACTCCCGATGAATACTCTGCAGTGTAGCTGTTCGGTCGTGGTCATCGAGGGTGATTCCTCCTTCTCCACTTCCGATACGACTCTGCCGTGCAACCCTCAGTGTGAACCTCGAGGGTGATGCCTCATACGTTCACCCTGATGATTTCGTTGAGTGGAATTCGCCGAGGGTGATTCCTCGGGTTTCCCCCCTTGATGTTATGACCACACGGTTACTTTGACCCTTGTTACAGATGGGTCCACCCTGGTGGGTACCCGCTGGGGATCTATGATTTTCGGGTGTGCCGGAAGGGCACTCGAGTGTGACATTGTGGCGGAGCATCAGAGACTCTGATTGTCTCCGCGTGATACTAATTGAGCCTATTGGATTTGGGTGTGTGATCTGAGTGGGTCGACGTGCCCTATACGCACTACCACCACGCGGGATAATGGTTATGGGACCCTCTGCGAAGTACGTTTCTCCCGAAAGCTTGTCTGACGTCATGATTCACCGTGCGGGCTGATTGTCGGGATTGGGCTGGATACTTCACTGACGAGTTCAGTGTCGCGCTTGCACCTCGGCCAGTCTCGCAACGCGCAGGGTGCCCAGGGCGATGGCCCGAGACCTCTGGGTGCATAGGTTAGTCCGGCGTGCTGACCTCTCTGCCGAGCCTAGGTAGGGCATTGCTTCGTGTTGATCTTCCGAGGACGGGCATTACCCAGCAAGTGTGTCCGGCCAGAGTTGATCGAGCGTGTTGGGTAACAGTAGTGCACCCTTGCAGGGATGAATCTTCTATCGATAGCCGGTCCTACGGTAAAGGACACTCAGTTTGTGTATCCCGATCTACTACTTAAACTGGATACTTGTTACTTAATTGAAGCTTCGGGATCGCTTTCTCGCTTGGGAGTCGAGGAAGGATCTTTAAGCTGTACTTCAACATGTTTGCTAAATAAAATGCTATTCTACTCTCTTCTACTGCTGCAAGATGATGGCCTTGTGAAGATGTTTGAAGATGCTAGTCTTCGATAGGACTAGGCCTTCTCTCTATTCTGGCATTTCTGCAGCCCAGTCCACTTATACAGCCTTCCTCCATTGATAATGTTGCATATGTAGAATAGATCCTTGCTTGCTGAGTACTTCGGATGAGTACTCACGGTTGCTTTACTTTCTCTTTTCCCCATATACCCCACCTTGATGATACATCAGACGATGGAGTCCAGGAGCCAGATGCCACCACCGGAGCTTACTACCAGGAGGGTCCAGAGGGTACTTACTACTGGATCGAGCCAGCTGACCAGGAGTAGGATCGGAGGCTCCCAGGCAGGAGGCCAATGCCTTTCGATCTAGTGTCGCTGTTTGTGCTAGCCTTCTTAAGGCAAAACTTGTCTAACTATGTCTGTACTCAGATAATATTTGTGTGACTGACTTATGTATTCGGATCTTCGGATCCCTGGTCTGTAATATTATGGACCTCCGTTTAAATTATGTTAGAGTTGTGTTGTGATATCTTCCCGTGAGTCCCTGTGCTTGATCGTACACGTTTGCGTGTATGATTAGTGTACGATTGAGTCGGGGGCGCCACAAGTTGGTATCAGAGCTGACTGCCTGTAGGAAGCCTCCTTCCAATTCCTTGGCCGAAGTTGAGTCTAGACATCGAAAAACTAATTTACTAGCTTGGCTGTGTGGCTTACGGGCCCACGTCGCCAACTGGGTGGTATTAGGATCTTTTATTCCTCGTCTATACTCTGGGACTCTGATCTCTCTTCTACTCGGGTTAAATAAATTTTACTAACGCCGACACTTAGGATCTCGTAAATCCCGTCTACCCGGAGAGCTGGATATCTGTGCGATTTCCCTGTCATTGATCTGATTAGTCTGATAATCATTTTCCTTTCCATTGTTTTGTTTAACCTTTCTCTACGAGTTGTGTTAAACTTCTCATTGTCATTTGACAAATCTAAATTTCCTCTGTTTCAGATGGACCGTTTGTTTCCACCACGTCCTACGACACAGCTTGTGCTTCGCACTTGGGCTCATGATGCCCCTGGGTTTCCAGCTGTCCTGATCGCTCTCATGACCAGACTTGGCTACCGTTGGTACCCTGAGTACTTGGTTTACGAGGATTACCGCGAGTTCAATCAGGAGCAGTACCATGCTGATGTTCATATCTATGATCAGCAAAATGACTCAGACACCGAGCTACACCTTTTCCATGGTATCGGCGTGACGATTGAGATGGCAGTCCATGATGCCGCCTACTCTGCTGTCGCACGTCTCCGAGGACAGTTCAGCGATATCTTGGATGACTCTGAGTTCCGATACATTTCGTATGCCCCTGCTGGAGATGCTACTGGATACTACACAGCTATCTGTGCCCCGTTCGAGCCTCGTTGCTATGACCCGCGTGTTCTGATTCAGTGCACTCAGGCTCTGGATCGCGCTGTTCGGGCTCTTGCCGTCGAGTTGGTTGCCACTCGAGCACGTCTCTACGATGCTATGATGCAGTTGCTACCCGTTGTTCGCGCAGGGATACATCCGGAGCACATCCTTTACCCGCGCAGGACTCAGATGTGTGCTGGTATTGATTGGCCTGCTGTTGGAGGTCATACACCCGCACATGGACCTCTTCTTACAGCTCGAGACCGGATTCTGCATCAGAGTGCACATGGAGCGCAGGATCCTTCCGCGACGAACATTCGTCGTTCGCACTTGCAGTTACCCCGTTTCGGTGGTTTTCTCCGACGTTGATGTAGCCTTTGCTATGTCTCGTTGTGTACTTCCTTACCGCGTGCCTGCGCGCCGCCTAGTATGTCTAGCTTTTGAAATTGCGCCGTTATGCTGTCCGCATGTACCCGACTCTGTGTATGGATCTGTATGTCTTAATTGACTACTGTTATGTATCTGTTACACTACTTAAATTGTTCTCGAGTTACATCATGTTTGTCACTAAACGCTTGCAATTGCTTTTACTAAACTACCCCCTGTTGATACTTAGCAGGATGGTTAGACCAGGTGGTCGTGGTTGTGCCCCTGAACGCCCACCACCGCCAGACTATATGGCGGCTATGATGCAACAATTTGAGCTCAACCGCCAGTTCATGGTTGGAATCATGGCTCAGTTTCCGCATCAGAACAACCAGAACCAGAACCCAGCTTCAATAACTTTGACAGAGTTTATGCGACTCAACCCAACTCAGTTCCGCAACTCTGACAAGCCACTGGATGCAGATGACTGGCTCCGCGACATCACTCATGAGATGGAGTCAGCTAATGTCGCCCCTGCCAACTTCGTCAACTTCGCGGCCTTTTTCTTAAAGGGACCCGCAGCTCAATGGTGGGACACACACAAGCGTACTCTGCCTGTTGGAACAGTCATCACCTGGTATGAGTTCCAGGCTGCTTTCCGTACACGTTACATCCCTCAGGCAATTATGGAACGCATGAAGACCCAGTTCCATAACCTCACTCAGGGCAACAAGACCGTCGAAGCTTATCAGCGGGAATTTCTAGACCTCTCCCACTATGCTGAAGAAGACATCGCTACAGATGCACGCAGACAAGAGACGTTCCGTAGTGGACTACACCCCGACCTCAAGCTTGCACTAGCTGCTCAAGACTTCAATGACTTTTCAACTCTGACGAACAAGGCTATTCTTGTTGAGACCGCTCAGATGGAATACAAGGACTCGCAGAAGCGCTATCGTGATGCTGGCACATCTTCGGGCTCAGCATCGAAGCGTCGAGTTTGGATTCCCAACAATGCGATCCGTTCCAATGCCTCTGCGCCAAAGAACAACTATGCTGCACCACGTCTGCCTCCTCCACCACCGAGGCAGCCAAAAACTCAAGCTATTCAAAACAATACTCCTCTTCGTCCTGAAGATGGTCTGTGCTTCAAGTGCCGCAAACCAGGACACCAGGCTAAAGACTGCCGCCAGAATCAGAATCAGTTAGCCTTTCCCCGTGCTGGCCGTGGCAATGGTTGTGGCAACAATCAGACCCGCAACTATAATACCGGGTCTGCTGCACATGGTCGTGGACACACTTACAACATTGACATTGAAGAAGTCCAGGATCAACCTGCTACTGTGATGCGTACCCTTCTTGTTAACTCAGTACCTGCTTCTGTTTTATTTGATTCAGGAGCATCACATTCATTCATCTCTGGAAAATTTGCATTTATGCATGGCATTCGATATGAGAAAATGCATACTCCATTAGTCATTAAAACTCCCGGAGGTCACTGTCATGCTGATGTTATAGCACCTGACGTTACCGTCGAAATTAAAGGGTTGGAATTCCTTGCATCGCCCATCGTCCTGAAGTCTTCCACCATAGACCTTATACTCGGAATGGATTGGTTGAAAGCTCACATTGCTTCGATCAATTGTGCCACTAAAGTCGTCCAACTTCTTCACCCCACCGATGAGATAGTGAACTATACCGCCCGCATTACTCGGGACGCCGAAGCTCAGATATATGCTCTGAATGCTTTGAACGCCTCACCTCTGGAAGGGATCGAGAACGTTCCTGTCGTTCGAGATTTTCCAGACGTCTTCCCAGAAGAACTTCCAGGAATACCCCCGGCTAGAGCTGTCGAGTTTGTCATTGACTTGAAGCCTGGCACCGTCCCTATTGCCAAGCGACCTTATAAGATGCCTTCGCATCACCTACTCGAGCTTAAGGAAGAAATCGACAAGTCACTTAAGAGTGGTTTCATCCGCCCCAGTTCCTCTGCTTGGGGAGCACCTTCACTCTTCGTTAAGAAGAAGGATGGAACTAACCGTTTGGTTCAGGATTATCGGCCCATTAACCAAGCCACAATCCAGAATAAATACCCACTGCCCCGGATCAATGATCTTTATGATCAACTCGCTGGATCATCGGTGTTCTCTAAACTCGACTTGAGGTTGGGTTATCATCAGATCCGTGTCCGTGAAGAGGATATTCCCAAGACTGCATTCGTCACTCGTTATGGCTCCTATGAATACACCGTCATGTCATTTGGCCTAACGAATGCTCCAGCAACTTTCTCCCGTCTGATGAATTATATATTCATGGATTACCTCGACAAGTTCGTCGTGGTATATCTAGATGATATTCTGGTTTATTCTAAGAATAAAGAAGAACATGCTGAACACCTCCGTTTGGTACTAGAAAGGCTCCAAGAACACCAGTTGTATGCCAAGTATTCCAAATGTGAAATTTGGCTTTCTGAAGTAACTTACCTTGGACATGTGATTTCCAAGGATGGAATTGCTGTTAACCCCGAACGAGTTCAGGCTATCCTTGACTGGACTCCCCTGAAGAATGTTAAGCAAGTCAGAAGTTTTCTCGGACTTGCTAGTTATTGCCGTCGTTTCGTTGAGAACTTTTCCAAGATTGCAAAATCATTGACAAATCTGCTTCACAAAGGTGTTAAATTTGAGTGGACAGAAAAATGTCAAGAAAGCTTTCAGACACTAAAAGATAAGTTGACATCTGCCCCAGTATTAGCACCCCCGGATTCCCAAAAGGATTTCGTGATATACTGTGATGCCTCCCGTCAAGGATTAGGCTGTGTCCTAATGCAAGAACGCAAGGTAATTGCTTATGCCTCCCGACAATGGCGTCCTCACGAAGAAAATTACCCAGTGCACGATCTCGAACTTTTTGCGGTTATCTATGCCCTGAAGCTATGGCGACATTACCTTCTCGGTAACCGTTGTGAGATATATACGGATCATCAAAGTTTGAAGTATTTATATACTCAACCAGATCTGAACCTTCGTCAACAAAGATGGCTCGAGACAATTGCCGATTATGATATGAATATCTCATACACCCCTGGCAAGGCAAATGTAATGGCCGATGCTTTGAGTCGCAAGGCTTATTGCAGCAACCATGTGGTTCAGGAATCACAACCTATGCTTTATGAAGAGCTTCGCAAATTGAACCTCCATATTGTTCCACAGGGTTATCTCAATACCCTCGTTGTCGAACCAGATTTAGAACACAGCATCAAGACTATGCAACGGTATGACTCTGAAGTTGAAAGGATCAAGCGATACCTTGAAAAAGGAAAACCGTCGGAGTTCCATCTTGATAATGATGGGATCCTATTTTTCCAACACCGTCTCTTCGTACCTAAGTTCAAGGATGAGAGAGAACACGTTATGATGGAAGCTCATGACACTCCTCTATCAATTCATCCTGGTAGCACAAAGATGTACCGTGACATTTGTCAGAGATACTGGTGGCCTAATATGAAGCGAGACATTGCTCGTTATGTTTCTAAGTGTGACGTTTGCCGCCGCGTTAAAGCTCAACATCAAAGGCCCGCAGGAACTCTGCAACCCCTTGCGATTCCTGAATGGAAATGGGACAAGGTCCAAATGGATTTCATTACTGGTTTTCCCAAATCCCAGAAGGGTCGTGATGCTATTTTTGTCGTCATTGACCGATTCTCTAAGGTTGCTCACTTTCTGCCAGTTAAAGAGACAATCACTGCTAGCCAGTTAGCAGACTTGTATGTTTCCCGAATTGTGTCACTCCACGGTGTTCCGTTGGAGATCAGTTCTGATCGTGGCAGCCTCTTCACCTCCAGATTCTGGAATAGTTTCCAAGAAGCTATGGGAACACATCTGTCGTTCAGTACCGCTTTTCACCCTCAGTCACAGGGTCAAGTTGAACGAGTTAATCAAGTGCTCGAAGATATGCTTCGAGCTTGCGTCATCTCCTTCGGTAAGAAATGGGAGGAATCTCTCCCGTATGCCGAATTCTCTTACAACAATAGCTATCAGGCTAGTCTGAAGATGGCACCGTTTGAAGTTCTTTACGGACGTAAGTGTCGAACCCCTCTGAATTGGTCAGAAACTGGGGAACGCTCACTCGTCGGACCGGACATTATTCAGCAAGCAGAAGACCAAGTCCGCATTGTCCATGAACATTTGAAAACTTCTCAGTCTCGTCAGAAGAGCAACTATGACCGAAAGCACCAGGAAATAGTCTATCAACCTGGCGAGCAAGCTTACCTCCGCGTCACTCCGTTGAAAGGCACTCATAGGTTCGGAATCAAAGGCAAGTTAGCTCCTCGCTACATTGGCCCGTTCCGTATTCTTGCCCGTCGAGGAGAAGTGGCCTATCAATTGCAGTTGCCGCCAAATCTTTCTCAAGTACATGATGTCTTTCATGTATCCCAACTCCGTCGCTGCTTCAAGGATCCTATTCGAGCTGTGGATCACGAAGTGCTTGAATTACGGGAAGATCTGTCTTATCCAGAATATCCCATCCGTATTCTTGATGAAGCTGAATGTCGGACTCGTCAAAAGTCAATCAAATTCCTCAAGGTTCAGTGGTCAAATCATTCTGAAGATGAGGCCACCTGGGAACGCGAGGATCGACTTCGTGAAGAAAACCCCACTTTCTTTCAGTCTTCCTCTTAATTCTCGGGACGAGAATTCTTGATAGATGTGGAGAATTGTAACACCCCCTGTCATTAGCTACAGTAATCACTTTTGATAATGACATGTCAGCAAGCCTAATAGTGCATAATCATCATTAGCATCATATTGCATTTCAACTCCTAACTCAAATTCAAATTTAAATGAAAGTGGAAAATAAAAGTTGTCCAACATAGAAACTAAAATGTTCTATGAATAGTAGATAAATCAGAGGCTATGATAAAATTGAAAACAACATTATTGAAATTTGATAAGTGACACAAACAACCTGTAACAGTGGATGGAAACATTAAATAATAACCTTTTCATTAATCTAAAATAATTATGAAATGATGTCCACCCCGAACTAGTTTTCGGTGGTTGGGTATATAGCACGGTGAATTGTGGGCCAGCTCTCGCATTTTACAAAATTCATTTGGTGCCCAATCATTTTGTCAAAACAGAAAATGATTAAAGAAAAAGAAAAGAATCAAAAGAACAAAAAAAAAAGAAACTAACCCCCCACCCCCGGCCCAACTGGGCCACAGCCCAGCCGGCCGGCCCAGCTCCCGGCCCACCCCCGCGCCTATATGGCCTCCCCCTGGAGACCCCGAACCCTAACCCCCACTCACCCCCTCGCTCACTCCCCCCCCTTTTCCCCGATCCAGAACCGGATCGGGATCGGCCCCGCGCCCTCAACGTCCCTCGACGCCGCCGCCCCGTCGCCACGCCGCCTCGTCCCCGACGCCCTGCGCTCGTGCCGAGCGCGCCCCGCGCTGGCCGACGCCGCACGACGCCGCCGCCTCGTCCCCGACGCCGCCCCCTCGCCGGACCCCGTCGCCGTCTTCCCCGCGCCCACTGCCTCCGCCCTACACCGTACTGTGAGGCCCCGGCCTCTCCCCTCTCTCGTCCGTCGCCTCGCTCGCTCCGGCCACTCCGCCCCGCACCTCGCTCACCGCCGCTCGCCGCGCCTGCTCGCGCCGCCCCGAGCCCGCGCGCTCGCCCTGCCCGTGCCCGACGCGCCACCGCCGCCGTCGCCTCGCGCCCCCCGCGCCTGCCGTTGCTGCCGTCCGCCCCGCGCTGCCGCTCGCCCCTGCCGCTGCACGCGCACGCGCCCGCGCATGCGCTGCCGCGCCCTCGCCACGCCCCCGCCGCGCCCGTCGCACGCGCCCGCGCCCCGCCACCCGCACGCCCGCCGCCGCTATGCCACTGGCCCGTGGGGCCGAACCCCCCTGTGACGCTGACGAATGGGGCCCAGCCCTAAAAACGTTTTAAGAAAATAGAAAATAAAAATAAATAAATAAATAAATAAATAATTAATTAGTTAGTTAATTAAGTTAATTAATCCTGATTAGGTTAATCCAATTTAATTAATTAGTTTAATTAAATGTTAATTAATTAGTTAACCACTAATTAACCTAACAGCCTATGACATGTGGGACCCACGTGTCAGGACGCCTGCTGATGTCATGCTGACGTAAGCATAACACTGTTTCGGATAATGTTAATTTAAATAATTAATTAAATTCCAGAAATTAATAAAAACTTTAGAAAATCATATTAAATAATCCGTAACTCCGATGAAAATACTTTATACATGAAACTTGCTCAGAATTCTGATACGAACCCGAATACGCCCTCCGTATTCCCGTCAGATGCCTCTAGCTATAAGAACATTGAACTTTTAGACCGTTTTCTGTAAATGAATAGTGCCCAACTTTAATTAAATAAATCCGAATAAATTCCTAAATTAACTAAATCATTTAGTTAGGCAGTAGAACACCCCGGCATATCATTTAGGCATGTCATACATATTGTTTGCATTATTGCCATGAATTTATTGTTTCTCTCCCCCTCCTTCTCTCTCTCGATAGACGCTGAGACCGACGACGCTGCACCTGGGTACGACTACACTACCGACGAGCAGCCCGTTGACGATCTCTCTCTCTTGCCAGAGCAACCAGGCATGCCCCCCCACCCTTGAGCATCCAGATATCGCCCATTCTATTCTCCTTTTTGCATTAGATTTTGCTACTGTTAATGTATGCTCCTATTCTGATGCATAGCCTGCTATTGTAACCTGTTCATTGCTACCTTACCTGCCTATGATAAACTGTTTAGTTTAGGTTGGAATGAACCATCAGTGACCCCACCACCTTATCCTTGTTGCCCCTGCTTGGTCATCGACGACTCGATCAACGTGATCGTCGACCAGAGACCGACACCTCACTTCAGACCCCCTTAGTTGTACGACTCTGCGTAGTAACTATCGAGTGCCGAGGGTGATACCTCGTAACGCACTCCCGATGAATACTCTGCAGTGTAGCTGTTCGGTCGTGGTCATCGAGGGTGATTCCTCCTTCTCCACTTCCGATACGACTCTGTCGTGCAACCCTCAGTGTGAACCTCGAGGGTGATGCCTCATACGTTCACCCTGATGATTTCGTCGAGTGGAATCCGCCGATGGTGATTCCTCGGGTTTCCCCCCTTGATGTTATGACCACACGGTTACTTTGACCCTTGTTACAGGCGGGTCCACCCTGGTGGGTACCCGCTGGGGATCTATGATTTTCGGGTGTGCCGGAAGGGCACTCGAGTGTGACATTGTGGCGGAGCATCAGAGACTCTGATTGTCTCCGCGTGATACTAATTGAGCCTATTGGATTTGGGTGTGTGATCTGAGTGGGTCGACGTGCCCTATACGCACTACCACCACGCGGGATAATGGTTATGGGACCCTCTGCGAAGTACGTTTCTCCCGAAAGCTCGTCTGACGTCACGATTCACCGTGCGGGCTGATTGTCGGGATTGGGCTGGATACTTCACTGACGAGTTCAGTGTCGCGCCTGCACCCCGGCCAGTCTCGCAACGCGCAGGGTGCCCAGGGCGATGGCCCGAGACCTCTGGGTGCATAGGTTAGTCCGGCGTGCTGACCTCTCTGCCGAGCCTAGGTAGGGCGTTGCTTCGTGTTGATCTTCTGAGGACGGGCATTACCCAGCAAGTGTGTCCGGCCAGAGTTGATCGAGCGTGTTGGGTAACAGTAGTGCACCCCTGCAGGGATGAATCTTCTATCGATAGCCGATCCTACGGTAAAGGACGCTCAGTTTGTGTATCCCGATCTACTACTTAAACTGGATACTTGTTACTTAATTGAAGCTTCGGGATCGCTTTCTCGCTTGGGAGTCGAGGAAGGATCTTTAAGCTGTACTTCAACATGTTTGCTAAATAAAATGCTATTCTACTCTCTTCTACTGCTGCAAGATGATGGCCTTGTGAAGATGTTTGAAGATGCTAGTCTTCGATAGGACTAGGCCTTCTCTCTATTCTGGCATTTCTGCAGCCCAGTCCACTTATACAGCCTTCCTCCATTGATAATGTTGCATATGTAGAATAGATCCTTGCTTGCTGAGTACTTCGGATGAGTACTCATGGTTGCTTTACTTTCTCTTTTCCCCATATACCCCACCTTGATGATACATCAGACGATGGAGTCCAGGAGCCAGATGCCACCACCGGAGCTTACTACCAGGAGGGTCCAGAGGGTACTTACTACTGGATCGAGCCAGCTGACCAGGAGTAGGATCGGAGGCTCCCAGGCAGGAGGCCAACGCCTTTCGATCTAGTGTCGCTGTTTGTGCTAGCCTTCTTAAGGCAAAACTTGTCTAACTATGTCTGTACTCAGATAATATTTGTATGACTGACTTATGTATTCGGATCTTCGGATCCCTGGTCTGTAATATTGTGGACCTCTGTTTAAATTGTGTTAGAGTTGTGTTGTGATATCTTCCCGTGAGTCCCTGTGCTTGATCGTACACGTTTGCGTGTATGATTAGTGTACGATTGAGTCGGGGGCGTCACAACTGATAACCCACCATGAACAATATGTGGAATTAAACTAATAACATGACCAGCCTCCATAGCTCAGATAATGAGAACCGCAAGAAGGTCAGCAACAATGGTGAAAATAATGGGCGACAAAGCCCCCTTGCTGCAATTCCTTTCATGTTTCAAAATAGTGACAAATGTCATTATTTACCTTGACGCCAACTCTACCCCACTTATAAATTAGTCAATCCATTGACACCGGTTAGTCAAGAAGCCTTTCATGCGCACAACGTATTGCAAGAATGGTCATTTAACTCTGTCGTAGACCTTTTCAAAGTCCACCTTGAAGATAACTCCATCAAGTTTCTTTGAGTGAAACTCGTGAATCATTTCATGTAAGGCAACAATCCCCTCTCGGATGTGACACCCTGCCATGAACAATGTTTGGTTCGGTCTTATCACTTGGTAAGCGATCGTGGGTACATGATTTGTGTGCCACATTGGTGAATATTTTGAAACTGATATTCGATAGGCAAATAGGACAAAACTTAAGAATTATCCACTATGCAAACCTATATTTCAACAGAATGTCGCAGCAGGACACGGTACATTTTTGCCCCATTTTGTATCACCTTGTTTGTTATTCGCTATGCCATTGGTTATATTCCTTGCATATGTCATTGGATCAGTTAGTTGCATATATTATTGGATCAATTAGTTGCATATGTCTATGTTGTTAGTTTATTTGGAACCATGATCAGTTTAGAACAATATCATGTCGAACAGAGGGTCAAGAGCCTACAGACCCTATGGAATATGACTTGGGGGATACAAATTGTCCTACGTTTGATATTGGGGGAACGTCGTGCACTAGCAAGATGAAACGACGAAGATACCCAAGGCAACATGTCTGACATTCGTAACATATGAGGATGTTTTGTTGGCTGAATTTTGGTTGGCCACAAGTATGAATCCTATATGTGGAACGGAGCATAAGGACAACAAGTATTGGGAGAAGATCCACAAGCATTCTCATGAATACAAGTAATATGTGGATCCGCGTCCTATCAATACCACCCGCAGTGTGGCCTCTCTCCAACATAGATAATCCATCATCCAAGACAAGTTGAACAAATTTGTTGGGCACTATGCTTCCATGCTTAACCGGAATCAAAGTGGGATTGGAGTCGCAGGTCACCTAAGTTGAATTGCTTCATTTTGTCATAATTTGCATTGATAGTTTTTTATGTCGCATTCTCATGATTACATATTGTTTGATAGATGGTGTTGTCGACCACTTTTTACCAATAAACCGAGAAAAGGCCATTCGATTTAGCCATTATTATGTGAAATTGAATGGCAAACCAAAGCGTATACAACTTGTGGAAGACCTCAGGACCGGCAACAAGAGGTTGAAGAAAAATGATGGCCCAAGTTTCCAACAGTCCATCGGATCGGATAAGGAAGAGGAATAAGTTCTAGGGGAGAATGGATGAGTCGCCGTGCAAATGAACAACATGCAAGTGATGGGAAACAAGTGGGAGAAGGGAAGGGCCACCTGTGACGCTGCGGCAACAAAGATGTTCACTACATGGACGGGCATTTTTTCCATAAGGGGAGAAGAAAAACACGTTCATGTTGAATGCGCAAAAAGAGAGGATGAATTAGGACCGGGAGAGAGTGAATAACATGTTGCAATTTGAGAGGGAGAAGATAAAGTTGCCAAAGAAAGAGGCATGTGTCAAATGGGAGCTCGAGAAGGCCCGGACTTTTGGATCAATAGATCCTGAGAGGGAGAGGTTACAACTTGCTCGAGACACGAAGTGTTCAAGGATAATGTTGAAGGACACAAGCCTCTTGGATGCGAAAGGCAAGAAGTGGCCTGAGGGGAAGAAGAAGGAGATCAACCTTCATAGGGAGTACAAGGCGGCGAGAACGGCAGCCGAAGTAGCGGACGCATCACAGATGACGACTGCGACAGAGCATGCGACATAGATGGCGTCCCGTGAGTGATTCATCATGTTAGCCAGACGTGGCCCGGACGTTGAATTTTATTTTTGGCATGTCTGGATTGTTGAATTGTGCTTTATTTTGCTTTGTTAAATTGTGATGAATTTAGGCTATATGATCAAAGTGCATGATTTGCATGGATTTGAGGGTTTGATATGTAGATCGTGGCTGTCCGACAGGACATTTAAGGGCTCGTCGGCGCCGTTCGGAGTCGCGTCCGCGGACACTTAGAGAGCCGGTGAAAGAACATGCGGTGCCCCCATGTTTAGTTTTGGTAATTGATGACAATCTCTATGGACTAATGGTTGCACTGAGTTATATTTGAAGGATTTGTCCATAGGCTTTTCTTGGAGTCCATTTGTTGGTTTCAAGGAGAGTTTGTGATGACCAAGATGCTATTCAAGGAATTACCTAAAGATTGATCATGTGAGAGGTTGATCAAGACTAAGTCAAAGAGTGAATCAAGTTGATCAACACACAGAGCGTAGAAGATGTACCGAGGGGGATCAAGCGATCCCATGGTATGGTAAGCATTGTCAATTACGCTTTGTGTACTAACCCATGGTCTTTGTGAGAGTTCTTTATGGGGTTAGGTTGCGGTGTGCAAGTTCAAGTGGATCATCACGAAGAGATCATATGCTTGAAGCTTGCCGTCCATTGTGGTGGTAATGGACTTGTGAAGATGAGCCAAAGAGTGGCTCACCCATAGTGGAGTATGGGGGAGCAATCAACTAGTCTTCACCGAGCCAACGGAATCAAGAAAGGTGGTCCCACTTGAGGAAGTCAAGATCGTCATCATCTAGCTCAAGTGGACTTTGTGCAAGGCAAAGGTTTGCCCTTGATAGGTTTTCTCTTTTACCGGTCTCATGGTGGTTGTTGGGAGACCGGGTTATAGGATCGATTGCCGTACTATCAAGGGGGGCTCTCGATGAGTAGCTTGATCGTATCGTTCATAGAGAGCTCAAACCATTGCATCCTTGCATCATCTCTATTGGTTCTTGTTTGGTTCTTCTCCTTGTGAGATTTGGAGCTTATGGTCATCTTGATGACAAGCTCGAGTTCATCGAAAACGGAGTTCACATGCATCTTCTATGATGTTTTCGATGTTGGAGGTTATGCCGGTTCTTCTCTGTTGGAGGTTTCACTCCTCTATAAGCTAGGCATACCTCCCCTGCCTCTTCTTACTATAACCAGTCGCTGTTTTGATGCTACTCGTTGTCTTCTATCCAACAAGCTTGAGTTTGCTCAATTCGGAGCTCATTTGCAGAAGTTATGGCAGTTCTGGTTTTATTGTATCCTTCTGGTGTCTTTAGCTGCAAAATGAAGGCCTCCAAGTGCTATTGTTCTGTGGCGTGCGGAAGTACTGCTCAACGGAGCAGTAGTACCGCAGTGGCCCACGGTAGTACCGGCCAGGGAAGCGGTAGTACCGCGCTATGCGGTAGTACCGCTCCTCAGGTGCGGTGGTACCGCTCCTCAGGTGCGGTAGTACCGTGGCCTCTAGCCCAGAACACTGGCATGCGCGGAAGTAGGAGCGGAAGTAATTTTTTACATCCGCGCCCTACACGGTAGTACCGCTCTCAGCATGCGGTAGTACCGTGCCGGATTTTTGCACTGACCGAGAATCAGCGGAAGTAGCCACGGATGTAATTTTATTAGTCCGTGCCTTCCCAGCCTAGTCGAACCCTGCCTTGCGGTAGTACCACAAGGGCGCGCGGTAGTACCGCTCCGGCGGTTCTACCGCTCGTTGTTTTAACACAACAGGGCCTCGTCTGGTCACTGCCGCCCGAGCGGTAGTACCGCACCGTCTAGCGGTAGTACCGCAACTCCTTGCGGTAGTACCGCGGACGTGTGCGGTAGTACCGCGTGTCGCGGGCTGAGTAAGTGGGTAACGGTTGGATTTTCCCCCTCCTATAAAAGGGGGTCTTCTTCCCCCTTGAGTTTAATCCTCTTTGGCAAGTTCTTGAGCACTTCTCTCTCCTCCATTGTTGACCTCTCTTGAGCTTGCTTTCTCTCAATCCCTTCATGGATTCTTGCTAGTTTTTGAGGTAAAAGAGAGAGGAGATCTAGATCCACGTTTCCACCAATCACTTTCTCCTCTAAGTGAGGGGAACCCCTTGGATCTAGATCTTGGAGTTCTTCGTGTTCTTCTTTCGTTCTTTCTCTCATTTTCCTCCCTAGCATTAGTTGCTTGGGTGGGATTTGGGAGAGAAGGACTTGGGCACTCCGTGTGCCCTTGCCATTGCATTTGGTGCATCGGTTTGAGTTCTCCACGGTGATACGTGGAAGTGAAGTTTGAGAAGCTTATTACTCTTGGGTGTTTGGGCACCCTAGAGCTTGTTCCTCTTGGGTGCCTTGGCGCCCTAGACGGTTGGTGTTGTTCGGAGCTCAATCATTGTGGTGTAAAGCTCCGGGCAAGCGTCGGGGTCTCCAATTAGGTTGTGGAGATCGCCCCGAGCAATTTGACGGGTACGGGTGACCGTCCCCAAGGGTTGCCAAAGTGTACGGGTTCGGTGACCGCCCCCAAGGGTTGCCATTTGTATGGGTTCGGTGACCGCCCTCAAGGGTCCCTTAGTGGAATCACGGCATCTTGCATTGTGCGAGGGCGTGAGGAGATTACGGTGGCCCTAATGGCTTCTTGGGGAGCATTGTGCCTCCACACCGCTCCAAACGGAGATTAGCATCCGCAAGGGTGTGAACTTCGGGATACATCGTCGTCTCCGCGTGCCTCGGTTATCTCTTACCCGAGCCCTTTACTTATGCACTTTACTTTGTGATAGCCATATTGTTTCTTGTCATATATCTTGCTATCACCTAGTAGTTTATCTTGCTTGCATAAGTTGTTGGTGCACATAGGTGAGCCTAGTTTGTGTAGGTTTTATGCTTGATAAATTAACCGCTAGGTTTATTTCGCATTTGTTCAAGCCTAAACCGTAATTATTTTAAAGTGCCTATTCACCCCCCTGTAGGCGACATCCACGATCTTTCAGCCGGATTTGCAAGTCGGTTGTAGATGGTCTAAGGGCAACTTCAATAGCTCCCTTAAAAATCTTCCCGTAAACTGATTTTTTGGCCTTCTCGTACAAGTTAGGAAAGTTTTCTAGAAGCAACTTTTGTCGGTTCCCCTAAACCTCTTCCCCTAAATTTATTTGTATTTTATTTTTACTTAAATAAAAAAGATAATTGATTAGGACCTGCCAGTTAGTGACACAGATGACAGCGGGCAGTGCGGTGACCGCCGGCGAGGGGCGGCGCGAGGCGGTGCGCTGGGCATCAGCGCGGTCGTGATGGGACGGGCGCGGGCGGCGGCAAGGAGCGGCAACGGTGGCAGGGCAGACGTGAGGGTAATAGTTGGTGAAACTTCAGCCCGCCAAAAAGATACAGAAAGGTGATCTATCCGTAAGCCTGCGGGGAGAAAAAGCTTCTCTTACGGGATCCTTTAAAATTAGGACCTCGATAATGCCCGAATGTCCGGGACTTGACCATGACAAATCGAATGTTTTAGATGGTAAATAGTGACGCGAGAATGACAAGATTAGTTGATAAACACGATACATTCATGCTCAGTGTAACTTTTGCCAGAAAATTGTTGCGAGCGTCAACTAAAGTTGGCATCCTCGCGTCACTAAAATTACCATCTAAAACATTCGATTTGCCATAGTCAAATTCTGAACGTTCGGGATTAATCATTTCTATAAAATTAAGGCCAGTATACGAAAATTGTTGAAGATGTTTTTGGCCTTAACTTCGCGTAAACAAACGATTATTTTAGAGAGAGAAATTGTTGGAGTTGCTCTGACATTCACGATTTTTTTCGCAAATGTTAACGCCCACATGTATGGCACGAAGCAACATGGCCCAAGCGCCTCCAGTATCATTCATTTTACCACATCAAAACAGATGACATCAGCGGGAATCTTTTTGGTTTTCGGCTTAAAAATGTTTTATCTTCTAATTTTAAAATCTAATTAAAAATCCGTTTTCACCATTAAATCCGTCTCGACGAGATCTTCAAAATTAGATCCCATGTTGATATGTTTCGACGAAATTTTTTTTTTTTGTCAAAAGTTGCCATGATGTTTACACTGTAGTTGCCATAGTGTTACACTAAAGTTGCCATGTGGCAATTTTAGTTTATAGAGCATGGCAATTTTAGTATTTTGATCATGGCAATTCCAGTATTTTGACTATAAAAATTATTTTTTGTATGAACCATGGCAATTTTAAGTGCATGTATCATGAAAATTTTAGTTTATGGTTCATGGTAAATCTAGTTTCTTAATTTCCCATTTTATAATATGTCAAAATTTACTTTTAAATATAGAAAAAAATAGCTGAAACATATCATGGCAACTTCAGTGTAAACACCATGGCAATTCATGTGCAATAGACATGACAACTTTTAAAAGTCGTCAAAACATATTGATATGAGATCTAGTTTCGAAGATCTCGTCGCGATGGATTTAATGGTGAAAACGGATCTTCAATCGGATTTTTTTATTAAAGAGATAAAACAGTTTAAAAACTGGAAATCCAAAAAGATTCCCACATACATGCATACGATGACGTGGCGTAGTCTGTGTGCTATAGGGCGTGTGGGCGGGTGTCGCTCCCACCACACGTGTTGACGTTATCAGCATCTTTTTTTTTAATGCAAACAGAGTTTTGAAGGAGCGCAAAAAAGGGGACGGGCGATCGTTCTCACTATAAGGCGACCGGTCGCGCCCTTTTGGTTGCGTCCTATCCTATATACTACTACTAAAATAATCCCGCGAACCCGCTCCGGTGGACTTCTTAGTGGGAACACGTGCCGGGCAGACAGTCTGAACGGCTACGCCGTCCGATTTTCCTATCCAGCAATTCGTCGCCGTCTAAATTTCTCCCGGCTGAACTCATGCGCCGACTGATCCCGGTGCCCGCACGTCATACACGTTGGCTTGAGGATACTCAAAGATTCCCACGAGCGAGCTGTCAACGAGAGTTAAAAGATTCCCACGTAAATGTCAACTGGCATTCGTAAATCTCAACAGCCACTATATATACACGTCGGCACGGGCCACGAGCCCAGAGATCCCGCCCCGACTCCTCCCCTCGCCTTGGCCGCCACCGCCGGCCGCCGCGCGCTCCGTGCCGGAGATTGTTTGGTCTGCCCCTCCTCCCTCCGGTCAGGGCTCTGCTCTCCCCTAACCTGCCTCTTCTTCTCCGAGTTCCTCGTCCCATCCCGGTCTTCTTTCGTTTTTTCTCCTCGCAACCCGACGGAGACGGGGTCCAACCAACGAGGCCTGCTGGTACTGGACTGTCTTGGATTGGGTTTCTCTCTTTTTTTTCTTGTTGGCAAGTAATCCTAGTAGTTTGATGATTGGGGTTGGATGGGTTGTCATGTTCTTTCACGGGTTTCTTGGGGATCGATTCTTTCTTTTCTCCGGCAGCGAGCAATCATAACCCAAATCAATGCGCTATTACTTGCCGATTTGGTTACTGCGTGCTGTCCGTAGTCCACCCGTCATCGTTCGATCGTGCTCGCACGAGGTCGATCTGCGTTGATGCCGTAATGGAGTTTCCAACGAAGCCCACCGCTGAGACAAAGATGGAACGGCTCCAGTCCTGGCGGCGCTAAATCGGATTCATGGCGTGAATTGATCGCTTCCTAGGTTCCGAGGGCCGGATTCCTACTACAAGTGACCAGGGAATTGGTGCCTTCAAGGTTCAAACTTCAGTTTTAGATACCTGCGGATTTAGACACTTTTATAAAAATCAGATACCGGAATTAGTTTCTTGTTGTGTACAATTGTCTAGCATCTTGCAATGAACTGTGTCGCTGTGCCAAAGTTTTGCTTGCGCAGACGTCTGCTTCTTTCTCTGAAACTCTGACGAACAAAATCTTCGGGTGTTGAAACCCAGTATCATGCCTTTTTTAGTCCTGATTTCTGAACCAGTTACATACAACTCTTTGCAGTGCTACCGACTTTGGTTAGGCAGGTGAGCTCGGTTATCATGGGCCTCGAGGTAGCAGGTGGCGGGGAAGCTGCAGTTAAGGTACTTCCTTTCGTTCTGCAACTTCATCTGATGGTTCTTGTAGTACGGTTCTTAACTTTGATTTGATGATTTTGTACTGACTGCTGCTACTTTTGGTTGTGTTTGACAGGGGAAGTTCTGGGGTATAGTTGTCTGTTTTTTCTTGGGAAATGGAAGCCTATTTGCCTGGAACAGCATGCTTACCATCGAGGATTACTATGTCTCTCTGTTCCCGGTATGTGTTTGCTTGTGAAACTCAGTTGATGTTTTTATTGAAATCCGTATGCAAAAAATGTGTCTCGTTTCCTTTCTCTGAATGTTGCAGCAGATTGTTTAATTGATGATCTGATTGAAGCCAGTAGTATTCAGTAGCATAATTCTAGCACTTCCTTTTATATAAGCTAAAAAAGCGTTCTTCTGGATTTGCTTGGACTGTTTGGGTAAATTAAGAATTGGTAGCGTACTCATTTCAATGATGCAGTTTATCCTTTCTGCCTTACACTGTCTTAACTTCTTGAGCTGAGATGCAGATATGACCCCTTCGTTTTGCAGAATTTGTTATGTTTCAAACATTCAGATTTATTATCACAATGACATTTGACCTATGATATTTGACTGCAGAATTACCATCCAACCAGAGTTCTTACACTAGTATACCAGCCTTTTGCCTTTGGACTCACCTGCTTCTTTGCATACTATGAAGCAACGATGAACACGAGGAAGAGAAATCTGGCTGGTTTTGCACTTTTCTTCCTTAGCTCTTTCGCGTTAATATTGGTAAGTATATTGGGTATTGCCGTTTGCCTGAAAGGAAAAATAATAATATTGACGTGCCAGTATGGCAGCTCATGTAAATCATCGTTCTTATTGTAGCTGGACGTTGGTACCAAAGGACATGGTGGAATTCCATCATACATTGGTGTATGCATAATCAGTGCCTTTTTTGGAACATCTGATGCGCTTGTTCAAGGTGGCTTGGTTGGCGACCTTTCTTTGATGTGTCCGGAGTTCATTCAGGTTACTTTTTGGTCTATTCCTGTACTTTGTGATGCTCGTGGTTAACTTTTTTATGTCTCAGACTGAGAATAATTTGCCTTTCGTTACGTAAATCATCTGTTGGAATTGCAGTCCTTCCTGTCGGGCTTGGCTGCATCAGGAGTTATAACATCAGCTTTGAGATTAATTACGAAGGCAGCTTTCGAGAACTCACAAAATGGTCTTCGAAATGGAGCTAGTACGTCCAAATCTCATCAACATATATATTGTTATTTTTGCATAATGGGAGACATCTCTGACGGCCTATATGATGCACGCAGCCCAATCTCATGAACTCATGCAGATTCAGTAAAATTGTGATAAAAATTTAAGAATAGCAGAATGCTATAAATCCACTATGATCATAAGATTCATCAGTGACAACGTGAAGAAATCCATTTCAGAACTTGTTTATATAACTTTCTACTAGAATGTTTAGGTGCTTGTTACAATCTTACTTGCAGATCTCCTAAAATATCACACGATGTATGTGCATAACCAATCCATGTATGATTTTTTGTGCAGTGCTATTCTTCTCGGTAACATGCATCTTCGAGCTAGCTTGCCTCCTCCTATACGCATTTGTCTTTCCCAAATTACCCATCGTGAAGTACTACCGCCAAAAGGCAGCCTCTGAAGGGAGCAAGACTGTTGGCAGCGACCTTGCTGCTGCAGGAATCAAAACTGATCAAGATAGGCAGGTTTGTCTCTCTGATCATACCAATGCCTACAATGAATCTTCTACGACTTTGCCATGAGAATGAAATGTTGATATACTGATTCGCAGGTTGAGGAGGATCCCCAAAAGCACGAACGTTTAAGCACCAAGGAGCTGCTGATGCAGAATATAGACTATGCTCTGGATATCTTCCTGATATACGTCTTGACTCTATCAATCTTCCCTGGGTTTTTATCCGAAGATACGGGATCACATGGCCTGGGAACATGGTAATCTTTCTTGCACCTGTACCCACAAAATTTACCTGGGAGTATTGTCCAAGTAGCTGACATGTCATTGTTCTGACGAAATTCAGGTACGCGCTTGTGCTGATCTCCATGTACAATGTGTTAGATCTGATTGGTAGGTACCTACCGCTGATCAAATGCCTGAAGCTGACGAACCGCAAGGGCTTGATGGCCGCCATCTTCGCGCGCTTCCTGTTCATCCCGGCGTTCTACTTCACGGCCAAGTACGGCGACCAAGGGTACATGATCTTCCTAACTTCCTTCCTCGGGCTGACCAACGGCTACCTCACTGTGTGCGTCCTCGCCGAGGCGCCAAATGGGTACAAGGCAAGTCTCCTTCCTCACCAATGCAAGCATCGCAATGCAGTATATTCCGAAAGAAAATTTGTGTTCCTTGTCGATGCAAACATCGTAGTACAGTATTCAGAAGGAAAGCATTGGTTTTTGGTTGTGCAGGGGCCGGAGCAGAACGCTCTGGGAAACGTGCTCGTGGTGTGCCTCCTCGCCGGCATATTCTCCGGCGTCGTGCTCGACTGGATGTGGCTGATAGGCAAGGGCTGGTAGTCGAGCACTCTCCGCTGTTTGGTCTGCGCGATTCGTTCGGTGTCGGGCGGGAGGCGCTAATGCTGGCGGGTCTTTCGCGCTCCATAGGTAGATAGGTGGTTGCCGAAACAAGGATGCTGCAGTACAGTGGTGTATTCCGAGTGGTTGTTTGTCTTCTTTCTCAAAAGAGATTTTAAATGTTTGTAAATAACTTGGCCGCGACATGCAAACGTATCCTTTCTGGCTTCCCTTTTTTGTTTAGCCGCTTGGGCTGTCTTCCCCTACTTACCGTATTGGACGGCATATTCTTCAGAAACAAGAAGGGAGTTTGTTCATTCAGACTTGTGGGATAGTGTTAGTTTTGCATTCATTCAGTCGTAACGAAAAGCGTGTAAAGCATGGCATTGTGCTGTGGCGCCAGTGATATACGATCGGCCCCGGTCTCCTTGCTGTGTTGAGAGGAAAAGAGGGCACATCAGCTCGGGCATGTATGGGAGCTTGGGACCAAGATACAGCATCGCACATGAGGTCCCTTTGCTCCTTTGTTGTTAGTGTTGGCCACATCACACGATGGTGTTGTCCTACAGAGAACCAGAAAGAGGTAAATACACCGGGAGTCATAGAACTTGCACGCAACGGTCAGTTTGGTGCATAAACTTGTAAAATATGTGTTTTTGGTCATCAAACTTACGCGGACGTGCGAATACGGTCACATTTCCCGTACGCGGGTGTATTCACTGCCTACATGGCATGCCATCATGGCTAGGGCCCATTGTCAGCCTGTATTCACTGCCTACATGGCATGCCATCATGGCTAGGGCCCATTGTCAGTGGCTGATGCATCGTGCACGTGATATTTTTACAGAAACACCCTCAAGCTTTTTTAACTTCCTACAAAAGCCCTCCAACCGAGGTAATGTTAAAACATAGTCTCCCGTTGGGTCCTAACGGTCAGTGTGCGCTGTAAATAAATTGGGCTGGAAAAATAGGTCTACGGGAGTTCGAATCGTGACTAGCTATAATAGGGCTAGAGTACTAGCCACACCATCTCATCCTGCTTCTTATTTTATATGGACTACCAAGGTATATATCATTTAGGCTAAAGGTACACATTTAGAACTATGTTTTTTTCTCAACATTTTCAAGTTTAAATTATTCAGATTCAAACAAAATTTTCGCTGATTTGTCTGGAAGAAATTTACGTACATTCATTCTACACTATATTCTCCTTTTCTAGATTTTATAATTTAAAATTATTAGATTCAAGCAAAATTTTAGTTGATTAGTCTGGAAAATTTACGTACATTCATTCTGGCCTATAATTTCTATTATCTAGTTTTCCAATTTAAAATTATTCGAATCCAAACAAAATTCCGTTGATTTGTTCAAAAGAAATTTACGTACATTCATTATGAACTATATTATCTTTTATCAGGATTACTCAAATTCTAAAAAAAGTTGATTTGTCTGAAAAATTTATGTACATTCATTTTGACGTATATTGTCTTTTATCTAGATTTTCAAATTTAAAATTATTCAAATTCAAACAAAAAGTTCGTTGATTTGTCCAAAAGAATTTATGTACATTCATTCCACAATACAGTTTGTTTTATCTAGATTTCTTAATTTAAAATTATTCGGATTGAAACAAAAATTTGGTTGATTTGTCCCAAAACGTATATTCATTCTGCACTATATTTTGTTTTATCTAGATTTTCTAATTTTAATTTATTGAATTCGAACAGAAATTTGGTTGATTTGTCCGTAAAAAATACATGCATTCAGTCTGCACTACATTTTCTTTTATCTAAATATTTTAATTTAAAATTATTCAAATTCAAAATAAAAATATATTCGATCTGTCTGAAAATTTTATTTACAATATAAGTTGTTTTCTTACATAGAAAAAAGAAAGAAGAATACATACGATAAATTATGTTTATCTCTTCATGTGTCATTGTGGCTGGATGGTTCGAACCGGGGCTTCCACCTTTTCGCGGACCCTTTTCCGGTTTGATTTCTATTTTAATTCAGCCACACGTGCACGGGATACGGCGGCTACGGTAGAAAGCACCGTATTTGCACACTCACGCAAGTTTGATGACCAGAAATATGTATTTTACAAGTTTATGTACCAAACTGACCGTTGCGTGCAAGTTCTATGACTCCCCTTGTATTTACCTCAACCGGAAAGCACAAGGTGGTGTGGGCGTTGGCAAGTGGGCGTGGGGCCCTGCCTGCTTGTTCTTGGATTGCATGCCAACTGGTGCCAAATCATACCTTTCTTTTTCTACTACCTCTGTCCTAGTTTATAAGTCTCCTTTATATTTTGTGCCAAATTTTGACTAGAGATTTAACTAATAAAATATTAATGCATGCCACCTAAAACCATATTGTTGAATTCGTATTTGAACATACTCCCTCCGTTCAAAAATAAGTGTATCAACGTTAGTACAACTTTGTACTAAAGTTAGTACAAAGTCGAGACACTTATATTTTGGGACGGAGAGAGTAGTTTTTAATTATATTATTTTTTTATGACATGCATTAACATTTTGTTAAATAAATTTAAGGTCAAATTTTGACATAGAATACAAAGGGGACTAATAAACTAGGACGGAGGTAGTACTCCTTAGAGCATCTACAGTTGGGCGCCCTAAACCGGCCTCAAACGCTCGGGCGGCCCGCCCGGTCACTGACCGGTCATGATTTTTCGACCCAGACGGGCCCCTCAAACGTCCGGGCTGACCGGCACCCCTCATATCCAGCCCAAAGATGGGGTTGTCCGTCGCCGCGGTGTGAACGCTACGTGGCACCGCTCCGGCTCGCCGCCCGAGACCAAATCCGACTATTTAAGCCGGCCAGCGTCCCGCAACCCTAACCAATCCACCTCCCCCCTCTCCGCGCCGCCAGTCCGAGCCCATCCAGCTCCTCCCTCTCCGGCGCTCTGCCCATGGTCTGGCGCTCCGCCCACGCTCCAGCGCTCCGGCATGGTCCGGAGGAAGATCACCTACTACGTAATGCTGATGCCAGAGCGCCGCTACGAGATCCAGCAGGAGATCTAGGCGAGAGAAGCCGCGCGCATCGCCCGCATCGTTGTCGGGCTGCCTCCGGACTCGCCGGAGTCGGAGGAGGAGGAGGAGGAGCTGCCGGAGCAGCAGCTGTCGGGCTTCAACATGGAGCAGGCGGAGGCGGAGTTCCCCGTCGCCCAGTCGGAGGATATGGCGGAGCAGCAGGCCATCCAGGAGTCCATCCAGGATGAGGCCTATGTGGAGGCCAACCGGGCGTTCCTCCGCCAGAAGCAGGCGGCGTCCGACGTGCTATTCGCCAAACTAGACGCGGAGATAGAGGCGGAGGAGGCCGAAGCGAAGCAGATGAAGGGGCCGGAGGAGCCGAAGCTGCAGTTGTCGCCCATGCCGCCGGAGCCGGGCACGGAGATGGTTGACATCTCCGACGACGAGTAGTTAGGTCATCGACGTAGTACATAGGTTTATTTTCGTTTGCATGTCTTTGTATGGATTTAAGAATCTAGTATGAGATGCCCGGATGCAGCTGTTAAAATTTGATGCGTGCCCGGTCACTGCCCGCGGACGCGCCCGGGCGCGTACGCGGGCGTTTGAGGGGCCATATTTGACATATCCGGCTGTAGATGCTCCTAATCCAACTCCAACATAGACACTTTGGTCCGCGCATGTCCGTTCTGACAGAAATGACGGCCTAGCGCGCCTCTGCAAACGAACAAACGTCCGTTTTTTGGTCCGCCGCAACCCATTTCCAATCGAAAATTCGGATTGGGTTTGCGTCAACGCGCGCACGGCGCTGACGCGCACGACGCTCTCCCATGTCCTCCCCCATGGCCCACGCGTCGGTGGCACAGCGGCCACTCTTCCCCTCCCCCTCCACACTCGACTCCCCCAGCCTCGCTGCCGCCACCCACTTACGACGCTTGGACACTACTCAGGCCGCCGCCGCATCCACCCACTTCCCCACCGCCATACCGCATCCACCGAGGCCTAGCCCTTGCCGGTATCTGCAGCCGCTCCTCGCCGTCGTCGGAGCACGAGAAATCACGGTCCTTCACCGCCACCGCCACCGCCCTTGCCTGCACAAGCACCGCCGGCGGTGCGAACTTGGACAGGCCTACTGCCTGCACGGGTGAGGACGGGGTCGTTCTCCGGCCGCTACTCCACCACGCCCGTAAGCTTCACCGCCCACAAGGTGTTGGGCCTTTTGCGCACAAGGTACAATGGACATCGGTGATGAGTTTTTTTTACAATAATGTCATATGTTCGTTGGATGATTCATCGTCCGCCGATGGGGATCTTGTGGTTGATACTATGGTCATCAATGATCAAATTTCTAGGTAGTGGCCCAGGTTTAGGAGGTCGATCCAGGGCCATGCTCTGGCATTGAATCGCAATAGAGAGAGCGGCCATTGCCTACTCTATAGCGATTATTCTCAGTGCACGTCCCCACTCTACAATCCCTAGTTTTTCCTGCGACACTTCAAGATGGCGAGACATGTGTTCATCCGCATTCGGGAGGGAGTGGTGGTGTATTATGATTACTTTAGATGCAAGAATGATGTCGATGGAAAGGTTGGCTTCTCCTCTTATCATAAGTGCACTGCATCTATTCAGATGCTTGCATATAGAATTTTCGGTGATCTTGTGGATGATTATGTCTGTGATGCCTACTACGCAACTTTATTCTTGTAGACACGTGTTGGGCCTCCAAGCGCAGAGTTTTGTAGGACAGTAGCAATTTTCCCTCAAGTGGATGACCTAAGGTTTATCAATCCGTGGGAGGCGTAGGATGAAGATGGTCTCTCTCAAACAACCCTGCAACCAAATAACAATGAGTCTCTTGTGTCCCCAACACACCAAATACAATGGTAATTTGTATAGGTGCACTAGTTCGGCGAAGAGATGGTAATAAAAGCGTAGTAATGGTAGTAGATATTGATTTTTGTGATAGGAACAAAAAAAATAGCAAGGTAGCAATTGATAAAACGGAGCACAAACGGTATTGCAATGCTTGAAAATGAGGCCTAGGGTCCGTACTTTCGCTAGTGCACTCTCTCAACAATGCTAATCTAATTGGATCATATAACCATCCCTCAACGTGCGATGAAGAATCACTCCAAAGTTCTTATCTAGCGGAGAACATAAGAAGAAATTGTTTGTAGCTATTCTTTCCGATCGATCTATCCAAGAGTTCGTACTAAAATAACACCAAGTTATTCTTTTCGATCAATCTATCAAGAGTTCGTACTAAAATAACACTAAGTTATTCTTTCCGATCGATCTATCAAGAGTTTGTACTAAAATAACACCAAAGGAAATTCAATTTCATAATACTCAATCCAACACAAAGAACCTCAAAGAGTGCCCAAAGATTTCTACCGGAGAAACAAAAGACGAGAACGTGCATCAACCCCTATGCATAGATTACCCCAATGTCACCTCGGGAATCCGCGAGTTGAGTGCCAAAACATATCTCAAGTGAATCAATATAATACCCCATTGTCACCACGGGTATTCATAGCAAGACATACATAAAGTGTTCTCAAATCCATAAAAGTATTCAATCCGATAAGAACAAAATCTCAAAGGGAAAATTCAATTCACAACATGATAGAGGGGGGAAAACACCATATGATCCAACTATATTAACAAAGTCCGCGATACATCAAGATCGTGCCATCTCAAGAACACGAGAGAGAGAGAGAGATTAAACACATAGCTACTGGTACAAACCCTCAGCCCCGAGGGTGGACTACTCCCTCCTCATCATGGTGGGCGCTGGGATGATGAAGATGGCCACCGGTGATGATTTCCCCCTCCGGCAGGGTGCCAAAACGGGGTCTAGATTGGTTTTTCGTGGCTACAGAGGCTTGCGGCGGTGGACCTTTTGATCTAGGGTTACTTTTGGGGGTTCTGGAATATTTGGGAATTTACAGGGCGAAGAGGCGGTGCGGGAGGCTAACGAGGTGGGCACAACCCACCAGGGCGCGCCTGGGCCCCCTGGCGCGCCCCGGTGTCTTGTGCCCTACTCCTTCACCTTCTGGTCCTTCCACGAAGCTTCGGAGGTCTCTTTTGTTCCAAAAAAAATCGTCAAAACATTTCAGCTCATTTGGAGGACTTTCATTTCTGCACAAAAACAACACCACGGTAGTTCTGCTGAAACAACGTCAGTTCGGGTTAGTTCCATGCAAATCATACCAAAACCATATAAAATTGTTGTAAACATGGCATGAATACTTCATAAATTATAGATACGTTGGAGACGCATCAGCATCCCCAAGCTTAATTCCTACTCGTCCTCGAGTAGGTAAATGATAAAAGAAATAATTTATGAAGTGTGAATGCTAGCATAGTGCATAAGTTTGATCAATGATAATTTCAATCACTTTTCCTAGCATCATAACAGCAACTCTTTCTCATAAAACTCATCATGGTAAAGTAGCAACCAATTCACATGTTAAGGTTCAAACAATGAATTCTCTTGAAACTCAACAACTTATGTTCTTAGTCACCAAACAATTGCAATTCAACTTATTCAACAAAGTCTAAGTAAGAGCTCCACATACTCAATCATCATATAGTCTTCCATGATTGCTAGTACTCAAAGCATATTCTTAGAACAAATGGCATCCATCGAACACAGAGAAAGATAGGGGCTTAATATTTCGCCTCCCAACTCATTTATCATAGAGATAATTGTCAACAATAATAAATCATGATCAAATATATTTGACTGGTCATATGTGCCTAGATCTTTCCCCACCACATGATGCTTGCCAACTAGAGAATAGTTGAGGTTGAAATGAGAATGCATACTATTGACTCTTGCATAAAAGTAAATGCTGAAAATTAAAAGATAGGCCCTTCGCAGAGGGAAGCAGAGGTTGTCATGCGCTTTTTATTTTTGGATGCCCAAACTCTTAATGCAAAGGAACGTCACGTTATATTGCCCCTTATGATAGCAACCTTTATTATGCAGTCCATCGCTTTTATTACTTTGCCATCACAAGTTCGTACAACGCACAATTTTCCCTTACAATAAAAGATCAAACATATTTAGGAGCAATTTTTATTGCTTTATGCACTGATGACAACTTGCTTGTAGGATCTTATTCAATCCATAGGTAGGTATGGTGGACACTCATGGCAAGAAACTGGGTTTAAGGGTTTTTGGATGCACAAGTAGTATCTCTACTTAGTACGAATTTTTGGCTAGCAAAAGATCCTAGGCAAACACCACATGTTGGAGGATCCATGACAACATAACTTCTATGCAAATATACACAACCATAACTCATTACGTTGTCTTCCTTGTCCAACTTCAACTAATTTGCTCAAGTTTGAAAATAATTAATGGGTATTCACAATCATAGAAGATGTCCAAGATAATATATTTGCATGTGAAAGTTCTCTTCCTTCTACTAATCATTCATGAATTGCTTGTATGACCAATATTGTGATTGTCAAGCTTCAAAAGATTTCACTTTCTAAACCCAATGTGAAGCTACCACTAGGCATGATATGAGCATATAATTTCAACTTCATTATATTCAGTTTATTCAACAATTTACTCATAGGATATAAGTGAAGCACGAGAGTAAATGGCAAACTACTCCAAAAAGATATAAGTGAAGATCATGCGAGTAGTTAAGTAAATGGGTAGCTAATTGAGAACTCTATCTTATTTAAAACTTTCAGATCTAAGTATTTTATTAAAACAGCAAGCAAAACAAAATAAAATGACATTCCAAGAATAGCACAACTCATGTGAAGAAGCAAAAACTTAGGCTCAACCGAGGCTAACCGATAATTGTTGATGAAGAAAGGTGGGATGCCTACCGGGGCATCCCCAAGCTTAGATGCTTGAGACTTGTTGAAATATTATCTTGGGATGCCTTGGGCATCCCCAAGCTTGAGCTTTTGTGTCTCCTTAATTCCTTTTATATCACGGTTTCCCTAAATCTTAAAAACTTCATCCACACAAAACTCAACAAAACTCGTGAGATAAGTTAGTATAAATCAATGCAATAACCTTATCATTATCTACTGTAGCAAATCACTAAAATTATTATTTAACATTGCATACTAAATGCCTCTGCATATTTAACACTCCTATCCTCAAATAGAATCATTAAACAAGCAAACATAACAGCAATCTGTCTAAACAGGACAGTCTGTAAAGAGTGCAATTGTACTCATACTTCCCTAACTCCAAAAATTCTGAAAATTTACCACACTGTATAAAACTTATCATATATTATTGTGCAAATCATTTCAACATTTTATCACATTCTGACTTTTCTGGAGAATTTTTGCAACAGCGACAAACTTTCTGTTTTGAAACAGCAACTCCCATACTTGCAAAATAAGCATGGTGAAGGCTATCCTTGCCACTTTTATTGAAATAAAAGATGCAAAACATTATTCTAAATGAAATCAAGCAAATCCTAATAAAATAAAATTACTCTCCAACCAAAACTCATATCATGTGACGAATGAAAATATAGCTCCAAGTGAGGTTACCGATAATGTTGAAGACGAAAGAGGGGATGCCTTCCGGGGCATCCCCAAGCTTAGTTGCTTGGATATTCATTGAATATTTCCTTGGGGGTGCCTTAGGAATCCCCAAGCTTAGGGTCTTGTCACTCCTTATTCTCCTCATATCGATATCTCACCCAAAACTTGAAAACTTCAATCACACAAAACTTAACGGAACTTCGTGAGATGGGTTATTATGATAAAGACAAATCATTCACTTTGGTACTGTCAAAGACAAGATTCATATTGTTCTCACACAATTCCTACTTTACTATACAATTTCCACAATTTATATTAAGCAATATAAGCCATAGAAACTAGAAAACAAGCAAATTATGCATTGAAAACAGAATCTGTCAAAAACAGAACAGTACGTAAAGATCTGAATTAAGGTCATACTTATGTAACTTCAGAAATTCTGAAAAATTAGGATAACGTATAAAATTTGTATATACATCAAATGTAAAAAATTCAGAATTGTTGCATGTTCCAGTAAAAGACAGGAATTTCTGCACTGGACGCAAAAGTTTCTGTTTTTGCACAGAATCAAGTCAACTATCATCCACACTATCCCAAAGGCTTTACTTGGCACTTTATTGAAACAAAACCTATAAAACATGATTACTACAGTAGCATAATCATGTGAACACATAAAAACAGTAGGGGTAAGTGTCGGTTTTTCTCCCAACAAGCGCTTTTCTTTAATGCCTTTGAGCTAGGCATGATGATTTCAAAGATGCTCGCATAAAAGATAAGAATTGAAACATAACAAGAGCATCATGAATCATATGACTAGCACATTTAATCCTAACACACTTCCTGTGCATAGGGATTTTGTGAGCAAACAAGTTATGGGAACAAGAATCAACTAGCATAGGAAGGCAAAACAAGCAAAACTTCAAGATTTTCAACACATAGAGAGGAAACTTGATATTATTGCCATATGTAAAAGCATATGTTCCCCTCTCATAATAATTTTCAGTAACATCATGAATGAATTCAAAAATATAACTATCATATAACACATTTTTTTCATGATCCACAAGCATAGAAATTTTATTACTCTCCACATAAGCAAATTTATTCTCATGAATAGTAGTGGGAGCAAATTCAACAAAATAACTATCATGCGATTGAAAATTAAAATCATGATGACAAGTTTCATGGTTATCATTAATCAATATAGCATACATGTCATCACCATAAGCATCATAGATAGCAACTTTGTTATCATAGTCAAATGAAACCTCTTCCAAAATAGTGGATTCATCACTAAATAAAGTCATGACCTCTCCAAATCCACTTTTATCATTATAATAAGATTCAACACCCTCCAAAATAGTGGGATCATCATTACCTAGAGTTGACACTCTTCCAAACCCACTTTCATCAATATAATCATCATAAATAGGAGGCATGCAATCATAATAATAAAATTTCTCATCAAAACTTGGGGGACTAAAAATATCATATTCATCAAACATAGCATCCCCAAGCTTATGGCTTTGCATATCACTAGCATCACAGACATTCATAGAATTCATACTAGCAACATTGCAATCATGATCATCATTCAAAGATTTTATGCCAAACATTTTATTGCATTCTTCTTCTATCAATTGAGCACAATTTTTTGATCAATCATTTTCAAGAAATACATTATAAAGATGAACAATATGAGACCACCTCAAATCCATTTTTTTAGTTTTCTTTTTGTAAACCAAACTAGTGATAAAACAAGAAACTAAAAGATTCACTTGCAAGATCTAAAGATATACCTTCAAGCACTCACCTCCCCGGCAACGGCGCCAGAAAAGAGCTTGATGTCTACTACGCAACTTTATTCTTGTAGACACGTGTTGGGCCTCCAAGCGCAGAGTTTTGTAGGACAGTAGCAATTTTCCCTCAAGTGGATGACCTAAGGTTTATCAATCTGTGGGAGGCGTAGGATGAAGATGGTCTCTCTCAAACAACCCTGCAACCAAATAACAAAGAGTCTCTTGTGTCCCCAACACACCAAATACAATGGTAATTTGTATAGGTGCACTAGTTCGGCGAAGAGATGGTAATAAAAGCGTAGTAATGGTAGTAGATATTGATTTTTGTGATAGGAACAATAAAAAACAGCAAGGTAGCAATTGATAAAACGGAGCACAAATGGTATTGCAATGCTTGAAAATGAGGCCTAGGGTCCGTACTTTCGCTAGTGCACTCTCTCAACAATGCTAATCTAATTGGATCATATAACCATCCCTCAACGTGCGATGAAGAATCACTCCAAAGTTCTTATCTAGCGGAGAACATAAGAAGAAATTGTTTGTAGCTATTCTTTCCGATCGATCTATCCAAGAGTTCATACTAAAATAACACCAAGTTATTCTTTCCGATCAATCTATCAATAGTTCGTACTAAAATAACACTAAGTTATTCTTTCCGATCGATCTATCAAGAGTTCGTACTAAAATAACACCAAAGCAAATTCAAATTCATAATACTCAATCCAACACAAAGAACCTCAAAGAGTGCCTCAAGATTTCTACCGAAGAAACAAAAGACAAGAACGTGCATCAACCCCTATGCATAGATTACCCCAATGTCACCTCGGGAATCCGCGAGTTGAGTGCCAAAACATATCTCAAGTGAATCAATATAATACCCCATTGTCACCACGGGTATTCATAGCAAGACATACATAAAGTGTTCTCAAATCCATAAAAGTATTCAATCTGATAAGAACGAAATCTCAAAGGGAAAATTCAATTCACAACAAGATAGAGGGGGGAAAACACCATATGATCCAACTATATTAACAAAGCCTGCGATACATCAAGATCGTGCCATCTCAAGAACACGAGAGAGAGAGAGAGAGATTAAACACATAGCTACTGGTACAAACCCTCAGCCCCGAGGGTGGACTACTCCCTCCTCATCATGGTGGCCGCCGGGATGATGAAGATGGCCACCGGTGATGATTTCCCCCTCCAGCAAGGTGCCGAAACGGGGTCTAGATTGGTTTTTCGTGGCTACAGAGGCTTGCGGCAACGGAACTTCTGATCTACGGTTACTTTTGGGGGTTCTGGAATATTTGGGAATTTATAGGGCGAAGAGGCGGTGCGGGAGGCCACCGAGGTGGGCACAACCCACCAGGGCGCGCCTGGGCCCCCTAGCGCGCCCCGGTGTCTTGTGCCCTACTCCTTCACCTTCTGGTCCTTCCACGAAGCTTCGGAGGTCTCTTTTGTTCCAAAAAAAATCGTCAAAAAGTTTCAGCTCATTTGGAGGACTTTCATTTCTGCACAAAAACAACACCACGGTAGTTCTGCTGAAAACAGCGTCAGTCCGGGTTAGTTCCATGCAAATCATACCAAAACCATATAAAATTGTTGTAAACATGGCATGAATACTTCATAAATTATAGATATGTTGGAGACGTATCAGTCTGCATGAGTGAGTCCACATGCCTTGCTGAAAGAACGAGAAGATGGGTCTAGACGGGGGGGGGGGGGGGGGGGGGTAATTGGACCCTTAATAAGTCAAAGTTGCAGTTTTTAAATTTCTTCAAGTTAAGGTTGAGTTTAGCACATGTTAACGAGCATACAAGGCATTCTACGCAAGCATGGAAAGAGTATGAGTAGCGGAAAAGGTAACGCATGCAAGTGCAAGAATGTAAAGGGAATGGGAGTGTTGGAAATATGCCCTAGAGGCAATAATAAAGTGGTTATTATTATATTTCCTTAATCATGATAAAGGTTTATTATTCATGCTAGAATTATATTGACCGGAAACTTAAATACATGTGTGGATACATAAACAAATACTGTGTCCCTAGTGAGCCTCTACTAGACTAGCTCGTTGATCAAACGATGGTTAAGGTTTCCTAACCATAGACATGTGTTGTCACTTGATAACGGGATCACATCATTAGGAGAATGATGTGATGGACAAGACCCATCCGCTAGCTTAGCATATGATCGTTCAGTTTTTTCTACTACTTTCTTAATGTCAAATACATATTCCTTCGACCATGAGATCATGCAACTCCCGGATATCGGAGGAATACCTTGTGTGCTATCAAACGTCACTTCGTAACTGGGTGATCATAAAGGTGCTCTACAGGCATCTCCAAAGGTGTCTGTTGAGTTGGCGTGAATCGAGATTGGGATTTGTCACTCCGTACGACGGAGAGGTATCTCTGGGCCCTCTCGGTAATACAGTATCACAAGAAGCTTGCAAGCAAAGTGACTAAGGAGTTAGTTACAAGATGATGTATTATGGAACGGGTAAATAGACTTGCCGGTAATGAGATTAAACTAGATATAGAAATACCGACGATCGAATCTCGGGCAAGTAACATACCGACAGACAAAGGGAACTACGTATGTTGTCATAAAGGTTCAACCGATAAACATCTTTGTAGAATATGTAAGGAACCAATATGGGCATCCAGGTCCCGCTATTGGTTATTGACCGGAGAAGCGTCTCGGTCATGTCTACATCATTCTCGAACCCGTACGGTCCGCACGCTTAACGTTCGTTGACGATATAATACTATATGAGTTGTGTATGTTGGTGACCGAATGTTGTTTGTAGTCCCGGATAAGATCACGGACATGACGAGGAGCTCTGGAATGGTCCGGAGGTAAAGATTGATATATAGGATGATAGTATTTGGTCTCCGAAAAGGTTACGGTATGCACCGGATAATTGTCGGATGACTAGAAGGGGTTCCGGGAGGCCACGGAGGCTTATTGGGCCAACGAGGGGAGCACACCAGCCCAAAAGGGGTTGGTGCGCCCCACCTCTAGGCCGCCGGCCCCTAGGGAAGGAAAGGAGGAGGGCCAGCCCCTCCTGCCTTTCTCTCCACGCGCCAAAGGAGGAAGGGGGAGGGTTGGCCCCTCCTGCCTTCTCCTCCATGCGCAAGAAAAGGAAGGGGGCGCGCCTAGGGCAGGCGCCCTAGGGCTGCCGCCAGCCCCTTGGGGGCGCGCCTAGGGCTGCCTCCCTCCCCCTCCACCTATATATATGAGAGGAGGGGAGGGGGCAACACACAACACGATTCCAAGCCGTGTGCGGTGCCCCCTCTCCCTCTAGTTCCTCCTCCGTCCATATCCGTTGTGCTTGGCGAAGCCCCGCGGAAAAGTTTCACCACCACCGTCACCACGCCGTCGTGCTGCCAGAACTCATCTACTACTTCGCCCCTCTTGCTAGATCGAGAAGGCAAGGACGTCATCGAGTTGAACGTGTGCTGAACGCGGAGGTGTCGTGCGTTCGGTGCTTGATCGGTATGGATCGTGAAGGTGTACGACTACATCAACCGCGTTGATAAACGCTTCCGCTTAGCGATCTACAAGGGTTTGTAGATGCTCTCTCCCTCTCGTAGCTATGCATCTCCATGGATAGATCTTGAGTGTGCGTAGATTTTTTGTTTGTTTTCCATGCAACATTCCCCTACAGGGAGTTGGAAGGAGCAAACACAAAGGAGACACGGAGATTTTTGGCATGGTTCTGGTTGGTGGTGCTATCGTACGTCCATGTTGATGGAGACTTCAACCACGAAGGGTAAAGAGGTTGCGGGAGTCCATGGAGGGCTCCACCCATGAAGGGTCCACGAAGAAGCAACCTTGTCAATTCCACCATCATCTTGGAGGCTCCCAAGCGACACCTAACAAATCTAGGAGACACCACTCTGCAAAAAGGTAATAGATGTTGTTGTTGATGATGAACTCCTTGCTCTTGTTCTTCAAATGATAGTATCCCCAACACCCAATCACTCTCTCACATATTTGGCTATGGTGGAGGAAGGATTTGAGTGGAAATCAACTTGGGAAGGCTAGAAATCAAGGTTCCAATGGTTGGATTGGAATATCTTGATCTCAACACATGAGTAGATGGTTCTCTTCTGAGAAAATGTATGGTGGAAGTGTTGTTTTGTTTAGATGGCTCTCTTACTGGGTAAGAGGGGGTGGAGGGGTATATATAGCCTCCACATGAAATCCAACCATTACACACTTTTGATCCATCTCGGTGGCACCGATCAGAAATCTCGGTGAGACCGATCTGTGTAAAAGATATGAACGTTCGAGATCTCGGTGGGACCAAATGGAAACAACTCGGAGCAACCGAAGTGCAATGGTAAGGCAGAACCTCATCTCAGTGGCACCGATTGCATCATCTCGATGGGACCGAAGTAACACAATAAGGCAACAGATAGTTGGCAAGCCATCTCGGTGGCACCGATTGGAAGAACTCGGTTAGACCGAAATAATTACAATAGGTGACAAAGAGTTGGCAAGGCCATCTCGGTGGGACCGATGTAACACCCCGAGAATCTTGCTACTATAATCTCCCCTAATGGTGACCATGTCATCATGATTACTATGCAAATTGCCACTTGTCTAAAAATCAAATTCAAATTTAAATTGCAAGTGAAATTATTATTTCTTCGAGCAGTAAAACTAAAATGTTCACACTATTCTATAAATTCCCCTAATCATGGCCATGATGGAACCAACTTCATTTGACTCACAGATAAATCCCTAGGAAATTAATAAGTGGTCCGACAGCAAATAAATTAGCCTTTTCAAAATAAACAATTATTTATTTAACTCCAATTGCCTCCAAACTTTGTGTGCTTGTTAAAATATATGGCCTGGTATTTATGTGCCAGTTTTCATATGCTACAAAAATCATTAGGTATTTAAATTAAATTGCCAAACTAAGAAGAAAGAAATAAAGTGACAAAATAATAGAAAAGAAAAAGGGAGAATACCTTACTGTGAAACTGGGCCTTAATAGGACAGTGAGGCCCAGCTCACCAAAACCCCCTCATCCCCCACTTGTGTTCACCACGCCCCCTTGGACGCAGAGAGCATGTCCATGGTCGGGGTTTGCCACACGGCGCGCATCCAGCCCCTCCCGGCACCCTACAAGGCCCCGACACCCCGTAGTCAAACCCTAGCATCCCCTTTTTCTTCCCTCTAGCGCCCCTGCCTCTCCTTCTCGACGCCCATGCGTCGTCGTCGCCGCTCGCCGGCTTCACCATGCACCAGAGCCTCCCCAAGCTTCACAATGATGTCCACGAGCTGCCGCCGCCTCGTTTGCTTCGGCTACGCCCAAGGATTTGACGAGAACTACCCCCACACCGTCGCCATCGGGCGTCTTCTTCAACCTCGGGACGCTGGCCCCCATCGCTGATTCATCGTCGTCTGCGCCTCCCCGACCTACCCGTCCTCGCATTCGAGCTCCGCGGAGAGGTCCTCTCCCCATTCCCCTGCTTTTTTCGATTTCATTGCAGTTTGGCCGCGCCCCGGATTTCGTCCGCCAAGGGAGGGAGCTCGCTCCTCCCACGCGTGCACCGCCTGCTGCCTGCAGTCACCCCACGCTCGACTCCCACGCGAGCACCTGGCCGCGCCTGCCAGCACCCTGCCGTTGTTGGAAATATCCCTAGAGACAATAATAAAATGGTTATTATCATATTTCCCGTTCATGATAAATGTTTATTGTTCATGCTAGAATTGTATTGATCGGAAACTTAAATACATGTGTGAATACATAAACTACACCGTGTCCCTAGTAAGCCTCTACTAGACTAGCTCGTCGATCAAAGATGGTTATGGTTTCCTAACCATGGACATGAGTTGTCATTTGATAATGGGATCACATCATTAGGAGAATGATGTGATGGACAGACCCAACCGTAAGCTTAGCATCTGATCGTTTAGTTATTTGCTATAGTTTTCTTCATGTCAAGTATCAGTTCCTTAGACCATGAGATCATGCCACTCCCAGATATCGGAGGAATGCTTTGTGTGCTATCAAACGTCACTTCATAACTGGGTGATCATAAAGGTGCTCTACAGGTATCTCCAAAGGTGTCTGTTGGGTTGCATGGATCGAGACAGGGATTTGTCGCTCCGTGTGACGGAGAGATATCTCTGGGCCCTCTCGGTAATACAACATCATAAGAAGCTTCATGTGACTAATGAGTTTAGTCATGGGATCTTGTATTATGGAACGAGTAAAGAGACTTGTCAGCAACGAGATTGAACTAGGTATGGAGATACCGACGATCGAATCTCGGACAAGTAACATATCGCCGGACAAAGGGAATTGCATATGGGATTGACTGAATCCTTGACATCATGGTTCAACTGATAAATATCTTTGTTGAATATGTAGGAACCAATATGGGCATCCAGGTTCCTCTATTGGTTATTGACCGGAGAGAAGTCTCGGTCATGTCTGCATGTTCCGAACCCGTAGGGTCGCACGCTTAACGTTCGATAGCGCTAGGGTAGTATTGAGATATTAATAGTGGAAAATACGAAGGTTGTTCGGAGTCCCGGATGGGATCCGGGACGTCACAAGGAGCTCCAGAATGGTCCGGAGGTAAAGATTTATATATGGAAAGTTGTTATCAGGGTTCCGGGAAAAAGTCTGGTTTTTTCGGTATTGTACCAAGAAGTCACCGAAAGGTTCTAGAGGGTTCCGGAAGTCCTCAGAGGGTTCCACCACGTCCCATACAGTAGCATGGGCTGTAGGGGGTGCCTTGGCCTTAATGGGCCAGGGGCACCAGCCCCTACAAGGCCCATGTGCATGGGGAAGGGGAAACCCTAAGGGGAATGGCCTCCACTTGGCTTGGAGGGCACTCCTCCCCTCTTGGCCGCCACCCCCTGCCTTGGGCTGCCACGCCCCTCCCTCACCCCTATATATAGTGGGGAGGCGCAGGGGGTAGCGAACCCTTCAGTGCTTGCCCCGTCTCCATCCCGTTACTACTCCTCCACGTTCCGTCAGCGCTTGGCGAAGCCCTACCGGAGTTCCGCTGCCACCACCACCACCACGCCGTCGTGTTGGTTCAGATCTCATCTACCTCCTCTCCCTCCCTTGCTGGATCAAGAAGGAGAGGATGCCGCCGAGCCGTACGTGTGCTAAACTCGGAGGTGCCGCACGTGCGGTACTTGGATCGGATTGGATAGCGACGCGAGTACTACTACGCCAACCACGATCTCTAGATCGTTAACGCTTTCGGTCTACAAGGGTATGTAGACACCACTCCCCTCTCATTGCTATACATCTCCTAGATTAGATCTTGGGTGTTTGTAGGAGTTTTTTTGATTTTCATGCTTCGTTCCACATCAGCCGCGCCCCCACGAGCACCTGGCCGCGCCCAGGCGCACCCCCACACCAGCTCCGCTCACCGCGCCTGCAGCTGCACCCCCTGCGGTGCCCGCTTTGCCCCGCCTGTGCGCGCGGGGGACTGCGCCGCCAACACTCGCCTGCCGTCGCCCGCGCCCGTGCTCGCCCGCTTCTGCTGCAACCTGCTCCCGTGCCCATGCCACGCCTCCACCCTCACCGGTCGCACCAGGGCGCACCGAGCAAGCTCCCCGCTGATTGCTTGTATCTGCGTTGGTAATTCCCCGAAGAGGAGAGGATGATGCAGCACAACAACGGTAAGTATTTCCCTCAGTTATGAAACCAAGGTTATTAATCCAGTAAAAGAACCAAGCAACACTATGTAAACAAAACCTTCACACAAATAACAAATACTTGCAACCCAACGCGTAAGAGGGGTTGTCAATCCCTTCTCGGTATTGAGATAGATAAAATTGTATGAGATTTGATAAATAGATCTGACAAAAACACAAAATAAAATAAATAAAGAAAAAGTGCATCAAGGTAATTTTGGGTTTTTGGAATAATAGATCTAAAAATAATATGATAGGAAATAGACCCGGGGCCGTATATTTCACTAGTGGCTTCTCTCGAGAAAATAGCATACGGTGGGTAAACAAATTACTGTTGGGCAATTGATAGAAAAACAAATAATCATGACGATATCCAAGGCAATGATCATGTATATAGGTATCACGTCCAAGATTGACCGACTCCTGCCTGCATCTACTACTATTACTCCACACATCGACCGCTATCCATCATGCATCTAGTGTATTAAGTTCATGAAAAAATGGAGTAATGCAACAAGAACGATGACATGATGTAGACAATATCTATTCATGTAGGAATAGACCCCCTTTTTTATCCTTAATGGCAATGATACATGCGTGTCATGTCTCCTTTTGTCACTGAGAATAAGCACCGCAAGACCGAACCCATCACAAAGCACCTCTTCCCATTGCAAGAAAAATCAATCTAGTTGGCCAAACCAAACCAAAGTTTCGGAGAAGAAATACGAGGCTATAAAGATCATGCATAAAAGAGTTCAGAGAAGACTCAAATAATATTCATAGATAGAACTGACCATAAACTTGCAATTCATCGGATCCCAATAAACACACCGCAAAAAGTCATTACATCAAATAGATCTCCAAGAACATCGAGGAGAACATTGTATTGAAGATCAAAGAGAAATAAGAAGCCATCTAGCTACTGCCTACGGACCCGTAGGTCTATGATAAACTACTCATGCATCATCGGAGGAGCGCCAATGAGGACGATGAACCCCTCCGTGATCGTTTCCCCCTCCGGCAAGGTGCCAGAAAAGGGCTCTAGATTGGATCTCGTGGTTCTGGAACTTCCGGCGGCTGGAATTGTTTTTTGTTGACTCCTCTAGGGTTTCTAGAATATCTGAGTATTTATAGAGCTGAGAGGCAGTGAAAAAGATCATCATGGGCCCCACAAGGCACCAGGGCGCGCCTGGGGCCTTTGGCGTGCCCTGGTGTCTTTTGGGCCCCATGGGTGTAACACCCCCTTGTAATGACCACAGTGATCAGCTGTTAATAATGCCATGTCATCATCATTTGCAGTGCCAAGTCATATGTGTTAATAATTCAATTCAAATGCAAATATGAAAATCAATTTAAAATTTCAAAGTGTAAGTTGAAGTTGATCCAACTCTGCTGGAAAAATGTTCATTAAATGGCAAATAATCCAGGAACCTTTCTAAAATCAACCTCAAAATGTTTGGAGTTGGATAAATGACTCAACCGAGATGAAACAGCCCTAGAAACAGAATATTTGATATATTTAAAATGATATCAAATTCAAATGGAATTCAAATTTGTCCAAACCACTTTTTGGTGAGAGATAATATTGCATTGCAATATTTGGGACAACTCTCATATTTTACAAAAATGCAAAAGTGCTCTAACTATTTCAAGACAGAATTGATATAAGAAAAAGAAAGTAGAAAAAGAAAAAGGGGAGAGATGGGCCACTGTGCACAGGCCTAAGTGCACAGTGCCGGGTCCCAGCCCATCAGCCCACCTAGCTCCCTCTCTCCTCCCCGTGTCGACGCCGCCGTGGTCAGGGACGAGCTCGCCGGTCGCTGGCCGGCACCGCGGCGCTACAGGGGCCGTCGAGGGGATAAGGGCGACGCCCTCGGCCCCGTCACCACTCCCCATCACTTCTCCCCTCTCTCCCTCGCTCTGCGGCGCCTCTTTTTCCCCTCCAGATCCGACGCCCGAGCGCTGCCGTCGCCGCGCGTCATCACCACCGTGGCCACCGTCGACACCTCGCAGCCCCACCGTGTCCACACGCTCCGCCGAGCTCGACCACGTCGTCTGCAGCAAACTACGGGAACCGAGGAGCACCACATCGCCCACACGCGCCTCGTCTTCTTCCTCGGGTCGCCGGCGCCTCTCCGTCGATCCCCGGCGCAGCAGCTACTAAACCACTCGCCGGGCCTACGTGTGAGCCTGCACGGTGAGCTTCTCCCCCTCCTCTCTCTCGCTGCGCCATAGGAACCGCCGTAGCTAGCCGCCACCATAGTCGTGCTTTGGCCGCCGCCGACGAGCTCGTGCTCGTGGCCATGGCCGCTTCCGTGCTTGGCTAAGCACCGCGCTGTGCTCCTGGCAACCCCGGGAGTCGAACGCGCACTCGCACGTACCCCCTCGAGCCGCGCAGCCGCGATCCCGTCCGGGCCCGAACTCCGGCGCCGCCCGCGAGCTCACCGTCGACGACTCCGGTAGATTCCGGCGACGAGACCACTCCCACGCGACGGGCGAGTCCCCTGGCTTTCGAACGCGCCAAGCCACGGCCCGAACCGAGCCCTGTGGGCGTTTTCCGAGCGCTCCGGCGACGCGCCGCCGCGATTTTGGTCGCCGGCGCTGCTCCGGTCGCCGGAGATGACCTGGCGCCGACGTGGCATCTCCTAAGCCGCTGACCACTGGGCCCCGCAGCCCAGTTGACCGAGTCAACTTAGCTGACTGGGCAGCTGAGCCGCTGACAGCCGGGCCCCGCTAATTTAAATGATTTAAGAAAAATAAATAAAATGCTAATTAATTTGATAATCCTAATTAAGTTAATTAGTTGACTAATGTGACACTGACAGTAGGCCCCACTGACTAATTAACCCAGCTAATTAATTTTTACCCCCTCTGTTAAGTCTCTGAGAATGACATGTGGGGCCCACAGGTCAGTTTGACCAGTCAGCGCCACTGTTGCATGCTGACGTCATCCGCACGCAATGCTGACATCATCAGGCACTATTCTGGATAATGTTGATTTTATTAAATAAAAATAAATTCCAGAAATTCATATAATCTTTGAAAAATTAATAACTTTTAAACCGTAGCTCGGATCGAAAAAGTTAAAACATGAAAGTTGCTCAGAACGACGAGCCGAGTCTGATCGTGCCGTCTGTTTCTCCATCGGAACCTCCTACGTAGAAGAACTCGTAACTCCGGACCCGAATCCGGCAGATGAATAGTGCACACACGTCGGATATTAAATCCCAGAATAATTCTAAAAATAACTAAAATGACTTAGATGCATAATTAGGCAACCCTGCACTGCATCATAGCATCACACCCACCGTATTGCATTTGTTTGCATTATGTTTACCTGTTTCTTCCCCCTCTTCTCTCTCGATAGACCCCGACGTTGACGTAGCTCCCGAGGCAGACGCCGCACAGGAGTAGGACTACGTCCCCGACGATACTACTGAAGACCTTGCCCTTGCCCCCGAGCAAACAGGCAAGCACCCCCATTTTGAGCATGCCTATATCGCCTATTCCCTTCTCTCTTATGCTTGCATTAGAACTGCTACTGCTACTGTTTTCCTATATCTGCTGCATAGCCTGATTATTGTACCCTGCTTTGTTACCTTACTGGTTATCCTAGACTGCTTAGTATAGGCTGGGTAGAGACACGACAGAGACCTCCACTTGATCCCGACTGCCCTGCTGGATATCAGAAGACCCGATCATCGGGATTGAAGACCAGACCCTGGCACCGCACATCACTACCCCTTAGTTGCCGACACTGCTGGGTTACCGTCGAGTGCCGAGGGTGATACCTCGTTAGCACTTCTGATGTTAACCTTGTAGGTTAGTTACTCGGTCGTGGTAAGCGAGGGTGATTCCTCCTACACCACCCCCGATAACGACATCGTCGCGCAACCTCTCAAGTGTGGACCTCGAGGGTGATTCCTCCTTCGTTCACCTTGATGATAACATCGAGCGGGAACTCCATCGAGGGTGATTCCTCATGGTTCCCTTTGGTGTCAGACACACAGTTACCTTGGATATTATGACTTGACTATGAACCACGATACTAAAGACGGGTCGGCCCTGAGGGGTACCCGCGCGAGCTTATTGCGAAGTGATGTGGAGTCGGGTTGACCTGGATGGTGCCCGCGAGATAACTACGAGGCGTGGCCGGGCATTCTTAGCCCTTGCCGCAAGTCCTCGAGACGGGGCGACGGGGTCACATCGATCGTGAGTCTCTGCTCGTTTCCGCGCGCTCCTAATCCACTACGGTTTGGATATTTGATCCGAGGGGCCTCTGGCCCGATAGCACTAACCATCACGTGGGCATAGTATGGGCGTTCTGCGTCGTATACTTCAGCCGGAGCTTAATGGACGTCAGCGACTGATGCGGCACACGCTGGGTTGGACTGGGAACGCAACCGCGCTTTTATAAGGGGTTGCTAGGTCTGCTCACCGGCGGTGCACGTAACGTGCAGGAGTTCCCGGGGCGATGGCCCAAGACCCCTGGGGGCATAGGTTAGTCCGGCGTGCTGACCTCTCTGTTAGGTATTTGGTCGGGTTGCGGCGTGTTGCTTAGCCGAGGCCGGGCATGACCCAGAAAAGTGTGTCCGGCCGGAGTTAAGCGAGCGTGGTGGGTAAGTTGGTGCACCCCTGCAGGGAAGAAACTTCTATCGATAGCCTGTCCTACGGTAACGGACACTCGGAGTTGTATCCCGATCGGTACAACTAGAACATGTGGTGAGAATTGGATAGTACGGCTCTGGGATTGCTTTCTCGCAGGGAGTCGAGAAAGGATCTCAGGTCGAGGTTGATGATACTACTACTACTACTACTTTACATTATTGTTCATCTGCTCTTTCCTGATGCTGCAAGACTGTCGAAGATTGTTGAAGATGCTAGTCTTCGATAGGACTAGGCTTTCCCCCTCTATTCTGGCATTTCTGCAGCCCAGTCCACATATACAGCCATTCCTTTGACAATGTTGCATATGTAGTGTAGATCCTTGCTTGCTGAGTACTTTGAATGAGTACTCACGTTTGCTTTATTTTCTTTTTCCCCCATATTCCATTTGATGCCACCAGACGACGGAGCCCCTGAGCCAGAAGCCCCAGCTGACGACCAGTACTACTACCCGCCTGGCGAGTACTACTACTACGAGGAGCCGTTCGACGACCAGGAGTAGGATCGGAGGGTCCAGGGCAGGAGGCCTACGCCTTTCGATCGTAGTATTTTATTTTACCCCGCCTCTGTGAAGGCCTAATTCTCTCTATGTAATATATCTGTACCCAGATATCTAATGCTTCCGCTGACGCTTGTATGCCATCGAGCTATGTATTCGAGCCCTCGAGGCCCTGGCTTGTAATATTAAGCTTGTATGACTTTATTTTATGTTTTAGAGTTGTGTTGTGATATCTTCAAGTGAGTCCTTAGGCTTGATCGTGCGCATTTGCGTGTATGATTAGTGCACGATTAAGCCGGGGTCGTCACAATGGGCCTCCTCTGGTACACCTCCTGGGCTCCCTGGGTCTCTTCTGGGCAGAAAAAAATCTCCAAAAAATTTCGTGGCATTTGGACTTCGTTTGATATGGATATTCTCCGAAGTAAAAAACAAGCAAAAAAATAGCAACTGGCACTCGGCACTATGTCAATAGGTTAGTCCCAAAAAATGATACAAAGTTGCTAGTAAATGAATGTAAAACATCCAAGATTGATAATATAACAACATGGAACAATAAAAAATTATAGATACATTGGAGACATATCAGCATCCCCAAGCTTAATTCCTGCTCGTTGACGAGTAGGTAAATGATAAAAACAGAATTTTTGATGTGGAAGGCTGCCTAACATGTTCATCACATATTCTTTTCTTTTGTAGCATGGACATTTGGACTTTTAGATGATTCAAAGCAATAGTCTATAATTGACATGAGGACATCAATACTCAAGCATATCAACAAGCAACCAAGTCTTTCAAAATATCAACACTAAAGAAAGCTATCCATAGCCCATCATGCTCAATCATTGATCCATTCATGAAACACACTCGAATATTAGCTACATCCAATGCACAAGTATGATCATGGTGCTCCCTAGTTGGTGCTTTATAAGAGAAGATTGAGACTCAAAAGTGAAAAATAAAAATTGCATAAAGTAAATAGATAGGCCCTTCGCAGAGGGAAGCAGAGATTTGTAGAGGTGCCAGAGCTCAAAACTTAAATTGAGAGATAAAATATTTTTAGAGGCATGCTTTTCCCGTCAACGAAAACGACCGAGAATTCCCAATACTTTTCATGCTAGATACATCATAGGCGATTCCCAAACATAAAATAAAGTTTATTCCTTTTTCCACCATTCTTTCACAATCCATGGCTAGCCGTATCCACGAGTGCCTTCCATACCAACACTTTCCAAGGAATTTATTATTTGACAACATAAATTAAAGAAATCATTTCGGGACTGGGCATCCCTATTACCTTGCCACACTCTCAAGCAATGACAAGTGAATAAACACTCATCTTGAGAATAACGCATCTAGCATGGAAAAATATTGGCCACCCCCTGCCGCTTCATGAGCGGTATAGGCACACAAAAAGGAAATTTATTTTGAAAATTAGAGTTGGGACATACAAATTTACTTGGAACGGCATGGAAATACCGCATATAGGTAGGTATGGTGGACTCATTGGCACAACTTGGTTTAAGGAGTTTGGATGCACAAGTAGTATTCCCACTTAGTACAAGGAAAGACTAGCAAATAGATTGAGAAGTAACCAACCAAAAAATCAAAATGATCATAAACGAGCATTAAACATAACTAACACCGAATAATGCACCACAAGTAGGATGTAACTTCATTGCATAACTATTGACCTTCGTGCTTGCATAGGGAATCACAAACCTTAACACCAATATTCTTACTAAAGCATAATTACTCACCAACATGACTCACATATTATTATCTCCATATCTCAAAACTATTACAAGGAATCAAGTTTATAATATCCAATGATCTTCATGAAAGCTTTTATTATATCCCTGTTAGATATCTATCACTTTGGGACTAGTTTCATATATTACCATTGCTTATAACAAGCTCTCAAACAAATTTAAGTGAAGAACATGAGCATAAATAATTTTTCTCATCTCTCAAAATAATATAAGTGAAGCATGAGAGAATTTCTTCAAAATTTACTAACTCTCAAATTGATCTAAGTGAAGCATGAGAGTATATTTCTTCAAAATTAAAACACCACCGTGCTAAAAAAAGATATAAGTGAAGCACTAGAGCAATTCCATAGCTCAAAAAATTTAAGTGAAGCACAGAGAGCAATTCTAACAAATCGTAGCATCATTATGGCTCTCTCAAATAGGTGTGTCCAGCAAGGATGATTGTGACAAACTGAAAAGCAAAAATAGCAAAGACTCATATAATACAAGACACTCCAAGCAAAACTCATGATATGTGACGAATAAAAATATAGCTCCAAGTAAAATTTCCGATGGTCGTTAGAAGAAAGAGGGGATGCCTTCCGGGGCATCCCCAAGCTTAGTTGTTTGGTTATCCTTGAATGTTACCTTGGGGTGCCATGGGCAGCCCCAAGCTTAGGCTCTTTTCACTCCTTATTCCTTCATCCATCGTGATCTCACCCAAAACTTGAAAACTTCAATCACACAAAACTTAACAAAAACCTTCGTGAGATCCGTTAGTATAAGAAAACCAATCTTTACTTTAAGTACTGTTGCAAACCCATTCATATTTTGTTATTGCATTATACCTACTGTATTATAACTTTACCATGGCTAAAACCCCTCGGTGTAGTCCATAGATTCATCAAAATAAGCACACAATGCAACGAAAACATAATCTGTCAAAAACAGAATAGTCTGTAAAGACTCGAATTTTACTCATACTTCTGTAACTCCAAAAATTCTAAAAAATTAGGAGACAACAGAGGCAATTCATATATCAATCCTGTGTAAAAAAACTCAGAGTTTTTCGTCGCGCCAGTGATTTTTAACAATTCTGCTACTGGACATAAAAGTTTCTGTTTACCAACAAGATCAAATCAACTATCACCTAAGCCATCCTAAAGGCATTACTTGGCACAAACACTAATTAAAACATAAAAACACAATCATAATAGAGGCATAATTGTGTAATTATTGAAAAACAAAAAAGATAATTATTGGGTTGTCTCCCAACAAGCTCTTTCTTTATAGCCATTAAGATAGGCTTAAGATTTTATTGACGCTCTCATGAAAGATAATAATTGAAACACGAAGAGAGAATCATAAAACATGTGACAAACATATTTAAGTCTAACAAACTTCCTATGCATAGGCATTTCATAAGCAAACAAATTATCTAGGCAAGTGAAAACTAGCATATGCAAATAGGAAGAAGGAAGCATTAATAATTTCAACACAAAGAGAGGTGATTTAGTAACATGAAAATTTCTACAACCATATTTTCCTCTCTCATAATAATTACATGTAGGATCATATTCAAATTCAACAATATAACTATCACATAAAATATTTTCTACATGATCCACATGCATGCAAAGTTGACACTCTTCCAAAATAGTGGGATTATCAAATAAAGTCATGACCTCTCCAAGCCCACTTTTATAAAAAAAAAATCATAAGATTGATCGTTCTCCAAAGTAGTGGGATTATTATTGCCTAGAGTTGACGCTCTTCCAAACCCACTTTTAATGTTATTGCAAACAAATTCGTCATGAGGTTTAAATAAAGTTTCAAGATCATAAGAAGCATTATCACCCCAATCATGATCATTACAATAAGTAGTGGTCATAAAAAAATTATCATCCCCAAGCTTGGGGTTTTGCATATCATTAACATAATTGAATTTAATAGAATTTATAATAACATCATTGCAATCATGCTTTTCATTCAAGGTGATTTCATGAATCACTTTATAATTTTTTTCGTTAACACTTCATCACAATTTTCAAATTCATGATTTTCAAGCAAAACTTCATAGAGATAATCAAGTGCACTCAACTCACTAGTAATTGGTTCATCATAATTTGGTATTTTGAAAAGATTAGCAAGTGGATGAGGATCCATATCAATAGATTTTTAGCAAGCGAAGATGCAAGCAAATAGAAGGCACATGGCAACACAAGTAAAGATAGCGAACGGACAAAAAGGCAAACGAAAAAGAAGGCAAATATTTTTGTGTTTTTTTGAAAATGTTTTAGAAGTGGGGGAGATGAAAACGAGAGGCAAATGGCAAATAAAGTAAATTGCAAGGAGATGAGATTTGTGATTGGGTACTTGATAGATGTTGATGGCGTCTCCCCGGCAACGGCGCTAGAAATTCTTCCTGATTGCTTGTATCTGCGTTGGTAATTCCCCGAAGAGGAGAGGATGATGCAGCACAACAACGGTAAGAATTTCCCTCAGTCATGAACCAAGGTTATCAATCCAGTAGGAGAACCAAGCAACACTATGTAAACATCACCTGCACACAAATAACAAATACTTGCAACCCAACGCGTAAGAGGGGTTGTCAATCCCTCCTTGGTATTGAGATAGATAAAATTGTATGAGATTTGATAAATAGATCTGACAAAAATGCAAAATAAAATAAAGAAAGAAAAAGTGCAGCAATGTATTTTTGGGTTTTTGGAATAATAGATCTGAAAATAATATGATAGGAAATAGACCCGGGGGCCATAGATTTCACTAGTGGCTTCTCTCGAGAAAATAGCATACGGTGGGTAAACAAATTACTGTTGGGCAATTGATTGAAAAGCAAAAAATCATGACGATATCCAAGGCAATGATCATGTATATAGGCATCACGTCCAAGATTAGTAGACCGACTCCTGCCTGCATCTAGTACTATTACTCCACACGTCGACCGCTATCCTGCATGCATCTAGTGTATTAAGTTCATGGAAAAATGGAGTAATGCAATAAAAATGATGACATGATGTAGACAAGATCTATTCATGTAGGAATAGACCCCATATTTTTATCCTTAATGGCAAAGATACATGTGTGTCATGTCTCCTTCTGTCACTAAGAATAAGCACTGCAAGATCGAACCCATCACAAAGCACCTCTTCCCATTGCAAGAAAAATCAATCTAGTTGGCCAAACCAAACCAAAGTTTCGGAGAAGAATACGAGGCTATAAAGATCATGCATAAAAAAGTTTAGAGAAGACTCAAATAATATTCATAGATAGAACTGATCATAAACTCGCAATTCATCGGATCCCAACAAACACACCGCAAAAAGTCATTACATCAAATAGATCTCCAAGAACATCGAGGAGAACATTGTATTGAAGATCAAAGAGAGAGAGAAGAAGCCATCTAGCTACTGCCTACGGACCCGTAGGTCTGTGATAAACTACTCACGCATCATCGGAGAAGCACCAATGACGATGATGAACCCCTCCGTGATAGTTTCCCCCTCCGGCAAGGTGCCGGAAAAGGGCTCTATATTGGATCTCGTGGTTCTGGAACTTGCACTGGCTAGAATTGTTTTTCGTCGAATCCTCTAGGGTTTCCGAAATATCTAAGTATTTATAGAGCTGAGAGGCGGTGGAAAAGATCACCGTGTGCCCCACAAGGCACCAGGGCGCGCCTGGGGCCTCTGGCGCACCTTGGTGTCTTGTGGGCCCCACGGGCCTCCTCTAGTACACCTCCTGGGCTCCCTGGGTCTCTTCTGGGCAAAAAAAATCTCCAAAAAGTTTCGTGGCATTTGAACTTCGTTTGATATGGATATTCTGCGAAGTAAAAAACAAGCAAAAAAACAACAACTGGCACTGGGTACTATGTCAATAGGTTAGTCCCAAAAAATGATATAAAGTTGCTAGTAAATGAATGTAAAACATCCAAGATTGATAATATAACAGCATGGAACAATAAAACAAATTATAGAACGTTGGAGACGTATCACCCGCCGCCCCTGCTGCGGCCCACCTCTGGCAGGCCATGGCCTCGCCGTCCCCTGTTGGGCGTGCACCCGCCCCGCCCCGTGCGCTGGGCACCGGCCGCCGGCGCTCCTCTGTAGCGGCTGTGCGTGCTCCGAGTTGTGGCCCTGGGCCACTGCTTGTGGGTGCTGCCCAAATAAAAGAGAAAAAACAACAAAACAAAATTAAAAGAAATAATTAAAGGAATAATTTATTGTTAGTTAATTAGCATAATCACTCACTAACAGTGGCCCCCACGTGCTAATTAACCTCTGTTATATTAACTAAACTCTGCTAATTCCCTAGAGTTACTAACATGTGGGCCCCCTTTGACCCTGTGGACCAGTCAACATTGACTGGTCAACCGCTGACTATACTAGCTGACTCAGCCTTGGCCCTACCTGTCATACTAATGGGCTAGGCAGATGTGTGTATAAAAAGTAATTCGGGCTTTTTAAATTAATTCCAAAAAATCCAGAAAAACATTAAAACTTTGAAAATTAATAGAAAATAAACCGTAACTCCGATGAAAACAATTTATATATGAAAAATGATCAAAAAAATAAGACGAATCCAAATACGCCATCCACATACCTGCCACATGTCTTTAACAGTGCAAACATGGAACCTTCCCCTCCGGTTCGTCTGTCCGATAAATGTGAGGAGCTGGGAAAATATTCTCGGATATTTTTTGGCTCCACCTATAACACTTAGCACTGCGTTAGGTCACCCCTAGCACAACGTATTTCCATGTCATGCATTGTGATGCATTTGATTGCTCTGTTATTTATTGTGTTCCCCCTCCGTTACTTCTTTTCCGGTAGACCCCGAGACCGCTGATGATCTAGTGATCGTCTACTTAGTTGCAGATCCGTTTTCGTCAGCAGAGCTTCCGGGCAAGCAAAACCCCCTTTATCATTCCTATATCGCTCATTCCTTCTTTCTCGTGCTTGCATTATATTTTGCTACTGTTGTTTGATAGCTCCTATTCTGATGCATAGCCTGCTTTTGTAACCTGCTATCGTTACCTTACCTGTTATCCTATATGCTTAGTATAGGTTGAGTAGTGATCCATCAGTGACCCCTCACCTTGTCCCTGTTGCCCCGCTTCATCATCGATGACTCGATCAACGTGATCGATGTGCAGAGACTGACACATCACTGCACACCCCCTTAGTTGTATGACTCTGCAGGGCTACTACTGAGTGCCGAGGGTGATACCTCGTAACGCACTCCTGATGATATCTCTTTAGTGTAGCTAATCGGTCGTGGATTACAGAGGGTTATTCCTCCTTCTTCACTCCCGATGACGACTCTGTCATGCAACACATCAAGTGTGAACCCTTCGAGGGTGACTCCTACAAGTTCACCTTGATGGCCACATCGAGTGGAAATCCATCGAGGGTGATTCCTTGCATTTCCCCCTTGATGTTATGGACATACAGTTACCCTGACTTTACCTCAGAACCTTGTTGAAGTCGGGTCGGCCCCGAGGGGTACCCGCGAGAGTTACTGCAGCCGGGTTGACCGTGCGGGTACCCGCGAGATAAGTACGCGGCACGGTCGGGCATTCTTAGCCCTTGTTATAAGTCCGCGAGACGGGGCGACGGGACCATGGATCGTGGATCATTGATCGTCTCCACGTGCTCCCAAGACACTAACGGGTTTGGATATGTGATCTGAGTAGGCCTCTGGCCTTTTCGCACTAACCACCACGCGGGAATAAGTATAGGCACTCGGCGTCGTACGATTCTCGGAAAGCTCTTCGGACGTTAGCGATTGAGCGGCGCGCGCCCGGTTGGACGGGAACCACCTGCACTTGTATTAGGGGGTGGTTCTGCTCCAAGCCGCATACGCAACGCGCAGGAGTGCAAAGGGCGATGGGACCAAGACCCTGAGCGCTTAGGATGTAGACCAGCGTGCTGACCTATTTGTTGAGCCTAGGTAGGACTACGACATCTTGATCAGCCGAGGCCAGGCATGACCCATTAAAGTGTGTCTGGCCAGAGTTAACCAAGCGTGTTGGGTAAGTTGGTACACCCCTGCAGGGAAGTATATCTATTCGAATAGTCGTGTCCACAGTAACAGACGCTCGGAGTTGTATCCTGAACTATAAAACTAGAACTGGATACTGGAGACACTAGATGGATATGATGGGTCCAGGATTGCTTCCTCGCAGGGAGTCGAGGAAGGATCTTTGGGCGTTACTACAATATACTTGTTACTTTATAATATGCTAATCTGCACTCTTCTAATGCTGCAAGACGATGCAAGATGCTAGTCTTCGATAGGCTAGGCCCTTCCCTCTATTCTGGCATTTCTGTAGTCTAGTCCAAAGATATAGCCACATTCCTTTGATACTGATGCATACTTAGTATAGATCTGATGTAAGTCTTGCGAGTACTTTGAATGAGTACTCATGGTTGCTTTGCTACCTCCTTTCCCCTCTACCCGATTGCTGCGATCAGATGACGGAGTCCAGGAGCCAGTTGATCCCGTCGACGACTACTACTACCATGAAGGAGCCTACTACTATGTGGAGACCATCGACGACCAGGAGTAGTTAGGTGGCTCCCAGGCAGGAGGCCTGCGCCTTTTCGATCTAGATGTCGTTGTTTTGCTAGCCTTCTTAAGGCAGACTTGTTTACTTATGTCTGTACTCAGATATTGTTGCTTCCGCTGACTCTTGTGTATTCGAGCTTATGTATTCGAGCCCTCGAGGCCCCTGGCTTGTAATATAAAGCTTGTATTATTTTAAATTTGTGTCTAGAGTTGTGTTGTGATATATTCCCGTGAGTCTCTGATCTTGATCGTGCGCATTTGCGTGTATGATTAGTGCACAATTAAGTCGGGGCATCACAAGTTGGTATAAGAGCCGACTTCCTGTAGGAAGCCCCTTTCCAACTCCTTGGCCGAAGTTGAGTCTAGTCTTTGAAAAACTATTTTACTAACATTGTTGTGTGACTTACGGGCCCACATCACAAATGGGTGGTATTAGGATCTTTTATTCCTTGTCTTTACTCTGTGATTCTGATCTCTCTTCTATTCAGGTTAAAGATTTTGCAAACTCTAACTCTAGGTTCTCGTGACTACTTCCTCCCTGAGAGCCCCTCATTCCAGATGATCGCTTGGTGCACCAGAAGATTCCGAAGATACTCTCCGATGTTCTCTCGGGACTTTGTGCCCATCGCTTTTACAATTCCCTTCCATCGATAAACCCCTAAGGATAAATACATACACTTGCCATTCATAAATTCATTCCTAGTTGCTCTTGTTATTACAAGATGCCTCGGAATACTCTCCATTGTCTCGAGAATCCTTTGAGCTTATTGCCTTGCAGTTCATTACCGCATGAAAGCCCTTACGAATAATTACTCATACTTACCGAGGATCCGTTCGTCCCCAGCTGCTCATTTGTTTCACAAAATTCTTTGAAATGCTATTCAATCTTCTGAAAATCCCTAGCAGCCAATTGCTCTTGCAATTCTTGCCTGCCTGCTTTATGGTTAATCCCATATGTCTAGTAATCTTTATTGACATCCTTTGTCATTGCCATGTTGAGCCTAATGATTCAATATGTTTGTGAATACTCGCAATCATCAGCTGCTCCTTGGAAATTATCCTTCTGGCTCAGACGTCATTCCGGATATGAGCTAATTCTTGGCAAATCAAACCTTGATTTATTGTCGATCTAATTCTATTCAACATACATATCTTTTGATCAGAGCGTCTGCTTTTCTTCTCCCGATTTGGAAATCGTAATTCCTTTATAATTAAGAATCGAATTATTCAGATGTTATATAATCTGATGCCTTCGCATTCTTTCTTCCTCTGATTGAGTACCGATACTCACATCAGCTCCGTTGTGGACGGCCAGACCCATTGCTGGGTTATTATCCGATAGTATCCTTCACATTCCAAATTCTTGTGAGTTCTTCCCATGATACATAATGCCTTTAAAAATTTGTTTCCTCTCCTTTTGTCAACAAATGCTCTACTTTTGAGCTTCTATTATTTGCTCAAGTTTGTGGTATATGTACCTAAGATGCCCCGATGGGTTGAACCTCTGCTTTCCCTAATCTGTGTGAACTCGAAAGTTATGCAGGTTATACTCTACTAGCGTTTCATCAGATAAAATTTCAACACCACAACTTCTTCCAAAGCGAGAAGTAAATGAAAGGTTATGCATTGAAGAAGTGGGGGTCAACCTTGAACTTTGAGTTCATGCCCCTGGACACGATGTAGATCTTATCATGGATATTTCTCATAATAATAATTATCCCCTTGTTATAAGTTCATCTAGAATCTATGGTTTGGTCCTTTGCAAACGCCGTTCCGACCATGTTATTCTTCTTTGATCCCATTCCTAGACAAGTTAACTTACTTGTCTTTTGCAGATCAATACACTAGTCCAACCTTTATTCTGATCTACCTCCGAGTATCACTGGTACAACGAGCTGCTATACAAATAGTTTTTAACCCCTTTCCGTGACGGCATTTGAAACCGTCACCTTGCTAGTGTGGGCGATAGTCCTTCCACATGACCCAGAAACCATCGGCGATAGGCCCTCCGGTCACACACGCTGGGCAAAATGAGCTCGTGTGTGATCGGGCTAGCCATCACATACAATTATACAGGCCCAATCATTTCCGTTCGTAAGTACATCCCACACAGTGAATCCCAGAGAAACATTTCCGTTCGTACATATATCCCACACAGTGAATCCCAGACAAACGCTTCTGTTTGTCTGCACATCCCACATGGTGAATCCCGGACAAACGTTTCCGTTCATCTGCACATCCCACACAGTGAATCCCAGACAAACGTTTCCGTTTGTATGTACATCCCACATAGTTTTATGTATAGCCTCGTGTGTGATTGGTGTAATGATCACACACGCTCTGCCTCCGTTAACCGTTTGCTTTATTCAACTATATCACACGCGATTTGATGAAGAACCATTTGTAAAGTTCCATGACCCATTTAGCAGGTTTATTAGTTTACAATTAATAATTCCAGTATTACGCAAAATCACATTTCATATTTATTAGCTGTTTGCCAATTTCATATCAGGCACATAAATATATTTTAACATCACAGTACGATAGCTACATGACAACAACACAGTACATCATATAGCTAGTTCACCTTCATAAGCACAATATTAGAACAATATATTCATTTCCCTAATCGACTGATGCATGATCAGCCAGGTTCGTCTTCTACAACTCTGCTTTCAGTTCAGTAAGAGCCTGTTTTGCACTAACCAACTGGGAAAGTGCCTCCTCCTTCGCCAACACCATCTTAGCAAAGTCTAACTTAAAAAATCTGAGCTCATTCTCCATCTTCCTCTTTTTTTCCCGCATCTTGAAATATTCTTCAGCGTTGACAACACTTTCTTTAAGCCTATCTCTGTTCTCTTCCTCATACATGCTCCAGAGCTTTGTTAGGCACATCTTCAAAGACTGTGGCCACTCTTGATCAACCCACTCCAGGTAAGAACACTTCCGTTCATCCTATTTAAAACTAAATCAGTAACAATTGTAGGGAAAATGGGTTTCTAGCAACATAGAAAATCACCACATACATATTTTGAAAAACTGAAGAAACATGTTAATTATGACATATCTTCTCAAAAAGATCAATGTGCAAATGAATTAATTGCTAGTGAGACAACAACCAAATTCAGAAACATCACAAGCTATAATTAACTGCAACAACGCTACAAGTTCTTAGTCATGTACTATAAATAACAAATTGAACATTTTATAAGGAAGATAAATATAACTGCAATAGCATAGCAACAGTGTTTGGATGACATCAAATTGATACTAACATGTGTGTACATGCACAAATTTAGTAACATAGAACTAATAGCACTAAGGTCATCCACTATGTATGCCAAAACCAGTGTCAAGAGAACTGTTGCTACATTTGGCACCGGTGCCCTACACTGCCGAGCCGATACCAGAGGAATAATTCAAAGAACCGGACTCCGGAGCACCTAGTTGCTCTGATGCCTAGTTCCTTCGTGCCATAAAGTTTTAGTATTTTACTTCTTGGCTGCTCGGATGTGTGGAGCAAAATTGGCTGCACAAACAACTGAAGCGATGCCAAGTAATTTTCTATTGGCACCGCTGATGAGATGGCAACATTTTTAGATACTAGGTAGGAAATATGACATTGTCTTAATCACATCCAGCATAACATAGCACACTAGGAGTGTCTGAATCACATCTAACAAATGATTTGTAATAATGAAAGTGGGGCTAACATTCTCTGCATATGCCAGAAACTTCCTCCCACTATCCACAGATTCAAACGCAACTAGCTTCACGATGGAGATTGATGGTGACAACGAGCAGGCAGACCTTCAGCCACCCCGCTCCATTCGTTGCAAGTGATGGTCCTAGGGAGCTACAAGAGGAAGAAATGACTCAAATCGGCCGCCGGGTTAAAATCCTTAATTCCGAATCATAACCTGAGAGAGAGGAGAGAGGCATACCCGGTTGGTGAAAGAGTTTTCGGAGGAGGAGGAACCTCTAGAGAGGTCATTGAAGAAGACCATGGCGACCGTGGCGGTCGGATGCGAAACGGCGAGAGCGAGGAAGCAACTATAGCTTGGGAAGGAAGGAAGGAGGAAACAGGGGAAATGTGACTTGTGGTCGGGGAGAAAAGGGGGTGGGGAGGGGGGAAGAGTTAGATATTTCGGCAGTAGGCCTAAAATTTCGAAAGGTGGAGGGAAACTTTGCGCGCGGTGCCGCTGGACACCATTCACTTTGAACGAATGTGTGCATCACAAACGATTCTTCTGCTTTACGCGCATGCGATGAGTTTGATCACTCAAATTTTGGTTGAAATTTCCCTGGGTACTGTGCTCGTCCACGTCATTGCATAATTTAACATCGCTTGCTACTTTGGGTACACAAAAGAGCCTACAACACACAGACCACACTTACTGAATCGAGCAATTTTAGTAATTAAACAGAGCCAGTTGACCTAAACATTGATATAACAAAAGACCAGTGTTATAAACAAAGGCTAAGTACACATAATTTTAACAAAGCCGCCGGTGCGCCGCCGTAAGGCTCGCCCGGGTAAGATGAGACGTCGATGACTTGTCCTGGCGACAAGCCGCCGTTGGTGGACTCTGCATCCCCCAGGATGAAGTCGACCACGTCATCATCATCGTCCTTGTCCTCGGCGCTGCCCTTAAGATTGTAGCACTTGTAGTAGTGGTTGCGCCAGAGCTCGCGTTGGTAGTCCACCACCGATTCCTCGATGGACATGCTCTTCTCTACCTCCTCCTCAGCCACGCGCAACTCCTCCTCCTGGCGGTCCTCGATCTCCGCCGCCTCCTACATCTCCAGCTCCCACTCGGCGATCTCATGAGGAAGCAGGTGCTCCATGGCCTTCACCGCCTTCCTTTTCGGACGTGGGTTGCATGCTGGATTCCGAGGAGGCCTAGAATATCTTGGCGTGGGCGTCCTTGATCTTGGCGTGGATGGCCTCGACCCGGGCCAGGACGACATCGGCGGCACGAACGGTTGATCGAGAGCTCTCGGCGTTTGCAGCCGCCGTCGCAGCAGCTGCTGCTGTCTCGGCTGCTGCAGCTGCCCTGTCGGCTACCGCAGACGCCCTCTCGATGGATGCGACTGCGCTCAATGCAGATGCCGCTGCGCTCTCGGCATAGGTGGCGGCGCTCGGGAAGGACGCGGCCACTGTACGGGCCCTCACGAAGCATCTCCACGGCGTCATTCTTTGCAAGAAGGGGTTGGGGATTGGGGATTCGTGGATTTGGGGGTGACCGGCACTAGAGCACACGAAGCCAGCGAAGCTTATGGAGTAAGACTTAAATAGACCCATGAATTTTTCATCGCAAACGGTTCGTACAACAAACTGTGTGTGATGTTGTTGATTTTTTGTATTAGCTGTGAAAGATGAATTTGGAGTATAGTGGCAATGGATGGTGTTTTAAATGTACAAGAAAATTTTGTACCATTAAAATATACTAATATAACTATAATGTTAAAATTTGGAAATTGTAAGGGTTGATTTGATCTTTTCAAGATATTTAAGTGATTTTATAGCCATTTAATGACCGTAATTCAAATTTGAACTACATGTACATGCAACAGCTAACCATAACGGTTTGAAAAATCATATTAGTGTACTTGTGTGCGAGTTAATTCCATGTGCAGTAAATTGGAAGGAATTTTCAAACATATTGGTGTCACGGCTTGGACACAAGCATCGAGTGCCATGACATTTAAATTCAAAAATGATCAGAAATACATGAAACCTTGCTTGACATAATGGCATGGCACCAAGATGAAGTGGTAAAAAAATTGGCCTGTTTGGCGAAAGTTTGGACACACACCCCTCACAGGCCGGAGCAAACTCACTAGAAGGCTCGTGGTTCCGCGAGGGAACAATGCATGTTTGATGACGAACCGACGATAGCTTCCTCTTATGGCCTTCAAACTTTTTCTACCGTTAACGTGCACTAATATAACTGTCATGTTAAAATTTGGAAATTTTTAGGGGTCATTTGACCTTTTTAAGACATTTAAGTGATTTTTTAGCCATTTAATGACCGTAATTCAAATTTGAACTACATGTACATGCAACAGCTAACCATAACGGTTTGAAAAATCATATTTGTGTACTTGTGTGTGAGTTAATTTCATGTGCAGTAAATTGGAAGGAATTTTCAAACATATTGGTGTCACGGCTTGGACACAAGCATCGAGTGCCATGGTAACACAAAATAAGCATTCGTGCCTTATATGAGTAAAGAAAATTTAAATATCTGGCAAGACAACTGGGCCCCACACGATTGGCACTCTATTTCGCACCTTGAGGTTTGGAAGGAGAGTGGCGTGGGTTATTAATCAGACGCGGTTCTGTATTGAAAACCGTCAGCGATTAAATTCACACACGGCTTTTGCTGCGGGAATCGTGTGCAATTCAAACTACAATACTCGTAAATTCCGGCGACTGGCATGTGTATTGTTCCCGTCGATCTAGATTCCGGTCACCAATAAATACTACCTTGCCCACATCGTCCCGCCTACATTCTCATCTACATCCTCTCCTCGCTCCCCCTCCCTCCCTCTCTCTCACTCTCTCTCACAAATCTCTGCCTTGGCATCGCCGATCTGACCACGCGCCGACGAGGAGGCGCCGCCCCCCAAGGACGTTCAGTCGAATAGCAGCAACGAGGAGGACCCCTACGCACCGCCGGACGAGGTTGCGCTGGACCCCCCCAACTTTGGAGTGGTTTTTGGGCCACTACAATCTTTGCCTGTGGAAGTTGCTGCCACCGGCTGAGAAAGTTAGGCAAGTGGCGTTCAAGAAGGAGATGGCAGAGGCCTGTGAAGCCTGTGAGGCCGCCTGAAAAAAAGGAGGCGGTGGAGCTTTGGGGGCCGGCGCGTTGACATGCGTAGGAGGTGTACGAAGATGGTTACTTCGCTAGGAAGGCCAAAGGTCGTAGGCGCCTCATCGCTGCGTTGAGGTGGGCCGATAAGCTCCAGTGTGCCATCGACGAGGAGCTCCGGTGGGCGCCCAACAAAATGGCAAGATCGTTCACGCTCGTCCGCCTGCAAGAGGCAGATCGGTACGTCAAGCGCTACGAGGCGGAGGAGGCAGAGTACTGCCTTCGCGCTTGGAAGACGCCGTGCACCAGGGAGCTGCTGGTGAGGGGCTGCTGGAATGCTTCCCCCCTAAGTACGAATTATTAGTTTTAGTATTGTTCGTTTTCAATTTTATGCATTGTACATAGTAGTTAAGTATCATCACATATATGTGATGATATTATATATATTTTGTGATAAACTAATGAGAAATTAATATATATATTTATATATTATGAATTCCATTTTCCTATCTGTTTTCGTATTACTAATTTGTATCTAGCTGTTATCATCCACATATAAAGAATGGAAAACAGAACAATATATAAGAACGGAAAACAGAGTACACACATTGAAACAGTGCAATAAACAGAGCAATATCATGATTGTTGTGAATACATAGCGATCCACGTCGAAATGACTCAACAAAATAAAACACGTCCATGACATAAACGCGTTCATTGATCCATTTGATAAAAATACCTATTGGGGAATAAGCATGAAAAGTAATCAACCACTCTTTCCGCGGTCGAGTTCGGGTATGCCTACTCCTCTATTTATTTGACTATTGTTAGGTTGGTTCATCCTGGTCTGACATGTTAATGAAGGTGTTGTTTCATTCCTCATACGATATGGATACCTTTCAATTGATTAGTTCTTCTTTTGGATTACTCTATATTAATTCCCTATGTGTATCTTTATTATGTTCCTCAAGACTTTGGAGTAAGACATTTATTTTGTTGATATTAGTTTCAAGGGAACATGGTACCCTACGACATAGGAAGATTACTGAAAATCAGTTCTAAATCTAATCAAGTCTAATCTTCTCTGTTGTCTGTACTGCAGCCGTGATGATCGGAAGTTTAGGACCACACTGTAGTCAAGAAAAAGGAATGATCTTGGTAAGCTACACCCTTTGGATCCCAATCTTACCTTTTTTTTAATTAGTTTTGTTAGTGCTTCCATTACTTTCTATTAAAATATGCTTAATGGGCTAGAGACTGTACCTTTTTAGAAAGTTATAGTGTATGGTATGTTTGCTGAACTTGTGATGACGGTTCTTCAGGCAGGACCTTCGTCCCTAGATTTTAACTTTGAACATCATTGTATTTTAGACAAATGATGTGTTTACTGAATTGTCGTTCTTTAATTTTTGAAGTTATGCCATTCGTAATATTGCATTGTAGATAGACAAAAAGATATAGGTATTAAATTTTGTGGCTCTAGCATAAATGTTTATCACCATGGTGACTTTTCTTTTTCAATTTAGATAAGAAAAAAGAGACAAGTATTGAACAGAGAATAGAGAGGATAAGAGCATTGTAGTTCAGCGTGGTTCATGCCAAAGATTGTGATACATATAATTTCTTAGGATAGTGCAAATTCATTGAAGATGCAACAGAAGTAACACAAGTTCTGCTAGAATTTCTCACATAACATGGATAGAGGTGAGTTTTGCATAATCCATCTCAGTAACAAGCTTGCATTGAGTTATTCTTTTCAAGAAGCTTACCATGCACAACTACAGGATACTTGTAGTTCTCAGTGGCAATTGACAGCTACATTCTTCAATGGGAGACCTAGCATATAATTGCCTTGAGTACAACAATACATGATCTTTTGGCAACAAATTGTTCATGATTGACGCATAATATGTCCTCTGTCCGCATTTTAATTATTTATATTGATATTTCTGGTTATCACTGCAGGAGTTGCAATGGATTTGATGAGGGAAGTCTGCAATGCAGACTATGCTAAGTGTACCCGCTCCAGATTTTATCGACAGTAAATGGTCCATTGCTATTGACAGGTGCCTTCTTGCACTCTTCTGACCCAGATTTGGCATGTTTTTCATTTTCTACTATCATCACGTAGTTGCACAAAAATACGTAAGAACATAACTCAAAACTCATAGAGAGGCACAACTTTGAAATGGTTTTATTTAAACAGTGAAACAATGTTTTTTGACTGAAAATCTGTAGTATATTTTGATTATGGGGACACAACTGAAATGTATACACCAAGAAAACATAATTCTCTTCAGTTGAATTTTAAATTCATGTTTTGGAAATCAAATCCATTTCAAATTTCATGATTTTGGCTAGAATGATTAATGCTACACCGTTGCTGATGACAAAGGTTGTGACACTTTTTTAATGATAGTGCAAATTGATTGATGATGCAACACAAGTAGTACAAGTTCATCATGTCCACTGCCCATCCATGAAATTTTACGATGGTTTCTCCCATTGCAATACATAGGCACATAGTAGGAGAAATATGTGTGCATTGGTGGGTGCTGGAGGGCCATCCCCTTGAGGACATGGACAAGGTGCGTGTGGTGCACAACGCAACCTCATGTCTTACCACGTCGACCAGCCAATGACCATCATCGGACATGCTCTTCTCCTGGACGCCACTGGGAAGAAGCTTGTCTCTATTGATTCGTTTGCGCCCGTCACTAATGCACGTGGAGTCGGAGTGAGAGTTTTTCATGGGTGTGACACAAACTACTCGATTTTAAACTAATTTTCGTGCAAATCAATGTAGCAAAGTATGTGCGTTTCAGAAAGTTTTCTTTTTTATTTTTGAAAGTATGCCAATGCTTTTTTCTATAGTTTGGGTAGATTCCAGCATGAGTGTTTACCTATTTTTTATTTTCTGCATGTTATGAGAATGTTGCGTCTAATATGTTTAAAATTGTCATTTAGCTTCCCCTCAAATTAGTTTTGTCATTTTAGCTATCATTCATTGCAATTATAGAACACACAAAAGGAGTATAAGCAGTGACATATGCCAACATGGATGGACCCGTGTGGATGGGGCACTTGAGTCATATTTATTTTAGGATGTGATTTTTTCTCCCGTTGCAACACACGGGCCTTTTTGCTAGTATAAATATATTATGAATTCCATTTTCCTATCTGTTTTCATATTACTAATTTGTATCTAGCTGTTATCATCCACATATAAAGAATGGAAAATAGAACAATATATAAGAACGGAAAATAGAGTACACACATTGAAACAGAGCAATATCATGATTGTTGTGAATAAATAGCGATCCATGTCGAAATGACTCAACAAAATAAAATGCGTCCATGACCAGCGGCCCTTGCCTACGGTAGCTCTTGGCTTTGCCTGAACTCGTGTAGGCGTTCGTCCAAGTGGTCGACACGCTCGCGGTACATATGGAGCGCGATCTTGAGCTCCAAGTTGGCTATTTCATCGGAGATCACCAGCTCGAGGATGCGACGGCCATGTTCCTCTACCGCGCCTAGGTGGACACCTGGTCCAAGGAGGCGGTCGAGCCTAGCGACCAGCATGTTGGCATCGAGCGGGCCGCGGAGAAGGCAAATGGTGTGACCCATGCGAATGGCGTGACGGGCGTCCGGTGCAAGTATGGCCCGGCTGGCCTCTGGTGCAAGTATGACCCAGATGGCCTCTGCCCACTCCTGGTGAGGAATGGGGCTACTCACGAACCGTGTACCCAGCTGCGACGCCCTATCGACAGCAGGCAAGTGCCGATGGATCCGCTCTTGCTGTGTGGCGCGCCACGCCTCTCGCTCTGCGGCGCTCCAATGGCCTCGTTGTGCGGCGAGCCACAGCGTATCGGCACAGACACGCCTAGCTTGCTCCGCGGCGCACCATCGATCATGTTGTGCTGCGAGCTATAGCCTCTCGGCGCTGACATGCCTATCTTGATCTGCGGGGCTGAAGCGTCGTGCGCTAAGGGTCTGCTCAACCTTGGCGATGACGCGCAGCACACCGTCGTCCATCGCGTTGCCGGGGACACCCTCGGCCTCGACGGGCCATGGCGCCTTCTCGTTTTCCTTGTCGAGGAGGTTGATGGCAGAGGTGACGCTTCAGTGGGTTGGCATGCTTGGAAAAGGTGGATGGGCTAGGCTGCGCTTGTTGCCTCGGTGTGTCGCGCGCCGCCTAGGTTTATGCGCAATATAGCTGGGTGGCGGTGGGAAACCGATGAGTAAATGGCAGGAAACTATGGCGTGTTCATAAAACGCCATCAATTAATGGAAACTTAGCATAGAAGGAACAGCGAGCTAGCACGGCGCGTGCGGGCACATTGTGTTGGAAATATGCCCTAGAGGCAATAATAAAGTGGTTATTATTATATTTCCTTAATCATGATAAAGGTTTATTATTCATGCTAGAAATGTATTGACCGGAAACTTAAATACATGTGTGGATACATAAACAAATACCGTGTCCCTAGTGAGCCTCTACTGGACTAGCTCGTTGATCAAAAGATGGTTAAGGTTTCCTAACCATAGACATGAGTTGTCATTTGATAACGAGATCACATCATTATAAGAATGATGTGATGGACAAGACCCATCCGTTAGCTTAGCATATGATTGTTCAGTTTATTGCTACTGCTTTCTTAATGTCAAATACATATTCCTTCGACCATGAGATCATGCAACTCCCGGATACCGGAGACCTTGTGTGCTATCAAACTTCACAACGTGACTGGGTGATCATAAAGATGCTCTACAGGTATCTCCGAAGGTGTCTGTTGAGTTGGCATGGATCGAGATTGGGATTTGTCACTCCGTGTATCAGAGAGGTATCTCTGGGCCCTCTCGGTAATACAGCATCACAAGAAGCTTGCTAGCAAAGTGACTAAGGAGTTAGTTATGAGATGATGTATTACGGAACGAGTAAAGAGACTTGCCGGTAACGAGATTGAACTAGGTATGGAGATACCGACGATCGAATCTCGGGCAAGTAACATACCGACAGACAAAGGGAACTACGTATGTTGTCATAAAGGTTCGACCGATAAAGATCTTCGTAGAATATGTAGGAACCAATATGGGCATCCAGGTCCTACTAATAGTTATTGACCGGACAAGTGTCTCGGTCATGTCTACATCATTCTCGAAACCGTAGGGTCCGCACGCTTAACGTTCGTTGACGATATAGTATTATATGAGTTATCTGAATTGGTGACCGAATGTTGGTCGGAGTCCCGAATGAGATCATGGACATGACGTGGAGCTCCGGAATGGTCCGGAGGTAAAGATTGATATATAGGACGATACTATTTGGACTTCGAAAAAGTTTCGGAATGCACCGGGGTTTTATCGGAGTGCCGGAAGGAGTTCCGGGAGGCCACCGGCACTTGGTGGGCCTCATGGGCCAAAGGAGGGAGGCGCATTAGCCCACTAAGGGGCTGGGTGCGCCCCACCTCCCTTTCCCACGCGCCAGGAAGGAAAGGGGGCGCCTAGGCAGGGCAGCCGCCGGCCCCCCTCCTGCCTTCTCCTCCGTGCCCAAATATGGAAAGGGGGGGCGCCTAGGGCAGGAGGCCAGGGCTGGCCGTCGGCCCCCTTGGGGGCGCCCTCGGGCTGCCTCCCCTCCCCCACCTATATATATGTGAGGAGGGAGAGGGGCAACACACACCACGATCCCCAAGCCGTGTGCGGCGCCCCGTCTCCCTCTAGTTCTAGTTCCTCCTCCGTCCACGTCCGTTATGCTTGGTGAAGCCCTGCGGATAGTTTCACCACCACCATCACCACGCCGTCGTGCTGCCAGAACTCATCTACTACTTCGCCTCTCTTGATAGATTGAGAAGGCGAGGACGTCATCGAGCTGAACGTGTGCTGAACACGGAGGTGCCGTACGTTCGGAACTTGATCGGGACGGATCATGAAGGTGTACGACTACATCAACCGCGTTGATAAACGCTTCCGCTTAGTGATCTACAAGGGTATGTAGATGCTCTCCCCCCCTTCGTATCTATGCATCTCCATAGATAGATCTTGCGTGTGCGTAGAATTTTTTTGTTTTCCATGCAACATTCCCCAACAGTGGCATCATGAGCCAGGTCTATGCGTAGATGATATGCATGAGTAGAACACAAAGGAGTTGTGGGCGATGAGGTTCATATTGCTTCCCACCAATGTCTTATTTTGATTCGGCGGCATTGTGGGATGAAGCGGCCCGGACCAACCTTACATGTCCACGCACATGAGACTGGTTCCACCGACTGACATGCAACTTGTTTTGCATAAAGGTGGCTGGCGGGTGTCTGTTTCTCCTACTTTAGTTGAATCGGATTTGACTACGGCGGTCCTTGCAGAAGGATAAATAGCAACTTGATAATCACCTGTGGTTTTGCATAGGTAAGAATGGTTCTTGCTAGTTGCCCATACCAGCCACGTAAAACTTGCAACAACAAAGTAGAGGACGTCTAACTTGTTTTTGCAGGGCATGTTGTGATGTGATATGGTCAAGATATGATTTGATATATGTTGATGTATGAGATGATCATGTTTTGTAATAAGTTCACGACTTGCATGTCGATGAGTATGACAACCGGCAGGAGCCTTAGGGCTGTCTTTAATTGTTGCATGACCTGCGTGTCAATCACTAAGCGCCATGTAATTGCTTTACTTTATCGCTATGCGTTAGCAATAGTTGTAGAAGCAATAGTTGGCGAGACGACCCCGATGCTACGATGGAGATCAAGGTGTAGTGCCAGTGACAATGGAGATCATGCCGATGCTTTGGAGATGGAGATCAAAAGCACAAGATGATGATGGCCATATCATGTCACATATTTTGATTGCATGTGATGTTTATCCTTTATGCATCTTATTTTGCTTAGAACTGCGGTAGCATTATAAGATGATCCCTTCACTTAATTTCAAGATAAAAGTGTTCTCCCTGAGTATGCACCGTTGCTAAAGTTCGTCGTTTCGAAGCACCTCGTGATGATCGGGTGTAATAGACTCTACGTTCACATACAACGGGTGTAAGCCAGTTTTGCACATGCAGAATACTTGGGTTAAACTTGACGAGCCTAGCATGTACAGACATGGTCTCGAAACACTAGAGACCGAAAGGTCGAACGTGAGTCATATAGTAGATATGATCAACATAGAGATGTTCACCATTGAAGACTACCCCATCTCACGTGATGATCGAACATGGGTTAGTTGATTTGGATCATGTATCACTTAGACAACTTGAGGGATGTTGATTTAAGTGGGAGTTCATTAGTAATTTGATTATTTGAACTAAAATTTATCATGAACTTAGTCTTAATAGTTTATGCATATCTAAGTTGTAGATCAATGGCCCGTGCTACCGTTACCTTGAATTTGAATGCGTTCCTAGAGAAAGCTAAGTTGAAAGATGATGGTAGCAACTACACGGACTGGGTCCGTAACTTGAGGATTATCCTCATTGCTGCACAGAAGAATTATGTCCTTGATGCACCGCTAGGTAACCCACCCGCTCCCACTAATCTAGACGTTGTGAACGTCTGGCAAACGCAGACTGATGGCTACTTGATAGTTCGGTGTGCCATGCTTTACGGCCTAGAACCGGGGCTCCAAAAGCGTTTTGAGCACCACGGAGCATATGAGATGTTCCAAGAGCTGAAATTGATATTTCAAGCTAATGCCTGGGTTGAGAGATATGAAGTCTTCAACAAGTTCTATAGTTGTAAGATGGAGGAGAACAGTTCTATCAGTGAACACATACTCAAAATGTCTGGGTATCATAAACACTTGACTCAGCTGGGAATTGATCTTCCAGTTGAGAGTGTTATTGATAGAGTTCTTCAGTCACTACCACCAAGCTACAAAGGCTTCATGATGAACTATAATATGCAAGGGATGACGAAAACGATTCCCGAGCTCTTCGTGATGCCGAAATCGGCGGAGGTAGAAATCAAGAAGGAGCGTCAAGTGTTGATGGTTAACAAGACCACTAGTTTCAAGAAAAAAGGCAAGGAAAGAAAGGGAACTTCAAGAAGAATGGCAAGCAAGTTGCCGCTCTCGTGAAGAAACCCAAAGCTGGACCCAAGCCTAAAACTGAGTGCTTCTACTCCAAGGGAAATGGTCACTGGAAGCGGAACTGCCCCAAATACTTGGCAGATAAGAAGGATGGCAAAGTGAACAAAGGTATATCTGATATACATGTTATTGATGTGTACCTTACTAATGCTCATAGTAGCGCCTGGGTATTTGATACTGGTTCGGTTGCTCATATTTGTAACTCGAAACAGGAGCCACGGAATAAACGAAGATTGGCTAAGGACGAGGTGACGATGCGCGTCAGGAATGGTTCCAAGGTCGATGTGATCGCCGTCGGCACGCTACCTCTACATCTACCTTCGGGATTAGTTTTAGACCTCAATAATTGTTATTTGGTGCCAGCGTTGAGCATGAACATTATATCTGGATCTTGTTTAATGCGAGACGGTTATTCATTTAAGTCAGAGAATAATGGTTGTTCTATTTATATGAGTAATATCTTTTATGGTCATGCACCTTTGATGAATGGTCTATTCTTGTTGAATCTCGATCATAGTGATACACATATTCATAATATTGATGCCAAAAGATGCAAAGTTGATAATGATAGTGCAACATACTTGTGGCATTACCGTTTAGGTCATGTTGGTGTAAAGCGCATGAAGAAACTCCATGCGGATGGACTTTTGGAATCACTTGATTATGAATCATTTGATACTTGCGAACCGTGCCTCATGGGTAAGATGACTAAAACTCCATTCTCCGGAACAATGGAGCAAGCTAATGACTTATTGGAAATAATACATACCGATGTATGCGGTCCGATGAGTGTTGAGGCACGCGGCGGGTATCGTTATTTTCTAACCTTCACAGATGATTTAAGTAGGCATGGGTATATCTACTTGATGAAACACAAGTCTGAAACATTTGAAAAGTTTAAAGAATTTCAAAGTGAAGTGGAGAATCATCGTAACAAGAAAATAAAGTTTCTATGATCTAATCGTGTAGGCGAATATTTGAGTTATGAGTTTGGCCTTCATTTAAAACAATGTAGAATTGTTTCACAACTCACGCCACCTGGAACACCACAGCGTAATGGTGTGTCCGAACGTTGTAACCGTACTTTATTAGATATGGTGCGTTCTATGATGTCTCTTACCAATTTGCCTTTATCGTTTTGGGGTTATGCATTAGAGACAACCACATTCACGTTAAATAGGGCACCATCTAAATCCGTTGAGACGATACCATATGAACTATGGTTTGGCAAGAAACCTAAGCTGTCGTTTCTTAAAGTTTGGGGATGCGACGCTTATGTCAAAAGGCTTCAACCTGATAAGCTCAAACCCAAATCAGAGAAGTGCGTCTTCATAGGATACCCTAAAGAAACTATTGGGTACACCTTCTACCACAGATCCAAATGCAAGATCTTTGTTGCTAAGAATGGGTCATTTCTAGAGAAGGAGTTTCTCTCGAAACAAGTGAGTGGGAGGAAAGTAAAACTTGATGAGGTAATTGTACCTTCTCTCGAATTGGAAAGTAGCACATCAGAGAAAACCGTTCCCATGATGCCTACACCAACTAGAGAGGAAGCTAATGATAATGATCATGAAACTTCAGATCAAGTTACTACTGAACCTCGTAGGTCGACCAGAGCACGTACCACACCAGAGTGGTACGGTAATCCTATCCTGGAAGTCATGTTGTTAGACAATGGCGAACCTACAAACTATGAAGAAGCTATGATGAGCCCAGGTTCCAACAAATGGCTTAAGGCCATGAAATCTGAGATAGGATCCATGTATGAGAACAAAGTATGGACTTTGGTGGACTTGCCCGATGATCGGCAAGCCATTGAGAATAAATGGATCTTCAAGAAGAAGACAGACGATGATGGTAATATCACTGTTTATAAAGCTCGACTTGTCGTGAAAGGTTTTCTACAAGTTCAAGTGGTTGACTACGATGAGACTTTCCCACCCATAGCGATGCTTAAAATCTGTCCGAATCATGTTAGCAATTGCCGCATTTTATGATTATGAAATCTGGCAAATGGATGTCAAAACTGCATTTCTTAACGGATTTTTTTAAGAAGAGTTGTATATGATGCAACCAAAAGGTTTTGTCGATCCTAAAGGTACTAACAAAGTGTGCAAGCTCCAGCGATCCATCTATGGACTTGTGCAAACATCTCGGAGTTGGAATATATGCTTTGATAATGTGATCAAAACATATGGTTTTATACAGACTTAAGGAGAAACCTGTATTTACAAGAAAGTGAGTGGGAGCTCAGTAGCATTTCTGGTGTTATATGTGAATGACATATTACTGATTGGAAATGATATAGAATTTCTGGATAGCATAAAAGGATACTTGAATAAGAATTTTTCAATGAAAGACCTTGGTGAAGCTGCTTATATATTGGGCATCAAAATCTATAGGGATAGATCGAGACGATTAATAGGACTTTCACAAAGCACATACCTTGACAAAGTTTTGAAGAAGTTCAAAATGGATCTGTCAAAGAAAGGGTTCTTGCCTGTATTGCAAGGTGTGAAGTTGAGTAAGACTCAAAGCCCGACCACGGCAGAATATAGAGAGAGAATGAAAGTCATCCCTATGCCTCAACCATATGCTCTATAAAGTATGCCATGCTGTGTACCAGACCTATTGTGTGCCTTGCCATGAGTCTGGCAAGGGGGTACAATAGTGATCCAGGAGTGGATCACTGGACAACGGTCAAAATTATCCTTAGGTACCTAAAGAGGACTAAGGAAATGTTTCTCGGTTATGGAGGTGATAAAGAGTTCATCGTAAAGGGTTACGTTGATGCAAGCTTTGACACCGATCTAGACGACTCTGAGAATCAATATGGATACATATTGAACATGGGAGCAATTAGCTAGAGTAGCTCCATGCAGAGCATTGTAGACATAGAAATTTGCAAAGTACGCACAGATCTGGATATTGCAGACCTGTTGACTAAAACCTCTCTCACAAGCAAAACATGATCACACCTTAGAACTAATTGGGTGTTAATCACATGGCGATGTGAACTAGATTATTGACTCTAGTGCAAGTGCGAGACTGTTGGAAATATGTGTAACATCCCATGTAATTAACCACAGTGATCACCCTTAGTTAATGCCATGTCAGCAAGCTGAACAGTGCCTAGTCATCATTTGCATCATATTGCATTCCAAACTCCTAATTCAAACTTCAAATTAATTTAAAGTGAAAATAAAAGTTGTTCCAAATTGGAAACTAAAATGTTCATTAAATAGCAAATAATTCAGAGGCAACTATAAAATTGTAACCAACATCAATGGGCTTGGATAAGTGACCATAACAGCCTCAAACAGTGGCTAACAACAACATTTAATAACCTTTTGTTTAATCTAAGTTAAATATGAAATTATATTTTACCCAAACTAGTTTTTGGAGATAGAGTATAATGCACTGCAATTTATGAGCTAAGTCACACATTTTGTAAAATTCATTTAGTGGCCTAAGATTTTGCAAAACAGAAAAGAAAACAGAAAACAAAACAGAAAATAGAAAAAGAAGAAATGGGGCAAAGGCCTACTGTGCACTTGGGCTCCCTGTGCTACAGCGCCGGCCCAGCCCATCCCGCAGCGTCTCCCACCTCGCACTGCTCACCCCCGCTCGCTGTCGAGCACCTGGCGTGCACGCCTCGCCCGAGCTGGGCCCCCCCTCTCTCCCTGCTCGACAGCACGTCGCCGCGCTCGTGGAGGATAAGGCCGAGGCCCGTGCGTTCCCCCTGGCCTCCTCCGTCACTTCTCCCCCTCTCCCTTGCTCGCTCGCTCCTCTCCTCTCTCCCTCCAGATCCAACGACGCCGAGCGCCACCGCAGCCACTCGCCGTCGTTCTCGTGGCCACCGGCCTCGCTTCGACTCGCCAAGATGCCGTAGCGGTTCACCGTCGTCGTCTACTTCGTCCTCAACCACGAACGCGGGCCGGGAGCCGTGGCAGGGGACGAATCAGGTCGCCCCCTTCCGCCTCTGCTTCGATGATCTTCCTCCTCTCCGGCGACACATGCTGCTCCTAAACCCTCAAGGGCCACCGTGTGTGCCACTCGGTGAGCTCCGCCTCTCCTCCCTCCACTTCTTGCTCGCCTTCGGGCCCATGCGCGGCCACCACCGCAACCGTGCTCCGGCCGTCGCCATTACCGTAGTTGCCGTGCTCCTGAGCCACTACACGCTCGTCCGACCGCTCCAGCGTGCTCCTCGTGCGCCGTAGACCCCACGTAGCCAGTTAGGTTGGCCGTTCACGCGCCTAAACGACGAACCCGGCGAGCTCGTGCTTCAGCCTCCACCCTAGCTCGTCGCCGCCGTCGTCTCCGGCCACCTCCAGCCCGGAGACCACCCGCGTTGGACGTGGCTCTGCTCACTCATTCGAACGCAAGTAAAACCACGCGAAATGGAGCCCTGTGGCGATTTTCCGACGCGCTCCGGCGGACGGCCGCCGCGTTATTGGTCGTCGGCGGCGCTCCGGCGCCGCCCGCCGACGTGGCTGGGCGGGCCCCACCCCTGGCTCGCTGCCAGTGGGCCTTGGGGGCCCCGTTGACTGGGTTGACCCAGTCAACATGCTGACTGGGCAGCCCTGAGTCCCTGACGTGCGGTAAAACATTTTTAAAAATAAAGTTGATCAGTTAAATTGATTAGTCACTGACAGGTGGGGTCCAGTAGTTAATTAACTCTGTTTAATTTAAAATAAACTCTGATTAATAACAGAGGCTGATAGGTGGGCCCCACTGGTCAGGTTTGACCTGGTCAGTGCGGCTGTTGACTGCTGATGTCATCCCTCTGTCATGCTGACGTCATAATGGATTTCTGTTAATAAAAATAATTCCAGAAAATGTTATAATCTTTGAAAATTCGTAGAAGATAAACCGTAGCTCGGATCGAAAAACTTTCTACATGAAAGTTGATCAGAACGATGAGACGAATCCGAATACGCCCTTTGTATTGCTGTCAGATGCCCCTAGCTACCTGAACATGGAACTTTTAGATTGATTTCGATAAATGAATAGTGCTCAACTTTAATAAAATAAATCCAAATAATTCCTAAAATTAACTAAATCATCTAGTTAGGCAGTAGAACACCTCTGCATATCATTTAGACCTATCATGCATGTTGTTTGCATTTTTGCCGTGAATTTATTGTTTCTTCCCCCTCCTTCTCTCTTGATAGACGCTGAGACCGACGCCGTTGCAGCTGAGTACGACTACGCTCCAGATGAGCAGCCCGTTGACGACCCCTCCTTCTTGCCAGAGCAACCAGGCAATCCCCCCCCTTGAGCATCCAGATATCGCCCATTCCATCTCTCCTGCTTGCATTAGATTTTGCTACTATTAATGTTTGCTCCTATTCTGATGCATGACCTGCTTTTGTAACATGTTTATTGTTACCTTACCTGCCTATGTTAAACTGCTTAGTATAAGTTGGTGGTGAACCATCAGTGACCCCCACCACCTTACCCTTGTTGCCCCTACTTGATCATCGACGACTCGATCAATGTGATCGTCGACCAGAGACCGACACATCACCTCACCCCCTTAGTTGTATGACTCTGCATAGTTACTATCGAGTGCCAAGGGTGATACCTCGTAACGCACTCCTGATGAATACTCTGCAATGTAGCTGTTCTGTCGTGGTCATCGAGGGTGATTCCTCCTTCTCCACTTCTGATACGACTCTGTCGTGCAACCCCTCAGTGTGAACCTTGAGGGTGATGCCTCATACATTCACCCTGATGATTTCATCGAGTGGAATCCACCGAGGGTGATTCCTCGGGGTTTCCCCCTTGATGTTATGACCACACAGATTACTTTGACCTTTGTTACAGGTGGGTCGACCCTGATGGGTACCCGCAGGGGATCTATGATGTCGGGCGTGCCGGAAGGGCACTCGAGTGTGATATTGTGGCGGAGCTTCAGAAACTCTGATCGTCTCCATGTGTTACTAAATCAGCCTATCGAATTTGGGTATTTGATCTCAGTGGGTCGACGTGCCCTCTACGCACTACCACCACGCGGGATTATGGTTTATGGGGCCCTCTACGTCGTACGTTCCTCCCGAAAGCTCTTCAGACGTCACGATTCACCGTGCAGGCTGATTGTCGGGAATGGGCTGGATACTTCACTGACGAGTTCAGTGTCGCGCCTGCACCCCGGCCAGTCTCGCAACGCGCAGGGTGCCCAAGGCGATGGCCCAAGACCTCTGGGTTTATAGGTTAGTCCGGCGTGCTGACCTCTCTGCTGAGCCTAGGTAGGGCGCTGCTTCGTGTTGATCTTCTGAGGCCGGGCATTACCCAGCAAGTGTGTCCGGCCAGAGTTGATCGAGAATGTTGGGTAACAGTAGTGCACCCCTGCAGGGAAGAATAATCTATCGATATCCGGTCCTACGGTAAAGGACGCTCAGTTTGTATATCCCGATCTATTACTTGAACTGGATACTTGTTTAATTAATTGAAGCTCCGGGATCACTTTCTCGCAGGGAGTCGAGGAAGGATCTCTAGGCTTTGCCTCAACATGCTTGCTTAATAAAATGCTTTTATGTACTCTTCTAATTGCTGCAAGATGGTGGCTTCGCGAAGATGCTAGTCTTCGATAGGACTAGGTCTTCTCTCTAGTCTGGCATTTCTGTAGCCCAGTCCACATATACAGCTTTTCTTTGATAATGTTGCATATGTAGTGTAGATCCTTGCTTGCTGAGTACTTCAGATGAGTACTCACGGTTGCTTTGCTACCTATTTTCCCCCATACCCCTTTTGATGTTACCTCAGACGATGGAGCTCAGGAGCCAGATGACACCGCAGGAGCTTACTACCAGGAGGGCCCAGACGACACTTACTACTGGATCGAGCCAGCCGACCAAGAGTAGGATTGGAGGCCCTAGGCAGGAGGCCTTCGCCTTTCGATCTAGAGTCGTTGTTTGTGCTAGCCTTCTTAAGGCAAACCTTGTCTAACTATGTCTGTACCCAGATATTATTTGTATGACTGACTTATGTATTCGGATCCTCGTGATCCCTGGTCTGTAATATTCGTGGATCTCCGTTTATTTGTGTTAGAGTTGTGTTGTGATATCTTCCCGTGAGTCCCTGTGCTTGATCATGCATGTTGGCGTGTATGATTAGTGCATGATTGAGTCGGGGGCGTCACAATATGCCCTAGAAGCAATAATAAAGTGGTTATTATTATATTTCTTTAATCATGATAAAGGTTTATTATTCATGCTAGAATTGTATTGACCGGAAACTTAAATACATGTGTGGATACATAAACAAATACCGTGTCCCTAGTGAGCCTCTACTAGACTAGCTCGTTGATCAAAAGATGGTTAAGGTTTCCGAACCATAAACATGAGTTGTCATTTGATAACGGGATCACATCATTAGAAGAATGATGCGATGGACAAGACCCATCCGTTAGCTTAGCATATGATCGTTCAGTTTATTGCTACTGCTTTCTTAATGTCAAATACATATTCCTTCGACCATGAGATCATGCAACTCTCGGATACCAAAGGAATACCTTATGTGCTATCAAATGTCACAACATAACAGGGTGATCATAAAGATGCTCTACAGGTATCTCTGAAGGTGTATGTTGAGTTGGCATGGATCGAGATTGGGATTTGTCACTCCGTGTATCAGAGAGGTATCTCTGGGCCCTCTCGGTAATACAGCATCACAAGAAGCTTCCAAGCAAAGTGACTAAGGACTTAGTTACGAGATGATGTATTACAGAACGAGCAAAGAGACTTGCCAGTAACGAGATTGAACTAGGTATGGAGATACCGATGATCGAATCTCGGGCAAGTAACATACCGATAGACAAAGGGAACTACGTATGTTGTCATAAAGGTTTGACCGATAAAGATCTTCACAAAATATGTAGGAACCAATATGGGCATCCAGGTCCCGCTATTGGTTATTAACCGGAGAAGCGTCTCGGTCAAGTCTACATCATTCTCGAACCCGTAGGGTCCGCACGCTTAACATTCGTTGACGATATAGTATTATATGAGTTATGTGAATTGGTGACCGAATGTTGTTCGGAGTCCCGGATGAGACCATGGACATGATGAGGAGCTCCGGAATGGTCCGGAGGTAAAGATTGATATATAGGACGATACTATTTGGTCTCCGGAAAGGTTTCGGAATGCACCAGGGTTTTATCAGAGTGCCGGAAGGGGTTCTGGGAGGCCACTAGCACTTGGTGGGCCTCATGGGCCAAAGGAGGGAAGCGCACCAGCCCACTAAGGGGCTGGGCGCACCCCACCTCCCTTGCCCACACACCAGGAAGGAAAGGGGGGCATGGGGGTGCCCTAGGGCTACCTGCCCTCCCCCACCTATATATATGTGAGGAGGGAGAGGGGCAACAGACACCACGATCCCCAAGTCGTGTGCGGTGCCTCGTCTCCCTCTAGTTCTAGTTCCTCCTCCGTCCACGTCCGTTGTGCTTGGCGAAGCCCTGCGGATAGTTTCACCACCACCGTTACCACGCCTTCGTGCTGCCGGAACTCATCTACTACTTCGCCTCTCTTGCTAGATCGAGAAGGCGAGGACGTCATTGAGCTGAACATGTGCTGAACGCGGAGGTGCCGTACGTTCAGTACTTGATCGGGACGGATCATGAAGGTGTACGACTACATCAACCGCGTTGATAAACGCTTCCGCTTAGCAATCTACAAGGGTATGTAGATGCTCTCTGCCCTTCGTAGCTATGCATCTCCATGGATAGATCTTGCTTGTGCGTAGAATTTTTTTGTTTTCCATGCAACGTTCCCCAACACATTGCTCGCCCAAGGCTATGATCCATATACTTGTGTGCCCAACAGAGAACACTATTCATAGTAAAGAATATTGTTCTGTACACAGAGAGCGTAGATGTTGTGCAGACAGAGCAAATCATGGCAAATGATTAAACTAAGGAACATTTTGATGATGATTTCAAGAATGGCTGACAATAATTTACCAGCAAGCGTCGTTTGCCAAGAACACACACAACTTATTAGCAGGAAATGTCTTTGTTATTATCGGTCTTCCCACACAATTAGCTGGTGCACCCCTGTCAGTTGCCCGAGTTCACCTCACTGTGCTGGCCTCTTCTCGCGTCCCTCGGCGTGCACTGCTCGCCGTTAGGCGTCGCGGCATGCTCTGCTCGCGTCCCTCGACGCACTCAGCTTGTGGACGGCTTTTCCCTGCGTGTTCAACTGCTATATGCATATGGTTGCTCACCATTGAGGCAGCCGTGGAGTGCTCTGCTGGCGTCCCTCTGTGTGCTTTGCTCTCGTGTCCCTCCGTGCGCGCGCTCTACCAGCAGTTGGGGCTGGCGCATCAACCGATCACCTTGGGGGCCCCATATGCATGTGGTTGCGCCGCGCGCGTCGCCATGATGCAGTTACGTGCGGCACGATGGAGTTACGCGCTGCAAAAACTGCCATCCGGGCATGCCGATATTTCAGGCCATCTGGCTTCCCCATTAATTCCCGCGGCCATTATAACCTTAGTCTCTTCAACCTTTCGATTGCGCCCCACAACACAACAAGTATAGCCACGACGACACATACAGAGAGGATATCTAGCGGCACTCCAATGGAGTTTGTCGTGCATCAAGTGGAAACCCACCCGAGGGAGACGGATCTCTCGGTGGTGTACAGCATCGACTCGGCCGTGGTGGAGGACTACATCAACACCGTGGAGTAGTTTCTTGCTCGAGACAAGTACAAAGTGGTCGGCATCGACCTCCAGTACACTGACGGACATCTCGGGAAAGATCAGAAGGTTGTCGTCGCCCAGTTGTGCGTGTGCCATCATGTCCTCATCTACCACTACTGCATGGCCACAGAGCCTTGCGACCATTTTGCCAGGTTTGTCAACAGCACCGACTACAAGTTCGCTACAGTGGAAACCACCGACGATGTAAAAGCACTCAAGGTTACGGGCTTGGCCTGCAAGAACCTTGTTGAAATCCATGGCCACTACAAGGTCTAGGGAAGCATGAAGAAGGACTCCCTGGTTGAACTCGCCTCGGCCATCATTGACCCCTACTACAAAAAGATGAAGCAGGATGCCAACAGAACACATCCCGTATCCTGGCATGGGGCCTGGATGCGGCAACTGGATGAAGCTCACCTCAGGTTCGCGGCCAAGAACATGTACACATGCTACGAGATGCACAGGCGGATCATTGACATGAGGGAGTGCCTCCTTCCCATAATCGACGAGCCCGGATTAAGCCACCAGCAGAGCAGTGGCGGCAAGCGTCACAAGAAGAAGTAGATGATGATCAGATGATCATTTATCCTAGTTAATTATGCATGTAATAGTTTACTTTGGTGTGTGCAAATGTCATGCGTGTACTAGCCACCTATGTAATTGGATGTTTAATTTGGTTATTTTTTCTTGTCCTTATAAGTATATATGTTGTTGTTCTATATGCAATCACATCGCACACGGACCATACCAGGGAAACCGCCGGTGATGAATTCATCTATCGCTGACATTTGTATACCAGGAAGTGGTTGCCCACAAAACACGCGGCTTATTAGTAGCAATCGTCTGTGTTATTATCGGTCTTCGCACACATTTCTGATTACGGACCTATTTGTCGTGTATCACACATATCTTGTTTACACGAAACGTTTCTGTTCTCTTGGCTCAACACAAATAGTTCATTCGAGTGAACTGTATGCCCTCTATCGCACACACCTTGATCTAGGTGACCATTTTTGTTATGTTGCCTAATCACAAACAGTTCATCCGAGTGAACTGTATGCCATATATCACACACACCTTCATCTGGCTGCCCATTTTTGTTATTCTGCCTCACCGCAAACAGTTCATTGGAGTGAACCGTATGCCACGCATCGCACACGCAACTATAATCTGAATCATGTTTGATGTTTCTGCCATTGCAAACATTTCGTGTCATTTTTGATGTTTTTTTACATCATCGTTTATGATTAATGCATCGCACACAGTTTCCTCGAAGGGTCTCTGATTGTAGTGTCACATTTGGACCATCCTGCAGTAGTGTGTAACCCTCTGGTATCTCAAAAATATCATGGAACTATGTTACTTCTTATTATCTCATCAAGTATCACTTCTCGCCGATTTCGGTTGTCCTCAGGTTCTGAGTTGCTTGTCACTCAAGAATACCGGTAAGTGAAATGAGACAGCACTATGATTCAACAACTCTTAGTAATCTTCATTGCTTACGAGTTTGTACTCGATCATGTCATTCCCACTCAATTGGCTACATCGTCATCGTCATGCTACCTTTGACCGTGCTACCTCGCCCTTCTTTGGTGAAAGAATTATTCAGACCGTGAGCAAAGCTTACGTTGAGTTTTCGATATCATTTTGTTGTCTTGAAAAGCAACTCTGATTCCGAGCTTGCATCATTATCTATTGTTCCCATAACTTTCCACTTCGTCATTCCCTTGTTTGATGCCATCGCTATTCGATTGCATCCTCTTGAAACCTCTCGACATATTGTGTCGTGACCATCGTCGACATTTTGGCTTCTTCCAAGTGTCAATTGAGTTCATGATGAGAAATTCCATGCTTTCCCCTCGATGATCTGTGTTATCATAGACCTCATCCATGCCTTCCTTCCAAACACAGACTTGGTCTTGTTTTGGTTGATCCTTAAGTTCCGTGCTATCCAGCTTATGTTATATTCTACCTTGGAGTGTTACCATCTCTTATGTCAAGGAGGTTGTGACAATTGCTCCACCTCTTAAGAATTCTTGATATAGTGATACTTCTCGCCATCTCCATTCATTTCTGGGTCCCCGTGTTGTTTCTAACTGGAATACCGACAAATGAACTATTAGGTGTGAATTCAATACTTCTAGCAACCCTATTGCTTTGGAGCTAATGGACGATAATTTCATTCTTCATGTGTTGGTTATTGACTCATCATCCTAACATTGATCGTGCTACTTAGTCCATATTTTTGGGTGCACTTTTCGATCAATGTTTAATTGTGGATGTTTTCCTCGAGCGGCTTTTACTTTGTTCACATAATTGCGGAAATCCATCTTTTTGGAGATCTCGAGGAATTGATGCTAAGCCCATCAGCCCCATTCTCATCTTCTCCATGGTTAATGATGAACTCTTGTTCCTCATATCCTGGGAATCTTGCAACGTCAACTCGTCAATTTGTGTTACACCCTTTTCCTTCTCAGGCATCCTGAGTCTGAGGTATCCTGACACCAATCAGATATGAATCTCGGGTAGATATGATGGTTGGACCTTTTTCCAAGAATTATAACATTGGTCTTTATGTAACCCGGTAAGGTGATGTCATGTCTAGCACACCTGGCCGGAGGACCTATTGTTATAGTATCTTGTTCATTAAGATTAATTATCCGTCCATGAGGAAATTATATGACATATTCTAGATGTTGTTCCTGATGGATCCTTGTGTTCCCTAAGTCCGACCCTTACTTGACGACCAAGTCGATGCTACCCCACAGCATGACTGTGGTATTCCAATCATCAAAAGAAACATTGGAAATGCAATGCTAACTGTTTCTTGACCAATTATCCAAACACCATTGTATGGGTAACATCATGAATTTCCTCGCCCCTTTACCTAAATGGTTATCTACTTACTGTCCTGTTATGTATATCATGCTCTGCTTGCTCTTGAGAAGGATATACACCTAAGACATGTGTATAACCACATTTTCCTTTCCATTGGTCTATTTATTCTGATAATCACATTTTCCTTTCCATTCGTTTGTTTAACCTTCTTGTGATTTATATGATCAAAGTAGTAACAATTCCTTGCTTATGTAAACACCTCGGTGCACAACCCTATCAGAAAAACCATGTTACTATTGTTGTTAACATTCCGGTAACCACCGATTGGACGAGAACTTTGCCTATTGGTCCGCCTCATTTCAACGAGCAGGAAAATGGTTCTCTTCATCCCCCGCCCTTGGTACCGACATCGTTACCAAGATAGCTGACAAGATATCCTCTCACATGCCTTGCTATCATGACCGTACAAGATGTTGATGACCCACAAGTATAGGGGATCAATCGTAGTCCTTTCAATAAGTAAGAGTGTCGAACCCAACAAGGAGTAGAAGGAAATGACAAGTGGTTTTTAGCAAGGTAATTTCTGCAAGCACTGAAATTATAGGTAACAAGTAGTTTGATAGCAAGATAATTTGTAACGGACAAGTAACGGTAACGGTAAATAAAGTTCAGCAAGGTAACCCAATCCTTTTTGTAGCAAAGGACAGGCTGGAACGGTCTCTTATAATAAGCAAAGCCTTCTTGAGGGCCCACGGGAATTTCATCTAGTCACTTTCATCATGTTGGTTTGATTCGCGTTCGCTACTTTGATAATTTGATATGTGGGTGGACCAGTGCTTAGGTGTTGTTCGTACTTGAGGAAGCCTCCCACTTATGATTAACCCCCTCGCAAGCATCCACAACTACGAAAGAAGTATTAAGATAAAATCTAACCATAGCATTAAACATATGGATCCAAATCAGTCCCTTACAAAGTAGCGCGTAAACTAGGGTTTAAGCTTCTATCACTCTAGCAACCCATCATCTAATAATTACTCCACAATGCATTCCCTTAGGCCCAAAGATGGTGAAGTGTCATGTAGTCGATGTTCACATAACACCACTAAGGGAATCACAACATACATATCATCAAAATATCGAACACATATCAAATTCACATGATTACTTGCAACATGACTTCTCCCGTGGCCTCAAGAACAAAGGTAACTACTCACAAATAATATTCATGCTCAAGATCAGAGGGGTATTAAATAGCATAATGGATCTGAACATATAATCTTCCACCAAATAAACCATATAGTAATCAACTACAAGATGTAATCAACACTACTAGTCACCCACAGGTACCAATCTAAGGTTCTGGTACAAAGATTGAACACAAGAGATGAACTAGGGTTTGAGATGAGATGGTGTGATTGAAGATGTTGATGGAGATTGTCCTCCCAAAGATGAGAGGGTTGTTGGTGATGACGATAGCTTCGATTTCCCCCTCCGGGAGGGAAGTTCCCCCGGTGGAATCGCTCCGCCGGAGGGCAAAAGTGCTCCTGCCAAAGTTCCGCCTCGAGAGGGTGGCTCTCCGTCCCGAAAGTCCTCCCCTTATTTTTTCTAGGTCAAAAGACCTCATATACCAGAAGATGGGCACCGGAGGTGGGCTGGGCTGCCCACCACCCACCAGGGCGCGCCTGGGGGGCCTGGCCCGCTCCGGTAGTTCTTTTCTCCAATATTTATTAAATATTCCAAAATAATTCTCCGTAAAATTTCAGCTCATTTGGAGATGTGCAGAATAGGTATCTCTGACGTTTCTCCCTCTTTGTGTATACCTTGCATATTATGAGAGAAAAGGCATTAGAATTACTCCATAAAGCATTATTATGCATAAAAACATTATAAATAATAGTAGGAAAACATGATGCAAAATGGCCGTATCATATGCCACCGCCTTTCCTACTCTTAATCGACAATAGCCACAGTTCCACAGGATTGAAACCTGACTCTCGTGTACAACTTCGATTCTGAAGTATCCTTTGCACTTGGCTTCGTATGTAATTAATGAGCTAATTTCATTACCATGTTTCATTCTGGTATCAGATGCAATATTGTTCCCGGTTGCTCTGACCCCTTTTCACACTCTAGTTTAGGCATCGAATGATTGCCTGCCCGCTTGAAACTTCTTATTGTACCTTCTTACTTTGGTCTCGATGTGTTTCATTTGTTCAACTTGAGAGATACCTTGTGCCACAATCCTTGAGCTATTTACCGAATATCAGTCCTTGCAGACATCTGTCCTTATAGTTTTCCCTCATATCCTTTCATAAGTACGATGGAGTGCCCGAAGAAAGGATGATGGCTTCATCATGACGACCTAAAGCAGAGAAATGAAGACATCAGCATAATGATGACCTGAAGCTACAATAATCTCCCCCTAATGGTGACCATGTCATCATGATTACTATGCAAATTGCCACTTGTCTAAAAATCAAATTCAAATTTAAATTGCAAGTGAAATTATTATTTCTTCGAGAAGTAAAACTAAAATGTTCACACTATTCTATAAATACCCCTGATCATGGCCATGATGGAATCAACTTCATTTGACTCACAGATAAATCCCTAGGAAATTAATAAGTGGTCTGACAGCAAATAAATTAGCCTTTTCAAAATAAACAATTATTTATTTAACTCCAATTGTCTCCAAACTTTGTGTGCTTGTTAAAATATATGGCCTGGTATTTATGTGCCAGTTTTCATATGCTACAAAAATCATTTGGTATTTAAATTAAATTGCCAAAGTGAGAAGAAAGAAATAAAGTGAGAGAATAATAGAAAAGAAAAAGGGGGAATACCTTATTGTGAAACTGGGCCTCATCAGTATTATTATAACAACAACAAACTACAGACATAGTAGCATCATGAGTATTATTATAACAGCAACAAACTTTATCATAAAGCTTTATCATATAACTTCTCATGAACAAGTAACAATTCATCACAATATCGAAGTCAAAAGCATCAACCTTATTGAAAACCAACAACCTATGTTCTCAGTCAACTTTACAACTACAATTCATCATATTTTCAGGAAGGGTCGCATATCGGAGCCTTTTGGCAAGTCCACATACTCAACTATTATTTAATCTTCTATGATTGCTAACACTCACAACATATATATGAGCAAAAAGTTTTAATCGGACACATAGAAAGATAGGGGCTTATAGTTTCGCCTCCCAACTTATTCACCTCAAGGGTGATGCCAACAATAATAACTCGTGATCACTCACATCCAACTGGATATATGTGCCTAGATCTTTCCCCACCACATGATGCTTGCCAAAGAGAAAATAAAAAGGAATAGAGGAAAATACTTTGACTCTTGCATAAAAAGTAAATACATAAAAGTAAAAGATATTTAGTGGGGGCTCACAATCATAAAAGATGTCCAAGATAGTGTATTTGCATGTGAATCTTCTCTTCCCTTATTAATTCTTTCATGAATTGCATCATTGACTAATGCTATGTTTGTGAACTTCCAACAAATTTTACCACTTATACTTTTCCTTATGTGATGTCACTACTTACCATAAGATTAGCATATGATCTTTTTCATTATTTCCTTTTATTTTGATTGAAACATAAAAGTAAAGAAGCAAAAACTCACACTAAACTTTATTATATAAGTCTCACTCGATTACATAGATAGATAGATCACGAAACTAGCACTTGGAAATATATCATATTAAACTTTTATTCAACTAAATAACGAAATAGCTAAGGATCGAACTAAGATAGGTAAAGGTAATAAGAGTGATGGTGATACGATACCGGGGTATCTCCCCCAAGCTTGGCAAAAGCCAAGGGGAGTGCCCATACCTGTGTACTCAAGTCTCCTTTGGTGGGGAAGATGGTGGTGGTGATGATGTCGTAGTGTTCTCACTTGACAGCGAGGTGCTATACAAACGGTTTTTAACCCCTTTCCACGACGACATTTGGAACCGTCGCCAAGTGAGTGTGGGCGATAGGGGGGTCCTTCCCACACGACCTAGAAACCGTCAGGGATAGGCCCTCCGGCCACATGCGCTCGGCAAAATGAGGTCGTGTGCGACGGGCGAATGATAAAATATGATTATACGTACAGTTGTATTAAAAAAATACATTTATACAGGCCAAATTATTTCCAGTCATAAGTACATCCAACACAGTCAGCCCCGGCTAAACGTTTCCGTTCGTATGTACATTCCACACAGTCAATCCAAGGAATATGTTTCCTTTAGTATGTAAATCCCACACGGTCAATCCAAGAAGTACGTTTCCGTTCGTATATACATCCCACACAGTCACTCCAAGGTAAATGTTTCCGTTCGCATGTACATCACACACAATTTTCCCCATTAAATCGTTTGTGATAGCGTTGCCATTGCAGACGATATTAACAATTTTACCGTTTGGGTTATTGAATGCATCACACATGGTGCTTAGAAGAAACTGTGTGGCATAGGTTGTCCATCACACACACTTTTTATGTGGTAAACATTTGCGCAAGGTGGCCTAACACAAACAGTTTTCAAGAGGAAGTCGTGTGTGATTGTTCATTGATCCAACACGGTTTATTCCTAGAAACTGTGTGCGTTGCCTGAGGTCATCACCCACGGTGTTTTCTCAATAACCGTTTGCAATAGAAAACCCCAATTAGCAGTCTAATTTTCCTATTATTAATAATCCATTGATTACTCTAATTGACATTTCATATTATGCACACAATATATTTCTTTTTTGTATTAAGGAAGCAGGATTTCATAATTGAAATACATCAGAGTACAACATCATATAGCTTCAGCAGTCAGCTACCCCATTACACAACTGCACCAGCACCAAGTTTCACATGCAACATCTATAACCTTTCTAAATTAGCATCATAGACGGTACATAGACAGATGAATCTCATCTGGAAAACTGCTGAAGCGGAAGGCGAATATTGAGCCTTCATTGATGTTGAAGGTCTTTGCAACTTTAGGCCAATGCATGTGGATGATTGACTGTCCATCCTTCGTCCTCTTCAGGAAGACATCAATATTGAACTGTGGGTGTTGTATGAATACCTTCCTCGCCTCCTGACCATACAGGTGGTTTGAGAGGTAATCATCAGTGAACTGCTTTGGAAAGGCCTGAAAACAAGGATGTGCATAAGTATCTTCTCTAGATTGGAAATGGGGCAAAGGAATAAAAAAGCCAAGGTATAATAGTTAGTACCATCCTGTAGTGAACTGATGTCTTCTTCATTGTGCAGACAAAGATCTTGTTGTTTTTTGTCGCTAATTTCTTTATCCTAACAATCTTTCTGAGTTTCTTGACTTGACTGATATTCATGGACAACTCATTTCCCCATATGCAAAAAGGGTCGAACAGTGGGTCAAAACCTCTGACAGCAGGACCTACATGTGCAAGACCAAATTGTTAAAAACCTAAATATTAGAATGGTTCCTGCAATTACACAATAATGTGCTATTAGACAAAGGACCATGCATGTGTGAACCTCGATTGTAAACCTCAGTGCTTCCCATTGTTTCCCTGCAACACATATAAGGTAGTTAGTGATTAGGTTAAGTGAGGCAGATTGCGGCCGCGCTCATGCACCTTGTTAGCATGCGCATGGCACCTGCGGCCGCGCTCTCGTCGGAGTGGGCCACCGAAGTTGCCCTCATAATGCGGGTCCACGTCCCCATCTTTCACCGGCGATGATTGAACAGTGAAATGATATTTGGGGAGCGAGCTAGTGTGGTTGACACGCCAGCTATGGACTATAGCCGACACACCTTATCTCGTAAGCCATAGGTGTACTATACTCCAACGGTGCTCCAAGATATTTTGTACTGCATCTCACACGGTTGGTGATAATAACCTGTGTGCGATCTACTTGATTTTTCATCTTGATTTGAATTACATAATGGGGTCACAGTGGCAATGGAGGGTGTTTGAATTGCTAGAACTTTTATCTGCAGTGAATATGCAACTATAGGTGTGTCGTAAAAAAATTGGAATTATTCAGGGTTCGTTTTGACAATTTTATATATTAACTTGGTTTTCTAGCCATTTCAGGTGCACAATTCAAAATTAAACTACATGCACATGCTCCGGTGCACCAAAATGGGTTGTAAAACCATATATGTGTCCATGGGTTTATGCTTATGTCCCATGCAAGAAATGGGGATGAATTTCAAACACCATGGCACCGTGGCTCTCCGGCAAATGTTGAGGTACTTGCTTTTGTAATTCTAGTAAATCCAAGACCCGTCTGAATTTCATGAACCTTGGCATGCTATCATGGAATGGCATCAACATGCCGGGGTAAAAAATATTGTCCCATTTGGGGCAGGTTATGGTATAAGCTTCTCACAAACTAGAGCTTCTTACAAGATGCCTCATGGTTCCGTTAGGGAAACGTGTCACCTTTGTGGACAAAACGATATTCGTCGCCTCTTCTTGCTTTCAATTTTTTTTTCTGGTGTCAACATAGAACAACAGGAGTGTCGTGTTAAATTTTGGAATTTTTCGGGGATCGTTTGGACATTTTTATACGTTAACTGAGTTTTCTAGGCATTTATGTGCATAATTCAAAATTGTACTACATGCACATGCTCCAGTGCATAAAAACGGGTTGACAAATCAAATGTGTGTCCGTGGTTGCAAGCTTAGGTCACATGCAAGAAATGAGAATGAATGTCAAACGCCTTGACACTGTCGCTCGGCCGCTAACATTGAGATACATGGTTTTAAAATTCTAGTAAATCGAAAACTCGTCTGAAATTCATGAAACTTGACGTGATATCATGGAACGGCATCAACATGCCGTGGTAAAAATATTGTCCCATTTGGGGCAGGTTTGAGTATAAGCTTCTCGCAAACTAGAGCTTCTCTCACAACAAGCCTGATGGTTTCGGTAGGGAACGTGCCACCTTGGGGGGCGAAACGATATCTATTGCCTCTTCTTACTTTCAAATTTTTTCTCGTGTCAACATAGAACAACATGAGTGTTGTGTCAATTTTTGGGATTTTTCGGGGTTCGCTTGGACATTTTTATACATTAACTGAGTTTTCTATGCAATTATGTGCATAATTCAAATTTGAACTACATGCACATGCTCTAGAGCATATAAATGGGTTCAAAATTGAAATGTGTGTCCTTGGTTGCATGCTTAAGTCCCATGCAAGAAATGAGAATGAATGTCAAACACCTTGCCACCGTCGCTCGGCCGCTAACATTGAGATACATGGTTTTTAAATTCTAGTAAATAGAAAAAGCGTCTGAAATTTATGAAACTTGACATGCTAGCATGGAACGGCATCAACATGTCGTGGTAAAAATATTGTCCCATTTGGGGCAGGTTGGGGTATAAGCTTCTCACAAACCAGAACTTCTCACAACAAGCCTCATGGTTACGGTAGGGAACATTTCACCTTTCTGGACGAAATGATATCCGTTGCCTCTTCTTGATTTCAATTTTTTTTCTAGTGTCAACGTAGAACAACAGGAGTGTTGTGTTAATTTTAGGAAATTTTTGGGGTTTGTTTGGACATTTTTATACATTAACTGAGTTTTCTATGCATTTATGTGCGTAATTCAAATTTGAACTACATGCACATGCTCCAGTGCATGTAAATTGGTTGAAAAATCAAATCTGTGTCCTTGGTTGCATGCTTAGGTCCCATGCAAGAAATGGGAATGAATGTCACCGTCGCTCGGTCGCAAACATTGAGATACATGGTTTTTAAATTCTAGTAAATCCAAAACTCGTCTGAAGTTCATGAAACTTGACATGCTATCATGGAGCGGCATCAACATGCTGTGGTAAATTTTTTGTCCCATTTGGGGCAGGTTTGGGTATAAGCTTCTCCCAAACTAGAGCTTCTCACAACAAGCCTGATGGTTTCGGTAGGGAACATGCCACCTTTGGGGACGAAACGATATCCGTTGCCTCTTCTTGCTTTCAAAAATTTTCTAGTGTCAACATAAAACGACAGGAGTGTTGTGTCAATTTTTGGGATTTTTCGGGGTTCGCTTGGACATTTTTATACATTAACTTGGTTTTCTAGGCATTTTATGTGCATAATTCAAATTTGAACTACATGCACATGCTCCAGTGCAGAAAAATGGGTTGACATATCAATTGTGTGTCCTTGGGTGCATGCTTAGGTCCCATGCAAGAAATGGGAATGAATTTCAAACACCAGGGCACTGTTGATTGCTGGCAAAATGTTGAGATACTTTGTTTTTAAATTCTAGTAAATCCAAAACTCGTCTGAAATTCATGAAACTTGGCATGCTATCATGGAATGGCACCCGACATGCTGTGGTATTTTTCGTGTCCATTTTGAGAGAAGGCACACTCGAATAACAGCCAACAAAAGGCATTTTGAAACAAATAGCTGCCACTTTAACACCTCAAATATTTCTATAATTTAAATCATGTGCATTCTGTTAACCATTCACGTGACGCCACGTGTCTCTCTTTTAATGGCTATAGGAGGTGCCATGCAGACAGCTGCTTGACTGAACGGGAGGCGTGCGAGCGCAATCCGGTGCGCAGGCTGACCGAGAGGCATGCAAGCTGTCCTCCAATGCGTAGGCTCACTGGGAAGCGAGCCCTTTGACTTCCATGGCCGCTCGCCTTGCTCGCATCCTCTCCATTAATGGCGCCCGAGCCGTTGTTTAATATGGGCGGCCTTACTGTTCGCCTCCCATTCCCCTCCCTCCCGTAGACCTCCACCAATGCCATGGCACAGAAGGATCATCTGCCACTAGTCTTCAAGTTAGGTGAAGTCAACTCCGAGCCGGAGGAGATAGAAAATAAGGAGGAATGGGGCCTCATGGACATGGCCCTGAACAAGCTGGCCGCGGCGGTTGCTGCCCCCGCGCCCGTCCCAGCTCCCACTCCAGCGACCATCCCCATAGCATTGATGGGTTGGTCACCAAGCACTATCGCGGAGCTAGAAGCTGCGGGTGTCAGCGAGGTCTCCGCGGACCCGTGCGAGCTCGTGTACATGCCAGCGCCCGTGCCCATGCGCGCACCTACACCCATCGCGGCACCGGTCCCCATGCGTTTACCTGCACCCGCTGCGCCCGTTCCCGTGCGCACGCCCCCCTCAGTGGCATGGGACGCCGCCGTCAACCGCTACCTCACAGCACCGCCAGTTGCCGTCCTCCCGTGCCTCGCCCGTCGATCGCGCGATGACATGATGTTTGATTTCCATGTGAAGAACATTCTGTGCTGCCTTGAAGACTTAAACAACGGCATCCCCAAGGACGACAACGACAATGCCGGTGCGGCACGCCACCTCCGTCGCCGCCGGAAATAGTTTTTTTGGGTTTAAAACTGTATCTCGATCATATCAATATAAATTCGCAGTGTGACTGAATGAAAGATATGGTTTGAACGAACTTGCGTTTTTCTCTCTTAATGTACAGACTTATCAAAGGATTTTCTTTTAAAAAAATGTCAATGGTTTTTAAATATAAAACACTCATCGCAAACATTTTAGTTAGAACACCCGTATGCAAACCGATAGCTTCCCCAGGAAGCCAAGGGAAAATGTGCCGAGCAGGATTTGTGTAGCTCTTGATCACAAACGTTTTAGACAGAACACCCGTATGTAAACCGACAGCTTCCTCAGTAAGCAGAGGGAAAATGTGCCGAGCAGGATTTGTGCAGCTCTTCATCGCAAATGTTTTAGATAGAACACCCGTATGCAAAGTGAGAGCTGTGGTCTTCCCCAGTAAGTCAAGGGAAAATTCACAGCGCAGGATTTGTGCATCTCTTCAACGCAAACGGTTCAGATTGAATACGGTATGCAAAGCTAGACTTCGGCGCTAAGCCAAGAGAAAATGTGCCGAGCAGGATTTGTACATCCCTTCAACACAAACGGTTGTTTTGGATGACCCGTGTGCAACCACGTACAGACAATTTGTTAAGATTTGCATCTGTCATATTGGGTATATTGCCATTTGTCAAACTGGAAAGATTGACATTTGTTGATCTAGTAACATTGCCATTTGTCAACCTTGTAACACTGCGATTTGTCAAAATATGCAGCTAAAAATCACTAGCACTATCTAATTTTTGCAACTAAAATTCAGTAATTAAGCATAGATTTCATTCATAGATTAAGTAGTCGTTCTTCATACAAACAGTTCAACTCGACAACTGAACCGACCAAACTTTTCCCCAATTGTTGCCAACCACGTACTGAAATAGCTATTTCAACTATATATGCGCTAATTTTAAGTACGTTGTACAGTTCCACCACATCTATAGTCAGATGAACTGAACAAAATAGCCCCTAAATACTACTACGGAGGGGCTTTGTACTACTTCCGGCAGCCTCTCCTCTGTCGAGTGCGCTCAGTAAGAGGCAGAGGAGGAGGAGCCTACCGACAAGCTGGACAACTGCAATACGGTGCCTGCCGCTGCTGCACCTTCAGCGACGCTCACCTCGAACGCCCTCTGCCGCTCCAGACGACCCCTCTCGAGGCGGTGGTTCTCCTCGTAGATCTCCTGATTCCTCGCCTCTGCGGCGGCGTGTGCTGTGGCCATGGCGGCGGTAAGGCTCTTTGCGTGCTCGACGAGGCACTCCTCCTCCTCCCGCAGGAACTCAATGTAGCGCCTAAGGTGGCTGACGCATGTGCGGGCCTCCACCTCCGCCTCCCACCTTCGGGCGGCGGTGGCGGAGCGGGTGATGACCCTGGCTGTCGGATTTAGGGCTCCGCAGACCCAAAGAAGGTTCGAACTCTGGGGCGTGTGCGAAGAACTCAACCTATCCAACCAACCAACCCATCGCCCTACAGCCTAGCTCGATAAATCAAGGAAGGAGATGGACACGACAGTTGACCCAGGTTCGGGCCACCTTGCGGTGTAAGACCCTACTCCTGCTTTGTGGTGGATTTGCCTCACGAGGGGCTGGGGATGAACTAGTCCAAGGGAAGAACAACCTCGCGAGGTCTGCTATGGCGTGAGGGTGAGTCATCGTTCGGTTCGGTCTCCCCTCTCTACGGTGGTGGCTAGCTTATACTTATAGCGGCCTCGGTCCTCTTCCTCCAAAATGAAGGCGGGAAGGGATCCCACAGTGGCCAATTTAAAAGGGGACAAGTAGTACATCTTATCCTGATGAAAGGTTGTCTTCGCCTGCAAAGCTTCTGGTCATGATGCCGCGGTAGGCTCGGCGATGACATCCGTCCTGCCGTCCTGGCGGTCTTGGTCTCGTTGCACCGGAATGGAAACCTTTGCCTGATTCCTCGGGAACCCACGCCTGCGCTTGCCTACTTAACACCAAAGAGGAAACCTGCTCTTCTGCGCCTGCTGGCGCCCGCCTGGCCTTGGTCGTCATGGCTTGCGTCACCACAACCTCGTGAGGTTGGATACCTGCATAGAAATCTCCGCTCCTCAGGAGGCAGCCTGGGAAGGCCGCTCCCTCAGGAGGTCTTGGCGCTGTCTACCTCGCGAGGCTTGGCCCCTAGCGAGGGTCTTGTCTTGTTGGTGTTGAAACTGGGCCATACCAGGCCATCGATGGAGCCATGCCGTGGGCCGCAGGCAGGTAAGTCTGGGTACCCTGGTTCCCAGAATGCCGACAGTAGCCCCCGGGCCCAAGGCGCGCTCAGACTTGGCTTCGAGGCAAAGCCAAAGGGCAAGTGCGAAGCGCCGCGGGCCCCAATTGCCTGCGGACCAAGCCGACGCATGGCGCTTGATGGGACATGGGCTTCTCCACTTCCCCACGCCGCCTCAGCAAATGCATGACTTGACAACTGCCTGGTGCATGCAGATCCGCCATCATTGCTCGGAACATGAGGGGCCGGCGGTTAGCCTTCCTCCGGTTATAAATGGAAGAGGGGGCAGAGCCCCCAGCTCGTTTTCATCTTCTTGCTTCTCCTTCTCCTTTGTTTCGCCACCTTGCCAGAGCGTTCATGGCGCCAGTGAGGAGATTTCCCGCCGCGGAGAAGGGAAAGGCCCCCAAGGAAGGGCCAGGCTCGCCACCGCCCAAGAGGGCCCATGGCCGCCCCCGTAAGCACGCCGCGATGCCAGCAGTGGCTCCCCGAGGGCGTGGGCGCACTCCCTCGAAGGCTGGCACCGCCTCCGGCAGTCGCGGGGGTGCCCCCTCCCGTGGTGGAAGTTGCCGCAGCCAGGGTAGTCGCGGCGACGGGGGGAGGCATGTGGCAGCCGCTCGGCCGCCGCGTCCGCGATCCCACTCAGCCGACGCGTCCTCGGAGTTCGTGGTGTGGGCAGAGAGGCCCGCAGGCATCTGGTTCCAGCTCCCGCACTTATTTGCGGGCACGCTGCCTTCCGGGGGACCTGGCGGCCTCTGGCTACAGGCTGATAGTTGCTACAGTAGGGGCTCGTGGGTGGAGGTCGAGGTCACCCCCGCCGGCAACATGTTCCTGAACCGCGGGTGGTAGCCGTTTGCCCGCCTGCGCGTGCTGCAAGGGAGGTGCACCCTCCACTTCAGGTATGACGGCGTTGCGACCCTCTTCGTCAGGGTCTTCGGGGAAGATGGCCAGCGCCTGGGGTGCTGCCTAGAGAGCGACAGTGACGACGACGTTAGTGTCCACCCTTTCGATGGCGATGGCCAGAGGGGCGGCACCGTGTCCGGCGGTGGGCTTGCCCTTGGTGATGGCCGTGACGCCTCCAGCGGTGGCGGCTCCTCCTCTGAGGAGAGCACGAGCGACAGTGACTATGACGAGCCACCACACCGCCGAGCTCGGACCAGGGAGGGAGACGAGCCGCCTCGCCGCCGTGCCCCGGTGAAGCAGGAGGAGGACTCCGACTGAGCGCGAGCGTTGCTGGAGGTGGGTCCCGGGAGCTGCTGTAGTCGCGCGGCTGCTTTTGCTTCTTTACTTCTCGTGCATTAGAAAAGTGGAAAGCCCTATCGGGGCGTGTAATGGACCACGGTGCTTGCGCCATTATGTTATCGTATTTATATCGTGCCTTGATATCCATGTTGCCGCTGATTGTGATTGGGATGACTTAGCTTAGCGTGCTTGCGGTAGACTCGTGCGCCGTGAGGGCGAGCTTCTCTGGAGCTTGGGCTTCCTGCACGCCCTTCACTTCGGAGGGGTTCTCCAGAGGTTTCCTTTTTGAGGATTTGCAAGTCCTCAGGCCTCGGGAGGCGCCCTGTGGCTGCAGCGGTAAGGGACCTCCAGAGATGCCATACCTCATGCGAGCCCCCGAGCATGGGCCGGTCGCCACTGGCACGCCGTGTCGCGATGCCTGGAGGCACGGACTCAGGAGGGCATGCGTGCCTGTTGGCTGGTTTACGGGCGTCGCGCGAGGATTAAGACGCCAAAGGCTAGGACACCAAGGCTTTCGCGAGGTGTGTTCACGGGCGGGCCCAAGCGCACACACCGTGCCCAGCCCCCATGCACGCGACACGCGGGGAAGAGCAACGGGAAACTGTCACTCTTCCCAGGGTGAGACCTGAAAGAACGCTGCGAGGAGAAAAACTTCCCAACCGTTTCAAATAAAGACGTGAGAACTTCAAATTTCATTCCAAGAAGTTGCAAACCAGCTACAGAAAGCAAGCAAAAGAACAACCGCGTCCGGCACCTACACTAGTCTTCTGGTCTTCCCGCCAGCACGGAGCATGGGGCTTCCACTAGGACGTGGGTGGGAGCCCCCATGAGGCCCAAGGGCGGCGCTCAGGAGACTCCGGGGCATGTATAGCCCCACTCATTATTACGTGAGAGTGTCACGGGTGGAAACTTGAAAGGCGCATGGCCTTGGTCACGGATAGAACTTGCTGAGGTGCTGGATGTTCCAGGCATTCTGGATGGGGACCCCGTCCTGCGTCTCCAGGCGCGCGGCGCCAGGCCTGGAGACACGGGCGATCCTGAATGGGCCCTCCCACATGGGCGAGAGCTTGTGGAGCCCCTCCCTGGAGAGCACCCATCTCAGGACGAGGTCACCCACCTCGAGGGTCCTAGAGCGGACGCTACAACAGTGATACCGCCGCAGCGCCTGCTGGTACCTTGCGGCACGGAGCGAGGCTTGGCGGCGGCCCTCCTCCCCGAGGACAAGATCCATCCCCCGCGAGGCGTCCTGGCGTGCCACGTCAAACGCCAAGACCCGCGGGGAGCGATGTTTGACCTCATGAGGGAGGACCGCCTCAGCCCCGTAAATGAGGAAGAACGGGGTCTCGCCGGTAGGCTTGGTTGCGGTGGTGCGGATGGACCACAGCACGGATTGGAGCTCATCGAGCCAACCCCTGCCGTAGGCCTCGAGTTTCTTCTTGAAGCTCCTCGCCTTGAGGGCTCTCAAGACCTCCACGTTGGTGTGCTCGGCTTGGCTGTTACTCCGTGGGTGCGCCACCGAAGCGTAGCATATCTGCATTCCAAGGTTAGCACAATATGTTTTGAAAAGGTTGCTTGTGAACTGAGAGCCATTGTCAGTGATGATACGGTTGGGGACCCCGAAGCGGCTCATGAGGCCCTTGATGAACTTGATGGCCGAGCCAGCTGGTATGGTGCGCACGGGCTCCACCTCCGCCCACTTGGTGGACTTGTCGATGGCGACATAGAGGTAGCGGTAGCCCCCAGCTGCTCGAGGGAATGGTCCCAAGATATCCAGCCCCCATACCGCGATCGGCCATGAGAGCGGGATGGTCTGGAGGCCCTGAGCGGGCTGGTGGATCTGTTTGGCGTGGAATTGGCACGCCTCGCAGGATCTCACCAGCTCAGTGGCGTCGTTGAGCGCCGTGGGCCAGTAGAACCCGCTGCGAAATGCCTTGCCCACGAGGGTGCGCGACGAAGAGTGATGCCCGCAATCCTCGCTGTGGATGTCAGCCAGCAGTTCGCACCCCTGCTCCTTGGAGATGCACCGAAGAGAGACATTGTTTGTGCGTCTTCGGTAGAGCTCGCCATCCTGGACACAGTAGGCGGTGGAGTCCATGATCTGGTCGATGCGCGAAAAAGGGAAAGGGTCTTGAGGGCAAGCTTTGTTGAGGCTCGTGAAGTCGATGCACATGTGCTCCTTCCCTCCCTTCTTGGGGACGATGACCGGGTTGGCCAGCCAATCCAGGTGCCACACTTCTAGGATGACGCCGGCTTCTTGCAGCTTGTGGATCTCCTGGACGATGAACGATTGCTTCTCCGGGGCTTGTCACCGCGCCTTTTGTTTCACCGGGCGCGCTTCATGGCACACTATCAAGTGGTGCTCAATCACGTCCCACGGGACGCCAACCAGGTCTGTCGCCTCCCATGCAAACACATCCTTGTTCGCATGGAGGAAGCCGACTAGCACTTCTTCCTGGTCCGGTGGGAGGCCGGCGCCTATGGTGAAGGTGAGGCTTGAGCCCTCATCGTCGACCCGCACCTGCTTCGTCTTAGCCCGGTCCTAAGAGAACAGCTGCTTCTTCTTCGCGGGCGCAGCCCCCGGGATCTCTGGAGCACCCTCCGCATCCGGCCGCGCGGCCGCCGCGGCTTTGAAAGCGAGCTTGAGGGCCAAGAGGGCAGCCTTGGTGTCTCCCACCACAGTAAGGATACCGCTGATCCCTGGCATTTTGATGACGTTGTAGCCGGGGTGCGTCGCCGCCATGAACTTGGCGAGGGCCGGGTACCCGAGGATGGCATTGTATGGGATACCGATGCGGGCGACGTCGAAGTCGATAAGCTTGGTGCGGTAGTTGCAGTGCGTGCCGAAGGTGACGGGGAGGCAGATCTGCCCCAAGGGGACGACGGAGCCATTGAGCACCCCTGAAAAGGGCCTGGTGGGGGTGAGCCGGTCGTAAGGCACTTGGAGTAGGTCGAAGGCTTCCACAGAGAGGGTGTTGAGGCCAGCGCCGCCGTCGATGAGGGTTCTGGTGACTGCGACGCTGCTGATGGTGGGCGTGCACAGCAAGGGAAGCATGCCTGCGCCGACCGTAGTCTTCGGGTGATCCCTGGAGTCGAAGGTGATGTCGGTCTCAGGCGCCAGCCGGCCCGAAGGAGCCCCCTGCCGTGGCTGGGCGCCCCCCATCTGCCGGAAGAACTGCTTGACGTGGCGGCCTGAGGCCGGTGCCTGCGACCCACCGAGGATGGTCGCAACGACACGGGGCGCCGGTGCCGCGAAGCTCGCGATGAACTGATTGCGCAGCTCCCCCCAGGAGGCCACCGATAACTCTGGTAGGCCAAGCATCCAGGAGCGCGGCACGCCCATGAGAGCCATGGGAAGCCAGTTCGCCATGACCTTCTCGTCGCCGCCTGCCACCTCGATGCTTAGCTCGTACAGGCGAAGGAAATTTGCGGGGTTCCCCGTGCCGTCGTACCGTGGGGCAGCGTCGGCCAGAACTTTGGCGGCCATCGCACCTACCGTAGGGCGGGGGAGAAGGCTTGGTGGCCCGCGACAACTTCGAGTGCGCCCAGGGGCTCAGCGGGTGGAGCGGCGCCCGCCATGGGAGGCGCGCAGTGAGAGCGACGCGCGGCTGATGAGAGGGGTAAAGCTCCGACACGCCCCTACCTGGCGCGCCAAATGTCGGATTTAGGGCTCCGCAGACCCAAAGAAGGTTTGAACTCTGGGGCGTGTGCGAAGAACTCAACCTATCCAACCAACCAACCCATCGCCCTACAGCCTAGCTCGATGGATCAAGGAAGGAGATGGACACGGCAGTTTACCCAGGTTCGGGCCACCTTGCGGTGTAAGATCTTACTCCTTCTTTGTGGTGTATTTGCCTCATGAGGGGCTAGGGATGAACTAGTACAAGGGAAGAACAACCTCGCGAGGTCTGCTCTGGGGTGAGGGTGAGTCGTCCTTCGGTTCGGTCTCCCCTCTCTACGGTGGTGGCTAGCTTATACTTATAGCGGCCTCGGTCCTCTTCCTCCAAAACGAAGGCGGGAAGGGATCCCACAGTGGCCAATTTGAAAGGGGACAAGTAGTACATCTTATCCTGATGAAAGGTGGTCTTCGCCTGCAAAGCTTCTGGTCGTGACGCCGCGGTGGGCTCAGCGATGACATCCGTCCTGCCGTCCTAGCGGTCTTGGTATCGTTGCACCATAATGGAAACCTTTGCCTGCTTCCTCGAGAACCCACGCCTGCGCTTTCCTCCTTAACACCAAAGAGGAAACCTGCTCTTCTGCGCCTGCTGGCGCCCGCCTTGCCTTGGTCGTCATGGCTTGCGTCACCGCAACCTCGTGAGGTTGGATACCTGCATAGAAATCTCCGCTCCTTAGGAGGCAGCCTGGGAAGGCCACTCCCTCAGAAGGTCTTGGCATTGTCTACCTTGCGAGGCTTGGCCCCTCGTGAGGGTCTTGTCTTGTTGGTGTTGAAACTGGGCCATACCAGGCCGTCGATGGAGCCACGCCGTGGGCCGCAGGTAGGCAAGTCTGGGTACCCTGGTTCCCAGAACACCAACACCGGCGGTCGACGGTGGGCTGGCAGCGACGGCGACCGACGATGGGGTGGCGGCCACGACCACCACCTCCCGCCTTCGGGCCACGGCGGTGGAGCGGGTGATGGCCACGGTGGCCGGTAGTGGGATGGCGGCCACGACGGCCACCACTCGCCTTCGGGCCACGGCGGCGGAGCGGGCGATGGCCCTGGCTTTCGACGGTGGTGTGGCGGCCACAGAGGCATACGGTGGGGTAGCGTCAATGGCGGCCGGCAATAGCTGCCGACGGTCAGCGGCGGCGGAGTGTGTGGTGGGTGTTCCACGCACACCCAACAGGGACGCCACGCGCACTACACTATGCCGGGGACTGCGCCGCCACCGCGGTGTAGCCTCCCAGCTGGAGCTGTCCTCTGATGACGGCGGAGTGGCTGAGCGACGACGACGGACCGGTGCCATTGGCGATTATGGGAGAAGAGACGAGATAAGCTACAGGGAGGGAGGGGAAAATGCGACGCAGGATTCGCCGGCCGTGAGGGTTTATATAGCAGGCCGGTAAGCATTGGGATTTTGGGGGATTTCACCGAGTCGGGCCGGAAGCTTGCGCGGGAACCTACGCGGTTGCGCGGGAACGAGCTCACCACCGTTTGGCCAAAAGAATGTCCCCTCGCGCTGCTTAAGCTTGCGGTCTAAGCCGTCTGCGGTAGCGGGGTGACAATACATGCGAGAGGAGGACGAAAGGACACGTACACATACGGTTAATAAAATAAAAATGTTTGCAACTAAATTACCTACTACCCCCGTCCTGGTTTATAAGTCGTCTATGTATTTTTGTGCCAAATTTTGACTAGAGATTTAACTAATAAAATACGAATGCATGTCGCCAGAGATTATGTCGTTGGATTCGTATTTGAACATAGTTTCCAATTATATAATTTTTGTAAAATGCATTAACATTTTGTTGGTTAGATTTAAGGTCAAAATATGGCACAGAATATAAAGGGGACTAATAGACCAAGACGGAGGTAGTAGCACACGGCCGCTCTCTACGCAGCGACGCAACTGCCGGCCGGCTTGTAGACGACCATTTCCTACGTGTTCAACTGCTCTGTGCATGTGGTTGCTCGCGGTTGAGGCAGCTGCGGCGCGCTCTGCTCGCGTTCCGCCGCGTACACTCTACTTTCGCGTCCCTCCGGGTGCTCTGCCCTCGTCCCTCCACGCGTGCTGCCAGTGTTTGGGGCCGGCGCACGATCACTTACATTCATGTGCATGTGGTTGCGCCGGGTGCGGCGCCACGATGCAGTTACCCGCTGCAAAAACTGCCATGCGGACGCGCGGAGAATCCAGGCCGCCCGGTCCCCATTTATTCCTGCGGCCATTTACCTTCGTCTCTCGCACCACACGACACAATAAGCACACCCACGACGACACATACAGAGAGGATATCCAGTGGTTCCAATGGCGCTCCCAGCGGCCGACGACGACAACGGCGGGCAGTTCACCACGCATCACGTAGTGGACACCCACGTGAGGGGGAAGGCCCTCTCGGTGGTGTACACGAACGAGCCAGTCTCGCTGGAGAGCTCCATCCAAACTATGGAGCAGTTGCTTGCTGAGGACAAGTACCAAGTGGTCGGCTTCGACCTCGAGTACACCATCGGTCGTGCCGGGCACGATCAGAAGGTTGCCGTCGCCCAATTGTGCGTGTGACATGACGTCCTTGTCTACCACTACCACCTGGCCACAAGGCCTTGTGAGCGTCTCTCCAGGTTTATCAACAACTCCGACTACAGTTTTGCTACTGTGGACACCACCAACGATCTAAAAGCACTCAAGGTTTCGGGCTTGAAATGCTAGAATCTTGTCAACATCCAGGACCACTACAAGGTCTGGGGCAGCGACAACAACAAACAGAACTCCCTGGTTGACCTCGCCTCGGCCATCATCGACCCCTACTACATGAAGATGAAGGATGAGAGCAAGAAGGACAAGAACACCTGGCACAATGTCTGGCATGAGAGACTGGATGAACAATACATCAAGTACGCGACCAAGGACACGTACACAAGCTACGAGATGTACATGCGGATCGTTGACATGAGGGAGTGTCTTCTTCCTACCCCAAACGAGGGATCGAGCCACCGAGCAGTGGCGGGAGCGTCACAAGAAGTAGATGACTAGACGATCGTTTCTCCTAGTTTAGAATGCATGCAATTGTTTATTGAGGTGTGTGCGAATGATTTGTATAGTCACTTATGTAATTGGATGTTTATTTCAGTTATATATATGTGTGTGTGTGTGTGTGTGTGTGTGTGTTATTCTTCTGTAGACAGAGCAAATCACACGGCTTATTAGTAGCAATCGTCTATGTTATTATTGGTCTTCGCACACATTTCTGATTACGGACCTGTTTGCCGCGTATCAAACACATCTTGTTCAGTTGAACTGTTTCTGTTGTGTTGGCTCATCGCAAATAGTTCATCCAAGTGAACTGTATGCCCTCCATCGCACACACCTTGATCTGGCTGACTGTTTCTATTGTGTTGTCTAATCACACACAGTTCATCCTAGTGAACTGTATGCTGTATATCGCACACACCCTCATCTGGCTGCCCGTTTCTGTTGTTCTGCCTCATCACAAACAGTTCTTCTAGATTAACCATTTGCCACGCATCGCACACGCAACTCCAATCTCAACCGTGTTTGATGTCACCACCATCGCAAATGTTTTGCATCTTTTTTGACGGTTTTATTACATCATCGTTTGTGATTAATGCATCGCACACAGTTTCATTGAAGGGTCTCTGATTGGACTGTCGCATTTGGACCATCCTGCAGTAGTGCTTATATCCATGTTCAGCTGATTAGCACGGGCGTTTGCAGCTGAATGAGCTGAATTTCATTTCTAATATCAGTTTGAACCTTGTAATCTTCGAATATGAGCCATGTAACTCTGGAATTTGAACCTTGTAATATTTCGGGCTTTTGTGGTACAATCGTTGAAATGGCATCGTATGAGACTCGTATATTGGTAGTACTATTTTGACCTTAATATGCAATAGACTTAGATTTTATTAACCATTCACCACCAGGGATCTAGCCGGAAGCAGAGCAATGGCAAGCGTCGCCACAACAAGATGTAGATGATTAGATGCTCGTTTCTCCTAGTTTAGTATGCATGTAATTGCTTACTTTGGTGTGTGGAAATGTTATGTGTGTAGTCACTTATGTAATTGTATGCTTAATTTGGTAATTGTCGGTGTTCTGGGAACCAAGGTACCCAGACTTGCCTGCCTGCGGCCCATGGCGTGGCTTCATCGATGGCCTGATACGGCCCATCTACAAGACTACCAAGACAAGACCCTCGCGAGGCAGACGACGCCAAGACCTCCCGAGGGAGCGGCCTCCCCAGGCTGCTTCCTGAGGAGCGGAGATTCCTATGCAGGTGCCCAAACCTCATGAGGTTGCGATGATGTAAGCCATGACGACCAAGGCCAGGCGGGCGCCAGCGGGTGCAGAGGAGACAGCTTCCTCTTTGGTGCTAAGGAGGCAAGTGCAGGTGTGGGTTCCCGAGGACTCAGGCAAAGGTTTCCATTCCTGTGCAACGAGACCAAGACCACCAGGACGGCAGGACGGATGTCATCACCGAGCCCACCGCAGCGTCATGCCAGACGCTTTGCAGGTGAAGACCACCTTTTGTCAGGATAAGATGTACTACTTGCCCCCTTTCAAATTGGCTGTTGTGGAATCCCTTCCCGCCTAGGTTTTGGGAAGAGGACCAAGGCCACTATAAATATAGGCTAGCCACCACCGTAGAGCAGGACAAACCCCCCGGGATCAGATCCTTTCCACCCTCACCAGAGCAGACCTCGCGAGGTTGTTCATCCCTTGTACTTGTTCATCCTCAGCCCCTCGTGAGGCAAATCCACCACAAAACAGGAGTAGGGTCTTACACAGCAAGGTGGCCCGAACCTGGGTAAACTGCCGTGTTCATCTTCTTCTTTGTTCCTTGAGCTAGGCCGTAGGGTGACGAGCTGGTTGGCTAGATAGGTTGAGTTCTTCGCACACGCCCCAGAGTTCAAACCTTTCTTGGGTCTGCGGAGCCCTGAGTCTGACATTTGGCACGCCAGGTAGGGGTGTGTTGAAGCCTCTCTTCCACCGTTCGCTCCGCTGCCATCCCATCGTTCCTATGGCCGACGCTCGCCGTGTCCGTGTCGAGCGCCGGGCCGCTCGTGTCTCCCAGACGGCTCCCGCGGGCTACGACGCTCCTCGCCACTCTGCCTCCCAGGTAGCTAACGCCGCCACCGACCCTGCTGCTTGTGAACAGCAGGACTCATCGCTGCCACCGTCCGTGCGGCACGACGGCTGCATCGCGACCCCATCACCAACTCCGGCCGCGGCATCGTCTTTTCATGTTCGTCGCGGGCCGGCGAGCACGCAGGCTACGCTGCTCATGGCACGTGAGCTTCTGCGCTATCTTCCGGCCAACGACCTCTACGACGACTGGCTCGCCCGCATCGCCGAGCTCGTCAACGCCGCCGGTGAGGCCCCTGCACCGTCCCGTTCACCTCATCCTCCGCCGTCCCTGGCGGGCGACGTGGCCCACGGCGTGCCTCCCCCTCCTCTTCTGCACGGCGCGGACCCCGAGCCCAGGCGTGCGGCACCCCAGCGCGACCCACCGCGCAGAGCGCCGGCGCGCGATGAAGAAAGCTGCCAGGTGGTGCAGCGGCCCCAAGGAAAGGCGCACGAGCTCTCGGCGCCACCGCGTCAAGACCACACGCTGCCAGAGGCGGTGGCATGCGGGCGCCAAGACCAAGCTCCTCCCATGCGACCGGTCCCTATGAGTGCGGCAGGCTGCCGTGCTTTCACCCCGGAGCTGCGCCGTGTCGTCTGGCCCGGCAAGTTCAAGCCGGATCTGCCTCCATGCTACGACGGCACCCCTGACCCCACTGAGTTCCTCCAGCTCTATGAGCTGAGCATCGAGGCGGCAAATGGCAATAAGAAGGTCATGGCGAACTGGTTCCCCATGGCCCTAACGGACGGCACACGCTCTTTCCTCCTGAACCTCCCGGTGGGCTCGATCTCCTCCTGGGACGAGCTCCACGAGCGCTTCATCGCCAACTTCCAGGGCACTCGTGACCGCGCTCCTACAGTAGGCGACCTGTGGCGCATAAAGCAGCAGCCGGGCAAGACCTTGCACAAGTACATACAGCGCTTCACAAATGTTCGCCTCAAGATCCCGAAGGTGTCGGACGAGGCCATCATTTTGGCGTTCTTTGAGGGCGTCCGGGACGTCAAGATGAAGGAGGAGCTCGCCATACACAAGGACTTGTGCTCGGCTTTGGAGATGTTCAACATGGCCGCCAGGTGCGCGAGGGCAGAGGAAGGTCGCCTCTCCCTACTGGAGCTTCCAAAGGTCGATCCTGAACACAAAAAGGGCAACGCTAAGGAGGTAAAGCGCAAGGGCCCTGCTGTGCTTGCGGCTGAACCTGAGATGAAGCGCGGCTGCGACCACGACGAATCCTCCAGGGGCAGCCGCCCGTTTTGCGTCTTCCACAACGTCCACAGCCACAACACCAATGACTGCCAGGAGCTTAGGGCAATCCGTGATGGGCGCCTTGGCCGCCGTCCCGAGCGCAACAACCATGGATACGGCCACGGAGGAGGCCGCAGTGGAGGCCGCTAGGACAACCGCGACCCCCGCCAGGACTGGCACGATCAGCCTTGTGAGGACCGCTGGCAGGGCCAGCCTCGCGATGATCCCTGGCGTGACCAGCCCCGCGAGGACTGTCCTTAGGGCAATGCTAGCCTTCCTCCGCTGCCGCCGCCTCCAAGGAGAAACGATGACAACTGCCAAGATGATGGGGCTAGGGGCTTCCAGGAGCCACGCACGATCGCTTGCATCCTGGGTGGTGCTCAGGCGCCCGCCTCTCGTCGCATCTTCAAGCAGTTCGCTTGCGAGGTGAACGCGGCCCTTCCCAAGCTTGAGGCGTCGCGTCCCCTCAGGTGGTCCAAGTACGCCATCACGTTCGACTCTACGGACCAGCTCAAGTGCTCAGCCGCCGCTGGCGCGCTCCTGATGCTCTGCGCGCCGACCATCAGCAACGTCCTCGTCACCAAAACCCTCATCGATGGTGGCGCGGGGCTCAATGTTCTTTCCGTTGAGACTTTCGAGACGCTCCAAGTGCCCTACGATCAGCTTCTACCCACCAAGCCCTTCTCAGGGGTGACCGATGACACCATCGTCCCCATAGGGCAGATTCGCCTCCTTGTCATCTTCGGCAAGCGCGACAACTAACACACCGAGCTCATCGACTTCGACGTCGCCCACATTCACCTCTCGTACAATGCCATCCTCGAGTATCCGGCCCTCGCCAAGTTCATGGCGGCAACTTGCCATGGCTACAACGTCCTCAAGATGCCAGGAAGTGGTGGAGTCATCACAGTCGCTTGTGACGAAAAGGATGTGGTGTGCTCCCTCGAGCACGCCTACCAAGCTGCGGCGGTCGAGAACTCAGATGGCGAGGGTGCCATCCTGCCTCCTGAGGCCATCCCCAAGAAAAAGAAGCAGCTCCTCCCAAAGGGCCGTCAGGAGGCTGGGGCGCCTGGCAATCGTGCATCTGGCCCCGCGCCCACTGCTGGGGCGCCTTTCCCTCTCGCATAGGAAGGCGCGCATGGTGACCCTCTCAGGATGGGCTCGGGGGCTCTCGTCTGGAGGGCCTTTGACCTGACCAGCGTCGCGAGGGAGGCGTTCGGGCACCACGTGGGGGCGTGCTTCGACGCACGCCCCAGTGAGCAAGGCATAAGGTGCGAGGCGCCGGGCGCTCAGGAGTTCATCACCAAGGCAATCGAGGAGCTTTAGGAGGCGCGAGCCATGCGTGGCGAGCATCGCCCCACGTCATCCAGTGCGGCTGCCGCCCTGACATGGGTGGCGAACTATGCGTCTGTGTCAACATCCCAGGCCTCAACAGGGCTGCTTTGCAGGACCTCTTCTGGCCATCCCACATCGACCGGAGCGGGGGCTACCCCTGCAGCTACGTCCGCATGCCGTTCGGCCTGCTGAACATGGCCGCCTCGTACCAGTGCCTCATGCAGGGAGCCTTGGCGGCTCAAGAGGCCAGGCGCTAGGCAGTCCTGATCGAGGAGGTGACGGACCCTCGCGAGCCCCGCGGACCCCCGGAGCCTCCCGGGACTCAGGAGCTGGTCGGCTCGTGAGGAGCGACCTCTATAGCAGGCGTCTTCAGCTACTCCAACGCTTCTACAATGATGGTGCCAGGTGACTTTTTGCTTTGTTCAAACTGAGGGTGCCCCTCAGGCTGCATCATCCTCAGGCTGCCAGGGCCCAGCCCCGCAGTGCGTCATTTTGATTCATGTACCCCGGATCAGTTATGCATGCTCAAGTTATTATGGTGGTTAACGTTACGCCTATTGACTCATTACCTATGGTGTTGCCTCTCGCGATCCGTGTGTTGCTGATCCGCCTCTCACTCGTCTTGCAACAGGGGCTGCTGGCATGACGTCTGTGCTCAGGTCCATCCCTACAGCGTTGAAAAATCTAAGAGACCGAGCTCTGGCTCGCGGCCAGCCCCGCGCACGTCACCTCACCGGGTCCTTAGTGCCTTCGTCTTCTCGCGGAAAGATCGTGGGCGGGATAGCAAGCGCAGCTGCCTGTTGTGTTTTACGGCTAACTCGGAGGAACCCCCCCGGAGGAAGGACCGCGGGTGGCCTCGCTAGCACCGCGCCGCGTGCCAAGGGGCTCGGCCCATCTCAGGCGCCCTCGCGGGGCATGCCGCTCCTCTCTCACGCAGATTGCTTGCACGTTAAAGGGGGGCCTTGAGCACCATGCCTTAGGGGCTCCTACCGGCCCTCGAGCCCTCACCCCCTGGCCTTGACCACGGCATCGCGACCTGGCATACCAGCGGCAGCCGAGCCTCGCTCGAGAGCCGGGTCCCGAGGATGTAGAGAACCTTGACGAGCGGGGGAGATGGAGTCGGTAGGGGCCCTGCAAAAGAAAGGCGGGCACCGTCGGGAGAAAGGTGCGGCCTACGTCGCACGAGAAGCTCACCCTCGTGGCAAGGAGACCGTGCAGGCTCGCCAAGATAAGTCACCTCACATGCGTAGGCGTGGACCCCATTACCAGCATTTTCGCCTCATGCAATTTCGCTCGAGCAAGGAAAACTTCCCTCTTAGTCTTTTGGGAGCTGCTTGCATGTTAAAGGGGACCTCCTAAGCACCGCGCCTCGGGGGCTCTTACCGGACCTTGGGCCGCTCACCTCCTGGCCTTGACCACGGCATCGCGACCTAGCATACCAGCGACGACTGAAGCTTGCCTGGGGACTGGGTCCTGTCGGTGTAGAGCACTAAGCTACCGCGAGAGTAAAAGGGGGGAACCGAGCCCGAGCGAGAGACACAAGCACACCATAAGTTGGGGGCACAAGCACTAAGGCAAAGGTGTCACGGTTTTTATACACCCCCTCGGGGCCTTTCATAATCTCTGAGCAGGAATGAACAAAAGGAAAAAAAGCCTCCCAGGGATCACGGCTTGGGCAGCGCCGCCCACGACGCCGGGCTAGCACCGCTCCTCCCCTAGGCCCGGGTGCGGCGACGCAGCGGCTCGTAGCTGTCGTCATTGCTCGAGCTTGGTCCGGAGGAAGCGCTGCTGCTGCTAGAGGAATTGCGGACAAGGCCATGGGCAAGTTCTCCACCAGAGGCCTCGCCGCCTCACCGGCCTGAAAGGGGGCCGCCGTCTTGTTCGCCTCCCCTGGGGCAGCACTCCAGGCGTCGGCCATCCTCCCCGAAGACCTTGAATAAGATCGTTGATGCCTCGTCATAATCGAAGTGGATGGCGTGCCTCCCCTCCGAGCTGCAGGCACGGGCGATCGCGCCCCATCCCCGGGTCATGAAGACGTCGCCGGAGTCGATGGCCTTGACCTCCTCCTTTGAGGCTTGGCTGCAGCAGCCGTTGTGCTGCAACCACAGCTTGACGGGCCCCCTCGGCGTTATCTCCCTCACTAGGGACCGCGGGAGCCGGATCCACGCGCGCGGTGGCATTGCCGTCCACACCACAAACTCGCAGGCCATGCCGTCGGCATGGGCCTGCGGGCAGGGTGGCCGCACGACCATCGCTTGCTCTTAGCTACGACTCCGTCCTCCGCGACTTCCACGGCTGCTCCCACGGACGAGGCTGCGCGCGCGAGCATGTGCGTTAACGGGGAGACCCGACGGTGTGTGTTCGTGCCAGGGCCGCGCTTCCATGGGCCCTGCTGAGGGCTCGCGGGGGCGGTCATGCCTCTTCTTCGGCGGCAGTAGCACCGGTTCTACCTCGGGGCTTTTCCCTTCTCGGCGGCCGAGAACCTCCTCACTGGCGCCATGGATGCTCTGGCAAGATGGCGGGATGACGAAGAATAAGGAGCGAGTGGCCAGAAGATGGAGATGAGCTGGGGGCTCCGCCCCCTCTCCCATTTATAGGCGAAGGAAGGCTAACCGCCGGCCTCTCACACCCCAAGCAATGATGGCCTTTTTGCATGCACCAGGCAGATGTCAAATCGAGCAGTTGCCGAGGCAGCATGGGGAAGTGGAGACGCCCACATCCCATCAAGTGCCACGCATCAGCCTGGTCCACAGGCGATTGGGGCGCGCGGTGCTTCGCCCTTGCCTTTTGGCTTCGCCTCGAAACCAAGTCCGAGCGCGCCTTGGGCCCGGGGGCTACTGTCGGCGTTCTGGGAACAAGGGTACCCAGACTTGCCTTCCTGCGGCCCATGACGTGGCTTCATCGACGGCCTGGTACGGTCCATCTATAAGGCTACCAAGACAAGACCCTCGCGAGGCAGACGACGCCAAGACCTCCCGAGGGAGCGGCCTTCCCGGGCTGCCTCCTGTGGAGCGGAGATTCCTATGCAGGTGCCCAAACCTCATGAGGTTGTGGTGATGCAAGCCATGACGACCAAGGCCAAGCGGGCGCCAGCGGGCGCAGAGGAGATAGCTTCCTCTTTGGTGCTAAGGGGGCAAGCGCAGGCATGGGTTCTTGAGGACTCAGGCAAAGGTTTCCATTCCTGTGCAACGAGACCAAGACCACCAGGACGGCAGGACGGATGTCATCACCGAGCCCACCGCAGCGTCACGCCAGAAGCTTTGCAGGCGAAGACCACCTTTCGTCAGGATAAGATGTACTACTTGTCCCCTTTCAAATTGGCCGTTGTGGAATCCCTTCCCGCCTACATTTTGGGAAGAGGACGAAGGCCACTATAAATATAGGCTAGCCACCACCGTAGAGCAGGACGAACCCCCCGGGATCGGATCCTTTCCACCCTCACCAGAGCAGACCTCGCGAGGTTGTTCATCCCTTGTACTTGTTCATCCTCAGCCCCTCGTGAGGCAAATCCACCACAAAGCAGGAGTAAGGTCTTACACCGCAAGGTGGCCCGAACCTGGGTAAACTGCCATGTTCATCTTCTTCCTTGTTCCTTGAGCTAGGCCGTAGGGCGACGAGCTGGCTGGCTAGATAGGTTGAGTTCTTCGCACACGCCCCAGAGTTCGAACCTTTCTTGGGTCTGCGGAGCCCTGAATCCGACAGTAATGCAATGCTGTTCTTATAAGTATATATGTTGATGTCCTCTAGATAGAGCATATCACATCGCACACAGACCACACTAGGGAACCCGTCGGTCATGAATTCATCAATCACAGACGGTTGTATACCAGCAAGCATTTACCCACAACACACATGGCTTATTCCATCACAAACAGCTCGGGTGGATCAACTGTATGCCACGTATTGCACAGGCAACTTAGGCGCCGTGGCGCGCTCTGCTCGCGTCCGTCGGCGCGCTCTGCTCGCGTACCTCCACGCGCTCGGCTTGTGGACAGCTTTTCCTTGCGTGTTCAACTGCTATATGCATATATATGGTTGCTCGCCGTTGAGGCGACCACGGAGTGCTCTGCTCCCATCCTTGCGCGTGCTCTGCCAGCGGTTGGGGCCTGCGCACGATCATGTTGGGGGCCCCATATGCATGCGGTTGCACTGCGTGCGTCACCACGATGCAGTTACGTGCGGCACGATGGAGTTACGGGCTGCAAATTAGAACTGCCATCCGAGGGTGCGGATATTCCAGGCCGTCCGGCTTCCCCATTAATTCCCACGGCCATTATAACCTTAGTCTCTTCAACCTTTCGATCTCGCCCCACAACACAACAAGCACACCCACGACGACACATACAGAGAGGATATCTAGCGGCGCTCCAATGGAGTTCGGCGAGCATAAATTGGAGACCCACACGAGGTAGACGGATCTCTCGGTTGTGCACACCATCGAACCAGCCGTGGTGGAGGACTACATCAACACCGTGGAGCAGTTGCTTGCTCGAGACAAGTACAAGGTGGTTGGCATCGACCTCCAGTACACCGGCGGTCATCCCGGCAAAGATCAGAAGGTTGCCATCGCTCAGTTGTGCGTGCGCCATCATGTCCTCATCTTCCACTACTGCATGGCCATAGAGCCTTGCGACCGTTTTGCCAGGTTTGTCAACAGCATCGACTACAAGTTCGCTATGGTGGAAACCTGCAACGATGTAAATGCGCTCATGGTTACGGGCTTGGCCTGCAAGAACCTTGTTGAAATTCGTGACCACTACAGGGTCTGGGGCAGCACGAAGAAGGACTCCCTGGTTGAACTCGCCTCGGCCATCATCGACCCCTACTACGAAAAGATGAAGCAGGATGCCAAGAGAACAAATCCCATATCCTGGCACGGGGCCTGGACGCGGCAACTAGATGAACCTCACCTCAGGTTCATGGCCAAGAGCGTGTACACATGCTACGAGATGCACAGGCGGATCATTGACATGAGGAAGTGCCTCGTTACCGAAATCGACGAGGCCGGATCTAGCCACAAGCAGAGCAGTAGCGGCAAGCATCACAAGAAGTAGATGATGATCAGATGATCGTTTATCCTAGTTAATTATGCATGTAATATATAGTTTGCTTTGGTGTGTGGAAATGCCATGTGTGTAGTAGCCACCTATGTAATTATACATGTAATAGTTTACTTTGGTGCGTGCAAATGTCATGTGTGTAGTAGCCACCTATGTAATTGGATGTTTAATTTGGTTATGCAACCATGTCCTTATAAGTGTGTATATATATATGTTGTTGTTCTGTATGCAATCCCATCGCACAACACACACGTCTTATTAGCAGCAATCATTTGTGTTATTATCGGTCTTCGCACACATTTCTGATTACAGACCTGTTTACCGCGTATCACACAAACCTTATTAAATTGAATCATTTCTGTTCTCTTGGCTCAACGCAAATAGTTCATCCTTGTGAACTGTTTGCCCTCTATCACACACACCTTGACCTGGTTGACCATTTCTTTTGTTCCGCCTAATCACAAACAGTTCATCCAAGTGAACTGTATGCCGTATATCGCACACACCTTCATCTGGCAGCCCATTTCTGTTGTTCCGCCTCATCACAAACAGTTCATTGTACTGAACCGTATGCCCCGCATCGCACACGCAACTAAAATCAAAACCGTGTTTGATGTATCCGCCATCGCAAATGTTTTACATCTTTTTTGACGGTTTTTTTACATCACCGTTTGGGAGTATTGCATCGCACACAGTTTCGTCGAAGGGTCTCTGATTGTAGTGTCGCGGTAGCAGCATCCTGCAGTAGTGACAACTTGGAAATATAGCAATTGTATTTGTTTCTCATGTATTTAGTACAGCCAAATTCGATTTATTTCTCACATGGTATACAATAACAAAATGCACCCACAACAATTGAACATTGCATTGCAGAATTGAACCAAATAGTTAACTAAACACCACAATAAATGAACCAAACATTAACTGAGCACCATATTGCACAATATATAACATACTAGAAGATCAGACAGTTAACCAAACCAAGCATGCTTGACAACTTGGAAATATAGCAATTGTATTTGTTTCTCATGTATTTTGTACAGATAAATTCGATTTATTTCTCACATGGAAGACAATACAAAATTGCACCCTGAAGAATTGAACATCACATTTGCAGAATTGAACCAAACAGTTAACTGAACACGACAACTAATTAACCAAACAGTTAATAAGTGAGCACCACATTGCACGACATATACAACATATACACTAGAGCAACAGATTGCGTGGTAAAAGTAGATAGGACAATTCACTAGAATTTGTTAAGGAAAGGCAGGAGCAGCACATGCAACGGGTAAACCGAGCATGCTTTACCGGCGTAGCTAGCAAACTGAACATAAGTCCCTATAGTGAACTAATAAGACAAGCTACTCCTCATCGTTGGAGATATCGATGATGATTGGCTCCTTGGACATGGAAGAGGGCGAGGCCTCCACATCGTGGGTGCCCTCGTCGTAGTGGTGAATTGCCTGAGCCGCTCTGGGCACCAACCTACTGGCTCTCAAGTTGAGGTAAGCACAAGCACGCTGAGAAAATACCTCGTAGTCTTCGTCGAAGGCACCGACGGTGGCCTCGAGAAAACGCCACAAACTGTCGTTTAAAGCAGCCAACCTCGTCACAGCGTCAGTGCACGAGGCATCAACGGTGGCCTCGATGATGAGGTGCTCCTCCAAGATCTGGGGGTCAGCATGAATGGCAGCCATCGCGACCTCATCCGCGCGTGTGGCCGCGATTTGCTTCTCCGCTGCCAAATGCTCCTTGAGCTCCTGGCTATACTGCGTGCACCATGGCTTAGGGCAGCTATTATTTGGGGGAGGGGTCGGTGATTTGGGTGGAATGTGTCGCACCAGCGGTCGGGGCATGTGGGGTGTGGAAGGAGGAGGAGGATGGGGGTCGGGTGTGGATTACCTGCCTGGATCGACGAGGCGGAGCAGCGTGAAGGAGGGTCGCCGGTGAGGAGGCGGCGCTGCAAGCAAGGAGTGAAGGTTTCAACTTGGAAAGGAAGGTGGAAACAGGGGAAATGTGGCTTTTTGTAAGGGGGAGGGGGTGGGGAGGTAGATATTTCGGCGGAAGCCAAAAATTTGGATCGGTGCAGCGAAAAAACTGGCGCGCAAAGCATCATCAGACACGGTCCCTTATTCAGCACTGTGTATGATATGTGAATATCACAAACGATTCATATAGCTTACCCCGTGTGTGATGAGTTTGAACATGCAAATTTTGGTCCCAATTTCGCTGGTTACAGTGGTCATCCACGTCATTGCATAATATGGGTACACAAAGGAGACTACAACACACCCACACTTCTTAATCGAGCAAGTTCAACAATTAAACAGAGCTAGCTGACCTAAACATTACTCTAACAAATTAAAGACCGGTGCTCTTAATTAAACAAAACAAAGAGTACTACTCCGGCTGGTGCTCGTCGATCTCCGCCGCCTCCTCCATGTCCAGCTCGCACCCGATGATGTCCTGGGGAAGGGGCTCCATGGCATCCATCGCACCATACTCGACAAGCATCTCGCCATCCGTGTCCGCCATCTCTTTGGAAAAGGCCGCCATGAGCTGGGCATGGGCGGCCGTGATCTGGGCTTGGACGGGCTCCGTCATGGCAAGGTATGCCGCGGAGGAATGGATGGTTGCTCGAACGCTCTCGGCGATTGCCAACTCTTCGGCCGTGGGTTGCCGACCGTTGTCGGAGAAGCTTCATTCGATTTGTGCAGTGACCGCCAGGAGCTGGGCGGCCTCCATCCTGGCTAAGGCCACCGCTGCAGAGCAGACAGCTGTTGTGCCGCTCTCGCCAGTTGCTATCCCCGAGGCAGATGTTGCTGCCGCAACCTGAGAAGCAACAGTGGCCGTTCGGGCTGCCTTGGCCGCTCGGTCGCAGATTGCAGCCGCGCTCACGTAGCTTGTTAGCACACGCATGGCGGCTGCGGCCGCGCTCTCGCCGGAGTGGGCCGCCTAAGTTGCCCTCATGACGTGGGTCCACGTCCCCATCTTTCACCGGCGACGATTGAACAGTGAAATGATATTTGGGGAGCGAACTAGTGTGCTTGACACACCGGCTGTGGACTGTAGCCGACGCACCTTCTCGCATAAGCCATGTGCGTACTATACTCTGACGGTGCTCCAAGATATTTTTTACTGCATCTCACACGGTTGGTGATAATAAACTGTGTGCGATCTACTTGATTTTTCGTCTTGATTTGAATTACATAATGGGGTCACAGCGGCAAAGGAGGGTGTTTGAATTGCTAGAACTTTTACCTGAAGTGAACATGCAACTATAGGTTTGTCGTCAAAAAAATTGGAATTATTCAGGGTTCGTTTGGACATTTTTATACTTTAACTTGGTTTTCTAGGCATTTCAGGTGCACAATTCAAAATTAAACTACATGCACATGCTCCGATGCACCAAAATGGGTTGTAAAATCATATATGTGTCCATGGGTTTATGCTTATGTCCCATGCAAGAAATGGAGATGAATTTCAAACACCACGGCGTTGTGGCTCTCCGGCAAACATTGAGGTACATGCTTTTGTAATTCTAGTAAATCCAAAACTCATCTAAAATTGATGAACCTTGGCATGCTATAATGGAATCACATCAACATGCTGGGGTAAAAAAATATTTTTTTGACCTGGAAGACTGCAGGGCTTACGCCCCACAGCATTTTATACAATAAAGAGAGAACAAATATACAAAAGGTTCCTCAAGATGAGGAAAGAAACTGAAAAGAAAATAACAAAACTAGAAAACTAAGAGAATTGATACAAGGACCTCCTCAAGTAGGCAGAAAGTCAATCCATCTAAGTAGAGCATCTCTGTATCTACTTTTGATTCTGTGAGTGAGGAGGGTAATATCATGGATGAAGCCATTCCTCCATTGCCTGAAAGTTGGTCTGATATGTCTGAAGGCCTTGTCATTCCTTACTTTCCAAACGTTCCACCAAGCAAGGAAAATCACTTCAGCAAAAAAGGGCTTATTGAAATCCTTTCTCGCATGTAAAGCGATTTGCACCATATCATTGCTATCAATCCAGACAATCTAAAGATAGTTCCATATTCGCACACTGAAGTTACACTGGAAAAAGAGGTGATTCCTGTCCTCCAGGGCCAAAGTTGGACAAAGGACACATTCTGGCCCATCATTAATTCTCCAGTGCCTACGCTGTACCATGTCCTTAGTGTTAATCTTGTCCATGATAACTAGCCAAGCAAACATTTTGATAGACATGGTGCAACAACTCTTCCAGATTCAACTGAGAATTGGATTTGCCAATACTGGTTGATGTGCAAAATCATAGAATTTCTTGGCAGAGTAATCAGAACTCTTACCATGCCTCCAGGACCAAGTATCAGTATTCCCACTGTCCAGGTTGATATTAGCCATCATGGATGTCAATTGATTGTATTCTTGGAAAGCTAATTCAGAGAGAGGTAAAGAGAACATCTGTTGAAAAGCCGCACTCTGAAAGACATCTTTAACAGAGAGATTTTTATCAAGGCAATATGAAAATAACCTTGGGAATCTATCTTGAAGAGGTGTGCAATTACTGTCAATTTGCCAATGATCTGACCAAAAGAGCATAGTGTCCCCTTTACTGACAGTGACATATGTGACTGCCCTAAATTTATCCATGAGCTTGGTAATATCTCTCCACCAGAAAGAACCACAGATGGTTGTGTCATGAGGTACTCTCTGAAAGTAATATGAGTCCCAAATCAAATGAACCCATGGCACATCCACTCTGTTATAAAATTTATTGAGATGTTTCAAGAGCAGAGCTTCATTCTGTAATCCAAGATTGAGGATGCCTAAACCACCCTTGTGTTTGGGTCTGCAAACCATAGGCCAAGCAGCCAAAGAATGGCCTTTTTCCTGTCCATACTTTCTCCATAGACACTGTCTCTGAATTCTTTCCAACTGTTTCAAGATACCCTGAGGTATTGACAGACTACAGAGGAAATAAATAGGCAGAGAAGAAATAACTGAATTGACCAGTTGAAGCTTGCTTCCTTGAGGCAGAAACCAAGAACTAGCTGTAAGCCTCCTTTCCATGCAGTCAACCAGAGGTAAGAGATCATGGATTTTAGGCCTAGTAGTGCCCACAGGCAGGCCTAAATATGTAAAAGGCATTTTTCCCAACTGGCAACCAAATTGGGCAGCTAATCCATCAGCCACATCACCATTTACATTGATGGGGTACATGGAGGACTTATGATAATTAATCTGAAGTCCTGTTGCCATGGAGAAAGAACTAAGAACTGTTTAAGGGCCTCCAATTGAGAGTTATCAGCATTCAAGAACAACAAAGTGTCATCAGCATACTGAACCACTGGGTAGTCAGGATCATGAGTTGGCAAAGGCAGACTGATCATACCCTGATGCAGCAGATGGTTAATCATTGTTTGCAAAAGATCAACAGCTATTACAAAAAGCAATGGAGAAATGGGGTCTCCTTGTTTCACACCACATTTGCATTTAAAGTGCTTTCCAGGCACTCCATTTAGCAGGACTGAAGAAGTTCCAGAAGACAGAAGTTGTCTAATCCAAGTCACCCATCTATTGTCAAAACCCTTTGCCACTAGAATTTTGATAATTGCCTCATGTTGGATTGATTCAAATGCCTTTTCAAAATCTAGTTTAAGCAAAATAATTGGTTTCTTTGACTGATTGCACTGATGAATGTACTCAAAAGTCCAAGCAAGGCAGTCCTGAATAGTTCTTGACTTAATGAAGCCATATTGATTCTTATGCACACAATTGATGATTTCCTCTTGAAACCTATTTGTAGCTAGCTTAGTGAGGAATTTCAGACCTACACTGGTGAGAGAGATGGGTCTAAAATCACCAACAGATTCAGGAGACTGTTTTTTTGGAATGAGAGTGATAAAGGCATCATTGAGATTTTCCAATTTTGCTGTTCCAGCATGGAATTCATGGACCAGTCTGACAAAATCACCAGAGATAATGTTCCAACATTTCTTCAAAAAAAAGGCCATTGAAACCATCAGGACCAGGTGCCTTATCAATGGGCATCTTCTTGATCACCTTTTCAATTTCCTTCTCCTCAAAAGGCTTTGTGAGAACCTCAAGCCCCTGCACCTTTGGGATTAGAGAAAGGATGCCCATATCTAACTTTATTTCCTGAACAGTGCCCATATCTAACTTTAGTGTTTAATTCTTTGTCCATTGACCACCTTCGGGTTAGTACCTTCGGCATTATTAATCTTGATAGCTCCAGAGCGGTAAACTTCTTCGATAATATATGGTCCTGCCCATTTGGAAAGAAGTTTTCCTGCAAAAAATCTAAAACGAGAGTTGTACAATAGAACATGTTCACCAACTTTGAATTCCCGATTTTTGATTCTCTTGTCATGCCATCTTTTAACTTTTTCTTTAAATAGTTTGGCATTTTCATAAGCTTGGGTTCTCCATTCATCTAGTGAGCTAATATCAAATAACCTCTTTTCACCGACAAGTTTGAAATCATAATTGAGTTCTTTAATTGCCCAATATGCTTTATGTTCTAACTCAAGAGGCAAATGACAAGCTTTTCCGTAAACCATTTTATATGGAGACATACCCATAGGATTTTTATAAGCTGTTCTGTAGGCCCAAAGTGCACCATCTAATTTCTTAGACCAATTCTTTCGGGACCTATTGACAGTTTTTTGTAATATTAATTTTATTTCTCTATTGCTAAGTTCAACTTGACCACTAGATTGAGGATGATAGGGTGATGCAATTCTATAGTTAACATCAAATTTAGCAAGCATTTTACAGAAAGCACCATGAATAAAGTGTGAACCACCATCAGTCATTAAATATCTAGGGACTCCAAACCTTGGGAAAATAACTTCTTTAAGCATTTTAATGGAGGTGTTATGATCAACACTACTAGTTGGAATAGCTTCTACCCACTTAGTGACATAATCAACAGCAACCAAAATATGTGTATACCAATTAGAGGAAGGAAAAGGTCCCATATAATCAAAGACCCAAACATCAAATGGTTCAACAACAAGTGAATAATTCATAGGCATTTCCTGACGCTTACCGATGTTACCTATTCTTTGACATTCATCACAAGACAAGACAAACTTACGGGCATCCTTGAAAAGAGTAGGCCAATAAAAACCAGATTGTAATACCTTATGCCAGTTCTATCTCCTGCATGATGTCCTCCATAGGCTTCGGAATGACATTTCCGTAGGATTTGTTCCTGTTCATGCTCAGGTAGACAATGTCCAAGAATACCATCTACTCCTTCTTTATAAAGATGTGGTTCATCCCAAAATTAATGTCTTAAGTCATAGAAGAATGTTTTCTTTTGTTGGTATGTGAAACTAGGTGGTATAAATTTAGCAACAATATAATTAGCATAGTCAGCATACCAAGGAGTATTATGAGAAGCATTTATTACAGCTAGTTGTTCATCCGGAAAGCTATCATCAATCGGTAGTGGGTCATCAAGAATATTTTCTATCCTAGACAAGTTATCAGCTACGGGGTTCTCAGCTCCTTTCCTATCAGTGATGTGTAAGTCAAATTCTTGTAGTAAGAGAACCCACCTAATGAGTCTAGGTTTAGCATCTTTCTTTTTCATAAGATATTTTATAGCAGCATGATCAGTGTTAAATAATTACTTTGGAATCAACTACGTAAGATCTGAATTTATCACAAGCAAACACAACTGCTAAAAATTCTTTCTCAGTGGTAGCATAATTTCTTTGGGCACTGTCAAGAGTTTTGCTAGGATAATGGATAACATTTAATTTCTTATCAACACTTTGTCCTAGAACAACACCAATAGCATAATCACTAGCATCACACATAATTTCAAAAGGCAAGTTCCAACTAGCTGGTTGAACAATAGGTGTAGAAGTTAAGGCTTTCTTAAGTGTTTCAAAGGCTTCTACACAATCATCATAAAAAACAAATGGAACATCCTTTTGTAAAAGATTAGTAAGAGGCCTAGAAATTTTAGAGAAGTCTTTAATAAACCTCCTATAGAAACCAGCATGACCAAGGAAACTACGAATACCTCCAATATCTTTAGGACATGGCATTTTCTCAATTGCATCAACTTTAGCTTTATCCACCTCAATACCTCGTTCAAAATTTTTATGCCCCAAGACAATGCCTTCATTAACCATAAAGTGGCACTTCTCCCAATTCAAGACAAGATTAGTTTGTTCATGTCTCTGCAAAACTCGATCAAGTTTGCTTAAGCAATCATCAAAACAAGTTCCGTAAACGAAAAAATCATCCATGAAAACCTCAACAATCTTTTCACAAATATCAGAGAATATAGCAGTCATATATCTTTGAAAGGTAGAAGGTGCATTACATAAACCAAAGGGCATACGTCTATAAGCATAAGTTCCAAAAGGGCAAGTAAAAGTGGTTTTCTCTTAATCAAGTTGTGAAACAGTTATTTGAGAGAAACCAGAATGTCGGCGTGCGACACCTATGGGATCCCAAGAGACCCCTTTACGATTCGGCGGGGGGAGAGGTATGCGCAAAGAGCATAACCAACGATAGACGCGGGGCGATTTTACCCAGGTTCGGGCCGCTGATTAGCGTAAAACCCTACTCCTGCCTTGCTTTATTATCGGTGTTCTTGAGCACAGGCTCCAGGAGCGCTTGCGATGAACAGTACATTCAAAGAGCAGCTACGCGCGCAGAATGGGCCAGAAGATCGTCATCCCCTGTAGCAGTTGCCTTGGGCCTTCTTTTATACCACAAAGGGGTCACCACAGTGGCAAAATGTACATACATTGAGGTGTAAAGTAGCTACAGGGTCATCATACCTAACCCCTGACGGATTAGGACGAACGCATTTAATGCACCGTGAGGTGTCCGTTTGGGTGTCCTCACTTTCTCGGGGATGGAAAAAGGGGCCATCCCATCAGCACCGCTTAAGCTCTCCTCCATTGGCGCGTCGCCACGCATCCAAAGAAGGACCCAGAATGTCGGGTTTGTTGCTGTGCTAGAGCGGTGGCACAGCAACAAAACCTTGCCGGGCGCCGAGCCTTGCTGGGAGCCGAGCCTTGCCGGGCGCCGCAGGCCACCCCGGCAAGATCTTGCCGGGGAAGTTGGCCTTCGGATTCCAGCTCTTCTTATCTGCTAATCCTCATATCTTTAACTTGAGAATTTCCTTGGTGGCCTGAGTCAATCTCGAACTGTTCCCTGACAAGCCTTGCCGCGAGTATGGCTACAACTGCCCGTGCACAAGTACGGGGTACTAATGGCCCAATACTTAGTACACCGACAGGAGCCCCCGGGCCTAGGCCACACACGAGTGCGAGGCGTTGTTGGGCTAGGCCCAAACAGTGCACGGGCACACGGGGCAGGGGATTAACTGCTCGTAAATATCCTATTTACTGTGCCCCCCACTACACGCGCCGAATGCGCGACGTGGGAAGCATGCCTCAAAAGCTGCAACTGCAACGCGCCCGCAAAGGCAGGCGCATTCACATTGGGGAGTAAAAGAGGCGGCCCCGCTCCTTCCCCATAAAAAGGAGAAGCCGCAGAGGCACAAGCCTATTTACCCCCCTTTTCTTCTCAATCTGGCCGTCGCCATTGCTTTCCTTCTCTCGAGCTCAGAGCAAAGCCTTCCCTCTTCCGCTCGCCACCTCCACGCCCGCTCCATCCCCGGCTTTCGCCCTTGCAGTCGCCATGCCGCCCAAGACCAGCAAAGGCAAAGGCAAGGAGGTGAAAGCCGATGTCCCGGAGAGCGAACTGGTGAAGATGCGGAAGAAGTACGTCGTCTTTGCCTCGTCGCTCGATGCGGAAGCTTTGAAGAGGCGGTACCAGTGTATGTGGGCGAGGGAGACGCAGGCTCACCCCGCCACTCGCGTGATTCCAGGTTCTTCCTCCAAGAGTGGGTCGGACAGATACCCCTTTTTCGTCGCATATTTCTATTGCGGGCTCTGTCCTCCCTTTTCTGACTTCTTCAATGACATCATGTACACATACGGCTTCCATCTTCTTGACTTCACGCCAAACGCTGTAATGTGTATGTCTGTCTTCGCTCATCTTTGCGAAAATTTTGTCGGAGTAGTTCCCAATACCGCCCTCTTCTGCCATTATTTTATTCCTTGCATCCAAAAGGGGGAGGCCCTTTCTGGTTCTATCGCCTGGATTCCATGGGCTTGGAATAAGGAGATATACCCAGAGGGAGTTTACCAGGAGAAGTGGGACGAATGGCGGTCTGAGTGTTGCTGGATCAAGGAAGCAGATCCTCATCTGTTCTATTTGCCTCGATGGCAGAAGGCGGTCAGAGGCGGCGATTGGAGCGGCCTTGCCATGGAGGACGAGAGGCTCACAATCGCCACCACCAGGATCCTTCGCCTGAAAGCCGCCGGGCTCACTATGGAGATGATCGGCTTCGATTTCCTCCGTCGCCGCATTGCCCCGCTACAGAACAGGGGAAGACCAACTTGGGAGTACCGGAACGCAGCGGACATCATGAGGCTGCGCCCTGGATTGAACAACAATTTGACTGCTATGCAACTTGGCGCCCTTCGCCAAAAGTTGTTCTAGCGCGACGACAAGCATCGGTTGCCGGCAAGGATTGTCCCTCTGTGCAACAACTCTGCTCTGGGATCAATCATCGCCTTCATGCCGATGTTCAACGCCCACGGTCTTGACGCGACATGGGTTGAGCCATCCGAGGAAGATGCACAGAAGTTCTTTGATAACTTGACGGAGAGGGCCGTCCGGGAAGAAGCATACTTGCTCCGAGCCACCACCGACGAAGAGGTGGCACACATCACCACCAGGGCGGAGGAGGCAAATCTTGCCGCGGAGGCCGGCAGCGTCAGCTTCGCAGAATGGGAAACCAGCGATGCAGAGGTAGTGGTGGAGAAAGATCCTGCCGGGAAGGACAAAGCTGCCGGGGAACAGGGCAGCACTGCCGCTGAGAGCTCGACCGACGAGGACACGGCTGAGGAAGAACCGCAAGAAGAGCTCCCAGCCCCAAAGAAGACAAAGCGTATTCTTCGAAAGGCTGCATCTGGCATCCCGGCAAGCCAACCTTCCTCGAGCGGCAAGGCTCCCGGCAAGAAAGTGGCCGGCAAGACTGCGCCGCGGCAAGGGGTTCGACAGCAACCTGCGCGGCGTGCGAGACCCACACCAGCGGCAACTGCTGGGGCGACAGGGGTGTCTCGCACTACCGCACCGGAAGCTGAGGTGACGGAAACGCGCCAACCCCCGGCGCCTACCACAGCCAAGCAACCTAGGACCCCTCCTCCGCCTCCCCACTCAGACATCGCAACGGAGGCCGATTTCGACATCTCCGGCTTTAGTCCGGAGCGAGAAGAGGAAGAGTGAGTACCTTGCCACCGCCTTTATCTTCCAATCTTGGATCAATCTTACTGACTTGCTTGTATTGTTTCTGCAGTGATGCAGAAACCTTGCTGGAGAGGATGATGAAGAGGACAAAGACTTCCACGGGCGATGAGCCCCCGGCAGGCTCCACGAGCGTGCCAGAAACTGTCATCGTCAGCCCGGAGCTCAGCCCTCAACGCAGTCCGCAGCACAGCCCCCAGCGCAGCCCCCAGTGTAACTTCGTTGCTCTTTTTTTTGTTGGCGGGCGCTGAGGTTTCTATTCTTGCCGCTGATACCTCTGGGCTTGCAGGAGAAGAACGGCAACAAGGAGAGTTATTGGAAGACGCTCCCGTCGTGCCACCTCCATCAACTACGCCGCCCACAAGCGCATCCCCGGCAAGGGATCCTATCGACGAGCCCATCTTGATTGAGGAGGAGCCAGCAAGCATGGGCACCGGCAACCCTCCCCCGGCAACCGAGGTTGCCGGGAGGGGCGAGGCCACCTCTCAACAGCTCGACGCAGGTAACTGATTGCCTTAGTGCGCTTGCTATTCTTTCCTTTATCTCTTTTTCTTTGGTCCCTTCAAACTTCAATCTTGATCTTATTCTGTTTCCCTCCTTCGTCCTCCGAGTTCCCTGTGATGGAACACATGGACGTCGATGTTGTCATTGAGGAGACCGCCAGGGACGCCGCTACCGAGGCAGACAGGATCGCCGCCAGCGAGGCCGCCAAGGATGCCACTGTCGAGGCCGCCAAGACTGTGCAGGAGGAACCCGCCAAAGAGCCTGCCGAAGAGGATGGCAAGGAGACTGGTGACCGTACTGACGGCATTCCTGTCACAGGAGCGCCAGGCGCTACGCCGGCCACGGAGCCCCCTGCTACTGGTGAGGCGGTTGTTGAGGATCAACCATCAACATCTGAAGGCCCCTCATCCAGCAAATATCTCAAAGTTGGCGAGAACCTGTTTGTCAACTTGCCGGGGACGGCAAGCATTGGGGCACCGACCGACGGGGAAGTCTTCGACGAGGAAATCATCGCTGCTGCCGGGCTCGAGGTTGTTGATGACCCAAGCGCTAGCAGCGGCAAGTCTGAAGAGGATCAGCTCCTTCAGGCCATGGGCGAAAATTTCCGCAAGCTCCAGGCTCTCAACCGCGCCCGGAAAGAGAAAGCGGATTCCAGAATGGCAGTTGTCGAGGTGGCCGAAGCAGATTTCCAGAGGCGCGTCGAACAAATGCAAGTCTGGTACGCCGAGGCCCTCCAAGAGTTAACGGCTGGCCGAGAACAAGTGAGCCAGCAGTGGACAGAAATCCTCCTGAAATAATCTGACATGGAGAAGGCGCAGGATGAAGCTACGCAGAGAATTGCTGCTGAAGATGCTCTCCTGACGGGGCGTTGTGTTGCGCTTGATGGTCACGAGGAAGACCTCACCGCACGTGAGCAGGTGCTCGCCGCCAAGCTTCGCAGCAAAGATCAAGATATCGAGAAGCTTGTCGCGCGGCGGACCCAGGAGCTGGAGCAGAAGCACAAAGAGGCGCTCGAAGCTCTAACTGCAGATCATGCCGGCAAGCTCAAGGAGGCCATCGATGCTGCCAAGGCTGTAGAGGCCGCCAAGAATGAGCTGGGCGACAAAGTCAAGAAGCTGGAAGCGGATCTTGAAGAACACGGCAAGGAGCTCTCAACGCTCAAAGGTGACAGGGAAAAAACCCTCCACACCTTGGCGGAGATGCAAGTTGCTATGTCTAACAAGACCAAGCAGCTCTCCTCAGCAAATGAAGCCATTGCCATTCTGGAACTGAAGCTGACCACGTTGCAGAAGTCTCTCGAGGCCGGCAGGGCCCGCGAGAAGGCCCTACTCAAAGATCTCCAGGGAGAGAGGAACCTGCTCAAGAGCGCTGCCGCCGCTCAAATTGATTACGAAAAGGGGGTGGAGATCTGGACTGGACGTCTCATCAACACTGCGAAGAAGCTTACGGTAGAACTGTCAGCCATGGGCCTATCGAACTTCAGGTATTCTTCTGAGGAAAGGATATCTTCGAGTGCCAGATTGACGATGTTCTTCGAGAGCATCATTGATGCCCTGAAGTTGCTCCAGTCTAACCGGGTGAATCAATTGGCCAACGAGACCCGCCGGCTTTGCCGGGCCGTCCTCCGCAAAGTGCTTATCAAGGTGGTGCACCACAATCCCGGCATCGAACTCTCCAATGCGCTTGGCCATCTGCCAAAGGACGCAAATCTCGAGGCGCTCAAAGAGCTCGTCGCGCCTATCCTTGAGAAGGTGGACTCCATCAAAAGGATCGAAGGCCAGCGCAGAGATTAGCTGCTCCACCTTTTCTTGCCGTCGTCATTCCATGCCAAAGACAATTAAGTCTCAAGTTAGAATTGCGGCAACTCATTAATGTAATATAACTCGCTTATGTTTGGGCACATGCTTGCTATTTTCCTTGTCTGATTCCTTTGTGTATGGAGTTCACCCTATGCTTACTGAAAAACTTGCCGGCGCGCAACCTGCCGCGAGCGCTGGGTGCGGGACTTCAGCGGCCTGCTGGAGGTGCAGCGGCCGGCAAGACTCCTTGGTGTTCTCAGTGCAGCCACTTAAATCATTGAGCGGACTCGAAACAAAATAAGGGCACAACCGATTACAACAAGGGTTCCTTCGCGTGCAGATTTTCCATACAAGAGTCGGAATTGTCCAATGAAATAACTTTGCAATAAAGGAAACTTGTTCTAAGTTTTTAGAACTTAGCTTTCTGTCACTATCCTTCCTCCGGCAAGCGTCGATTCCGAACATCACCAACTGGTACTCATATCCCCCTTCCCCCCCCGGCAAATGTTCACGCGACGAATCCCTCTGTCTTTTAAGAAAAAGAAAGAAGAGAAAATAAAGATATGAAACCTTGGCGGTTCGTTAGAACTTACCGGGAGTAGGTGTCATACAACATCTTAGACAAACATGCATATATAAATATGAACATGGAAATCAATAAGGGAATGCACAACACTTAAATTTATTCATTTGTGCTCAGGGTCTACGCCTGGCTTTGTACAAAGGATCATATGCCTCGCCGGCAAGACTTGTACAAAAGGGTGGTTGCCGGGGGCCCCCGGCAACTGCGCCTTACGGGTAGAACTTGCGAAGATGTTCGATATTCCAGGAATTGCTCACTGGAACGCCATCTTCGGTCTCTAAGCGGACAGCGCCGGGCCTGGTGACTCGTACTACCCGATAAGGGCCTTCCCACTTTGGCGTCAACTTGTTTGAATTCTCGGCGGATTGAATCCACCGAAGAACAAGGTTGCCTTCCTCAAGGCTTCGGGCATGAACTTTGCGACTATGGTAGCGGCGCAAAGCTTGCTAGTAGCGTGCAGCTCGCACAGCAGCCTGAAGACGATTCTCCTCAAGGAGCACAGCGTCATCTTGCCGCAGTTGCTCTTGCTCAAGCTCATCATAAGTGAGCACTCGAGGTGATCCGTATGTGAGTTCCGTGGGGAGAATTGCCTCCGCTCCATAGACCAGAGCGAAGGGTGTCTGGCCGGTGGCTCAATTTGGTGTCGTTCTGATTGACCAAAGAACAGCCGGCAACTCATCAATCCAGCGTCTTCCGCACTTTTTCAGCCTGTCAAAGGTTCTGGTCCTGAGACCGCGCAGCACTTCAGCATTGGCCCTCTCCGCTTGGCCGCTGCTTCTGGGGTGAGCAACAGAGGCAAAACAAATTTTGCCACCAAGGTCTTGGACGTACCGCATGAAGGTGCGACTTGTGAATTGCGTGCCATTGTCGGTGATGATCCTGTTGGGCACACCGAAACGGCAAACTATCCCTTTAAAGAACTTGACGGCTGATTGTGCTGTCACCTTCCTCACTGCTTCCACCTCCGGCCACTTTGTGAACTTGTCGATAGCAACGTACAAGTACTCAAAGCCCCCGGTAGCACGGGGGAAAGGGCCCAGTATGTCGAGCCCCCAGACCAAAAATGGCCAGGAGAGAGGGATTGTCTAAAGAGCTTGAGCTGGTTGATGCGATTTCTTCGAATGAAACTGGCATGCTTCACACTTGGTTACTAGTGCAGTTGCATCCTGGAGAGCGGTGGGCCAAAAGAAACCTTGCCGGAATGCTTTCCCGGCAAGTGCTCTTGATCCTATGTGAGAACCACATATGCCTCCATGTATCTCTGCCAACAGCTCTAGTCCATCCTCCCGAGGAATGCACTTTAATTTCACACCGTTTGGTCTCTTTCTGTACAGGACGTCGTCGACGAACTTGTACATAACAGACCGACGGGCTACTCTTTCCGCTTCTTCCTGTTCCTCCGGGAGTTCTCCTGTTTGAAGAAAATGGACAATGTGCTGCGCCCATGCTGGAGCCTGGGGCTCGACAGCTAGGACTAAAGGCATCTCCTCCGCCGGGGGAACGTTTGTCTCGACAGCAAGGGCCTGAGCCCCTGCTGGAGCCTATTGTTCCCTGGCAGGCATGTCGTCGATCCCGGCAACTTCCTTGCCGGCGGCTCTCGGGAGCTCTGCCGGGAAGTACTGACCAGAATTCAACTTTCTTCTCTTTTTTGCCGCATTGATGGTGCTACGGATGTTTGAGTCAATTGGAGCACAAAAGTTCCTAGTTCCACAGGCAACTTGAGGGCGACACGCTTTGACAGGTCGTCAGCAACACTGTTCTCGGCACGAGGGATGTGCTCCATTTGCAGACCGTCAAAGTGCTCTTCCATTTTTCTCACTTCATCCACGTAGGCTTGCATCAATGGACTCTGATAATTCTTGTTAACTTGCCTGACGACAAGCTGTGAATCGCCTCTGATGACGAGCTTCTTGATACCAAGGTCTGCCGTGATCCTAAGACCGGCAAGCAAACCCTCGTATTCTGCTGTGTTGTTGGTCGAACTCTCCCGGGGAAAATGTATTTGGACTACGTACTTGAGGTGCTCTCCGGTGGGTGCGACAAGCAGCACGCCAGCACCGGCGCCTTGCAGCGAAAAAGCCCCATCAAAGTACATAACCCATTGCTGGCCAATTTCCTTGCCGGGGAGAGTTGTTTCTTGAACCTCTTCGTCCGGTGTTGGGGTCCATTCCGCAACGAACTCCGCCAAGGCCCTGCTCTGAATTGTTGAAGTGCTTTCAAACTTGAGGCCAAAGCTCGACAACTCCAACGCCCACTCCACGATCCTGCCAGTTGCTTCTGGATTTCACAAAATCCGTTGCAACGGAAAGCGAGTGACGACGGTGATTTCATGTGCTTGAAAATAATGGCGCAGCTTCCTCGAGGCCATAAGAAGGCCGAAAAGCAACTTCTGCACGCCAGAATATCTTGACCTAGCTCCTTGTAAAAGAGAGCTAACAAAATAAACTGGGCGCTGCACCACCTTTTTCTTCTGCAATGGTTCTTCTGGCTGCACAAATCTTGTCTTGCCGGGGAAGATCCTGCCGCGTCACCTGACGGTCCTGCCACTAGTGTTGCTTCCTCATCAGCTTCTCTCTGCGCCACTAACACAGCACTAACCACTTGATTTGTCGCTGCCAGATACAGTAGCAATGGCTCTTGTGGTTTAGGCGCAACTAGCGTCGGCGGAGAGGAAAGGTATTTCTTCAAATCTTGCAGTGCAGCCTCCACCTCCGGAGTCCATTTCATTGGACCTGCCTTCTTCAAAATTTTGAAAAAGGGCAGGGCGCGCTCAGCAGATTTGGAAATAAACCTGCTTAGAGCAGCAACACAGCCGGCAAGACGACGCACATCCTTGACGCGTCTTGGCGCTTCAATCTGCTAAATAGCTTTGATCTTGTCGGGGTTCGCTTCGATTCCCCGGTAAGATACAACGAATCCGAGGAGCTTGTCGGAAGGAACACCGAACATGCACTTCTCAGGATTGAGCTTTAAGTTGATCTTGCGCAGATTTGCAAATGTTTCTTTTAATCTTGTATGAGCATCGCTTTGTCCTTGGTTTTGACCACTATATCATCCATGTACGCCTCCATATTTCTATGGAGTTAAGGCTCAAAACCGATTTGGACCGCTCTCGCAATTGTAGATCCAGCACTTTTCAACCCAAAAGGCATTCGTATAAAACATTACGTACCACACGGGGTGATAAATGCGGTCTTTTCTTCATCTTGTTTCGCCATGAAAATCTGATGATACCCTGAGTAGGCATCAAGGAAGGACAGGAGATCACAACCAGCGGTGGAGTCCACAATCTGGTCGATGCGCGGCAAGGGAAAGGGATCTTTTGGACAGGCTTTATTGATATCTGTATAATCGATACAAAGCCTCCATTTCCCATTTGCTTTGCGCACCACAACCGGATTGGCCAACCAGGTTGGATGAAGCATTCCTCTAACCAATCCTGCCGCCTCCAGCTTTCTGATTTCCTCGGCAATGAATTCTTGCCGCTCCAAGGCTTGCTTCCTGACCCTCTGCTTGACGGGCCGTGCGTGAGGACAGACAGCAAGGTGGTGCTCAATTACCTCCCTGGGAACACCGGGGATGTCAGACGGTTGCCATGCAAACACGTCGACATTTGCCCGCAAGAAGGCAATGAGCGCGCTTTCCTATTTGTCATCTAGGATGGAACTTATGGTGAAAGTTCCTCCCGTTCTGTCCTCCCTAACGGGCACCTTCTTGGTCTCCGGTGGAGCAACCTTGGATCTCTTGTTCTTGCCGGTGGAACTCTCTGGTGCATCCTCGACGGAAGCGCAACACTCCGAGGAGGCGCGCTTACCGGAATTCGCGCCAAGATTCTCGCCGGTCTTCTTCTTATTCCCCCCGGGAGTTCCAGCGGCAGGAGCAGATGCCTTGAGTGCAGGTGCTGCAACTGCTTCCCGGTAAAGTTGGTCGGCACAGATGAGCGCATCCTTCTTATCGGAATGGATAGTGATGACGCTCAACGGCCCGGGCATCTTCAAAACGTTGTATGCGTAGTGTGATGCCGCCATAAACTTAGCCAGCGCTGGCCGACCAAGGATCCCATTGTATGACATGGGGATCTTGGCGACATCAAACACTACCTTCTCGGTCCTGTAGTTGAGCTTGCTACCAAATGTCACCGGTGGCGTAATCTTGCCCTTGGGCTGGGTTCTTCCCGGATTGACCCCTTGAAACGTACCCGTTTCTTCGAGGTCCTCATCGGAAATTCGGAGCTTCTTGAGCACATCCAGTGAGATTAGGTTTAGCCCGGCCCCACCGTCAACTAGCATTTTCGTCACCTTGAGGTTGCGAATTGTTGGTGAGACCAACAATGGCAAGCACCCGACCGCAGTTGTGCGATCAGGGTGATCCTCGGCATCGAAAATGATAGGCGTGTTGGACCACTTCAGGGGCCTACATGCATCTGGCGATGGCTCTGCTGCATTGACTTCCCACACCCACTGTTTGAGTCGACGGTGGGAAGAATGCAGCAAGGCACCCCCATCAATACACATGGCCTCTGTAGCTTTCTGGAATTCTTGCTCACTGGACTCATCAGCTTCTTCATCATCTTCTTCTTCTTTGTCTCGGCCTCGAGCGGGCCTCTCCCTCTGTTGCTTGGCCTTGCCGCGGCGCCCCCCTCGGCCACCGCGCTTCTTGCCGGACCCCTCAGCACCGTCATGGGCCTTCTCCTTATCCCGCCTTTCGTACTCAGCCCTCTGTTTCTCGGCAAGCTGTTCAACTTGCCTGTAGTTTTGGAGATCGTGACCCTTGGTGCGATGGATCTTGCAATACTGTTTGCCGGAGTTTTCCGACTTGTCGGCCGCCTCCAAGGCCTGACAGGAAGGGCACCCGGCAAGATCCTTGCCGGGGTCACCAACCTTGGCCTTCTTGGTGGCGCCGGGGTTGTCGGATTCCTCGACAGCAAGCACGGCCTTGCCTCCGCATTTCCTGTTCTGCCGCCAGCCTTTCCTTGACGGGGTCGCGGCGTCTTCATCTTCGGATTCGCCCACCGCGCCAACAGCCTCGCCAGGGAGTTTCCTCCCCTCTTCAGCTCGAGCGCATTTATCGGCCAAAGCGTAAAGCTCGGCAATACTCCTGACTTTGTTCATCGCCAGCTCCTCCCACATTCTGCGGTTACACACGTTGTGATGAAACGCGCTAATGACAACGGCAGGGTGAACGTCAGGAATATTGTACTGCACCCGGCTGAACCTCTGCATAAACTTGCGTAGAGATTCGCCCTCCTTCTGAGGGATGATATGCAAATCACTCTCTTGGCCAGGAGCTTGGTGGCCTCCAACAAAGGTGCCAACAAACTGATGGCACAGATCTGACCAAGAAGAAATAGAATTCTTCGGCAGATGCATCAACCACGACCTGACGTTGGGCTTCAGCACCAACGGGAAGTAGTTGGCAAGTATCTTGTCATCTCGGCCCCCGGCAGCCTGCACCGCAATGGTGTAGATGCTCAGGAACTCCGAGGGATGAGTCTTACCGTCATATTTCTCCGGGACCTCTGGCTTGAAAGTTCGGGAATTGGGCCACTGGACTTGCCGCAGCTCACGGGTAAACGCTGGAGTCCCTACCTCGTAAGGCAAGTCTCCTACGTCCTCTGGCGCAGGCTCGTCGACAGCCGGCCCTGCACGCTTATCAGACTGATAGCACGCTTCCCGTCACCGCTCGATGGTAGTTCGAGCATCCTCCTTGCCTTGTTCTTGGAGAACTTGACGCTGGTCGCGGCGCATCCGTGGATCGGACGACGCCGTGGAAACTTCTTCACGGCGGTCGACCTACTGGGTTGTCGGCCGCCGCTGGTGTCGCGGAGGGGAGTGCACCGTGGTTGCACCACCTCCGGTTTTCTCCACATCAGCTCGCGCCGGATCGATGGGCCTTCGCTGTGAGGGCCCTGCCTCTTGCGGCCCATCTTTGTTGGCGAAGCCAATAAGGCTCTGGATAGTAGCTCGCCACTCCTCCATCTTCTCCGGAGCAGGAGGGAAACCGAGGAGCAGCTGCGCACGTGCCAAGGCTTCCGCTGGCTTAGGCGGCGGCGCCAGGTGCGAGGTACGTGAGGTGCTCTGACTCCTAGCCATGTTAGAAGGAGCACCATCACGGTCACGCGACCGCGCGCCACCTCCGCCGGCAGCTCGGTGTGCATGCTGGTCCCGCGCATCTAGGGATCAATGCGCATAAATCTTTTCACGGGGACGCCCTGAACCACCAGCGCCATGATGTCGCTCGTCGTGCACGACCTGGGTAGGCCGTGACGCTTGCGCCGGCGCGGGAGCTCCAGCAGGCATCCTCCGATCTCTGGAATTTGTTGTGCCACCCGTAGGCAACACAGCTCCGTCTCTGGATCCAGCGGTGTGTGGGTTGCCGCTGCCACTGCGAACGATGCCGCTCGCCTGGCTTGGATCACCGGAACGCCATGGAGGCTCTAGTCCTCTTCCTTCTGTACCCACACCATCGCCCGTACGCGAAGGCTCAGGCAAAACGGACGTGGATGGTTGCGCCGTCGCAGCGCTCTTCTTCTTGGGTGGCATGATGATGAAGTTGATGAAGAAACTAAGGCGCCGACCACTAGATCAGGTTCACACAACCTTCAATCCCCCTACCTGGCATGCCAAAGATGTCGGTGTGCGACACCTATGGGATCCCAAGAGACCCCTTTACGATTCGGCAGGGGGAGAGGTATGCGCAAAGAGCAGAACCAATGATCGATGCGGGGCGATTTTACCCAGGTTCGGGCGGCTGATCAGCGTAAAACCCTACTCCTGCCTTGTTTTTTTATCGGTGTTCTTGAGCCCAGGCTCCAGGAGCGCTTGTGATGAATAGTACGTTCAAAGAGCTGCTACGCGCGCAGAATGGGCCAGAAGATCGTCCTCCCCTGTAGCAGTTGCCTTGGGCCTCCTTTTATACCACAAAGGGGTCACCACAGTGGCAAAATGTACATACATTGAGGTGTAAAGTAGCTACAGGGTCATCATACCTAACCCCTGACGGATTAGGACGAACGCATTTAATGCACCGTGAGGTGTCCGTTTGGGTGTCCTCACTTTCTCGGGGATGGAAAAAGGGGCCATCCCATTAGCACCGCTTAAGCTCTCCTCCATTGGCGCGTCGCCACGCATCCAAAGAAGGACCCAGAATGTCGGGTTTGTTGCTGTGCTAGAGCGGTGGCACAGCGACAAAACCTTGCCGGGCGCCGAGCCTTGCCGGGCGCCGCAGGCCACCCCGGCAAGATCTTGCCGGGGAAATTGGCCTTCGGATTCCAGCTCTTCTTATCTACTGATCCTCATATCTTTAACTTGAGAATTTCCTTGGTGGCCTGAGTCAATCTCGAACTGTTCCCCGACAAGCCTTGCCGCGAGTATGGCTACAACTGCCCGTGCACAAGTACGGGGTACTAATGGCCCAATACTTAGTACACTGACACAGAATATCCATCAAGAAAACAAAAGTGTGTGTGCTTAGATAATCTTTCTAGCATTTGATCATTAAAAGGCAGAGGGTAATGATCTTTTCTAGTAGCTTTATTTAATTTTCTAAAATCAATTAACATTGTATAGCCAGTAACAATTCTTTGTGGGACAAGTTCATTTTTATCATTAGGAACAACAGTAATACCTCCTTTCTTAGGGACACAATGAACAAGACTTACCCATCTACTATCAGCTATGGGATAGATTATACCTGTTTCCAGAAGCTTTAGTATTTCAGTTCTTACCACTTCTTTCATCTTAGGATTCAAACGTCGTTGGTGATCAACAACAGGTTTAGCATCAGGTTCCATATTAATTTTGTGCTGATAGAGAGTGGGACTAATGCCCTTAAGATCATCAAGAGTATAACCAATAGCAGCACGGTGCTTCCTTAGAACTTTTAATAATATCTCTTCTTCATGTTCTGAAAGGTTTGCACTAATAATAACAGGATATATCTTTTTCTCATCAAGATAGGCATACTTCAGAGTGTCTGGCAATTGTTTTAATTCAAACACAGGATCACCTTTAGGTGGAGGAGGACCTCCTAGAGTTTCAATAGGCAAATTGTGTTTAAGGATAGGTTGTTGTTCAAAGAATATTTTACCTATTTCAGTTCTTTCACGCAAGTGCATATCATTCTCATGGTCTAGCAATATTGTTCTAAAGGATCGGTAGGAGGTACGGCAATTGAAGCAAGACCAATTATTTCATCTTTACTAGGTGATTCTTTATCATGAGGTTGTCTACGAAACTTAGAGAAATTAAACTCATGAGACACATCACCAAAGCTAACACTGACAGTTTCTTTCTCACAATCTATCTTAGCATTGACAGTGTTCAAGAAAGGTCTACCAAAAATGATGGGACAAAAGTTATCTTGTGGGGAACCAAGAACTAGAAAATCAGTAGGGTATTTTATTTTCTCACACAAGACTTCAACATCTCTAACAATCCCAAGTGGTGTGATCGTGTCTCTATTTGCAAGTTTAATAGTAACATATATGTCTTCTATTTCTGCGGGTGCTATGTCATTCATAATTTCTTGGTATAAGGTAAAACGAATAGCACTCACACTAGCACCTAAGTCACATAAACCATGATAGCAATGATCTCCTATTTTAACTAAGACGACAGGCATGCCAACAACAGGTCTATGTTTATCTTTTTCATCAGGTTTGGCAATTCTAGTTGCTTCATCACAGAAGTAAATAACATGCCCATCAATGTTTTTGACAAAGAGATCTTTTACCATAGCAACACTAGGTTCCACTTTAACTTGTTCAGAAGGTTTAGGTGCTTTAATATTACTTTTGTGAACCACGGTTGTTATCTTAGCATGTTCCTTTATCCTAACAGGGAAAGGTGGTTTTTCAATATAAGCAGTAGGCACAACTGGATCAACATTGTAAATGATAGTTTCATCTTTAGCTATTACCGGTTCTTTAATTTCTTCTTTAATAGGGGGATGATATTTAAACCACTTCTTCTTAGGGAGATCAACATGAGTAGCAAATGATTCACAAAAAGAGGCTACTATCTCAGAGTCAAGTCCATATTTAGCGCTAAACTTGTGAAAAGCATCGGTATTCATAAAAGATTTAACACAATCAAACTCATGCTTAATACCTGACTATTTACCTTCGTCGAGTTCCCAATCTTCAGAGTTGCGTTTAATTGTTTCTAAGAGATCCCATCTGAATTCAATAGTCTTCATCATAAAAGAACCAGTACAAGAAGTATCGAGCATGGATTGATCATCACGAGAAAGCCGAGCCCAAAAATTATGAATAGTAATTTCTCTTGAGAGCTCATGATTGGGGCATGAATATAACATTGACTTCAGCCTCCCCCAAGCTACAGCGATACTTTCTCCTTCACGAGGCCAAAAATTATATATATAATTCCTATCGTGATGAACCAGATGCATAGGATAATTTTTTTTGGTGAAATTCCAATTTCAATCGATTCCAGTTCCAAGATCCAATATCATCACATAGCCTATACCATGTCAATGTTTTTCCCTTCAAAGATAAAGGGAAATTATTAGGATCAAGAGTATATCGACCAGAGGGGGGGTGAATGGGAGATTCAAAAATTCTTTCGAATGTTTTGAGTTGATCTCAAACACATCAGCGGAAATAAGGTTTGGTAGAAATGAATTCAATCGCGCATACTATTGAGGAACAAAACCATCGATGTAGGATGCAATAATGGTTCGGGCATATGATATAACAAGCTTGATGATAACGATGGTAACACAATATGCCAACAGAAACAATATCATAACAGAGAACTGAGAAAGAACAGCGATGGACAACTGTGAAGCAAAAACTGTAATGAGGTAAATGATCACAACACAGTATATAACAAGAACTAAGATAGCAAGACAGAACGATGAGGGTACAACAAGGAGGGCAATGAATGATAACTGTCACAGCGATAATGAAGTCGAATGATATGCAACAGAGAACAACTGATCAGATAACTATCGTCACAGAGCACATATGAAGACTGCTGAAAGTAATGCAGCGAAGTAAATTTAACCAGTGGTGCTCGATGGCGACAAAGAGATTTGGTAGACCAGTTCACCCTTCTGCCAAAGGGCTACATCTGGTTGGAGGGGCTATGACTTAACACGGAAGATAAACTCTCTTCACCCTATTCTCCTTCAACTCAAAGCTGATCAGACTTCAGTTGATTTCACTCGTGGTAGATACTTGTTGGCGATCTCCAAACCTTCGGTCGACCTTCGCGAACCGCAATCACTCTTGGTTGCTGAAGATCTAGCTCGGTGAAGACAACAATTCTTCAACACTCGAGCCGAAACCTATCCGTCTAGAGAGTGTGCAGCTCTCAAGAGTAATAGGTACATGAACTCTAACTCAGAACTTTTGTGATGCTCAACCACGGTCTAAGTTTGGGCTCTTGATTTTCTCTCGGTGGATCTTAAACTCAAATCACTCGGAGAGGGGGTGATCAAATCAATCTTCTCAGAAATCTTAAGCGGAGCAGCCACCAGACAAAGCCGGCGCGGGGTGGCTATTTATAGCCGCAGCCTTCCCTGGTGGGAAATGACCATTTTGGACACGAGGTCTAGCCAAAGGACAACCAACACGTTTGCAACGGTCGGATTTGGGAGCAACGGTAACATTACTTGACAAACAAGTAATGTTAACTTGGTCTGAGACAAATCTCTCGCAGCGAAGAAGAACACAGTCTCTTGCTGGCAAGTATTTGCTCGGAACACAAAGAGATTTCTCTCGCAACTTTCATAGGTTTTGGGCTAAGCATCACAACGGATCTAAGCTTGGAGAACCTATACCCCTCTTAATAGTACGAAGGTCCTATGACTCAAAAGAATGAAAGAAGAACGAAGAAATGAATACTACATCTTCACTTTGTCTTCGACTTCCATTCGCTGCAGTCAATTTCTTCGGACAACTCCGAACCAAATGCTTTGCTTCAGCAGTAAGCTTCCGAGGGGTTAATTACTTCACATCAATCTTCTCGTCTACATGACTTCAATAGATATAGCTCGTTCTTCTCCGCAACGCAGATATGGTTCGGTGAAGTTTCTCGAACTTAGCACCGGAGGCAACATTCTCTTCGGTTTTGTATGGACTATTTCTCTCTGTATGCACTAGCAAACAAATCAGTCCGTACATGTTTCTGTCAACAATCTCCAAAACATAGGAAGGCAGATATTGCACCAACAATCTCCCCCTTTTTGGACGATTGTTGACAAAACAGAGCTAATCGAAGGATAGATAATGAATGGAATGAAATGTGAAGGGTAATGAAAGACGAGATATAAATACGAAGATAAGGCATGCTCCCCCTGAAGATATGCATCATTTGAGTGCGTAGTTGAATCATAAGGAAGCGACGTGAATCTTTGTATGAGTGTCATTGATTTATGATTTCATCCTTGACTTGTTTCAATGCACTCGACAGTGTCTTAGGTGATTCCTGTCACACAATCTTCGAAGTGAATTAGATAATGAATACTTTGAAATGATTTCTGATGAGAGATATGTCGTGAAGGTTTTCTCAGAACACAATTTGAATCCACACGAGATGTAAGTTTCCTGCATGTTAGATATTTGAGTATGAACAGAGCAAGATAAACATGAGGAAATTGCTCAGAGTGGATAAGCTTCAGATATGTTCTTCCTGCAATAGCGATGATGCGAAGGATATATGCGAGTAACAACACCTTGTCAGTCATAAGGATAGCTTTCGAGTCTTAAGGAGTTTAGACTGAGAATGACTTTCTTTTCCTGCAAGGTTAGATAGAAAAGGATAATGATCATAACATATCCAACCATAACAAATATAGTTCATCTATTACTCAATACACTTCTCCCCCATTTGTACTATTACCCGATGATTTCCTGTCCTCCTTGTAAAACAATTACTTTCCCTGCACGATAGATAATAATCGAGGGAAATCATTGCAAGGGAGAAAGCTTTCGATAGCACCTACAAATAGATAATTGGAAGAAAATAATATTGCAGGGGGGTTATTAACATTACATGGCGACCGAGAATTTCAACACCACAGGCGGTGCATTAAGTTCATCAAGCAAATCGTTCAAGGAAAACCAAAACGTTCGAGTGCGAAAAGAAAAGGCGAATGAAAACACCCTGCAAATACCCCGTTCATCTATCACTCGATGTACTTCTCCCCCTTTTGTCAACAAGTGTCAAAAAGGAAAGAGAAAACATACGAGGAACTACTCGTCTGGAGTGTCCTCAGAATCAGAATTTGCACTGCTTGATGAATCAGAATTCGTAGAGTGAGGAATGGTTGAGGCAGAAGTAGGAGTAGCAGCATGGGCTTCAGAGGAAATGTTGCGATGAACATCTGGCTTGTAAATGAGCGTTCTAGTTGTATCTTCAATCTCATCATCAGGTTCGACAAACAGCAGGTCAGTAGATGCAGAACGCTGAGGGAGCATAGGAGTTTGCCTTCGGAGACGAGGAAGAACTCATAATTCCAGGTAGTCATATTATTTCTTGATGCCCTTGGCAGCCAGCTGCTTGCGAGAATAATGTTGCCTTAGAAGAGTCAAGGACAACTTCTTTGCCTCCTTCTCATGCAGAAGAGTTTGGCGAGCATAATTGTGAAGCGTATTTAACTCAGTCATCAACTCCAGCTTTTCTTTTCGATCGAGCTTGATGTGACTTTCCAGAGCTTGCTGTGTGCGAATGCAAATCTCATACAGAGATGGATTTTTGTTACGAGGGATTTCAACCTTGGCTTTCTTAACTTTCGGAGCATTTTCAGGTGTAGACGCAGTGCCAGGAGCATCAACAAGTGCCTTCCCTTTGCCAATATCCTTTACCATACGGAGAGTATCACGTACTGGTGGCATGAAAACTTTCGGAACATGAGGGCAGAAGAATTTTTCATCAATGAGTTGCTCAATTGCATACATGATCCAAGGAGCGTATGGCTTTAGTGATTGGGGGCTGTCAGCAGCACAAGCCACGTTGCGAATGGATAGATCTGGAACATCGAACCGAATCCCTTGAGAGATAGCCAGAAGAACATTTCCCACGATGCCATTGATAGAATGTGGTCTGTTGGTTGGCGTGAGAGAGTTGCATAGGACATAAAACATTACTTTGTTCTCATAGGCCAACTTCTTAGGATCTATTTCAACGCATTCATCTCCAACCAGCTTGGGGTCCATCAGCATGTGAAGTCGTGCTTCGGACACTTCCCAGTAGTGCAGCCTATGTTCTCAATCTTTTACAAACTCACATCAAGGAAGATTAAGCAGAGCCAAAAACTGATATGCCGAGCATTTGATTTTTTCCCTTCCGGTCATCCATTCGAGGATACATGTTGAACTCTCTCCAAGTTCTCCTGAGATGTACAAGGTGGCATAGAACTGATGGATAACCTCATGATTCCATCCATTATTGAAGCAAAGAAAACCCTTTAGGAATGCATGTTCAAAATGCTCGATGGCATGGTGGAAGCAGGGTAATTCTTCGAGCTCAGCAAAGTTCAATATCTTGTGATTGAAAATCCGATTCTTGCCGAATAAAATCCGGGCATAATACACAGCCCGTTCTTCTGTCCAAAACCTGGGTGACAGCGAAGTCCTTTCTCCTTCATAGGGGCTTGTCCCACAGAATGCAAGCTTCGAAAGATGAAGCTACTCATTGAACGCATGACCATTTGGGTCATATCCAGCAGGGAACAGGGGAAATGTTTCCTAGGGATTTTTCAGATCTTCTTCATCGCTTATTTCCATGGGCTGAGAGTCATCAGGTACTGGTATATTTTCATCGATGGGCTTGGTGGAGCAAGAGGGCTTTTCATCTTCTGTGGAGCAGATGGTATTGAAGCACTTGTTTGACCTTCATTTTCCTTTGCTGGAACTCCTTCAGCAGCTTTCTGACTTTCAGGCACTCGGGCCTTTTCTTTCGGTGCATTTTCAATGAAGGGAGGCACAACAACCTCTTCGGACACTTGGGTCACAACATCTTCTTTCTCGGTTTCCTGGGGTACAATGGGTGCAACAACTTCTTCGTGAGCCATGGGCTCCTCAGCTTTCTTTTCTTCCTCTTCTAGCTGCGAAGCAGTAGAAGTAGGAGCAGGATCAACCTCTGTCAGTGCAACGAACATCTGTGTTTGTTAACCGAACTCATACACAGGCGTGCTAACGATCATACACCCAGCACCAACGTGTAATGCAAGGCCAAGCCAGAGAAGCCGCTCTTCATGAGATCAAGGAGCGCATCAAGAAGACCAAGCCAACATACAAGACAAAGATTCCAATAGAAGTATCCTCTGCTAGTCAGACGAGGCTGGTAGGGTCGATGCAGTGGATAAGAGCAAGATCAAGCTGTGCCAGCCGTGTCTCCGGGATGGCCGGGGACCGAAGCATGCACCCCTCCAAGAAGGCCCAGTAAGCCCTGCCCCCGGCAGGCACGTGCCAGTTACCACCGCTCCACCGCACCACGATGCCAGTCACTTATCGATGCGGTGTCGAGCCCCCCAGGCGATTAAGTGGCACTCACTAGGCACATGGCAGCTTGCTGGAAGACAGATCACACCCATTTGACACCCGTCCAGAGGCATGTCAAGATGATAAGCAGAAGTTGGCTAAGCGGCGATATAAGCTTGCCGGGGATGCACCCCCGCACGCCACCTAAGGTATCATTTATGGCATTTTGTCCTAAGTGCCAGAGTTAGGTATGATAACACTATTGGCTACCTAATCACAAGATAATGTCTGTTTTGCCACTGTGGTTACCCCTTGAGCTATAAAAGGAGGTCTGAGGCAAGATAGAGAGGGATTCGGACCCTCACAGACTTGTACTTGCGTAGCAGCTCTCCCCGAGGCAACCTTGTCGGGTTTGAGCGCTGCAAGTTGTTGTGTTCCTCCATCCAATCCACCAAAGCATGAGTAGGGTTTTACGCTTCTCAGCGGCCCGAACCTGGGTAAAAACCACCAGAGTCTCATCGTCGTGCTGCCTCATGGCCTCCGCTCTTTGTGCAACGTGATCTCCCCCCTGCCGAACCACAAAGGGGCCCATGGCCCCATAGGTGATTGTGTCCACCCACAACATCTTTGGCGCGCCAGGTAGGGGGAATCGCTTGCGCGAACCCGAAGTTGTGAACATCGCATCGATCTTCATCATCATCGATCTTCATCATCGTCTTCTCCGTCCATGGCGCACATGAAGAAACCCGGCGTGACCACACACCCCTCCACTTCGAAGGCCCCCTCGCACGCAGCCGCGGAAGCCGTGGGCGCCACGGCGGCGTTGGGTGAGGCGGGTACCGCGGGTGACGCGACCGACTCAGGTGGCGCCATCGTTGTGTCCCCCGTGGCCGAAGCCGGAGCAGGAAACGCCGGGGCTGGGCAGCATCGGCAGCATCCTGACGAGCTTGGCCCAGAAGCCGCGGGTGGAGGGAACGCCCAGTCTCTTCCTCCCCGCCGCACTGGCGGGCGCAGTCGCAATAGCGACACCTGCTCCGGCGCAAGCGGCGATCCTCTAGTTGCGCCCACCACGTGCGCGGGTGCAAGGCGCACACCTTGCCCAGAGCAAGACGGGCAGGACGGAGCGCCGAACGGGGCTGTCGACCCCCAAGCACAGCCCACTCATCGCCAGACCGCCTTGGCGGTCGGTTCACGACGGTAAGAACGTGGCGATGCTCTTGCTGGTTCAGCCAGGAGTCGAGCAACGTCGTGGTCTGCCTCGTTAGGCATGTCAAGCACTGCCTCGGAAGCAATGGCCCGGGCCCAACTCCTGTTGAATTTTCCACCGGCGGTTGACAAGATGGATGAGTGGAGGGCCACTATCCAGAGCTTGATCGGCTTTGCTGAAGCCGGTAAATCACAGCATGCGGAGCCGTCGCGATGCCCGTGAACGATGACGGCTGCCCGGGCTGACGGCCTTGTCGAGGGGGCTACACCAACAGTACAGTCCCCTCCGCGACAGCAAGACCAGATGCAGCCTCAGCAAACCCAACGTGTGGACGAGCCTGACGAGACGTCGATGGCTTCATCTGGCCCACAAACCCGCCGGGATCAGCGGCGGGTTCTGGAAGACCAGCGGAAGGAAGGAAGACGCGCGCGTCACCATAAAGCGATGCCGGAACACACCGTCAATCTAACAGACGCAATGGCCCAGACATTGACGAACCCACGCCCAATGTCGGAGGGTACTTGCCTTACGAGGTTGGGTGCCCTGCCTTCACTCGTGAGCTGCGGCAGGTCCGCTGGCCATCTGTCCGAGCCTTCAAGCCTGAACTACCGGAGAAATATGACGGAAAGTTAAACCCGATAGAGTTTTTGGGCATTTACACGATTGCCGTTCAAGCCGCCGGGGGCAGAGATGAGAAGGTGTTCGCCAACTATTTCCCTTTGGCGCTCAAGCCAAATGTGAGATCATGGCTGATGCACCTGCCGGAAAACTCCATTTCCTCATGGGATGACTTGTGCAATGAATTTGTTGGTGCCTTCACGGGTGGCCACCAAGAGCCTGGACATCCCAGTGACTTGCAAGTCCTTCCGTAGAAGGAAGGGGAGGGCTTGCGGAAATATATATAGAGGTTCAGGCGAGTGCACTGTAACATCCCAGAGATACACCCAGCAGCCGTGATCGCCACATTCCATTCGTGCGTGCGCAAAAGGAGGATGCAAGCCAAAATGAATGTCCGGCTGCCCAAAATCGTCAATGAGTTATATACCTTGGCGGATAAGTGTGCTCGGGCTGAAGACGGAAGGCGACTCCCCGGAGAGGAGGCTGGCGTCAAGATTGATTCAGATGATGACGACGAGGCCACCAACCCGAAGAGGAGAAGCCGGATGCGCAATAGGAAACGCAAAGAGAAGACAGTATTTGCCGTTGAGAGCTCTGGTGATCTCAGTGCCGGCAAGAAGGCCAAAACCAAGGCTCCTAGCAAGGGAGCTGCCACGTGCGCTGATTGCTGGGAGGCCGCGGCAGCAGAGAAAGCCGGGAAATCTGACGAGCCATACTGCAAAATCCACCGCACCAAAGGTCATGATCTCCAAGAGTGCCACCAAGTTGAGCAGCTTGTTAAGAAACAAAAGGCTGAATACGAGAAGCATGATAGGGAGAGAGACCAAGAGGGTGCTGGCAGAAATGGCCGTGGTGGTAGAGGGGGCCGCCACGGCAAGGCCCCGCAGCAAAAGGAAAAACCTGCTAGAGGCCGTGAAAAGAAAGAAGGAGATGATGGGAGTTTTGAAGAGGATGAGGAAGAAACCAGCAAGCAAGAATTCCAGAAGGCAACCGAAACCATGTGTGTTGATGGGGGTGCATCTTTGCACTCCTCTCATCGCTGGCTCAAGCAGTGGGTGCGTGCGGTTAATGCTATGGAGCCAGCTGCAGACTCCTAAAGGCCACTTAAATGGTCCCGCACGCCTATCATCTTTGATGAGGAGGATCACCCTGACGGCACCACTGCGGTTGGGTGTTTGCCATTGTTGGTTACCCCAACAATCCGCAACCTCAAAGTAACAAAGATGCTAGTGGACGGTGCCATTGGGCTGAACTTAATCTCCCCTAGAGTGGTTGGCAAGTTGCAGATCCTTGACAAGGAGCTCAAGGCTACGGGCACGTTCCAAGGAATCAACCCCGGCAGGAGCCGGCCTAAGGGGAAGGTTACATTGCCTGTGACATTTGGCGGGGAACTGAATTATCGGACTGAGAGAGTCGTGTTTGACGTTGTTGAGCTTCCTTTGTCTTACAATGGAATTCTTGGTCGCCCAGCTCTGGCAAAATTCATGGCAGCATCCCACTATGCCTACAACACCTTGAAGATGCTAGGGCCGATGGGTATCATTTCCATTCTGTCAGATAAGAAAGATGCAATTATATGTGTGGACCAGATATATCGGGACACAGTAGCAGCTGAGACCACAGAAGCCCCAGCTCCCGTAAAGGAAACAAAGAAGGGGAAGAAGGCTAGCAGGGATGCCGGCAAGGACTCCGGGAAGCATGCCTCTCCGGAGTGCGCCGTGCCTGTTGATGACCTGCCGGAGAGTTCCACTAGCAAAAGACCCAAGGTTGCTTCACTTGCTGTGAAAAGGTCCCGGCAAGGCAGGATGGCGTTGACGGTACATTCACCATCTACGCCACCCTTGATGGCAAATAGGAAAGCGCGCTCGTTGCCTTCCTGCGGGCGAATGTCGATGTGTTTGCTTGGCAACCATCTGACATCCCCGATGTTCCCAGGGAGGTAATCGAGCACCACCTTGCTGTCTGCCCTCACGCTCGGCCCGTCAAGCAAAAGGTCAGAAAGCAAGCTTTAGAACAGCAACAGTTCATTGCCGAGGAGATCAAGAAACTTGAAGCAGCTGGTTTGGTCAGAGGGGTGCTACATCCAACTTGCTTAGGGATGTCGCTTGAACTACGTCGATATTTCCCCAAAGAGGAAGGGATGATGCAGCACAACTACGGTAGGTATTTCCCTCAATTATGAAACCAAGGTATCAATCCAGTAGGAGAACCAAGCAACACTATGTAAACGGTACCTGCACACAAAGAACAAATACTTGCAACCCGACGCGTATAAGGGGTTGTCAATCCTTTCTTCGGGTAACGGCGCCAGAAATTGTCAAGTTGAAGGGTTAAAATTGTGATAGATTGGATAAATAGATCTCGATAAAACGCGAAATAAAAGATGCAAATAAAAAGTGCAGCAAGGTATTTTTGGGTTTTTGGAATAATAGATCTGAAAATAAAAGTGGCAAATAGTAGATCGGAAAGCAAATATGATGAAGAATAGACCCGGGGGCCGTAGATTTCACTAGTGGCTTCTCTCAAGAAATAGCACACGGTGGGTAAACAAATTACTGTTGGGCAATTGATAGAACCTCAAATAATTATGACGATATCGAGGCAATGATCATTATATAGGCATCACGTCAAAGATTAGTAGACCGACTCCTGCCTGCATCTACTACTATTACTCCACACATCGACCGCTATCCAGCATGCATCTAGTGTATTAAGTTCATGGAGAAATGGAGTAATGCAATAAGAAAAATGACATGATGTAGACGATATCTATTCATGTAGCAATAGCCCCCATCTTGTTATCCTTAATAGTAATGATACATGCGTGTCTTGCTGCCCCTTCTGTCACTGGGAAAGAACACCACACGATCGAACCCATCACAAAGCACCTCTTCCCATGGCAAGAAAAATTGATCTAGTCAGCCTAACTAAACCAAAGATTCGAAGAAGAAATACGAGGCTATAAGTAATCAAGCATAAAAGAGATCAAAGAAATCAAATAACTTTCATGGATATAGATCTGATCATAAACTCAAAGTTCATCGGATCCCAACAAACGCACCACAAAAAGAGTTACATCAAATAGATCTCCAAGAGACCATTGTATTGAGAATCAAAAAGAGAGAAGAAGCCATCTAGCTACTGCCTACGGACCCGTAGGTCTACAATGAACTACTCACACATCATCAGAGAGGCACCAATGAGGATGATGAACCCCTCCGTGATGGTGTCTAGATTGGATCTCGTGGTTCTGGAAGTTGCGGCGGCTGGAATTGTGTTTCGACGTCTCCCCTAGGGTTTTTGGAATATTGGGGTATTTATAGGGCGAAGAGGCGGTGCGGGAGGCCACCGAGGTGGGCACAACCCACCAGGGCGCGCCTGGGCCCCATTTATAGGGCGAAGAGGCGGTGCGGGAGGCCACCGAGGTGGGCACAACCCACCAGGACGCGCTTGGGCCCCCAGGCACGACCAGGTGGGTTGTGCCCCCCTCGGGGCACCCCTCTGGTACTTCTTTGGCCCAAGTTGTTCCTTCTAGTCCATTAAAATTCTCCAAAAAGTTTCGCTGCATTTGGACTCCGTTTGGTACTAATATTCTGCGAAGTAAAAAACAAGCAAAAAATAGCAACTGGTACTGGGCACTATGTGAATAGGTTAGTCGCAAAAAATGATATAAAGTTGCTATAAAATGATTGTAAAACATCCAAGAATGATAATACAACAGCATGGAACCAGCAAAAATTATAGATGCGTTGGAGACGTATCAACATCCCCAAGCTTAATTCCTACTCGTCCTCGAGTAGGTAAATGATAAAAATAGAACTTTTGATGTGGAATGCTGCCTAACATGTTCATCACATATTCCTTTCTTTTGTAGCATGGACATTTGGACTTTTATATGGTTCAAAGCAATAGTCTAGTTTTGACATGAAGATTTCAATACTCAAGCATATCAACAAGGAACCATGTCTTTCAAAATATCAACACTAAAGAAAGTTATCCCAAGCCCATCATGCTCAATCATTGATCCATTCATGAAACATACTCGCATATTAGCTACATCCAATGCTCAAGTACGATCATAGTGCCCCTTAGTTGGTGCTTTATAAGAGAAGATGGAGACTCAAATAAAAATAAAAATTGCATAAAGTAAATAGGTAGGCCCTTCGCAGAGGGAAGTAGGGATTTGTAGAGGTGCCAGAGCTCAAAGCTTAAATTGAGAGATAATTTTTTTTGAGAGGCATACTTTTCCCGTCAACGAAAACGACCGAGTAATTCCCAACACTTTCCATGCTAGATATATCATAGGCGGTTCCCAAACAGAAAATAAAGTTTATTCCTTTTTCCTCCATTCTTTCACAATCCATGGCTAGCCGTATCCACGGGTGCCCTCCATACCAACACTTTCCAAGGAATTTATTATTTGACAACATAAAGTAAATTTCTTTTTCACTTCGGGACTGGGCATCCCTATTACCACCGCACTCTCGTGCAATGACAAGTGAATAAACACTCATCTTGAGAATAACACATCTAGCATGGAAAATATTGGCCACCCCCTGCCGCTTCATGAGCGGTACGAGCACACAAAAAGAAAATTTATTTTGAAAACTAGAGATGGCACATACAAATTTGCTTAGAACGGCACGGGAATACCGCATATAGGTAGGTATGGTGGATCATGTGGCAAAACTGGTTTAAAGAATTTTGGATGCACAAGTAGTTTTTCTACTTAGTACAAGTGGAGGCTAGCAAAAAGATTGAGAAGCAACCAACCAAGAAACAAAAAATCACATAAGCAAGCATTAAGCATAACTAACACCGAATAATGCACCACAAGTAGGATATAATTTCATTGCATAACTATTGACTTTCATGCTTGCATAGGGAATCACAAAACTCAACACCAATATTCTTACTAAAGCATAATTACTCACCAACATGACTCACATATCACTATCATCATATCTCAAAACTATTACAAAGAATCAAGTTTATTTTGTCCAATGATCTTCATGAAAGTTTTTATTATATCCCTCTTGAATATCTATCACTTTGGGACTAATTTCATATGTTGCTTTTGATAGCTCAAACAAATCTAAGTGAAGAACAATGAGCATAGAATTTTCCATCTTTCAAAATAATATAAGTGAAGCATGAGAGAATTTCTTAAAAAATTTACTAACTCTCAAACAAATCTAAGTGAAGCATGAGAGCATTTCTTCAAAAATATTAAAGCACGCCGTGCTAAAAAAGATATAAGTGAAGCACTAGAGTAATTCCATAGCTCAAAAAAAATTAAGTGAAGCACATAGAGCAATTCTAACAAATCATAGCATAATTTTGGCTCTCTCAAATAGGTGTGTTCAGCAAGGGTACTTGACACAAAACAAAAAGCAAAACAAGCAAAGACTCATATAATACAAGACACTCCAAGCAAAACTCATGATATGTGACGAATAAAAATATAGCTCCAAGTAAAATACCGATGGTCGTTACAAGAAAGAGGGGATGCCACTCAGGGCATCCCCAAGCTTAGTTTCTTGTTTCTCCTTGAATATTATCTTGGGGTGCCATGGGCATCCCCAAGCTTAGGCTTTTCTTACTCCTTATTCCTTCATCCATCGTGATCTCACCCAAAACTTGAAAACTTCAATCACACAAAACTTAACAAAAACCTTCATGAGATCCGTTAGTATAACAAAGCAAATCACCACTCTAAGTACTGTTGAAAACCCATTCATATTTTATTATTGCATTATATCTAATGTATTCAAACTTTTATATGGCTCATACCCCCCGATACAATCCATAGATTCATCAAAATAAGCACACAATGCAACGAAAACAGAATCTGTCAAAAACAGAATTATCTGTAGCAATCTGAAAACTTCGTATACTTTTGGAACTACAAAAATACTGAAAAATTAGGACAATGTAGGAAATTTTCATATCAATCTTGTGTAAAAATGTCAGAATTTTTCGTTGCTTCTATGATTTTTCAAAATTATTTTACGGGATGCAAAAGTTTCTGTTTTTCAACAAGATCAAATCAACTATCACCCAACATGATCCCAAAGGATTTGCTTGGCCCAAACACTAATTAAAACATAAAAAACACAATCATAACAGAGGCATAATTGTGCAAACACTCAAGAATAGAAATAAAAAGGCAAAAATAAATTTTATTCATTGGGTTGCCTCCCAACAAGTGCTATCGTTTTATGCCCCTAGCTAGGCATAATGCATAGATCTAGGTATTGTCATCTTTAGTTCCCAATTCCTCAATCACACAGCCACTCTTCTTCAAAGATTTAGCATATAGATTTTCAGTAACAATACTCCTAGGAATGAGATTGAAAAATTCGTTCTTGCAATTAGGGTTTCTAACAATTTCAACAAAGTCGGGGTGAATACTAATCATCTTAAGATCTTCTTTGTTATTATTGGAAGTTGCACCCTTGTTCTTAGTGACTTGAGTAATCTTGCTAGTTTTTACGGGAGTTTTTTCAATAGTTTTAATAGAAGCAAAAGCCGAGCTCAAGTTATAAAAAATTTCTTCCAACTTATCAATCCGAGAAGGGCTGTCTTCAATTCTTTCGTAAATTATGGTTCCTTTTTCCTTTAGCAACTTAAAGACCTCTCCTGCTTTTGACCCAATTTTATTAGCAAGATTATGCATTTTTTTATCTAAGTTTTTAATATGTTCTTCAGTAAGCATTTTCTTTTCAATAATATCAAGCCTTTGCATAACATGCTCAAGTGTTAAAGCAGTTTCATTGATAGTGAGGGGTGGTGAACCCACTAGATTTCCAATAGCATTAAAAGCATCCAAAGGTGGACACATCAAGAAATTCCAACAGGTAATTGTATCAAGGATGAATCTATACCAAGTGGTAATGCCTACATAAAAACTGCAAAGAAGAACAACGGTAGATTGCTTATGAATAGATCTATTATGAGCATTGCAAATTCTATACCAAGCATCTTTTAGATTCTCCCCTCCCCTCTGTTTAAAGTTAAGAACTTCATTATCGGGGGTACATGCAATAGAGGAATAACTAGCCATAGTGATAAGACAGACAAACAAGATTGCACACAAAAACAGATCTGATGAGAAAAAGACGAACGAAAAAGAGGGCGAATAAAACGGCAAATTTTTGTGAAGTGGGTGAGATGAAAACGAGAGGCAAATGGCAAATAATGTAAATTGCAAGGAGATAAGATTTGTGATTAGGAACCTGATAGATGTTGATGATGTCTCCCCGGCAACGGCCCCAGAAATTCCTTTTGATGTCGCTTGAACTACGTCGGTATTTCCCCAAAGAGGAAGGTGTGATGCAGCATAGCTATGGTAGGTATTTCCCTCAGTTATGAAACCAAGGTATCAATCCAGTTGGAGAACCAAGCAACACTATGTAAATGTACCTGCACACAAAGAACACATACTTGCAACCCGACGCATATAAGGGGTTGTCAATCCCTTCTTCGGGTAACGGCACTAGAAATTGTCAAGTTGACGGGATAAAATTGTGATAGATTGGATAACTAGATCTCGATAAAACGCGAAATAAAAGATGCAAATAAAAAGTGCAGCAAGGTATTTTTAGGTTTTTGGAATAATAGATCTGAAAATAAAAGTGGGAAATAATATATCGGAAAGCAAATATGATGAATAATAGACCCGGGGGCCATAGATTTCACTAGTGGCTTCTCTCAAGAAATAGCACACGGTGGGTAAACAAATTACTGTTGGGCAATTGATAGAACCTCAAATAATTATGACGATATCCAGGCAATGATCATTATATAGGCATCACGTCCAAGATTAGTAGACCGAATCCTACCTGCATCTACTACTATTACTCCACACATCGACCGCTATTCAGCATGCATCTAGTGTATTAAGTTCATGGAGAAACGGAGTAATGCAATAAGAATGATGACATGATGTGTCGGGGGGATGAACCCCGGGCAGGCAGCGGAACCCGGATCCCTTTCAAAAACATCGGGCAAGCAACGCCCCTCAATCCGGCTTGCTCCTGACCTACAATCTGGCCGGCCGGTCCCCGCAAGTCAAACCTTCATCGACAAACCAGCATGGCTATAGTGCGTCCCCCTTTACGCCGGTCCCGGCGGGCGCGGTTGTCGTGCCGACCAAGCCCCCGCCTGGGGCGGGCAGTGTCTCGGAGGTGCTACCCTGTAGCAGGACGGCGCCGCCGTCCCATGACGACCACCCGGCATGCCTACAGTAACCAGCAGCCGGCCGTACCCGCGCCCGGCGAGCCCGGAACGGCCCGCACCCGACGGACCCGGCGAGACCCGCGCCCGACAGACCCGGCGAACCCGGTGCCCCGCTGCCGGCGCCAAGACATTGACAATCCGGCCCCACGCCCATGTAACGTTGCCATTGTAACCCCGGGGGGCCGGCCTATAAGACCCCCCGGTGCTCCTCCATGCAGAGGGGCGATCATTAGTTAACTCTACACACACACTCACATCCACCCACACGGAGAAGGAGCAGCCAATGCACTAGCCTGCCTTCCTTCCTCCCTAGAACAGCTCCAGGAGCAAGCTTGTACCATCTTCATATAAACCACACTCTGTAGGACTAGGGGTGTTATCTCTCCGGAGAGCCCCGAACCTGGGTACGCCTTGCGTCTCCCGCTCGCTCGTACCAACCTCGCCTTTGGAGCCCACTGGTTGCCTCTTGCCTATCCCTCTCTTTAGCCACCCCGTGGCATCTGCCGTGCGCCCACCACGATAGTTGGCGCTCACCGTGGGGCAGCTTGAGGTGCTGGCCGGAGACACGTTCCAGACGGGGCCCTTCATCGACTCCGGCAAGCTCAGCATGCATGGCCTGGTCCCTGCACACGGCGCGGCGCTGGCCGGTTTCACTGTTTCGTCCGACGCCCCCTTCGGCGCGCTGCGCGCCCCTGACGAGTACCCTAGCGGGGTGCTCGACGTCACCGACTCACCCGTCCCCGACGACGACGACATCTCCGCCGACGTGGCGGATCTCTGCGTCCGGGTAGAAGTGCTCACCACCAACTCCGGCTCCACTTCGTCTAGCGCCGCGAAGAAGGCCGCTACCGCCAAGCCCACAGCGGAGCGCGCCGGCATGGCCGACCTGCTGTGCGCCACGATGCAGAACCTCAGCGTCCCCATCGCCGCCGACATCAACGCCACCAACGCCGCCCAGGCCCGGGCCCAGCTCGAGGAGGAGCACAAGCGCCTGCTGGACGAGGCCGAGACGCTCGCTGCTATGCAGCGCCGGTTGGAGTCCGTCCAGCGGGAGCGCGACGCCGCGTACGGCCTCACGCCGGCCGCTGCTGAGGTGTGGACCCATGGCGCCGCCATCGGCCGTGCGCTGGGCGCGATCCCGCCCGTCTACGACACCCCCGTCAAGAACATGTGTGCCGCAGAGGCGGCCGTGGTAGGCCTGGAGAACGTATAGGGCAAGGAACTGCAGGAGCGCCTGCGGCGCATGCGCGAGCTACTCGGCGCCGTGAACACGCTGCAAGACCACCTCGACCATCCCGCGGCATCTGAGTTGCACCGCACCAAGGATCCCGAGCAGCGGAACACAGCATCTTCCCCGCCCCCCAGTGAGGCTCATTCCGGCCGTACCCGAACCCGGCGCAACCGCACCCTGACGGCTGGAGACGACCTGGGCAACGAGCCGGCTCCAGGATACCGGCGCCGGCAAGAGCTTCCCCCGCAATCTGGCCAGCGCGCTTGTCCGGCCTCGACCGACCCGGTTCCCCGCGGCCCGATCGCAAGCCGGCTAGGCCCGCACGCCATTGACGATACCGACGTTCGTCACCGCATCGAGCAGCTCGCCCTCTCCCTCGAGCTTGAATAAGATAACGCTGTCGGGCCGGCTTGCTTCGGTCCATGCATCTGGGATGAGCCCTTCCAGAAAGGGTTCACGCTGCCCCGTGACACCCCCAAGTACAACGGGACCGTCAAGCTGGAGGACTGGCTCATCGACTATACCACCGCCATCGGCATCGCAGGTGGCAACCGGCGCCTTGCCGTGCGCTACGCCCCGCTCATGCTCCAAGGATCGGCCCGTACGTGGTTGAACAGCCTGCCAGCCGGCAGCGTCAACTCGTGGGTTGATTTCAAGCAAGCTTTAAGGCGCAACTTTGCCGGCACCTACAAGCGTCCAGGCCGTCCCAGTCAGCTCGCCATGTGTGTGCAGGGGCCGACCGAAACCGGCCGCGAGTACCTCGCACGCTGGACCAAGCTCCGGAACAGCCGCAAGGGGGTCCATGAAGTCCAAGCTATACAGTACTTTGTGAGCGGCTGCCGAGATGGCACCCTCCTCAAGCACAAGCTCCTACGCTCTGAGCCGACCACCATGACCGCGCTCATGGTCACGGCGGACAAGTACACCACAGTCGATTCCGCCATGAAGATCCAGGTGGTGCTGGATGAAGCCGACAAGGTGTTGCTGGCACCACCCTCCAAGCCGGCTGGCGAGAGCAGTCGCCAGCAGAACAACAAGCGCAAGGCTGATCAGCAGGCTCCCCGCTACGACAACCGCCTTGTCGCGGCCACCGATCGGGCGCTCGCGGCCGAGCCGGCCAGCAAGCGCCCGCGAACCGGCATAACGGCATGGCAACCCACCATGAGCTTCGAGGAGATGCTCGACGCCCCCTGCAAGCACCACAGCGGCACAAGGCCGTCCACGCACATGCTGCGGTAGTGCGCCATCACCAAGCGTATCATGAAGGGCGACATCCCGCCGCCTCTGGCTCCGGCTCCGGGTGCGGGGCAGCCACCTCCACCTCCACCCCCGCCCTCGGCGAACGGCGCCATGCGCGATGAAGTTTACCCCAACCAGAATGCGAGCTACATCGTCTTCACCAGCTTTGATGACAACAAGTATAGTGAGTGCCTGCTCCGGCAGGAGGTGAACACCGTCATCCCGGCCGTGCTGGGATACATGCACTGGTCGAAGCGCCCAGTCAGCTGGACCCGGGAGGACCACCCGGCCGTCATGCCCAACCCGGGTGGCTACGCCCTCGTCCTCGACCCCACCATCATCGCCGCCAAGCGCACTTGCAAGTTCTTGCGAGTCCTCATCGATGGCAGCAGCAGCATCAACATCCTCTACCGCGACACCATGACCAAGCTCGGCATCGAGGCCAAGCAATTAGAGCCATCCCGGACGGTGTTCCACGACCTCGTGCCGGGTCTCTCCTACTCTCCCATCGGCCGGATCTGGCTTGACATCCTGTTCGGCACGAGCAATCATTTCCAGCATGAGCCTATCAGGTTAGAGGTGGTGGACTTGTCCAGCACGTACCACGCGCTGCTAGGCCGGCCTGTGCTCGCCAAGTTCATGGCGGTCCCCCACTATGCCTACCTGAAGATGAAGATGCCGGGTCCCAAGGGCCTCATCACCATTGCTGGCAACTACAGAAAGTCCCTGGAATGCGCCCAAGCCAGCGCCAAGTTGGCCGAGTCATTGGTCATAGCCGGGGAGCGGCACCAGCTCGACCGGATTGTCACGCTGGCCGGTGAGCAGCCGTCCGCGCCGGCTTCAGCCAAGGAGTTGGCTGGTGAGGCCTCTATCCAGCTGTCCAAGGACACCAAGAAGATCAAGCAGAACCCAGAAGACCGCAACTGCAGCAAGTACATTGTTGTGGGCACCTGCGTCAGCAGCAAATAGGAAGGCGAGCTCGTCGACTTCCACCGTGAGAATTGGGATATCTTTGCATGGTCCCCAAAGGACATGCCGGGAGTTCCGAGGAAGTACGCCGAGCACAAACTACATGTCCGTAAGGACGCCAAGTCTGTCCGTCAACCCCTACGTCGCTTTTCAGAGGAAAAGAGAAGAACCATTGGTGAAGAAGTCGCCCGGCTGCTCGCAGCCGGCTTCACCATGGAAGTGTTTCACCCCAAGTGGCTGGCTAACCCGGTCCTCTTCCTGAAGAAAAAACAACACCTGGCGCATGTTCATAGACTACACCAGCCTGAACAAGGCCTGCCCCAAGGATCCTTTTGCTCTCCCGTGGATAGATCAAGTGATCGACTCCACTGCCGGCTGTGAGCCCCTGTCCTTCCTGGATGCTTACTCCGGCTATCATCAGATCAAGCTGAACCCAAACGACGCCCTGAAGACGTCCTTCATCACGCCCTTTGGGGCGTACTGCTTCACCATGGAAGAATGCCGGCACCACCTTCCAGCGCTGCATGCAGAAATGCTTGCTGATGCAACTCGGTCGCAACATCCATGTCTACATCGACGACATCGTGGTGAAGACCAAGCAGCACCTCACGCTCCTTGACGATCTGAAGGAAACTTTCTCCAATCTGTGCCAGTACTAGATCAAGCTCAACCCAGAGAAGTGCGTGTTCGGCGTGCCGACCGGGAAGCTGCTCGGCTTCCTCATCTCGGAACGCGGCATTGAGGCAAACCCGGAGAAGATCAAGGCCATCGAGCGCATGCGCAAGCCAACCCGGCTGCAAGATGTCCAGAAGTTCACCGGCTGCTTGGCCTTGGTTAGCCGGTTTCTCAGCCGGCTGGGCAAGAGGGCCTTGCCCCTATATCAGCTGATGAAGAAGATGTCATCGTTCGAGTGGAACGACCAGGCGGATGAAGCGTTCCGGCATCTCAAGCGCATGCTCTCCACTGCACCCGTCCTAGCCGTGCCAGCTGACAAGGAGCTGCTGTTGCTATACATTGCCGCCACCTCGCGGTCGGTCAGCACGGTGTTGGTGGTCGAGCGACCAGAGAAGGGCAAGATCCAGTCCGTCCAGCGCCCGGTCTACTACCTAAGCGAGGTGCTTTCTGCCTCCAAGCAGAATTACCCGCACTACCAGAAGATGTGCTACGGCGTGTACCTCACCGCCAAGAAGCTAAAGCAGTACTTTCAAAGCATGTCATCACTGTGCTCAGCACGGCCCCATCGGCGAGATCATGGGCTACCGGGATGCCTCCGGCCGGGTTGCCAAGTGGGCCATCGAGCTGTCCAGCCACACCATCCTCTACGAGGCCCGCACTATGATCAAGTCCCAGGCGCTAGCCGACTTCCTCGACGACTGGACAAAGACCCAGTACCTACCGCCGCCGCCGGATTCGACGCACTGGCGCATGCACTTTGACAGATCCAAGATGCGCTCCGGCTTGGGAGCCGGCATAGTGCTGTCTTCCCCGAAGGGCGTCCGGCTGCGGTACGTGCTCTAGATCCACTTCGCCGCCTCCAACAACATCACCATGTATGAAGCCCTTGTGCACGGCCTCTGGCTTGCCAAGGAACTCGGTGTCTGGCGCATCCTATGCTATGGCGATTTCGATCTGGTGGTGCAGCAGTGTTCCGGCGAGTGGGACGCCCGGGATGCCAACATGGCCAGCTACCGTTTCCTGGTCTAGCAGCTCTCCGGCAACTTCGACGGCTGCAAGTTCCTTCATGTCCCACGCGCGGAGAACGAAGCCGCTGACACGCTAGCCAAGATTGGCTCTTCCCGGCAAGCCATCCCGTCCGGTGTCTCCCTCGAGCACGTGCACAAGCCGTCTGTCAAGCCGTCTCCGGATTTCGAGTCCATCTTCATCCCGGACGACCCTGCAGCGCCCCTTCCCAACCCGGCCCCGGGGGATGCTGGTCCAAGCCCGGGGGCTACCGTCCCCAACCCAGTCCCGAGGGCTGCTAATCCTGGCCCGGGCACTGCTGATCCCGGCCCGGGGGCTGCCGTCTCCAACCCGGCGACCGTCAACGCCGGCCCAGGGGCTACTGAACCCAGCTCGGGGGCTGTTGCGCTCAACCCGGCCCCCGCCGTACCTAACCTGGGGGCTGCCGGCCCCGGCTCGGGGGCTGCTGCCTCGGAACCTGCCTTGGTGGCCATCTTCACCGTGGTGACGGCTCCATCAGGGGCCCAGCCAATCTTGGCCTTCCTGAAGGGCAGAGCGCTCCACATGGACGAGACTGAGGCCCGGCAAGTGCAGCGTCGGGCGTCCGCCTACAACATCATCAACAATGAGCTCGCCAAGCGTAGCGCGACGGGCGTGTTCCAGCGTTGCGTCGAGCAAGATAAGGGCATAGAGATCCTCCTCGACATACATCAGGGCGAGTGCGGGCACCACGCCGCCTCTGGGTCCCTGGTGGCCAAGGCTTTCCGACATGGTTTCTACTGGCCCAGGGCCCTCAAAGACGCCGAGTCACTCGTCCTCAAGTGTGAGGGTTGCCAACGCTTCAGCAAGCGCAGCCACTTGCCGGCTTCAGCCCTCCAGACCATCCCGATCACTTGGCCTTTCACCGTCTGGGGGCTGGACATGGTGGGGCCCTTCAAGACCGCCCGAGGCGGTATGACGCACTTGCTGGTGGTGATCGACAAGTTCACCAAGTGGATCGAGGTGCGACCGATCAAGAAGCTGGGCGGGCCGACGGCCGTCTGGTTCGTCAAAGACATCGCGGTGTGCTACGGCATCCCACACATCATCATCACGGATAATGGCACCAACTTCGCCAAGGGCGCTCTAGCGCAATACTGCTCCATCTCCGGCATCCGGTTTGACTTGGCCTTCGTCGCTCATCCTCAAGCCAACGGCCAGGTTGAGCAGGCCAAAGGTCTCATCTTATCCGGCATCAAGACACGACTCATCGAGCCCCTCATCTGCTCACCCAGCAGCTGGCTCGATGAGCTGTCGGCCGTCCTCTGGAGTCTCCAGACAACGCTAAACCGGTCGACCGGGTTCACCCCGTTCTTCCTTGTCTATGGAGCTGAAGCCGTCATCCCAACCGACATCGAGTTCAACTTGCCACGAGTCACAATGTACACAGAAGCTCAAGCCAAAGAAGCCCGTGAAGATGGCGTCGACCTACTCGAAGAAGCACGCCTGTTGTCCCTCAGTCGATCGGCCATCTATCAGCAAGGCCTGAGGCACTACCACAACAAGAAGATCAAACCCCTCGCATTCCGCGAGGGAGACCTCGTCCTCTAGCTTGTCCAGCAGCAAGCACTACAAAAAAAAGACACATCCGTGACATTTTGGCCCGAACAAAAAAAAATCTGTCATGCTTATGACACTTCTATGACGATAATTGTGACAAAAGCACGTATCATCATATATGTGGTGGGCTCCTACTTCTATGACAAAAAATCATGATAGAAAATGGACTTTTCGTCGTGCGTGGGCCGGGGACGCACCCGCATCACATTCTTTGGGCCGTCCATGACGGAAAAAATTGTGGTAGAAGCAAGGGCGAGGAAAATTTCGAGGATTTCCCGGTTACGGTGGGTGGTCGGGGCCGAGTGATGCACGGAGGGATTGCGCGTTTCTCTCATACATATACACGCGTGTGTGCGAGGCGTTGGGCTCTAACTGAACCCGAGAAAGGCGTTTGCTTACTGAACCCGAGCGATTGCACTGGCTACGCGTTACTGAACCCGAGCGATTGATCGATCCCTGGCTGTTAACTGAACCCGATCGAGCGATTCCCTCGCTACTGCTGCTAACTGAAGCCGATCGAACCTGCTGCCTCTTGATGAATAGTGAGCGTTGTTGGGGGTTGGATGAACAGTTCCTGGTGGGGGTTGGATGAACAGGACCCCGTGGTAGTAGAGGCTGTTGCCGCTGGATGAACAGGACCCCGATCGAGGAGGCCGGTGGAGGGTGGATGAACAGAACCCCGTGGAGGCTCCATGAACAGTAGCCGGTGGAGGGTTGATGAATAGGACCCCGTGGAGGGCTGGTTGAACAATAGCCGGTGGAGGCTGGATGAACATGACCCCCGTGGTGAACAGTAGCTGGTGGACACTGGAGGAAGTTGACGGTGGATGAATAGTAGCAGATGGAGGCTGGAGGAAGTCGATGGTGGATGAACAGTAGCCCGTGGAGGCTGGAGCGAGGCAATAGACGGTGATGAACAGTAGCCCGTGGAGTCCCATTTTGCGGTACGCCACACCCCTCCCAATGAACAGGACCCTGTTTCGACCATAGGCGCTCCAACACAAGTCTGTTTCCTCCATTTTGCGGTACGCCACACCCCTCTCGATCAACAGCACCCCGTTTCGACCATAGACACTCGAACAGAAGGCCGTTTCCTCAGTTCTGCGGTACGCCAGACACTTCCCAATGAATAGGGCCCCGTTTCGACCGTACGCGGTCGAACAGAAGGCCGTTTTCCTCTGTTTTGCCATATGCCAGACCCTGTTCCGGCTGTTCCATCCAAGCTGGTTGGCTCCCGATGAACAGGACGTGTTCCGACCCAGTGGCTTGGCTGCCGATGAATAGGACGTGTTCCGACCAGTGGCTTTGCTCCCGATGAACAGGATGCGTTCCGACCCAGTCACTTGGCTCTCGGTGAACACAACGCTGTTTCCTCCGTTCTGACCCAGCCGGTTAGCTGCCGATGAACAGGAAGATGTCGCTGCCGTCCATTGCCTCTCCATGTACATGAGCCCTGGCCATACGTATGCGTGAGTACGCGTTCGAGACCCCGCCCTTATGTACGTACGTAGCCGTATTTACTTTCTTGCAGCGTGGCTGTACGTACGTGTACACGACATATATAGATGAGACTGCGTGACATGCTATGTCCGCACCTCTACTACAACACGTGCATCTCCTGACTTGGCCACGGTTCATCGCTGCAGAGAGACCGATCGACCAATATGTACGGACACATTCGCGACCAGACAGACAACCCTACGTACGGTTCGACCCGGCGGGTCCCAGCTGTCAGGGAGGATAAGGAGGCACTTCCTTGCGTGTGAAGATATAGATGGTGGGTCCCAGCTGTCAGGGGGAAGAATCATTTTTTTTGCCCGTAATATGGACGGACTTCCTTGCGTGCGAAGATGTAGCTGGTGGGTAATAGCTGTCAGGGGGGAAACGTTTTTTTAGGACCTTCCGGTAGGTCTCGCTGTCAGGTGGAGGAATCATTATTTTGCGCATAATAAGGAGGCACTTCCTTGCTGCGGCCGTGGACCCAGCTGTCAGCCTCTCCACGTACAGTCCTCTTCCGATGGAAGTCGTTCCTTGACCACACCGCGCCGAGAGCAGCAAGGCGGTGGATGACGGTGAGGCCTAAGATGGGAATGATCTGGAGTCATGGAATAAGGGGAACTGGAGTCCCTGGCGGAGGGGTGTAAGAGGGACTGGTTCGGCTGCCGAGTGAGGCTGCCTTCGCCGGAGAATAACAGAAGGTGTGGGTGAGTACAGGTATGACCTGGCCACCGTTAGGAGTAGGGTGGGGTGGCGAGGTCTGCGCGGCAGCACAGCCGGCCACAGGAGGCAGATGCAGGCGCTCCAGCCGGCGATGGTTTTGGCGGCTGGAGCAAGAGCAACTAGATCAGAGATTGAAGAAGCAGAATCGCCGTTGGATGTCAATCCAACGACTACAGATGTCAGAATAATTTGTTGACTTTTTGTTTTAGACAATTAAATCATTTTGTTCACTAAATGGACAACACCTTGTGCAGGCTTCGTCTAGTGGGCCAACAAAGTCAGCTTCGAAAGCTGTGGCAGAATGCAGCCCATTTATTTAGGTTTTACAGCCCATTTCATTTTGTTTGCCAATACATATATTTGCTGGGCTTTGACTCAAAAAATAATCTATTTCCTGGGCTGGGTAAAAATAATAATAGCCGATTTACTATTTATGATAATTTACAGTGCATTTGATTATTTATTCGAATACACCTATTTACTAAGCTGGGTGAAAAATAATATTGCATACATGCAGCGCATTTATCATTTCTGATAATTTACAAGCCATTTGATTTTAGTAGAAATGGACCCATTTTCTGGGATGGGTGAAAAAACAATGATGGTCTGGACTAAGCATTTATTATAAAAAATAATATTGAGATACGAATATTATTAAAAAATTAAGTTGGGCTTGGTAATCTTATTATATAAAAAATGAACTGGGTTGTGCATTTTATTAAAAGAAACATATGCTAGGCTACGCTTATTTTAGGATCTTGTGTACAACTGTCGGCCCAGTTGCATTGCTGATGTTCAACAAAAAAGGCATGTGTAGTATAGTACAACTTTACATGGCTTCTCAGCCCACATTCAACAACGCCTGAAAAGGCCCAAACAAGGCTTCTGTACAACTTTTTGAAGTCAGTGAGCTTAATTAATAATTTAAGAAAAAAGTTAGAGTACAGTGGAACCTAATTAAAAGCTGTCACGAGCGAAGAAATAATTCAATGGGTCCCACTTGTGTGTGTGTGTGTGCGCGCGCGCGCGCGCGTGTGTGTGTGTGTCAGAGAGAGAGAGAGAGAGACCCATCGGTCGATGCTCGTAAATACATCTTTTAGCCATATGCATTGCTGATGCTCAGTAAAAACTTATATAGTTGACACAATCATATAGAACATCATAGCACACTAAACTTGCATACAAAAATTTCACACAGGCGGCACAATCAGGGTGGAAGAGTGGATCACTACGGGTAGGGCTATGTTGAAACCAACGAACTCGTACATAACGGTTCATCGTCTTTATCAATGACGGGGAAATATCTTGAATGCTGTGTAAAGAAAACAGAGACAACACAATAAGTTCTGCTAGCACATTAAGTTGACATACACCCCTTTCTAAAAAAAGTTCAGGTACAAAAATAGAACATGTCACAATCAAATGTATTGGCACATCAGTGCTTCACACCGATAGCTCGGATTTAACTAGTATCTGAGAAGATTCAGTTGTTACCTCAAATTAGAGCACATCCAGGCAGCCAGCCCTGCCTCTTCTCCCAAAGAAGCAGTGGCCTCCGCCGCGCGATGGAGTAGGCCCTGTGCCATCCATCGTTCCGAGCAACACGGGGAAAGTCTGACGTTGACTCCGGTAATGGACGTCGTCGACGGAGCCTGGCACCAGCGGTGGCGGCAGGACTTCGATTGATGGATTGACCACTTCTTCGACATGCACGAACACTCGATACAGGTACATCCCTAACGTGGTCCGCGGCGGCCTTGGTGGCGACGAATAGTACAACCCCGGTTCCTGCACCGGTATCTCAACACCAATCACCTTCGGTATGGTGGACGGCTTCTTCATCCATGCCATAACCGTCAGAGCCCAGCTGTCTGGAGGAACAAACATACTTACGAGCTCACCTCCAAGGTCGTTGATAAGCTCATTCATGGACTCACTGTTCCAAGCGCGTCAAGGCATGCCGTGGAAGGTAAGCTTTGTTAAAAATTCAAGCTCAGAGGGCACCGAGCCCCATCCTGGGTGCCACCGATCAAAGCTCACCAGCGTGCCATCGCAGAACAAACACTGGGAAGATTCGAACACACGACTACAGTCGAAAGTTGTCTGGAATCTGACGAACAAATCAGCCGGTGGCAGACAGACTTCGACGAGCAAGCCATTTATTTTGGATGCCGTGCGCAATGCCAAGATCTTTGACAAGGTCGTCCGGCGAGACGGGAGGCCGGTCGCCGTTGATGGTTAACATCAGCACTTTGCTGACAAACTAGTCATCAAGCGCCGCCATGCCACTGTTGAGCGACAGCACGCAATGCCCAAAGGTAGGACGGACCTCAGGATCTCCGGCTCAGAGATCCGTGTTGACCGACGACATGATAGTGCGGTGGAGTACATGGAGTACAGGAGGGGGATTTGGCAGAACTGGAGTAGGAATTGAGATTCCAGAGGTGGGGGAGGGGCGGGAGATTGGGGATGAAAAGGTAGCATGAATTTTGAACACACGCCAATATGCTCTCGGCGCGCAAGCGCACGAAAACACCGGTGGCGCCCACATGTCGGCCTAAGAGTCATAATTGACCTGTTTGGCATTGCGTTACTACTCAGCCCATATTCAACGACACCTCACTGTCCCAAACAAGTGTACATCATCGAAACGACACTGAGCTCAAATTATAACTTGAAAAAAGGAGATATACTCTGAACATTAGAGAATGGTGATGCCCTCATTTAGCCCACCAGCAGTTTGAGACAATAAACAATTCGAAACAACGATATATACAACATTCAAACACTGACTAGTGACTACTACTAACATAAACAGCAAGACATGATAGTTCATAAGAAGTCTTGCTACACCACCAAAGCTCAGACTCTCGTGATCCAGGCGAGAATGACATTCCAAATAGAGGCAACTATTACATAGTAAGAGTGACATAGACAAGGATGACCAAATGACAAGGAATCAATATGCATAACAAAAGAGAGAACTACCCATCCAGAACAAGCAGCAAAGACAACAAGTCATTCGAAGAGGGATGATCCAACACCATCATAATTTGCAGCCCCGCTTCAGCCACCAGTGATTCGGAGACACCAGTACTCCACCTTTTCGACGCAACAACCCAATTACCTATCAACCTGAAGGCTTGAACCACATCACTGCATGTCGGACTTGAGACATCCAAGGATCAAAGTTAATCCAGATGCCTTTGTCATTCTCACCTTCTTTTGGTTGCAGGCTGTATCATTGACAATCAGGGGAGTCTGCTCCCGAAGTCCTAGGGCTCACTGTGTAGACACAGTTTTCCCTAGCAAATAGAGCCTCTCTGCCATCAAGTTCCTTGCCAACGGTGATCTCCTGGTTAATCGGATAATTGAGTCCGAGAAACAGAGAGTGTGAACCAAGGCTATTTACCTGCCTCCAACTCAAAAATACTGAAAGCCCCAACAAGCTGGTATCCTGCTCATAGACGTAACAGCCACTGTCCGGATACTCACATATTTCACGGTGCTTGTACACAGTGGGGTTTTTGTAATATAACTTTTCCGGCTCATGTGTGCGAATGATCATCAGTATTTTGCCATCGTCTGATCGAGCAAGGAACCAGTTGTGCTTCCCTGTTTTTGGCAAAGGTGGTGTGATTACAAAGGGCAGTAACTGTAGGGACACTGCATCATATCAAAAAGGACAGGCATTGTTAATGTAAGATCAGCATTGTTCAGAGTATGAGTAGGATAATGCAAGAAACATCATTGATCTATCCCTGTTGGAACTGAGAGGAAAATACAGGGAAATGTATACTGGGTTCGAAAATATAGAAGTGCCATGCATGGTTATACTCATGTTATCTCGCAATCGATTCTTCACAGGAAACTACCATGTCATGCATGTTATGTAATCATGTTCTGTCCTCACAAACAAATTCTTCAAGGAAACTAATAGACCATGCATTGTTATATACTCATGTTCTGTGGGCAAAATTCTTCTTAGGATATTATTCTAGCCATTGATTGCTGAAGGGCGAATATAGATATGTACACATGGTAAGCATTACAGGATTTCACTACTTCCAAATATAGAGTTCTCCATATGCACATTTATTTCCCTAATGTATGGTTAGATGAAACCAACAGTGTGATGCATGTTTCTACATTGTGAAAGTGAGGAAACTAACATGGCTATTGATACACACTCATATTTAGTAGTATATAGATTACTATAAAGTTAGGAGAATATCCATATCTTCCAAACCGTTTGATTATTCAAGGGTACAAATTGGCTGTAATGACATGGTCACAATCGCATGAATTAACTCATTCCAAATATAGCTAATTTATGGCATCTCTAATACATTGCCATAGTTCTACTCAAATTCAACTCAAACAGGGATATGCCAATCATCACAAAAAGTTCAAACAGTGTCATGGCGTTATTATTAAAATCAGACGAAAACAACTTACACGTGCCATCCCAGCAATACGTGGTGCCACCTGCTTTGTCGATCGCGTAGATGATGCCACTGTAATCAGCTTTGATGATCCATTGTGAGCTGAGTCGTCTCCAGCTAAAGAAGGCACCGGCGGAAAGATAGGCGAGTCCGCGGTCGAACAAGTCAATTAGCTTGAAGTCTGCGTAATCCGCATGTCATGTGGGCAATTGGCAGATTACAATCTTCTGCAAAACAAGGTCCGTCCAATTGACGTGGTAATCTAGATGACTTGGACCGTGACGGTAAAACCCTACATACTCCAACGGAGGAAGGATAATCTCATGGGAGGTCTGGAAGTTCACGAGCACCAACTTTTTCCCGTCTTCTTTGACGGTAGCCATCCAGTGGGAGTTCATGCCGACCCAGTACATACCTGCCAAGAAGTTTCGGGCGATGGTGATCAGATCGAAATCGAGGGAAATGATGTACGGCGACCCACTACATACCTGCAAAGAAGTTTCAGCTAATGGAGGTCGGATTGAAGTCAAGGGGCATCATGTACGCCTCTGTATCATGGTGAGAAAATCTCGCTAGACCAAATAGCAGCAAGCAGGGTGTCTTGAAGAGCTGAGGCCTCGCTTCGACGATGGCCGCATGCATGTCCCTCGAGCATGCAGCCAGCCGCACGGCGCTCAACATATCCATACACGAACAACAGAGGTCGAGGATGTCACTGGGGAGATTGCTCCAATCGCGGCTCATATGGATGCTGCGCGGTTCACATTCAGCCATGGTGGAGTTTGGAAGGTGGGGTTTTCGGGGGCTTGATTTACGGGGGAGAAGGCTCTCGGTGCTGGAGCGGCTAGCGAGGTAATAGTGGTACTGGGGGAGGCGAGCGAGGCGAGGGTACGCGGGGGCATAGTGAGATGATGAAGGGTGACCTCAGGATCTTCGGCGAGATGGAGATGGAGATGGAGTGGTGCTAGGGGAGAGGGGGACGAGGCGAGGCATGCTATACAGCGGCGGTGACAGTGACTGCACAGTGCACAAGGTGAGGCTGACTTTGGTAACCTGAACACGCCGCCTGGACTAGTATCACCTCAGGCGCAGGGTCTTGTCACTTCACTGTGAGGACCGGATGAATAATATTTTGACCATCAAGTGTACCACAGTTGTACTACTACTACTAGTAGTAACATACGGAGTAGTACTGTAGTATAGCGGAAATAGGTCTCCCGTGCTAAGCATGCCTCTAGGTTCACTTCATCCTCCAGGTAGCATCCATATTGCGAGCAGAACCAAATTCTCATGCATGCGGAAGCGCGAAGAAGGGCTTTTTCTTTTTTTAGGATAACCACATATATTCCTTAACCAGAAAAGGTTGTGTCTCGCAGGCACGCGCCAATATCAATCCGAACTAGCTACGACATATTTTTTGTGTGCAAAGAGATGGATATGTTTGTATATCTGTTCGTCCACCCAAGTGGGTTTTACGTAGATCCCACCTGTCAGGAGGCATGCAGAAATAAAAAGTAATCATAAAATGTTTCGCCACGGAGATTCGAAAGAGTGACCTCAACTAACCAGTGGCACATGTAGTGATAGAAGGATGGGCACGTACACGGACACGGACCACTCCTCAGTACGCTACCCGCATAGCCTTTTCGTTTTGCAGGTTGGTCTACCTAGCCATCTAATCAACTGCCTGCATGCCACTTCTCCCATTTACTTCTCCATCGGGAACCGATTTTCCGCGGCTTGTTCACCTCTCCTTCATTTGCATTCAAACCCCACTGGATTCACATCCTCCTTGAGTAATTGCGAAGCCCCTTTAAATAATCATCTTCTTCAGTTAGACTAGCCATCTTAATCTTAATTCTCCAAACCATAGCCCTCCGGTCCAGCAGTTCCAAATGGCGAAAGAGATCCCTATGCAGGTTTTTAGCATCAAACATGTCCTCGTCAAAGGCTCGTTGAGCATAGTTGCCACTGTCACCGACCACCCAAGGGTTGTTCGGAAGTGGATCAACAATGTATCCAACTCCCTCCAAAAGGTGGAGATGAAGGTCGTTGGTCTCGACACAGAGTACACGGAGCGTGCCACTAGGAAGATCCAACGCGCTACCTTCCTTCAGTTGTGCCTCGAAGATGAAGTTTTGGTGTATCACATCATATACGCGCCCTCCATACCAGGTGAGCTCCACGATTTCATGTCTTGGGAGGACATATACTTCTGTGGGGCAGCCATCGAAGGGGGCAAAGAGAAGCTGGCGCCGTACAACCTTGACTTGAAAAACATCACTGACCTACAAACTAGAATTCCTGTAGACGATTGTGATAAAAAAACACCATCCCTGTTCGACGTAGCAAATTCTGTGCTCGGAACAAATCTTGAGAAGGGTGACGAGACGCTGGGATTAAGGTCGTCTAGATGGGAGAATTATCCCTTGACCTACGAGCGGATAAAATATGCTGCCCTCGATGCCCGTGTGAGTTTCAAGATAGCTGCAAGGTCCAAAGAGCTTGTTGCGAATCCGTCTCCCACAGAAAATGAGAAGAAGAAGAAGAAGAAGAAGAAGAAGAAAAAGAAGAAGAAGAAGAAGAAAGAAGAAGAAGAAGAAGCTGCACCAGCAGCAGGGCATTATAGATGGATGAACTATTTCCTCTCTTGTAAAAATTAGATTTCCTCTCTGTGTACATTGATATAGATGAACTATTTCGCTGGTGTGCATATCTTTGGAACAAGTGTACTCTGTGTACATTGATATAGGTCCGCTTGACTATAATGAACTATTTATCCGCCTAGTTTTCTCTACTACTACTCCTTGCAGTGAGCGGTATGCAATGCATGTGTCAGTAGAAATGACAGCTTGTCCATGGAAGTTGAACCACGGTGACCATCACGTTTCTACCACTACCACGCACGATTCCCACGACGCCGCTCCAACCCATAGCACCACGTCCCCCGACGTGCGCCTCACCCCTCTCGGCCCCACCGCTCCTCTGCCTTTGTGTGCATGACATGTGGGCCAGCTGAAGTGCGGCGACCATCAAGTTTCTACCACAGCCACACGCAATTGGACGCGGCTTGCATGCTCCGCTCCTGGCTCCGATCCGTACTCCCACACCATCCAATTTTCATCCAGCCGCTGTGACACATTTCGTCCCGGGCATCACTCCTCAGCCACAAATATAATAAATAAAATAAATGCCCGTCTTTGCCTTCTACTTCTGTAATACAGGTAGTACCCGCGGGTGTGGCCATCTACGCCTCGTAACACCCCGATGTCCAGCTGTGGCACCCTTGCCACGGCCAAGCCACCACCGGCCGGTTCATCTCGAACGAGTGAGTCGCGAATGCCGCCGCGACAACGGCCAGCTGGGCATCTCGAACCACACCGATGCCGCTTCCCCGTAGCCGACCTACACTGGCCCGTGGCCGCACGCCATTGAGCCGCGCGTCAATGTACGACAGCAGGAACGCCTCCTGGCTCACTGGCTCAACTACATCGAGTACATCACGTTCGCAAACCGATATTCGTTGAGCAGGTTGCTCCCGCCCACGAGCACACGCCTATACGTATCCAGCATTCCAGCCTCGCCGCTGAGTGGTACATCCTCTAGACGGTGCAAGCGGTCGGAATCTCAAGCCCAAGTCGAGCTATGTGCCCCGGGTACATCACTGGCTCCTACCCGAGCTCATCCAGAGCATGAGCTAGTAAACGTCGTGCATCACGTCACAACAGACAAGCACCTCGACATGTGTCGGTCGGGCAGAGTATTTTCTTGGCCACAAGCTCCATGGTCTCGTCCAAGATCGGTGTGGTACTGCAGTCAAACATGCGGGTAAAATACTACGGGAGCAGCTGCATGTGCATGGCCCAGACACCGATGTTGGTGTGGAGGAGGTGCTACTCGCTGGCGGCGCAACGTGCTACATGGGTTAGGCAGGCACCTGTTGCCACGCTCGGAGGACGAGCAGGAAAGGAAAGGGTCTTCCATGCGTGTACAGATTCCCGTAGGAAATTATTTCCTGGAAATACTGCCCTTGTTTACCTTTTTTTGAGGCTATAGATGACCCACACCAGGAAATCTATTATAACCATTGGATGAAAATTAGTGGTGCGGGAGTACGGATCGGAGCATGGGAGGGGAGCAGGCAAGCCTCGTCCCACTCGATTCCCACGATGCCGCTCGAAACCATGACACCACACGTCCGCCGACCTGCGCCTCACCCCTTTTGGTCCCACCGCCCCTCTGCTTTTATGAGAATGACATGCGGGCCAGCCGCATTTAGGGTCCATGTATCATTGACTCAAAGGCAGGTGCAATAGCTGCTGAAGCTCGGTCCCGTGGACCCCGAGAGGGAAATGTAACTCCTGCGCCAGGCCTTGTGGTGCTCCCACAGTACGAACTCGTGCCAAACTCAGAATTTGTTTCTTACTACAACCAATGTGCTAGACCGTGCGTTGCAATGGATCCAAAGTAGTAGAATAATACTTGTTCACAAACTTGAAATATAAACACTCTAGTTTTGATATACATATATCAGTAAAAATAAATTATGCTTCACTGAAGACATATTCCTCGGGCTGGTTTGATGAGGTGAGGTGAGGGGCGGGTGTGGCTGGTTTCAAGATAATAATAGATTTTTAAAACATTGGAGCAGATTTTTTCTAACATTTTGTAGCATGGCACGGCATTCGGTGCACCTAAGCGTCTGGAAAAAAAGTGGAGTGCACTCTAAAGATATTTACATGCTCCCATTTAGTGGAGTGCACTCTAAACACATTATCTATTTATTTTTCTCTAGCCTTTCCTAGCCATGCAACCAAGCCACATAAGCTAGTCATGCATGCAATCCATAAATTGCAATATACTCTAGCATGCAATGCCGCCACATCATCTATTTATGCCTGTTAGTCATAGGTTGTTTTTTGCATTAGTCCAAATATTAATGTTCCATAAAACTAAACTCCAAATGTCCACCGGAGCCGAGGCAGAGGACGTACGACGGGGGCGGTGGAGGCATCTTCGTAAGAGGAGGAGAGCTCGAAGGATAATCTTGCACGTCCGCCTCCACCTGCATATCGGTGCAGGACTCCTCGAGTGCCCACTGGAGCTCGCGCTCCTCCAGGGAGAGGCGGAGTCACGGGATTTTCCTAAACCACGATGGGTACCATGCAGTACTCCTCATAGCCGGGGGCGCGGTGCTCGCGTCCTGACTCCTGGGGTACTGTCTGGAGCACGCGCTCAACCACCTCGTGAGCCGCGAGGATGCCATGCTCGCGGCCGTGCTGTTGGAGCACATGCTCGTGCGCCTGAGCGGTGAGGATGCGATGTTCACGGGCGTGCTGCCGGAGCATGCACTCGTCCACGTCGAGAGCGGTGACGATGCGATGTTCGCAGGCGGCGATGATGCAATGCTCGCGGGCATGCTGCTGGAGAACGCGCTCGTCCACATTGTGAGCGGCGAGGATGCGATGATCGCGGGCGTGCTGCCGGAGCACGCGCTCGTCCACATCGAGAGCGGCAACGTTGCGATGTTCACGGGCATGCTCTCGACGATGCGATGCTGTTGGAGAACCCGCTCGTCCACATTGTGAGCGGCGAGGACACGATGCACCTCCTCGTGACCGACCAGGGCATGCTGGTGGAGCACAACTACCCCTCGTGGCCGACGAGGGCGAGCCGCTAGATCACACTGTCCTCCGCATGGACTACAGCTCACGCTACTTGTGGCCGTAGAGGGCGTGCTCCACCTCGGCGATGTCGGAGACTCCGTCCTCTTCCCAGGCCGTGGCGCCGTCCACTTCGGCAACGGCTGCGTGCTCCGGTGGGTGTTGTGTCTGTATGGGAGCTTTGAGCTACAGTACCAGTGGGGGCGAGGGCTGACCTTTTCGTGGTTTCACATGGTCTGAGGAGAAAAATAGAATCGGAAGTAGCACAATATGTTTGAACGTTTTGGAGGAAGGCTCGCAGGAGCATTACAACAAACATCACATGCGCACCATATTTTGAGAAGGGTTTAATGTAATTTGTGTGAAATGGGTCTGTGTGATGTACAAGTAGTACATCCATATCATTGACATTCATGCACGCAACAAACATTTGTGTGCATGATTTCACCCTATTTTCTTATTCTGTTTGGGAGTGGATTTGATTTTTGTAATTGGAGCTCATTTTTGTACTTGGTTTCAATTTAGACTATGCATGTATTATTGTGAGAGATATATATACAGAGAATATTTGTGCGACAAAGAGGGGGCGGGGGCAGCGATACCTAATGAGAGAGGGGCATATGCATGTTCGAAAGACTTTGGGTGTCGTAGAGAGAGGAGTGTCCGAAAGGGAGAGAGAGAGTGTGTGTGTGTGTGTTAGAGAGAGAGAGAGAGGTGCGTGTAACGTCGGGAACGACAAGGTTACGAGGTTGCGGATATGGGAGAGTGATAGTGTGTGTGTGCGATGAAGGGACACACAGGCAGCGTCTGTTTGCATGTGAGAGAGCTGGATAGACCTCGACAGCACGGCTGGCAAGGGGTGGAAGGTTATGTGTGGTAGAAAGAGATAGTAGAGAGACATATGAGGTTACACTTTTAAGTAGCGGACTACAATATCCATTTCTTTTGTGGGACTACAATATCCAATTCTTTTTGTGCGCCTCTACAATAACACGTCAATGCATTATGTTTAAAGTAAATAACCAATGGAACTAAATTATATATTTACACGAGAAATACATAGGCTGAGCGTTTGATCCGTTTTTTTGTGAACGCGCCTCTACACCCGTATGATTGGCCGCGCCCGTGTGAATGTCCAAGTTATCGGTGCATCATCCTGAGTTATCGTCTTTTTTTCTTGGGTGGACTTCATACCAGTTATTAACTACTGACGTGTGCCCCGTGTACACAGTCTCGCATGACCTTCTCGCTAGCACTGTCCAAAATCAGTTGAAACTAGATACGAACGATCTCGCGGGCGGCAAAATCTCCCGCCTCCTTCTAAAATTTCCACCACCTAGTCTTTAGCATGCGAAATTCCGCTTTTGTCCTTGGTGCACGGAGAACAATAGTTACAATACGGCCCTCATTTACATAATAGGTCGGGGCTGCTTTGGTAACTTTCGGTTCCCCCCACCACACGCCACCCCCAGTTCCTTTCCCCCTCCCGCAAAAACGACTACTCCACAGCACTAGAGCATCTTACATCACGCCGTCCGTACTTCATCGGCCTTTCTACCCCTCCCCTCTCGAAACCCTAGACTGCTCATCCACCAGCGTACCAGAGCCCATGCACTGCCAGTGGCGTCCACCTCGCCGAATCTGCTTCTGCGGCTGCATCTACCCCTCCCACCTCCCCTAGAAACAAGTAGAGTGTTCATCCACCACTGTACCATAGCCCATTCAGTGCCGGCCTTGTCCACGGCGCCGGATCTGCTTCGCCGGTACTCTCGTCAACCGCAGCGCATCTGCAGCGGCTCCTTCATACTCCCCACCAGAGACGCTTCGTCCACACCCCCAGAGCCGCCCCACTGACGCCCCCGTCGACGGCCTCTGATCCTCTTCACCGACACCTTCCTCAACCCTACCGAAGCCGCTTCTCCAACACCATCCTCAACCCTACCGGAGTAGCTTCGCCTATACCATTCTCAACCCTACTGGGGCCGCTTTGCCAACTCCCAAGTCCACGGCCTCAGATCCGCTTCGTCGCATCCTTGTCCAACCTACCGGAGCAGCTTCTAACACTCCGTCCACAGCCGCAGATCCGCATCATTGACACCATCCTGAACCCAACCACCAGAGCAGCTTCAATGACGCCCTCGTCCACGGCCTCAGATAGGCTTCGCCCACACCGTAGTCCACCCTACCGGAGCCGCTCCACAAACACCCTACTCCATAGTTCTAGATCTCCTTACCGGACCCCGACAGCCAGCGCAGCGTCATCATCCTTGATGTTTCTAACCTGATTCCCACCGTCTGGCAATATGCCAAGCACCCGCCACGGCCTAGGTACTTGTCACCTTTAAACCCATCCAGCATCACCTGCCCGATGTACTTCAAATATACCAACAGGTCATTGTTACATGTTATGCAGCTGGCAAAAAATACAAGGATGATGTTTCTTCTGGATCTAACAGCTTGGCCAACCAAGATCCTGGACTGAGGCATTGTTATGATCTTGTAAGTGCGTCTCTCTTTCTTGTATTGTTGTGTGCCTGCCAGCGTGCTTTGCTAGGATTTTCGACCAGTAATCCCTTTGTGCAGACAATGATTTCCACTACTGGCTCCTAAATTAGAGATGAGGATGTCATACATGATACTCCCTCCGTTCCTAAATATAAGTATTTCTAGAGATTCCACTATAGACTACATACGGAGCAAAATGAGTGAATCTACACTCGAAAATGCATCTATATACATCTGTATGTGGTCCATACTGGAATCTCTACAAAGACATATATTTAGGAACAGAGGTAGTACATTACACAAAATAGTAGGTGGCATGTAGGAATTCCAGTGCACTACATTAGGCTCCCTTAGAGTGCCTGCTAGTCCAGTACACAGAGTCATGGCTAGTTTATGCTACGCACACATTCGTTAATTGGTGGTTTAAATATGCGCAAGGGATATGCAATGTATCATCATGTAGAGATATCTGAAATTAGCCGTGTCAACTTGCAGATAGGGTTACGCAATGAAAAAGTACAAGATGTATGTGGCAATTTCATGGAACATCGCAAAAAAAGGAGAGACAGCGGTGAACCTATACAGTGTGCTATGGTAGGTCACTCCGGCCCAGTTCTTTTGCAGGATTCTCCCAGAATCTGCCCCTCTCTAGCTTCTCCTAGAATCTTTGACCCCCATTTGTTTTACAATCCTAACTAATTAGACCCTAACTAGATAGGATTGTAAAACAAATGGGGCTCAAAGATTCTAGGAGAATCTGGGTAGGGGTCAGATTCTGGGAGAATCTGACAAAAGAACTGGGCCTCCATTGCAATCATCGGGACATGTTATTTGTATGTCAGTTCTATTGACCAAGTTTCTTAGGGACAGTTATTTCGAGTTATCCTAAGAAAATAAGCACCTTTGAATATAAGCTCCAGATAATAAGCCAACCAGTTCATTTCATTGTCTGCCTTTTCAGCTTATCTATGGTATGATCAGTGAAAAGTCTAGATTGCATTATATTTTGTCATTTTCCTGCCCATATGAAAATTAATTTGACTTGCAAACATCACAAATTGAACCCGTTGCAGTAATTAATATGATAGTAAAACTGACCATCAATATTTGTTCAAAATGCAAATACGAAGATACCATCTACTTGGCACAATCTACTTTGGTCAATGTCTTCCATCGAGATCCCATTGCCTAATTTAAATGAAGAACGCACGACCTAAATTTAAATGAAGAACCATTATTTATCGAAATTCAATTGTCCAAGTGGCTAGTTATTATCATATAGCAGCACCACTTGAAAGCATCATATAGCAGCAGCAGCTCATAGCAACTCATCATACAGCAGCAGCAGCAGCAGCAGCAGCTAGCAATTCATCATATACCAGTAGCAGCTCATAGCAATTCATCATATAGCAGCTGCAGGAGCAGCTCATAGCAATTCATCATATAGCAGCAGCAGGAGCAGCTAATAGCAACTCATCATATAGCAGCAGCAGCTCATAGCAATTCATCATATAGTAGCAGCAGCTCATAGCAATTAATCATATAGCAGCAGCAGGAGCAGCTCATAGCAATGCATCATATAGCAGCAGCAGTTCATAGCAATTCATCGTATAGCGGATCAGAATGAAAATTTGGCAAAAAATCAGAGGAGATCCTCACCTTGTTGGATGAGCTCATGCTTCAATAGCACCTCAAGGCCATGGCCTTGGAGGAGGGGAGGGGGAACGAGGTACCTTCTGGCAGAGTGGGGCATCGACCGTAGTTGTGCGGCGACCGCCGGAGTAATGCGTTGGATAGACCACAGCAGAGCAGCTGCTGGAGACCATGAGAATGAGGGGCGGTGCCAGAGGGAGGAGCAGCCGAGGAGATTTGGCCCTACCCGCCGGCCATGTAGCCTAGTTGGACAGAGCATCGTCGAGGACCAGGCCAGATGGGACCAGTGGCGACGGCTCGCTGGAGGAACCCTAGCGCTGCAGGCAGGGGATCGAGGTAGAGGGAAAGGTGAGAGAAGATGCAAGCGGGCAGGGCAATGAACGCTTGCGTGTTTGTTTTCACTTGATGGTCAGGTGTGACGCGGATGTGAGCAGTGGCATTTTGAGTCTAATATAGGCAGACAACAGAGTCATTTCACTATTCCCCTTCCCTTCAATTTTTAGTGAGCTTCTACCCGAAGCACCCCCCTCCAAAGCGAAATAAGTTAAGCCCAAGCCCATAACTCAAAGATGACTTCTTTACATATTTTATGGCTTATTTTGACAATAAGCTCTGAAAAGGCGAAATAGAACTGGCCCTTAACCTGCAATTCAATTGTGCGTGCAATGATGAATCACTCCTGCCTACTATAGTGTACATTTAGGCATCATACATGGCATAACCTAATACATGTGCATTTCATTATATAATCTGAAATATGCAATGTTTATGTTTGTTCATACGTTGCACATGATGTTTAAATGCCCCTTAAATCTGGTCAGTCAAGTGATGGTCTTTAAGCCTCCTTCTATGCTTTTTTTCTTGATATGTAATTTAGTGTAGTGCAAGATTTGCTCACACATCTGTTCAATTGCTTGTTTGTATCAGTCAGCCATACTAGGATGGTTTGCTTTGATTACTTGTTGTTCTTGACCTAACAGAGCTTGTCAACGATTTAAACACTAAGGGTTGCTGTAGTGGGGGCTTGTATAACTCATAGCTGACATAAAGGTTTGGCTGTACACTAAAGTAGGCTCTCCAAGAGTACCTGGAGATCCAGTTCGAAGGTATGCCTAGTTTTTACACAGTGCACACATAGTAAATGCTCATTTCATTGTGTGCAAGAGATGTGGCATGTTTCATTATGTGGTGTTATTTTGTTATAAACTCATCCTTTTGTGTTGTTCACAGACTGGAAAGTATGCATATTTATCTTCCAAGGAGACCAGTAACTAGTTTGTGTCACCTTGCAGAGGGGGTGCAATGAAGATAAGATTGAGGATTTCCAAGTACAAGATGTTAGGAAGGAGCCTTGCAAGAGGAGGAGGAGCAGCGCTGAGCCTGTTCAACCAGTTATGGTAAGTCGCTGTATTACAATTACCAGGACATCCTATTAGTCTGACATTGTGCTTGCGTAGGGTTCTTCACTTGTAACCCACTCATTGGGCCATTGATTAAAACCCCCGCCGCTCACTACTATATGATGTTCTAACTTTTTTGTAAATCAGATGTATGTAAACACATTTTAATGTGTCTGTTCACTCATTACAGATGTAGTCTACTTTTAAATATCTAAAACATCTTATAGTAGTGAACAGTGTAAAACTGCTTCCTGCCATGGTAGAGTTGTCGATGTCATAAATGTCATAACCAAACGCATATTCACATCATTAGCCTCCCTATCATTACTAGGATATTGATTACATACTAGTCGAGATACTTCATAGGGGGCAAACAATATTACATTACTTGTTCCTTTATATAGTAAACGTAGCTAGGCCATGGATGTTATTGAGGCGTGCATGTATGCATGCTGCCAACTCAACAGTTCAATTGCTTGTTTGTTTCAGGCATAGTTAAATTGCTCTTTTCAATTGCTTTATTTGTCCTCAATTAATGAGATGCCCAAACAATGATGCCTGATGTTGGGTACTTGTATAACTATTAGTTGACATAATTAAAGGCCTTACCATTTAATTACTCTGGCGAAGTGTGCCTGAAGCTTTGAAGTCTATTAACCAACTATTACTGCATGAGGCTCACAATCTAGTTTATACTAGGCTAATGATTGCATAGTTTTGCTTGATATAGTAGGTTTGTATGAATCCCTCTGTTGTTCATTGTGCTCCCTAAGACTTTAATTGAGCTACAGAATGGCCAACTGCTTGCTTACTTATACGCAAGATATATATATATATATATATATATATATATATATATATATAATGTTCAGTAGTTGTGTGTGGTCTAAATTTGTAACCTATCTGTGTTTTGGATTCGGCCCCAACATCATGTTCCTCTGGTGAGCTAAGAGAGATTTCTGTATGCGAGCTTCATAGACTACCATTTTTATAATTTTTAAAATATCACCTCCTTATGCTTCAAGACGTGTAACATTATTGTTAGTCCTGTTTTGCCATGTACAAAATAGTCTGTCTTGCTCGCTTCACTGTTGTAACTATATTTTTGCCCTAGTCATGTGTACTTATAGAAACATTTTAGGATGAAGTGACATCAACACAAAGATCTGCGAGCAGTGCAGCATGGCCGTTAACAAATGATTATGGATTGGAAATGGAATGTGCTGATGTTCTCGAGCATCAACTAGAGGTGGCAAGACAATGTGTACAGGATTCTCAACATGCAATCAACAAGTTGAGACTGGGGTTGCAGGTATTAGATGCAGGAGTCAAAACAAACATGTGTAGTCAAAGCGGGCCTTAATTGGGCTGGTCAAATTAATATTTAGTGGATCCCAAATGATGTGGCCCACCATAACAATGGCTCTTAGCAGGCCGTTAGCAGACCGAAAGCTCGATAGGGCCGTATAAATGGAAATGGCCTGCGGGCCTCAAGCAGGCCGAAATAAATGTCAATTTTGCCTCGGCCCTTTTACTTTACGGGCCAGTAAGAGGCCGAAAGTGTTTTGGGCCAGAAGAGGCGCAATTTGCAAACTAGGCTTTTAACAGGCCGAAAGTCGCGTCGGGCTGAAATTGTGCCATGCGGAACGTGGCCCGCTAATGGACCCAAAATTAGGTTGCACAGTCAAAGGCCCAACTGTTGTGCGGGCCGTTAACAGGCCGAAAGACAAAATGGGCTAGGAATTGGCGCATTTACCGAATGGGTCGAGGAAAGGCCTAAGGTCACAATGGGCTAGAAGTTGGCCCAACTGCAGAATGGGCCGAGAAAAGGCCGAAAGACGTACCGGGACGTTAACGGGCTGGAACTAACGATGGGCTGCTAACAGGCCGAAAGAAGGTTGTGCCGTAATTGGGCCCAAAGACGTAGCGGGCCATTAACGGGCTAGAACTGATGATGGGCTGGAAATTGTCAAATCTAGAATGGGCCTTTGATGGGCCGATTCTGTGTAACTTGTACGGGCCATGCTTGTGAATGGGCCTGACTCAAGTAGGCCGCTAATGGGCTGGCCCACTTATTTTGACAGGCCCGGCCTTTTAACCTAAACGGGCCACTGTTGGGCAGAGCGAGATGTCGATGTACCATAGGCTCGACCCGTCCACTCGCTTGATGACACCTGTCCCAATACGGAGCTGACACATGGATACTAAGGCGAATCAGAATTTTACACGTGGAAAATCCCCATTGGTCTGGGCGGTTAACGGGTTATCAGATCCAAACCGGAACCCGATAGCTTAACGGCGACCCGTTACGGTGGATGCCACGTGTCGGTTACCCTTGACGAAAGCACTTCCATGACGCGCCATTTATCGTCATGGAAGTGGACACTTCCATGATGATAATTTTGGTATTGTTATGGAACATTTCTACGACAACACATGTATGACTATCTTGATTCTGTCATAAAATCGTCATGGATGTACATGCATGACAGAAAACGTGACCTACTGTGACAAACATGTATCATCATGGAAGTGTATTTTTTTTAGTGAAGTCGGCCAGCACAAGTTGGCCTCCCCATGGGAGGGCCCCTTCATCGTCAGCAAAGCCCTGTGTGACCGCAACGCCTACTACCTCATCGACGCACGCAAGCCGAACAAGTGCAAGAGAGACACCGCCGGTGAAGAAACAAGCCAGCCTTCGAATGCAGAGCTCCTCCACCCGTTTTACAGTTAACAGTATGCATGTATGTATCGCTACCTTTTGAAGTTCAATGAAAGACAACAGGACCCCCGAACGACAGTCGGGGGCTACCTTTTCCTATCAAATTATTGTATCCCACACACCCTTGTGATTTTCTGCCCCTCGCCGCCGGGTCGGCCTGTCCAGCTCGGGGGCTAGCCGGCTTGACCGCAACCCGCCATCCCCCTTAGTACATCCCGGCGTGTCCGAGTTGCCGAGGTCCTCCACTTCGCCCTAAGCTACAGTCCGGGTTTGGCTGCTGGCCGGCAAGAACCATGGGCCAAAGCGCCGGCATGCTGAAAAACGCTAAGTTGGATTTGCCGGATCGGTCAATCCGGCCTCACCGCACTAAGTTACCGCACGACCGGCTGCACGCGAGCCGGCCAAGTGGGTGTTTCGCTCGCGCTCAATGTTCGAAAGGCCTAAGTACTGCGCGCTCTTTCCCAAGGCCGAACTCCGTGTCACAGACCGGAACCCAGCTGTCCGACTCGCGGGGGGGGGGGAGCCCGAAGAAGGAGCAAGCAAGGAAAAAGCTTAAGAATGAAGAACCAAAGCACAAACACTTGCGAAAATATTTACATTACAAAAATAAGGGCCCACGGCTGGAGTTCATTATATTCACCCCTCACCCCAGTGGGTGGGTGGACTTGTCACTTAACAAAATGCGGTAAAGATAAAGCAGGACGGCTTCAGATGGCTCCTGCGTTGGGTTGCGTGACCACCGGCTCCTCCGCGGTGACCTCCGGGTTATCCGAGGCGCCGGTGTCGTTCAACCCGGCGTCGTCATCTGCGTAGGGGCTGGACTCCTCAGAGTTGGCCGCCGGATCATCGAGCACCAAGCCGAAGTTGTCGGGCGGCACCTCCACACCGTCTTTGGTCCGCTCCACCAGGAACTCGTCATGCCACGCGAACGAGGCGAGGTAGCTGGCCTGGGCGGCAATCTAGCTCGCCTCCGGCCCCAGCTGGGCTTCCGCGTCGGCTCGCTGGGCCGCCAGGTGGTCCAGGCTCAGGCCTGGATACCAAGACATGATGAACCGTAGCGCCAACTCGGCGCCGACATGGGCGGCGAAGACACACTACACGTGAAGCCGTGCCGGTCAAGCTTCCAGCCACCGCGCCAACCGCGTAAAGCTGTTGGGCTCAACGGCGCCATGCCAGAGGGCCGCCACCATCCTCAGGCAGTCCTCGGCGGCGTGCATGGTCTTCGAGAAGCTCCAAGCAACGTTCGGATCAAGACCGGCACCCGCGTCCGCCTGGGTCGACTGGTGGGCAAGCACGGCCTCCTCCGTCGTCTCCTGCATCTCCGGGAAGTACTCTGTCAAGTAGAGAAGCAAGACAGTCAGCCATGAAAAAAATCCCAGCCGGCTCGCAACCCGGCGAAATCAATGAAGAAGCACTTACTGATGAGGAGCTCGTCCAGATGTTGCGCCTCGCACAACATACCGTGCCGCTCCAACCTCCCGGCGCGGCCGCTGGCTTCGAGCGCCTTCTCGAGCTCAGTGCCTTGTCGACGGCCGCCTTCAGCTCATCGCCCCTTACGGTGGCCGCCTTGTCGCATTCGTCCCCAAGCCGGACAAGCTCCGCCTGGTGGGCCTCCACCGCCTTGGCGGCCTCCGCCTTCAGCCGCTCCACCTCGGCCTGGAGCTGGACATTGTCAGTGACCGCCTGGTCGGGCTGCTGGCCGGCTTCCACTAGCCAAGTTCCCAGCTCTGGCACCTCGGCCGCAGCAGCTGTGCAGCAAAAAACCTCAAGTCAAGATGATGGAAGGAAAAAAACACACTTTAAGATTCGACCCGACTATTTCATAGTTGGCCCGAATCTCGGGGGCTACACCAAGTGGGTGTGCTAGCGCGCCCCCACTAAGAGCATGCGAGATGTACCTTCAGCAAGGCGGAGCGCCTCCTCCTTGGCGGTGAGTTGTGCCGTGACCTGGCGGTGCTTCTCTAGAAGCTGGTTATGAATACTGACTCGGAGGCCATCCAGGTACTGTAGGAAAGCAAGGATCAGCACAAACCGCAAAGACATTTTTTAAGATTCGACCCAACTACTTCATAGTTGGCCCGAATCTTGGGGGCTACACCCAGTGGGTGCGTTAGCGCGCCCCCACTAACAAGCCGAAAAGACAAGAAAGAAAACTTACGATCACGGAGCGCTCCAGCTCCCGCTCCCGCTCCTGCTCGCTCTGGGGGAAGGCCTGAATCCGGTCCGCGCGCCCGTGAAGGTGCTGGCGCACGGCATCCATTGCCGCCTCCTCCTGCGCGCGCGGCCCGAAGACGGCCCCGCTGGACCCGGCCCGGGCATGCCGCGACTTGGCAACCGGGCCGCTTCCCGGCACCTGCTCCAGGTTCACGACAACCCTTGGTGGCGGAACCACCAAGGCGCGCTTGTTTCCTGCCGGCTCCTACGCAGTCGGCGTCGACTCCGGTGCTCCGGCCGGCATCGTCTCCAGTGCTCCGGCCGGCGTCGCCTATGGCGTCCCGCCCGGGGCGGCGTCCCCGGTGAGCCCCTCCTCCGCCCGCTCGGCCACGTCGTCCCGGGGTGGAGTGTCTACGACCATCTCCTCCACCTCTGGGTCGTCATCAGCCGGCTCCAGGTCGCGCCCCTCCTTCGCCGGCGGCTCGATGACCGTCTCCGCCGGCTACATGCCTTCCGGCATCTCCAGTCAAGCCGACTCCCTAGCGGCCTGCCCCCTCGCCTCCGCGGCCCTGGCCCAAGCTCGGGCCGAGGTCGCCGCCAGCTCCTCCAGCTCCTCCTCGGCCTTGTTCCGGGCCTACCAAGTCACGCGCTCGATGTCCGCCGGATCCATGCTGAGGTCCTCCTCAGGCGCATGCTCCTCCTGGTCGATGGCGCTACTCCAGGATTTTCGGAACAAAAAGCCACCCCCAGACGCGGCGTTCGTGGCCACCAACGCCAATTCGAGTGGCGTCCTGAGCCATGCGAAGAAAATATAAGAAAGATGCAGCCAAGCTGTTAGCACAGATCAGCAAAGGAAACTTACCCGATCACCGTCGGGATGGTCGGCCTCGTTGGCGGTGCCGAGACGACCAGGCATGCGCTCTTGGTGGACGTCTTGCTGTGCGCGGCCGGTCCCTCCGCCGCGCGGTTCGCGGCCGGCTTCGGAGCCGCTTCATCCTTCCCGTGTGGGCGGCTTGCCGTGGCCGGCGCGCGGGATGACCCGGCATCGGCCGTCTTCCTCAGCCGTCTTGGGGGGTCAACGGTGCCATCCCCTTCCCTCGATGGCGCTGCACCATCAGCGTGCGTCAAGATGTCCACGGCGTCGTCCGACCAGTCTCGCAAGAGCTCTGCGTGCGGAGACTTACCCGCACGGCACATCTCGCCGGCTTCGGCATCGGCCGCCTCCGGGTTCTCAGCGAAGGACTCTGCCCCCTCCGAGCAGGCCTGCTCGACGGCCAGTACCTGCATCCTCGTCCCGTCAAGCATTTGCCGGATTGCATTCAGCAGCAACTCCCTCGTCGCATCAGGGTGGAGGAGGAGCTGAGACATTGCAAAAAATGAGGACCAAGGACTCACCGCCGGCGCCGGGTACTCTGCGTTGTAGGGCGCCTTCCCGAAGCGCCAGTCAGGGGGCAACCCGGCCTTGGAAATGGCGTTCACCCGATCGGTGACCTGCTCTGGCAGCAGCCTCCCGGACGACATCCAAGTGGGATCCCGGCGGTCACCCATCTGGCCGATGATGTGCGCCCGGCGTTGCAGCGGCAGCACCCGGCGCGCGACGAAGGCGGAGACGTGATCCGTCCCCTTGAGCCCCTCCCGCGCCATCATCTCCCCGATTCGGCTGCATAGATTCTGCAGCCCCTGCGGTGGGTTCTTGGGCATGTAGCCTCAGTTCATCTTGGCGATCGGCTACTCGTTGATGAACGGGGGCAAGTTGATGGCGTCGGCTCCTCCGCCAACGTTGTGAACGTAGAAGAAGGTATTCTGCCACTTCTTGGCAGAATCCTCGATGGTCATCTTGGGGAACACCCTGTTCAGCCGGACCGAAACAACGGCGGCCCCACAGTCGAACATGGCCCCGGCCTTCGGCCCCTGCTGCTTGAGGAAGAAAAGGCGGCTCCAGAGCTCCACATCTGGCTCCACCCCCAAGTAACCCTCACAAAGGGTGACGAAACCAGAGAGCTGCAGCACGACGTTCACACCCAGATGGTGCGGCTGCAGCCCGAAGAACGAGAGGAAGGCATGGAAGAAGGCGCTCGCGGGGAGGCCGAGCCCGCGCTTGAAGTGGCTGTAGAAGACCACGCGCTCACCGTCTTGCGGCTGCGGCTCCACCTCCCCTCCGGGCGCGTGTGCGGCGACCTCCCCCGCCGACGGCAGTCGCCAGGTGTCACGGAGGTACTGGATGTCGGTGTCAATGACAATGGACCCCTCCCACGAGCCCTTTGGTGGTGCCATCTGTGGGGCTCGGCGAGGGTGTGAAGTGTGGTGGCGAGAAGGAGCTAACGCAGCCGGTGGGCGATTCGGGCTGCGCCTGGCGTTCCGGTGGACAGCGAGCTCGAGAGATTGGGCGGAGAGAAGAAGGATGAGCCATGGGGTGCGTGCGTGAGTGTTTCCGCCTCCCCCTCCCTCCGATTTTATAACCGCAGCCAAATGTGGGGAAGTGGGATCGGCTGCGCCCGCTTTTCCACTCCCCCGCATTATGTGGGCATGTTTCCCCCATAAATTAACTGCCCCGAGAAGTGCAACCATCCGCGATGGCCATAATAAATCCTCACGCGAGGGCCGAGGGCGCGGCGTGGCGGGCCCCAGCCCGCTGTTAAGTCCTGTCACGCGCGTGGCCTGGCAGGGCCTCTCCGACTGCTGTTCACCACATGGCACCCGCGTCGTGTCGTGGGGGGCGCGTCCCTTCCCCTTCAAGATTCAACCGACCCCTCGGTTTCCCGCCCGTGCCGGGGTGCCGCAATCCGGCTTCCGGAAGCTGGCACACAACTGGTGTTGTCGGACCCGGCGACCACGAACTTCATCAACTCAGCCGCCTTCTCAGGGGGGTGAAACTACGAAGGCCCCCCTGCTTGAAGCCGGCGTGCCTTCACAGCTTCGGGGACTACTATCGGGGGGATGAACCCCGGGCAGGCAGCGGAACCCGGATCCCTTTCAAAAACATCGGGGCAAGCAACGCCCCTCAATCCGGCTTGCTCCAGACCTGCAATCCAGCCAAGCCGGCCGGCGCATGCCAGCCGATCCCCGCAAGTCAAACCTTCATCGACAAACCAACATGGCTACAGTGCGTCCCCCTTTACGCCAGTCCCAGCGGGCGTGGCTACCGTGCCAACCAAGCCCCCGCCTGGGGCGGGCGGCGTCTCGGAGGCGCAACCCTGTAGCAGGACGGCACCGTCGTCCTATGACGATCACCCGGCATGCCTACAGTACCCAGCAGCCGGCCGTACCCGTGCCCGGTGGGCCCGATATGGCCCGCACCCAACAGACCCGGCGAGACCCGCGCCCGACGGAACCGGTGAACCCGGCGCCCCGCTGCCGGCTCCAAGACACTGACAATCCGACCCCATGCCCATGTAACTTTACCATTGTAACCCCAGGGGGCCGGCCTATAAGACCCCCTGGTGTTACTCCATGCAGAGGGGCGATCATTAGTTAACTCTACACACACACTCACATCCTCCCTCATGGAGAAGGAGCAGCCTATGCACTGGCCTGCCTTCCCTCCTCCCTAGAACAGCTCCAGGAGCAAGCTTGTACCATCTTCATATAAACCACACTCGGCAGGACTAGGGGTGTTATCTCTCCGGAGAGCCCCGAACCTGGGTACGTCTTGCGTCTCCCGCTCGCTCGTACCAACCTCGCCTCTGGAGCCCACCGGTTGCCTCTTGCCTATCCCTCTCTTTAGCTACCCCATGGCATCTGCCATGCGCCCACCACGACATGATGTAGACAAGATCTATTCATGTAGGAATAGCCACCATCTTGTTATCCTTAATAGCAACGATACATGTGTGTCTTGCTGCCCCTTCTGTCACTGGGAAAGAACACCGCACGATCGAACCCATCACAAAGCACCTCTTCCCATGGCAAGAAAAATCGATCTAGTCGGCCTAAGTAAACCAAAGATTCGAAGAAGAAATATGAGGCTATAAGTAATCATGCATAAAAGAGATCAAAGAAATCAAATAACTTTCATGGATATAGATCTGATCATAAACTCAAAGTTCATCGGATCCCAACAAACCCACTGCAAAAAGAGTTACATCAAATAGATCTCCAAGAGACCATTGTATTGAGAATCAAAAAGAGAGAAGAAGCCATTTAGCTACTGCCTATGGACCCATAGGTCTACAAGGAACTACTCACACATCATCGGAGAGGCACCAATGAGGATGATGAACCCCTCCGTGATGGTGTCTAGATTGGATCTCGTGGTTCTGGAACTTGCGGTGGCTAGAATTGTGTTTCGATGTCTCCCCTAGGGTTTTTGGAATATTGGGGTATTTATAGGGTGAAGAGGCGGTGCGGGAGGCCACCGAGGTGGGCACAACCCACCAGGGCGCGTCTGGGCCCCCAGGTGCGCCTAGGTGGGTTGTGCCCCCCTCGGGGCACCCCTCGGGGCACCCCTCTGGTACTTCTTTGGCCCAAGTTGTTCCCTCTGGTACTTCTTTGGCCCAAGTTGTTCCTTCTGGTCCATAAAAGTTTTGCTGCGTTTGGACTCCATTTGGTACTGATATTCTGTGAAGTAAAAAACAAGCAAAAAACAACAACTAGCACTGGGCACTATGTCAATAGGTTAGTCCCAAAAAATGATATAAAGTTGCTATAAAATGATTGTAAAACATCCAAAAATGATAATATAACAGCATGGAACAAGTAAAAATTATAGATGCGTTGGAGACATATCAGTTAGCAAACCCAGTGGTAGTGCGCAAGGCAAACGGGAAATAGAGGCTCTGCATTGATTTCACTGACTTGAACAAGGCATGTCCAAAAGACCCTTTCCCCCTGCCGCGCATTGATCAAATTGTTGATTCCACTTTCGGGTGTGATTTGCTTTCCTTTTTGGATGCGTACTCTGGGTACCATCAGATATTCATGGCCAAGGAAGATGAAGAGAAAACCGCGTTCATAACTCCATGTGGCACGTACTGCTTTGTGCGTATACCTTTCAGGTTAAAGAGCATCGGATCCACTTTTGCGAGGGCAGTATAGATTGGTTTCAAACCCACGCTGCACAAAAACATGGAAGCTTATATGGATGATATAGTGGTCAAAACCAAGGATAGATCAACACTGATTCAAGACTTGGAAGAAACCTTTGCAAACTTGCATAAGATCAATTTGAAACTGAACCCCGAGAAATGTGTGTTTGGTGTCCCATCCGACAAGCTCCTTAGTTTCTTTGTGTCCCAACTGGGAATAGTGGCCAATCCCGACAAGATCAAAGCAATCGAGCAAATACAAGCACCCAAGACTGTTAAGGACATAAGCCGTTTGGCTGGATGCATTGTCGCACTGAGTAGGTTCATCTCCAAGTCTGCTAAGCGCGCCTTACCTTTTTCAAAATCTTGAAAAAGGTTGGCCCGGTGAAGTGGACCCCGGAGGCAGAAGCAGCGCTGCAAGACCTGAAAACTTACCTTTCCTCTGCTCCCACCTTAGTCGCTCCTAAACCACGAGAGTTGTTGTTGCTATACTTAGCTGCAACGAATCAAGTGGTTAGTGCAGCGCTGGTGGCACAGCGAGAAGTGGATGAGGAAGCAGCCGCAGCAACTGACCCCTTCGGAGATGGAACCGAAGCACCCGCGACAGGATGTGACACAAACCAGGGGGAGGCGAGGCAAGCCGTCGAAGGCGATCCCAAGACCGCAGCAAGAAAGTGGTACAGCAGCCCATTTACATTATTAGCTCCCTGTTACAGGGGGGTAGGTCGAGGTACTCTGGAGTGCAAAAGCTGATCTTCGGCCTTATCATGGCCTCGAGGAAGCTGCGCCACTACTTCCAAGCCCACGAGATCACGGTTGTCACCCGTTTCCCACTGCAACGCATATTTAGGAACCCCGAAGCCACCGGCAGAACAGTCGAGTGGGCACTAGAGCTGTCAAGCTTTGGCTTGAAATATGAGAGCACCTCAACTATTCAGAGCAGGGCATTGGCAGAGTTCATTGCAGAATGGACGCCCACTCCGGATGAAGAAGTACTAGAGACAGTTCTCCCAGGCAAAGAGGCGCCTCAGGAGTGGATCATGTATTTTGATGGTGCTTTCTCGCTGCAGGGCGTCGGAGCCGACGTGCTTCTTGTCGCACCCATCGGAGAGCATCTCAAGTATGTGGTTCAAATGCACTTTCCCCTAGAGAAGGCCACCAACAACACTACTGAGTATGAGGGGCTCCTTGTCGGACTCAGAATTGCGGTAGAGTTGGGAATCAAGAAACTGATTATTCGTGGAGACTCTCAACTCATGGTGAGGCAAGTGAATAAAGATTATTAGAGTCCGTTGATGGAGGCATATGTGGAGGAGGTGAGAAAGCTGGAAGAGCACTTTGATGGATTACAAGCAGAGCATGTGCCACGTGCGGAAAATAACATCGCTGATCACTTGTCAAAGTGCGCCGCACAAAAGCTCCCTGTGGAACCAGGGACTTTTGTCCTCCATCTAACTCAACCATCAGTGTCCCCTGCAACGATGACCAGAAAAAGGAGAAAGTTGGACTCCGGCAAGTATTTCCCGGCAGGACTTCCCGAAGCTGCTGGTAGAGAGGTTGCCGGGGACAACCCCGCTTCGGTTGGTGAGCAGCACCCTCCTGCGGAACCACAAGTTCTTGCAGTCGAGGTGAGCGCTCCCACGAATGAGGAGGTGCCTTTAGTCCTTGTTGTTGAGCCACAGGCTCGAACTTGGGCGCGGCACATAGTCCATTTCCTTCAAATAGGAGAGCTTCCAGAAGAGCAAGCAGAAGCTGAAAAAGTAGCCCGTCGGTCAAATATGTACCAGTTTGTCGATGACACACTATACAGAAAAAGGCCAAATAGTGTGAAATTGAAGTGCATTTGCCGGGAAGATGGGCTGAAGCTGTTGGCAGAGATACACAAGGGTGTGTGTGTGGCTCTCACATTGGATCAAGAGCCCTGGTTGGAAAAGCCTTCCGGCAGGGTTTCTATTGGCCCACAGCCCTCCAGGATGCAACTGAGCTAGTCACCAAGTGTGAAGCCCACCAGTTCCAATCCAAAAACATTCATCAACCAGCTCAAGCTCTCCAGACGATCCCTTTGTCCTGGCCATTCTCAGTCTGGGGGCTCGATATCTTGGGCCCCTTCCCCCGTGCTGCCCGGGGCTTTGAATTCTTGTACATAGCAATCGACAAGTTTACAAAGTGGCCTGAGGTGGAGCCAGTGAGGAAGGTGACCGCACAATCAGCTATCAAGTTCTTGAAAGGATTGGTGTGCCGCTTTGGAGTACCCAATAGAGTGATTACCGACAACGGCACCCAGTTCACAAGCCGCACCTTTATGCAGTACATCCAAAGTCTTGGAAGCAAGGTCTCCTTCGCCTCTGTTGCTCATCCACGGAGCAATAGGCAAGCTGAGAGGATGAATGCTGAAGTGCTACATGGGCTCAAGACGAGAACTTTTGATAAGTTGCAAAAATGCGGCAAGCGCTGGATTGATGAACTGCCGGTGGTTCTCTGGTCTCTCCGGACAACACCAAATTGAGCTACCGGCTAGACTCCCTTCTCCCTAGTGTATGGGGCAGAAGCAGTGCTCCCCACGGAACTCATATACGGGTCACCTCGAGTACTTGCCTACGATGAAGCAGGGCAAGAGCAGCTACGGCATGACGATGTCGTGCTCCTCGAGGAAGATCGTCTCCGGGCCGCTGTGCGTGCTGCACGCTACCAGTAAGCCCTGTGTCGCTATCATAGTCGCAGGGTTCATGCCCGGAGCCTTGAGGAAGGCCACATTGTCCTTAGGCGCGTTCAGTCCACCAAGGGTACCAACAAGTTGACGCTGAAGTGGGAAGGCCCTTACCGGGTAGTACAAGTCACCAGACCTGGCGCAGTCCGTCTGGAGACCGAAGATGGCATCCAAATGCAAAACTCATGGAATATTGAGCATCTTCGTAAATTCTACCCGTAAGGCACGGCTGCCAGTCTCAGCCCCCGGCAACCACCTTTTGTACAAGCCTTGCTGCTGGGCATGTAACACTTTGTACAAAGCCAGGCGCAGACCCTATGCAAAGATAATAAAACGAAGCGCTGGCACCTAAACTTGCATGCATGTTTTCTTAAGTATGATTTTGCTATGATAACCAATCCATTTAAGGAGGATCGTATGCTGCTGTTTTCTCCTCTTTACTGTCAATAGGGCCCCTACCGCGGATGAACTCCCCAAAGGGAAGAAGTGAGAGCAGCCTAGTATAACAGTCCCCGGCAGCTCCTTCTTGTCGGGGCGATAAGAAGGGCAGCAAACACAGATAAGTTTTCCTCCCCATCCACAAGTATGTCCGTGTATGAAAGGCTTGTGCATAGAAAAACCTTGTCGCCCTTAACATCTGTGCTCCCATCCTTTGATTTGAAAGTTTTACTTCAGTCAGGATGGTTGTAGTGGCATTTGGAGGGGGGGTTGGTGGGGGCCGGTTTCCTTCCACGCTCCTAACCCGTCAGGCCGGGTCCAGCAGCAGCAACGGAAGGGACCGGCAAGGTGTCTCCCCGGGGAACCTTGTTTACTTGGAAGTATTGAGGGGCTATCCCTCAGCATGGACATGATACATGCACAAGTACCAGGCAGGCATTTCCTTTTTTCCATTAATACACGGATAAACAAGTACAAATTATACAGGGTACAAACATGGATGGAAGATTACATAATTTAAGCTAAAGTTTGGCAGATGCCTACATCTTTTAATTTGAAAAAAGATAAGTGCCCCGTAATGCCTTTCTTGTCCCTCTCCTCTAGGAGTTGCATCAAGGTGGAAAGAGGGCAAAAGGAGCGCCTGGGCAGAAGCCCATCCCGACCCTGTCAAGGCCCGCGGGACGCAGCCTGACAAGATCGGGAGGGCGAGGATGAAGCCAGAAGGGTGGAAGGAGCGGCTAGGCGATGCCCTGGTCACCACCGCCAGGACCAGAGGGACGCGGTAGGAGGGACACCGGTAGGGAAGACGAAGCTGGAGTCCACGAGGAAGCCTGCCGGGGTCCAGCTGGAGGAGGCGAAGGCATCCACACCCAATGCCCCGGCAAATCATTTTGCGCGGGGGGGGGGGGGGAGGCCAGGTGCAGATGATGGTGACGCCGGCGCCTAGCTGATGGTGACGGTGCGGGCGGCACTCAGCTGGAGTCCGAGCCGCAGTCCTCCCGCTCGGCGCCGTTGTCTTCGCCGTCAGTGTCCTCTTCATCATTGTCGCTCGAGGAGGAGCTTTCGTCGTTGGTCGAGCTCTCCGCGCAGCACCCTAAGCGAGCACCCGAGCGCCCGAAGACCTTGATGGAGAGCAGGTCGGCCTCCATTAATTTAAAGTGGAGAACGTGCCCCTCCACCAAGCTATGGGCACGAGCAAAGGTTTTATAGTCACACCGGAGAAGCATGACATGAGGTGCGGGGAACTCCACGTCCACCCGCATGTTTCCATTACAGCAACCCCTCATGTGTAACTTCAACCCGTGCGGCTCTTCAACCTCCATTACCCTTAAAAAAGGAGTAGGAAGCCGAAGACAGCTGCGCGGGGGCTCGCGTAGCCTAACAAGGAATTCCAACATCGTGTCTCCGACATGGCCCTGCAGTAGAGCCAAAGCGACTGGAGGGGGAGTGGCCAAGCCCCCGCCGTGTCCTCCTCGACCCCGAGCACTGCGCCGGCCGCGACCACGTCCTGCGGCTCCGCCTTGTGCACTGGATCCTACCCCTGCATCCCCAGTAGGGGCAGGGATACGGTGCCAAGAGGAAGCCCTTGTCGCCGCTGCTGGAGCTCGAACGCGCCCTCTTCCCCTCTCCATGGTGGAAGAAAGGCACAAGAAGAAGGAGGAGAGGATGCGTGGGTGAGCCCCTCCCTTCACCGCTGCGCCTCCTTTTATAGTGGAGCATGGCTGGGGGCTAGCTCCTTGCCACCCAGGGGGCAACCGCCCCGCTTCACCTATCTGGTTCGCTAGCGTCACTGACGGCATCTAGATTAGCCAACCGCCCTCCTGCGCCAATCTGTAGCACCCTACTTTCTGCCATGGCACTCATTCCCGCACCCTACGGATCCGTTACCTACCCTGCACCACGCATACAATGTACATGGCGGAAACGGCAAGTGTCGGTGTCAAAACTGGCAGACCTCGGGGTAGGGGGTCCCGAGCTATGGATCTAGGATCGATGGGTAACAAGGGACGACAAACACAGTGTTTACCCAGGTTCGGGCCCTCTCGAAGAGGTAATACCCTACGTCCTGCTTGATTGTATTGATTGTATAACGTGGTTTACAGAGTTAATCTACCTCGAGATCAGTATGAGCTAAACCCTAGGCTACGGGGGGATGAAGATAGCTCTCCCCCTAATGACTACAACCCTCGGTTTATATAGACACCGATAGGGTGAGGGTTAACGAAGATAGATTACAACAAGAGGGAAAGAGATCTCGTCCACCCTTGACTTGGAGGGCACACCACGGCTTCACAGGTCTCCGGTCACCACACGGCTCCACCAGTCCGGCCCATGCATAATGGGCCGTCGTCCCGAGGACCCCTTAGTCCATGACTCCCTCAGTAGCCCCCGAACTTGCCTCCAACGCCGAGACTTGTATCCGGTATCCATTCCGACCAGTATTCGGCTTGCGGAGTGAGTTCCTCAGCAAGTCTTCCCCCTGTTCGGTACCAAGTGATGTTCGGAGTCTGAAACGGCTATTTTACTTAACACCGAAGGTAGTAATAAAAATATCGCTCAAGCGCAAATAGTGCCTTTATCTGACAACTTTTTCTCCTTCAACGAAGAGTCGCTTCCGGCCATAACGCCAAGCAGTTACTATTTCTCGAAGCGCGGCTAGAGGCTGATGCCACGCTTGACATGTCCCTTCAAGGTGGAGATCGTGTCCCGCTTTTTGGGGGATATGGTTAATGATCTCGATTCCCCTCCCCGCTCATAACATTGCGGAGATATCGGGAAGTGGAGAGGCCAACGGCATGAAAAAAGGGATCTCTGGCCTGCCCACAGTCTATAAAAGGGGGGGCATTACAGTCTGCATCCCACGCCTTCTCCTACCTTCAGCACTCGCGATCCTTCAGAGCTCTAGGGCCCTTTCTCCCTGCTTCCATAGCCAATCCCACTTTACCTCCTTCGACAGTGGCCGGATCCGGCGCCAATGGGAAGTGGGAGGCCTCCTCCGTCACCAACGAGGATATACTGAAGCTGAAGGAGGCCGGTTACTTGCCGGCCAACATCGCCCATCGAGCCCCCGAAGAGGGCCAGATCATCCCTACGCCCGAGCTGGGCGAAAGGGTAGTTTTTCTCCCCCATTTCCTTAGGGGGCTTGGATTTCCACTGCACCCCTCTGTGAGGGGGCTAATGTTTTACTATGGGCTGGATTTCCATGATCTAGCCCCCAACTCCCTCCTCCACATTTCGACCTTCATCGTCGTCTGTGAAGCGCCCCTCCGGGTCCAGCCGCACTTCGGCTTATGGCTGAAGGTGTTCAATGTGAAGCCCAAGGTGGTCGGCAGCGAGCACGCGGACTGCGGAGGGGCCATGATTAGCAAGCTGACACAGGTCAAATGGCTGGACGGCCACTTCGTCGACACCGTCTGGATGTTGCGGAAGGAGTGTTTCTATATCATCAAGCCGAGGGAGGCCGCATGGGGAGCGGCCCCCGCCTTCTGGTCCGGACCCCCACCAGATTGGCCTCCTGGACCACCAACAGTCCAGACTGGGGATGTGTTGCCAACGCCAAAGCGCTGCAGAAGTGCGTCGACAACGTAATAGAGACCGGCGCGAAGCTGGTCGACGTGTTCCAGATCATGCTCCACCGCGAGCTTCTCCCTTCCAAGAGAGGGCCAAGCCCATGTGGGAGCATGAGCCCGAGGATCCAGCCACTGTGCGGCACCTCTTCGGCACGACTCCTGACAAGATATGGGGCCAACTATTCCAGCCCCAGAAGGAGTGGCCTGCCAAGGGGATGGACATCGGTCTTGACGTCTCAAATCCCCCAAGGGAGGTGAGTGGCATGTCTCTTCGAAGAGTATTCGGATATTCACATTACGTGAGATTCGATCTAACCTGGTTATGTGGATTCTGCAGGGCTGGCTCGCAAAGGCCAAGAAGATTAGCGGCCCGGCGCCGCTGCCGGAGGGCCCCCGATCAGAGCAGCTGGAGAAGATGCTGGTCGTGGTGCCCTACAAGGCACCCGCTAAGAAGGGCAAGAAGCAAGAGGCACCGGAGGCCAGGGAGGGCCTCCGCCGTAGGATCCATCCAGGCAACCGGTGCGGAGATGCTGCGGCCTCATCCGTATAGGATGGGGGCAAGGAGGAGGAGGACGAAGAGGAGAGTGCCTCTTCGCACTCAAAAAAGAGGCCGACGTCCGAGGATGTCGAGGAGGTCCACCCTTCCCCAGCCCCAAAGAGATGACACAGGCCTAAGCTGGTTATACCTGACAGCTCGGATGACGAGAAGTCCGAGGCATCCGAGGAGCTCCCGAAGAAGGGATCCAGGGTCAAGCCCCCTGCCAGCAGGTAAGGTGTCTGTATTTTCAGCTATTATGCTTTCAGTAGTTTGTTTTAGTTGAAGGTTAACCCCTCCGAATTGCAGTCCCCCGCATGAGCGCCCCACCGAGCAAATCTCGGAAGGGACGTCTCCGCCCACTGAGCTGGCGGACAGTGGGTCTATGGCGCACTCCGCGCCTCCTTTGGTCTCCAAAAAGGCTGAGGAGGTGCGGTCCCAAAGAACTCCTCCTCCTTCGAACACGGAGGGGGAGGTAGATGCCGTAATTACCGAGGTCAACACCTCGGTCACCGAAGACTAGGAGGGAGCGTCCCTCCTGGCCGACGAGGGAAAAGAGTCCGGGCCATCCGGACCCCCTTCATCGACCGCTCCCGAGCCTCCGAGGCCCTCAATGGCACATATTCCTCCCAGCGGGGAGGGGGCTGGGGAGCCAACGCCAGTGCCGAACACCTCCGCACGGGCGGTGGTGGGCTGGCCGGACACGCTGGAGGAGTTGGTGAGCAACTCCGTCATCGTCGAAGGGCACCACACCCTTATGGGTGCGGTTATGCAGAGTGTTCGGTCTGTCCAATCTGGACTGAACGACGCTGTCCAAGGCCTTATAACAGGCTTTGAGGTAAGTCAAGTAATGATCCTTCCTCATAATGCGGTTATAGTTCTTAGTTTAAGTAGGCCGCATACATAGCAGCCCCCGAGACTCTGCCAGGATCTTCTAAGAGACCTGCAGAGGATCAAATTTGGTAGGTCGGTTAACAATGTCGACATTTCTGATGCTAACACAGGCGTCTTCCGTGGCCACGGCTGCTAATGCCGCGGCGTTAGAGGAAATGGATCGGAAGCTCAAGCTTTTCGATCAAGAGCTGGACCTTGTCAACAAATGGCATGACGAGGCGCAAGGTAAGCTATGTAAAAAGATGTGTATTTGCCAGATAGGGACTGGCTGGACCATTGACTGATCCTTTATCTTGATGATCTTGCAGCTGCTGCCGTCGAGGTCGAGGGGTTAAAGGAGGCCCTTAAGAAAGCTGAGGCCGAGGCGGCCGAGAAGAGGACAGCCGCTGAGAGGGCGGTGTCCAAGCTTGAGCTGGCCAAGCGTGCCGCTAAGCAGCATGAATCTCGGGTAACCGAGGTCCAAGGGGAGCTCCAGGATGCCGCTGAGAAGCTTGAGGCCCTTGAGAAGGGGCGGGAGGAGCAATCCTCCTGTCTATCCAAGGTGGAGAAAGAACTTCAGGAGGCGAGGAGTGACGCCCGAAGTGTCCAGGAGGAGCTTCGGCAAGCCGCACAAATTGCCAATGGTAAGAAATATTTATTGCAGAGTGTGTTCGGAGGCAACAGACTCGCCCTGCTGATGAGGGTCTGGTGCTCCGCAGGCGTCTTCGCTGAACTCCCAAAGAATGCGGCGGCCGCGGCGAGGCACTATGCCACTCGCGAGGAGGTTCCACGCAGCGGCTCTTTTGGTCACAGTTTCCAGACTTCGGGCGTCCTCCCCTCCTCAGCGATCAAATGAAGCAGCTGATGGAGATGCATCGGATGTCCGAGCTGGCCTTGAAGGACCTCTGTGTTAGGCTGTGGCCGGCCGAGCCCATTCCGGACACCTACTTTGACCTTGTGCAAAGGCTGCGGGAGGCGCCACTCCGGATTGACGCCGTGGAGCGGTCGACGTGCCTTGAGGGGGCGAGGCTCACGTTTGCGAAGATGATGGTTCATTGGCCAAGGATTAATCCAATGGACATGGCCACTGTCCTCCGCCCCAGGGGAAGGAGCATCGCCGCCCCGAGCAGTACTTCGCGCAGGTGATGACCGGAGCGCGGGCGATAGCGGGCCAGTGTTCGAAAAATGTAATGCTTGAGTAGATGTAGCAAGCTTGTACCAAGTGGGATTTATGCTTTATTATGCGTCCGATGAACTTAGTGATTAAATTTTGACTCCTGTGTGGCCGTATGTTTAGTTCTGAAAGCTACCAGTTGTCGGCTTCAGCCCCCAAGTGAATATCATGAAGGGTGTTTTGTTTCCGCACTGTTACCCTTAGCCAATGTCTTGGTGCCCGGAGGCGGTAGTGCGGGAACGAAACCAGGCGATCAGACTATTCGGTTTTACTGCTTTCACTTAGCCTTAGGAGCTTGACGGTGGGGACTAGGGACTAGCCCCCGGTGTATTTGTGATGTACTTGGGGGTCGAAGCCTGTCCTTTCCGATCACATGGTTTGTGTTAAGACAAACCCTTCATGTGACACGGCGAAATCGCCAACGACTTTTAGAGTCCAACCTCGTCATCGGATCGCAGACCCGTTCGCGCTTACTATGACGATCAATTTTCGGCTTTTTCCTCCTGAGGTACTTGACCTGTAAATCACCTGTGCACTTCGAGAGTAATCATATGAATATGCACTGAAGTTATTTCCAGAGATATGAGTATAATGATTTGAGGAGGTACACATATACTCCTTCTGTTGAAGATTTGACCGATACCCATTCGAAAAATTTCCTATACCATTCTGCGAATGATAATCATTGTCTCAAAGAGAACTACTCTGCATATTCAAGTTAGCAGTGACAGATAAATTTTCAATAAGGCACTTCTTCACCCAGATTTGCTTCTTGGGTGAACCAGACCTGCAGTTAGTTCCAACATATCGAGCAAAAACCTTACCATTCTGTTGTTTGAACAATTTGTAGTTTGAGTCATTAGATACATCAGAGAAAGCAGTAATGGTAGTATCATATCCTGACAGAATTGCAGGTTCGAGTGTGTTGCTTTTAGCAAGAACCCAACTCGTTTGTGGATATTGTTTGGGAGTCCAGTAGGTTCCATCCACGTTGAGTTTCCTTTCAAAAACCAATCCTTCCTTTCGAGGATTTTTGTGCAGTATTGACTTCTTGAGCACATCACAAAGGGTTTGATGCCCGTTGAGGCTCTTTAGCATTCCTGCTCAAGCAAGTTTTTTAATCTACAATTTTCATCAGAAATAGCAACAAAATCCTCGGGAGAGGGGTTAGAGATATCATTCATAGTGGTTGCAGTATTCTCGATGTTAGCATTAGAAGTTTCAGCATGTGAATCAGCATTGCTACGTTCTAGGCATTTTAAGCAAGGGGGGACAAAATCATCAGGAAGATGATTGGATTGCTTGGCGAAGAGAGAAGCTTTTTCTTTTGCCAACTCATTGTGAGACTCTTTCAGTGACTCGATTTCTTGATTCATGTTAAGGAGTTCATCTGATAAACTCTCATAGTCAACTATAAGGGAATTATATAGATTGGCAAGATCATCAATACTTGAGGAAAAAGCATCTTGCTCTTCGACCAACTTTTCATTCTTCTCCATCTCTTCGACCAGTAATCCTTTGGTTTTCCTGAGATCTCTCTCAAGCATTTCAAGCTCGTCTTGTTGAGATTTTGCAATCTTGACAAGTTTAGCATAGGCAATGTATTCAGGAGAATATCCATTCATGGATTTTTGGTGTTTTGCTGATACCTGATCCTTATATGATTTTGCCATGAGACAGAATGCAATTGGTTCATCATCACTTGAAGCGTCATCATCAGTATCTGATTCGAGTGAATTTCCAGATGATTCATAGGCAATGAAGGCATTGCTCCTCCCTATCCTTCTGTGAAGATCTTCATCATTTGATTCTGATTCAAATGTCTCATCTTCGGAATCCATTTTCATTTCAGTGTAGACTCTGTTTAGCTAAGAGATTTTCTTCATATTGGATTTGATAGTAGCTTTGGCTTGTACGTTAGTGACTGGTCCCGAATAGGATGGTGGAGATTCATTCTTCTTCGGGAGCTTAGTATGACGATCCATTCGAGTGAATCCATTGCAATGAAGATATTTCGATCTATTGCTTGGCTTTTCCCAGTAGGGGTAGTCAGCTATGAGGTGACCGAACTGTTTGCACTTGAAGCACTTCATTTCTTTTGGGGGTAACTTTCTTGAGGATTGAGGCAAGTCAGATTCGTCATCATTTGTGAGGCATAGCTTTTGTCTTCTAAGATCACTTAGCCTTTCTATGAGCATTTCAAGTTCCCTTGTGATGGTGTGTTGATTTTCAATGTCTTCTTCTTGTGAGCTGCCATAATGAGAGAGGATTTCCCCTTCACCTTCTGAAGAAGATTCTTGATCTGCATTTTCAAGTTCCATCTTTTCTTCGTGAATGGACAACAGCGTCATGATCTCAACATAGTGAAGTTCTTCATAGTCTGGTCTTTGCTTGATTTCAGCTACTATGGGATCGAAGGTTTCATCAAGAGCACTCAGAAGCTTGCTGACCACATCTCTATCGGTGATATCAGTTAGTCCTTGTTGATGAAGTCTTTCGACAATGTTTGTCAATCAATCGGTGAGTTCCATTGCACTTTCCTTACGCAGACTTCTGAACCCAGCAAACATGGCATGAAGCATTTGAGTGTGGGGATCCATTCTGGAAATGAACTCTTCATGAGCATTTTTGATGGCACCCCAGAGTTGCTTTGCAGTGTTGAGCTTTTGGAATCGAAGAAAAATGTCTTTTGACAGACTGCAACAGATGATACCTTTTGCTTGAGCATACAACTGCAGATTGGCTTTGTCATTGGAATTTGGATCATCCGATCGCTGAATGGTGTAACCATTTTCCACAATCTGCCACAGATCAAAGTTGATAGCTTGAATTCTAATTGTCATTCTTTCCTTCAGGTAGAGATAGTCATTTCCATCGAAGATAGGAAACCTCTCAGAGTGCGAGGATCTACCTGCATACAACATACTCAAAACTCCAAGAACGTTAGACCTTTAATAAGCAGAGACAGCGAGTACCTGCTCTGATACCAATTGTTAGGACCGAGAGTATATCGACCAGAGGGGGTGAATGGGAGATTCAAAAATTCTTTCGAATGTTTTCAGTTGATCCCAAACACAGCAGCAGAAATAAGGTTCGGTAGAAATGAATTCAATCATGCATACTATTGAGGAACAAAACCATCGATGTAGGATGCAATAATGGTTCGAGCATACGAAGTAACAGGCTTGACGATAACGATGGTAATGCAATATGCCAACAGAAACAATATCATAACAGAGAACTGGGAAAGAAGAGCGGTGGACAATTGTGAAGCAAAAACTGTAATGAGGTAAATGATCACAACATAGTATATAACAAGGACTAAGATAGCAAGACAGGATGATGAGGGTACAACAAGGAGGGCAATGAATGATAACTGTCACAGCGATAATGAAGTCGAATGATATGCAACAGGGAACAACTGATTAGATAACTATCGTCACAGAGCACATATGAAGACTGCCGAAAGTAATGAAGTGAAGTAAATTTAACCAGTGGTGCTCGATGGCGACAAAGAGATTTGGTAGACCAGTTCACCCTTCTGCCAAAGGGCTACGTCTGGTTGGAGGGGTTGTGACTTAACACGAAAGATAAACTCTCTTCACCTATTTTCCTTCAACTCAAAGCTGATCAGACTACAGTTGATTTCACTCGCGGTAGATACTTGTCGGCAATCTCCAAACCTTCGGTCGACCTTCGCGAACCACAATCACTCTTGGTTGCTGAAGATCTAGCTCGGTGAAGATAACAACTCTTCAACACTCGAGCCGAAACCTATCCGTCTAGAGAGTGTGCAGCTCTCAAGAGTAATAGGTACAAGAACTCTAACTCAGAACTATTGTGATGCTCAACCACTGTCTAAGTTTGGGCTCTTGATTTTCTCCCGATGGATCTTAAACTCAAATCACTCGGAGAGGGGGTGCTCAGATCAATCTTCTCAGAAATCTTAAGCAAAGCAGCCACCGGACAAAGCCGACGCGGGGTGGCTATTTATAGTCACAACCTTCCCTGGTGGGAAATGACCATTTTGGACACGAGGTCCAGCCAATGGCCAACCAAGATGTTTGCAACGGTAACATTACATGAGGAACAAGTAATGCTAACTCCTCGGTCTCAGACAAATCTCTCGCAGAGAAGAAGAACACAGTCTCTTGCTGGCAAGTATTTGCTCGGAACACAAAGAGATTTCTCTCGCAACTTTCATTGGTTTTGGGTTAAGCATAACAGCGGATCTAAGCTTGGAGACCCTATACCCCTCTTAATAATACGGAGGTCCTATAACTCAAAAGAATGAAAGAAGAACGAAGAAATGAATACTACGTCTTCACTTTGTCTTCGACTTCCATTCACTGCAGTCAATTTCTTCGGACAACTCCGAACCAAATGCTTTGCTTCAGCAGTAAGCTTTCAAGGGGTTAATTCCTTCACATCAATCTTCTCGTCTACATGACTTCAATAGATATAGATCGTTTTTCTCTGCAACGCAGATATGCTTCAGTGAAGTTCCCAGGACTTAGCACCAGAGACAACATTCTCTTCGGTTTTGTATGGACTATTTCTCTCTGTATGCACTAGCAAACAAATTAGTCCATACCTGTTTCTGTCAACAATCTGCAAAACATAGGAAGGCAGATATTGTACCAATAGAAAACCTTCTTCTTAACTTCATCTCCGGGTAAACCTGCAAGCTTAAATAATCCACAAATTTCATCCACATGTATCAAATGCATATCATGATGTTTCGTTTCGTCTCCTGCATAAGGATTAGCTAGCAGTTGTTCTATCAAACCCGAAGGAATTTCATAACCAATATTTTCAGTAGGTGCAGTAGGTTGAGGGGCAACTCTTTGTGTTTCCGGTCGAGGTGAAGATACCCCGAACAAACCCCTCAAAGGATTATTTTCCAGAGTAACAAGTGACAATAAATTTCAGCATGTAGTATAAGTTTTTCCTTACCGATTTCCACTTACCAAGAGCGCTTCACTCCCTGGCAACGGTGCCAGAAAAGAGTCTTGGTGACCCACAAGTATAGGGGATCAATCGTAGTCCTTTCGATAAGTAAGAGTGTCGAACCCAACGAGGAGCAGAAGGAAATGACAAGTGGTTTTCAGCAAGGTAATTTCTACAAGCACTGAAATTGTAGGTAACAGGTAGTTTGCTAGCAAGATAATTTGTAACGGACAAGTAACGGTAACGGTAAATAAAGTGCAGCAAGGTAGCCCAATCCTTTTTGTAGCAAAGGACAGGCTGGAACAGTCTCTTATAATAAGCAAAGCATTCTTGAGGGCACACGGGAATTTCATCTAGTCACTTTCATCATGTTGGTTTGATTCACGTTCGCTACTTTGATAATTTGATATGTGGGTGGACCACTGCTTGGGTGTTTTTCTTACTTGAACAAGCCTCCCACTTATGATTAACCCCCTCCCAAGCATCCGCAACTATGAAAGGAGTATTAAGATAAAATCTAACCATAGCATTAAACATATGGATCCAAATCAGTCCCTTACGGAATAGCGCATAAACTAGGGTTTAAGCTTCTGTCACTCTAGCAACCCATCATCTAATAACTACTCCACAATGCATTCCCTTAGCCCCAAAGATGGTGAAGTGTCATGTAGTCGATGTTCACATAACACCACTAAGGGAATCACAACATACTTATCATCAAAATATCGAACACATATCAAATTCACAAGATTACTTGCAACATGACTTCTCCCGTGGCCTCAAGAACAAAGGTTACTACTCACAAATAATATTCATGCTCAAGATCAGAAGGATATTAAATAGCATAATGAAAGTGCTAGTTATCGACTAGAGGGGGGGTGAATAGGCAATTTTTATGAAAGTCTTCAAAACACGAGGTCTTTGAAGACAAACAATCAAATTGAACCTATATGATATGCAGCGGAAGATAGACTACACTAGACAGGCCATAATCAAGTAAGCAATATAATGAAAGCACAAAGACTAATAGCAGCTAGGTAGAACAGATCGGAATGGAAGACAGAATGAAGCCATACAGGTAATAGTCTTCGCACAGTGAAGTTAAACAGATTAGGCAAGCAAGCAATGACTTCACGAAGACAAACTGAAATGTAAAGGAGGTGGGGGATAGAACCAGTAGCTTGGTGAATACAAGGATTTGGTAGACCAGCTCCAGTTGCTGTGACAACTATACATCTGGTTAGGGAGGCTGAGATTGAACTCAGAAGACCACGTCTTCACCTTATTCCCCTTGAGCTAAGGACACCCAGTCCTCGCCCAATCACTCAGGTAAGTCTTCAAAGTAGACTTCCAAACCTTCACAGACTCTGTTCACTGGCGATCCACAATGACTCTTGGATCCTCAGAACGTGATGCCTAACTGGCTGGAGGATACACAGTCCTCAAGTGTAACAAGTCTTCGGGTCACACGGACAAAAAGACTTCAGTGATGCCTAACACTCTTTGGCTCTGGGTGTTTTGGGCTTTGTCCTCGCAAGGATCTCTCTGTCAAAGGCTTCGGAGCTGGGTTGTTCTCAAACGATAAAAGCCATGCACTAACTCCGAGCAGCCACCAATTTATGGTGTAGGTGGTGGGCTATTTATAGCCAGGAGGCAACCCGACATAATATGTCCGAAATGACCCTGGGTCACTAAGGAACCGACACGTGTCCAACGATCGGATTTTCAAACACACGCGGCAGCTTGGCTTGGGCTACAAGCAAAGCTAACTCATCCAACTCTGGATAAGATTTGCTCTCATAGTCTTCACTCGAAGACATAGGATTTGAGTTGAGCATCACGTCAGTCTACTGACTTTGTTCACTTGGACCCCACTTAGCATTTCAGTGGTTCCTATGACTCAATAAAGAAGAAAAGGAAACTACGAAAGAAACTATGTCTTCGTACTCCATAGTCTTCAAGTGAATGTCTTCACACATCATTATCTTCAACGTGAATGTCTTCACGAACCACCATTGTCTTCAATGTCTTCATACATTTTTAGGGGTCATCTCTGGTAGGAAAACCGAATCAATGAGGGACTTCTACCTGTGTTATCCTACAATTCTCACAAACACATAAGTCCCTCAACCACGTTTGTCGTCAATACTCCAAAACCAACTAGGGGTGGCACTAGATGCACTTACAATCTCCCCCTTTTTGGTGATTGATGACAAACTGGTTGAAGTTTTCAACGGGGATAAAATTATGTGAAAGTTAAGGTATGTGGTCATTGGCTTTATAAGTTGAAAGATGCTCCCCCTGAAGATGTGCATACAAATGTTTTGCCTTTGAATGCAAATGCACATGGCAGGTTTTGCTTTGTGGAGATCTTCTTTAGCTCATGAAGACAATTCATCATGCATACACAAATGTAATGAAGATAATGAAATGCATAATGAGAAATGAGCGTCTGCAGAATGACTTAGTGCGGAATTTATCATCGCAGTAAACGGTAGCAGCAAAAGTGGCAGACGACCATCAAGTTTAAGTGTTACAACTCAAAAACCAACAGTTCAAGAACGAGAGTTGTAAATACTTAGCAAAAATAAGCACCCGACCCATATGGACCCACTTGAAGACTATCAACTCATATGCTTCTCCCTCTTTTGTCATGAATGACCAAAAAGGTTTGAAGACATAGAGTGTCTATGCGTTCCCAGGCGGTGAAGATGTTGGGGCAGCAGGATCAACGTTGGAGTGGGGCAGTGCAGAGGGGCCTGGTGCAGAATCTTGGTGCAGTGAAGCCATCGCAGGTGAAGTGGCGTCATCTTCTTCATCAATGACTCTCACAACAACAGTTGGAGCCGAAGATGAATGCTCTGAATCTTCAATGGAAGGAGTTGGACGCCAACTTGCAGACTGTGGAGGCCTGGAGTCAAACTTGAAGCATTCAGTGAAGCCATCTTCTTGAAGATCATCTTCAGAACAGAGCATTGTAAGGCTCTTCCAGGCATGCCGACAGGCTTCATGAGCAACAAATGAATTCTTGGTTACAAGGTTGCGAATGCGATTGACATCAACCAGAAGACTTTGCATTTGGCGCTTCATCCAATCATGATGCCTATCTTGTTTCTGATGAAGCGACACGAGAAGATCTCTGTCATTCAGGACGCGAGTATGCTTCTTAGGCCTTTGGGCTACTGTGCTGGCTGTTGCATCAGTGTTGGCATGATGCGGTAGCCTAAGCTAACCTACAAGAGGACCAGCAATAGTAGTGATTGGATTTGGCACATGAATCCCTTTAAGTGGTTGAGTGAAGCTTTGGAAGGCGGCATTGTCTTGGCGAACATGCTCCTTTGCAGGCTCAGGGTATATGGCTTCATGAGACATATCCACTTTAGGCAGAAATACAACATGGTTGCACGCTGAAGCTTGATAGTTGATTGTGGAGTGAAGCTTAATGAGCCGCATAACCCATGGAGCATAGAACTTGAGGCCAAACAGATCAATTCCTGAGGCAGTCAACTGACGGATGAAGAAGTATTGAGTATTGAATCTGATGCCATTGATGATATAGAAGACCAATGTCTTCATGGTGCCCTCAATCTTGGCATGAGGAGAATGCCCCTTAATTGGCCAGAGACTATGCCTCAATATGTGATAGATAGTGCGGGGCAGATACTCGAGGTCACTGACATAGAATTCTTTGGGGTATTCAGCATCAACTGGCAATGGCTTCATCATACTGAGCATTTGACTCATGTTGGGCTCAGGCTTCTGGAAGACACTTTGCAATTCTTGCTCATAGCGCTGACAACCTGGCTCATACAGATCACCAGGAGTGGGCAGGGAAGTGAGCTCGATGATATCTTGAGCTTTGGCTTCATGATGAACATCACCTGTCATCCACTCGAGGACCCATGTCTTCGGATCCCTGTTGTAGCCTGAGAAATGAATGGTGGCAAAGAACTGCAGCAGAAGCTCTTCATTCCAATGCTCCTTGTCGACGACAAAGGGGAGCAGGCCAACCTCTCAAAAGCAGTCAAGAGCATCTTCAAGGCATGGCAGCCCAGCAATGGCATCACAATCCAGACGCTTATGGGGAAAGATCCTGTCTTGATTGTAGAGAATGCATGAGTAGTAGCTGCGTTGCTGGTGGCTCCAGAACCTGTCAGAGGTGATGTTTGGCTTCTTGTATGGATTCTTGGCCGAGTCAAAGAATGTGTTGTGCTCTCTGAAGCTCAAGACACTGAAAGCACCCTGACTTGTAACAGCACTTGGAAGCCTTGGCAGTCTGGGCTTTGGCTTCTGTATTTGAGGCCTTTGCTCGACATGGTAATTATATTGGGGACCATGAGTAACTAGAGGCGTCATAATTGGCCACTTGATGCTGATGAGCTCACCCTCACGATTGAAGGCCCTTGCCATTGTGTGTGGAACAGGTGGAGCAACAGCAACATCCGAATGGCTGAAGATCTTTTGTGGCGTGAGGGGCTTTAGACTGAGGGGTGGCTTCAGGAGGAGCATTTACTTCAGCCATGACCACGTCATTGGCTTCAGTGGCAGTGGCATTTGCATCATCAGGTGCAGGAGCTTCAGTGGTTTCAACAACTGGCGGGTCAGGCACAATCACATCTTCATGTACAGCTGGTTCAATGGTAGGGGGAATAACTTCATGATCTACTTCTTCTCTTTCATCGGCTGATGCAGCCAGAATATCTTCAGCCTCCTTGGCTTCAGACTCTTGAGCAGTAACTGAAGAGATGGCTTCAGGAAACACTTGATGTGCTACTGAGCTTGTGGTGTGCACATCCTCTTCAGGAAAGCTTGACATGGAGACCGTGGGGCTAGGGCCTCTGCGAAGCCTTCGAAAAGAGGGCGACGCCTTCGGCAGCACGTTCGGGCCAGGCCCGGGGGCTCCTGTCGGTGCAACAAACCTTGGCGTGTGTTGCCCGAACTATACATAGGCACAAGGGCAAGATTACAGCAACAAGACAAGACCAAGCGGAAGAGATAGCTCTTTGAGAAATCAAAGGGCGGATCAAGAAGACCAACACAAGCCAAAGGAACAAGATATCACTAAGGAAAAACCTCCCTTGCCGGGCAGGCGAGCCTGGTCAGGTCGAGGCCACCCCGAAGACAAGTCCCAAGACCTCCCCGGTAAGGATTGCCGGGGCCACTGGCGGCATGCATCCCCGCCAAGACTCCACCGCTCCACCGCACAGCGACGCAAGTCACTTATCAGTGTGGTGTCGAGCCCCCAAGTGATTAAGTGGTTGTCATTTGACATGTGGCAGCCATTTAAAAGGAAGATCACCTCTATATGACACCCATCCAGAGGCGTGTCACACAGACAGACAAGAGGGTGGTTAAGCGGCGCGACAGGCTTGCCGGGCTGCATCCTCAGCGTGACACCTAGCAGTGCATTTAATGCACTTTGTCCTAACTGCCAGAGTTAGGTATGATAGCACTGTTGGCTATCTAATCAGTAGGTAACGACTGATTTGCCACTATGGTAACCCCTTAGCCTATAAAAGGAGGGACATGGCAACCTCAGAAAGGATTCGGACCCTTGTACACTCTTACGCGCGTAGCTGCTCTCCCCGAGACGACCTTGCCGGGCTTGAGCGTTGCGTGTGCACCACGGTCCTCCCATCAATCCACCAAAGCAGGAGTAGGGTTTTACACTTCCCAGCGGCCCGAACCTGGGTAAAAACCACCAGCGTCGCCCTTGCCGTGCTGCCTCATGGTCTCCGCTATTTGTGCAACGCGCCCTTCCCCCTTGCCGAACCACAAGGGGCTGACAGCCCCATAGGTGATCGTGTTCTGTCACGACACTCAGCCCTGGCCCCACCTGTCATACTAATGGGCTAGGCAGCTATGTGTATAAAAAGTAATTCGGACTTTTTAAATTAATTCCAGAAAATCTAGAAAAACATTAAAACTTTGAAAATTAATAGAAAATAAACTGTAACTCTGATGAAAATAATTTATATATGAAAAATGATCAAAAAAACAAGACGAATCCGAATACGCCATCCACATACCTGCCACATGTCTTTAACACTACAAACATGGAACCTTCCCCTTCGGTTCGTTTCTCCTATAAATGTCAGGAGCTGGGAAAATATTCCCAAAAATTTTCTCGCTCCACCTATAACACTTAGCACAGCATTAGGTCACCCCTAGCATAACGTATTGCCATGTCATGCATTGTGATGCATTTGATTGCTCTGTTATTCATCGTGTTCCCCCTCCGTTACTTCTTTTATGGTAGACCCCAAGACCGCTGATGATCTAGTGATCGTCTACTTTGTTGCACATCCGTTTTCACCAGCAGAGCTTTCAGGCAAGCAAAACCCCCTTGATCATTCACATATCGCCAATTCCTTCTCTCTCATGCTTGCATTAGATTTTTCTACTGTTGTTCGATAGGTCCTATTCAGATGCATAGCCTGCTTTTGTAACCTGCTATTGTTACCTTACTTGTTATCCTATATGCTTAGTATAGGTTGAGTAGTGATCCATCTGTGACCCCTCACCTTGTCCCTGTTGCCCCCGCTTCATCATCGATGACTCGATCAACGTGATCGATGTGCAGAGACCAACACATCACCGCACACGCCCTTAGTTGTACGACTCTGCAGAGCTACTATCGAGTGCCGAGGGTGATACCGCGTAACGCACTCCTGATGATATCTATGTAGTGTAGCTAATCGGTCGTGGATTATGGAGGGTGATTCCTCCTTCTCCACTCCCGATGACGACTCTGTCGTGCAACACCTCAAGTGTGAACCCTTCAAGGGTGATTCCTCCAAGTTCACCTTGATGGTCACGTCGAGTGGAAATCCATCGAGGGTGATTCCTTGGATTTCCCCCTTGATGTTATGGACACACGGTTACCTCGACTTTACCTCAGAACCTTGTTGAAGTCAGGTCAGCCCTGAGGGGTACCCGTGGGAGTTACTACAGTCGGGTTGATTGTGAGGGTACCCACGAGATAAGTACGCGGCACGGACGGGCATTCTTAGCCCTTGTTGTCAGTCCGCAAGATGGGGCGAGGGGACCACAGATCGTGGATCATTGATCGTCTCCACGTGCTCCCAAGACACTAACGGGTTTGGATATGTGATCTAAGTAGGCCTCTGGCCTTTTCGCACTAACCACCATGCGGGAATAAGTATGGTCACTCGGTGTCGTACGGTTCTCCAAAAGCTCTTCAAACGTTAGCGATTGAGCGGCGCGTGCCCGGTTGGACGGGAACCACCTGCGCTTGTATTAGGGGGTGGGTCTGCTCCAGGCCACGTACGCAACGCCCAGGAGTGCAAAGGGCGATGGGCCCAAGACCCCTGAGTGCTTAGGATGTAGACAGGCGTGATGGCCTCTCTGTTGAGCCTAGGTAGGACTACGGCGTGTTGATCAGCCGAGGCCGGGCATGACCCGTTAAAGTGTGTCCGGCCGGAGTTAATCGAGCGTGTTGGGTAAGTTGGTGCCCCCTACAGGGAAGTATATCTATTCGAATAGCCGTTGATGACCCAAAAGTATAGGGGATCTATCATAGTCCTTTTGATAAGTAAGAGGGTCGAGCCCAACGAGGAGCAGAAGGAAATGACAAGTGGTTTTCAGCAAGGTATTTTCTGTAGGCACTGAAATTGTCGGTAACAGATAGTTTGATAGTAAAGTAATTTGTAACGAGCAAGTAATATTAACGGTAACAAAAGTGTAGCAAGGTAGCCAAATCCTTTTAGTAGCAAAGGACAGGCCGGAACAGTCTCTTATAATAAGTAAAATGTTCTCAAGGACACACGGGAATTTCATACAATCACTTTCGTCATATTGGTTTGATTCTTGTTCGCTACTTTGATAATTTGATATGTGGGTGGACCGGTGCTTGGGTGCTGTTCTTACTTGAACAAGCCTCCCACTCATGATTAACCCCTCTCACAAGCATCCGTAACTACGAAAGAAGAATTAAGATAAAATCTAACCATAGCATTAAACATATGGATCCAAATCAGCCCCTTACGGAATAGCGCATAAACTAGGGTTTAAGCTTCTGTCACTCTAGCAACCCATCATCTAATAACTACTCCACAATGCATTCCCTTAGGCCCAAAGATGGTGAAGTGTCATGTAGTCGACATTCACAAAACACCACTAAGGGCATCACAACATACACATCATCAAAATATCAAAAGAATATCAAATTCACATGATTACTTATGACAAGACTTCTCCCATGTCCTCAAGAACAAAAGCAACTACTCACAAATCATATGCATGCTCAAGATCAGAGGGATAATAAATAGCATAATGGATCTAAACATATAATCTTCTACCAAATAAACCAACTAGCATCAACTACAAGATGTAATCAACACTACTAGTCACTGATGACCCATAAGTATAGGGGATCAATCATAGTCCTTTCGATAAGTAAGAGTGTTGAACCCAACAAGGAGCATAAGGAAATGACAAGTGGTTTTCAGCAAGGTAATTTCTGCAAGCACTGAAATTGTCGGTAAAAGGTAGTTTGATAGCAAGATAATTTGTAACAAGCAAGTAACGGTAACGATAAATAAAGTGCAGCAAGGTAGCCCAATCCTTTGGATGGCAAAGGACAGGCCAAAATGGTCTCAGATAATAAGCAAAGCATTCTTGAGGGCACACGGGAATTTCATCTAGTCACTTTCATCATGTTGGTTTGATTCACGTTCGCTACTTTGATAATTTGATATGTGGGTGGACCGGTGCTTGGGTGCTGTTCTTACTTGAACAAGCCTCCCACTTATGATTAACCCCCTCGCAAGCATCCGCAACTACGAAAGAAGTATTAAGATAAAATCAAACCATAGCATTAAACATATGGATCCAAATCAGTCCCTTATAGAATAGCGCATAAACTAAGGTTTAAGCTTCTGTCACTCTAGCAACCCATCATCTAATAACTACTCCACAATGCACTCCCTTAGGCCCAAAGATGGTGAAGTGTCATGTAGTCAACATTCATATAACACCACTAAGGGGATCACAACATACTTATCATCAAAATATAGAACACGTATCAAATTCACATGATTACTTGCAACATGACTTCTCTAGTGGCCTCAAGAACAAAGGTAACTACTCACAAATAATATTCATGCTCAAGATCAGAGGGATATTAAATAGCATAATGGATAAGAACATATAATCTTCCACCAAATAAACCATATGGCATCAACTACAAGATGTAATCAACACTACTAGTCACCCACATGTACCAATGTGAGGTTCCGGTACAAAGATTGAACACAAGAGATGAACTAGGGTTTGAGATGAGATGGTGTTGTTGAGGATCTTGATGGAGATTGGCCTCCCAAAGATGAGAGGGTTGTTGGTGATGACGATGGCTTTGATTTCCCCCTCCGGGAGGGAAGTTCCCCCGGCGGAATCGCTCCGCTGGAGGGCAAAAGTGCTCCCGCCCAAGTTCCGCCTCAAGACCTTATTTTTTCTAGGTCAAAAGACCTTATATACCAGAAGATGGGCACCGGAGGTGGGCCAGGGTGCCCACCACCCACCAGGGCGTGCCTGGAGGTGCTGGCGCGCCCTGGTGTCTTGTGGGCACCTGGCAGCCCCCCTCTGGTAGTTATTTTCTCCAGTATTTATTATATATTCCAAAATAATTCTCCGCAAAATTTCAGCTCATTTGGAGATGTGCAGAATAGGTATCTCTGACATAGCTTTTTCAGGTCCAGAATTCCAGCTGCCGGTATTCTCCCTCTTTGTGTAAACCTTGCATATTTTGAGAGAAAAGACATTAGAATTACTCCATAAAGTGTTATTATGCATAAAAACATTATAAATAACAATAGGAAAACATGATGCAAAATGGACGTATCAACTCCCCCAAGCTTAGACCTCGCTTGTCCTCGAGCGAAAGCCGATATCGAAAATCATGTCCACATGTTTAGAGAGAGAGAGGTGTCAATAAAAACAAAATACATACATAGTAGCATCATGCATATTATTATAACAGCAACAAACTTCATCACAAAACTTTATCATATAGCTTTATCATATAACTTCTCATGAACAAGTAACAATTCATCACAATATTGAAGTAAAAAGCATAAACCTTATTGAAAACCAACAAACTATGTTCTCAGTCAACTTTGCAACTACAATTCATCATATTTTCAGAAAGGGTCATGTATCGGAGCCTTTTGGCAAGTCCACATACTCAACTATCATTTAATCTTCTATGGTTGCTAACACTCACAACATATATGAGCAAAAAGTTTCAATCGGACACATAGAAAGATAGGGGCTTATAGTTTCGCCTCCCAACTTATTCACCTCAATGGCAATGTCAACAATAATAACTGATGCTCACTCATATCCAACTGGGTATATGTGCCTAGATCTGTCCCCACCACATGATGCTTGCCAAAGAGAAAATAAAAAGGAATAGGGGAAATACTTTGACTCTTGCATAAAAGGTAAATACATAAAAGTAAAAGATAGGCCCTTCGCAGAGGGAAGCAGAGGTTGTCATGCGCTTTTTGATTTTGTATGCACAATCTCTTAATGCAAAAGAATGTCACGTTATATTTCCCCTTATGATAGCAACCTTTATTATGCAGTCCATAGCTTTTATTACTTTGCCATCACAAGTTTGTACAACGCTTAATTTCTCTTACACTAAAGGATCGAACACATTTAGAAGCAATTTTTATTGCCATTTTGCACTGATGACAACTTACTTGAAGGATCTTACTCAATCCATAGGTAGGTATGGTGGACTCTCAAAGCATGAGTTTGGGTTTAATGTTTTTGGACGCACAAGTAGTATCTCTACTTAGTGCGGAATTTTGGCTAGCAAAGATGTCGTGGTTTTGTCACGGAAGATGCCCTTGTGAAAGTACTTAGGTGTGGAGCCATCGCAATGTAGGTTAGCTTGAAGGGGTTGAATGGGACGAGAGACACAAGGTTTACCCAGGTTCGGCCCCTCACAACGAGGTAACAGCCTACTCCTGCTTTTGTTGACTATTGCTTGAATATCGATTACAAGGGAGTGGAATCACCTGACCTAGCTTTCGATCAATTGTCTCTTGAGTTAACCCGTCGCAGGGTCTCGCCTTTATATACACAGGTCAAGGCCCTGGGCTTACAAGAGTCCAAGTCGGATCACACAACGTGACCAACTCGGTTTCTAATTCGCCTTGCCTTGCTAGGCAAGTCGCCATCGGGCGGCTTACACTTCCAGGTATTGGGCCCTTAAACAGGCCCGCCTCTTTAAGCCACCCCCAGTCTTCATGTCTTCTTTGGCCCATTTAAGCCTTTACTCTTGAGTTGCCAACAGTGTAACCCGGCCCCTCCTGGGCGGGTCACACCGCGGGGTTATATCCCCAACATTAGGCCCCAGATTGATTTGAACTTGTTCAGGTCAATCTTCACTGCTTCTGGTTGGCGAGTCTTCTTTGATTCTTTCCCACGCTTAATCTGAACAAATCATCGTAACCCACCATGACATCATGCGAAATAAATCCAGAAAAAACCTATGAGATCACAACGGATCTTTTCACATTAATTGGTCGTTCGAGAATCGAGGCGCCTCTACTGTTGAGATAATCATCACACCCCCTCAATTTTCGCGCATGCCATTTTATTGTTTCCTTATAAATAGGGACGGGGGGCTCCCTTTTTCACTTTTAGCCCCATCTCCCTCTCTTCTTCTTCTTCCTCTCACTGCATGTCGCCACCGGAGCTCCGCCGTCACCACTGAGCTACGTCAACCGTTCCGTCAAGGCTGCTGCATCAACCCGTTGAAACCAGAGAACTGCGGCGCCCCTCCGCTCTTCACTCCAATCTTCAGGTAAAGCTCCTTCCTTGGTTCATATCCACATTAGGATGCCCTAGTTCACGAAGTTCGTCGCAGTTCATCCAAGTTCATCCAAGTTCATCCATCTGTTGCTTAGAAAATGTAACCCAATCCAAAAGTATATACAGTTAGAACGGCCATTGTTTTTTAACCTGTATCTTGCATCTTAGATAGATCCTTTTTCTCTTTGAATCAACGCGTAGCCCGCTGGTTCTTCTCTGCTGCATCTTATGTTTAGAAATAACTTTTCTTTTTGAGCTGTCGTAGATCCGTAAATATAGCCGCATCTTGCAAAACTTGTTTGTCCAATACTTAGCAAAATTTCAACAATCTTTATTTCATAAACAACTGACCCACCGTTCTTTGTTCGGGCGGCTTAAATAACAACTTTGTAACCCACCAGAACCTGGCCAGCTCAACCATGAAATTGTAACTCGCCATATATTAGTCACCCTGAGAGTTATCTTACCTTCTCATAAGGGCAGTTGCAAGATTTCTCCATGCTTCATAATAAAGATTTAGCTTGTATCCATAATCAGCTTGCAGCTACTAAATTATCTGCATAACCTTTAAACGGCTCATCACCATAATATTAATTCGCCACGCTTTTATCTCCAGGCCGTAGCTTTTAACCCGCCAACAATGACTAGGGCTCCCACTTCTTGCGACTGGGCTGTTAGCATAGTATCCGAGCTCTCGTTAGGTGAATATGTAGACATGGGAGTTTTGCCATCCAAAGAAGTTATTCACTGGCGGGTTCCCGGCTCTGAAACTACTCCTCAACCCCGGGAAGGCGAAGTGATTGTCTTTTCGGATCATCTCCTCCGCGGCTTCTCACCGCCCGGGTCAAAGTTCTTCCGAGATGTTCTGCACTTCTATAACCTTCATCCTCAAGACATTGGCCCCAATTTCGTCTCCAACATATGCAAGTTTCAAGTTTTCTGTGAGGTGTACCTTCAACAAGAGCCTGAGGTTGACCTATTCAGAAAATACTTTTATCTCAACCGCCAAACCGAGATGACAAATGGGCCTTGTCTCGAACTTGGCAGGATTTCCATTCAAAGGCGAAGAGACATCATTTTTCCTGCAGCCACATTGCCTAGTCACCCCAAAGACTAGAACTACACTTGGTTTTACTGCCAAGATACCTCTCCAACTGATGAAAATCCCCTGCCAGGTTTCTGTCCTTTCCGGCTCAGCCCAAGTCACGAGCTTCCGGACCATATCACTGTCGCAGAATGGGCCAAATATTCATCTATATTCTCAAAGATAAGAGCTCTAGTAGCCAGCAGCTTATCCGGAGTTGATCTGGTCCGTTGTTGGGTCTCTTGGAGAATCTTACCATTGAGCCGGCGCAGTGGCTTAATGTGTAAATACATAGGTGATCAGAAGGATCCTCAGCACTATAACGAGACATCCTTGACTGATAAGGAAACCATTGACATGGTTAAAACATTGCTTGGAGAGCCTCTGGATAATTGCCGTAAAGTGGGATTAAACCCCTTCTGTATGCTTAACCCGGCTCCAGCTGTAAGTATCTTGGATGAACCTTTCTCCTCATATATCCATTTTTTATATTGTTTATCCTTAACTTATTGCACATATGTACCTGTACACAGGCCGACTCTTCTTTCTGGAAGAAGAAATTGCAAGCCGCCGTGCCAATTAAAAATGCTAAAGGAAAGACTCGCACGTTGGCTCGCCGCAAGAAACCATCAGCTGAAGAGCTGCTCAAACTTGATGATGAATCAGAGGTAGAACTTGAATCCCTTGGTCTTTTCTTTATGCAACTTATTGACGTTGATCCCTCTCAGGAAGAGGCAGAGACCAGTCATGTCGATGCCGCAGAGGTAACTATAATTTCCTCCGGCTCAGAATCCTTACCAAGAAAGAAAATTCGGCGGGTCGTCCGGAAGGTGAAATTTTCTCATCCTCTTGCTCACTTGGATCCCAACTTTCTTTTGAAGAAACAGCAACATGAGTCAAGACACCCGACCCGGAGCGGCGGCTCTCAAGATCTCGTCTCCGGCTTACCTAACACACCTACTCCTCGCAAGCGTCGAAATGAGGTGCCGTATGACCCGGACTTTCTCTATCCATTAGCTGGCCTCACACGGCAACCTCTTAATCCTTCCGACTCAAATTATCAGGGGACGCCTCCGTCATCCGGCGACTCCACTGGAACTCAAATGCCCACTTTCAAGATCGCCCAGGGGTAAGTATTTTCATTTGTTCATAAATGACTTGCAGTGATATACTTATGAACTTTATATCTTTGTCGCAGAGGTGTTGCCAAGGCAGGCAAGAAACCAAAGCTGGGCGGGTCTTCAAAGGATTCCAAAATTGCTGAACCAGAGAAGCAGACAGCAGAAATTTCTGAGGCCCTCATTCAAGATCCTGAAGAGCCTGTCAATGACCCACCATCGTCAATTGATGCTACCGTCCTTGACCAAATGGACACCGATATTAACCCAGCAGCCAGCCATGACCCGCCGAGCCCTAAATCGCCTACTCCTCCGAAGCCAGCCAAAGAGATCCCCCTTGAGAAGAACTCTGATGATGTGACTATCACTGGGATGGCTTATACAGCGCCAGGGGCCTCCACTGTACTAGCCAAGCATAGTACCAAGGAAGAATCTCCTTCCTTGGAAAAGGGCAAGGCCAAACTGGACCTGGAGAGCTACTCCTCCTTCAGTGCATGCGACGTGTATGCAGGCTATTTGAGCCACCTTAACACAAGTCAAGATATGGATGCTGGGCTTGTTCAACTCATGAAGCAGAAATATGAGGTATGAGACCATCCCTCTCCTCTTTAGCCTTGCAGATATACTTATATTCATAGTAGCCCCCAAGTATAGAGCATAGGAAAGTAATGAGTATGCTGTAGACTTGTAAACTTTTTCCAAATTGTAGCCCCCAAGGGCCGGCTTAACTTAACAAGATGAGCCGGGACTTATAGTTCATAAGAAATCCAAATATGTAGCCCCAAGGGCCGGCTTAAGCTGACAAGATGAGCCGGGTCTCAATGACCTTAATAGAATCAAACATGTAGCCCCCAAGGGCCGGCTTAAGCTGACAAGATGAGCCGGGTCTCAATGACCTTAATAGAATCAAACATGTAGCCCCCAAGGGCCGGCTTAAGCTGACAAGATGAGCCGGGACTTATAGTCACTTAAGAAATCCAAATACGTAGCCCCCAAGGGTCGGCTTAACTTAACAAAATCAGTCGGGTCAAAATTTAAAATGACCTACATTAGCCCCCAAGTGCCAAGTATATTGTTGGCAATGTGCTTGGGACTTAAGTTTAATTATATCACTTGCTCCTTGTGTGGTAATCATTGCTTCAGTACTGTATTTCAGGAGGAGTTGAATGTGAAGGAGTCACATCTCGGTGACTTAAAGAAGAATATTGAGCTGCAACAACCTGAAACTTCCAAGGCCGAGTTAAAGATGAAATCTTCACTGGAAGAAATTGAGAAAATCAAAGCGGGTTTTGATGCTAAGAGAACTGCCTGGGAGTCTGACAAGGCTGCACTGCTGAAGAGAGCCGAAGAGGCCGAAAATCAACTTAAGCCGGTGACTGACGAGCTTGCCGACTTAAAGCAACACGTACTCTACATGACCACCGCCATTTTCGGTAAGTTAAACATTTGTACTTCATCATTAGTTTAATATTTCTTTGACCCGCCAAGCGATTCACACTAGATAATATCTAACCCGCCTGGCGACTCTTGAACAGGCCCCAGAAGCGCCAATCTTGGCCAGAACATGTTGCACAAACTGAAGGCGGTGTATTCATTGGCCGAACAGTTATACGCTGGGACGCAACGCACCCTTGCAGCTTTGTCATGCGAAAAGAAGCCTCCAACTCTAATCAAGACGGTCTTAGATCAACTATCAATGGCGTCGGCTCAAATTGAAGAGATTAAATCGAGCCGGAGCCATTGTTGCTCTAGGCCGGGCGAAGGCGTGGCAATCAGAACTTGACCTGGAGGAGATAGCCACCGGATGCCCAGAGTTCAAGGATGATGGGTCAATCTTTGAAGAGCAATACTTCAACAAATGCGTCAGAGAGATGCGACCCATAGCCTGCCAGTTAATAGAAGAGCTGAATCTGAACCACTACACACCGGCTTATGATGAAAACAACAACAAAATTAAGCCGCCATCTCATGAAGTGATGGATCTTGTTCCTCCCAGGCGTAAGCACATCTTCGCCCCTGATGTTGATCATTCCATTATTCTTAATGATGAGGCCACATTCGAAGCTTTAACCGGCATCGACTGGATATCGGCTGACCTTCAAATGTCAGACGAAGAAGAGCCATCGCGGGATGACCCGGAACCTTTGAGACGCCAAGAACAAAATTGAGCAGAGGTGATCATAAGCCGGGCGGCTCTGAAGCCGGTTTGTAGGAGCGCAGCTCCACAAAAACACTTGACTCCAAATCTTTTGACCTAAATTTAAAGCCTTGTAATAGGGTAGCGTAAAACAATGATCCGCCATGTCATGCCTTCGTGCATGTTTATCTCAATTTTTGAACCGGCAGTTGAATTTTATCGTATGCTCGATGTGATCATATATATGAGCCGAACCACGACCCTTGTTTTCACTTAAAGTTTTGCATATCCTGCAGAAAACAAAATGACATATGTGCTGGCAACTTAATGTCAAAAGCCAGGGCGGGTGACAACCCAAAAATAGGTAGCCTCATACGACTACTGAAAAAAGCATAACCATGGCTGTTCAAGCCAAAACATTCTAGCGATTTAAAGTCAAAAGCAAGAGCGGGTGACAACCCGAGATATTTAAATATGAATAACATACCCCGGAGCCTCACAACCCGGGTAATCAAAATTTTCACAAAAGCAAAAACTTAGATAAAAATATCAAAAATCCCAAAAGAAAAATATACAAAAAAGCTCAAATATTTGTTAGGTCGGCTTTCAAGACACGACCAAAAAAGGTTGGCTCACAGGCCTTGTGCTTTCAAGGCCGCACAGCCATTGAGTTTATCCTAGCTCACTGTAAGCCGGCTCTCAGGTGACACAAGCCGCCGTTTTAACCTTAACAAGTTCAGGGTCTTAAAAAAGATTGACTGTTAGGAGTTCGGCGGGTCACCTGACAGAGTAGCAAGTTGCAAACAGGCAGGTGTAACTCATAATGTGGCAACTCAGGCCGATCAAGAGGGTATGAAAGGTAAACTCGGTGGGTTGGAAGCCCCCAAGTGACCTTATGATCAAATAACAAAGACTCAGATACACAGAAATGAAAAGACAAAGGCCCTGAATTTTTCAGGGATGCCGGCTTTATTATATTGATCATAAAAAGATATATACATCGACAGAAGTATGTACAATAGGGAGAGCCAATGGCTCAAGTATAGTAAGGCCGAAGGTGAGCAATGTTCCATGGCCTGTTGGTCTCCTGCTCAGAGGTGTGTGACTTCTTGTGCTCACGTATATCAAAGAGATAATACGAGCCATTGTTGAGATTCTTACTGACCACAAAAGGTCCTTCCCAAGATGGGCATAACTTATGCATATCTGTCTGATCTTGAATCAGTCAGAGCACTGAGTCGCCTTGTTGAAACGCCCTAGTCTTGACTCTGTGGCTATGATAGCGACGCAGGTCTTGCTGGTATATTGCCGAACGAGCCGCCGCAAGATCGCGCTCTTCATCCAAAACATCAAGGCGTTCTGACGTGCCGTCTCATTATCAGCTTCAACATAAGCCGCCACTTGGAGCGAGTCATGATGAATGTCACTTGGGAGAACCCCCTCTGCACCATAGACCATGAAGAAGGGCGTATAGCCTATTGACCTGTTGGGGGTGGTATTGATACTCCAAAGTACTGAAGGTAACTCCTCAACCCAACAACCCGGCGTTCGTTCCAAAGGAACCATGAGCCGGGGCTTAATGCCTCTCAAAATTTCCTGGTTAGCCCTTTTTGCCTGACCATTATGTTGTGGATGAGCCACAGAAGAACCATCAAGACGAATATGCTCTCTTTGACAGAACTCCTTCATAGCATCCTTAGAAAAATTAGTGCCATTATCAGTGATGATACTATGAGGATAACCAAAGCGGAAGATCAGCTTTTTAACAAACTGAACTGCAGTCGCTGCATCACATTTGCTAACGGGCTCTGCTTCTACCCACTTGGTAAATTTGTCCACCGCCACCAAAAGGTGGGTCTTCTTATCCTTAGACCTCTTGAAAGGTCCAACCATATCAAGCCCCCAGACCGCAAACGGCCAAGTTATTGGAATCATCCGCAACTCTTGAGCTGGCACATGGGCTCGTCGAGAAAATTTCTGACATCCATCACACTTGCTGATGATATCTTCTGCATCCGCATGAGCCATCAACCAATAAAACCCATGAAGAAACGCCTTAGCCACTAAAGATTTTGAGCCGACATGATGACCACAATCGCCTTCATGAATCTCTCGTAAGATTTCACGGCTCTCCTCAGGAGAAACACAACGTTGGAATACCCCTGTCACACTGTAGTTGTGTAACTCGCCGTTGACGATAGTCATAGACTTAGACCTCTGGGTTATCTGCCTTGCCAAAGTTTCATCCTCAGGTAACTCACCCCGGGTCATATAAGCCAGATAAGGTAAAGTCCAATCCGGAATAGTATGAAGAGCCACCACGCACTGCGCCTCCGGGTCAGGGACAGCAAGGTCTTCTTCAGACGGCAATTTAACATAAGGATTGTGTAAAACATCCAGGAACACATTGGGAGGCACCGGCTTACGTTGAGACCCAAGCCGGCTTAAGGCATCAGCCACCTCATTCTTTCGTCGGTCAAGATGGTCTACCTGATAACCCTTAAAATGACCAGCAATATTATCAACCGCCCGACGATAAGCCGCCATGAGCTTGTCTTTGGAGTCCCACTTGCCAAAGACTTGCTGAGCCATAAGATCCGAGTCGCCCAGACACCTGACCCAACTTAAATTCATCTCTTTGGCCATACGAAGGCCATGGAGTAAAGCTTCATACTCAGCTGCATTATTAGTACAAGGAAACATTAGCCTCAACACATAACAAAACTTATCACCTTGTGGGGAAGTCAAAATAACTCCCACCCCCGAGCCTTCTAGTTGCCTGGACCCATCAAAGTGGATTGTCCAATACGTGTTGTTCGACTTCTCCTCAGGTGTCTGCAACTCTGTCCAGTCATTGATGAAATCCACCAAAGCCTGAGATTTGATGGCTGTTCTTGGCACATATTTCAAACCATGAGGTCCAAGTTCGATTACCCACTTAGCAACTCGGCCTGTGGCCTCCCTGTTTTGAATAATGTCTCCTAAGGGAGCAGAGCTGACCACAGTAATATGATGACCAAGAAAATAATGCTTCAGTTTGCAACTCGCCATGAACACCCCATACACCAGTTTCTGCAAATGTGAATATCGTTGCTTGGACTCAATCAACACCTCACTAACATAATAAGCCGGCCACTGAACCGGGTAATCCTTACCCGCCTCTTTGCGCTCCATAACAACTGCCATGCTGGCAGCCTTGCTATTAGCCGCCACATACAGGAGCAAAGCCTCTTTCTCAATGGGAGCCGCAAGGACGTGCGGCTCAGTTAGCTATTTTTTGAGTGCCTCAAATGCCTCATTAGCAGCATCACTCCAGACAAAGTGATCTGTCTTCTTCATCATCTGGTATAAAGGAATTGCCTTCTCTCCTAGGTGACTTATAAACCGGCTCAGAGCCATGATACGACCCGCTAGGCGCTGGACGTCATTGACACACGCCGGCTTAGCCAGGGAAGTGATAGCCTTAATCTTCTACGAGTTATCTTCAATACCCCTCTCTAAGACCAGAAAACCCAACAGTTTACCTGCAGGTACACCAAAAACACACTTGGTCGGGTTAAGCATCATTTTATAGACTCGGAGATTGTCAAAAGTCTCCTTCAGGTCATCCAGGAGAGTCTCCTTCTTTCTGGATTTGACCACAATGTCATCCACATAAGCATGAATGTTGCGTCCGATCTAACTGTGCAAGCAACTCTGAACACAATGTTGATAAGTCGCCTGGGCACTCTTAAGCCCAAAAGGCATAGAAACATAGCAGAAAGCTCCAAAAGGTGTGATGAAAGATGTCTCTTGGTCTTTAACTGCCATCTTGATCTGGTGATAACCAGAATAAGCATTCAGCAAACATAAGCTTTCACAACCCGCCGTTGCATCAATGATCTGGTCGATACGGGGGAGAGCGAATGGATCAGCTGGACAAGCCTTGTTGAGATCTGTGTAGTCAACACACATACGCCATGTGCCATTTTTCTTAAGTACGAGCACAGGGTTAGCCAACCACTCAGGGTGAAGAACTTCAATGATAAACCCAGCTGCTAAGAGCCGGGCTACCTCCTCTCCAATAGCCTTACGTCGCTCTTCATTAAAACGACGAAGGAATAGCTTAACCGGCTTAAACTTAGGATCCACATTAAGAGTGTGCTCAGCGAATTCTCTCGGTACACCCGGCATGTCAGAAGGCTTCCATGCAAAGATGTCCCGATTCTCAGGGATGAACTCGATGAGCGCGCTTTCCTATTTAGGATCCATATTAGCCCCCACTGTGAACTGCTGAGATGAGTCACCAGGGACAAAGTCAACCTGCTTAGTGTCATCAGCCGACCTAAACTTCAACAAAGGGTCTTGCTCAGTGGTGGGCTTCTTCTAAAGCAATGGACTTTTGAAGAATCTCATCTAGATTTTTCAAGGAATAGTTTGGAAAGCATTTCTCGAGGTATCTCCATATAGTGTAAGCACATTCAAGTGTAGGCAAGCATACAATCAAGTTTCTTGGCACAATCAAGTCATTCAACCCTCTACTCTCTGACAACACAATCTTAAAAACATAAAACTTCACTACTTCAGTCATCACGATCAAAGAAATGACGCCATTTGGCCCTGGTGGATGGATGTGGAGCCGTGGCTGCTCTCAGCCTATCCCACCTGATGATCTGTAGATAGTTCCTTCCCCTTTCATCTGGGAAAAGTAGCTCCAGTTCATTGGAGTTGCAAGTATCCATCACCTCGCAGGCAAGGCGTCTATTGAACTCTGCCTCCACTTCCTCCTCGGCAGCATGTTGTGCCCTCTGCCTGTGCCTGCGCCTCCTCCTCCTCCTCCTCTGCTCTGCTGCTGCGGCCCTCACATCGACGGCATCCCCCTCCTCCCCTGTGACCTCTCCCAGCTCAGGATCCATCTGGCTTTTCTTTGGTGGCAGCTGGTGGAATGAAAGTGAGAGAGGGCAGGGGCTTTATATTCAAAGTGCAGATGGTTGGGTAGGCAGCCGATAGAAACTACTTACTCTGATGTCAACGCACAATAATACAACTTTGACATGAAGCAGTCCAACTACACATACGGCAGCCATTCAACAACACAGAAAAACATGAAACTTAATTACACCATTTCACCAGATTACAAATAAATCGTAGGCTACAGTCAGCCACGATACACCACCTCCGCCAATGACCAAATCACATGGGAATCCGGGGTAGAAACAACTCAAGATGCAAAATTGACAACGCAAATATATTCATACAATCCTCAGAAAAAGAAAACAAAACATCAGAAAAAGAAGAACACATTTGCATGGCGGCCGTGGCCAACGACCAAGAACAGCAAAACTTCTCATCAGAAATTACAGTCAAAGAATCTCCAAAAACTCTCACCCACCGATCATTCTCACATTCCCATAACACATAAAACAACAAGCGGACGTAAAATCAATGGCTACTAACACCACGGTAAACACCAACACCCGCAACACTTCCGCCGCCAAATGCCCACGCCGTCACCTCCGGTGACTTGAGATTGGAAAACACGACCAGGTGAGCGCGCACACGTGCGGAATCCTATACATGTCTCCTCTGGCAACGAATGGCCCGCATGAAAGGATCGAGAAGAGGTGTCTAGAGGGGGGGGTGATTAGACCCTCAACAAGCAAAAGTAGCAGTTTTTAAGTTCTTCAAGTTGAGGTGGAGTTTTAGCACAAGTTTAAGCATTCACAATACATTTCAAGCAAGCATGACAAGAGTATGAGCAGCGGAAAGAGTAAAGCATGCTATTTGCAAGAAAGTAAAGGGATGGGATTGGAGTGTGCAAACGCAATGAAGACACGGAGATTTTTGGCGTGGTTCTGATAGGTGGTGCTATCGTACATCCACGTTGGTGGAGACTTCAACCCACGAAGGGTAACGGCTGCGCGAGTCCACGGAGGGCTCCACCCACGAAGGGTCCACGAAGAAGCAACCTTGTCTATCCCACCATGGCCATCGCCCACGAAGGACTTACCTCACTCGGGTAGATCTTCACGAAGTAGGTGATCTCCTTGCCCTTACAAACTCCTTGGTTCAATGCCACAATCTTGTTGGAGGCTCCCAAGTGACACCTAACCAATCTAGGAGACACCACTCTCCAAAAGGTAATAAATGGTGTGTTGATGATGAACTCCTTGCTCTTGTGCTTCAAATGATAGTCTCCCCAACACTCAGCTCTCTCTCACAGATTTGGCTATGGTGGAAAGAAGGTTTGAGTGGAAAGCAACTTGGGGAAGGCTAGAGATCAAGATTCTTGTGGTTGGATTGGAATGTCTTGATCTCAACACATGAGTAGGTGGTTCTCTCTCAGAAAATGAGTAGTGGAAGTGTAGGCACGTTCTGATGGCTCTCTCTTGAATAGAGAAGGGGGTGGAGGGGTATATATAGCCTCCACAAAAAATCCAACCGTTACACACATTTAACCCAACTCAGTCAGACCGAATAGAAGAACTCGGTGAGACCGATTTAGTTCAAAATGTGAACGTTAGGATTCTCGGTGGAACCGACATGATCAACTTGGTGGGACCGATGTGCAAGGCTTAGGGCAAGACCTCATCTCGGTGTGGCCGATTGCATGAACTCGGTGGGACCGATTTCAGCAATGAGTTAAATAGAGAGTTGGTCAGGGAAACTCCGTGGGACCGATTGCATATTTTGGTGAGACCAGAATAATTACAACAGACAATAGAGAGTTTGCATTGCGAACTCGATGGGACCGTTCGCTCATTTCGGTAAGACTGAAACGTTACGAAGGGAAACAGAGAGTTTGCATTGCGAACTCGGTGGGACTGTTCGCTCATTTCGGTAAGACCGAAACATTACGAAGGGAAACACAGAGTTTGCATTGCCATCTCGGTGAGACCGAGATCCCGATCGGTGTGACCGAATTGATTAGGGTTTCTGGTAGTGGCTATGTCAAAGAAACTCGGTGGCGCTGGATAGATCAAATCGGTGGGGCCGAGTTTGACTTTAGGTTTTGGACATATTTGGAAATGAGAAAGTGGTTGAGGGCTTTGGAGCATATCACTAAGCATTTTTGAGCAAGTAGACCATTAAGGAACAACTCAACCCCTTTTAATTGTATTGGCTTTTCCTATGAACTCAATGTGATCTTGGATCACTAAAATAGAAATGAAGAGTCTTGAGATTTTGCCAATCTTTGTCCTTAGTATCTTGAAGGGGTTCCACATCCTCTTGTTCATGCCACGCCATTCTTGAACTTTCTGAAATATACTAGATGAAGATATTAGTCCAACAAGAGATATGTTGACATTAATTACCAAAATCACCCAGGGAGCACTTGTGCTTTCACCGCAGCATCGCGTCGGAGAACCCCCGGAAGCTCCCCGTTGAATCCCCTGTTTTCGCATGAAGATCAGTTCAGGTGGCAAAACCTGTCAGTCCAACCTATCAAGACCGTCAGTTCAAGTAGGGTAACGGAATAATATTTTGTTACGCGAAACAGAATAGCCCAGATGTATGTATGTATGTATGTATGTATGTATGTATGTATGTATGTATGTATGTATGTATGTATGTATGTATGTATGTATGTATGTATGTATGTATGTATGTATGTATATACTCTTAAAATAAAAAACAAAGTTGGTGATGATGGTGTGCCTGCCATCCTACAATATAGGCTGTCCGATTTATATCTGACGGATAGGAAGGAAACTACGGCAACTTTGCAAAAAGATACCCACACCCCTCTCCACATTTGCAAATAAGGCCTTCCCTCGTTCATCCTTTTCTCCCACAAGATAAACTACTCATACAAATGCATCTTGATGTTCCGCGCAATGCATGGGCATCTTGCTAGTTCTAAAAAACTTTCCATCATTTGCCATGCTACTGGTTGCAGATGAAGAACCTACCCAAGCACAGCGCAATACAGGAGCGACGCACAATTACAAGGTGATATTTTGTTGGACAATGCAAGCTATAACCAATTACTTTTACCAGAACAATAACAAACAGGAAATTTGAAGGGTAGGTATGAACAAAATTGGAACTACACATGTATTGCTAAGAGATTCAATATAAAAATTACTAATCGAGGAGTAGGATGGTCGCGGCAGCGTCTGTGCATCATGGTCGGCAACGGGAGTCAGTTCATTGTCCACGACGGTGGTGCTTCTGTGCTTGGCATCGGCTTCCAGGAAACAGATCCGAGACCGTGGAAGACGGTGCCGGGGAAGAGGCTCCGTGTACGATGACGATGGTGGACCGGCTCTAGTGCGGCGTACGACATCATCGATGAGGCAGATGCACTACGGTGGATGAGTGTGCCGATGAAAAAGGGGAGGAGCACGAAGGCTGCGGTGCCGTGGAGAAGTCTATTTTATGGTGGGGATAGAAAATGGGGAGTATTCAGGTGTACTACTCTGGGTGCCGGGTTGGGGTTGGCTGGGTAGGGTGAACGGTGAACCTGAATTTACCAAAACAGCCCCCTACCCACCAGCATCCGTAGGCCTGTTACGAGGGTATGATGGTAACTTCGCACTACTCAAATCAGGGTCGCGGGAGATTTTCCCGCCGACCTGAAAATTTTGTAACACTGAACTCCCCGTCTGGCGTGTTGGGTGATTGGGCTAAGCAACTAGCGAGTAGTACTAGTAACTACTAGTACTCCCTCCATTTTTATTAACTCCGCATATTAGGTTTGACTGAAGTCAAACTTCCTAAAGTTTGACCAAGTTTATAGAAAAATATAAACATTTACCATAACAAATATGTATGATGTGAAAGTACATTCAATAATGAATCTAATGGTATTTATTTGTTATTGTATATGTTAATATTTTTTGTTTTAAACTTTGTGAGAGTTTACAAAACTTGACTTTGACCAATGCTAATACGCGGACTTAAATAAAAATGGAGGGAGTACACATTTGTTTTCTTAGTTTGTAGTGGAATTAATAATTTGTTGTAATCGTGAAATAAATATATTAAGCTACTGACTTCGAATGTAATGGTTTATACAATTCAATAGTTAGAATCATTGTTGAATTCCAAGATGTATACCAGGTCTACAGTACTTCACAATATGCTCAAACTCACATAATCCCAATCAAATGAAAATCTAAATGCATTTCATAGTTATTACTTTGTAGGATGGAACAAAACCAACCATAACTCTACATGATCCATTATAAAGCAACCCTTTGAACACATCCCACTGTGTGAATGAAACATGTAGAGAGAGCTTGTGAAGATGGAGCAATGGCGGGAGAGAGATGTGTGCGCTGAACACACAAGATATACACCCCATGTAAGAAAGAGAAATAGGGTGGGAAAGATTGTATGTAAGTAGGCGAGAGAGTAGGAGACAAACCTCATGAGAGAGAGAGAGAGGAAGAAGTTAGGTCTGTGAGAAAGATGGAGACATGTAATATACGTGAGATGCGTGTGCATCTGGATTTTGTACATGTGGAAGGAGAAGAGACAACGGGTTTGATGAGAGAGCTGGAAAAACATGGACGAGAGGGGAAGGATCTCATGGGTTGAGGGATTGATAATTTTGTGCGGGAGAGAGAGAGGGCAGAGGAGTCAGTCAGCCGTCATCACATCATCCTGCTTCCAAATGGCCCCGCATTCTCTAGTGCAGTCTGGTCGCCGTCTTCGATCTCCTTGATGCCCTCTTTGAAGATTGAGGTGGTGTGCATGCTGGGGTGCAGAGAAGCACAAGCGAGAGTGGTCGCCATATAACCTTGGATGGGGATGAACTGTGTGCTCGGGGGAGGGGGGAGTGTGTGTGCAGTTGGTGGTGTGGGTGTGTGTGTGTGTGTGTGGGTGTGTGTGTGTGTGTGTGTGTGTGTGTGTGTGTGTGTGTGTGTGTCAGATATTGGGAGAAATCAAACCTATGGAGAGAATGTGTGTGTATGTGACAGAAAGCTACATGCTAAATAGGGTTTTCACGAAGAGATTGTGCGTGCGAGATAGAGAGCGATGTGCGGGCCTTGAGGTGGGCAGGGGCCGGGTGAGGGTGTCAAAATGTGTGCATTGATGCATGTGTTACATGCGATCGTGCGAGGGACGGATGAATCGAGAGAGATGGTTGTTGTGTTACGGATGCTCCTCTCTATCTCTCTCTCTCACACACACACACAAGTACAAATAGAAGACCGTTCTCTCATGTATACACAACATATCGGCGTCTCTCTATGTCTCACTCATGCATGATCATTTGCACATTCACACCTCTCTATGTCTCTATCACACACACACCGTCTCCACATTGCCCTTCCGCCACAACACACATATAGACACATACACGCGTTCTCTCTCAGTCACACACTCAGAATCAGTATTAAAAAAATGTCTAGGGCGCACCTAAAACGTCCAAATCCAAATAAGCACGAACTGAAGCTAAATTCAAATATATGGAAATATTGTAGCATGAAGAACTTTTCCAGGAAAAAAAGTAGAGTAATATTCAGGGATTGTTTTCACACACAAAAAAAGGTTCGGTGGATGTCCTTCGAGCGCGACACGGTGACGCACCATTCGATCGACCGCGCGGCCGCGGTGCATGCGCTTGCACAGGATTCCGTAACGATGCTATGCTAACTAATGTGGTAGTATAAGTGCTGCCTCAGTCTAATGTTTACGTGTACTAGTACGGTGTTCTTTTAAGTTTGACCAACCCTATATAAAACTAAACTAAGCTCCCATACGCGCACTCATCAATATGCCGCCACCATTGCGCATGCCGGCGCCCGCCTGCTCTGGCCAACCATTGCTCGCCCATCACCGCCGTGTCCCCGCCATCCCTGTGCCATGAAGCCGAAGGCTCGCCCGCTCAAGTCATCTGCAGTCCCTCCTCGCGATGCTGGCGCGCTGCCAAGCACGCGAGCAGGTGCAGCCGCGTCTATGCCCGCAGCGTACGAAGAGGAGGATGAGCGTGTGTTCCAGCACGCTGGCGAGGAGGAGCTAGCATGTCATTGTCGTCTCCGCCCGCGCGGAGGAGGCCCGCATGGTGGCGGTCGCGGCGGAAGCCGGTCGTGCCCGTGCTGAGCCCGCAAACCGGGTGCGAACGTGGAATCTACCTTCGATACCTTGAATGCCACGTGGATCCTGCAATCTGAAGGAATAATTTGGGTCAGTCGACTCTTGTGAGCCGTTGGATGCAACATGGACGGCCGGAAGGGCTTCTTCAACCTCCGAAAATGATGCAATGTTCATCTTCTCTCTCAGGCATCGAGCCGCCAGCCCGCCACAGGCCTAACCGCCTGCTGCCGCCGCCCTGCCCTCCCCTGAACCGCCTGCCACCACCATGCTCCCCCCACCCCCTCCATCCGTTTAACCCCGGGCACGATCCATTTTTTTCGGCGAACTACTTTCCACACCCAACACTCATAAGATAGATCATGGGCACCCTGCCACCCTAATATAGATACTGGGGTAGCTTCTCTGTCGTCTTCTTCCTTCTCTCCGTCGAACTTCTTTCACAAATCGACTGACCCAAATTATACTACTAGTACGTATTAAGTACAGTAGGAACGTGAAGATACGAGTAGTAGTACCAAATACAAGAAGAACAGTAGTAAGACATACTAGTACTACTGTACGTACTAAAGAGTTCAAATAACGAGAAAGAACATAACATAGTTCTGCTGGGGGCTCAGCACAACACACCCCAGAAATAAAACTAAGCAACTAGTCCGCTTGACACTGTAGTAGAACTAGCATGAGCATTTAACATGATATGGTATCTACCTATGTTACTCTAACCCCCCTCTCTTCTTTAATTCTTTGCCATATCAGCATGTTTGCTATTCCCGTGTGCATGATACCAGCTAAGATACCACCACTATGGCCAGCCTTAATCATCGCATGCAATAATTTAGTGCACCTTGAAATCTGAACATGTGTGGGGCGTGTATGTTTTTAATGACTTGAGACTATACCTAGCCCATCATGCAATGGTCAGTTCATTGCATGTAAGATGACTTATTATGCACCATTCCCCATACCTGCAGGAAGCCCGTTCGTCTCCAAATCTTTTCCTCTCCATGTGTGAAAACAATCTGCCTGCTTGACTCTCCTTCTCCCTCCGGCAGTCCCACCACTTCACCCCGTGTGAAAAAAATCTGCATGCGTGACACTCCTCCCCCCGCGCTCGTCCAATCCGTTGTGACCTGCAATATTTCCACCCCTTGCCTCCCCCATAATTTACTCCAACAAAAATATGCCCACCTAGCTGTTACATTAATCACGCAACATATCTTATGTAGGTGTGCCATTGCTCGCTATAAATACTGCGCCTCCCACGGCATTCGGAAGAACGCTCATGGCATCGCCCCTCCCAAGACCTAGGCGCCCCTCGCTGCCCCACGCAGAGGGTCACGCGTCGTCGTTCCGTTCCTCACCACCACTAGTCGAGGAGGACACGTCGGCGTTCCATTCCTCACTGCCACCAGTGCAGGATGACGCGTCGGCGTTCCGCTACTCGCCGCGACGCATCGAGGTGGACACGTCGGTGTTCCGCTCCTCGCCGCGATGCGTCGAGGTGGACACGTCGGCGTTCCCAGTCTCGCCAGCACGCGCATTGGAGGACGTGTCGGCTCCCCGCTACGAGGACAACATCGCGCCGCCCGCCAAGCCCCCCAGCATTGAGGAGCTTTGGAAAGAAATGGAGGTTGCCTTGTGGGAGGCTTTGCCTCCGGCAGAGCGCGCCAAAATAGAGGCGGAGAAGAAGGCCGAGGAAGGGAAGCGCGCCACGAGGCATGCCGCCTGGCAATCCTATGTCGCATCCGAGAGAGTCAGGCAATTGGCTCTTTGGCAGAAGGCTCATGCGAGGGCCATGAGGGTGGTGGAGGACGCCCGTGCCAAAGCCTGACTGCAGTCGGGCCCAAGCGCCTCATCTACGCTTGGCGGTACGTGGACCGGGTGCACGCTTCCAGCGAGGAGGAGTACATGTTGGCGTCGGATCATCAGACCGGTGAGATCACGCTCGCCCACCGGCAAGCCTCCAAGGCACCTCGTGAGTTGCGAGGCTGAGGAAGAGGCGTTGTGTCGCCGCACTGAGAAACGGCCGCGCACCAGGGCACTCGTGGCGCGCCGCAAGCGCTCCTGCGAGCACCGAGGCTTTTATTAGGAATAATTTAGTTTCGTAAGGTGATCTCATTAGTTTTGGGACGGAAATGATAAATCCCGAACGTTCGGGAATTATTAGTATCCTTAATTAAGTATGTAAAAGAAAAAGTTTGGAAACCTTGTGTATCCGTACGCATTTTGTAAGTACGTGCATATAGCACAAACTTAACTATATATCGCACTACACGTCTCTCTCTATATATGCTTGCAGATTGTGCTACTACTATTACTTATGTACGTGCAAATGCACGTTTTAACATTACGATGCGGTTTTTGTAAAAGTAGAAAAACATAACTAGTCAAGCTTGTGAAACGATTCAATGCAAAAGAAATGCAAAAAAGCTCGTTTGATTGTTTACTTTAGCTTCCTTCTCTGTGGTTATTTATCGATCGTACTTTGTACGGAGTATCTCACTGGTCGGGAAGGCATGCGAATTCCCAAACCGCTTCGTACACCATGTATCGAATTTTTTGCCTAACAAGTTGTGCCATGCAATTGGAATTCCAACTTGAGTACTACTACTAGGAGTACTAGGGGCCAGTTCTTTTAGGCTTCTAAATTAGTAATCCCATAACTACTACATCCGTCCTAGTTTATTGGTCCCCATTGTACTCTGTGTCAAATTTTGACCATAAATTTAACTAATGAAATGTTTATGCATGTCACCAAAAATTATATCATTGAAAACTATGTTGAAATAAGAATCCAACAATATAACTTTTGTTGACATGCACTAACATTTTATCAGTTAAATCTTTGGTCAAAATTTAGCACAAATTACAATGGGGACTAATAAGCCAGGATGGAGGTAGTAGTTTAGAAGCCCAAATGAATGAGTGAGGCAGATTATGGGAAAAGCTGGGGCAGAGACGGCTTATTTTTTAAGCCGCCAAAAGAACTGGCCCTAGGAGTAGTAGCTAAGGATACTAGTAGTAGTAGCTAGGGATACTAGGAGTAGTAGCTAGGGATCGAGTGTGCGAGATGAACCGGACAAAGTAAATGCAGAGAGATGAAATGCAAAAAAGACAGAGGGATGTGATGGTTGCTTGTCCATTTATTTTACCAGGCCTCTTATTACTGGGAGTGGTGGGGTTTCGTGATATGACGGCTTTACTGCCGCGCCACGAGCGGGGTGAGACTCCCGTGCAGTGCCTCCCTCTACACTAGTACTACCTCCGTCATGGTTTATTAGTCCCCCATGTAATTTGACTGATGATTTAACTGACAAAATGTTAGTGCATGTCACCAAAAACTATATCGTTGGATTCGTATTTGAACATAGTTTTCAATGATATAATTGTTTGTGACATGCATGAACATAGTTTTCAATGATATAATTGTTTGTGACATGCATGAGCATTTATCATACTATATATAATGTTAGTTAAATTTATTGTCGTACTATATATTGTAAGTTCCCGTGCGTTGCACGGAACAGTGAAATACATTGATCGGGGAGTTGTTTATTTTGACAAAGTATGTGGGGGTCATCTCATGTGTAACGAGTATCGATAGGTTTCTTCGAATATTATTTCTTCTCTAGAGCTCACAAGCATCCGGGTGAATAGTAAATGTAGGCTAAATAGATAAAAAGTATCTTTTGCAAACAAGAGCGTTCAACTGTTCAACCTGCTCCAAAACTTTTGAAGAAATAACACTTATTGTGCTTTGCAAGAAATGATCTTTAAGAATTATTTTTTTAGTATCGATTTTGTTTATTTTTTCTAGACCACCATGAATGTAAATCGGGATGACTTGGAAGGGGGCAGAGGAGATGTAAGAAATGGTTCATCATAAGTCTTTCACCATTACTGTAGTAAAAATTCTCAATTAATCTCATAAATGGCAAGCGAGAACTCTAATGGAGCAAAAGCATACATGGAAGATTCTAGACTAAACCATAAATGGATACACTTTTATTCAAGTGTGATACTCTAATAGAGCAAGATCATGCATGGAAGGTTCTATACTATATAAATAAGAAGTGTCCACATGCTTAGACATCGGCTTACATTGAGCGAAGACTAATGATGAACAGTTAACTTGGTAATGCATATGCCCAGGTGAACCTTCTTGGAGTCCCCGTGCATCATCTTGGGGTGAAAATCATACCAGGCCTCTTCCATGTCCACATTGCCGGGAACGGAGCAGCTCGGCACAGTCCATTCAGCGTGAGGGAGCCGCCGAGGTCGCCCTCATACGCCGGAGGGGCAGTAATAGTGAGCACGCACTAGTACAGCGGCCCTGTGTCAGCGTCAGCGCCATTTCTCCTGACGCACACCACAGAGATGGGGCGGTGGCCTACGCGGGCCTTGCCGGTGCCCACGGCCAAGAGGAAGACGCTGTCATCCTCCACCGCGACTAGCAGGCGGCGGTGATCCTCTAGCGACTCCGGCAAGGCGAACGGGTAGCACGTCTCCTACTTGATGTTCACCGCGGGCCAGTAGTGATTGCCAGATGGTGCCGTGAGGTGATCCACGAGGTTCACCAGCGAGCCCTCAAACGGCGGCATGCACTCATAGCAGTAGAAGGGCGCGTGCGCGCATCTGGAACTATGCTCTGCCAACGAGTGTTGGTCGACGTACCTCTCACAGTCGAAACTCTTGTAGACGCAGGGCACCTTGCAGGCATCGACATGGCCATCCATGAAATGGGAGTGGCTGTGGGGACATTGTGCCCGCCGCATGGAGCGCAGGAGTAGCACATGAAACGGTAGATGGTGTACTTACTAGTACTCCCTCCGTTTCTTTTACTACTACTACTCTCTACTACTACTCTCTATCTCTACTATCTATCTCTACTTCTACTCTTATAAAAGACCGAGTTGGTGATGATGGTGTGCCTACCATCGTGTAATATAGACCGTCTGATCTATATCTGATGGATCGAAAGCAAACTATGGCAATTTTGCAAAAAGATACCCGCACCTCTCTCCACACTTGCAGATAAGGACTTCCCTCATTCATCCTTTTCTCTCACAAGATAAACTACTCATACAAATGCATCTTGATGTTCCGTGCAATGCACGGGCATCTTGCTAGTCTATGTCTATATCTATATCTCTACTCTTATCTATCCGAGTTGGTGATGATGGTGTGCCTGCCATCTTGCAATATAGACCGTCCGATCTATATCTAACGGATAGAAAGCAAACTATGGCATTTTTTGCAAAATGATACCCGCACCTCTCTCGTTCATCCTTATCTCCCACAACTTCATTGTTCAGTAATTAAAAAAGGAAGCCTCTGGAACAATCTGGCATGGTGGCCGCTGCCGGCGAAGTCCATCCCCATGCCTCCGCTAAGTCCGACCACCAATCACCACCACGCCCCACTCCTCCTCACCTTATCTCTCATCTTTCTTGAGATATCATTTTTTCGATGAAATTCTCGAGATACCATTTTTTAATGAAATTCTCGAGATATCATTAGTTTTTACACATGGGATTACTCCTGCATGAGTCAATCACAACAAGTGTTTTGTAAAAAAAATGCATCTTGATGTTCCGTGCAATGCACGGGCATCTTGCTAGTTTGCATATAATTCCAAACACCACGTAGACACGTTCTCTGACCATTTTACAACTATATTAGTATCATTGTTAGTGGTCAGCCGGTGCAAGTTCTAGCCCAGGTGTTTTAACCTTTTTTTATTAATGATATCTGTCGATTGTTCGCCACGAGCCCAATCCTGGCGAATCCCACATAACCATCAGATTTCCATCCGATGGTGGCATGTTTTTAAGCCATAGTATTTGACAAAACCGCCACCATTACACACGTACTGTAATTGCGTCGCGAGCGTTTGCAACTGCCATGTCTCCCAGCGAACGTTTGTTGGGGATTGGATTTAGCACCGATGGCGGTTCGTAGTCGTTCCACGCTCGGGCATTGAAGTTTGTAACTATTTTACAATATACTACTACTCCGGTGCTAGTAGTAGAGCAGAGTCCTACTCCACTATACTACTCGGGCATAGTACTAGTAGGTACTGTAGTTGTTGTGATGTGTCTCGTAAGTCAAGCGGCATGCTGCTGCTACATTGTCATCATCACCTGTCCACTTCCCGCAGCACATGTTCACTTCTCCATCCTCGTCCGCACATAATCGTCCAATCTTCCATCTCTGCTAGGCGCCTCCCCCCTCTTCCGAAACCCAAACACTAACAATGGCAGAACCGAGCAGCGACCGCCAAAAGAGTGGCTGGAATTCGCTCCCCACAGAGGTAATCAAGCTCATTGTTTCGCGTGTGGACAATCTCAGTACCATGCCGCTCGCCGCGTGCTCGTTGGGGCTGTACCGTTTACTCAAAGCCCTCAGGCCGGAGCTTTTTAAGCTAGCTCCCTGCCTGCTGATGCCACCTGATCTTCAGAAATGGTGTGTCACGCAGCATACCGATCATAGGGTGGCGAGCATCAACCCCCTCAACTATGATCTGATCCCCGTCACCCTCAACTACATTAATGGTATGAACTGGGTCGGCATGAACACGTCTTGCATGGTGCTCGTCGACGGTCGCGACAGCTGGATGCTCGTGGAGGTCTACACCCGGCGATTGCTCCCCCTTCCTTCGATTAACACTGCACTGCTTTGGCACCGCGGCCCAGAATACTTGGAATCTTACAGTAGCCAACATGATACCAAGTTTGATTTGCTCAAGGTTGTAATCTGCCAAGTGCCCACAAGATCTGCGAATTATAAAGACTTTTGGCTAATTGCGTTCTTCAACCGCGGTCTCGCCTATCTGACAGGTCACTGCGGTAAGTGGATAAATCTGCACGTCCATCGCAGGATCATACATCCTCCATGGTTCTCTGATGCCATTGAACACAAGGGCTTCATTACACTGTGGACTCCTTCTATGGCTGGACGTATTGCTGGCCTACTCCAGTCATCACTACAAACGGATGTTACAGCAGTATGTTACTTTCCTATGATATCATGATGGCTTGCTTATATTACTTTCAACATTTACTAAATAAATATTCATGCTCATAACATGCTGTTCTTAAGATTGACTATAGTACGAGCCCTTTTTTATTTGACTCCAACTGGATATGATGTTGTAGGCCGCCTGGTGTCCCTACCCTTTCTAATCCCAGAACCTTTCAAAGAAAAGCGGCATGGTAGTTGCAGGTGGTTCCTGGCTCGATCAGACAACGACGAATGATTGATGATCGTTCGCACGTACCAGACGTGTTGTTTCGTGGAATACAATCACAGTCACTGCAAGGTCTTTGAGCAGGATCCCAGCTTCTCTAGGCCTTCAGGAAATTTTGACTGGAGGCTGGCAAGTAGCCTTGGTACATGCTCTCTGTTTCTTGGACTGAATTATCTGATTAACCAGGAGATAACCGATGGCAAGGATCATGATGGCAATGCGGTTTTGTTCATCAGGCAAAACTGTGTGTACACAGCGTACCATGCGTCTCTCCATGCACCATACCCTGATATGTGCCGCCACGCTCTGCAGCCCAAAGTAAGAGAGAGGGTCGCAAGTATCAGACTTCGACCTGCTAGCTGGAGTTTCTCCCGTCAGGCACCCATCTGGTTCAAGCCGTCAGCCAATCTCAATAGCTTAATAAATAGTAACGTCTAGCTGAGCCAGTTAGTTAGATTCGTACACTTGGTGTAGTAGGATCTTTATTTAGTTTGATGCATACATTTGTTCTTTTTTGGTAGCCCTTTTTTAATGATGGCTAATGTTTGGTTTGGAAGAGAGAGCTACGTCTTTACTCTTCTGGCCTGCTTACTGCTTCTGTTGCACCCCCTAGCCCCGGTTGCTGCTGCTGTTTTCAATGTACAATCAGTAGTATATTTCATCTGTTGATTGAATAAATATGTTGTTAGAACGACAAACACAATGTTTTGGAAGTCGTTGCATGGTCCGATCCTTTAGTGCCCCGTACGTAGCGCATACTATTTTTGATACGGAACACATTTTCCACTTGTCGATTACATGCAGTCCAGTGATGAAGGCCCAATAGAGGAGCCCATAATTAACTGGAAGGGAGGCTCTCACATGAATCCGGCCCAGGTACATGCTCATGGTCCCCTAAACATAAATAAGTAAATAAATAAAAAAAGCTAAATGCTCATGCACCAGTTCTTTAAATTTATGATTTGAAAAGTCAAATTTTAATAGGAGGACATTATTTCCTATGAGGTGTCGTTACATTCAGTCGATATTATTCTTAGGCAAAGATAGCGACCAGTCTTTTTTCTCCCACCATTTTCTTCCTCCAACCAGCGGACCCATGCAAATCATAGTCAACGTCGTAAATAGTTCGGTCCATTATTATTTTTCGATAAGAATGCCCAACCCAGCCCAACACTTTGGCGACACCACTTTATCCCAGGGCTTCTGAATGTGCTCGGCTTCACACCTCAAGAAGAAAATTGTCTCAAAAAAAACCTCAAGAAGAAAAATGTGCTCCGCAGCATTTTACAATAAGTTTTAGCCATATAGAATTAATTCTTACAATCCAGCATAATGAGTTTTTGGGTCCGATCGGTCCAGCCACCAAAACCAAACCTGCGTCAGTGGGAGCGCCTGTTCCCGCCTTCTACGAATGGTTGCGCTGTCGTGCATGCATCGCCGCCCTGTCGTACCCCGAAATGCTGGCCAGGCCATCCCTTTACTCCTCCCGACATCCTATTCTTCTCCGGCGACGGCAGCCTACCCCGCACCAGAACCAGTGAACCCTTATACTCCCCTCCGCCTATGGCCATACTACCGCATGTTCCCCGGCTCCAGTTCATTCCCGTCCAAGGCCTCGCCGTCGTCCTCCGCCTTGGTGCACTCACTTCGGCGCCGCCGTCCGGCCCTGTCAACATAGTGAATCGGGAGAGGGCTGTAGTTGTGAGTATGATAGTACGAACCCACCAGGTCCACTCCCGAACACAAGCAAGCGCCTCTTTACTACTCAGATGCACCCCTCATTTTTTTACTCTAATCCACCCTGCTGATATCTGGGACCCACATCATTGTCAACGTATAGTCAATTAACGACAGAATTGCACAACGCTTTTTTTAGGATTTGTTCAGAGGAGCAGGCTATAAACTGGGTTGTGCGGTCTCTGTGGCCCGTCTAACAACATGACCAGCCCAACAGTTTTTTCTTTGGGAAAATAGGTAGCCCACTATTTCTTTTTCAAGAATACCCAAGCTAGGCCTATTTGTTTTCTCCGACTTACTGATTTCAAGACGAGGAGGGATGCATTTCGGCCTGGCCAGAGAGTATGGGCAGTAAATCTTAAAAGTAATATGAAAGGGGTTGCAAATTCCAAAAAAAATATAGCAAATGGGCAATTAGTTTCGTTTTTTGTTTTTGTTCTACACTGATATTTTATATTTCATTGGATTTTAACATAACATAGTACTATTTTATTTTTAAATTTGTTTTATTATGGCTACTAATTTTTGGATTAAAAATATTTTGTTCCCAGCAAAAATATGCGAATTTTTAAAATTTCGCATATTTTTTAGTTCAAATTTTTAACCCTGGTACTGACCAAAAAATGGGCAGCAATTCTAAAAATGGAAAATGGGCTGCAATAAATTCCATATGAATTAGCAAATGGGCTGTAAATTATAAACATGATAGAAAATGGGATGTACACACCATAGATTTCAAGGCTGACTTGTTTACGCAAGGCTTTGTCAACTTATAGTCAACACACGATTCTAGCAGCAGTGACTATTGGATGTCCATCCAACGGCTGACGTGCTTCTTCAATCTCTGATCATCTTGCTCCAGCCGCCTAAACCAGCGCCGGCGGGATTGCTTGCTCCCTCCTCTTGTGGCCGGCTATGATGCCGCGCAGGCTTCACCGGCCCACCCTACTCCCTCCGCTGGCCTGGCCATCCCTCTACCCACCCGCACCTCCTGTTATTCTCCGGTGACGGAAGCCTCACGTCGCAGCCGAACCAGTCAACCGTCGTACTCTCCTCAGCGTGGGCATCCACTGATGTGTCTTTGCCGGCTCCGGGTCGTTCCATTCCTAGGCCTCACCGTCGTCCATCACGTTGGTGCTCTAGGCGTGGTGTGCCCAACATGGTCAACATTCAACAAACGACAACCATCGGAATAGGTATGTACGTGGAGAGGCTGACAGTAGGGACCCCCATGGTCCATGGCCGCACGCAAGCAACTGCCTCCTTATTACGCGAAAAAATGATTCCTCCCACTGACATCTGGGGCGCACCGGTTCGGAGGCTGACCTGTGGGCCTACTAAGTTGACATGTACGCAGGGCTTTGTCAACTTATTAGTCAACAAACGATTCTAGCAGCAATGACCGTTGGATTTTAATCGAACGGTCCTGCTGCTTCTTCAATCTCTGATCTTCTTGCACCAGCCGCCCAAACCAGCACCGGCGGGGCCGCCTGCTCCTGCCTCCAGTGGCCGGTTGTGCTGCTGCGCAGGCCTCACTGCCCCACCATACTCCCACAGCTGGCCAGGCCATCCCTCTACTCACCCAGACCCCCTGTTATTCTGCGGTGACGGCAGCCTCACACCGCAGCCGAACCAGTCAACCCTCGTACTACCCTCTGCGTGTTCCCAGGCTCCGCATCGTTCCCTGCCTCACCGTCGTCCACCGCTTGGGTGCTGTCCGCGCAGCGTGGTCAACGTGGTCAACGAACGACAACCATCGGAAGAGGACTGTACGTGGAGAGGCTGACAGCTGGGTCCATGGCCGCACGCAAGGAAGTGCCTCCTTATTACGCGCAAAATAATGATTCCGCCACCTGACAGCTCAGACCCACCGCAAGGGCCTCTGTATTTCACAAAAAAAATGTTCCCCCTAACAGCTGGGACCCACTGGCTTTACCTTCGCATGGAAGGAAGTGCCTTCTTACCCCCTGACAGCTGGGACCCACCAGGTTGAAACGAAGGTATCGTTATCTGTCTGGCCGCGAACATGTACGTCCATAGCGGTCGATTGGTCTCTCTGCAGCGAAGTACCGTGGCCGAGTAAGGAGCGGCACGTGTTGAAGTAGAGGCGCCGACGTAGCATGTCACGCAGTCCCGTCTATATCATGTACACGTACGTATAGCCACGCTGCAAGATAGTAAATACGGCTACATAGGTACATACGGGCGGGGTCTCTAATGCGTACAGCAACGGTGTCCTATTCATCGGCGGCCAACCGGCTGGGTCAGAACGGAGTAAACAACGTCGCGTGTTCATCGGGAGCCAACCGGCTTGGATGAAACAGCCGAAACGAGCTCTGGCGTACCGCAGAACGGAGGAATTGGCCTTCTGTTCCACTGCATACGGTCAAAATGGGGTCCTGTTCATCGAGAAGGGTCTGGCATACCGCAGAACAGAGGAAACAGACTTGTGTTTGAGTACCTACGGTCGAAACGGGGTGCTGTTGATCGGGAGGGGTGTGGCGTACCGCAAAACGGAGGAAACAGACTTGTGTTGGAGTGCCTACGGTCGAAACGGGGTCCTGTTCATCGGGAGGGTTGTGGCGTACCGCAAAACGGGACTCCACGGGCTACTGTTCATCCACCGTCTACTACCTCGCTCTAGCCTCCATGGGCTACTGTTCATCCACCCGTCGACTTCCTCCATCCTCCACCTGCTACTGTTCATCCACCGCCGACTTCCTCCTGCCTCCACCAGCTACTGTTCATCCAGCCTCCATCGGCTACTGTTCAACCAGCCCTCCACGGGGTCATGTTCATCCAGCCTCCACCGGCTACTGTTCAACCAGCCCTCCACGGGGTCCTGTTCATCCACCCCCACCTCCATGATCGGGGTCCTGTTCATCCAGCGGCAACGGCCTCTACTACCACGGGGTCCTGTTCATCCAACCCCCACCGGGAATTGTTCATCCAACCCCCAACAACGGTCACTGTTCATCAAGAGGCAGCAGGTTCGATCGGCTTTACTTAGCAGCAGTTGCAACGAAATCGCTCGATCGGGTTCAGTTAACAGCCAAGGGATCGATCACTCGGGTTCAGTAACGTAGCTAGTGCAATCGCTCAGGTTCAGTAAGCGAACGCCTCGCTCGGGTTCAGTTAGATCCCAACACCTCGCACACACGCGTGTACGTGTATGAGAGAAATGCGCAAACCTGCGTGCATCACTCGGCCCCGACCACCCACCGTAACCGGGAACTCCCCGATATTTTCCTCGCCCTCACTTCTCCCACAATTTTTTCCGTCATGGACGGCCCAAAGAATGTCATGCAGGTGCGTCCCCGGCCCGCCCTGAATGAAAAGCCAATTTTCTGTCATGATTTTTTGTCATAGAAGTAGGAGCCCACCACATCTATCATGATACGTGCTTTTGTCACAATTATCGTCGTAGAAGTGTCATAAGCATGACAGGAAAAAAATTCGTTCGGCCCAAAATGTCACGGGTGTGTCTTTTTTTTGTAGTGAAAAGAGCCTTGATGACCCACAAGTATAGGGGATCAATCGTAGTCCTTTCGATAAGTAAGAGTGTCGAACCCAACAAGGAGCAGAAGGAAATGACAAGTGGTTTTCAGCAAGGTATTAACTGCAAGCACTGAAATAGTCGGCAACGGGTTGTTTGATAGCAAGATAATTTTTAACAAGCAAGTAATGGTAACGGTGAATAAAGTGCAGCAAGGTAGCCCAATCATTTTGTGACAAAGGACAGGCCAAACGGTATCTTATGATAAGCAAAGCGTTCTTGAGGGTACACGGGAATTTCATCATATCACTTTCATCTTGTTGGTTTGATTCTTGTTCGCTACTTTGATAATTTGATATGCGGGTGGACCGGCGCTTAGGTGCTGTTCTTACTTGACCAAACCTCCTACTTAAATAACCCCCTCGCAAGCATCCACAACTACGAGAAAAGTAAGATAAAATCTAACCATAGCATTAAACTTTTGGATCCAAATCAGTCCCTTACGAAGTAGCGCATAAACTAGGGTTTAAGCTTCTGTCACTCTAGCAACCCATCATCTAATAACTACTCCACAATGCATTCCCTTAGGCCCAAATATGGTGAAGTGCCATGTAGTCGACATTCACATGACACCACTAAGGGAATCACAACATACATATCATCAAAATATCGAACACATATCAAGTTCACATGATTACTTGCAACATGACTTCTCCCGTGACCTCAAGAACAAAAGTAACTACTCACAAATAATAATCATGCTCAAGATCAGAGGGGTATTAAATAGCATAATGGATCTGAACATACAATCTTCTACCAAATAAACCATATAGTAATCAACTACAAGATGTAATCAACACTACTAGTCACCCACAAGTACCAATCTAAGGTTCCGGTACAAAGATTGAACATAAGAGATGACTAGGGTTTGAGAGGAGATGGTGTTGTTGAAGATGTTGATGGAGAAGGCCCTCCCAAAGATGGGAGAGTTGTTGGTGATGACGATGACGATGATTTCCCCCTCCGGGAGGGAAGTTCCCCCGCCAGAGGAAAAAGTGCTCCTGCCCAAGTTCCACCTCGAGACAGCGGTGCTTCGTCCCGAAAGTCCTCCCCTTATTTTTTCTAGGTCAAATGACTTATATACCAGAAGAGGGGCACCGGAGGTGGGCCGAGGAGGGCACAACCCACCAGGGCGCGCTTGGGCTCCCTGGCGCGCCCAGGTGGGTTGTGCCCACTTGGTGGTCCCCCTCTGGTAATTATTTGCTCCAATATTCTTCATATACTGCAAAACAATTCTCCGTAAATTTTCAGCTCATTTGGATATGTGCAGAATAGGTAACTGTGAGTAGCTTTTTCAGGTCCAAAATTCCAACTGCCGGTATTCTCCCTCTTTGTGTAAACCTTGCATATTATGAGAGAAAAGGCATTAGAAATACTCAAAAAGCATTATTGTGCATAAAAACATTATAAATAATAGTAGGAAAACATGATGCAAAATGGACGTATCATACGACAAGCCTTCGATGGATGCAGTCTTGATCTTCCACTACTGCAGGATGCTGCTAATGCGACACTACGATCAGAGACCCTTTGACGAAATTGTGTGGGATGCATTAATCACAAACGGTGATGTAAAAAACCCGTCAAAAAAGATGGAAAACGTTTGCGATGGTGGATACATCAAACACGATTCATATTACAATTGCGTGTGCGATGCGTGACAAACGGTTAATCCATAAGAACTGTTTGCGATGTGGCAGAACAACAGAAACGGGCGGCTATATAAAGGTGTGTGGGATATACGGCAGACAGCTCGCTCAGATGAACTGTTTGCTATTAGGGAATGCAACAGAAATGGTTAGCCAGATCAAGGTGTGTGTGATATACGGCATACGGTTCACTCGGACGAACTGTTTTCGATTAGGGAACACAACAGAAACGATTCAACTAAACAAGATGTGTGTGATATGCGGCATGCAGTTCACATAGATGAACTATTTGCGATGAGCCAAAAGAACACAAACGATTCATGTAAACAAGATGTGTGTGATACGCGGCAAACGGCCCTCTCGGATGAACTATTTGCGATGAGAAAATATAACACAGGCGGTTACTACAGTTAATTCGTGTGCGATTCTGTGTGTACAAAAAACTTTGAAAAATGCAAACTAGTTGCTTGCGGTGGCTAGGAGTATCGCACACGATGCGCCTGCGAGTACTCGTGTGCGATGATTAGTAAGTTACACATACGTTTCCTTATGTTAACACGTGTGTGATTGATAACACGTGACACCGCATACGGTTGTCGGGTTGTGTGCTCCACTTAGTCTTCCCACACTCCAGGGAAGGCTTCCGCGCTCCAGCGAAGGCTTCCCACGCTCCACATGGGTGAATTGTAAAATCCCCGCCTCTTCCCTCATCGGTTTCCCACCACCAACAAGTGGCTTGCTCCCCATATGACCCAGGCGGCAACGCATCATAGCGACACTGTGCGCAGATCTAGTCTACACCCATCTACCATTAGTTATTCCAAGCATGCTGATACGTCTCCAACATATCTATAATTTATGAAGTATTCATGCCATGTTTACAACAATTTTATATGGTTTTGGTATGATTTGGATGGAACTAACCCGGACTGACGCTGTTTTCAGCAGAACTACCGTGGTGTTGTTTTTTGTGCAGAAATGAAAGTTCTCCAAATGAGCTGAAACTTTTTGACGATTTTTTTTTGAACAAAAGAGACCCCCAAAGCTTCGTGGGAGGGCCAGAAGAGCCACGAGGAGGGCACAGCCCACCACGGCGCGCCAGAGGGGCCTGGCTTACCCCGGTGGGTTGTGCTCACCTCGAGGCCCATCTTCGCGTGAAACCGACGCCAAAAAATCATATAAATAGAGAAACCATCAGAAATAACCCTAGCCACGAAAAACCAATCTAGACCCCGTTCTGGCACCCTGCTGGAGGGGGAAATCATCACCGGTGGCCATCTTCATCATCCCGGCAGCCACCATGATGAGGAGGGAGTAGTCCACCTTCGAGGCTGAGGGTTTGTACCAGTAGCTATGTGTTTAATCTCTCTCTCTCTCTCGTGTTCTTGAGATGGCCCGATCTTGATGTATCACGGGCTTTGTTAATATAGTTGGATCATATGGTGTTTCTCCCTCTCTATCTTGTTGTGATGAATTGAGTTTTCCCTTTGAGATTTCGTTTTATCGGATTGAATATTTTTATGGATTTGAGAGCACTTGATATATGTCTTGCATATGAATACCCGTGGTGACAATTGGGTATTATATTGATTCACTTGATATATGTTTTGGCACTCAACTCGCGGATTCCCGAGGTGACATTGGGGTAATCTATGCATAGGGGTTGATGCACGTTTTCGTCCTTGTTTCTCCGGTAGAAATCTTGGGGCAATCTTTGAGGTTCTTTGTGTTGGATCGAGTATTATGAATCTGAAATTGTTTGATGCATATCGTATAATTAACTCTTGGTTACTTGTGGTGACATTGGAGTATCTAGGTGACATTAGAGTTGGTTGATGCGTATCATATGGTGTTATTTTAGTACGAACTCTTGGATAGATTGAACGGAAAGAATAACTTTGCATTATTTTAGTACGAACTCTTGAATAGATCGAACGGAAAGAATAACTTTAAGGTGATTTCGTACCCTACAAACAATTTCTTCTTATGTTCTCCTCTAGATAAGAACTTTGGAGTGATTCTTCATCACACGTTGAGGGATGGTTATATGATCCAATTAGATTAATATTGTTGAGATACTGCACTAGCGAAAGTACGGACCCTAGGCCTCAGTTTCAAGCATTGCAATACCGTTTGTGCTCCGTTTTATCAATTGCTACTTTGCTGTTTTTTATTGTTCCTATTACAAAAATCAATATCTACTATCATTACTACACTTGTATCACCATCTCTTCGCCGAACTAGTGCACCTATACAAATTACCATTGTATTTAGTGTGCTGGGGACACAAGAGACTATTTGTTATTTGGTTGCAGGGTTGTTTGAGAGAGACTATCTTCATCCTATGCCTCCCACGGATTGATAAACCTTAGGTCATCCACTTGAGGTGTTGGGGATATAACCCCGCGGTGTGACCCGCCTAGGAGGGGCTGGGTTACACTGTCGGCGACTCAGAGATAAAGCCTAAGTAGGCCCAAGAAACTAGATATGGAACCCGGAGGGCGACTTACGTGGTGAGTCGCCGGAGGCCCAGGCCCAGAAGATGATGCGAGACCTGGCACTTGTAAGCCGCCCGACGATGACTTGTCTAGTAAGGCAAGGTGAATTAGAACCAGGGACGGTCACGAATTATGACCCGAGCCGGACTCTTGTAATCCTAGGGCCTCAACCTGTGTATATAAAGGCGAGTCCCTGCGGCGGGTAAACTCAAGAAACAATCGATCGATAGTTAGGTTAAGCGATTCCGCTCCCTTGTAATCGATACCCAATCAATACAACTCAAAGCAGGACGTAGGCTTTTACCTCGATTGTGAGGGGCCGAACCTGGGTAAACTCGTGTCTCTCGTCCCACACAACCCCTTCAAGCTAACCTACGTTGCGATGGCTCCACACCTAGGTCCTTTCACAAGGGCATCTGCCGTGTTAAACCCACAACATGAGGGAAATTTGCTACTGTCCTACAAAACTCTGCCCTTGGAGGCCCAACACGAGTCTACAAGAACAAGTTGTGTAGTAGACATCACATGCCAGGCACCGACGAAAGCTTCGATGTCGACCCCTTCCTGCGTTACATCTTTGGCGAGGAGAACGAGCCGGTGCAGGTCGGGGAGCAAGAGATTCATCAGCCGGTGCAGGCGCCATGGCCCATCGGCAGCGATATCGCTGTGCCAGTCCTTGAGGGCGCAATGGACATATTGTAGAGGAAGTGTCATGAGCAGTTTGCCATCTTTCGTGCAAAAGATCCAGAGCTGCTCGGCGGCATGATCGATGACCCACCCGAAGAGCCGCCGTCACCGGTGCTCATCGGGAGCCTGATGCCCCGCATGGAATGGGCAGAGGACCTCTACGATTCAGTTATGAGATAGCCAGCCTGCGGCTTCATCACTGACGGCGGCGGATATTTCAACCTTGATCCCGATGATGTGGTGGCCAGGCTCGAGCGCATCCTTGGCGGAGTTGACGTCCCCGACGAAGTAGAACATCGCCAATGTGGTATCTTGAGGATGCAGGTGATGGATGAAATTTTCTACCAGGCCAGAGACATGGAAATGGAGCGGTTCCGCGGAGTTTTCATGCGCGCAATTGCACGCTCTCAAGCTTTTCTGGAAGAGGCCCAGTAGCCCCAAGAGCCTCACAGCGCCAGGAGCTCCGTAGGCGGATACGGGTAACTTGGCCGTGGGTCGGGACACTCAGAATGAATGGCCGCAAGGGTGCTATCCTGATCATGGAGTCCGAGAAGACCATCGTCGGAAGGCCGCCAGCTCAGACTTTCAGCCTATATTTTATTATAATTGTATGGAAATGTCGCATATCGACATTTTAAGTCACTAAGCATATGTAGCTCGTGTGTGTTTTGGGCGTTTCCGCGTGTGGCATTTTAAATTCTCCTGAATATGTAAGATAATTATTAACCGTTGCAATTGTAAATTTGCCTCAACGGCAAGCAGAGCGCACGCAGGGACGGCCGAGCGGAGCGCACCGCGGCCGCCTCAATGGCGAGCAAAACGCGTGGACGGACGCGAGCAGAGCGCACCGCGGCCGCCTCAACGGCGAGCAACCACACCTGCATATTGCAATTCTGGTCAACCTTCCGGCACCCCGTGGGAGGCGCGATGGCGCATCCATTAGATACGATGGTGATATCTGGACCGTGTGTGATAGTGGGCAGACACGTACACGTACATCCGAGAACGCGAGCCCATGTACACCATCTGGGAACCGTTTCGGGCTTTCGATGCGTGTGTGGTGCATGGCATATGGTTGATCCATAAGAACTATTTGCGATGAGCCAGAACAATAGAAACGGGCAGCCATATGAAGGTGTGTTTCGGGCTTTGAGCCCAAAACCACCAATAAATTTTGACCATGTTTCTCGTCACATTCTAGATTACCACGCAATAAGTAATTGCAAATTTGTTCACACCGATCAAACCTAAATGTGTTCACACTTAGCACCAGGCTATAAAAACTACCCACTCGAATATTACTTCACAGTTCCTCTCCTCATCACCCACAAAACAGGTCTTTCCTGTCAAGTCGTTCCGCCATGACCGGCAGGAGGAGTTTCGGGTCGACATATAACCAGAGAGCAAAGACCAAGGCCGTGGAAGCACTACAGAGGTCCCGCCGCTACGCGGCAGCCGCAGTAGAGTTGTCCTGGCACGCCGCGGAGCCCTCGAACGAGCTCTCACCGGCACGCGAGGGCTCTCACAAGCGCACTCGCCGTGTCGGCGATCGCGACGAGCTGGCGGTGCTGAAGTCCTTGGCCAGCGACGACGACATTCTCGCTGGCCTAATTAAGCAGCAGGAGCTGGTCGACGGCTTGATGAAGCTGCTCGAGATTAGCGATGCCTCGGTTGAGAAGGCGACCGGCCTCGTCGAGCAACTCATGGGTGATAATGCAAAGCTCGTCAAGGCGCTCGCTGAGATGGAGGAGGAGGCCGCCGGCTAGAAGAAGCTGCAAGAGTAGAGCAGTGCCTCACAGATGACGCTGAAAGCGGTCGTCCAGGAACTGATGGGTGACTTGAGGAAGCTCCGGATCAAGCGCGAGCATGAGGTGGAGGAATCCGTGGCTGCTGTCAAGCAAAGTCGTGATGAATTGAACAAGGAGCTGGAGGATCTCGTCGCCCGGCGATTCATCGAGGAGTAGAGACCGTAGCGACCCAGATCGTTGTTTGTGATTTCCTTCTTCGCTTGCCCCCATGTCTTTCGGGCTTTGCCGCATGTGGCATTTTAAATTATCCGGAATATGTAAGACAATTATTATCCGCGCCATTGTAAATTTGCCGTCGTATTATACATTGCCATTTTATTTGTCGTCGTATTATCCGTTGCCCTATGTGGCATTTTAAATTATCCGGAATACGAGTTGAAAACATGAACAAAGCAAATGCTAACGTTGAGCGGGGCCATGGGATCACAAGCAAACACCCTTCGTCTAGGTGCTTTAATTAACCATGTGTTAAACAACGGCTTGGCCACCATTAATGGAGAAGTTGTGAGCGAGGCGGCGGCTGGTGAATGGAGGTCAAAGAGCTCGCTTCCCAGTGAGCATGCGCGGCCTTGGCTGCTCGCACGTCTCCAGTCGAGCCTGCGAGGTGGACAGGTCGCACGTGTCCCGTCGAGCCTGCGCAGCGGACTGCTCGCACGCGTCCCGTCGAGCCTGCACGGTGGACTTCTCGCGCTCGTCCCGTCTAATCAAACAGATGCACGCACGCCACCGAGTATGGTAAAATTTTGGCACAAAATACAAAGATGACCAATGAACGAGGATCGAGGTAGTACTATCCCATAAGAAAAGAGGGACGTGTGGCCGCACTTACATGGTTACGAGAACACATATGGTTCATATAATACAACCGTTTGCGATATTAACGTGGCAGCTATTTGTTTCAAAAGGACTTCATTGGCTATTAATGTGTGCGCCTTGTCTCAAACTGGACGATTTTTTTACCACGGCATATATGTGCCATGTCATGAAACCATGCCAAGTTTCATGTTTTTTGGGTGAGTTTTCGATTTACTGGGATTTAAAAACCAAGATTCTCGATGTTTCAGGACGACGAGACGTTTGTAATTCATTCCCATTCTTTCAATGAGACCTAAACATGCACCCAATGACACATGTACGATTTTCCACCCATTTTGCTTCACTGGAGCATGTGCTTGTAGTTCAAATTTGAATTATGGACTACATTAAATGCCTAGAAAACTCAGTTAATATATAAAATGGCCAAACGAACCCTGAACAGTTTCAAATTTCAGCACGACACTCCTGTTATTCTATGTTGCATGTAAAAAACAAAATACAAGGAGAGAAGAGGCAGCGATTATCGTTTCGCCCACAAGAGGGGCATGTTTCCCTACCAGAACCACAAGGGTTGCGAGAAGCTCCGGTTTGTAAGAGGCTTGGAACATAGCTTGGCCCAAATTAGACAATTTTTTTACCATGAAATATATGTGCCATGTCGTGACACCATGCCAAGTTTCATGATTTTTTGGTGAGTGTTTGATTTACGGAGATTTAAAAACCGAGATTCGCAATGTTAGAGGCCGAGCCAGGACGCCGAGACGGTTGAATTCATTCTCATTCCTTCCATGGGACCTAAACATGCACCCAAGGACACATGTACAATTTTTCTAGCCATTTTGGTGCACTTGAGCATGTATTTGTAGTTCGGATTTGAATTATGGACATTAAATGCCTAGAAAACTCAATTAATGTATAAAAAAGGTCAAACGAACCCTGAATAATTTCAAAGTTCGGCGTGAATCTCCCGTTGTTTCATGTTGCGTGTAGAAGAAAATGCAAGGTGAGAAGAGGGAGCGATTATCGTTTCGCCCACAAGGGGACATGTTTCCCTATCAAAACCACGAGGGTTCTTGCGAGAGGCTTCGGTTTGTAAGAGGTTTGTAATGAAGCTTGGCCCAAATTGGAAAAAAAAATTACCACGACATATGTGTTCCATGATGTCACACCATGCCAACCTTCATGATTTTCTGGTGAGTTTTTGATTTACGGGGATTTAAAAACCAAGATTCCCAATGTTTCAGGATGAGCCAGGACGCTGATACGGTTGTAATTCATTCCCATTCCTTGCATGGGACCTAAACATGCACCCAAGGACACATGTACAATTTTTCTAGCCATTTTGGTGAACTGGAGCATGTATTTGTAGTTCAGATTTGAATTATGGACATTAAATGCCTAGGAAACTCAATTAATGTATAAAAAGGCAAAACGAACCCTGAATAATTTTAAATTTCAGCACGGATATCCTGTCGTTCCATGTTGCGTGTAGAAAAAAATACAAGGCGAAAAGAGGCAGTGATTGTCGTTTCGCCCATAAGGGGGACACGTTTCCCTATCGGAACCACGAGGCTTCTTGAGAGAAGCTCCGGTTTGTAAGAGACTTGTAATAAAACTTGCCCCAAAATGGACAATTTTTTCCATGACATATATGTGCCATGTCGTGACACCATGCCAAGTTTCACGATTTTCGGGTGAGTTTTGGATTTACTGGGATTTAAAAACCGAGATTCTCAATGTCCGAGGCCGAGCCAGACGCGGAGACGGTTGTAATTCATTCCCATTCTTTGCATGGGACCTAAACATGCATCCAAGGACACATGTATGATTTTTGTAGCCATTTTGGTGCACTAATTTGAATTATGCACATTAAATTAATGCTTATAAAACTTAATTATAATGTATAAAAAAGGTCTAATGAACCCTGAATATTTACAGCAGTTCTGGTCAACCGTCTGTCACCCATGGGTAAGCACTGTGCGCATGCGTCGTGCTAGCTCACGCTTCCTTCTTTACTAAGTTTTCCATATTAATGTTGTTATATACCCAAACATGCCACCGTTTCCCGCCACTCCTCCCATCGGTTTCCCGCCTCTTATCCCATCGGTTTCCCGCTGCCAGTGTTAGTGCTCATAGAAGGCTAGGCGGCGACACATCGGCCATGTAAATATTGCACACAGTTTCTAAAAGCACAAACGTGTGGGATAGTAGGGAGTAGGTCCCATAGGGTGACTAGCGTGAAACGCCTTAAAGGCAAGGAGGCAATTCTTATCAGCAAGGGGCGGCTTCCCATCCGCTAACCTAGTCGAATAGAACGCAGAAGTTAAGCGTGCTGGGGCTGGAGTAGTCTAAGGATGGGTGACCCGATGGGAAGTTGCATATCTTAAGCTTCATTAAATCGCCATGATACGGTCATTATAGACATTTATCATCTAAATGTATCTATAGTGACCTATCATGACGATTATATAAACCTTGGGATCCTTGTTTTGGTAATTTGTAGAATATGTTTTTTTATTGGTTATTTCTTGTTCTAAAAAATCGAAGAATGATCGACATCTGTAGACCCACACAAACTATCCCTTTGACCCAATGCACGAGAAGGGTTTCCTCTTTGCTCTGTGTGCTATGTTAGAGCAAATCAAGTTTCAGCACATGCGTAGGACGACACCCCTACCCCCCCCCCCCACCCGCCTCGAAGTTGCGGAACCGACATCGTACGTCTTTAACCTTGCTGGGGGTACGATGTTCAGTTTGTAATGTTGCTAATGTAGTTCGTGCCCCATCAAAGTTGTGCACTCGGGATTTGAACAAATCACACACCAGACCCATACATTTTTTCGGGCCGCATGCAGGGTATATATAGGGGGTGCTCTGATCGAGCACGTCTCCCTTGTGCGGTTTATAGACGCTGCACATATCTGTGGGCTCCCCGAGGTCTATATATATCATCCTTGACCGATAACGAGGGGTGACCACACAATCTATCCCTTTGACCCAACATACGAGAAGGGTTTGACCATGACGTTTCCAATTGCTATGTGTGCCATGTTAGACCAAATAAAGTTTGAGCACATGCGTTGGACGACCCCCCCCCCCCCCCCCCCCCGTCTCGAAGTTGGGGAACCGACATCGTACGTATTGAACCTGGCTTGGGGTAGGGTACGGTGTTCGGTTTGTAATGTAGTTGGTGCCCCATCGAAGTTGTGCATTGGGGATTTGAACACATCACACACCACCCATACATATTTTTGGGCCGCATGCAGTGTATAGGGGGTCTTCTGATCGACCAGCCCTTGCGAGGTTTTTTGTGATGACAGACATATCTGTGGGCTCCCCGAGCATATATATATCATCCCTTTGACCGATAATGAGGGGTATGTGTTGGCCATGAATGGATTCCTCCTAGTTCGTGTTAGGGCCGGTCACCGTCACATGTCGTTCGAGCAAAGTTTGAGCTCATGCGTTGTCAGGATTCCCTCCCACACGCTCGAATTGATGGGTTGGACTGACACCGTACCCTACGTATCTTGTCCTTAATTACCTGGCTTTCATGGTGGTTGTCTGTATCGAGAGGCAGGCGCCACATCTAAATTGTACATTATTCGATATTGAAAACACACATCACCCCTTCCAACGTACATCATTTTGGGCCGTACGCAGGAGGTGATGGTTTTGTGGTCCCTCTCGTGCGATTTTTGATGATGGTTCAATCTATTGGCCCAAGCGGTTTATATATATATATATATATATATATATATATATATATATTCTATCCATTTTTGATCGACAACAACAGTTGTCGTTTGACCAAGTGATAGATTCATGGGTCCGTCTTATTGTAGGTCATGGCGACATGCATGTATGACCAAAGTATCAGTACGTGCATCCGCCCCACCGACACGAAGTGGGAGGTGGGTCAAGCACCCTAGCTAGGTAGCTACGATATTATGTCATTATAGATACATCCAAGGGGCTTTCCGGTTTGCGAGGCAGGTGCCACCAAAGTTATGCATTGTGTATTTAAAGTTTTAAACATCACACCCTATATTCCTACATATATTTGGCCACTTCCAGGTGGTTCTTGACTTCTGGCCCCTCTCATTGATCTTCGACGACGCGCCCAACCATGGGCCCGCGCGGTCAAAGTTGTGCATTGGAATTTTGAACATCACAGACCACCCTTTTCATTCATATATATTTGGGCCACATGTTGGTGTGGCTGTCTTCTGACCCTCTCTTACGTTTTTTTTTTGCTGCGAAGACTCGGATGACGCTCAACGGACACAAGTGTACTGGCTTAACCGTGTGCGATGCAAGTGCACTGTGAAATCACCACGACTGCGCAAGCGCTATCAAGGGTGTAGGTAGTGGATTAAACATGTGCGATGCTAGTGCGCTGTGAAATCACCACGACTGCGCAAGCGCGAGCAGGGGTGGAGGTAGTGGCTTAACCGTGTGCGATGCAAGTGCGCTATGAATCACCACGACTGCGCAAGCGCGAGCAAAGGTGGAGGTAATGGCTTAACCATGTGCGATGCAAGTGCGTTGTGAAATTTTAGTAGCCGCGATACTTCAATCGTCGCCCCCACTCCTCCACCACCGACCTTATAGTAAAATTGCAGTAGCCAAGGCATTTGAACCGTCGCCCTCCCTCGTCCACCACCATCTCCACCCATCATTACTAAAATTTTCAGTTGCCGCGCCGTATCCTCAAACACCAGCCCCTCCACAATTCCCCCACCGGCCCCCCTCCCCACCCTCGAATCCTAGATCGCCGCCGCCGCCAACCCCTGCCGGTCTGCCTGTTCCTCCTAGCTTAGATAATAAAGTTCAGGTTACCCAACGATTCCCATACCGTCGCCCCCCTGAGATTTTAGATGAGGCATGTGGTGTCCCTCCCCGCCAGATCCACATCCCCTGCTCCAGAGAGTCGCAGCCTAAGCCCGACCATGTATCCCGGGGAGCCCGACGAGCGTTTGGCCAAAAAGAGGTTTATCATGGCCTCTCCGGCAGACGTTGGCGAGGTGGCCGCTGTTTGTCCCGACCTGTCGATCCCAGAGCAACACCTCACCGTGGAAGCCGGCGAGGACGTTGACTACGTTGCCATGCCGAAGGCTTCACGTCAGCGGGCTAGCGTATTACTGTATCTCGGGAAAGCTGGCTACGACATCAAGCTTGTCAACAGCGACGGCTTCACGTGGGCCATGTCGCAGGTTAAGTGGTCCATCCCCAACCCCTCTGGTTCAACCACCATCGATCTCTTCGACAGCCCTGCCGCTGATCTCCTCTGCTAGTCAAGGATTTGCGATCCTTGTACGCCATCGAGCCCATTTTGTCATTTCTGAAGGACACGTTCTATGGTGGCCGCTTGGGATCCTTAATTGCCAAGTCAGATCTCATCGACCACGACCACAAGGAGGGCACCCAAAAAGGTTCTTCCAAGGTGAAACAGCCCATCTGCGACATGAGAGAGTGCACCATGGTTCTATGCTCTTCCAACTGGAAGGATCCCATCCATGACATGTGAGGCAACATCCTATCAGCAAATCTTACCTTTTCTAGCTTGCCAACCCGTACCCTTTGTTGTTGTAGCTTTTGCCATGCGGTGTTTTAATTGTGCCATGTTTAATTATTTCAGTTATACAAAAATGTAATGTTCAATAGGCCTATGTGATGTTTAAGTATGAATTGTCCACTTCAATTTCATGAATGGCTATATTTGGTTGTTTATAGTGAGTAGATGCCTTGTTTATCTATATTTGGTTGTTAGGTTGGTTGCACTGAGCATTTGTCCAGTTATCAAGCAGATGTCTTGTTTATCTATATTTGGTTGTTAGGTTGGTTGCAGTGAGCATTTGTCTAGTTTTCAAGCAGATGCCTTGTTTATCTGTATTTGGTTGTTAGGTTGGTTGCAGTGAGCATTTGTCCAGTTTTCAAGCAGATGCCTTGTTTATCTGTATTTTCTTGTTAGGTTGGTTGCAGTGAGCATTTGTCCAGTTTTCAAGCATATGCCCTATTTATCTGTATTTGCTTGTTAGGTTGGTTGCAGAGAGACTCTGTCCAGTTTTCAATGGCTATATTTGGTTGTTATACTGATCATTTATGCCTTGTTTATTTCAGTCATTCACAATGTGATGTTTATTTTGTGCAAGTCGGAACTGTGCCGCTCGATTTCATCAATACCAGTTTGAACAGCTATATTTGGTTCCAGTTATGCCTGGTGTAGTTAACACATGCCCTTTATTTCAGTTTTACACATTTATCCAGTGTGATGTTTAAGCATGAGCTACGTTCTATTCATTTTCTACAATACTAGTTTGAATTGCAATATTTGATGGTTGTTAAGCCTGTTGTAGGTAACATTCCCTTCCATTTTATATCCGCTTTAACAGCATGCTGAAACCAACATATTCAAGATATCATTTGGAGATGATGTTGTTTACCTTGGCTATATTTGTTTGATGTTAAGGTTGCAGTACTTATCATGCCTTTCCACTACTTATGCAGGACATGCATCCCTCGGCTTGTACTCCCCCCGTCGTTCCATAATGTAGTGCATATAGATCCAGGCCTGGACACTTTTTAGCTTCTAATATTGACTTGTTGCTTGTAGGTACATATGCCCTTGGCAACGATCCACGCATCGACCCTTTTTGCGTATGGGGAAATGAGATATTCATGAACAAGCATCAAGTGAGGAAACTGATAAGGATTGTTAGCAAAAAGATACGAACGGTGGCAAGCAAATTATTTGTTTACGCTCTATCCAACACAACAGTGAGCTGTAGGATGGTAACTACAAACTTTGTAGCCTTCTCTTTTTACTGCCCATAATGAGTTGTTAGACAACAATGTCTGAATCTTTTTTGTTTGCAGTGGTTCCCAAAGCAGTTTACTCAAGATTACCTAGCAAAGTACATGATTGGTGGACACGCAATGAAGGTTAAAGTATTTCATCCAGACTACAATGAGCATCGAGAAATCCTAATGAAGATAGTGAAGGATGGGCGGGCAGCCATCACAAGGGGTTGGCCGAGAGTCGTGCGCGCATTACGCATGGAGGAGGGCACAATATGGGCATTCCGCTCCACCTTCTCCAGCAACCAGAATGTCTTTCGCCTCTCTCTTTACGGTCTTTAGTACAACTGTGGTTCATCATTCTTTACTTGGTGCTTCTGTAGTTCTTCAGTATATGTACCTGTGCATCGAATTATGCATTCGTGCTTGACCTGTATTTGTGATAAATATGGTTCGATATGAAATAAGTGATTGCCTACATTCAAATTCAAAATTTGTGATTTTTAAATGCAGGGATTAAATTAGGGATTACACTGCACACGGTTTGCGAAAGCAAAACATCTGCGATAAACATGGAGATCAGACACGTTTCTCGGATCCACTACGTGTGCGATCAATCTCTACTACACACACGATCAGCCAAGAAAAAACATGTGGGATTAACAACAGCATCGCACACAGTTCCTTCTTATTAAATGTTTGCGAAAGTCACCTTATCACACACGCTTGGCAATTATGGACTGTTTATGATGATGTGTGCATCGCAAACGTTCGGTCATAGAAGAACGCGTGCAATAGGTCTTCATCCGACGCGGGTACGACGGATGAATCGTGTGGGATATATTCAAGCTTCGCATACAGTTTTATAGGGACAACTATATGCACTCTTACATCGAATCGCATATAGTCGACGAAAAGTAAATGTGTGTGATTGTCTGCTTATCGTACACGTTCTATAATTATGAACTATTTGTGATGGGTCGCGCATCGTAAACGTAGCACAACAGAATACCGAATGCGATGGCAATGCGAGCACAAACGAGTAGCAAGGATGGAGCGTTTGGGATATTCGAGATATCAAAAACAGTTTTATAGGGACAACTGCATGCATCATGGCTCCCTATCCCCGACGGTTTCATGGCTCCCTATCGCACACACTCACTTGACGATGGTTTAAAATGTCGTCGCGGGAACGTGTTAAAAACTGTTTGTATAGCAGCTCGTTGTACCAGTGTTCCCTCCAACGTATGGCCCCCAGAATCCATCTTGCTAAGAACAAGGGCCCTTCGGCCCAGCCCGAAGTGCATGGATGGGCTAGGTCGGTACCCCCTTGCCAGGACACCATCAAGTACTATTCATGTCATGATGCAACATACACAATGTCGACTCTATATTCTAAAAATGCATGAAGTAAGTACTTATTATCGAGAAAGCATTGGTTTGAGGCAGTGGATCTTGTTCTTGTATAGGTATGTGATCCCCAAAGCATCTTGCTCTTGAGTTGGGGTGATGACTTCCTTTACGGGGTTTCCACAAGAGAGGCTCTTACACCTTCTTTCCCTATATGAACTTTGGATGTATATTGTGGAAGAATATGACCAATCCCCATCATCCTTGTAGCTTGGGAAGGAGCCTCATCACCTTCAACACTTGAAACAATTTGCTCTGGTTGGGAGCCGTTATCCTCATCAAAGTCCACATTCTTCATGAATAAGCCAAGCATCCAATGTTTTCTCCAAAGTGCGTAAAAGACATTTAGATACAATTTGGTCCCCAAACTTATTGGGTCCGAAGTTGTTAGCACAACTATAATACATTGGGCAAACTCCACATTAAATATGTGCATATGTATATGAACTTGAATTTCATGCACATCTTAGCCATTAAGGATTTTATGGAGTCCCCCCTATGTAACTGATCAAGTAGAACAAGCAAGGCATGAGGATAAATGTAAATAAATATGCATGCACAAGCCTATAAAGATCCAAGGAGATAAATTTGGACAAGAGAACACATATGAATAATCCAATAATATGATAAATCATTCAAGTTATCCAAATTATATCAAAGTGACGAATCCACACAAGACCGCACACGAAGAACACCATATGAACTAAGCAAAAAAAATAATGAGCATAAGATATACATGGCACACATGCTCATGGGCTTATCTCACTCAAGTAGATAATAGATAGCACAAGCAATGCGATAAGACAAGTTGAAGCACGACCCAAGAAGAAGATGATCATAAAGTTCTACCACAAGAAGAAATACCAATTATAAGAGAATACAAATGGTATTTGGAGTTAACACTCGATGGTAGATTTCGAAGATGCATAAGATCAAAATCACAATCCAAAGCATATGATGAGAGTTTGGAATAAAGCACAATGCTTGAATAGAAAATTCTTGAAAATTCCAATTGTAAAATTAATCAAGAAAAGCAATAATTGGAATAACTTGAATCAAGCAATTTCCAAAAACATATTAGATATAAACATTTGGAAAACCGCACAAGAGAACCTCTCTTAATTATTCACATTTTCTAGGCTCGTTATATGCACAAGGCATATTACTCCCCCATAATGTGATAATTCATTTATTGTACACAAGGGGAAAATAAAATTCACGTGCCGACGGCCTCAAACCCCCGTGCCCACGGGGTAACCAGAAATAGCCCAAAGCAGGAAACTTAAACATCCATAACTGTGGCATACAAACTCCAGTTTCGATGATCTTGACCTCGTTTTAAAGCTATGGACAAGCTCAAGGTCCTCACATAGAGAACCACCCAAGATCGACAAGAAATAATGATGCCAAACATTCAAAGGTTTGAGATCTCTACATGCGAGTTTTCAAGCTACTCACGTGAAAGTCCCTCTTGATAGTACGACTATCAAACCTATAATCTCGTCTCCCATGAAGCACCATGAGACCAGTAAAACTAGGAAAACCTAGCTAAGTTATACATTTGCCTTGCGTATTCCACTTCAGCTTGATGATGACTTTAATGCTTGCCTCAAGTTGGACACCTTTTCTTGACCATGAACACTTGGTGAAGATATACAAATTGCTTCCCGATATTGCAACGAGGGAAGACTTCACTTAAGAACATCTTCACATGTACAAAAGCACAATATGGACCAGAAGCTTCAAAGAATATAACCTCCGGCTTCTCATCTTACACTTGGGACTTCTCAAACTCGATGACCATCACCACTTGATGGCATCCTCACATAGGCTACTCGAAATCTTTCTTTTGATGCAAGACCATGAGCCTAACCGACAAAGACATAGCAAACACATAGCACGGGTTAGTGCACAAAACGCAATTCACAATTACTTACCATACCACTAGCTAGATCACATGATCCCACGCGGTATATTGTTTGTGCCTGCGTGTTGATCATCTAGATACAATCTTCGAGCTTCATCTTGGTCAACCAACATCTTTACTTCATGGTCCATATTGGTTTCTTCAAATCTATAATGAACTCTTCATTTTACGTCATTGCTTCAATACTAGATCACCAATGACTCTTTCATGACCATATCAAGATTCACCATGAACATCACATTGGTCATCACTTGCTCTTTTAAATGCCCATCACAAACTCTTGAGAGGCACAATAAATTCTTCACTCTATTTTCTTGCTTCAAAACATGATCAATCAAAACTCAACACATGAGCTCATCATGATCTTATTTTGATCATACCATAGCTTGAATTCTTCTCTTTAATTATACTCTCAAGACCTTGATTCTTATAAGCCCAAATGTGCAACCTTTGAGATCCTCCAGTGAACTCCACCTGGAACATATTTGGGTAGACACTGAAATCAATCTTGATGGCTTCATTAGATACATCCAAAAACATAGTAGTATCCTCAGTAGGCAAGAGACCCCGAGAGTCAAACCCTAGGCCCCGTGTGCAAGGGGTCAGAGACCCCGTGCGCACGAGGTATCTAGAGATTGTAACACTCGACCCCATGTGCATGGGGAACAGGAAGCCCATGCGCACGGGGTGTCCAGAGAGAATACCATGAGGAATTCTTCGAGACGCTTTTGATGGAATTCTTCCCAAATAAATCTGACAAGCTTCATACATCACTGTGGAACATTTCTTCATATAATATATAGTGCCCTTGATGCTCCATAGGAATTGTCATTTAATACCAAAGCTTAGAGAAAATCTTCATCTTTATTTCAATCATCCTTAAGGCACCATCTATGTTGTATTCTTTCGAATATATCTCAGTGGAAGCATTAGACCATAGAGATGGTCATTAATTACCAAAACGACACTTAGGGACGTACATGCCCTTTCTCCAGGTGTCATATCCTCATCACCAAGCATCACCGCTATACTGAGCAATGAGAGCTCATTGCCTCGGTAGATCCACAATCCCTAGCGTGCAAAAAAGTTGAAGTCGCCACTGGGGTATAGCGTGATGATAAACCGGTTGTTTGGATTGGTGAAAAATCCGCCCCTCTACTAAGTTTCCTAGCAAAATTGAAGTGATACGTTAATTATGTCATCGATATTCAGATTCCTCTGGTTGATGTAGCAGGCGAGGAGTCTAGCAATGCCCCTCCCCCATCAGTTCCCTACTATGGCTCAAGCACCAGAAAGATATTCGATATTCATATCCACGCCCCACCCCCAAGATCCTCATGCTGCCCTGCAAGACCGCCCTTGCTCAACACATGCATAAGCGTGCGCCACCAAGCTACTTCGGGTGGGTAGGAGCCTTATCGGCGCCCCCTTGATCGCGCCTATCGCCAACAGACAACATCAGATGAGTGTGCACTGAGATCGGAATGATACTAAGATGAAAACTGAATAGAGAAGTATCGAAAATAGAGGATCGAATCCCCAACCTAGGGCGCGCAATTTATAAAGGTCACCCAGGGGTTCTTTCCTTCACGTCGTCAATGTTAAGAGGGAGATCTAGTAAAGGAGGACGGATCATAGACGTTGCACATTCGAAGACACAGATTGTTCGAAGACTCTTGACACTCGTGTGCATGATCAGGAAGGCTTGACATGATCACCCGTGTTTCGCGTAAACCCTAACCCTAGCGCGTAGCCAGACGGTGTTGTTCCCAATCGAAGTACTTTGGCTCTCGAATTACCAGAAGATCGGTTGAGACGTTGCTTTCCTTGGCGTCCACCCCATATCAAGATCCAACCAAAAACACTTTACACATGCAGTGCAGTACTGTACTCCTTAGCTATCATCTCCACTGATCTGTAAAGCCATAAACACGTACGTACTCTATTGGAAAGAGCGGATCGCTCACTCGCCGAAGAGAGCTAGCTACACACCGCAGTCACCGAAAGTAAAGAACAGAGAGCAGATCGCAGAGCCACGACCCGCAAAAAAAGAAATAGAAAAGAGAGCAGAGCCAGCACGAGCACGAGCACCACCTCCGGCGCTGCTGCGTCGGCTTCGCTGCGTGGCTCGTCGTCTACCTCGCGCTCCACCCCACCAAGCCTTCATGAGACCAAACGTAAACGTGGTTACAATAAAAACTAAAAAATAGAAACGCAACAAACTACCATCTGGCTTTGGCTGCTCTCAACAAAAAAAAAACCTTTACAATGGGGACAAGAAATAATTCAGAACCTGATTACAAACACAGCCTGGGATTCGATGCCGGCGGCTGTCAGCATGTGCCAAGCGAAGCTAAAGAAGGAAAAGGGCTCATTGGTAGGTGGTATATGCATATCCATCAGCTACGGATGCTGCCTACCCTTATTAGCTAGAAAGGTCCCCGAAATATTCCTATATGCATAAAGTTTCACCTAAATCCATATATTTGCGTACTCAGTGGTAGCCGGTGACTCTCGCATGGAAACGCTCAGGTTAAATATGAAGCAAATCGCGCTGGAGAGAGGGGACATCGACTCGGGAGTTGGGGAGCGGCGGTGCGTGTAGGGCACCCTGTCCACAAACGCGCACTTGATTGCAGCTATGCATGATTCCATATGGGCGCCGCACGCCCTGGGTGTCCTACATTCACGCCCATCGGCGCCGGTAGACAACAACAACCGAGCAGCAGCGGCCCATAACTTAGCCTTTTTCTTCTAACAGTGTCATTCTAGAGCATGCGATTTTACTACTGTATTTTTGTTTTGACAATGACAATCTCTCCATCTCAGCTAAAATATTTGGCGGGAATCGGTGAGATCTGCCACCATTAGTCTAGTACAGTATGAGTTGCGCTCACTGCTTCCTTACGCCTCCGTAAATAAAGATTGATGTCAACATAGCCCGATAAGGCGATCGAGCGGGTGGTACACATGGCCGTGTCAAACGCAACGGCATTGTTATTATTTTTGTTTTTATGTGTGCTTGATCAATTGGGACTCACTTCATGATCACCAAGCTGCATCAAACAGCAGAATAAAGGGAGAATCTCAAAGCGCACGCGCATGCAGGCCCAAGTTACTCCCCGATGGAATTAACAGAAGAATCTTCTTCGGTTGAGACGTTCCTTTCCCTGGCCTCCACCCCCAATCTTCTTACTTTTAAAGCCATTAACACCCACTGAAGAGCGTAGCTAGCTCGCCACTGCACGCACACCCACCAGTCACACAGAGCACAGTACAGAGAGCGGAGCCATGAGCAAGGAGAAGCACCACAGACACGAGCACCACCTCCGGCGCTGCTGCGGCGGCTTCGCGGCGTGCCTCCTGGCGCTGGTCGTCGTCGTCGCATTCATCGCGCTCGTCGTCTACCTCGCGCTCCGCCCCACCAAGCCTTCCTTCTACTTGCAGGACCTGCAGCTCCGCTCCATCAACCTCGGGGACCCCTCCCTCTCTGCCACCGCGCAGGTCACGCTCGCCTCCCGCAACCCCAATGACCGCGTCGGCATCTTCTACAGGCGCCTCGACGTCTTCGTCACCTACCGCGACGAGCCCGTCACCGTGCCGGTCTCCCTGCCGCCCATGTACCAGGGCCACCGGGACGTCACCATTTGGTCCCCCGTGCTGTCCGGGGAGTCCGTGCCCGTGGCTGGATTCGTCGCCGAGGCCATGAAGCAGGACATCGCCTCCGGGTACGTGTCGCTGCTGGTCAAGGTCGACGGCCTCGTCAAGTGGAAGGTCGGGAGCTGGGTCTCCGGCAGCTACCACCTCTTCGTCAGCTGCCCCGCCATGCTCGCCGCCGGCCCCGGCGGCATGCCGCTCGGGGGTGGCCCCAACGGCACCGGGGGCGCCGTCGCGTCACTGAAATTCATGCAGCCGACAGGGTGCACCGTCGGCACATGATAGAATGGACCGCTCATACGGCCGCACGTCCGTACTTTAAGTGGAAGGAACTACGTAGCCGGCTAGTTCTTCTCTTCGTGTCTCTAAACAATTTCTGTTTATCTTTACCTATATATATATATATATATACTAATAAAGCAGCGATTGCTTCTGGTGGTACGTCGTCGGCGATTATGCAAAAAAGTCCCTCCATGTATGTGAATTCAACCCGCGGTCCTTTTTAAAGTGGCTAATCTGAAAAAAATGATTCGTTCTTAAAAAAAGGGTCCTGCAGTTTATATTATTCAATCCACGACCGCAGGAAAGGCAAGGCCGACGCTTGGTTGGTGGTCTGGGCGGCGGATCTGGCGGCGGGGCAGACGGATCATGTCGGAGGAGCGCGAGGCTGACGGAGAGGTGGCGGGCCGGAGGCAGGGCGTGCTCCAAGGCGGCCCAGGCGGCAGATCAATGGGCGCTCCTCTCGGTCGTCCTCCTCCCGACCGTAGGATAGGCAAGAGGCGGCTCTTGGTTGGTGGTCTGGGCGGCGGATCCGGCTGCTCCGGCGTGGATCCGGCGGTGGGGCGGACGGATCGAGGCGGAGGAGCACGAGGCCGACGAAGAGGTGGCCGGCCGGAGGCGGGGCGAGCTCCAAGGCGGCGGGGTTGTTCCATGGTGACTTCCCTGTAGAAAACAAAGATTAGAAACAGAGAGAAGAAGAAGGTAAAAGCCGAGAGAGAGAAGGAGAGAGGGGGCGGCGACAGCTCCTGGGCTGGCCTGCTCGTGGCACAGCTGGAGCTCCGCTCCAGGCGCGGTCGGAGGCAGGGAGGCCGGGCTACTGGAGTGGCAAAAAGGGAGGATTTGCGAAGGGGGAGGATAGAAACGAGTGCGGTTGCGTGCTTTTGCTGTAAGAAGAAATATGTTTATTATCAGAATAAATAGTACCACCTCGCTCCTTTGTAATCAATCGAATCAATTTATATACGGCGGCTGCTTGAGGCAGCAACAAGCAGAGAAGGGAACAGATTAAACTCAATGGAAGGCTACGAAGGAACAACTTAAGCACACAAGTAGCGGCTGCTTTGAGGCATCAACAACCAGAGGAAGGGAACAGCAGGAAGAAGTACAATCCAATCGTCAGGAGGACGATGGCCCCTTGAGGAATAGAAAATGCGTCATTACAGTATGAAGCTAGCCGGCTTGGAGCACCAGCCACACTCCTCAAACAATTACCAGTGTACAAGTTGAAAATGCGTGTGTTGTGACACACGGTGTCACCAGTGGCTGTCGCCTGCCCCTTGGAGAGCAGCGAGCCCTGCCTTGCAAAGCCCGCACCTTGCGCAGGCGAGCACGACAGCGCCTCCTCCAGCGCAGCATCGGAGCGCACGGACGGCGGGAAGCTTCGCGGCAGGACCCAGCCGTGCATCGTCTCCAGCGTCCTGTTGCGTTGGCGAATGAAGATGAGGAAAGTGAGAGGGAGAGGAAGAATCGAGACGAGAGGACGAGAGGATAAGATTTCAGCGGTGGGGAACCAAGGGGGGATAAGGCGTGCGCGCTGCCGTACCCAAGCGGTGGGGCGGCTGGGCCATAGGTGTTAGCTCGGCTTCCTGCGAGGTTAGTCAGGCCCAAGTAGCTGGCCCGTGGTAACACATCCAAGTGTACGGTTTATATCTAAAAAAACATCCAAATGTATGGTGTTTGCTTAAAAAATTCTAAGTGTACGGGGTCAATTCAAATTACGTGGTTGGATTGCTAGAGTACTAATTTGCACATGGTCCTTCTCAAAAAAGAAAATTGCACATGACCATGCAGTTTGATTATGAAAAAAATCAAAAAATTATCGCTAGATCAATATTTAACAACTTAATTTTATATTTCAGAGTAAATAATAATGGTATGAGTAATAAAACATTAATTCAATCATATATTATATACATATAATTTGCCGGTCGTGCAATGATTCGATTCTTTATTCGGGAAAAGTATTAACATTGACAAATGTCAATAATTTCTTAAGGTTTTTTATGGGATTTCTCAAGGGTTTTCAATTGTACACATACATCGATCAAAAGGATGTAGCTTTTAAAATAATATTAAAGTGATTTTGTTAGCCGGAGAAAACGGTTACACAATATTAAAGGCTGTGAATTTTGATGGTATATACTATGATTACCTATGTGCTATTTATTATTTTTTTGAATGAAGTTATGTGGAAAAACACACACTACTCATTGCTATCAGTATTTGTGTTGCTCGCGTGCATTGTCTTGGACACCGTGACCACTGTCGATGAGAGCGGAAAGGAGGTTAAGAGGTGACATAGGTGGGCATCGTGTTAGAAAAGATGGTGTGGACCTACGGAGGTCTTGAGCCATACTTTTTGGAGTACACACATGCAATTTTTTTCTCTCCCGTTGCAACGCACGGGCATTTTTTGCTAGTTGTTAGTAATAAATTGTCTAAAGCTCTCTTAATTTTTGTATGTCACGTGTAATGGGAGAATAAACTGTGTTGATATATGTGCTTCAATTTTTTTTTTTGAAATGAAAAGGTAGATCATATTCTACCTTATATATTTCAAAAAGGCCGAAGCCCAAAGACCATAGGTCAAATACATGAGGCTCATATTACGCACCGTGGTGTGTAGGCCATGAGCAGCCTAGAGAAGAAAAAAAAATGAGACCAACCCAAGGGCTAGCCCTCGTTGGTTTTTTTATAGGAAAAACTCCGCGGGCACCGTGCGTCCGAGCCGGGACTCGAACTCGGGTGGGCTGGCAGCTACCCCAGCTGCCCAGCCAACGGGTCGACGCCCCGTCCTCCAGCCTAGAGAAGAAAGAAGAGAGGCGAAGGAGAGAAAGAGAGAGGCCTATGCACAACTAGGCAAGCTAAGCTAAGCCCACAAAGTTTGTGACCAAGACAAGATTGCTGCTTTGTCCTCTGGGCGTCGTGCTCGGTGGCACCAAAGTGATAACAGCTCTGCCACGTACATCCTAGTATAGGACGGTGACCAGCGCTTATGATTGAACACACGGTCGTTCCTGGCGTGCCAAAGAGTGACTACACAAGCAGCAACCAGAATGTTCAATTTGCATGATGAAGGCCAGCGTAAAAGAGCGCGTTGAAAGAAGTCCGATAAATCCGTGGAATTGTAAGTAGCATCAAGCAGTTCAAATCTCTCCCAGACTGCGGAAGCACAGATGCATCACAAAGCCAGATGGCTGATGGACTCAATTGCTGGGCAGATATCACAGTGAGCATGTGCAGTAATAGAGGACCACTGTTTCTTTACCATATTGTCCCGAGTGTTCAGTCGACCCCAGAAAGCCAACCAAAGGAATATTCTGTACTTTAGGGGAATGGCAGGGTCCCAAACCCACTGCTGGAACACACTGGTCACACCTCTGAAAGTAAGAAGTTGGTAAAATTAGGCAGTATTCACTTCCTTATTATATAGAGAAGAGAAACGATGATCCTGGGTGGCAGACGATGGATGAACTCCCAACAAAATTGTCTGCAGAAGATGCAACTCCCGGGTGGCCGCTTGAGTCAGATTTGGGTGCAAATGAATATCCCAAAAATCATCAGAAAACTGTGAAGCAACACTGCACCAACTGTTCTTGGCATAGGAAAACAGAACTGGAAATTCATGACACAAACGCCCGAAAGCAAGCCATTTGTCATGGCAAAACGAAACAAGTTGCCCAGCACCCAAGGAGCAGCGGGAAGCAGACATAACCAACGGGATAAACTGTTTTAAACCCTTCCAGATTGGCGTGTCCCTATTGTGAGAGCCATTAAGCACCTGATTATTACAATATTATGCTGCAAACCACTGGAAACAAGGTATATTAGACTGTTGCAAGACCTTGGCAGTGAATTTGCAGAGCATAGCTTTATTATGAGCAGAGAGATCCCCCATGCCCAACCCATCGGAGCCCTTTAGCAAAGTAACGTACTCCCACGCCACCAGACAATGGCCACCCTTAGCATGATTCTTTCCTTGCCAAGAAAACGCCCGTAGCAGACTCTCCAACTTAGCAAGAGACTCCTTAGGCCAGGGAAAACATGACATAAAGTAGCTTGGTATACTAGCAAGCACTGAATTAATCAATGTTAGACGGCCACCAGAAGATAGAAGGGTTGCCAACCATCCAGATAACCTCTTATCGACCCTGTGGATCACCGACAGAAGCATATTGTGCCTGATTTTGTGCAATGAAAGAGGGAGGCCAGGGTACGTGCAGGGGAACGAGGAGACCAGACAACCAAAGAGGGCAGCAATCTGGCTGGCAACTGCGCTCTCCATGCATATAGGGACCAAAGTACTCTTGTGAAAATTAATGTGCAAGCCTGAGAAGTCTGAAAAGGTTGTAAGAATATGCTTGATGACAGTGGCTTGCTGCATATTACTCTGAAAAAGCAACAGTGTGTCGTCCGCGTACTGCAAAACTGGAAACAACCGATCCGACCCAAGCGGATGAACCAAGTTACCAGCCTCGAACTGTGCACAACATAATCTCTGCAGAACATCTGCTACCAAGATGAAAAGATACGGGGATGTAGAGTCACCCTGCCTCAGACCTCTTTTTGCCACAAAAGGATCACCAAGCTCACCACTAGAACTAGCCGAGGAAAGAAGTGAAGAAACCCAGCTGATCCATCTTTGAGGGAATCCCCGAGCTTCCATAATAGTAAAAAGGCACTGTCAGCTGACCGTATCAAAAGCTTTCTGGAAGTCTAGCTTGAGAACAACCATAGGCAGATGCCTCTTATGAGCAGTCTGGACCATATCAGCAGCCATAGTAAAGTTTTCCACAATAGATCTCCCTTTAGCAAAACCAGACTGAAGAGAATGAACTAGATGTGGGATCTGACACTGCAGCCTACGAGCAAGAACCTTACTAGCCAGCTTGGGCACACTGTGGACAACGGAGATAGGCCTATAATCACGCAGCTCCAGAGGCGTATCTTTTTTAGGCGGGAGCAAGATGAAAGCCGTATTAATCCCAGCCAGGTCCACGCGATTATGATACAAATCCAAAAAGAAGAGCTCTAAATCGGGTCTGAGAGTGCTGTGAAAAAGCTTGAAGAACTCATTAGTGAATCCATCCGGACCAGGACTCCGGTTGTTCGGGGAGTGGTCGATAGCACCAACGATCTCAGACCAGGTGAATTCTGCTGCAAGGCAAGAAAGGTCCAGAATAGGGTACAAAGAGCTAGGCTGTACTGTTGGCAAGGAAGGAGAGGGCTACCCAAGAAATTCAGAGAAGTAATTGGTGATGAGCTGAAGTTTATGCTGATTGTCAAAGAACTCAACCCCTTCGTGAACAACAACTCTGATCTTATTCCTCCTAGTATGACAGTTAGCAGCCACATGAAAGAACTTGTTGCTCTCATCCCCGGAGACACACCAACGTAGCTTGGCCCTCCAACGCCACATCCCAGCTTGCCACAGAATAAGTTGTTCAGCTTTGGCAAAGGCAAACTACCTAAGAACCATCTCAAGAGGAGATAACGGACGTCGTTCCTCAATAGCATTCAGATACTCGACCACATGCTTATTGTTATTGATAAGTAGATCAAGGCAAGCCATGTTCCTCTTCTAGTGCCTCGAGGCTGCACGAATGCGCCTCATCTTAAAATTAATAAGCGAAGCAGAGGACTGAAAGTGCCTTGTACCTCTAGACCAGCCCTCCAAGATGATCTTTCGTGTGTCCTCCATAACTAACCAGTGATTATCCATACGGAATAAACTGCTCTTGCTGGCCTCGTGACTAAACTGGACCAGGATGGGCACATGATCAGAAGTGACAGTAGGAACGGCAGAAGCAGAAGTTTGAGCAAACCCTAGAATCCAGTCTGTCTTCACAAGTACTCTGTCAAGACGTACTAGTGTTGGATTATCCCTTTTGTTGGACCAAGTAAACTTTATGTTGCTGACTTCGACCTCATCAAGACCATGGTCCCTAATCCAACCATTGAACATATCCATCATAGACCAGTTAACTCGACCGTGGGATTTCTCATGCTCAGAGCGATACATATTAAAATCACCAACCACCAACCAGGGTTCTGTAATCATGCCAACGGCTGAATCAATAGCTTCAAAGAAGAGAGGCCTATCCCGATCCAAACAAGGGGCATAAACAGCAGTGATTAAGAAAGCGGAATTGCTCGAAGTAGAAGCCATTCTGATAGTAATGTGGTATTTGTGTGTTGCTAGAGACTGCCCAGAAACAACAGAGGAGTCCCAGGCCACCAACAGACCACCAGACGAGCCATCAGAGGGGAAAGCCACATGACGACCCAGATAAGATGGAAGAAAAGCATTCAACTTCCTCTTCGGGAGCGAGTACAGCTTAGTCTCCTGCAAGCAAACCACACTAGGGCGACAGGAGGTTAGGGTGTCACGGACCAAAGAACACTTGTCCTTATCACCAAGGCCACAAACATTCCAATCAAGAACATTCATGAATCGCAAGGTACAGCAGTAGCCTGAGCATAAAGAGAAATAAGACAAAGCAAGCATTATCATGAATAAGGAAATGCAAACTGGTCTCGTACATGGAAGGCTCGAAAGAGACCTAATATAGACTGAACCTAGAACAAGCTACAGACATCAAACTAATGCAGGAAACATGCAGATAAGCTAGAGATGGAGGTGGGCTACGCAACCTCCGAAGATGAGACGCAAAACTAAAGATAAGCAAGGCCCTAAGGACCGGGAGCAGCAGCCGCAACAGTCACAACCGAGCTGTAGGCAAACTGGACCTACACATTCAGAACAGTGCAGTCACCATCAGAAGAAGCAGAGGAGCCGTCGGCCTGGGAGGAGTGAGCAGCCCCACCGGAGGAAGATGCTTGAGCTTGGGCTTGGGCAAGGATGACGTCGGTGTTGAGGTCGCAACATTTTGCCAGCTGCTTGAGCTTACTCCTGGTAAGCGGCCTGGGGGTGTTGAAGAGGGGAAGCTCCAGCAGGCCGGCCACGGCAGCCACCTTAGCCAACTTACGACGGCCGCCAGGAGAAGGTGAACGCCTGGCGGGAGTGCTGGCGGAGGCAGCACCAGACACCACCGCATTCCTCTTGGACGCCCGCTCAACTGAGCCGACACGCTTCCCGTCGTACAACTTCAGGATCCAAGAGCTGCGGCACGGAGAGTGAGGTGCCGCAGCCATAGCTTCCCCCATGATGGATGTCTCTTCCAGACAACCGTGGTCATCCGGCCCAGAGCGAGCAGCAACCTGGTGCCCCAGCTCCAGCAGGAGGGGATCAGACGGCGGATCCAGGGGCTGCACAGCCCGATTAGCCGTTGCCAGATGAGAGGACGAGGAAGCTCCAGGGACAGGCACCGCCGGCTCCAGGAGCTGTAGCGTAGGCGTGGATGAGAGGAGATCCCCCGCCCGAGGCACTAGTGGTGGCGCAGGGCAGTTGCAGAAGACGGGCGCCACCTGGGCGGGGAGCAGTGTACAGGCTTCGTGCCTGAGATCAGTAGCCACCACGGGGGAGGTGACACCACCAGGAAGCAGGCCTTCCCTAGGCGGAGGCATGTGCTTGATGGGCCTGGAGCAGATGGACCGGGCTGCGAGGACTTGATGGGCCTGCACGCGTGCGCGGGCCGAAAAGTAGGCATCCGCCAGCAGGATGGTTGCTTCAGAAAAAGAGAGAAGGAGGCCCACCGCAGGAAGCAGCCCAGCTAGCATGATGGGCTTGGGAGGGTGCCTGCACTCGACTGAAGGCAGCAGAGGCAGGGTGCGGGGACACAGATTGCCATCCCCGGACGGAGGACAGAACTTGAACAGCAGGGAGTGATAGCTTTCCCCCGCGAGCAACTCAGAACAAAGATCAAACAAGGGAAACTAGCCGTCACCCACCGCTACAGGGCGCACCGGGATCGAGCCCGAGGCAGACCGGCAGTGGCTGAGCTCAAGCTTAAAGGAAAAGCACATGGTGTCGGGGTCGAAGGAGATGACAACACGAGGCTTGTCGACGTCAGCAGCCAACAAGACAGAGCGGAGGCACGGTTCTCGTCCTCGTGAGTGATCTGCTCAGCAGTGGGAAGATGGAAGGTGGCCATCTTGATGAGTTTTTGGCTTGATGGAGAGTTTCAGCATCGCCATGAGGTCACCAGGAGAGGCGATGAGCAGTTGTAGGAACGCGCGGTAAGCACGCGTGGCCATGCCGTCCTCCTCCACCAGGTAGCCAGGCGCCGCGCGCGTCCGACGAGGGTGCGCATGGCCTTGGCAGGGAAGCGTCCTCGGCAGAGAACTGGCGCCGCCACCGGAACCACCATCTTCACGGCGGCCCAACGGGGGTAGGGGCGGAGCAGAGGGAGCGCCGAGCGAGCGAACGATGTCCCATATCTCGTTATTGAGGACATCAGCATGACGGCATGGAATGCAAGGTGGTGGGGGATGTGTTCGAGAGCCTCGACCTTCACCAGCATGAAGATGCTCGAGAACTCGCTGCCGTAGAGGCAAGCATGCTCAACCCGCAGAATGTTAGTGAAGCCGGCAACGGACGTCGCCACCCCATGCCGGTTCCACATCTCCAAAGGAAGCTTTTCCAGCGAGAGGTTGACGACGTGCTTGAAGGAGAAGGAGAAGGCGTTGTCACCCGCACCGTGCGGGAGGATTATATGTCCATTTTGCATCATGCTTTTATGTTGATATTTATTGCATTATGGGATGTTATTACACATTATGGGTACAATACTTATGCCTTTTCTCTCTTATTTTACAAGGTTTACACAAAGAGGGAGAATGCCGGCAGCTGAAATTTTAGACCGGAAAGGAGCAAATCTGAGAGACCTATTCTGCATACAACTCCAAAAGTCCTGAAAATTTATGGAGAATTATTTGGAATATATAAGAATTATTTGGTGAAGAAAAAACCAGAGGGGGCCCACTAGGTGGCCACAAGCCTGGGGGCGCGCCCTACCCCCTGGGCGCGCCCCTAGGGCTTGGGGGCCCCCTGGCAGGTCTCCGGTGTCCATTGATGTCTACTACACAACTTGTTCTTGTAGACTCGTGTTGGGCCTCCAAGCGCAGAGTTTTGTAGGACAGTAGCAAACTTCCCTCAAGTGGATGACCTAAGGTTTATCAATCCGTGGGAGGTGTAGGATGAAGATGGTCTCTCTCAAAAAACCCTGCAACCAAATAACAAAAAGTCTCTTGTGTCCCCAACACACCCAATACAATGGCAAATTGTATAGGTGCACTAGCTCAGCGAAGAGATGGTGATAAAAGTGTAATATGGATGGTAGAAATATATTTTTATAATCTGAATAAATAAAAACAGCAAGGTAGCGAATGATAAAATTGAGCACAAACGGTATTGCAATGCTTGAAAATGAGGCCTAGGGTCCGTACTTTCGCTAGTGCAATCTCTCAACAATGCTAATCTAATTGGATCATATAACCATCCCTCAAAGTGCGATGAAGAATCACTCCAAAGTTCCTATCTAGCGGAGAACATAAGAAGAAATTGTTTGTAGGGTACGAAACCACCTCAAAGCTATTCTTTCCGATCAATCTATCCTAGAGTTCGTACTAAAATAACACCAAGTGATACACATCAACCAACTCTAATGTCACCTAGATACTCCAATGTCACCGCGAGTATCCGTGAGTTGATTATGCGATATGCATCAAACAATTTCAGATTCATAATACTCAATCCAACACAAGAAACTCAAAGAGTGCCCCAAGATTTCTACCGGAGAAACAAAGACAAGAACGTGCATCAACCCCTATGCATAGATTACCCCAATGTCACCTCGGGAATCCGCGAGTTGAGTGCCAAAACATATATCAAGTGAATCAATACGATACCCCATTGTCACCATGGGTATTCATAGCAATACATACATAAAGTGTTCTCAAATCCATAAAAGTATTCAATCCGATAAAACGAAATCTCAAAGGGAAAACTCAATTCATCACAACAAGATAGAGAGGGGAAAACACCATATGATCCGACTATATTAACAAAGCACGCGATACATCAAGATCATGACATCTCAAGAACACGAGAGAGAGAGAGAGAGAGAGATTAAACACATAGCTACTGGTACAAACCCTCAGCCCCGAGGGTGGACTACTCCCTCCTCATCATGGTGGCCGCCGGGATGATGAAGATGGCCACCGGTGATGATTTCCCCCTCCGGCGGAGTGTCAGAACGGGGTCTAGATTGGTTTTTCATGGCTACAGAGGCTTGCGGCAGCGGAACTTCTGATCTAGGGTCTCCCCTGATGGTTTCTCTATTTATATGAATTTTTGGCATTGGTTTCACGCTAAGATGGGCCTCGAGGTGAGCACAACCCACCGGGGCACGGGCAAGGGCCCAGGCGCACCCCGGTGTCTTGTGCCCTACTCCTTCATCTTCTGGTCCTTCCACGAAGCTTCGGGGCTCTCTTTTGTTCCAAAAAAAATCGTCAAAAAGTTTCAGCTCATTTGGAGAACTTTCATTTCTGCACAAAAAACAACACCACGGTAGTTCTGCTAAAAACAGCGTCAGTCCGGGTTAGTTCCATGCAAATCATGCCAAAACCATATAAAATCGTTGTAAACATGGCATGAATACTTCATAAATTACAGATACGTTGGAGACGTATCAGCTTCCCCAAGCTTAATTCCTACTCGTCCTCGAGTAGGTAAATGATAAAAGAAATAATTTATGAAGTGTGAATGCTAGCAAAGTGCATAAGTTTGATCAATGATAATTTCAATCACTTTTCCTAGCATCATAAGAGCAACTCTTTCTGATGAAACTTATTATGATAAAGTAGCAATTGAAAACGGAATTTTTGTTGTGGAAAGCTTCCTATCATATTCATCATATAATCTTTCTTTTGTAGCATGGACATTTGGACTTGAATGATTCAAAGCAATAATCTATAATTTGACATGAGGACATCAATACTCAAGCATATCAACAAGCAACCATGTCTTTCAAAATATCAACACTAAAGAAAGTTATCCCTAGCCCATCATGCTCAATCATTGATCCATTCATGTGACACACTCGAATATTAGTTACATCCAATGCTCAAGTACGATCATAGTGCCCCTTAGTTGGTGCTTTATAAGAGAAGATGGAGACTCAAATAAAAATAAAAATTGCATAAAGTAAATAGATAGGCCCTTCGCAAAGGGGAGTGGGATTTGTAGAGGTGCTAGAGCTCAAAGCTTGAATTAAGAGATATAAATTTTGAGTGGCATACTTTTCCCGTCAACGAAAATGACCGAGTAATTCCCAACACTTTCCATGCTAGATATATCATAGGCAGTTCCCAAACAGAAAATAAAGTTTATTCCTTTTTCCACCATTCTTTCACGATCCATGGCTAGCCGTATCCACGGGTGCCCTCCATACCAACACTTTCCAAGGAATTTATTATTTGACAACATAAAGTAAATTCATTTTTCATTTCGGGACTGGGCATCCCTAATACCTTTGCCGTACTCTCGTGCAATGACAAGTGAACAAACACTCATCTTGAGAATAACACATCTAGCATGGAAAATATTGGCCACCCCCTGCCGCTTCATGAGCAGTACGAGCACACAAAAAGGGGATTATTTTAAAAATTTAGAGATGGCACATACAAATTTGCTTAGAACGGCATGGAAATACCGCATATAGGTAGGTATGGTGGACTCATTTGGCACAACTTTGGGTTTAAGAATTCAGATGCACAAGTAGTATTCCCACTTAGTACAAATGGAGGCTAGCAAATAGATTGAGAAGCAACCAACCAAGAAACGAAAATTCACATAAACGAGCATTGAGCATAACTAACACCGAATAATGCACCACAAGTAGGATGTAATTTCATTGCATAATTATTGACTTTCGTGCTTGCATAGGTAATCACAAACCTTAACACCAATATTCTTACTAAAGCAAAATTACTCACCAACATGACTCACATATTATTATCTCCATATCGCAAAACTATTGCAAGAAATCAAACTTATCATATCCAATGATCTTCATGAAAGTTTTTATTATATACCTCTTGGATATTCATCACTTTGGGACCAATTTCATAGCTTGTGAAAATTTTCATCACTATTATCAACTCTCAAAATAATATAAGTGAAGCATGAGAGTGTTCGACAAACTACTCCAAAAAGAAATAAGTGAAGATCAAGCGAGTAGTTATGTAAATGGGTAGCTATTTGAGGACTCTCTTTTATTTAAAAACTTTCAGATCTAAGTATTTTATTAAAACAGCAAGCAAAACAAAACAAAATGATATTCTAAGAATAGCACACATCATGTGAAGAAGCAAAAACTTAGGCTCAACCGATACTAACCGATAGTTGTTCATGAAGAAAGGTGGGATGCCTACCGGGGCATCCCCAAGCTTAGATGCTTGAGACTTCTTGGATTATTAACTTGGGATGCCTTGGGCATCCCCAAGCTTGAGCTTTTGTGTCTCCTTAATTCCTTTTATATCATGGTTTCCCTAAATCTTAAAAACTTCATCCACACAAAACTCAACAAGAACTCGTGAGATAATTTAGATTAAATCAATGCAAAACCTTATCATTCTCTACTGTACTAAATCACTAAAATTATTATTCAACATCACATACTAAATGCCTCCGCATATTTAATACTCCTATCCTCAAATAGAATCATTAAACAAGCAAACATATGCAAACAATGCGAACATAACAGCAATCTGTCTAAACAGGACAGTCTGTAAAGAGGGCAATTGTACTCATACTTCCCTAACTCCAAAGATTCTGAAAATATATCACACTGTATAAAATTTATCAGAGCTTATTTTGCAAAAAGTTTCAACATTTTATCACATTCTGACTTTTCTGGAGAATTATTGCAACAGCGATAAACTTTCTGTTTTGAAACAGCAACTCATATACTTGCAATGGTGATGGCTATCCTTGCCACTTTTATTTAAATAAAAGATGCAAAACATTATTCTAAATAACAGAAAGCAAATCCTAATAAAATAAAATGACTCTCCAAGAAAAACTCATATCATGTGACGAATGAAAATATAGCTCCAAGTGAGGTTACCGATAATGTTGAAGACGAAAGAGGGGATGCCTTCCGGGGCATCCCCAAGCTTAGTTGCTTGGATCTTCCTCGAATATTGCCTTGGGGGTGCCTTGGGCATCCCCAAGATTAGGGTATTTTCACTCCTTATTCTCCTCATATCGATATCTCACCCAAAACTTGAAAACTTCAATCACATAAAACTTAACGGAACTTCATGAGATGGGTTAGTATGATAAAGACAAATCATTCACTTTGGTACTGTCAAAGAAAAGATTCATAATTGTTCTCACACAATGACTACTGTACTCTACAATTTCCACAATTTATATTAAGCAATATAAGCAATAGAAACTAGAAAACAAGCAAATTATGCATTAAAAATAGAATCTGTCAAAAACAGAACAGTACGTAAAGATCTGAATTAAGGTCATAATTCTGTAACTCTAGAAAATCTGAAAAATTAGGAAAACGTAGAAAATTTGTATACCCATCAGCTGTAAAAATTCAGAATTTTTCCACGTTCCAGTAATAGACAGGAATTTCTGCACTGGACGCAAAAGTTTCTGTTTTTTGCACAGAATCAAGTCAACTATCATCCACACTATCCCAAAGGCTTTACTTGGCACTTTATTAAAACAAAAGCTATAAAAAAAGATCACTAAAGTATCCTAACCATGTGAACACACAAAAACAGTAGGTAAAAGTGTTGAGTTGTCTCCCAACAAGCATTTTTCTTTAATGCTTTTTAAGCTAGGCATGATGATTTCAATGATGCTCACATAGAGATAAAGAATTGAAATATAAAGAGAGCATCATGAATCACATGGCAAGCACATTTAAGTCTAAACCAATTCCTATGCATAGGGATTTTGTGAGCAAACAACTTATGGGAACAAGAATCAACTAGCATAGGAAGGCAAAACAAGCAAAACTTCAAGATTTTCAACACATAGAGAGAAAACTTGATATTATTGCAATATGTAAAAGCATATTTTCCTCTCTCATAATAATTTTCAGTAGCATCGTGAATGAATTCAATAATATAGCTATCGCATAAATCATTCTTTTCATGATCCACAAGCATAGAAATTTTCTTACTCTCCACATAAGCAAATTTATTCTCATGAATAGTAGTGGGAGCAAACTCAACAAAATAACTATCATGTGATTCTTGATTGGCATAATAATATTGAGCATTAAAATCATGATGACAAGTTTCATGAATACCATTAATCTTTATAGCAAACATGTCATCACCATAATCATCATAAATAGGAGGCATGCTTTCATCATAGTAAATATTCTCATCAAAATTTGGGGGACTAAAAATATCATCTTTATCAAACATAGCATCCCCAAGCGTGTAGCTTTGCATATCATTAGCATCATGGATATTCAAAGAATTCATACTATCAACATTGCAATCATGCTCATCATTCAAAGATTTTTTGTCAAACATTTTATAGAATTCTTCTATCAATTGAGCACAATTTTCCTTTCCATCATTTTCAAGAAAGACATGATAAAGATGAACAATATGAGACCACCTCAAATCCATTTTTTTAAGTTTCTTTTTATAAACCAAACAAGTGATAAAACAAGAAACTAAAAGATTCGATTGCAAGATCTAAAGATATACCTTCAAGCACTCACCTCCCCGGCAACGGCGCGAGAAAAGAGCTTGATGTCTACTACACAACTTATTCTTGTAGACTCGTGTTGGGCCTCCAAGCGCAGAGTTTTGTAGGACAGTAGCAAACTTCCCTCAAATGGATGACCTAAGGTTAATCAATCCGTGGGAGGTGTAGGATGAAGATGGTCTCTCTCAAACAACCCTGCAACCAAATAACAAAAAGTCTCTTGTGTCCCCAACACACCCAATACAATGGCAAATTGTATAGGTGCACTAGTTCAGCGAAGAGATGGTGATAAAAGTGTAATGTGGATGGTAGAAATATATTTTTATAATCTGAATAAATAAAAACATCAAGGTAGCGAACGATAAAATTGAGCACAAACGGTATTGCAATGCTTGAAAATGAGGCCTAGGGTCCGTACTTTCGCTAGTGCAATCTCTCAACAATGCTAATCTAATTGGATCATATAACCATCCCTCAAAGTGCGATGAAGAATCACTCCAAAGTTCCTATCTAGCGGAGAACATAAGAAGAAATTGTTTGTAGGGTACGAAACCACCTCAAAGCTATTCTTTCCGATCAATCTATCCTAGAGTTCGTACTAAAATAACACCAAGTGATACACATCAACCAACTCTAATGTCACCTAGATACTCCAATGTCACCGCGAGTATCCGTGAGTTGATTATGCGATATGCATCAAACAATTTCAGATTCATAATACTCAATCCAACACAAGAAACTCAAAGAGTGCCCCAAGATTTCTACCGGAGAAACAAAGACAAGAACGTGCATCAACCCCTATGCATAGATTACCCCAATGTCACCTCGGGAATCCGCGAGTTGAGTGCCAAAACATATATCAAGTGAATCAATACGATACCCCATTGTCACCACGGGTATTCATAGCAAGACATACATAAAGTGTTCTCAAATCCATAAAAGTATTCAATCCGATAAAACGAAATCTCAAAGGGAAAACTCAATTCATCACAACAAGATAGAGAGGGGAAAACACCATATGATCCGACTATATTAACAAAGCACGCGATACATCAAGATCATGACATCTCAAGAACACGAGAGAGAGAGAGAGATTAAACACATAGCTACTGGTACAAACCCTCAGCCCCGAGGGTGGACTACTCCCTCCTCATCATGGTGGCCGCCGGGATGATGAAGATGGCCACCGGTGATGATTTCCCCCTCCGGCGGAGTGCCAGAACGGGGTCTAGATTGGTTTTTCGTGGCTACAGAGGCTTGCGGTGGCGGAACTTCTGATCTAGGGTCTCCCCTGATGGTTTCTCTATTTAAAGGAATTTTTGGCGTTGGTTTCACGCTAAGATGGGCCTCGAGGTGAGCACAACCCACCGGGGCAAGGGCAAGGGCCCAGGCGCGCCCCGGTGTCTTGTGCCCTACTCCTTCACCTTCTGGTCCTTCCACGAAGCTTCGGGGGTCTCTTTTGTTCCAAAAAAAATCGTCAAAAAGTTTCAGCTCATTTGGAGAACTTTCATTTCTGCACAAAAAACAACACCACGGTAGTTCTGCTGAAAACAGCATCAGTCCGGGTTAGTTCCATGCAAATCATACCAAAACCATATAAAATCGTTGTAAACATGGCATGAATACTTCATAAATTATAGATACGTTGGAGACGTATCATCCATCTTCTGCTATATGAAGGGTTTTTTACCTGGAAAAAATTATAATAAACCTTTCGGGACGAAGCGCCGTCGTCTCGAGGCGGAACCTGGGCAGAAGCAATCTACGGCTCCGGTGGAGCTATTCTGCCAGGGAAACTTCCCTCCGGGAGGGGGAATTCAAAGCCATTGTCATCACCAACAATCCTCTCATCGAGAGGGGGTCAATCTCCATCAACATCTTCACCAGCACCACCTCATCTCAAACCCTAGTTTATCTCTTGTATTCAATCCTTGTCTCAAAATCTCAGATTGGTACCTGTGGGTTGCTAGTAGTGTTGATTACTCCTCGTAGTTGATGCTAGTTGGTTTATTTGGTGGAAGATCATATGTTCAGATCCTTAATGATATTCAATACCCCTCTGATCTTGAACATGAATATGCTTTGTGAGTAGTTACATTTATTCCTGAGGACATGGGAGAAGTCTTGTTATAAGTAATCATGTGAATTTGGTATTCGTTCGATATTTTGATGAAATGTATGTTGTCTTTCCTCTAGTGGTGTTATGTGAACGTCGACTACATGACACTTCACCATGATTTGGGCCTCGGGGAAGGCATTGGGAAGTAATAAGTAGATGATGGGTTGCTAGAGTGACAGAAGCTTAAACCCTAGTTCATGCGTTGCTTCGTAAGGGGCTGATTTGGATCCACATGTTTCATGTTATGGTTAGATTTATCTTAATTCTTCTTTCGTAGTTGCAGATGCTTGCGAGAGGGGTTAATCATAAGTGGGAGGCTTGTCCAAGTAAGGACAGCACCCAAGCACCGGTCCACCCACATATCAAATTATCAAAGTAACGAACGCGAATCATATGAGCATGATGAAAACTAACTTGATAATAATTCCCATGTGTCCTCGGGATTGCTTGGCTTTATATAAGAGTTTGTCCATGCTTATCCTTTACTACAAAAAGAATTGGGCCACCTTGCTGCACCTTTTTTACACTTTTTACCCATTACGAATTATCTTATCACAAATCTATCTGTTACCGATAATTTCAGTGCTTGCAAAAAAAAACCTTGCTGAAAACCTCTTTTCATTTCCTTCTGCTCCTCGTTTGGTTTGACACTCTTACTTATTAAAAGGACTACGGTAGATCCCCTATACTTGTGGGTCATCAAGACTCTTTTCTGGCGCCGTTGCCGGGGAGTGAAGCGCCTTTGGTAAGTGGAATTTGGCAAGGAAACATTTATATTACGTGCTGAAATTTACTGTCACTTGTCACTATGGAAAATCATCCTTTGAGGGGCTTGTTCGAGGCATCATCACCTCGAACGGAAGAGCAAGGAGTTGCTCCTCAACCTACTGAACCTAGTGAAAATATTTATTATGAAATTCCTTCGGGTATGATTGAGAAACTGCTAGCTAATCCTTATGCAGGAGATGGAACACTACATCCTGATTTGCATCTATTATATGTGGATGAAGTTTGTGGATTATTTAAGCTTGCAGGTTTGCCCGAGGATGAAGTCAAGAAGAAGGTCTTCCCTTTATCTTTGAAGAGAAAGGCACTGACATTGTATAGCCTATGTGATGATATTGGAGCTTGGAATTACAACCGATTGAAATTGCAATTTCATCAGAAGTCTTATCCTATGCATCTGGTTTATCGTGATCAGAATTATATATATAATTTTTGGCCTCGTGAAGGAGAAAGTGTCGCTCAAGATTGGGGGAGGCTTAATTCAATGTTATATTCATGCCCCAATCATGAGCTTTCAAGAGAAATTTTTATTCAGAATTTTTATGCTCGGCTTTCTTGTAATGATCAATCCATGCTCGATACTTCTTGTACTGGTTCTTTTATGAAGAAGACTATTGAATTCAAATGGGATCTCTTGGAAATAAATAAACGCAACTCTGAAGATTGAGAGCTCGATGAAGGTAAGGAGTCAGGTATAAACCTTAAGTTTGATTGTGTTAAATCTTTTATGGATATCGATGCTTTTCGTGAATTTAGCACTAAGTATGGACTTGACTCTGAGATAGTACCTTCTTTCTGTAAATCATTTGCTACTCATGTTGACCTCCCTAAGGAGAAGGGGTTTAAATATCATCCTACCATTGAGGTAAAAATAGCAGAAACCATTACTTATAATGTTGATCATGTTATTCCTACCGCTTATATTGAGAAACCACCTTTTTCTGTTAGGATAAAAGAACATGCTAAAGCTTCAGCTGTAGTTCGTAAGAGTTATACTAGAACACCTACACCCCCTGAACAAATTAAAGTTGAACCTAGTATTGCTATGGTTAAAGATCTCTTGGTCGATAATATTGATGGGCATGTTATTTATTTCTTTGATGAAGCTGCTAGAATTGCTAAACCCAATGAAAAGGATAATCATAGACCTGTTGTTGGCATGCCTGTTGTCTCTGCTAAGATAGGAGATCATTGTTATCATGGCTTATGTGATTTGGGTGCTAGTGTGAGTGCAATTCCCTTTACTATATATCAAGAAATTATAAATGATATTGCACCTGCTGAAATAGAAGATATTGATGTCACTATTAAGCTTGCTAATAGAGATACTATTTCACCAATTGGGATTGTTAGAGATGTTGAAGTCTTGTGTGGGAAAATAAAATACCCTACTAATTTTCTAGTTCTTGGTTCCCCACAAGATGATTTTTGTCCCATTATATTTGGTAGACCTTTCTTGAACACTGTTAATGCTAAAATAGATTGTGAGAAAGAAACTGTTAGTGTAAGTTTTGGGGATGTGTCTCATGAGTTTAATTTCTCCAAATTTTGTAGACAACCCCATGAAAAAGAATTGCCTAGTAAAGATGAAATTATTGGTCTTGATTCTATTGCCATGCCTCCTACTGATCCTTTAGAACAATATTTGCTAGACCATGAAAATGACATGTTCATGAATGAAAGAAATGAAATAGATGAGATATTCTTTAAGCAAATGCCTGTTTTGAAACACAATTTACCTGTTGAGACTCTTGGAGATCCTCTGCCACCCAAGAGTGATCCTGTGTTTGAGCTTAAACAATTACCTGATACTTTGAAATATGCTTATCTCGATGAAAAGAAGATATATCCTGTTATTATTAGTGCTAACCTTTCAGAGCAAGAGGAAAAGAAATTATTGAAAACTCTGAAGAATCATCGTGCCACTATTGGATATACTCTGGATGATCTTAAGGGCATTAGTCGCACTCTATGTCAGCACAAAATTAATATGGAACCTCATGCTAAACCAGTTGTTGATCATCAATGACGGTTGAATCCAAAAATGAAAGAAGTGGTAAGGAATGAAATATTAAAGCTTCTGGAAGCAGGTATAATCTATCCTATTGATGATAGTAGATGGGTAAGTCCTGTTCATTGTGTCCCTAAGAAGGGAGGTATTACTGTTGTTCCTAATGATAAGAATGAATTGATTCCGCAAAGAATTATTACAGGTTATAGAATGGTAATTGATTTTATAAAATTAAATAAAGCTACTAGGAAAGACCATTATCCTCTGCCATTCATTGATCAAATGCTAGAAAGTCTATCAAAACATACACATTTTTGCTTTCAAGATGGTTATTCTGGTTTCTCCCAAATACCTGTATCACAAGAGGATCAAGAAAAAACTACTTTTACATGCCCTTTTGGTACCTTTGCTTATGGACGTATGCCATTCGGTTTATGCAATGCACCTGCTATCTTTCAAAGATGTATGACTGCTATATTCTCTGACTTTTGTGAAAAGATTGTTGAGGTCTTCATGGATGATTTCTCCGTATATGGAACTTCTTTTGATGATTGCTTAAGCAAACTTGATCAAGTTTTGCAGAGATGTGAAGAAACTAATCTTGTCTTGAATTGGGAGAAGTGCCACTTCATGGTTAATGAAGGTATTGTCTTGGGGCATAAAATCTCCGAAAGAGGTATTGAAGTTGATAAGGCTAAAGTTGATGCTATTGAAAAAATGTCGTGTCCTAAAGATATCAAAGGTATAAGAAGTTTCCTTGGCCATGTTGGTTTCTATAGGAAATTTATTAAAGACTTCTCTAAAATTTCTAGGCCCCTTACTAATCTCTTTCAAAAAGATGTTCCATTTGTTTTTTATGATGATTGTGTAGAAGCATTGGAAATACTCAAGAAAGCCTTAATCTCTACACCTATTGTTCAACCACCTGATTGGAACCTACCCTTTGAAATTATGTGTGATGCTAGCGATTATGCTGTTGGTGCTGTTCTAGGACAAAGAGTTGATAAGAAATTAAATGTTATCCATTATGCTAGTAAAACTCTAGATAGTGCTCAAAGAAATTATGCTACTACTGAAAAAGAATTTTTAGCAGTTGTATTTGCTTGTGACAAGTTCAGATCTTATATTGTTGATTCTAAGGTAATTGTTCACATTGGTCATGCTGCTATTAAATATCTTATGGAAAAGAAAGATGCTAAACCTAGACTTATTAGATGGGTTCTCTTGCTGCAAGAATTTGATTTACATATTATTGATAGAAAGGGAGCTGAGAACCCCGTAGCAGACAACTTGTCCAGGTTAGAAAACATTCTTGATGACCCACTGCCTATTGATGATAGCTTTCTTGATGAACAATTAGCTATCATAAATGCTTCTCGTAGTACTCCATGGTATGCGGACTATGCTAATTATATTGTTGCTAAATTTATACCACCTAGTTTCACATACCAACAAAAGAAAAAGTTTTTCTATGATTTAAGACATTACTTTTGGGATGACCCACACCTTTATAAAGAAGGAGTAGGTAGTGTTATTAGACATTGTGTACCTGAGCATGAACAGGAACAGATCCTACGCAAGTCTCACTCCGAGGCCTACGGAGGACACCATGCTGGACATAGAACTGCAAACAAGGTATTACAATCTGGTTTTTATTGGCCTACTCTTTTTAAGGATGCTCGTAAGTTTGTCTTATCTTGTGATGAATGTCAAAGAATTGGTAATATTAGTAGACGCCAGGAAATGCCTATGAATTATTCACTTGTTATTGAACCATTTGATGTTTGGGGATTTGATTATATGGGACCTTTTCCTTCCTCTAATGGGTATACACATATTTTGGTTGTTGTTGATTATGTTACTAAGTGGGTAGAAGCTATTCCAACTAGTAGTGTTGATCATAACACCTCCATTAAAATGCTTAAAGAAGTTATTTTTCCGAGGTTTGGAGTCCCTAGATATTTAATGACTGATGGTGGTTCACACTTTATTCATGGTGCTTTCCGTAAATTGCTAGCTAAGTATGATGTTAACCATAGAATTGCATCTCCTTATCATCCTCAGGCTAGTGGTCAAGTAGAATTGAGTAATAGAGAAATAAAATTGATCTAGCAAAAGACTGTTAATAGATCTAGAAAGAATTGGTCTAAGAAACTTGATGATGCATTACGGGCTTATAGAACTGCTTATAAGAACCCTATGGATATGTCTCCATATAAAATGGTTTATGGAAAAGCATGTCACTTACCTCTTGAACTAGAACATAAAGCTTATTGGGCAATTAAGGAGCTCAACTATGATTTCAAACTTGCCGGTGAGAAGAGGTTATTTGACATTATCTCACTTGATGAATGGAGAACCCAAGCCTATGAGAATGCCAAGCTATTTAGAGAAAAGGTTAAAAGATGGCATGACAAAAGGATACAAAAGCGTGAATTTAATGTAGGTGACCATGTCTTGCTATACAATTCTTGTTTAAGATTTTTTGCAGGAAAACTTCTCTCTAAATGGGAAGGGCCTTACATTATCGAGGAAGTTTATCATTCCGGTGCCATCAAGATCAACAATGCCGAGGGCAATAACCCGAAGGTGGTAAACGGGCAAAGAATAAAACATTATATCTCAGGTACTCCCATAAATGTAGAAACCAATATTATTAATACCATAACACCGGAGGAGTACATAAGGGAGACCTACCAGAACGCTCCAGACCCCAAAAAGGAATAGGTACGTGATACGGTAAGTAAACCGACTCCAAAACTTTCCCAAAGGCAATTTTACTCCATTTTCGAATATTTAAAAAATTAGAAAAATTAAAAGTGGTCTGAAAGGCGCACGAGGAAGCGACAAGCCTTGGGGGGTGCGCCCTACCCCCCTGGGTGCACCTCCCAGGCTTGTGGCCACCTCGTGTGCCCTCTGGACTCCGTTTTCTTGCAGTATACTTTTTTTGGTCGGTAAAAATTCATTATATAATCTCCCAAAGGTTTTGAACACCGTATCACGGCAATATCCTCTGTTCTTGCTTCGAGCTATTTTTTCTGATAGATCTAGATAGCCATGACGTCTCCAAGCGCCCACAAGGACAAGTTCTTCGAGAAGGTCATCAACCCGTACCTTGCGGAGGTGCTGCAACACCCTCAAACCATCGAGATGCACAAGGGGGTGCTTCACATCCGTGATGTTCAAGGGCCAAGGAGGACCGGAAGCATGGAGTCCAGGCTCGAAGCAGTGGAGCAAGAGGTATTCAAGTGCAAAGGGATGGTGGAGCGCGGACTCAACGCTAATCACTCCATGATCATGGATTTTACCCGTGACCACAAGCAGGATGCTAGTGAGATTGGGAAGGCCATCTTCAAGCTTCATGAGAAAATCGAGCATCTCCAAGCCCAGATCTATGACCTGTAGAACCAGAACTGTGAGTATGAATATAGATTTAAGAGGATGAGTTTGGCTCCAGATTTGAGGATTCCGGAGACTCGCTCATCTTTCTATGATGGTGAACCTATGCCCTGGAAGATGGAGGACAAGCCCACAACATCAACAACTCCATCACCACCACCTCCGAAGAAAGAAACTTGAGTACATGGGTAAGGGCACTCCCCTTGGCTTGTGCCAAGCTTGGGGGATGTGCCCAGGTACCGTATCACCATCACATCTTTACCTTTATCATTTTTCTTAGTTCGGTCCTTTTGGCTATATCTTGGTTTAGTAGCATAAAGTTTTTAGTATGATCTAGTAATGAGTTTTGCTTTGTGTTCCCTCTATGTAATCGAGTCCGAGAGTTATATAATAAAGATTAGTTTTGAGTTGAGAGCTTTGCTTTTTGCTATGATCTTGAGAAAAAGAAATAAAGAATAAAGAAATAAAAATATTATATAATGATCTTATGGGGAGTGTTGGGGATATAACCCCGTGGTATGACCCGCCTAGGAGGGGCCAGGTCATATTATTGGCGACTTATCATTGAAGGCCCAGTAAGGCCTAAGAAGACAAGATGAGAAGACCGAAGGCCGCTTACAAGTAGGCCTGTTGAAGGCCCACGACCCGGAGGAGATTCAAGACCCGAAGGTGTGAGTCGCCTGATGGTAGCTTGCCTAACAAGGCAAGGTGACTTAGAGGCAGGGTCGGTTACATTATGTGATCTGACCTGGACTCTTCTAAGCCGCCGGGCCTTGACCTATGTATACAAAGGCGAGACCCAGCAGCGGGTTAGAAAGGAAACAATTGATCGAGAGCTAGGTCAAGCGTATTCGCTCCCTTGTAATCGAAACTCAAGTAATACAACTAGAAGTAGGACGTAGGCTTTTACCTCGTTGTGAGGGGTCGAACCTGGGTAAATCCTTTGTGTCCTTTGTCCCGTTCAACCCCTTCGAGCTAAACTATGTTGCAATGGCTCCACACCTAAGTCCTTTCACAAGGGCATCTGCCGTCACAAAACCATGATAGTTGGTGCCCACCGTGGGGCCAGAGCACGATGGTTTCGAGTTCTTGAAGGGCAACTTCCCAGGGATCGAAGGATACGCCGTGGGCCGGATGACTAAGAGTCACCGCGGCAAGATCTACATCAATGATGCTTGCTGGGGTCCCGAGGCCGACTCAATCGAGTATGGGTATCGTGTCCCCTTTGGCGGGATTCACGTCTTCATCGACAAGATCGGCGAGTCAGAGCCTGAGCCGGACACCTGCATAAACATCATCGAGACGGCTCGGTGCGCACGACCTGCCAAGGTTCAACCCGGCCGGAAGCATGCCTTTGTTGTCTTTGTTCATGGGGCGGATCTTGAGGAAGGATTTGTGTCTGGTGGAGAGATGGCCATCTATTCAGGTGATGAATCCTCAACTGGAGAGACCGAGTCAATCTATCAGCTTCAGGATGGTGGGCTTGGGGGCTATTCCGATGGTGACAGTATTCCGAACCCCTATGAGCCGCCGAGCAGGGCTGCTATTTTTATGGCTAGCACACAACCAATGTTGAATTCCTCAACTGCCGTGGCCATGACATCCGGCTCAACTGCCGCTGCGACAGCCGGGGCAAGCGGCTCTGCGCGGCCGCCGGCTCAAATTTTATCTGAGCTCTTGGGTACCTTGGCGACTCTGTTGGTTGCAGAGCTGACTCCGGCGAATCAAGTACAGCACAATGCAGAGGTTGCGAAGCTATGGGACGAGGTGGCAAAGGCCCGGGAAGATCTTGATGCAGAGAATGCCAGGATGGCCACGGAGCGAGCCGCGTTGGAGGCCGAAACAGAGCGAATAAGGGCAGAAGCTTTTCATTTAAATCTGGATCAGAATGCGTCAAACGCTTTTCTTCGAAGGAGGCACCAGTGCTGCCTACCTTCACAGTTTGAGGGGCGAAATCTTTTCAATACGCCCGGAGCAGGAACGAGTAACCTGCCCGATGTGACCCGGGCTGCTGAGGCGCCTGTGATCGGGGCGGCGGCTCAGCCTCGTGTGCCAGACCCGCCTCGTATGGATCTGGTCCCGCCTTAATGGGTACCAACACCCTCTGGTCATTACTCCAACCCGCTGGATAATATGATTGACGTAGCCCCATGGTTAGCAGCTATTCCAATCGAGGGCGACTCTCCAGCTACAATAGAGACCCGGAACACCGTGGAGCTTCTCCAGACAGCCATGGCACAGCAGGCGGCTTACTCATAAAGCCGTGAGCGAATTCACTCAACACCGCGCCAAAGTCGAAGTTACAGCCGGCGCATTGAGTCACCGGCGGTTTCCAGCAGCGAGCGGTATCGTAACCCGCCTCGCAATGAAGACCCGCCCCGTGGGCATAACCCGCCCCGTGATGGTAATACTGCTCAGGCCCTTGTAGATCAGGCTAGAGCCCGTCGTGAGGCGGAATTGGCGGCTCAATTGGGGTCTCATCAACAGTTTCAGTTAAACCCTTTGGCATCTGTGGAGGCCGGGATGAGTTCTAGGACAGTTGGTGTGCCGTGTTTAGTACCGGCTCTACGCAATGAGCATTTGCCTAAGGATTTTAAAGGCCCTTGCAAGGTGCCTAATTACACAGCTGATCTTCCGCCCGAGGCTTGGATTGAGAGCTATGAGCTGGCTATGGAGATGTTAGATGTTAATGATGCTGTATGTGCCAAGTATTTCACCATGATGTTAGATGGACCAGCGCGAACCTGGTTGAAAGGGCTACCTGCCAATTACATCAGTTCATGGGCTAAGTTAAAGGCACGCTTCATTCAGAATTTCAAAGGAACATGTAAGCAGCCTCTGTCGATCATTGATTTGGACAACTGCGTGCAGCGGGAGGATGAGTCGGCCCACCATTGGGTTCGCCGGGTCTCAGCTATTATCCACTCATCGGATAGCATTGCAGTCGGCTCTGCTATTCTAATTTTGGAGAAAAAATTTCAATTCACGCCTCTCAAACAGAAGCTGGGGCGGCTTAAGCGTCACTCCAATGACATGGGAGAGCTCATGGCGGCTCTTATCAAGTATGCTGACTCAGACAACACCAAGGACACTGGCTCTGATGATGAAAAGTCCAACAAGGGGAAGAAGAATGGTAATAGTAAGGGTCCGCAGCAAAACATGACAGGTCATAACCAGGGTAATGGTGGCAAGCGCAGGCAAACCGATGGCGGGTCAGATTTGGTGGCTAACACCAATGCTCAGCATAAAAATCAGTGTCGTAAGGGTAAGCTTGGAGGACCAAAATTTAACCTGGATGCCATGCTTAATGACCCTTGCCCAAAGCATAGTCTGCCCTATCAACCATCGACTCATGCTTGGAAGGATTGTTTCATCATGAAAGAGTACAAGAATTCTAGCTTTAATCAGAGTCATGGTGGTAATAATGGCCCGCCCGGCGGGTCAGGATCCGGCTCACAGGGGCCCGGCTTTGGCGGCGGCGGCTCAAATTCTGGATATCAAGGACAAAGTAATCAGGGTGGTTATAACCAACAATAGTCTGGTCAGGGTAACCAGCAGCATCAGTCAGGATACCAGAGCAATCCAAAGCAGCTTAACGGTGGCCAGTATCATGTCTTCACTACAAGTCTTTGCAAGCAAGATCAGAAGGTTCATAAACGTGCGGTCAGTGCGATTGAGCCGGCGGTACCTCAATACTTGCGCTGGTCAGAGCAGCCAATTATGTGGAGTCGTGAGGATCACCCGCCCCGGGTTGACAATCCGGGTCAACAAGCGTTGGTGGTAGCCCCTCAAGTCGGGGGTTATAAATTCACTAAAGTGCTCATGGATGGAGGCAGCAGCATCAATATCCTTTATTATGATACCTTTCGCCGGATGAATTTGACTGATAAGGAGCTTAAGCCGTCCTCTACAGTCTTCCATGGCGTGGTACCTGGTAAGTCGGCATATCCAGTTGGTAAAATCGCCTTGGAAGTGTCATTTGGTGATGATTATGACTACAGGGCAGAGACATTATGGTTTGAAGTGGTTAAGATAAAGAGCCCTTACCATGCCTTGTTTGGGCGGCCGGCTTACGCCAAATTTATGGCACGGCCCTGTTATGTTTACTTGCAGCTTAAGATGCCAGGACATAAGGGTACTATTACAGTCCATGGTAATCGAAAAATTGCTTTGGAATGTGAAGAAGGAGATGTTGCATATGCTGAGTTGGCTTGCGCTACGGAGGAGCTCAAGTTTTATAAAGATAATGTTGACTCGGCTGATATGACCCCTTTGAAGAAGCCGACTACTAAGCAAGACCCTTTGTTGAAATTTAAGTTGGCCGATGACACCAAGCAGGTGGACTTTGTCCCTGGCGACTCATCTCAGCAGTTCACCATCAGTGCTAACATGGATCCGAAATAGGAAAGCGCGCTCATCGAGTTCATCCGTGAGAATCGGGACATCTTTGCATGGAAGCCTTCAGACATGCCAGGTGTACCGAGAGAAACTCACTGAGCACACTCTCAATATTGATCCTAAATTTAAGCCGGTGAAGCAGTTCCTTCGCCATTTCAATGAAGAGTGACATAAGGCCATTGGAGAAGAGGTAGCCCGGCTCTTGGCGGCCGGGTTCATCGTTGAAGTTTTTCACCCTGAGTGGTTGGCTAACCCGGTGCTGGTACTTAAGAAAAATGGCACTTGGCGTATGTGTGTGGATTACACGGATCTTAACAAGGCCTGTCCGGCTGATCCTTTTGCTCTTCCCCGTATTGATCAGATCATAGATGCCACGGCGGGTTGTGAGCGTTTATGCTTCCTGGATGCTTATTCTGGTTACCATCAGATTAAGATGCCATTAAAGACCAAGAGAAGACGGCTTTTATTACACCTTTTGGGGCTTTCTGCTATGTATCTATGCCTTTTGGGCTCAAGAGTGCCCAGGCGACTTATCAACATTGTGTCCAGAATTGTTTCCATGACCAGATTGGGTGCAATGTTCATGCTTATGTGGATGATATTGTTGTCAAGTCCAGGAAGCAGGAGACTCTGTTGGATGATTTAAAGGAGACTTTTGATAATCTCTGGGTCTATAAAATGATGCTTAACCCAGCCAAGTGTGTTTTTGGTGTGCCTGCAAGCAAACTCTTGGGTTTTCTGGTCTCAGAGAGAGGTATTGAAGCTAACCCAGAGAAAATTAAGGCTATCACTTCATTGGCTAAACCAGCGTGTGTCAATGACGTTTAGCGCTTGGCGGGTCGTATTGCAGCTTTAAGCCAGTTCATAAGCCGCCTGGGAGAGAAGGCAATTCCTCTGTACCAGATGATGAAGAAAACATATCACTTTGTCTGGAGTAATGCTGCTAATGAGGCGTTTGAGGCGCTCAAAAAACAATTAGCTGAGCCGCCTGTCCTTGCAGCTCCCGTTGAGAAAGAGCCTTTGCTTTTATATGTGGCTGCCAACAGCAGGGATGTCAATGTGGTGATTGTGGTGGAACGTAAGGAAACGGGTAAGGAGTACCCAGTCCAGGGGCCGTCTTATTATGTCAGCGAGGTATTAATTGAGTCTAAGCAGCGTTATCCACATTGGCAAAAGCTGGTGTATGGGGTGTTCATGGCCAGTCGTAAGCTGAAGCATTATTTTCTTGGCCATCCCATTACTGTTGTCAGTTCTGCCCCTTTGGGGGATATTATTCAGAACAGAGAGGCTACTGGCTGAGTGGCTAAATGGGCCATTGAGCTTGGATCCCATGGTTTGAAGTATGTGCCAAGAACAGCTATCAAATCTCACGCTCTTGAAGATTTCATCAATGACTGGACAGAGTTGCAGACGCTTGAGGAGAAGCCTGATAACACATATTGGACTATTCATTTCAATGGGTCCAGGCAATTAGAAGGCTTGGGGGCTGGAGTTATTTTGACTTCCCCATGAGGTGACAAGTTTTGTTATGTTTTAAGGTTGATGTTTCCTTGTACTAACAATGCAGCTGAATATGAGGCTCTACTCCATGGCCTTCGAATGGCCAAAGAGATGAATTTAAGCCGGGTCAGGTGCTTTGGCGACTCAGATTTGGTGGCTCAGCAAGTTTCAAGCACTTGGGATTCAAAAGACCCGCTCATGGCGGCTTATCGCCGGGCGGTTGACAATGTTGCTGGTCACTTCAAAGGGTATCAGGTGGAGCATCTTGATCGAAGAAAGAATGAGGTGGCTGATGCTTTGAGCTGGCTTGGGTCTCAACGTAAGCCGGTGCCCCCTAATGTGTTTCTTGATTTATTGTATAATCCTTCAGTCAAGTTACCATCTGAAGAGGATCTCGCTATTCCTGACCCAGAGGCACAGTTGGTGGCGGCTCTCCATGCTATTCCTGATTGTACAGTGCCCTACTTGGCTTATATGACCCGGGGCGAGTTACCTGAGGATGAAACTTTGGCCAGGCAAATCACCCGGCGGTCTAAATCTATGACTATTGTCAATGGCGAGTTACACCGATGTAGTGTCACAGGTGTGTTCCAGCGTTGTGTTTCTCCGGAGGAGGGCCGTGAAATTTTAAGAGAAATCCACGAAGGTGATTGTGGTTGTCATGCCGGCTCTAAATCTCTGGTGGCTAAAGCTTTTTGTCATGGGTTTTATTAGTTGACGGCTCATGCTGATGCAGAGAATCTTGTCAGTAAGTGTGATGGATGTCAAAAAATTTCTCGACGGGCTCATGTGCCGGCTCAAGAATTGAGGATGATTCCAATTACCTGGCCGTTTGCAGTCTGGGGGCTTGATATGGTTGGACCTTTCAAATGGTCTAAGGATAAGAAAACCCACCTCTAGGTGGCGGTTGACAAATTTACCAAGTGGGTTGAGGCAGAGCCGGTCAGCAAGTGTGATGCAGCAACGGCAGTTCAGTTTGTTAAAAAATTGATCTTCCGTTTTGGTTACCCTCACAGTATCATAACTGATAATGGCACTAATCTGTCTAAAGGTGATATGGAGGAATTCTATTAGCGAGAGCGTATTCGTCTTGATGTCTCTTATGTGGCTCATCCACAGTCTAATGGTCAAGCGGAGAGGGCTAATCAAGAAATCTTGAGAGGCATCAAGCCCCGGCTTATGGTTCCTTTGCACCGAACGCCGGGTTGTTGGGTTGAGGAGTTACCTTCCGTACTTTGGAGTATCAACACCACCCCCAACAGATCAACAAGTTATACGCCTTTCTTCATGGTCTACGGGGCAGAGGCGGTTCTTCCAAGTGATATCCGTCATGACTCACCTCGTGTGGCAGCTTATGTCAAAGCTGATAATGAAATAGCACGTCAAAACGCACTTGATGCTTTGGATGAGGAGCGTGACCTGGCGGCGGCTCGTTCGGCGATATATCAACAAGATCTGTGACACTATCATAGCTGCAGAGTTAAGACCCGGACGTTTCAAGAAGGTGACTTGGTGCTCCGGCTCATCCAAGATCAAACAGATATGCACAAATTATCCCCACCTTGGGAAGGGCCCTTTGTGGTCAGCAAGAACCTGAACAACGGGTCGTATTACCTCATTGATGTATGTGAGCGCAAGGATTCTTGCAAGTCGGAGGAGGAGACCCGCCGTCCGTGGAATATTGCACATCTTCGGCCGTACTATACTTGAGCCGCCAGCTCTTACCTTTGTACATATTTTTGTCAATGTATATACTCTTTATGATCAATATAATAAAGCCGGCATCCCCGAATTACGGGGCCTCTGTCATTTCATTTCTAAGTATCTGAGCCTTTATTGATTGATCATAGGGTCACTTAGGGGCTTCCAACCACCGGGCGGCTTATGACATGTGAGAGCCGGCTTACAGTAAAGCTAGGTAAAACCACGGCTATTGCTGCCTTTAAAGCAATCATGTGGCCTGAGTGCCAAAACGGCTGTTGTTGCCTTTAAAGCAATCATGTGGGCTGAGTACCAAAACGGCTGTTGCAGCCTTTAAAGCAATCATGTGGCCTGAGTGCCAAAACGGTTGTTGCTGCCTTTAAAGCAATCATGTGGCCTGAGTGCCAAAACGGCTGGTGCTGCCTTTAAAGCAATCATGTGGCCTGAGTGCCAAAACGGCTGTTGCGGCCTTGAAAGCAATCATGTGGCCTGAGTGCCAAAACGGATGTTACTGCCTTTAAAGCAATCATGTGGTCGAAGTACCAAAACGGCTGTTGCGGCCTTGAAAGCAATCATGTGGCCTGAGTTGCTGCCTTTAAAGCAATCATGTGGTCTAAGTACCAAAGGTTGTGCGGCCATTGAAAGCACATGGCTTGTTAGCCAATTTATCTGGCCGTACCTTTGTGAGTCGGTCAGACTATTATTTGTAGGTGTTTGACTGTCCTTTTTCTTTTGGATTTGTGTTTCCTCAAGATTTTTTCTAAGTGCATTGTTCGACAATCCGGGTCATGTAGCCCTGATTATATGACTCATATTTTGAGCATTTTGGGTTTTGTAACCCGCCCTTGCTATGGACTTTAAGTCGCCAGTCTGCTTTGATTTGCGCTATTCAGTTCATGCGCTTACAAATCCTTGGGGTATTGCCCTCACTGGTTCCGATGCTGTAAGCCGACTGTATATGTCAAAGTTACAGGTATGTTATTCATTATGAATATGCGTGGTTTAATAACCCGCCCTGGTTTTTTGACTTTAAGTCACCAATAGGTGTTTGCTTCAAAAGCTTTAATTCTAGTCTTCTTCATAATTGCATAAGACTATATTATGTTTGGGTTATTACCCGCCCTGGTTTTTGACGTTAAGTCGCCAGGGCATATGTTGTTTACACCTTGTGCAGAACATGCAGAAATATGGCTTGCATAAAAGATTAAGTTCACACCAATCATCAAAGATTCAACTGGTACTTCAACAGTTAAACAGGCACGTTGGCATGACAAGACGGAGTATTGTTTCAAAATACTACTCTATTACAAGGCTGTCATAAGCCCATAAACTTGGAGCCAAGTGTTTTTCGGGGGAGGAGTTTTTATGCTCTGGCTTGAGAGCCGCCTGGGTTGTCCTCAGTTGTCTTCTTGATGAGTTGATGCCTCCGGGTCATCCTGCTTCGGCTCTCCTTCTTCGCCCATCTGGATGTCAGGTGACGACCAATCGATGCCAGTTAAGGCCTCGAATATGGCTTCATCATTGATAATTGGGGACGGATCAACATCAGGGGCAAAGGTATGCTTACGCGTTGGAGGTGTGAGATCAACAGGGTCATGAGTCGGCGCTCTGATCCTAGCATTTTCCATGTTATAAGCCGGCTGGTACCTGGATAAATCAATCTCTTCGGCCAGTTTGCATGCTAAGGGACGCATCTCCTTCATGCACTTTGCAAAATCTGTCTGATCAAAAGGAGACCCATCTTCTTTTAAGCCCAGACATCCGGTGGCCATTTCTTCCGGGTCTAGTTCTACTTGCCATGCCTTGGCTCGACTGAGTGCGGTAATGGCACCAGAATGGGCAGCTGATAGTTTTATCTCTTCCACCTGCTTGGGCACCGTGGACAATTGGTCTAGCACCTCCTTGATGAGAGTTGGCGGTTGTTTCCCATTACAGATAGCCACAAGAGCCCGTTGAGTGCCAGTATATATAACTACTCAACCAGGGTATACACAGCTTTCAGCTTCACAAGCATATCCTGGCGAAGATTGGAGCTTCTAGGACCTGTTGAGCAAAGCATACAAGATGAGTCGCCAGGCAAGTCAAAATAAAAGGGTTGTGAAGGGCTAAAAATTCAGTACTGCTTACCAAAGATAGCAGCTGTCATTTGCGAAATTCGTCGCTTTAAGCCGGACAGTTCTGCGGTGGTATTCTTCAAGGAAGATTCAGCGGCTTCTGCCCTTTGCAGTAATGCAGTTTTCTCTGTTTCCCAGGTGGTTCTTTCAGTATTAAAGCTGGCTTTGAGCTTTTCGTTCTCTTCCAAGATAAAATTCGACTTGGTCTCAGCTTTCTGTGTCTCAGACTCCTGGTGTTTGAGCATTTTTCTTAGCTCGCCCAATTGCGAGTCATTAAAGCATAAAGTTCCCTGCAAAGGAGCATTGAAGACAATAAATACTTTTCAGCATGTGTATAAGGAGTATTTTGAAGTCCCAAGCACATTGCAAGCAATATACTTGGCACTTGGGGGCTAATGTATGAGGAAGTTTTTTTTTCAAATTTAGTGCATAAGACCCGGCTCATCTTCATAAGATGACCCAGCCCTTGAGGGCTATCCAAGGTTCTTTTTTATAGCTACATATTATTGAAGACCCGGCTTGTCTTTCTCAGATAAGCCGGCCCTGGAGGGCTACGAATGGTAGCTCTCAATTAGACTTCATACAATAGACCCGGTTCATCTTTTCGAGATAAGCCGACCCTTGAGGGCTAGGACTTGAAATCTTAAACATAAAAGAAGACCCGGCTCATCCTTGCATGATAAGCCGGCCCCGGAGGGTTCTAATGGGTTATTTTGAAAAGGAATATTGACAACAGCATGGTTAATACGGCTTATGTAAGCCGGTTCTAAGGGGCTATGACCCGAAAAATCTAAACTTACATATTGCTGAAAGTCTTAAGCATATTCAATGATCTTTTCCTATGATTAAGACTTGGGGGCTGGATAAGTATATATATATATATGCATAAGTAAAAGGAGGGAGTGATTTTATACCTCATACTTTTGTCGCATCATATTGACCAAACTGGCCTACAAGTCGCGGCTTGTGTGAAGACGGCTTAGATAGCCAGAGTACAGTTCACCAGCGTTCAGCTTTGAATAGCTCTCAAGATCAAGCTTGGGCTTATTCTTGTCTGACAAATGTGCTTCATCTTTGGCGGAATGTTTGGTCAGCACCTTGGAAACACCGGGCGGCTGATAGGCTGATCCGGTGATGGTCACCTCTTCAACTTGGTCATCAGCAGCAGTCTTGTCAGAATGTTTGACAGGAGAAAGCGACTTAGGGCTCGGCGGGTCTTGATTGGTCGCCAGGTCATCATTAATATCCGCAGCCGAGTCAGGATTGGCAAGGTCAGCTTGAGGAGGCGGGTCATCTTGCAGACTTTTAGGATCTTCAAATTCTTGGGTTTGGGCTTCACTAGCTTTCGGCGCATGTTCCTCTTGTTCAGAAGCTTCAAGAGTCTTGGAAGGGCCAGGTTTTTGCTTTTTGCCCATCTTTGCCTTAGGCCTATAATGAAAATTATCTAGTCTGATAAGTATGAAAGGGCAAGGTAATTTATACAACAAGTAACGGTACTTACGCCGGGTTAACCATGAATGTGGGGAGCTGTGTCCCGTTTGAATCGCCAGATGAGTGAGAAGTATCCTGATATGCCGAGCCAGAAGAATTAAGAGGTTGCCGTATGAGGTCGGCTCGTGAAAGAGAGAAAGTAGGGCCATGAGGCACCTCATGACGACGTTTACGAGCCAGCGGTGTGTTGGGTAAGCCGGCCATAAGCTCCTCTTGGCCGTTGTTTCGAGTGTGTTGTCTAGACTCGTGTTGTTGTTTCTTCAAAAGAAAGTTGGGATCCAAGTGAGCAAGAGGATGGGAAAACCGTACTTTCCTGACGACCCGTCGTGTTTTCTCTCTTGGCAAGGTTTCTGAGTCGGAGGAGACAGGGATTACCTCAATGGCGTCAGCTTGGCTTGTCTCTGCGTCCTCCTGAGATGAATTAGCATCAATAAGTTGCATAAAAAGAATACCAAGTGAGTCAAGTTCTACCTCTGACTTGTCTAGTTCAAGCTGCTCTTGTGTCGTGGGCTTCCTAGGACGACCCGGGCCGCGACCGGTTGTTTTGACCCTTTTTGCTGGAGCAGTAGCGGTCTGTATCTTCCTTTTCCAAAAAGAAGAGTCAGCCTGGGTATACATCAACAATAAGATCGAAACCAGATAGATTGACAAACAAGCAATATATGCAAGGGTACTTACAGCTGGCTGCGGGTTAAGAGTGTAATAAGGAGCTAGGCCCGTCTTACTGCAATTTGCCAATGACTTGCCAAGGAGCGACTTGACAGTATCATTGATCTCTTTCTCAGTTAATTCAGTGGGATTGTAGCACAGTGGATCTTTTGTATTCCCAATATATTCGCACATTAAGCCGGGGCGGCGGCTTAAAGGCAGAATTCTCCACGAAACCCAGCAGTGAACAAGATCGATTCCAGTTAAGCCGTTTGCAATGAAAGCCCGGATCTTTGAAAGAGTGGAAGAATAAAGACTACGCTCCGCAGCAGTCATCCGGCCTGGTAGTGGGCCGCTGGTAGGGAGACGATATGGATGATAACCCGGCAGGGGGTTTTCTCCTTCTGGAGAGGTGTCTTTGCAATAGAACCAGGTAAAATTCCAGTCCTTAGGATGACTCGGCAGGGTGACTGATGGGAAGGTCACATTTCTTCGCCTTTGAATTGAAACGCCTCCGAGTTCAAGACTAAGCCCGTTGGACATCTCAGTTTGGCGGTTGATGTAATAATAGTCTCTGAACAGACCTATAGAAGGCGCTTCACCGAGGTATGCTTTGAAGAACACTTGGAAATTGCATATATTTGAGATAGAATTGGGGCCAATATCTTGACGATGAAGGTTGTAAAAGTGCATCACGCCTCGAAAGAATTTTGAGCTGGGCGGAGAAAAGCCGTGGAGTAGATGAGCTGTAAAAACCATGACCTCACCCTCTTGAGGTTCAAGAGGACATTCAGAACCTAGAACCTGCCAACGGATGACTTCCTTGGCAGCTAGAACGCCCATGGACACGTATTCATTGAGGGTATCTTCGGTGATTTTGGAAGGGATCCAATCGCAAGTTGTGGGTGCCTTGGTCATGATGAGCCAGAAGTAATGAAGCTATGAACAGAAAATGAATACAGTAAATTAAATATTGCAGTACAAGAGCCGTTTTGCAAGTTTTAAGCTGGCCAGAGGTTGGCGGATCACAAGAGCATTGTGTAAGCCGCCGTATATGGCACGGTGAGTCAGCAGTCTATAAAGATGGAAGTGCTAAAATTCTGCTAAGTGTTGCATAAACAGTTTTCACAGGTTGCAGCTAAATTTATGGATCTACGGCAATTCAGAAAAGAAAAAATATTCCTAAACCTAAAAGGGAGTGGCGGAAGAACTAGCAAGTTGAAGCATCAGATTATCAGAAAGTTGGAGTTTTCGAAGGACTAAAACTATGAACGTATTATTTCTACTGAGTTGTTGGGCCTGACTAAGTGTTCTAAATAGCAATGGATGAGCTAGGTCAGGGACTATGAATAACTCCGATGAACCCTATGAACAAGATCGATCTAATGTGAATCTAGGTCAAGGAAGAAACGGTACCTGAACGCTTGGCTGAAGAGCGAAGACGCACCACCGTTATCTGATCCGGTCAGGTTGATGCAACGGCCTGTGTTGTTGCTGGCGAAGGACGATGGTGGCAGAGCTCTGGTCGCGATGGCAGCGTGAGGAAGACGATGAAGCAGAGGGGAATGGGGGGTAAAAGGTGAAAAGTCAGGCCACCGTCCCTATTTATAAAGAAAAGTGCAAACAGTAAATGGCCAGCGCGGGAATCAAGGAGGCATCATGATTATCTTAACAGCGAAAACGTCTCCATTCTCGGAATGGTTAATTAATATACGGATCCGTTATGACATCATAAGATTTTTTCTAAAATTAATGACGTGATGTCATCTTTTTATCATGGCGGGTTGTATAAGTTTATCAGGTTAAGAGTTGAAAAGGTTCAAGGAATTCGCCAATTGAAGAATGAAGATTGACATGAACATGTTAAAATCAATCTGGGGTCTAACGTTGGGGATATAACCCCGTGGTATGACCCGCCCAGGAGGGGCTGGGTCATATTATTGGCGACTTATCATTGAAGGCCCAGTAAGGCCTAAGAAGACTAGATGAGAAGACCGAAGGCAGCTTACAAGTAGGCCTGTTGAAGGCCCACGACCCGGAGGAGATTCAAGACCCAAAGGTGTGAGCCGCCTGATGTTAGCTTGCCTAACAAGGCAAGGTGACTTAGAGACAGGGTCGGTTACATTGTGTGATCTGACCCGGACTCTTGTAAGCCGTCGGGCCTTAAATTATGTATATAAAGGCGAGACCCGGCGGCGGGTTAGAAAGGAAACAATTGATTGAGAGCTAGGTCAAGCGTATTCGCTCCCTTGTAATCGAAACTCAAGTAATACAACTAGAAGCAGGACGTAGGCTTTTACCTCGTTGTGAGGGGCCGAACCTGGGTGAATCCTTTGTGTCCTTTGTCCCGTTCAACCCCTTCGAGCTAACCTACGTTGCGATGGCTCCACACCTAAGTCCTTTCACAAGGGCATCTGCCATGACAAAACCACGACAGGGAGTGATGACTTCACATATAAGAACTATGTCGCATGAAATTTGTTGGGAATTGACAAACATAGTTTTGGTCATTGTTGCAATTAATAGGAAGTAATAAAGAAAGAGAGGTCTCACATATAAATACACTATCTTGGACATCTTTTATGATTGTAAGCACTCATTAAAATATTGAATGCTAAAAGGTTGATGTTGGACAAGGAAGACAACATAATAGGTTATGTTTCCTTATATCCGAATAGAAGTTATATTGTCTTGGATCCTCCAACATGTTGAGCTTGCTTCTCATCCTATGCTAGCCAAATCTTCTGCACCAAGTAGAGATACTACTTGTGCATCCAAAATCCCTTAACCCAGTTTTGCCATGAGAGTCCACCATACCTACTTATGGATTGAGTAAGATCCTTCAAGTAAGTTGTCATCGGTGCAAGCAATAAAAATTGCTCTCTAAATATGTATGATCTTTTAATGTGAGGAAAATAAGCATTATATGAACTTGTGATATGGAAGAAATAAAAGCGACGGACTGCATAATAAAGTTCTTTATCACAAGTGGCAATATAAAGTGACGTTCTTTTGCATTAAGATTTTGTGCATCCAACTATAAAAGCGCATGACAACCTCTGATTTCCTCTGTGAAGGGCCTATCTTTTACCTTTACCTTCTACCTTTATACAAGAGTCATGGTGATCATCACCTCTTCTTTTTATACTTTTTCTTTTTGGCAAGCACTATATGTTGGGGAAGATTCAGATATATATATATCCACTCAGATGTAGATATTCATAAACTATTATTGTTGACGTTACCCTTGAGGTAAAAGGTTGGGAGGCGAAGTTATAAGACCCTATCTTTCTCTATGTCCGATTGAGGCTTTGATCTCATAAGTATCACGTGAGTGTTAGCAATTGTGAAACACTAAATGATAGTTGAGTATGTGGACTTGCTATATAAAAGCTCTTAGATTGACTCTTTCCGATGTTATGATAAATTGCAATTTCTTCAATGACCAAGATCATAGTTTGTTGGTTTTCAATAAAGTTTTTGATTCATACTTTACCTTGTGAACAAATTGTTACTTTAGCATAAGAGATTATATGACAATATATGTTGCTATTCTAAAAATGAACATGATGCCCTCATGTCCGTATTTTATTTTATCGACACCTCTATCTCTAAACATGTGGACATGATTATCGATTTCAGCTTTCGCTTGAGGACAAGCGAGGTCTAAGCTTGGGGGAGTTGATACATCCATTTTGCATCATTCTTTTATGTTGATATTTATTGCATTATGGGCTGTTATTACACATTATGGTACAATACTTATGCCTTTTCTCTCTTATTTTACAAGGTTTACACAAAGAGGGAGAATGCCGGCAGCTAGAATTCTGGACCGAAAAGGAGCAAATCTGAGAGACCTGTTCTGCACAACTCCAAAAGTCCTGAAAATTTACGGAGAATTATTTTGAAATATATAAGAATTATTGGGCGAAGAAAATACCAGAGGGGACACACCAGGTGGCCACAAGCCTGGGTGGGCGCGCCCCTAGGGCTTGTGGGCCCCCAGGCAGGTCTTCGGTGTCCATCTTCTGCTATATGAAGGGTTTTTACCTGGAAAAAATCATAAGGAAGCTTTCGGGACGAAGCGCCGACGTCTTGAGGCGGAACCTGGGCAGAAGCAATCTAGGGCTCTAGTGGAGCTATTCTGCTAGGGAAACTCCCCTCCGGGAGGGGAAAATCAAAGCCATCGTCATCACCAACGATCCTCTCATTGAGAGTGGGTCAATCTCTATCAACATCTTCACCAGCACCGTCTCCTCTCAAACCCTAGTTCATCTCTTGTATTCAATCTTTGTCTCAAAACCTCAGTTTGGTACCTGTGGGTTGCTAGTAGTGTTGATTACTCCTCGTAGTTGATGCTAGTTGGTTTATTTGGTGGAAGATCATATGTTCAGATCCTTAATGATATTCAATACCTCTCTGATCTTGAACATGAATATGCTTTGTGAGTAGTTACGTTTGTTCCTGAGGACATGGGAGAAGTCTTGTTATAAGTAATCATGTGAATTTGGTATTCATTAAATATTTTGATGAGATGTATGTTGTCTTTCCTCTAGTGGTGTTATGTGAACGTCGACTACATGACACTTCACCATGATTTGGGCCTAGGGGAAGGCATTGGGAAGTAATAATTAGATGATGGGTTGCTAGAGTGACAGAAGCTTAAACCCTAGTTTATACGTTGCTTCGTAAGGGGCTGATTTGGATCCACATGTTTCATGTTACAGTTAGATTTATCTTAATTCTTCTTTCATAGTTGCGGATGCTTGCGAGAGGGGTTAATCATAAGTGGGAGGCTTGTCCAAGTAAGGACAGCACCCAAGCACCGGTCCACCCACATATCAAATTATCAAAGTAACGAACACGAATCATATGAGCATGATGAAAACTAACTTGAAAATAATTCCCATGTGTCCCCGGGAGCGCTTTGCTTTATATAAGAGTTTGTCTAGTCTTATCCTTTGCTACAAAAAGGATTGGGCCACCTTGCTGCACCTTTGTTACACTTGTTACTTGTTACCCGTTACGAATTATCTTGTCACAAAACTTCCTGTTACCGATAATTTTAGTGCTTGCAGAAAATACCTTGCTGAAACCCGCTTGTCATTTCATTCTGCTCCTTGTTGGGTTCGACACTTTTACTTATCGAAAGGACTAAGATAGATCCCTGATACTTGTGGGTCATCAGAGGATCCGAACAGTGGGAGAACCAACATAAAGAGGGCTCGTGCGGAGGGCGGCTAGCTGCTCCTCCTCATGTTGGAAGACGACGAGGACGGTGCCCACCGCAGACCCAGCAAAGTGAACGACAGTAATGCCGAGCCGCTACTGGAAGATATGCTTGAGTCAAGGCAGGAAGTTGGGACGTGGTGGTAAAATGTTGACAAGACAAACGAGAGTGTTTTGGTCAGGGATCATGGGATAGTGGACATCAAGCGAGGTGGGGCGGCCGCGAACCACAGGCTCCATGGGTGTAGGAGGGAAGGAGCGCGGGGGCGGGAGCACGGAAGAGCCAAGGCTAGAGCAGGTGGAGAAGGGCTGCAGCTGGATGGAAGAACTTGTGGTGGAGATGAGCAAGTATAAGTAGGCGTAGACGAGACACTGGGAGCAGAACCATAGAGGCGGATATGGCACTGGAAGCTGAGGTGGCCAACCCTTCGACACAGCCAACAGACAGCCGGATCCCTACAATCCCGGCGTCGATGACTATATGAGAGACATCTGTAACAGCGGCGGTGAAGGTCATTAGGTTTGCCATATCTGAAGGAAAGATTTGGTGCGAGGCGCGAGGGACATGATGACCCTGACGACACCAGATTAGTAGAGAGCAAGGTGTCCTTGTAAGACGCATGGCGAGGGTTGGGCGCTCGGTCGATTTGGGAGTCATGAGCACCTGCAGAGGAGGCGGAAAGGTGGCTGGGCGGCAGACCGAAGCAAGAAGACGCGACAAGGGGGAGGCAGCAAGTGGTCTCTGGTTGGCCAGAAGGTGGAGGAGCCGGCGGGAGCAGAGGAGTTAAGGTAATCGAGCTGGCAGGCACTTGATTACCCTCAGGAAGGCCAAGAGAGGAGCCGGAGCTCGAGGCATGCAAAACCTCATCAGAGGCCCCGAAAACCTGGGCACGAGCAGCTAACGGAGGGGTTGCCATCGATTGCACACGAGCAGCAATGTGACTCTGCATGGGGTGTGGCCCAAGAATTGACGGCCGAGCTGAGTTGGAAGCCCAAACGGTGCCAAAAGCAGACGGCCGAGGCGATGACAACAGTCTAGGGGCAGGCTCCAAGCGAGCAAGGGACATTTTGATGCAGAGCAAGCCAGAGCTCCAACAATCGTGGAGCACTATCTCCTTGGCGATACACTCATGCGCCACCTGGAAAAGGAAGTAGCACGGCCGACGTGGCCTACAAAGTAGCCATTCGCGTGCCCGCCAAACCAGCTAACCAGAAGGGAGGCGATAAAAGCCGGCGAAAGGAAGACGTCGTTGTTCAGCACGACGGCAAGGACGGCGGCGACCAGCAACCACCTCGACGGTGCCACAGCCGTACTTCTCAAGCATGGCATCCTGGAACCGCAACCCATCCATGGCAACACAAACGACCCAAAACGACTAACAAAGCAGGATAGGAGACAAAGACATGGAAATAGAGGGATGCATCAAGGGGGGCAGAAGAACAGCATGCATCAAAGCAACAGGCTACTATAGACATGCAGACCAGAAAGAGTCTTGAGTAGGAACGTTACCAACCGACGGCGACGAGGGACCATCGGACTCGGAGCCGCAGCACACTCCTGTGACACAGCGAGGCACACCGGGGAAAAGGTGGTCGCCACGGCCAGAGAGGCACGGGACGGGAGGGTGGGCGCCACCTCATGAGCGGAGTGCGGCGATTCGACGTGGCTGCCGGTGCCGGAGTGGCAGACGGCGGGGCGTGCACTCGCTCACCCTAGGGTCCTCTCGGACGAGTTTCTTGGTGTTCCCACATCCAGAGAGGCACACGATGGGAGGGTGGGCGCCGCCTCATGAGCGGAGTGCGGTGATTCGACGTGGCCGCCGGTGCCGGAGTGGCAGACGGCGGGGCGTGCACTCGCTCACCTTAATGTGGTACATTTCATGTGCTTCAATTTTGGAATCCATGGTTGCAATTCCTATTTGGTGTATGTACATACACGTATATTTTTAGAGCATCTACATCTAGACTCCTCAAACGCTCCCTATACGTCCGGGCAGATGACTAGGTTAGTGACCGGTCCCAAAATCTCAACCCAGCTGCATCCCTCATGTCATCCATGTACGTCCAGTTTAGAGCATCTCTAGCAGATCCTGTATAAATTTCCCCTAAAACAATATTGCGTGAACTCGAAGGTCCCGGCAAAACAGATTCGATATAGTTCATACTGCAAATTTAGAAACCAGTTCGTGAACAAAGTTCATCAACACAACCAGAGTTCATACATAGCTAAACATAGATCAAACTACAAAGTAAACCTATGGGAGGCCAGCTCAATCGTCGAGGCTGAGGTAGAACTTCTTCGCCGACTTGCAACAAGCATTACCGCGTCCGCCACGTTGGACCCGACACCACTACCCCACCGCAAATTGCACCAAATCCACCAAACCCTTCCTCCTCCTCCCTTCTCCCTCATGCCTTTCCCACACCTGAGCCAGCGTCGTCCACCACCCTTGCTCCCCATCCTCACCACCGGTACCGATCCGCCGCCCTAGATGTCGTCAAGCCCTACCCTGACCGCCGCGACGAAGACTATGTCCATCGGCGTCCCGTCCTCGGCTCCGACATGCAAGGCAGAGAACATTGCCCGGAGGATGCGGCGATGCCGGCGGCGAGAGAGGGAAGCAGTGGCGGCGTCGCAGGGAGATGCGGACATGGAGGAGCAGTTGCCCCCCCCCCCCACGCCGCGCCCAGAACACCGCACCCCACCCATCCGTTCGCTGATGTGGATTGCGTCGTTGAACCACGTTGGGACAGAGGAGGTTCCGACAGCCGGTTGGGGCATTCCGGAGAGCTTTCCGCCCACGCAGATGCCGACGGTAGACGTATGTCACACGTCGCAGCTTGTTTGGGCAAGGATGAGCACGGGAACCCGGCGGTGCCCGGGCTTCCCACGACTTGTTCGACGGAATGAAACAACAAGAGTCGATATGTTTTTGTTGCTCATGTCCGATCAACTTTGCGTATGGCATGTTCAATGTTTTGCAAACTGCTAGTTCATTTTGTACATGATGAATGCTTGCAAACCATGATCATTTAGGACGTGTTCCTGTCGAACATGATCAATGACAATCATGATCCGACCCAAATGGAGTACAAATTAGGGGCCACCGCATTTGAAGTTGGGACAACATCCGATCCCAATCCGAGCAAGAAGAAGAAGAAGGGAAAGACGGCGAAGGCAAGAGGTCCGGCATTCTCAACTTTTGAGGACATCTTGTTGGCCAGAACTTGGTTGGCCAGAACAATGGATCCAATATGCACCAAGCAAAAGGGGAACAAGTATTGGGAGGAGATTTGGAAGGAGTATCATGAACAAAAGGAATATGTGGAGTTGCATCCTATCGTGACCAACCACAATGTGACATCTCTCCAACATCAATGGGGGATCATTCAAGGGGAAGTGAACAAGTACATTGGCTACTACTCACAAGTGACCAAAAGCCCTCAAAGTGGGATGGGAGGGCAACTCACGTAAGCTCAATTGATTCATCTTGTCATCATTTGCATATGCTTCTTGTGTTTGCATTCTCGTGCTCATACATATGTTGTTTGCTAGACGGTGGTGGTGGCCACTTTGTATCACAAAACAGAGAAGAGGTCGTTTGCTTTTAGCCATTGTTGGATCATATTGAATGGATTGCCAAAGTGGACACAACTTGTGGGCGATCTCAAGGTCGGCAAGAAGAGGAATGATGGCTCAAGCTCCCACCAATCAATTGAGTTGGATGATGAAGAGAACGATATTGTCGTCGAGAATGGAAGAGCCACCGCGCCAAAGGATAACCGGCAAGTCATGGGAAACAAGTGAGAGAAGGCAAGGGCCTCCCATGACGCCGCGACTACAAAAATGCCCTCCACATGGATGGGCATTTTTTCGGCAAGGGAGAACAAGAAAGGGGAGAGGTACAAGCTCATGTTGGATGTGCAAAAGGAGAGGATGGATTGGGACCGAAAGAGGGTGGAGAAGAAGCTGGAAATTGAGAGGTAGAAGATCGAGTTGGAGAGGCAAGAGGCATCAATCAAATAGGAGCTCGAGAAGGCCAAGACATTTGGAGAGATTGAGCTTGAGAAGGAGAGGTTGCAACTCGCACGGGACGCGGAGGATGCGAAGATCATGTTGGCGGACGAAACCCTCTTGGATGAGCATGCAAAGAAGTGGCTTGCGGAGAAGAAGAAGAAGGAGATCAACAAGCATATGGAGTACGAGACGGCGAGGACGGTTGCATAAGCAGCGGAGCAGGAGGCAAGGATGGCCTCGGAGTAGGCGGCATGGATGGCGTCCGGCCAGTGATCTGGCCAACAAGCGAGGCATCCGTCACACGCTCGGACATTTATTTCATTTTGGCTTTGAACTATGATTTGCTTTGCCTTGTTTCGAACTGTTGAATTCGAACAATTTGTATCGTATGATCGACGTACATAGATTGCATGGATTTGAGAATCCCAATTTAAGGCATGTGGATGTGTGGAACAAAATATAAGGGGCCGGCGGGCGCTATCCACGAACGCACCCGCGGCTTATAGGGGGCTGGTTTTTCCAAGTCCGCAATGGAACGAGGTGTCTGTCGCTTATGTGCTGAGGTCAAATTCGTTGAATAGTCATTTTTACGCACTCTTGGAGAGGACTAACACACATTATGGATCTATTTTCTCCATCATTGGATCCACAGCAGATTATCATAGGAAGAGATGTGTTTTGTTGGAACTTGAACTTCTCCGATGCATTCAGTGTTAACTCCATGTATTCAATCTCGTGGATATTGGTCCGATCTTCCAAAAAGGGAAACGATTGTGACCGGTGCGCCGGCCGAATTTTCAGCAGGCCGCGAGCCACGCTGGCATCCCACACCCACCAAAGCAACGCCCCGCATGAGACGAGTTTTTTTGGGCCCCACGTAGACCGCGCCCTCCTCCCTTACCTTTTCCCAACCGCACACCTTCATCCCCTACCTCCAGCCGCATCCCTCCCCGTGGTTCTTCTTCCTTTCCCCCCACGCTGCTGCCGGCCGTGGTCACCTATGTCGCCGGCTCGTCGCACCACCCGCGCGCCGGTTGCACCACCGCACACTAGTTGCAGCAAATTGAGTCGCCGGAGGTAGCTTTTTTCCCACTGCGGTTGCAACAAATTCACAACCGTCGTGGCCGGCAACACTTTCGCCGTCTTCGTGTTTGTAGCAAAAACGGAAAAAGCTTCAACCAGTGCATGAAAAAGATTCATCCGGTGAGTGAAAAAGCTTCAATGGCCATGGGGAAAAAGCTTCATCGGCGACCATTTGTTACAAACGCTGTTAGTTTTTGCTACAACCGACGACCAATTTTGCTGCATCGCCGACGGCCGGAGTTCATCAGGTAAGGTGCATGTCGACGATGGAGCCCTGATTTGTTGCAACCGGCAACTTGCAAAGCTTCCACGATGAGTTATTTTGCTTCGATGGCGATAGATGGAAGTGGCGACCAGGGAGACGATGATGATGCGAGCGGCATGCACCCGACGGCGAGCGTCACCGGCGAGGGCGGCGGCGGCGCACCTAGCGTTGCAACCATTGGGGCGGTGAGCTGCAACCGTTGCCGGATGGTGCTACAACGGCCTGCTGTCGGAGCGGCGACCCGTCATGGCGATGAGCTGCAAAAACACGTTGGTCGGCGATGAGGGGCCGGCGATGAGGGATGCGAACGGCGGCGACGAGTTGCAAGCACGGCGTGGGAAGGCCGGTGGTGCTCGCTGTCGCCTTTTTCTTCTCTCCGCGCGCGATCGCGTGATTTGGGGAAGAAGACCACGTGGGATACAGGCGAAGGATCTGATCTGATGGTTGAAGGGATTGCATCGCACGCTGCATCGAACGGCTGGGGCTCGACCGGCCCAACAGTTGGGCCGGCGCGCCGGCGCAGATCGCTGCCCTTCCAAAAAGGTCACATTTGAAGGATTAAAGTTCCACTCAATACTAAGATTAGAGGTAAATGCACCACTGAAGCTTAAACTAGCCACGGATGATCTCTTTGGTGCTTGCTGTTGTAGCATACGAAAAGTAGTTCAAAATATCGCTTTCATGTGCAATACAATTTATTTGCGCCCCATAGACGTTAAATGTGTCGAGGCACTGTATTTCTGTTGGCATGCACACATGGCGTGATAGCGTGATGTGGTGAGCGGGACAGGCCGGCTCACACAAGTATGCGTCTCTGTGACCATTAGGTCCCACATGTCAGAAACAGGATAAAGAGATAATTGCATGAAAAATGGTAGCCTAAGCGGGTCGAACCACCGACCTCGCGCCACCCCGCTACCCATGCTAACCAATATAGACCTTATCTAGTCTAACCCACGTGCTTGTGGTGCTAAAATGGGTTGCAGTTAGTGCGGGCCATTTTCCACATGTTAATTTTTTCTTTTTCAAATTATACAAAATATGCAAATTTTAATCACAATAATAATCAGAATTATAACATACGTGTGTTGTAAAAAATATACATATAAATAAATTAACTTGCTTTAAAAAATGATCATCTAATTTATAATATTCACATAATTAAAATAATACTTATGAATTGTGAAAATGTGCGTATGTTTTTTAAATCAAATATTTAATAAAATATCAATATAATTATAAAATGTTTACATATATTGAAATAACTTCTCTAATTTTTTAAATTTTATGTTCTGAAGAAAATATTCATGCACTATATAAAGCGTTCATGCTTTTAGAAAAATTTTATGTAGTTTAAAAAAGTGTCCACATGTTTTAGTAAAGTTTGTGTGTACGCCAAAAGATATATTTTTAATAATAAATAGAAAAATAAGAATGAAAAACTTTATTAGGAGCCTGGTGTGCCCTAGACTATAGATCCACAAATGAACATGTTTTTAATTATATATACATTTTTATAGGTCATAATTTTTTTAATTATGAGAATATATTTTAAATAATACGTTAATATTTTTAAAATTACATGAGCATTTTTTAAAGAGTAAGTTATTTTTGTGTGCAGATTATTTATAACACGAGAATATTCTAAATTCGCTTTTATTACTATGATACATATCTTTTACAAATTTCTAGAGATAAAAAAACTAACACATGGAAATATGGGCCACACTGAATGCAGCCCATTTAAACCCTGATGAGTGTGTTCCATTAAAGATATAAAGGCTATGTATCCGCTACTTTTCTCATAGCAAATTATTCCTTTGTGTTGTACACATGAAGGAAGGAAGACGGTCGGCAGGGGCGGCAGCGGCAGTTTTTGATGATTGTTTTCATTTTGCCTGTAATTTTCCTACTTCTAGGTTTGAGCATTGTAATAGAGAAGCAAGTAAAGTCGCTCAGGAATTTGCTAGCTCGGCTAGATTTTCTTTGATTTCTGATTGGTTTGAGGAGCCCTTAAATGAAATTCTACCAATTCTCATAAATGATGTAATGGTTATTTCAAATGAATAAAGTTTTTAAAATAATCAAAAATATATATTCTTTTGTGTTGTACAATGACATGTGAATCCCAATGGTCATATAGACACATACTATGCAAGCCAGCCTGTCACGCCACTGCAAGCGGGCCCCACGCCACGCTGGCATGCCATATGTACACGCCAACGGAAATACGGTTGTCACGTTAGCTCAACTAACGTCTACGGATGACGAGGGCATCGTATTGGACGCGAAAGCCAAGATTTTGGATCAGTATTCCGTATTTTACAACTGCAAGCACCAAAATGACCGTCTGTGACAAGTTCAAGCACCAATGGTGCATTTACCTCTTAAGATTATTATGTGGTACTTGGATCGAGGGGTGGTCTTGAGAAAGATAACATGGCAAAGCGCAATTAGTAGGTGGCAAAACATGTTGTTTCGACGATAAGGATGAAATTGTGCATCATTTGTTCATTTCTAGTCCTTTTGTCACCCTTCTAACGTTCCATACATGTTTTTGTTTTTTTGGAAATGGAGGCGTACCCCCGACCTCTGCATCATAATGATGCATGCAGCCATCTTGTTAAAGAGTCTTGAAGTAGCACAAAGTCATAAAAGTATTACAGCTCGCAAGCGAAGCGAAACAAAGAAAAGAAAAGTACATGCTCAAAATCACAACCGGTAAGGCAAAGTAAAGGATAAGCTTTCTAGACTCCTATCCTGTTATGCGACCGTCATCCGAACCGGTTGAAAATAGTCCGTGCTACCATCTCCCACTGGTTGCACCCAGTAACCAAAGGCTCCCTGGAATCCATAGGAGTGAGTAAGGATCACGTACGGATCCATGCGGTAGCTCTGAAGATGACATGCAAGAAAGTTAAAGTGTGTTGTCTGTTAAAAATCATATCATTACTACAATTCCATATAGCCCATAAAAGCGCACATATTCCAATCCGAATACGAGCCGCAGTAATATGCTCAACCCCAGCTAACCACGTTCCAAACAACGATTCAATGTCAACTGGAGGATTAATGTTAAAGGCTATATAGATCGTTCTCCAAAGCAATTTGGCGAGTGGACACTCAAGGAATAGATGTTGTATTGTTTCATCATGATCACAAAAACAACAACGTGAACTACCTACCCATCGCCTCTTTATCAAGTTATCCTTGGTGAGGATTATTTGCTTGTGGACGAACCACATAAATATTTTAATACGCAAGGGAACCTTAACCTTCCAAATATGTAACGATCTCGAGATTGGGCCAGAATTAATCAGATCCATGTAGAAAGATTTCACCGTAAATACCCTATTTCTAGCTAACTTCCAATGCGTCGAATCAGGTTGGTCGGATAATTGAACATCTATCAATCTCCGGACCAAGTGCATCCAGGCAGTCCATCGCTCACCAACTAACGCACGTCTGAACTGAATATTCAAGGGAGTCGTTTGAAATACTGTGCCTACGTAATCCTCCTTACGCTGCACAATGTTATAAAGGGTGGGATATTGTACGGCTAGGGGCGTCTCTCCTAACCACGTATCCTCCCAAAATCTTGTTGACATCCCATTGCCAACCGAGAATTTGACCTTACGAAAGAACAAGTCCTTCGTTCTCATGAGTCCCTTCCAGAATGACGAGTCAGTTGGTCTCACGGTAACCTGAGCGAGCATTTTCGATTGTAAATACTTATTGCGTAGAATCTGTGCCCACATACCTTCCGGCTCTGTCTCTAACTTGCAGAGCCATTTACTCATAAGACATTTATTCTTAATTTTCAAGTTCTCAATACCGAGACCCCCCTGGTCCTTTGGTCGGCAAAGAATATCCCATCGCGCGAGACGGTATTTCCTCTTAGCCTCATCTGACTGCCAGAAGAATCGAGATCTAAAGAAAGCAAGTCTCTTCCGCACCCCTTTCGGTACCTCGAAGAACGATAGCAGGAACATCGGCATACTAGTAAGTACCGAGTTAATCAGCACTAGCCGACCTCCATACGACATAAGCTTGCTCTTCCAGCAGCTAAGCTTGTTTTTCAATTCGATCTTCGATGCACTTCCATTCTTTATTAGATAACTTACGGTGATGAATCGGTATACCCAAATAACTGAATAGCAAAGAACCTAATTCACACCCGAACAGTTGTCTATACGTGTCTTGCTCTTCTTTGGCCTTTCCAAAGCAGAACAACTTGCTCTTGTGAAAGTTTATCTTTAATCCAGACAATTGTTCGAAGAGACATAATATGAGTTTCATATTTCGCGCTTTTGCAATGTCATGTTCCATGAATAGGATAGTGTCGTCAGCGTACTGTAAAATGGAGACTCCCCCATCGACCAGATGAGGGACTAACCCCTCCACTTGACCGTTTTGCTTGGCCCTGCCAATAAGAATGGTCAACATATTGGCCACTATATTAAATAGGAGAGGAGACATGGAATCCCCTTGTCTCAATCCCTTGTGTGTCTGGAAGTAGTGACCGATATCATCGTTAACCTTGATTCCGACACTACCCTTCTGGACTTGAGAACCCACTTGGTTCCGCCAGGCCTCACTAAATCCTTTCATGCGCATTGCCTGTTGAAGGAAAGGCCATTTAACTTTATCATATGCCTTCTCAAAATCCACTTTGAAGATAACCCCATCTAGCTTCTTCGAATGAATTTCATGCAGCGTTTCATGCAGAACGACCACCCCTTCAAGTATGTGTCGCCCTGGCATGAACGCTGTCTGACTCGGTTGTACCATAGAGGGAGCAATCTGTGTCAATCTATTGGTACCCACTTTCATGAATATTTTGAAACTCACGTTAAGAAGACATATTGGCCTGAATTGTTCGATCCGAACGGCCTCTTCTTTCTTTGGCAACAGCGTAATCATACCAAAGTTAAGATGGAACAGCTCTAAATGACCGTTAAAAAAATCATGAAACATAGGCATAAGATCATCCTTAATAATATGCCAACATTTCCTATAGAATTCAGCTGGAAACCCATCTGGTCCCGGTGCTTTATTCGGTTTCATTTGTGAGATTGCATCCAGAACCTCTTTCTCAGTAAACGGTGCAGATAGAATATCATTCTCCTTTGCCCGAAGCTGAGGGATGTCTCCAATAACAGATTCATTAAGGAACATCGTGCTTGCTTCCGGAGGCCCAAAAAGTTGTTTATAATAATTAGAGATATAAGCTTTCAGATTCTCATGCCCCACAATTGTCCCCTCGTCCTGTTCAAGCTGTATTATTTTCTTCTTCCTATGTTTACCATTCGCGATCATATGGAAGAATTGTGTATTGTCACCCCCTTGGACAACCTTAAGCACTTTAGCATGCAATGCCCACTTGAGCTCCTCTTCTCTAAGAAGGGCTCGCAAGCCTTGCTCAGCTTCGGACTTGGAGCTCTGCTCATCAACCGTAAGAAGATTAACTTCAGCTTTTAAATCTAGCGCATCTATTAATTGGGTGAGTCGCTCCTTTTCTTGTCTGTAAATCCCACTCTCGTTTCTGGCCCAACCTCGCAAAAACTGTCTCAGATGTCTAATTTTATTTTGCCATCTCTCAATACTTGTTCGTCCACTAACAGGCCTTGCCCATTCGCGTGCAATGATCTCCAAGAAGTTTTCTTTTTCGAACCAACCTAGTTCGAAAGAGAAAGCATTCTTGTTTGCAATGTGTGCAGCCTCTCCCGAGTCTACTAGTAATGGTGTGTGGTCTGAGATCGCCCTCTGCATCGCATGTACCGACACTAATGGGTACTTTTGTTCCCATTCCACACTAGCAAGCACCCTATCCAACTTCTCATAAGTTGGAGTGGGCAACGAATTGGCCCATGTAAATTGTCTACCAGTGAGCTCAATTTCTCTCAAACTGAGACTCTCAATAATCATGTTAAACATCATAGACCAACATCCATCAAAATTGTCATTGTTCTTTTCATCTCTCCTCCGAATTATGTTAAAATCCCCTCCGACTAGGATTGGAAGAGTCTCGTCTCCACAGATCCGCACCAAGTCGGCTAAAAAATATGGCTTGAGTTCGGGTTGTGCTGCCCCATATACAGCAACTAGAGACCATCGGAAGCCATCCAATTTCGATCTCACCCGAAACTTGACCGCAAAATCCCCCCGAACCACGTTAAGCACCTCAAGCGTTTCGCACCGAACCCCTAGTAATTTCCCACCAGATCTTCCTCTAGGAGGTAAAACGTGCCAATCAAATCAATTCCTCCGGATAAAGTTCCAAGGAACTATGAGGTGAAATTATCCCGTCCTGTTTCGAGTAGAGAAATAAAATCCAATTTTTGCTCTATCGTCTACTCTGCCAAGAACCTTCGTTTAGCCAAGTCAGCTAGACCTCTGCTATTCCAAAAGATTCCTTTCATAAGTCATCATGGAATTTTTTCTTAAGCTTAACCCTAGCACTTCTACGAATCGCCGAAGTAGGATAAATTTTCCGTTTCCAGGGTCTCTTGGGCTTCTCCCCATCGCCCTTCGGGAACGTAGGATCGACAGTGCCCTCCATCATTAGAGGCTCTACAGTGTCCACAGTCTCCGACCCCTCCTCATCTTCGGCCTCCGCATTCGGCAAGAGATTATTACATATGTTTTCAAGAGCAGCCATTCCTAAATTTTTCATGTCATTGTCATTCATAGGTTTGATTGATGCGAGATTCCGAATAATTTCAGAAGCCCTCTCCGCTTCTAAATCAAAAAGATCATTTACCGATTTCGCAACCTCCTTCTCATTGGAACCCAAAGATATACCTAAGTCGTTTGCCTTATCAATAATTTCATGCTCGGTGAAATGCAGAATTGAACAACTCTTATTGAAAGACATACCTGTAGTTGTCTCGACATCTCGAAGCTTGGCCGCCCTCATGGCGCGCGCTAGCTGCAGGTCATCCGCATCTGGTTGTCCCTGGATCCGGTTGCTGACACGCCTGCCAGCCGTCACCGGATCCGTGATCCCACCGAAAGCGATAAGCTCCTCCGTAGTCCTCTCCCAAGGCGTGTGCTCCCCGCTCCCACGCCCTTCCCTTGTTGCCGGTGAAGAAGGGTAAGGCGCGGTCGAGCGGGAATCGCCAATCGTAGTAATGGGAGAAGGAGACCGTGGAGCCATCTGCTCGACAGTCCCACTCCCCCCCAAATCATCAACGCGGCGTGGAGTCGACACGGGAGAAGGGGAGTTGCGGGCCGCCTATCCGTGCCGCCCGGAGCTACCCCGCGGTGAGAGGGCACCGCGGGCCTCCTGCCCACGCCCCTCCCCAAGGTGGCAAGGGACCGTCACGGGTGGGCTGGTGGTGCGGGCCTCCTGCCCACAACCCCCCCCCCCCCACTCGCAATCTGCAGTCCGATGCCCGGCGAATCAGCCCTCTGAGACGAATGTACTTTCGGCGACACAACATCAGGGAGCATCACTGGCGGTAACTCGAGCTCCTCTGGATCGCCCGCCTCAACTCGGTTACTCCATAACCGGCTAGGCGCAGACCGCGCTCCAAAAGAACCAACCCGAAGTGTATTCATCGGTGTCGTGGAAGATGACGCCTCCTTGGCAGACTTATCCGCCTTATCGGACTGCGACTTCGGCCCCTTAGCCGACTCTCATGCCGTGCTCTCAGGCCCCTTATCCTGATTCCCGGGGGCTCCATCCCCCTCTGTCGTATCCACATCCTGATGCTCATCCCCCTCCTGAGGTATTGGTGTATCCTCAATCTCAATCTCTAGCACGTAAGTGACCCCGTCATGAGTCCACTTGACCACATCCGGCACGAACTCAAGGCTGACTACGCTGACAAGTAACCTCGCAGCTCCATGTGCACGAGTGAATGGCATATCTACTTTTTCCGTCTTGCCAATGAGAGATCCCAAGCTCCATGCTACCAAAAAGTGATTAATCGGTTCGGGTGGTGCACCATAAAACCGAACCCAGACCTGCTCTAAAGGTGTGCCCTCGGGCTCTTTCTGCTTCCATTCGTGAAAAGCCATGATAATGTTCGTACTCGGTACTCTGCACATGCCAAACTTAAGAATATGCAACTGATCCTCTTTAGTAGGGAAATTGACCTTGTAAGTCTGGTTCTCCAACTTGACAAGGTTCCATTGGTAGTTGCCTGGTACCAACTCCCGCAACTGCCGCACAATCTGTGCCTCTGTCATGATCCCATTAGTAACCTTGACAACTGTGGGGAAGGAGCTCTCCATCACATGCGCCACAGGTGCCACATCAGGTGACTCAAAGAACATTAACTCCTGACAGCACACTCCGTAAAAATTGACCACCGGCTTGGGGACTGAAAGAAGCGGCCACTCACCGGACACATGCTGCGATCTGCAACAGTAATCACACAGCTCTGTGGTACACTCTGCGAGAAAGTGCCCCGGCTCGCCACATCTGTAACACGGCAGCTTTTTCTTCTTAATAGCCCATTTAGATAGTTTCTCACCGTCAGTTTTGTCCGACCCCTTGTCAGAACCTCCATCACCTGTCTTAGCAGCCCCAGTACCAACCACCGGGATGTTGATCGTCGCCAGAGCCCAGACTGTGTCTACAGCCACTTCGGGCAGAGTCTGCGAGGCCGCCGCCACAGTAGTTGGCTCGGCCACATGAGTGGTGACGACTGGCGGCGGAGGTTGGCGCGGTGGAGGCGGGCATCGACCTCCACCTCTCCCCCCGTGGAATCCGCGGTGTCCTGCCCGGTTATACCGGTTATTGGGGCCTGCAACCCCCTCGACGAAATTGCCCGGAGGACCTTGGAAACCGTGACCCGGGCTGCCACCATTGTACCAAGCGTACCCGGCGCCACCTCCAGTAGAAGATGAACCGCGGTGCTGGCCTTCACCATACGCGTCATAGCCGTCGTCGCCCCACTGGCCGCGATGCGGGTAGCGAGTTCCGGCGTCGCCGTAGTTCTCCCGGCCGCCGCCAGAGAAACCACCACGGCCGCGCCCAGCATTGTGACGCCCCTCAGGAGTAGCTCCCGGTGGCCGCGCGTCCCGCGGCGCCTCGTGTTGCCTGTTGCTACCCCGACCCGGGGCCTGAGCAACGGCTACTCTTGCTGGCGGCCCAGCGACAGGCGGCGCAGCTGCGGGCAGCGCAGCGTTGGGCGGAGGCGGTCCCGGCTTTGGACCACCGTGGCCAGCCATCGGAGTGGAGGAGCAGTCTCGCCTCAGCCGGACGGCCCGACCAACCCCGATCGATGGAAAACCAGGAGTCCCCAACCGCAAAACCCTAGCAGTCGAACGAAAAGAACTGGCATGCGGTGGCTCTCGATCCGAGGCAATCCCATGCAGCGGGGGTACGTACGTCGAACCGGGCTCTTTGGCTTGGGTCTCTACCTGGGCCGTCTGCCCAGGTACAATAGAGCCCACGACCTCAGAAAGCCGCAGTCCATCCCCCTGGCCCATTAGCAGCGATTTCAAATGAACCCTTCTGGTCGTTCCAATCGAGACCGCCGGCGACCCCTTCGGCGGCGGCGGCTGCCGCCCCGGCGGCCGGACCAATTTCCCTCTCTTCTTCTTAGAGACCAACGTCCACTCATCCGGAATGAAATCTGAAAGAGTTGTAAGCGTACGAGTTACCTTGGGAATCGGCCCGATCCATGGCTTGATCCGTGGCCTAGGTTTCTTCCGAGTGTCCTTATTTCGATGATGATGAGCAATCGACTTCTCCGCGGCCAGTGACACCGCCCGAGCGGATGCTCTTACCTCAGCATTGTCATGGTCCTTGGCAACCTCATCACTCTCGCTCTCCTCGTCTTCGTCGTTATCCGCGAGAACCCAGAAGCGGCCTCCAATCCGCGGATCCGGCTTCCCTCCATCTGACTCCGAGGACAAATCAACTAGCTCGATCGAATCTTCCGTGTCGGGAACCACCTGCACATGATGATCCACGACCACATCATAAATATCAATGCGCAAACGAGATCCTACCTTTATCTGGTCGTCAATCGCTAAATAATCGCCGGCGAGGACGTCGTTGTCCATATCCATCACCGCCGTCCACCGAGATGTCGGGGAATGATGTAGACACCCGACGATCCATTCCCCATGTCGACGAGAATCTCTGAAAGCACCTCCCAACGCAATCCCTCGTTCGTAAGCGTCTTCTCCTCGTGCGCGACCTCGATCTGATCCAGGGTGGATCCATCGAGATCCGGCGGTGCCGCAAGGGACGACGTCGACGAGGCGATCGGCGGCTGCGGCGGTACAGCAGCGGCGGCCAGGGGCGAAGAATGCGGCCAGTCCGGCGCCTCCGGCGGTCGCGAGTTCCGCAACGTTCCATACACGTAGCATATAATCTGCCTTCTCCAGCTAGCATCACATATTTGTTTGAAAATTCATTGAATGAGGCAGATCACAAACTGAAAGCTCGTATCTTGATAGAAGTTTGCGCTTTTCGGGTGACAACAAGAAACTGTCGGAATGATTGCATTTTTAAAAGGTCAATACTTCCAAGGTTCTGACAGGAAATTGTTTGAGCTACATGATGGATCTATATGTGGTTGCCACTTCATCTTACGGAGGTCCGGGCTTCCATGGTTACTGGGGGCTGCCTACGTGAGATGGTCGCTCGGTTTTATCCAGTTGGTGATAATGTTCTACTAATAGGATGTGTTTACGGTTCAAAAATAAATAGGATATGTGTTTGAGGCATGTATTTTTCTGATCGACCAATTGTATTTGTAGATTGTTGTCCCTTTGGCTATAACCATTGGGATGATGCTTGATAGTCTCAAACCTATCTATATTATTTTTCTATGTTCATACTACTTTCGTACCATTGTGACATCATTTTGGCACTTTGTATATCATTTTATTGGACTAACTTATTACAATTCAATTCCGAGTGTTAGTTGATGCTTTCTAATTTTTTTCTGGGCTTTGCATAAAAGCTTTTTTTGGGGACAAAAAATAAAAATAAAAAATACGGCGTGAACATTGAAGACCGGAGGGACGCGGGGAGCCACTCTTTGACACACAAAATGTTTGCAGAAAATGTCCGGCTCTTGGCACATTGGTGGCTCTACATCAACTTGAGCCAAAAAGTAATCGAAGTGGAATCAGGTTACGAAGGCAAGGTTGCATCAATGCATCTTGCCATCTTTTGCTTCTTGCTGAACTCAAATCTCAGTATCTCACCAGATGATCTCTCTGTCTCTAAAAAAGGGGGGAATCAGTGGTTGTTGCTGAAACCACAGGCCCACGAGACACATGATCTGTGCCTCTCCTCCCCGCTCATTTCGCTTCGTTTCTAGCTGGTCCATGGACCTGACCACCCAACTGGCTAGCTACCGGGGCCAAGCTAGCTGAATGCCATGTTCCGATCTCACTTTCTCCGTTCCCCTCCATGCACGCGTCATCGTCAGGGCCACAGTGCACGTACGTACACTTCGTTAGTTAGGCACGCAGACATCATTTCAGTAATAACTTCCATTCGAATGTGACACGGGACGGGCAGTTTGCACCACGAAACCCTGGAGAGGCAAGCACGCACGTTGCCCAGGCATCCGGGTTCGGCCGGAATCGCCATCGCGGCGACTGCGCTGAAGCAGTGTGCTCTTGTGCGGCCTGACAGGGACGGCGCTTGCTTGATCTTTTGCTGCCGGTCACGTTTTGCCTGAGCCCTGAGGTTATACGATACGACAGCCTACGCGTCAGGACATGCGGCTCTGATTTGGTACTATCAGCCATAGAAAAGTACCAACTCAACTGGTTTCGAATTGAATAAGTTTCGTTCGAACAACTTGTTGTACATATGGATTTCCATATATAGCCAAATTATTAGTGGCTTGATATTTTTTTAAAGGGAAGCAAAGCAGCCTGTCAGTATTAATTGAACATGCTTGGATGGCACAGTAGGAGTATGTTCTCGTGCTCGGAAATCGACCTAATTTCCTTAGCCAAACTTAACGGATCCATTCCAACCACCAACCACCGGCACGATCTTTACACATGTGTCGCCAAGCTAACTTCAGCCTCCCCCCCCCCCCCCCCCCCCCCCCCCCCCCCCCCCCCCCCACCGCTTTTTTTTAGCGCCGGCGCTAAAAAAAGGGCCCAGCCACGTCCCCAGAAGCCCAATTTTCGCCGGTTCGACCTGAAATTGGCGCCGGCGGACCCAGGGCGAGCCCGGCGCGCTGGGGGGTGCCCGGGGGCGCCGGGGGAAGCGTTTTTGCCGCGAAAGTCCGGTGGGACCGCCGAGTCAGCGGCACACAGCGCCTCGTCGTCCTCATCGCCTCGTTTTTCCGCGGCGAATCAATGCCAAGGCTGCCGCCGGTCAGCCTTTCGCTGAGATTCCCCACGGGCGGCGCAGTAAATAGCCCGGCGACTCGACGTCTCCCGCCATGCGTCTGCCCCCCCCCCCCCCCCCCCCCCCCCCCCCCCCCCGCGCGCGCGCGGCTATAAAGCCACCCCTTCTCGCCGGTGGACGCACTCTCCTCGCCCTGCAGTCTCTCTTTCTCTCGTCGTCGGCACCCCATTCGGTCTCTCACCCCCCCTGCCACCAGCCTCCGATGGGTGAACGGTTCCCCGACGACGCTGCGGCGGCCAACGGCTTCGGCCGCCGCACTTTGCACGAGTGGGAGGCGCACCTCCTCCACGAGGCCAACTACCCGGCGCCGCCCGACATGCGCGCGCCGGGGAGGTGGAGGCTTAGCGCCGGGGGCGTCCCAGTCCCCCCGCGGCCCGACCCCGAGCACCCCGCCCACTTCAACGACGAGACCGAGCGCGTCCGGGCCTCCCTGCCGGAGGAGGTGCGCGGCCGCCCGGAGTACGCCGCCAACAACCACGCAAGCTGGGCGGCGTACTTCCAACGCCGCCACGAGAAGCAGCTCGCCTCCACCAACAACGCGCCGGTGAGGGGGCACCACAACACCGACGGCCGCCGCCTGTGGTGGGGCGTCCCCGGGCGAACGCTGCACAACGTCCTCGCGCACCTCGAGGGCGGCAACGTGACGCCGCTTCAGTACCCGGCGGCCCCGGCGCCTGTCCCTCGCCGGAGCGGCGGCATTTGGCTGCCGAGGCGCATGGCGGGTTCGTCCTCTTCCTCCCTCTCCTCCGGCTCGCCGGCGCTAGCCAGCGTCAAGGGCGAGCCCGTGGAGACGCCGCTCGGGCAACGCACTCGCGGCAGCGCCCTCGTGATCAACAAGGGCGGTGGCTCCTCCTCCTCCCGCCTCGTCAAGCCCAAGACGGAGCCGGGGCTCGTCGCTGTCAAGAACGAGCACGACGACATGGCCGACGACGACGAGGCCCCCCTCAAGTGGGCACGCGAGGACTACGCCAAGATGGAAATGGAGCACCAGCGCCGCGCCCTGGAGGAGATCGCCGCCCGGCGACGCGGCCGCGACGAGGGCGGCGTCATCGTCCTCGAGGACAGTGACGACGACGCACCTCCGCCGCCAACCAAGCCCGTCCGCCAAGGCGAAGCAGGGCAGGGGTGCAGCAAGGATGGCGGCGACGTGAAGAAGGAGGAGGCCGAGGATGGCAGTGACTACAACGCCTTCGGCGCGTTCTTCGACCTGTAGGAGGGGCGGCGTAGTAGTTCTTTTAATGTTTTTTAGTTTTTTAAGTATGTTTTAAGTTAATATGTATAAATATTTAATGAAAATCGCGTGTTTGGCCGAGTTTGGACGAAATGTGTCGTGTTTGGCCGAGTTTATCTTAAAAAAAAAAGTGTCTGGGTTGGGCGTGGGTCGGCGGTTGGGAAACCGACCGCTCCCACGCCGATAATTTCGCCGGCACGCCCCCAGGCGACGCTTTTTCAAGCCCCTGGGGAGCCGAACGGCTGGAGATGCTCTAAGCATCAGTGTATCACCATTCACCAAGGCATCCAACCTTTGCAACTTAACATGAAGCTAGCCGCGCAATGTGGTGCATGATTGCAATCTTATCAGAACAAGAACAAAAAGCGGACGATCTTGTAGTGCTAATCATAAACACTGGCTCTAGGTGCTTGGATAAAGAAAGACCAATGCAAGCATCACAAGTTGATTCCTTGAGGTGACAAGTGATTAACATGGCACAAAAACTAGTAGTAGGATCAAAACTAAACTCGCCATCATCTCAGATGAACCAAAAATTAGCAAGCCTTCCTCACTCGGTATCTCCCTCATCTCACCAGTCACCAGCCTATGTACATCGCAGCATCTAAGTAATAAAGAGAATAAAGAACGGCACTCGAATTCACACGCCGAATCAGCAAAATGTATTTTCTTTTTGTCAAAGCCAACGCAAGAGAAGCAACGGGGGAAAACCGGTCGGAATGTCGGGGCAGTCCATCATCGGCACCTCGAGATGTCGATCTCGATGAGGTTGTCCTCCTCCAGCTCGATCTCGATCATCCCGTACTCCTCCCCGCCGCCGCCGCCGCCGTCGTAGTCGTCACTGCCGCTGCAGCTGTCCGAGTCGGAGTCCGACGTCCAGGGCAGGCCCATCTCCTCCGGCCCCCACTCCGCCTCGAACTCCTCGTGGATCACCTCCAGGGCGCGGCCCTTGGGCGCCCACGACGCGAACTCGGGCTCCAGGGACACGCTCTGGGGCTTCGCCGGCGGCGGCGGGGGAGGCGGAGGCGGGGCGACCTCCGTGGCTCTCTCCTGCGGCGGGGGAGGAGGAGCAAGGGTCGCGGCAGCTGGCGGGGAGCCGAGGCGGAGCAGGTAGACGAGGAGGAGGACGGAGGAGAGCGGGGCGGGGGAGAGGAGCAGCTGCAGGAGCGGCCGAGGGAGGTAGAGGACGGCGAGCAGGGAGGCGGCCGCGGCCGCGGCGAGGAGGGGGTGGTGGGGCCGCTGCTCGCCGGCGGGCGGCGGCGGAGGGGAGGAGGAGGCCATTTAAGGCGGGAGGAGTGTAGTGGTTAAAGCCAAGCCACGCACCGCCAAGTCGGTTTCTCTCTTTTTAAAGCGACAAGCAAACGAGACGAGCGAGCGCTTCCGGTTTTATTCTTGTTCCAGCCAGCGAAATCAAAATCCCGATCTTTTTTTGCAGGTACGCCCGGAACGGAAGGACGGTAGAATGTTGTGTTAAAACCGCGTACGCTTCACTGATTGTTCATCCGTTGTCCTCCTGTCCAATTAATGGTAGAGTGTGTTAACTTGAAATGCTCAAGACCCTCCTCAGCAACTAATGTAGGGATGACATGTGGGTCCACGTCCACAAGTTGGGACAGTACTGGGGAAATTGACCAGTATCTGCGTTGTGCAAAGACCACGGGCAGGAAAAGGAGCGTCCGGTCAAACGGCGTGCGACTGGGTCAGCAGTAAAAAACATGATGGGCGGCAGCACGGAGCCACACGAATCGGGGCACCGGCCGGCAGAAAATGCAAATGGCTCGGCTCGGGCGAGCGGAAGGCTGCAGCATGCACGCAAAGGCGCAGAGCTACCACCTGCACCGCACTGCACTGCACACGAAACGGGAGGAAAAGGCAACCGGACGAGACGAAACGGGAAGCAAGAGGCTGTTTGGATTGCAGCCAGCATCCGCCTTGCCAAAATCTCGGCGTTGACCAACGGCCTTGGCATCTGTTTGGTTCGACGCCAAATCTTACGACCGATGCCAAAATTTTGGTCGTGAGCTCACTTTTCACGCCAATACAAGGGCAAATACTGGGCGGCGGATTCCATCTCCAATTAGGCACGCCATGATTTGGCATGGCTGTCCTGGGCGCCATCCAAACGCACCCCAAATCCCCCGACGGGCAGAGAGAGCTCCACCGGCCGCTGCCGAAACCAACGGAGGAAAGCTGACGGGCCTGCGTGCCCTTGCCCGGATACCTCGTGCCATTTTCGACGGAGCCGCCAGCGCCAGATCCTCCCGTATCCGTCACCCGTCGACCGTCGGGCAGTCGCAGGTCACATGCATCTTCCCTGCATGTTAACGTGTCGGGGCGATCCCTTTTTTCGTTTGCGCCGCGGGGCAACTTGTCTTCCACTTGAAATGGGCAGTCTTGCCAACGGGGGAGGAGCAGGGATGGCCCAGATATGGGCAGATCCTTCCGGGTGCGGCCAACTACACGTCTACAGGCCATGGGGACTCGCTGTATGGTACGGTGCCAGGAGGCTCGGGTCAGGTCGTACTGGTGTTGTGTACTCCTACCGTCCTCAGCTCCTGATCTTTCAAGGGGCGATGGGCTACTGGTGTATGTACTGCTAGCGATGGCACAACAAACGTCCTAAACTGAGATGTACTTGTATGGGACTTTGGTGCATTTTGTGGGGATTTAGGGTTTCGAAGTTTGCGCCGAAATGAAAACTTTGAGCTATCCTAGGTTGTGTCGACATCCTAGGTTTATTTTGCAAATTATGGAATCGGGACGTGCCATGGGACGTGGTTTGTTTTTCTCGGCAATGCCCGTTCTTATGCGGGGCGATGGCGTATCAGGTTAACAGCATCTCTAGCCGATGCCCTATTCCGCCGCGGGCCCATATATTTGCGGGTTGAAACAAAAGTGGTATATTTGCATCGGCCCTTAAGATTTATACGAGTGACCCACAAAACCGCCTCGCCCGCCGCTATATGCACGTGGAGGGCGCGTTTTAGGATTCCCGTCTCAGATAGATCCATCCCCTTCACTGCAATCATCTTCCCCTCTGGCACCGTCTCGTCTTAGCTCCGGCGAGCTCATCTGGCCGGTCCCCCCTCCCTCCCCGGAGCGCAGATCATGTCGGGGAAAGGTCGCGGACGCGGGGCCCTCCGCGGGGTCACCGCCATGCAAGTGCGGCCGGCATGACGCGGAGGCTGCCAGCTCCAGCCGTCCCGCCGTCAAGCCGTGGCGCGCAACCGCAGCGGCAACAATCGCGCATGGCAGCGCTTCAACGTTCTCCACGACGCGCTCTGGCCGAAGACGAAGAAGCTCCACGAGGCGACGATTGCACGCTTCGCCGCGAAGGAGGTGCCGGAGGCTGGCGAAGAGGGCGTCACCACACACTTCGAGGCGACACACGCGGAGTGCGAGCTCGCTTACACCCTCTACCGCTCGGCGTGTGAGTTCTTCCTCGACGTGAAGCCGTGAGCCGCCGCCAGCCCTCCGTCGTTTCTAGATTTTAAGTTTAAGTTTAGTTTGTTTGTTATGAACTCTGACGAGGTCCAGACTATCTATGTAGCGGTAACTTGTTTTACGTTGAAGTTTTTAAATTTGCGATATCATATCCGGTATTTGTTCTGCGCCGGGGATAATCAATTTTACGGGTATGGGATTTAACACATCTGCTAGAGATGCTCTAAGAAAGACAGAAAAAAGCTCTTGCACTCAACCGATTGATCACTGGGCGCGCATCGGCCGCCTCCTGTGTTCAACATGTGTCCCATGCAGGTCGCACACAGCTTTTTTTTCTTTTTTAGTTTAGTACCGAGCACCCAAAACATGCCCAGTAGCCCACGCGGAGGATGTGAAAGCATCGTGCGGGGACACCAGAAAAACACTTATTTTTAGGAAGCGATCTTTATGCTACTTAGCTCTATACTAAGTAGAACTGTAATTCCTCGTAGCCCCCGAGCCTTAAGTTAGTTTACCAAACTGGCTTGAGGGTCGAATTTTAGCTTTACGCCGATTTACTCAAAAAAATGATTAACGAGAATATCCAATAGCCCACGAGACTCGTGTTGGTTCTTAAAGGAACCGTCAGGAGGATCGAATCAAGTCCGTTTTGGGCCCTGTACTTGGTTCTCTTTTATTTTGTAGGGCTCCAACTCCCACATCTCGGCCCGCTCCTCGGAGTTGGACGAGCTGAAGCGTCGGCTTGCTCAGACCAAGCGAGAGTCCCTGCAACTGAGGCAAGAGGCTGAGGCGGCGCGAGGTAAGGATTTTTGTATGTATGTTGTTTTTCCTTATGGAACAAGTATTTGTATATTTACTTGTGTGTTTGTGTCTTGCAGCGGTGGATCAACACGTGGCTGAGCTTGAAAAGCCTCCGACCAGCTGAAGACATTGGCGCAGAAGAGCGCCGATCTGCTTGCCGAGGAGCAGAAAACCCGTGAAGCCGCTCAGGCGCGGGTATTGGAGGTGGAGGGGGACATCTCGACTTGCGTCACTAAGCGTGAGACCCTGAAGGCTGCCTAGGAGAAGGATGTCCCTGATATCCAGCGTCTCAATTCAGAGCGCCAAGAGGCGACCTCCCAGGCATCTGTTGCGAGGGAGGAGCTGCAACACGCTGCAGAAGTTGCTTCCAATAAGCCTTACCTTTTGCAGTGTGTATTTGGTCATCACGCCTTCCTGGAGCTGACCCAAGTGTGGCGTATGTCAGGCGCTTTTTCCGACCTTCCTCGGAGCATTGAGGAGGCTTGTCGGTACTACAACTCCAACACAAGCTTGGTCAAAGAGCAACAAAAGATGTTATGGCTGCAATTCCAAGACCCGGCACGCCCCTCTCTCTTCGGCGACAAGATGAAGCAGTTGGCGGAGTTGCAGAAGGCTGCTCGGCCTGCCATGGAGGATCTCTGCAAGGCTCTTTGGTCGAAAGATCCCGTGCCGACCAGCTGCTTCGGGCTGTTTCGCCGCCTTCAAGAGGCGAGCACCCGAGTAGACCTGTGGAAGAGGTCGGTGTGTATCGAGGGTGCACATCAAGCCTTTGCGGTCGTGCAGGCGTACTATACAAAACTGGAGTTGGTGCCGATTGCCTTGAGGCGCCCTATAAAGGGTGGAAAGGAGGTGAGGCTCAAGCTTTACTTCGAGAAAGTGATGTCTGCTGCTCGGATTGTCGAGAAGGACTGGAAGTTGGGGTCGATTCTACAAAATCTTGATTAGACCCGCATTATGTATCCTCGGTATGACGACCCGTGGATGTAAAGAACAAGTGCCTATTTTGAGATTGTCGTTTTTATGGGAAAATTGAGTTCGCCCTTTTCTACTTATGTGTTCAATTTTGACTCAACTATGACATTTTAAATGTGTAGTTGGTCAGTCATCGGCTTCCACCCCTAAGTAAAAGCTACTTGGGTGTTTTACTGACTACAACCCTTAGCCGACGTCTTGGTGCCCGGAGGCGGCTATGTCAGGAAAACCAGGCAATCAGACTGATAAGCCTAAAGCACACACTTAGTCGTATGAGCACGTGTTTTGGGTGGCAAATATATAGCCCCCAGTATAATTCAAGGCCTCGGGAGTGCTGAGTTCGGATTATAAATACTTCTGCTTTTTCGACGAAAAGCCCTTCCGCATTACGCACGCAATCCTTGTGGTTGTTAATTTCACATCCTTTCGACCCGCCGACCAATTTAGCGCATGTTGTAAAAGTCAGCTTTCGGCTTCACCCACTTGAGGTACTTTTACGGTTCAACCAGAAGTAACAATCACAGAGGTGCTCCAATTACACCCTTAGCTGAACTTTGAGAGAATGTATGGGGTAAACATAGGAGCTAGGAAACCCAACTATTGACCAAAGATACAAGTCGAAATTGATGTATATTTTGGCAAGGGATCCGAGGAAGTTGCCTGTGGCTCCGTGGAGCACCTCAGCATTTGGTGGGTTTGGTCTATCGCAGCCCCGTACATGTTGGCGCTTCAAGGGCGTCCGACGTGATACATTAATGTTATAGCGATCAAAATTGAAACAAGAGCAAGGATGCACCATGAGTGTATATGTAGCCCAAAATTTGGGCGTCTTTTTTCAATAATTTCTAAGGTCAAGCCTATCGTTCTAGCTATAACTAATGATACATGCTTCGAGGAGTTTATAGAATCTGAGGAGATAACACATCGAGGTCCGAGCTTCAGGCTTCAAATCCACCGTCGTTTGTCATTGTGCCTTCTTCTGTCTTTCCTTGTCGAACCAAGGCTCATGGTTTCTGCTTGCTTCCTTTAGCTGGTGATGCAGTACTTCCTCGTCCGAACTGAGGAGTGTTTGTTTTTGTCAATTTCAATGGTTGTTCGATGATGAACTGTTGTGCTTAGGCGCCTTCAAGATGTGCATGCGTTTGACTGGTTGTGATGGTCTAAGTTGTTTTCTAGGCCCCTTTTGGCCTTCAAGCTGAGATTTTGTCGGTGTTCTTTAAGGGACGTCAACATATCTGCAGCTTTGGCCGAGATGTGATGCTATCGGGCTTCCAGCAACTTCACAGGGCATCCATATTATTGCCATCGTGGCACAAATTGGTCCCAGGTCAATGAGTTGATATCTTGCATGGGTTGTGAATTCCGAGCTATTTGCTTGTCTTCTGAGGACCTTGGCATGATGTAGGTTTATCCGACGTGCTGACTCTGCTATGTGCTCCACTATCCCCCATGGAACTTTTTAGCACAAAATTGTGAACCCAGGGAACATAGTGTTGGAAATATGCCCTAGAGGCAATAATATTTTATTATTATATTTCCATATTCATAATTAAGTGTTTATATTTTATGCTATAACTTGTATGATCCTCGAATATGCAATTCAGTGAAAAACTGATATGCACGTGTGGAATGATAAACGGTAAAATAAAATATTCCTAATCTTGCCTCTGAGACTAGCTCAAGAATTGTTGGTGATCATGTTTTCTGGATCTTGAGATATCATTAAGTGTAAAGATAGTCCTAAAACAACATTGAGATTATGACATTGGAAGAACGATCATATTGAATCGACCCAATCTTGTATGTTATGAATTGAGTTAATATCGTCTGTAATCAGTTGTAATAACACGAAGTGTTAACATGTGATCTTGCTCCTTAGACCATGAGAGTATCGTGGTCACTTCTTATCGTACGGTGGGCTTTGGGGTTTCTCAAACGTGACCTGTAACATGGTGATCATAACGACAACTTACGGGTTCATCGAAAAGTTTGACAAGTGGCCGGATGGCTCGAAAGTGGGATTTGCTCCTCTGACGATGGAGAGATGTTCTTAGGGCCCTCTCGGTGTGCGACATCCATCATCGTTTGGCCAGACACAGGTGACTACATCACGGGGATGCTAGAACACAACAATGAGAAAGAAGAACAAAACTAAGAGTAGAGTGTTTTGAGTAGATGTAATCAAGCTATGTATGACATGGTATGATCAAAGATGACACTAATTATTTCGCCAATGTACTTTTTAATGTGATGCTTTAGAGACTGTGCTTTTACACTAAAAGAACGCCATCAAATTTATTGAAATAAGTACTACTTTGTAGGTTATCCCAAATGGTTGGATATTCCTCTATCACTACGCCAAGGCAAAGTGATTTGCTAGATAGTGCGAAAATTTTGAAGAAAATGTTTTCTGCAAAAGAATGAGGAGGGTAGAGCAACTCGACTAGATTGCAGAATCTTCATGATTAGGTCAAAGAAAAGAAACGCTAGAAGTGATTCTAGAATTTCCTACCACGACTAATACGAAAGACTCTACATGAGATATAGAGTCTTCAGTCGAACTTGCAGCTGAACCATATAGGTTGGAAAAATTCGTGCACGGATGATTTAGTTGCAGCAAGTTGTGTGCTCTCTATTTATGCATTTCTTTCATCAAGATCACTTGATGATTTAGGGTTCACACTGTCACAGGATATATTATGTTTCATAAACTCTGCCTGCTGAATTCGTATTATTATAAAATATACCGATGCCATATTTTTTTACTATATGTATAGGTGCTATCTAACGATGTCGATAGCGAGGATGAAGATGGCCAGAGGAGGTACAAGAGGCAAAAGCTCAGGGAGCTTTATGCGGGAAATCATAATAGGCGTATTAGGACCTGGAATGGGGGCTTTTGATGCCTATTTTGCAACCAAAAGCTTCATGACGCGTATGAAAGTGTTTAGGCGCATGTAAGAGGACGAGCCTTTGTCTCCTTCAGGCAGAAGTATTCTCGCAGGGGTGGCACACGCCACGTACGCTGAGTACCTGAAGAAGCTTCACCTTCGTGCAGGCCTGCCGACAGATGAGATGTGGGATTGAACTATATATGGCTATGTAGTCTCTTAATTATAACTATGCTTGAGTATGCTTAATATTGGTTGAACTATATATCGTTGAACTATGCTTGTGTATGCTTATTATCTATGCCTGAGTATGCTTATATCTATGTTTACTTATGTCTAAATGTGGGACATGGATGCAATCAGTTTGCTTGATGGAATTTTATGCATATTAGGGTGAATGTTTAGCGTGGGTAAAAATTTCAGATTCAGCCGACGAAGAAAATGTGGACCCACCCTGAAACTTGGTTATTTTCCCATATCGGAACCGTGTGCGATGACTTTCATTTTCCCAGTTTTTTTTAAAATAGACGTTAATCACGCACGGTTGGCTCTAGCAAACCGTTGCCTCCAAAAAGGAAAACCCTCACCACCCAATTCAAAAATGAAAAAAACCTCACCATCTCCACGTCACAAAACCCTCAGCTCGCCCGCCAGCCCCTCCGGTCCCCATTCACACCCGCACGAGCTCCTTCATGACTCTGCATGTCACCGCCTATCGCCGCGGCAACCACTTAGCTCGATGTCTGTCGCCGCCGCCGGCTGTCGGAAAACCCCACCGCATTTCACCATTGCCACTTGCCACCGCCTATCGCCATCGACTTTCTCGACGCTGCTCGCCGTGGACCCAGCTCTGCCCGATTGGGGAATCCACGATATTGAGGGTTTTTTCTCATGGACAACCAAGTAACTAATTTACTAAAATTATCGCTCATCTCTTATCCCCGTCTCCCCCCTTTAATCACCCGGCCAAAACCGCCGTGAATTCAGTTTTCTTCGAGCTGATTTGAGGGTTTTCTTACATTCATAGAGTGTACAATGCACAGACACATCAGGCCTTTGCAGCCTTGGCCAGACAGCCATGGAGTTCCAGCTCACCGTACCAGATGACTTCAGGAGGCGCACGGTAGGTTCAATCTCACCCTACCTCGGTTGGCATGGCCTACTTTCCTGAACATATACTATATATTGCTATATTTGGATAAAAGGTGCCACATGCAGCATATACATCAAAGGGGATTTTTATTATTTCTATATTAGGCAAATTAATGATGTATTGTTCTTTCGATTACTCTCATATTTGCATGACATCATGGTTACACTATCTGTTTAATTATAAATTTCTGTCCTTTGATTTCAACTAATGTACTATTCTTTCAGTTACTCCCATATTTGCATGTTACCATATTCTTTAACAATCTTACCATTTTTCGCAGTACATCCCTTGCTTTGAAACAACATCTGTAGGACAAAATCTTGCCCTTTACATAACTGAAGACTGCAGGGATGTCATATTGAACACAAACCATGGATTTACAATCGTTTCTTCTGTAAGACTTGACGAACATGGTCACTCCTATTTTGGCACGGGTCTTTGGACAGAAATTTCTAAGTTTTATGTAGTGAAAGCTGGCCCTAAAATTGCACTACACATAAAAGAGCCTGGTCATGAGATATATGCTAACTTCCCCTGAAGGAAATATGCCCTAGAGGCAATAATAAAGTTGTTATTTTGTATTTCCTTATTCATGATAAAGGTTTATTATTCATGCTAGTATTGTATTAATCGGAAACCATAATACATGTGTGAATACATAGACAAAACATCGTGTCCCTAGTAAGCCTCTACTAGACTAGCTCGTTGATCAAAGATGGTTAAGGTTTCCTGACCATGGACATGAGTTGTGTAATTCGATAACAGGATCACATCATTAGTAGAATGATGTGATGGACAAGACCCATCCGTTAGCTTAGCATAATGATCGTTCAGTTTTATTTCTATTGCTTTCTTCATGTCAAATACATATTCCTTCGACTATGAGATTATGCAACCCCCGGATACCGGAGGAGTGCCTTGTGTGCTATCAAACATCACAACGTAACTGGGTGATTATAAAGATGCTCTACAGGTATCTCCGAAGGTATTTGTTGAGTTCGCATAGATCGAGACTAGGATTTGTCACTTCGAGTTTCGGAGAGGTATCTCTGGGCCCTCTCGATAATACACATCATAAGCTTGCAAGCAAACGACTAAGGAGTTGGTCACGAGGTGATGTATTACGGAACGAGTAAAGAGACCTGCCGGTAATGAGATTGAACTAGGTATGAAGATACCGACGATCGAATCTTGGGCAAGTAACATACCGATGGACAAAGGGAATTACGTATGTTGTCATAATGTTTCGACCGATAAAGATCTTCGTAGAATATGTAGGAGCCAATATGAGCATCCAGGTTCCGCTATTGGTTATTGACCGGAGAAGTGTCTCGGTCATGTCTACATAGTTCTCGAACCCGTAAGGTCCGCACGCTTAACGTTCGTTGACGATATAGTATTATATGAGTTATGTGATTTAATGACCGAATGTTGTTCGGAGTCCCAAATGAGATCACGGACATGACGAGGAGTCTCGAAATGGTCGAGAGGTAAAGATTGATATATAGGACGATGGTATTCGGACACCGGAAGTGTTTCGGGGGTCACCGGGTACTTATCGGGTCACCGAAAGGGGTTCCGAGCACCCCCGGCAAAAGATATGGGCCTTTTGGGCCAAGAGGGGAAACACACCGGCCACAAGGGGCTGGCGCGCCCCCATATGGGCCGGCCAAGGTAGAGAAGGAAAGGGGAAGGAGGAAAGGAAGGAAAGGGAATAGGATTCCCCCTTCCTTCCACCTCTCCCCCCTTTCCTTCCCCCTCCGATATATATGGCGGGGGGGCGCGGCTTGGGAGGAGCCCAAGTAGGATTCGGTCCTACTTGGGGCGCCTCCTGGCCTCTCCCCTCCCCCTCCCACCTATATATATGTGGGAAGGGGGCGCCTAGCACACACCAGACAATTGTTTAGCCGTGTGCGGCGCCCCCCTCCACCGTTTACACCCCCGATCATATTTTCGTAGTGCTTAGGCGAAGCCCTGCGGAGATCACTTCACCATCACCGTCACCACGCCGTCGTGCTAATGGAACTCATCTACTACCTTGATGTATTGCTGGATCAAGAATGCGAGGGACATCACCGAGCTGAATGTGTGCAGAACGCGGAGGTGCCGTACGTTCGGTACTTGATCGGTTGGAGCGTGAAGAAGTTCGACTACATCAACCGCGTTGTTGAACGCTTCTGCTTATGGTCTACGAGGGTACATAGACACACTCTCCCCCTCATTGCTATGCATCTCCATGGATAGATCATTGCGTGTGCGTAGAAATTTTTTGTTTTCCATGCAACGTTTCCCAACAGTGGCATCATGAGCCAGGTCTATGCATAGATGATATGCACGAGTAGAACACAAAGAGTTGTGGGCGATGATGGTCATACTGCTTACCACCAACGTCTTATTTTGATTCGGCGGTATTGTGGGATGAAGCGGCCCGGACCAACCTTACATGTCCACGTACATGAGACCGGTTCCACCGACAGACATGCAACTAGTTTTGCATAAAGGTGGCTGGTGGTTGTCTGTTTCTCCTACTTTAGTTGAATCGAATTTGACTGCGGCCGGTCCTTGAAGAAGGTTAAAACAGCAAACTTGATTAATCACCATTATGGTTTTGCCGTAGGTAAGAACGGTTCTTGCTAGAAGCCCGTAGCAGCCACGTAAAACTTGCAACAACAAAGTAGAGGACGTCTAACTTGTTTTTGCAGGGCATGTTGTGATGTGATATGGTCAAGACATGATGTGATATACGTTGTTGTATGAGATGATCATGTTTTGTAAGTTATCGGCAACTGGCAGGAGCCTTATGGTTGCCGCTTTATTGTATGAAATGCAAATGCCATGTAATTGCTTTACTTTATCACTATGCGTTAGCGATAGTTGTAGAAGCAATAGTTGGCGAGACGACCACGACGTAACGATGGAGATCAAGGTGTCGAGCCGGTGACAATGGAGATCATGACGATGCTTTGGAGATGGAGATCAAAAGCACAAGATGATGGCCATATCATGTCACATATTTTGATTCCATGTGATGTTTATCCTTGATGCATCTTATTTTGCTTAGATTGACGGTAGCATTATAAGATGATCCCTTCACTTAATTTCAAGATAAAAGTGTTCTCCCTGAGTCTGCACCGTTGCTACAGTTCGTCGTGTTGAGACACCACGTGATGATCGGGTGTGATAGACTCTACGTTCACATACAACGGGTGCAAGACAGTTTTGCACATGCGAAATACTTGGGTTAAACTTGACGAGCCTAGCATGTACAGACATGGCCTCGGAACACTGGAGACCGAAAGGTCGAACATGAATCATATAGTAGATATGATCAACATAGAGATGTTCACCATTGATGACTACCCCATCTCACGTGATGATCGGACATGGGTTAGTTGATTTGGATCACGTATCACTTAGATGACTTGAGGGATGTCTATTTAAGTGGGAGTTCTTAAGTAATTTGATTAATTGAACTTAATTTATCATGAACTTAGTCCTAATAGTATTTGCATATATATGTTGTAGATCAATGGCTCGTGCTACCGTTCCCCTGAATTTTAATGCGTTCCTAGAGAAAGCTAAGTTGAAAGATGATGGTAGCAACTACACGGACTGGGTCCGTAACTTGAGGATTATCCTCATTGGTGCACAGAAGAATTATGTCCTTGATGCACCGCTAGGTGACACGCCCCCTCCCGCTAATGTAGACGCTTTGAACGTCTAGCAGACGCGGTCTGATGACTACTCTATAGTTCAGTGTGCCATGCTTTAAGGCTTAGAACCGGGACTTCAAAGGCGTTTTGAACGTCATGGAGCTCGAACCTGTAACACCCCCTTGTAATAAGCTCTGTGACACTCTGTTAAAACTGCCAAGTCATGATCATTTGCAGTGCCAAGTCATATGGGTTAATGATCCAATTCAAATTCACATCTGAAAATCAACTCAAATTCAAAAGTGAAATATGGAGTTGTTTAAATCCTGATGGAAAAATGTTCATTAATAGGACAATAATCCAGGGACATTTATAAAACCATTAACAAAATATTTGGAGTTAGATATACGACTCAATCAAGTTGAAACAGCAACAAAATAGCAATATTAAATCCATTTAAAATCATTTCAACTTCAAATGAGAACCAAATCTGTCCAAACCACTTTTCGGTGAAGGGTAATATTGCATTACAATATTTGGGACAGTTCTCATATTTTACAAAATGGCAGCAGTGGCCTAATCATTTGGCCACAGAAAAGAAAAGAGAAAATGAAAAGAAATAAAAGAAAAAGGCTAAAGCTGGACTGGACCAAGTGCACAGTGCACTGGCCCAGCCCAGTTGGCCCATCTCCTCCTCTCTCCCTCGCCGTGTCATTCTCTCCGTGGTCGCGCCGGCGCGCACCGGTCGCAGCGCGACACGCCGACGGCCACCGACACCGCAGCCACCCGAGGGGATAAGGGCAAGCCCCAGTGCTTCCCCCCTGGCCACTCTATCCACTCCCCCGCCCTCTCCCTCACTCGCCTCGCCTTCTCTTCCCCTCCAGATCCACGGCACCCGAGCGCCGCCGTCGCCGCGCTTCGGCACCGCCGTGGCCACCGGTCTCCCCACGTCGCCTGGAGGTGCCGGGAAGGAGCGCCACGGACGACCGCGTCCCCTGGAGCAACCGGACGGAGCTGAGGAGCACGGCAACGCCGGATCTCCGTCATCTTCCTCCTCGGGACACCGTCGGCTTTCTCCGACTCCGGCGAGCGCGGCAGCTACTAATCCCCCCAACGGCCTTACGTGCGTGCCGCGAGGTGAGCTTGCCGCCCTTCTCCTCCCTCCAGAACCCTCGATGCGCGCCGTAGCTAGGTGCCCCAAGCCCGTGCTCTGCCCACCGCCGATGAGCTCGGGGCCGTCGTTGTGGCGTTTGTCGTCGCCGCCAGAGGCCACCATTGTGCTCCTGACGCCTCCAGGAGTCCGATGAGCTCGAGCCCGAGCTTCCCCGTACCCCCTAGCGTGTCACCTGTCGAGGACCCGACAGCGCCGCCGCTGCGCTTGTCGCCGGCCCCGTTCCCGGCCAACTCTGGCGAAACCACCGCCTCCGTTCGACGTGCAGGCAAGCGCTCGTTCGAACGCACCCAACCCCGAGCCAAACGGTCCACGGATGGCGATTCCCGATGGGAGCCCGAGCCGCGCCGCCGCATTCTCGCACCCGCCGTCGTTTAAACGCCGGCCGGCCGACGTGGCATACCTGGGCCACCCCTGGGTCACTACCAGTGGGCCCCGCGGGCCCCCTTTGACCGCGTTGACCAAAGTCAACGCGGGGCACTGTTTCCCCCTGTAGCTGACATGTGAGACCCACTCAGTTAATTAGTCTAATAACGTTTATTTAAATAAAATCCAAATAGATATGCTGATGTTCCACTGACAGGTGGGGTCCACCCCCTAATTAACTCTGGTGATTAATTTAAATGCACTGTTAAGATAACAGAGGCTGACATGTGGGTCCCACTGGACCCACATGTCAGGTTTGACTGGTCAGCCGTCCTGTTGACTTGCTGATGTCAGCATGACATCATGCTGACGTCATATATCATTTTCTGTAAATAAAATAAATTCCAGAAATTCAAATAATTTTCAAAAATTCATATCTTTTAAACCGTAGCTCAGATCGAAAAAGTTAAAACATGAAACTTGCTCAGAACGACGAGCCGAGTCTAATCGTGCCGTCTGTTTCTCCATCGGAACCCCCTACGTAGAAGAACTCGTAACTCCGGACCCGAATCCGGTAGATGAATAGTGCACACACATCGGTTATTAAATCCCAGAATAGTTCAAAAAAATAACTAAAATAACTTAGATGCATATTTAGGCAACCCTGCACTGCATCATAGCATCACACGCACCGTATTGCATTTGTTTGCATTATGTTTACCTGTTTCTTCCCCCTCTTCTCTCTCGGTAGACCCTGACGTTAACGTAGCTCCCGAGGCAGACGCCGCACAGGAGTACGGCTACGTCCCCGACGATACCACTGAAGACCTTGCCCTTGCCCCAGAGCAAACAGGCAAGCACCCCCATTTTGAGCATGCCTATATCGCCTATTCCCTTCTCTCTTATGCTTGCATTAGAACTGCTACTGCTACTGTTTTCCTATATCTGCTGCATAGCCTGATTATTGTACCCTGCCTTGTTACCTTACTGGTTATCCTAGACTGATTAGTATAGGCTGAGTAGAGACACGACAGAGACCCCCACTTGATCCCGACTGCCCTGCTGGATATCAGAAGACCCGATCATCGGGATTGAAGACTAGACCCTGGCACCGCACATCACTTCCCCCTTAGTTGCCGACACTGCTGGGTTACCGTCGAGTGCCGAGGGTGATACCTCGTCAGCACTTCTGATGTTAACCTTGTAGGTTAGTTACTCGGTCGTGGTAAGCGAGGGTGATTCCTCCTACACCACCCCCGATAACGACATCGTCGCGCAACTCCTCAAGTGTGGACCTCGAGGGTGATTCCTCCTTCGTTCACCTTGATGATAACATCGAGCGGGAATTCCATCGAGGGTGATTCCTCAGGGTTCCCCCTTGGTGTTGGACACACGGATACCATTGATACTGTGACTTGCAATAAACTATGTTACTAAAGACGGGTCGGCCCTGAGGGGTACCCGCGCGAGCTTAATGCGAAGTGATGTGGAGTCGGGTTGACCTGGATGGTGCCCGCTAGATAACTACGAGGCGTGGCCGGGCATTCTTAGCCCTTGCCGCAAGTCCTCGAGACGGGGCGACGGGGTCACATCGATCGTGAGTCTCTGCTCGTTTCCGCGCGCTCCTAATCCACTACGGTTTGGATATTTGATCCGAGGGGCCTCTGGCCCGATAGCACTAACCATCACGTGGGCATAGTATGGGCGTTCTGCGTCGTATACTTCAGCCGAAGCTTAAGGGACATCAGCGACTGATGCGGCACACGCTGGGTTGGACTGGTAACGCAACAGCGCTTGTATAAGGGGTTGCTAGGTCTGCTCACCGGCGGTGCACGTAACGTGCAGGAGTACCCAGGGCGATGGCCCAAGACCCCTGGGGGCATAGGTTAGTCCGGTGTGCTGACCTCTCTGTTAAGTATTTGGTCGGGTTGCGGCGTGTTGCTTAGCCGAGGCCGGACATGACCCAGTAAAGTGTGTTCGGCCAGAGTTAAGCGAGTGTGGTGGGTAAGTTGGTGCACCCCTACAGGGAAGAAACTTCTATCGATAGCCTGTCCTACGGTAACGGACACTCGGAGTTGTATCCCGATCGGTACAACTAGAACATGTGATGAGAACTGGATAGTACGGCTCTGGGATTGCTTTCTCGCAGGGAGTCGAGAAAGGATCTCAGGTCGAGGTTGATGATACTACTACTACTACTACTATACATTATGTTCATCTGTTCTCTTCTATTGCTGCAAGACTGTCGAAGATTGTTGAAGATGCTAGTCTTCGATAGGACTAGGCTTTCCCCCTCTATTCTGGCTTTTCTGCAGCCCAGTCCACATATACAGCCATTCCTTTGACAAGGATGCATATGTAGTGTAGATCCTTGCTTGCTGAGTACTCACGTTTGCTTTATTTTCTTTTTCCCCCATATTCCATTTGATGCCACCAGACGACGGAGCCCCTGAGCTAGACGCCCCAGCCGACGACCAGTACTACTACCCGCCTGGCGAGTACTACTACTACGAGGAGCCGTTTGACGACCAGGAGTAGGATCGGAGGGTCCAGGGCAGGAGGCCTACGCCTTTCGATCGTAGTATTTTATTTTACCCCGCCTTTGTGAAGGCTTATAATTCTCTCTATGTAATATATCTGTACCCAGATATCTAATGCTTCCGCTGACGCTTGTATGCCATCGAGCTATGTATTCGAGCCCTCGAGGCCCTGGCTTGTAATATAAGCTTGTATGACTTTATTTATGTTTTAGAGTTGTGTTGTGATATCTTCAAGTGAGTCCTTAGGCTTGATCGTGCGCATTTGCGTGTATGATTAGTGCACGATTAAGCCAGGGTCGTCACAGGTCCCAAATCGGAGAAGTGTGTCTTCATAGGATACCCTAAAGAAACTATTGGGTACACCTTCTACCACAGATCCTAAGGCAAGATCTTTGTTGCCAAGAATGGAACCTTTCTAGAGAAGGAGTTTCTCTCGAAAGAAGTGAGTGGGAGGAAAGTAGAACTTGATGAGGTAATTGTACCTTCTCTCGAATTGAAAAGTAGTTCATCAGAGAAAACTGTTCCCGTGATGCCTACACCAACTAGAGAGGAAGCTAATGATGATGATCATGAAACTTCAGATCAAGTTACTACAGAACTTCGTAGGTCGACCAGAACACATTCCGCACCAGAGTGGTATGGTAATCCTGTCCTGGAAGTCATGTTATAAGACCATGGCGAACCTACGAACTATGAAGAAGCTATGATGAGCCCAGATTTCGACAGATGGCTTGAGGCCATGAAATCTGAGATAGGATCCATGTATGAGGACAAAGTGTGGACTTTGGTGGACTTGCCTGATGATCGGCAAACTATTGAGAATAAATGGATCTTCAAGAGGAAGACGGACGCTGATGGTAATGTTACTGTCTACAAAGCTCGACTTGTCGCAAAAAGGTTTTCGGCAAATTCAAGGGGTTGACTACGATGAGACTTTCTCACCCGTAGCGATGCTTAAGTCCATCCGAATCATGTTAGCACTTGCCACATTTTATGATTATGAAATTTGGCAAATAGACGTCAAAACTTTATTCCTTAATGGATATCTTCAAGAAGAGTTGTTTATGAAGCAACCAGAAGGTTTTGTCGATCCTAAAGGTGCTAACAAAGTGTGCAAGCTCCAGCGATCCATCTGTGGACTGGTGCAGGCATCTCGGAGTTGGAATATACGCTATGATAAGGTGCTCAAAGCATATGGTTTTATACAGACTTTCGGTGAAGCCTGTATTTACAAGAAAGTGAGTGGGAGCTCTGTAGCATTTCTAATATTATATGTAGATGACATATTATTGATTGGAAATGATATAGAATTTCTGGATAGCATAAAAGGGTACTTGAATAAGAGTTTTTCAATGAAAGACTTCAGTGAAGATGCTTACGTATTAAGCATCAAGATCTATAGGGATAGATCGAGACGCTTAATAGGATTTTCACAAAGCACATACCTTGACAAGATTTTGAAGGAGTTCAAAATGGATCAGTCAAAGAAGGAGTTCTTGCCTGTATTACAAGGTGTGAAGTTGAGTAAGACTCAAAGCCCGGCCACGGTAGAAGATAGAGAGAGAATGAAAGTCATTCCCTATGCCTCAGCCATAGGTTCTATACGATATGCCATGCTGTGTACCACACCTGATGTGTGTCTTGCCACTTATTTGGCAAAGAGGGTACAAGAGTGATCCAGGAGTGGACCACGGGACAGCGGTCAAAATTATCCTTAGTTACCTAAGAGGACTAAGGAAATGTTTCTCGGTTATGGAGGTGATAAAGAGTTCGTCGTAAAGGGTTACGTCGATGCAAGCTTTAACACCGATCCGGATGACTCGGAGTCTTAATCTGTATACATATTGAAAGTGGGGGCAATCAAACTAGAGTAGCTCCATGCAGAGCATTGTAGACATAGAAATTTGCAAGATACATACGGATTTGAATGTGGCAGACCCGTTGACTAAACTTCTCACACAAGCAAAACATGATCACACCTTAGTACTCTTTGGGTGTTAATCACATGGTGATGTGAACTAGATTATTGACTGTAGTAAACTCTTTGGGTATTGGTCACATGACGATGTGAACTATGGGTGTTAATCACATGGCGATGTGAACTAGATTATTGACTCTAGTGCAAGAGGGAGACTGAAGGAAATATGCCCTAGAGGCAATAATAAAGTTGTTATTTTATATTTCCTTATTCATGATAAAGGTTTATTTTTCATGCTAGAATTGTATTAATCGGAAACCATGTATACATGTGTGAATACATAGACAAAACATCGTGTCCCTAGTAAGCCTCTACTAAACTAGCTCGTTGATCAAAGATGGTTAAGGTTTCCTGACCATGGACATGAGTTGTGTAATTCGATAACGGGATCACATCATTAGGAGAATGATGTGATGGACAAGACCCATCCGTTAGCTTAGCATAATGATCGTTCAGTTTTATTTCTATTGCTTTCTTCATGTCAAATACATATTCCTTCGATTATGAGATTATGCAACCCCCGGATACCGGAGGAGTGCCTTGTGTGCTATCAAACGTCACAACATAACTGGGTGATTATAAAGATGCTCTACAGGTATCTCCGAAGGTATTTGTTGAGTTGGCATAGATCGAGACTAGGATTTGTCTCCGTTCAGGTAAAATAGTCTCCTTCTTCATCTCCTTCTTGAAATTAACATTATTTCTAATTTTGAAGATGTATGTTCGTCTGTCATCCAAAAAATGATTCCAACAAGCTTGACCCCGAATCTTCGTGCAGTGAAGGTCTTGGCACTAGAATCTATCGGCCCCAACCTGGACCAAGTTGTCAGTTTCCTGAGATGCTTTTCGTTCCTGGAGAAGCTATATACCGAGGTGATGCTCCTTTTCTGTTAGATGTTAACCATAAAGGAGTTTGATTTTTGGTACCTTTTCCCAAGTTTACAATGACAATGTATTGCGATTTCTGAAGAAATTTTGGAGGATTTCAGCACATACATGTTTTTTCCCATATTGGTTGCTTGATTCATATGGTTACAATCCATAAGCATTTCTCCTTTGGATTCATCTATACTAATTTTCGTAGGGAAATTTCCATCCACTCCAACCTCTTGTGAAGAAGCCTACATTTTTCTAGATTGTAATCAAATGCCCATGTTAATCATGTAGGATCGAAGATGGCACGTCACTCTATTAGTGTATTTTAGAAATCCTGCAAACCAAATAGGCCTGTAGTAGTGTTCAAAATTGTATGTGGGCACTAATACTTCTCTTCTTTTGTAAATAAGATTAGGCCCGATGGTGGATAATGTGATATAGTATAACAATCACATCGAATGCCTTGATCTCCATCTCTCAGAAATTACTTTGAACTCCTACCGAGGGACCTTACCGGAGATTATATTCGCCAGGTTATTTCTTGTCAGAGCAAGGGTGCTAAAGGTAATGAGGTTTGCCCTGCATTTATTTCGCAAAAATGAATGGTTTGTTGATTAGTGTCGGCGGCTGCGGCAGAATGGAAAAGGCTATGAAGAAGCTGAATTTCATTTTGGAACTTCAGTTGAATGAGTAATCAGAAGTCATTATGTCAAGCCCATACATGACATGATCCCTTTGAAGAAATGATGAGGATTCGAAACAAGCCTTACAAGTGGTAATATCAGTTTGGACCTCTCTTATGTCCATGTTCACCTCATCAGCGCGGGTGTCTGCAGCTGCATGAACTGAATTTCATTTCTAATATCAGTTTGAACCTTGTAATCTTCGAATTTGAGCCATATAACTCTGGAATTTGAACCTTGTAATATTTCGGGCTTTTGTGGTACAATCGTTGAAATGGCATCGTACGAGACTTGTATATTGGTAGTACTATTTTGACCTTAATATGCAATGGAATTAGATTTTATTTACCATTCTCAAATGTGTTTCCCCTGTCGATCTCATTGCAAACGATCTATATAGCGGACTCGACAACGATCTTTGACATTATTGCACACAGTTGGTTTCTTCAACTGTGTCCCCTGTACAGCGCAGAATTACCACACTCGAGTGTCCATTGTTACCCTTCTGTGAAACTTTGACCTCATCACCCACGGGTAAACTTATTGTCGAACGTGTGCGCTGCTCTAAGTGATTCCACACACTTCGTTTTTGCAAAGCCTTTTGCCAATAAACGCCCATGATTTGCCCCTCTTATAGCTGACGCGTGGCCAAACTAGCCGGGCGGGAAGCATGCGCGGTTACGCGTGGTAACCTGCACGGTTGCACGGGAACAGGCTCACCAACGATACATTTGGCGCCTCTTTGAGCCCACGCGTGGTCAAACAAAACATGTGTGGGGTGCTCAAGCGTGCACTGGAATCCTCCACTAGGGACGAGGTGACAAGACATGACGATTATAGTCCGGCCGACCCCCATTTATTACAGCGGCCATTTAACCCTTGTGTCACTTCAACCTTTCGATCGCGCCCCAGTATTGCAAGAAGCACACCCACGACGACAAATTCTTAGAGGGTATCCTGCGCGGCTCCAATGGCGCTCCGAGCGGCTGCCGACGACGAGCGCCAGTTCACCATCAATGCCGTAGTGGACACCCACAGAAGGTTCACGGATCTCTCGGTGGTGTACACCAACAACGCGATCTGGGAGAACTCCATCCACACCATGGAGTTGTTGCTTGCTACAGAGAAGTACAAGGTGGTCGGGTTCGACCTCGAGTACACCCGCGCTCGTGCCGGGTCTCGTCACAAGGTCGCCGATGCCCAGATGTGCGCGCACAGTCACGTCCTCGTCCACTACTGCCTGGCCACAAGGCCTTGCGAGCATTTTGCCAGGTTTGCCAATAGCCCCCACTACATTTTCGCTATGGTGGACATCACCAACGATGTAAAGGTGCTCAAGAATTCGGGCATCACCTGCCAGAATCTTGTCGACATCCAGGGCCAATACAAGATTTGGGGCAGCAAGACGCATGAGAAGAACTCACTAGGTCACCTCGCCGAGGCCATCATCGACCCCTATTACAGAGACATGAAGGATTCCTGCAACAAGGACAAGTGTGCCTGGCACTCGACCTGGATGGAGAAACTCGACAAAGCTCATGTCGTGTACGCGTCCAAGGAGGTGAACACGAGCTACGAGATGTACATGCGAATTGTTGACATGAGGAAGTGCCTCCTTCCCCAAAACGGCCAGGTATCCAGCTGGAAGCAGAGCAATGGCAAGCATCGTCACAACAAGAAGTAGATGATTAGATGATCATTTCTCCTAGTTTAGTATGCATGTAATTGTTTACTTTGGTGTGTGCAAATGTTATGTGTGTAGTCACTTATGTGATTGTATGTTTAATTTGGTTATGCAATCATGTTATAAGTATATATGTTGTTCTTATGTAGACAGAGTGTAGATGTTGTGCGGACAGAGCAAATCACGCACACACGGACTAAACTAGGGAAGTCGTCGGTGATGATTTCATCAATCGCTGACAATTGTATACCAGTAAGTGTTTGCCCACAACACACATGGCTTGTTAGCAGGAATCATCTGCGTTGTTATCTGTCTTCCCACACATTTCTGATTACTGACCTGTTTGCCGCGTATCACGCACATCTTGTTAAATTAACCCATTTTTGTTGTTTTGCCCATCACAAATAGTTCATCCGAGTGAGCTGTATGCCATCTATCGCACACACCTTGATCTGGCTGACCGTTTATGTTGTCTTGGCTCATCGCAAACAGTTCATCTGAGTGAACTGTATGCCATCTATCGCACACACCATGATCTGGTTGACCATTTCTGTTGCGTTGCCTAATCACAAACAGTTCATCCGAGTGAACTATATGCTTTATATCGCACACACCTTCATCTGGCTAGCCGTTTATGTTGTTATGGTTATCGCAAAAAGTTCGTATGGATCAACTGTTTTCCACGTATCACACACGCAACTCTAATCAGAATAGTGTTTGATGTCTCCACCATCGCAAATAGTTCGTATCATTTTTGACGGTTTTCTTACACCACCGTTTGCGATTTATACATCGCACACAGTTTCGTGGAAGGGTCTCTGATTATAGTGTCGCGTTAGCGACATCCTGCAGTAGTGTTATTTCATCATAATACTACTTAAAGTCAGTTCGGATTAAACTAGTAATTACTAAATATTTCAGTTATGAGATATAACAGATGGATCTTGATAACCCACAAGTTTAGGGGATCAATTGTAGATTTTTCGATAAATAAGAGTGTCAAACCCAAAGAGGAGCTAAAGGTAGAATTTATATTCTCTTCAAGTTCTATCGATCACCGATACAACTCTACGCACACTCAACGTTCGCTTTACCTAGAACAAGAATAAAACTACTTTGTAGGTGTAATAGGATAAGTTTGCAAGAATAAAACTAGGAGTACTTTGGGAGATAATAAAAGTTAGTTTGTTTTAGTAGAGAGAATTTTGTAACACAAAGATAAAGGTTGTCCATAGGCAATTGAATATGACATGTGTGATACCTGTTATATACAATGAGGGAGAGGCGTAAGCTAACACACTTTCCTAACTTGGATCATATGCACTTATGATTGGAACTCTAGCAAGCATCTGCAACTACTAAAGATCTTTAAGGTAAAACCCAACCATAGCATTAAGTAACAAGTCCTCTTTACTCCCATATGGAACAACCCCCTTACACGGGTTTAAACTTCTGCCACTCTCGCAACCCACTATAAGCGAATCATGAACGTATTGCAAGCCCTACAACAGTAATCCCACATGCTTGTGCTCCACGGAGGGCACCATAGGACATCACCATATCAACATACAATTCATATCAATGACACCATACCACAATTAACCCGTAGGACAAAACAAATATACTCAAACATCATAGGATTGCCACACATCATTGGATAATAATATATAGCATTAAGCACCATGTTTAAGTAGAGATTACAATGGGAATAGAAAGGTTACACTGCTGCATAGAGGGGGAGAGAGTTGGTGATGACGGCGTGGTGTAGATCGTCGTCATGATGATTCCCTCGGCGACACTCCAACGCCACCGGAAGAGAGGGGGAGAGAGCCCCGCTCCTTCTTCTTCTTCCTTGCCCTTCCCCCTAGATGGGAGGAGGGTTTCCCCTCTGGTCCTTAGCCGCCATGGCTCCCGGAGGGCAGGAGGGCTCTCTGTTTCTCTTCTATTTCGCGTCTCTATTTCTGGCCGAAAACCGTTTTTTAAATATCCGGAGATCTGTAACTCCGATCGAGCTGAAATTTTAACATGATTTTTTTCCAATATAAGCTTCCTTTTGGCGAAAGAGTAGCTCCAATCGACTTACGAGGGAGGCACAAGGCAACACAACGCGCCCTACCCCCTAGGGCTCGCTCTGTTGTCTTGTGGGTCCCTCGGGCTCCGTCTTGCCTTGATTCTTCCACCCAAGAATCACATATATTCCAAAATAAATCTTCGTAAAAATTTATCGTGTTTGGACTTTGTTTGATATGGATTTTCCACGAAACAAAAAACATGCAAAAAACAGGAACTGGCACTGGGCACTGGATCAATATGTTAGTCCAAAAAATAATATAAAATGTTGCCAAAAGTATATGAAAGTTGTAGAATATTGGCATGAAACAATAAAAAATTATAGATACGACGGAGACGTATCAACATCCCCAAGCTTAATTCCTGCTCGTCCTCGAGTAGGTAAATGATAAAAAGATAATTTTTGATGTCGAATGCTACCTAACATAATCTTGGTCATATAATCTAATCATGGCATGAATATTAAGATACGAGTTTTTCAATGCAATAGTCTATCATTTGATATAAATACATCAATACTTAGGCATACTAACAAACAATCATGCCCTTCAAAATAAAAAATGCTAAAGAACGTTATCCCTACAAAATCATATAGCTCAGTATGCTTAGTCTTCCTAGCATAAAGATATTAATCCTGAACTACCCTGATGACAAGCCAAGCAATTGGATCATACTTTTTAACGCGCTTCAGCATTTTCAACTTCACTCAATACATGAGCGTGAGCCATGGATATAGCACTATGACTGGAATAGAATATGGTGATGGAGATCAATAAGGGAAGTCAAAAAGGAAGAAAGTCTCCCATCAACTCAGCGGAACAACAAGCACTGGAGAGGCCCATCAATCGATATCAATGCGAGTAGGGATTGCCATGCAATGGATGCACTAAAAGCTATAAGTGTATGAAACCTCAATAGAAACTAAGTCGATGTGCATCCAACTTGCTTGCTCATGAAAACCTCGGGCATTTGAGGAATCCCATCATCGGAATATACAAGCCAAGTTCTATAATGAAAAATTCCCACTAGTATATGGAAGCGATTACTCGGGAGACTCTCTATATGAAGAACATGGTGCTACTCTGAAGCACAGGTGTGGTAAAAAGGATAGTAACATTGCCCCTTCTCTCTTTTTCTCTTTTTCTTTTTTTATCATTTTCTTTTTTTTTCCTTTTTCTTTTTTCTTGTTTTGTTGGGCTCTTTTGGCTCTTTTTTTGTTAAGTCCGAAGACCATCCCGACTTGTGGGGGATTCATTGTCTCCATCATCCTTTTTCCTCACTGAGACAATGCTCTAATAATGATGATCATCACACTTCTATTTACTTACAACTTGATAAAACTGATACTGGATGACCCTATATGAATGCCTCTGGCAGTGTATCAGGATGTGCAATGATCTAGCGTAGCAAAGATATCAAAAAACGGACAAGCCATAAAAATATCATGCTATCTATCTTATGATCATGCAAAGCAATATGACAATGAATGTTCAAGTCGTGTATATGATGATGATGGAAGTTGCATGGCAATATATCTCGGAATGGCTATGGAAATGCCATAATAGGTAGGTATGGTGGTTGTTTTGAGGAAGATATAAGGAGGCTTATGTGTGATAGAGCGTATCATATCACGAGGTTTGGATGCACCGGTGAAGTTTGCACAAACCCTCGAGGTGAGAAAGGGCAATGCTCGGTATCGAAGAGGCTAGCAATATGCAGAAGAATGAGTGTGTGTATAATCCATGGACTCACATTAGTCATAAAGAACTCATATACTTATTGTGAAAGTTTATTAGCCCTCAAAGCAAAGTACTACTTGCATGCCCCTAGGGGGATAGATTGGGAGGAAAAGACCATCGCTCGTCCCCAACCGCCACTCATAAGGTAGACACTCAATAATAAATCATGCTCCAACTTCATTGCAAAACTAGAGGCTATACATGCATGCTTCGGGAATCACAAACTTTAATATCAATATTTTTACTAAACCACAGTAATCCACTAGTACACCCACATATTACTATCTTAATATCACAAAACTATTGTCGGCAATCAAACATATCATATTAAGTGATCTACAAGTTTTATGTAGGATTTTATGACTAACCATGTGAATGACCAATTCCGGTTGACTCTCTAAATAGATATAAGTGAAGCATGAGAGTTTAATTCTTTCTACAAAAGACCATGCTCTAACAAATATAAGTGAAGCAAAAGAGCATTCTACAAATAATGGTTTTCCAAAGGTAGAGAAACGAGCATCCAAACTTCAAATGATATAAGTGAAGCACATGAAGCATTCTATAAAGCCATACTCAAAAATTAAAAGTGAAGTGCAAAGAGCATTCTATAAATCAACCAAGGACTATCTCATATGAGCATGGTGCATAAAAGAAAAGGGAAAAATAAACACAAAAGACGCTCCAAGAATTTACGCATATCATGTGAACAAAAAAAAACTGAGACATACGAGAATTATCGAAGAAGAAAGATGGGATGCCTTCCGGGGCATCCCTAAGCTTAGACGCTTGAGTCTCCTTGATTATTTACTTGGGGTGCCTTGAGCATCCCAAAGCTTGAAGTCTTGCCTCTCCTTATTCTTCTCATATCGATACCTCCTCGATCTTCAAACACTTCATCCACACAAAACTTAACCAAACTTTTTATTAGAGGGGTTAGTACATATAACATCAAATCCCATCATGTCCTGTTGTAACATTATTGTATAACTATAATCAGAAATTACGCACAGTATGCTATCACAATTATATGTCTCCCAAATCAATGGGGCTCAACAAGATTTCAAACATAAGCAAATAAAGAAACTATAACATCAATCAGTTAAAACAGGACGATCTATAAAGATGTAGATGAAACATATACTTATGTAACTCCAAAAATTCTGAAAAATTAGGACATAATAAAAAAATTATCAAAATTATATTGCTGCTACATTATGGGTGAGGTTGAGACTTAATGATACTGCTACATTATATTGTACTGTCTACACTCTTCTATTGCTGCAAGACCGATGAAGATGCTAGTCTTCGATAGGACTAGGCCTTCTCTCTATTCTGGCATTTCTGCAGCCCAGTCCACCTATACAGCCTCTCCTTGAAAATGTTGCATATGTAGTGTAGATCCTTGCTTGCTGAGTACTCACGGTTGCTTTGTTTTCCTTTTCTCCCCATATCAGTTTGACGTGACCAAGATGACGGAGCCCCTGAGACAGATGCCCCGTCGACCGACTACAACTACTACCCAGAGGATGGATACTACTACGAGCTTGCCGTCGACCAGGAGTAGGATCGGAGGGTCCCAGGCAGGAGGCCTACGCCTTTCGATCGTAGTGTTTTATTTTGCCCCGCCTTTCTAAAGGCCTTTCTGTGCTTTCTTTTATATCTGTACTCAGATATCTGATGCTTCCGCTGACGCTTGTTCGCAAGCTTATGTATTCGAGCCCTCGAGGCCCCTGGCTTGTAATATAAAACTTGTATGACTTTATTTATGTTTTAGAGTTGTGTTGTGATATCTTCCCGTGAGTCCTTAGGCTTGATCGTGTGCATTTGCGTGTATGATTAGTGCACGATTGAGCCGGGGGCGTCACAAGTTGGTATCAGAGCCGACTGAGTGTAGGAATCCCCCTTTCCAACTCCTTGGCCGAAGTTGAGTCTAGTAACCGAAAACTGTTTTACTAACTTGGCTGTGTGACTTACGGGCCCACGTCGCCAACTGGGTGGTATTAGGATCTTTTATTCCTTGTCTATACTCTGGGACTCTGATCTCTCTTCTATTCGGGTTAAAATTTTACTAACTCCAACATTAGGTTCTCGTGATCACATCCACCCGGACTTCTGAAATTTCCCCCCTTCCTTGAAGATTGCGGGCCAGGTTCTACTTGCAGGATCCTTTTATCGAGGGCACCCTGTGTTGTCACTTGCAGATTCCTCGCTCCAATAGTTTTCTCCGACGTTGATGTAGCCCTTGCTATGTCTTGTTGTGTACTTCCCTACCGCGTGCCTGCGCGCCGCCTAGTTGTCTAGCCTCCCCTTTTCAACTGTCGTAATGCCGGATACTAACTGAGGCTATGTGTGGCTTCAAATGTCTGGTGCGAATATGATGAAGTATCTATTGCACTTCCTTCTGTTGTGCGTGTTCCTTCATGAATCATTCCATACACATGCAGATTTTGTTGCTAAACTGCCCCTGTTGATTTGGCAGGATGGCTGACGATCCTCCACCTCCACCCTATATTGCCACCATGATGCAACAGTTTGAACTCAACCATCGGCAGTTTGAGCTTAACCGTCAGTTTATGACCGGAGTATTGGCTCAATTCCCAACTCAAAATGCTCAGCAACAGAATGCTCCAATAACTCTGCCAGAATTTGTGCGCCTCAGTCCATCCGTTTTCCGCAACTCCACCAATCCTATGGATGCTGATGATTGGCTTCGTGACATCCTGTTTGAGATGGAATCAGCTAATGTCGCTCCTGACAGTTACCTCACCTTTGCGACATTCCACTTGAAGGGCCCAGCTGCTCAATGGTGGGAAAGCCACAAGGCTATGTTGCCTGCAGAGACTGTAACCACTTGGCAGGAATTTCAGTCAGCTTTTCATGCACGTTACATTCCTCAAGGTCTGATGGACCAGAAGAAGCAGGAGTTCTGTAAACTCTCTCAGGGTAAAATGACTGTGGATGAATATCAGAGGAAATTTCTCGAATTATCCCGCTATGCTAAAGATGATGTCGACACTGACACTCGCAAGCAGGAGAAATTCCGTGAAGGACTGCGTACGGATATAAACCTCGCACTTGTTGTCCTTGATTTTGCAGACTTCGCAACGCTTGTCAGCAAATCTTTCCAAATTGAAACAGCTCTGACTGATTACCAGGAGTCGCTTAAGCGCACTCATGAAGCTGGCTCATCCTCGGGTCAGCCTGTTCAGAAACGTCGAGTCTGGATTCCCCACAATGTTTACCACCGACCTGCTCCAACACCAAGGCCGTCATATGTTGCACCTCGTCTGCCTTCACCGCCGAGACAGCTTACGGTTCATGATGGACCGCCTGATGCTATGGCTTCCCCTCAAGTGGCGCCACGTCCTTCTAGTGGTCGTAAGAAGGGTTGTCAAAACCGCCGATTCAGAAACCGTAATACCATACCGTCTGCTGTTGTACTTGGCTATGCCAATCACGTCAATGCTGAAAAGGCTCAGAAGGAACTGACTATCATGCTGGGAACACTCTCTGTGAATTCAGTGCCAGCTTCTGTTTTGTTTGATTCAGGTGCATCACATTCCTTCGTGTCCCAGCAATTTGCACAATTGCATGGGTTAGCTATGAGCTCATTACCCACTCCTTTAGAAATCATCACTCCCCGTTCCCGGTGGCAAACCAAAATGGTAAGTCACAACAATCAGATCAGAATTGAAGGGTTGATGTTCTCTGCTTCCCTTATTGCTCTTGGACCTTCCGACATAGACATCATTCTCGGTATGGACTGGTTAACTGCCCATAATGCTTTGATTGACTGTGCCACTAAGAAAGTCCAACTTACCCATTCTTCGGGCCAGACAGTCAGATACTCAGCCCGAATAGCTCAAGATGCTGAGAGCCAGATATATGTTCTGAATGCATTGAATGCCTCACCTCTTGAAGGCATCGAGAACGTTCCAATTGTTCATGATTTTCAAGACGTCTTTCCAGAAGAACTTCCAGGAATACCCCCTGCTAGAGCTGTCGAGTTTGTCATCGACTTGAAGCCTGGCACTACCCCTATTGCGAAGCATCCTTATAAAATGCCTCTGCACCACCTTCTTGAGCTTAAGGAAGAAATCGACATGTCACTTAAGAAAGGTTTCATCCGTCCCAGATCCTCTACTTGGGGAGCACCTTCACTCTTCGTTAAGAAGAAGGATGGAACTAACCGATTGGTTCAGGATTATCGGCCCATTAACCAAGCCACAATCCAGAACAAATATCCGCTTCCCCGGATCAATGATTTGTATGATCAACTTGCCGGTTCCTCAGTATTCTCTAAGCTTGATTTGAGATTGGGATACCATCAGATCCGTGTTCGTGAAGAGGATATTCCCAAGACTGCATTTGTTACTCGTTATGGCTCCTACGAGTACACTGTCATGTCATTTGGCCTAACAAATGCTCCAGCCACATTCTCCCGTCTGATGAATTACATCTTCATGGATTACCTCGACAAGTTTGTCGTGGTATATCTGGATGATATTCTGGTATATTCGAAGAATCAGGAAGAACATGTTGAACACCTCCGTCTTGTACTGGAAAGGCTCCGAGAACACCAGTTCTATGCCAAATACTCCAAATGTGAATTCTGGCTTTCTGAAGTAACCTACCTTGGTCATGTGATTTCCAAGGATGGAATTGCTGTTAACCCAGAACGAGTTCAGGCTATTCTTGACTGGACTCCTCCGAAGAATGTCAAGCAAGTGAGAAGTTTTCTTGGCCTTGCAAGCTATTGCTGTCGATTTGTCGAGAATTTTTCTAAGATTGCTAAGCCTTTGACTGATCTGCTTCACAAGGGCGTTAAGTTCGAATGGACAGAAAAATGCCAGGAAAGTTTCCAGACACTCAAAGACAAGCTGACATCTGCCCCAGTACTATCTCCTCCAGATACCCGCAAAGACTTTGTGATTTATTGTGACGCATCCCGTGAAGGATTAGGCTGTGTCCTAATGCAAGAGCGTAAAGTGATTGCTTATGGCTCTCGTCAGTTCCGCCCACATGAAGAGAATTATCCGGTACATGATCTAGAACTAGCTGCTGTCATCTATGCACTGCAGTTGTGGCGACATTACCTCCTCGGTAATCGTTGCGAGATCTACACGGATCATAAAAGTCTGAAGTACTTGTTCACTCAGCCATCTCTAAACCTCCGTCAGCAAAGATGGATGGAGGCCATTGCGGACTATGATTTGGGTATTTCCTATACCCCTGGCAAGGCTAACGTGATGGCTGATGCCTTAAGCCGTAAGTCCTATTGTGACAACCTCATGGTTAGGCGAGCTCAACCTCGTCTTTTTGAAGAACTGCGCAAGCTGAATCTCCGTATTGTTCCACAGGGTTCTCTTAATAACCTTGTGATACAACCAGATCTTGAGAAAGCTGTTAAGAATGGGCAAGCTAAAGATGCTGAAATTGATCTGATGAAGAAAGATCTTCACCTTCAAAAGTACAGGGATTTCTCGCTGTCTGAAGATGGAACTTTGTATTTCAGAAACCGCATTGTCGTACCTCGCTTCGAACTCATGACTGATAAGGTCATGAAGGAGGCACATGATACCCCGCTGTCTATACATCCGGGTAGCACCAAGATGTATCGTGATCTCCGTCAAAGGTACTGGTGGTCTAAAATGAAGCAGGACATTGCTCGCTATGTTGCTGAATGTGATGTGTGTCGTCGCGTTAAAGCAGAACATCAGAAACCAGCTGGAATTCTGCAACCACTTCCTATTCCTCTATGGAAATGGGATAAGGTTCAGATGTATTTCATTACAGGACTTCCCAGGTCACAGAAGGGTCACGATGCTATTCTTGTCGTCGTCGACCAACTCTCTAAAGTTGCACACTTTCTGCCTGTCAAAGAAACTATCACTGCTAGCCAGTTAGCAGAGTTGTATATCTCCAGAATTGTATCACTCCACGGTATTCCGAAGGAGATCAGTTTGGACCATGGCGGCCTTTTCACTTCCAAATTCTGGGAAAGTTTCCAAACAGCTATGGGAACTCATATTACCTGGAGTTCAGCTTATCATCCCCAATCCCAAGGCCAAGTCGAGCGAGTCAATCAAGTGCTTGAAGACATGCTTCGGGCTTGTGTTATTTCATTCGGCAAGAAGTGGGAAGAATCTCTCCCGTATGCCGAGTTCTCTTATAACAACATCTATCAAGCTAGTTTGAAAATGGCTCCCTTTGAAGTTCTATATGGGCGTAAGTGTCGAACCCCTCTAAATTGGTCAGAAACTGGGGAACGACCGCTCGTGGGTCCGGATATTATTCAACACGCCGAAGAACAAGTCCGTATCGTTCGAGAAAATCTCAAGGCGGCTCAGGACCGCCAGAAGAGCAACTACGATCGCAAACGATGGGGTTTGATCTATCAACCTGGTGATCAAGCTTATCTACGTGTCACCCCTATGAAGGGCACCCACCGTTTTGGAATCAAGGGCAAGCTAGCTCCACGCTACATTGGTCCTTTCCGCATTATTGCTAGACGTGGTCAAGTGGCGTATAAATTGGAGTTGCCGCCGCAATTCTCTCATATCCACGACGTATTCCATGTGTCGCAACTTCGTAAATGTTTCAAGGAATCTCCGCACCGCGCGGTGGATCACGAGGTGCTCGAATTGCAAGATGACCTATCTTATAAGGAGCATCCGATCTGCATTCTCGATGAAGCTGAACGTCGGACCCGTCAGAAGGTTACCAAGTTCCTCAAAGTGCAGTGGTCAAATCATACTGAAGATGAAGCCACATGGGAACGCGAGGATAATCTTCGTGCGGAATACCCCGAATTTTTTCCTTCTACCTCTTAATTCTCGGGACGAGAATTCTTGTTAGTGGAGGAGACTTGTAATACCCCCAGTGGTTAACTGCAGTAATCACCCTTTTGATAATGCCATGTCATCATGATCAACAGTGCCTAATCATCATTTGCTTTCAGCTCCTAACTAAAATTTCAAATTAAAACTAAAGTGAAAACTAAAAGTTGTCTAAACCTGAAAACAAAAATGTGCCTCATGTTGCAAATATTCCCAAGGCATTTATAAAAATGATTGCAACGTTTAATGGAGTTGGAAAAGGACTAAATCATCAAGGAACAGCAGCAAAACAGCACTATTAAATCCTTTTCAAATTAAATAAAATCCCAAATGAAAACCTCTGTGCTCAAACCATTTTATTGCAGTGGCATATAATGCACCATGTTTGTTTGGGCCAGACTCATATTTTACAAAAGTCCACAAGTAGCCTAGACATTTTTGCAAAACAGAAAAGAAATGAATAAAGAAAAAGAAAAATAAAAGAAAAGCAAAGTAAAAAGAAACCTCCCCCCCCCCGACTGGGCCTCGGCCCAGCAGGCCGTCCATGCGCCAGGCCGGCCCACCCCGCTCCCTCTTATCCCCCCGCTACCCAAACCCTAACCCCCCCCCCGCTCCATTCCCCCCCCCGATCCAGATCGGGCGCGCTGGCCCCCCCCCCCGACGACCGCGTCGCCCGACGCCGCTGCCCGACGCCGTCGCCGACTCGTCCCCACCGTCGCCGTCGCTTCCTCGCCTCGCCATCAGCCCCGGCCACCCCGAGCCCGCTGCCCCCCACCCCCCGTCCGCCCCCTGTGAGCCGCACCCCTCTCCTCTCCTCTCTCCCCGACGCCGCGCCCGCACGTCGCTGCCAGTCGCGCTCGCCCGGGCCCAGTCCCGCTCGCGCACGGCCTCGCCCTTCCCCGTCGCCTCCTCCCCTGCTCCGCCCCGAGCCGCCCACCGTCCGCCCGGGCGCGCCCGCCACCTGCACCGCCGCTGCGCCCGCACGCGCACGTTCGCCTGCTCGCGCACGTGTTTGCCCGCTCGCGCGCGCTCACCCCGGCCTCACTCGCCGCTTCGCGGCGCCAGCGCCATTCCGCTCGTGTCCCGGCCACGCCTCGCTCGCCGCGGTCGCCCGCGCCCGCGGTCGCCCATCGTCGTGCCCGCTGTGGCTTGAGCCACTGACCACAGGAGCCCTCCCCTAGGCCTATGACATGTGGGTCCAGCCCCTGTTTTAAACGAAAATAATAATAATAATTAAAATAGATAATAAATAAATAGTTAATTAATTAGTGAATTAATTAAGTTAATTAAACATGTTTAATTAATCTAATTATCTAGTTAGTTTAATTAATCTGTAATTAGTTTAGTTAATCCCTAATTAGCCTGATGTGACAATGACAGGTGGGACCCACATGTCAGGTTGACCCAGTCAACTGCACTGTTGACTGCTGACGTCAGCATGATGTCATGCTGACATCATCAATCACTGTTTTGGATAATGTTGAATTTAAATAATTAAATAATTACATAAATTAATAAAAACTTTAGAAAATCATATCTTTTAATCCGTAACTCCGATGAAAATAATTTGTACATGAAAGTTGCTCAGAACAACGAGACAAATCCGAATACGCGGTCCGTTCGTCCGCCATGCATCCCTAACTATCCGAACATGGAACCGTTCCCCTCCGATCATCTGTCTGACAAATGTCCGGAACCGGGAAAACATTCCCGGATGGATTCCCCCTTCCTCGGTGTCGTGCAACCTTACGTTAGGACACACCCGACACTGCATATTGTCATGCCGTACTTCGCATTGCTCTTGTTTGCTTTATATTTACTGTTTCCTCCCCCTCTTCTCTCTCGTTAGACCACGACGTCGACCCCGAGACCGACGCAGCTCCGGAGACCAAAGACGCCATTGACAACCTTGCCCTTGCCGCCGAGCAACCAGGCAAGCCCCCCCCTTTGATCATCCCGATATCGCCCATTCTAATTTCTCATGCTTGCATTAGAATTGCTGCTGCTACTGCTTTACCTATTCTGATGCATAGCCTGTTTATTGTAACCTGCTGTTGATAATTACCTGCATAACCTAAACTGCTTAGTATAGGCTGGGTAGAGACCTATCAGTGACCCCACTAGTCCCGACCGCCCCGCTGGATTATCCGAAGACCCGATCAATGGGATTGAAGAACAGGCCCCGACACCGCACATCACCCCCCCTTAGTTGTAACGACACTGCAGCGTTACTATCGAGTGCCGAGGGTGAAACCTCTTGTAGCACTTCTGATGTTAACTCTGTAGAGTAGCTATTCGGTCGTGGTCATCGAGGGTGATTCCTCCTTCACCGCTTCTGATAACGACAGCGTCGTACAACACCTCAAGTGTGAACCCAGTGAGGGTGATTCCTCCGAGTTCACCTTGACGGATACATCGAGTAGGAATCCAACGAGGGTGATACCTCGGATTCCCCTGATATTATGGACACACGGATACTTGGACTTTACACTGTTACTTGGATAGGCGGGTCGACCCTGAGGGGTACCCGCGTGCGCCTGAGAGGCGAGTGTTGTGAAGACGGGTGCCTGTGTGGTGCCCGAGTGATGAATACGAGGCGCGGCCGGGCATTCTTGGCCCTTGCCGCAAGTCCTCGAGACGGGACGATGGGGTCACATCTTTCGTGAGTCTCTGCTCGTTACCGCAAGCCCAAGGTGCAGGCGATTTGGATATTTGATCCGAGCAGGCCTCTGGTCTGATAGCACTAACCATCACGTGGGCATAGTATGGGCGTTCTGCATCGTAGCATCAGCCGAAAGCTTTGTCAGACGTCCAGTTCAGCATTGTGGCCGTGTCGGATCATGCCGTTGGCGCTGGTATCCACCCTGCTCACAACGACCCGGAGTGCACAGGGCGACGGCCCAAGACCCCTAAGCGCTTAGGATGTAGACCGGTGGGGACCTCTCTCCTGAGCTCTAGGTAGGGCTGCGGTGTGTCGTTTGGCCGAGGCCGGGCATGACCCAGGAAAGTGTGCCCGGCCGGAGTTAATCGAGCGTGTTGGGTAAGTTGGTGCACCCCTGCAGGGAAGAAAACTTCTATCGATAGCCTGTCCTACGGTAACGGACACTCGGAGTTGTATCCTGATTGATACAATTTAGAACTGGATACTTGGATACTATGGCTCTGGGATTGCTTCTTGCAGGGAGTCGAGAAGGGATCTCAGGACGAGGTTGATGACTGTATGGCTCTGGGATTGCTTTCTCGCAGGGAGTCGAGAAAGGATCTCTGGGTGAGGTTGAGACTTAATGATACTGCTACATTATATTGTACTGTCTACACTCTTCTATTGCTGCAAGACCGATGAAGATGCTAGTCTTCGATAGGACTAGGCCTTCTCTCTATTCTGGCATTTCTGCAGCCCAGTCCACCTATACAGCCTCTCCTTGAAAATGTTGCATATGTAGTGTAGATCCTTGCTTGCTGAGTACTTCTGAGTACTCACGGTTGCTTTGTTTTCCTTTTCTCCCCATATCAGTTTGACGTGACCAAGATGACGGAGCCCCTGAGACAGATGCCCTGTCGACCGACTACTACTACTACTACTACCAAGAGGATGGATACTACTACGAGCTTGCCGTCGACCAGGAGTAGGATCGGAGGGTCCTAGGCAGGAGGCGTACGCCTTTCGATCGTAGTGTTTTATTTTGCCCCGCCTTTCTAAAGGCCTTTCTGTGCTTTCTTTTATATCTGTACTCAGATATCTGATGCTTCCGCTGACGCTTGTTCGCAAGCTTATGTATTCGAGCCCTCGAGGCCCCTGGCTTGTAATATAAAGCTTGTATGACTTTATTTATGTTTTAGAGTTGTGTTGTGATATCTTCCCGTGAGTCCTTAGGCTTGATCGTGTGCATTTGCGTGTATGATTAGTGCACGATTGAGCCGGGGGCGTCACAAACATCTTCAGCAGCACCATCTCCTCTCAAACCCTAGTTCATCTCTTGTGTTTAATCTTTGTACCGAAACCTCAGATTGGTACCTGTGGGTGACTAGTAGAGTTGATTACATCTTGTAGTTGATTACTATATGGTTTATTTGGTGGAAGATTATATGTTCAGATCCATTATGCTATTTAATACCCCTCTGATCTTGAGCATGATTATCATTTGTGAGTAGTTACTTTTGTTCTTGAGGTCACGGGAGAAGTCATGTTGCAAGTAATCATGTCAACTTGATATGTGTTCGATATTTTGATGATATGTATGTTGTGATTACCTTAGTGGTGTCATGTAAAGGTCGAGTACATGTCACTTCACCAGATTTGGGCCTAAGGGAATGCATTGTGGAGTAGTTATTAGATGATGGGTTGCTAGAGTGACAGAAGCTTAAACCCTAGTTTATGCGCTACTTCGTAAGGGACCGATTTGGATCCAAATGTTTAATGCTATGGTTAGATTTTATCTTAATACTTTTCTCATAGTTACGGATGCTTGTGAGGGGGTTAATCATAAGTGGGAGGTTTGTTCAAGTAAGAACAGCACCCAAGCACCCGTCCACCCACATATCAAATTATCAAAGTAGCGAACACGAATCAAACCAACATGATGAAAGTGACTAGATGAAATTCCCGTGTACCCTCAAGAACGCTTTGCTTATTATAAGAGACCGTTTTGGCCTGTCCTTTGCCACAAAAGGATTGTGCTACCTTGCTGTACTTTATTTACCGTTACTATTACTTGTTCGTTACAAATTATCTTGCTATCAAACTACCTGTTACCGACTATTTCAGTACTTGCAGAAAATACCTTGCTGAAAACCACTTGTTATTTCCTTCTGCTCCTCGTTTGGTTCGACACTCTTACTTATCGAAAGTACTACGATTGATCCCCTATACTTGTGGGTCGTCAAGACTCTTTTCTGGCGCCGTTGCCGGGGAGTGAAGCGCTCTTGGTAAGGAAAAATTTATACTACGTGCTGAAATTTATTGTCACTTGCTACTATGGAAAACCATCCTTTGATGGGTTTGTTCTGGGTATCTTCACCTCGACCTGAAGCACAATTAGTTGCCCCTCAACCTACTGCACCTACTGAAAATACTGGTTATGAAATTCCTTCGGGTATGATAGAACAACTGCTAGCTAATCCTTATGCAGGAGATGGAACCGAACATCCTGATATGCACTTGATCTATGTGGATGAAATATGTGGATTATTTAAGCTTGCAGGTTTGCCCGGAGATGAAGCTAAGAAGAAGGTTTTCCCTTATCTTTGAAGGGAAAAACATTGACATGGTATAGGCTATGCGATGATATTGGATCTTGGAATTGGAATCGATTGAAATTGGAATTTCACCCAAAAAAAATCCTATATATGCATCTAGTTTATCATGATCGGAATTATATATATAATTTTTGATATCGTGAAGGAGAAAGTATCACTCTAGCTTGGGGAAGCTTAAGTCAATGTTATATTCATGCCCCAATCATGAGCTCTCGAGAGAAATTATTATTCAGAACATTTATGCTCGGCTTTCTCGTGATGATCAATCCATGCTTGATAGTTCTTGTACTAGTTCTTTTATGAAGAAGAATATTGAATTCAGGTGGGATCTTTTATAAAGAATTAAACACAATTCTGAAGATTGGGAACTCGACGAAGGTGAAGAGTTAGGTATTAAGCTTGAGTTTGATTGTGTTAAATCTTTTATGAATACCGATGCTTTTCACAAGTTTAGCACTAAATATGGACTTGACTCTGAGATAGTAGCCTCTTTTTGTGAATCATTTGCTACTCATGTTGATCTCCCTAAGGAGAAGTGGTTTAAATATCATCCCCCTATTAAAGAAGAGATTAAAGAACCGGTAATAGCTAAGGATGAAACTATCATTTACAATGTTGATCCAGTTGTGCCTACTGCTTATATTGAAAAACCACCTTTCCCTGTTTGGATAAAGGAACATGCTAAGGTTTCAACTGTGGTTCGCAAAAGTAATATTAAAGCACCTAGACCCTCAGAACAAATTAAAGTATAACCTAGTGTTGCTATGGTTAAAGATCTCTTGGTAGAAAATATTGATGGGCATGTTATTAACTTCTGTGATGAAGCTGCTAGAATTGCTAAACCCGATGAAAAAGATAAACATAGGCCTGTTGTTGGCATGCCTGTTGTCTCAGTTAAAATAAGAGATCATTGTTATCATGGTTTATGTGATTTAGGTGCTAGTGTGAGTGCTATTCCTTTTACCTTATACCAAGAAATTATGAATGATATAGCACCCGCTGAAATAGAAGACATAGACACTGATACAACGAGGTTCTATACAGACAGTTTTTAACCCCTTTCCGCAACGGCATTTGGAACCGCCGCCTAGTGAGTGTGTGCAAGAGGGGGGGGTCCTTCCCACATGACCCAGAAACCATCGGGGATAGGCCCTCCGGCCACACACGCTCGGCAAAATGAGGTCGTGTGCGATGGGCGAGCGATCAAATACGATTATTTGTACAGTTGTGCTAAAAAAATACAATTATACAGGCCAAATCGTTTCCAGTCGTAAGTACATCCCACACAGTCAGTCCAGGCTAAACGTTTCCATTCATATGTACATTCCACACAGTCAATCCAAGGAATACGTTTCCGTTAGTATGTACATCCCACACAGTCAATCCAAGAAGTACGTTTCCGTTCATATATACATCCCACACAGTAACTCCAAGAAAAACGTTTTCGTTCGCAGATACATCACACACAATTTTCCCCATTAAATCATTTGTGATAGCGTTGCCATTGCAAATGATATTAACAATTTTACCATTTGCGTTGTTGAATGCATCACACACGGTGCGTAGAAGAAACTGTGTGGCATAGGCTGTCCATCACACACACTTTTTATGTGGTAAACATTTCCGCAAGGTGGCCTAATGCAAACAGTTTTCAAGAGGAAGTCGTGTGTGATTGCTCATTGATCCAACACGTTTTATTCCTAGAAACCGTGTGCATTGTCTGAGGTCATCGCCCTTGGTGTTTTCTCAATAACGGTTTGCAATAGAAAAACCCAATTAGCAAGCTAATTGGCCATTAGCAGGCTAATTGTCCTATTATTAACAATACATTTATTAATCTAATTAACATTTCATATTAAGCACATAATATATTTCATTTTCATATTAAGGAAGCAGGATTTCATAATTGAAATATATCAGAGTACAACATCATATAGCTTCAGCACTCAACTACCCCATTACACAACTACACCAGCACCAAGTTTCACATGCAACATCTGTAACCTTTCCAAATTAGCATCATAGACGGTACATAGACAGATGAATCTCATCTGGAAAACTACTGAAGCGGAAGGCGAATACTGAGCCTTCATTGATGTTGAAGGTCTTTGCAACTTTAGGCCAGTGTCTGTGGATGATTGACTGTCCATCCTTCGTCCTCTTCAGGAACACTTCAATATTGAACCGTGGGTGTTGTATGAATACCTTCCTCGCCTCTTGACCATACAGGTGGTTTGAGAGGTAATCATCAGTGAACTGCTTTGGAAAGGCCTGAAAACAAGGATGTGCATAAATATCTTCTCTAGATTGGAAGTGGGGCAAAGGAATAAAAAAGCCAAGGTATAATAGTTAGTACCATCCTGTAGTGAACTGATGTCTTCTTCATTGTGCAGACAAAGATCTTGTCATTTTTTGTCGCTAATTTCTTTATCCTAACAATCTTTCTTCGTTTCTTGACTTGACTGATATTCATGGACAACTCATTTCCCCATATGCAAAAAGGGTCGAACAGTGGGTCAAAACCTCCAACAGTAGGACCTACATGTGCAAGACCAAATTGTTAAAAACCTAAATATTAGAATGGTTCCTGCAATTGTACAATAATGTGCAATTAGACCAAGGACCATGCATGTGCAAACCTCGATTGTAAACCTCAGTGCTTCCCATTGTTTCCCTGCAACACATATAAGGTAGTTAGTGATCAGGTTAAGTGAAGGTTCGCATGCTATCAGTAAAATATGTTGATGAAAAATAAGCACATTGCAGATTCATCAGATTAATTCGAGCCACATGGAAAACCCATTTATCCAAACCAAGCATGATTAAGAACTAGGAAATATAGCAATTGTATATGTTTCTCATGTATTAAGTGCAGCCAAATTCGATTTATTCCTCACATGCACAACAATACAAAATTCTACCCACGATAATTGGACATCGCATTACAGAATTGAACCAAGCAGTTAACTAAACACCACAACAAATGAACCAAACATTAACTGAGCACCACATTGCACAATATAACATACTCCTAATAGAAGATCAGACAGTTAACCAAACCAAGCATGCTTAACAACTTGGAAATATAGCAATTGTATTTGTTTCTCATGTATTTAGTACAGCCAAATTTGATTTATTTCTCACATGGTATACAATAACAAAATGCACCCACAATAATTGAACATTGCATTGCAGAATTGAACCAAACAGTTAACTAAACACCACAACAAATGAACCAAACATTAACTGAGCACCACATTGCACAATATATAACATACTAGAAGATTAGACAGCTAACCAAACCAAGCATGCTTGACAACTTGGAAATATAGCAATTGTATTTGTTTCTCATGTATTTTGAACAGATAAATTTGATTTATTTCTCACACGGAAGACAATACAAAATTGCACCCAGAAGAATTGAACATCATATTTGCATAATTGAACCAAACAGTTAACTAAACACGACAACTAATTAACCAAACAGTTAATAAGTGAGCACCACATTGCACGACATATAGAACATATACACTAGAGCAACTGATTGCATGGTAAAAGTAGATAGGACAATTCACTAGAATTTGTTAAGGAAGGCAGGAGCAGCACATGCAATGGGTAAACCGGGCATGCTTAACCGGCGTAGCTAGCAAACTGAACATAGGTCCTTATAGTGAGCTAATAAGACAAGCTACTCCTCATCGTCGGAGATATCGATGATGATTGGCTCCTTGGACAAGGAAGAGGGTGAGGCCTCCACATCGTGGGTGCCCTGATCGTAGTGGTGAGTTGCTTGAGCCACTCCGGGCACCAACCTGCTGGCTCTCGAGTTGAGGTAAGCACGAGCACGCTGAGAAAACACCTCGTAGTCTTCGTCGAAGGCACCGACGATGGCCTTGAGAAAACGCCATGAACTGTCATTTAAAGCAGCCAACCGCGTTGCAGCATCGGCACGCGAGGCGTCGACGGTGGCCTCGATGGCGAGGTGCTCCTCCAAAATCTGGGGGTCGCCACGAATGGCAGCCATCGCGACCTCATCCGCGCGTGCGGCCGTGATTTGCTTCTCGCTGCCAAAAGCTCCTTGAGCTCCTGGCTATACTGCGTGCACCATGGCTTAGGGCGGCGCTTATTTGGGGGAGGGTCGGTGATTTGGGTGGAAGGTGTCGCGCCAGTGGTCGGGGCATGTGGGATGTGGAAGGAGGAGGAGGATGGGGGTCGAGTGTGGATTACCTGCCTGGATCGACGAGGCCGAGCAGCGTGAAGGAGGGTCGCCGGCGAGGAGACGGCGTTGCAAGCAAGGAGTGAAGGTTTCAACTTGGAAAGGAAGGTGTAAAAGGGGGAAATGTCGCTTTTGGTAAGGGGGGGCGGGGAGGTAGATATTTCTGCGGAAGCCGAAAATTTTGGATCGGTGCAGCGAAAAAACTGGCGCGCAAAGTGTCATCAGACACGGTCCCTTATTCAGCACTGTGTACGATATGTGAACATCACAAATGATTCATATAGCTTACCCCATGTGTGATGAGTTTGAATGTGCAAATTTTGGTCCGAATATCCCTGGTTACAGTGGTCATCCATGTCATTGCATAATTTGGGTACACAAAGGAGCCTACAGCACACCCACACTTATTAATCGAGCAAGTTCAGCAATTAAACAGAGCTAGCTGACCTAAACATTAACTTAAAAAATTATAGATCGGCGCTCTAAATTAAACAAAGAGTACTACTCTGGCTGGCGCTCGTCGATCTCCACCGCCTCCTCCATGTCCAGCTCGCGCTCGACGATCTCCTGGGGAAGGGGCTCCATGGCATCAGTCGCACCATACTCGGCAAGCATATCACCATCCACGTCTGCCATCTCTTTGGAAAAGGCCGCCATGAGCTGGGCGTGGGCGGCCGCGATCTGGGCTTGGACGGGCTCCGTCGTGGCAAGGTATGCCGCGAACGAACGGACGGCCGCTTGAACGCTCTCGGCGATTGCCAACTCTTCGGCCGTGGGTTGCCGACCGTTATCGGAGAAGCTTCGTTCGATTTGTGCGGTGACTGCCACAAGCTGAGCGTGGGCAGCCTCGACATGGTCGTGGGTGGCCTCCATCAGGGCTAAGGCCGCCGCTGCAGAACGGACAGCTATTGTGCCGCTCTCGCAAGTTGCTATCCCCGAGGCAGATGTTGCTGCCGCCACCTGAGAAGCAATAGAGGCCGTTTGGGCTGCCTTGGCCGCCCGGTCGCAGATTGCGGCCGTGCTCACACAGCTTGTTAGCACGCGCATGGCGGCTGCGGTCGTGCTCTCGCCGGACTGGGCCGCCGAAGTTGACCTCACAACGTGGGTCCACATCCCCATCTTTCACCGGCGATGATTGAACAGTGAAATGATATTTGGGGAGCAAGCTAGTGTGCTTGACACGCCTGCCGTGGACTATAGCCGACGCACCTTCTCGCATAAGCCATATGCGTACTATACTCCGACGATGCTCCAAGATATTTTGTGCTGCATCTCACACGGTTGATGATAATAAACTGTGTGCGATCTACTTGATTTTTTGTCTTGATTTGAATTACAGAATGGGGTCACAGCGGCAAAGGAGGGTGTTTGAATTGCTAGAACTTTTATCTACAGTGAACATGCAACTATAGGTGTGTCGTCAAAAAAATTTGGAATTATTCAGGGTTCGTTTGGACATTTTTATACATTAACTTGGTTTTCTAGTCATTTTAGGTGCACAATTCAAAATTAAACTACATGCACATGCTACGGTGCACCAAAATGGGTTATAAAATCATATATGTATCCATGAGTTGATGCTTATGTCCCATGCAAGAAATGAGGATGAATTTCAAACACCACGGCACCGTGGCTCTCCGACAAACATTGAGGTACTTGCTTTTGTAATTCTAGTAAATCCAAAACTCGTCTGAAATTCATGAACCTTGGCATGCTATCATGGAATGGCAACATGCTGGGGTAAAAAATATTGTCCCATTTGGGGTAGGTTATGGTATAAGCTTCTCACAAACCAGAGCTTCTCACAAGAAGACTCATGGTTTCGGTAGGGAAACGTGTCACCTTTGTGGACAAAACGATATTCATCACCTCTTCTTGCTTTCAAATTTTTTTCTTGTGTCAACATAGAACAACAGGGGTGTCGTGTTAAATTTTGAAATTTTTCGGGGTTCGTTTGGACATTTTTATACGTTAACTGAGTTTTCTAGGAATTTATGTGCATAAATCAAATTTGAACTACATGCACATGCTCCAGTGCATAAAAATGGGTTAAAAAATCAAATGTGTGTCCTTAGTTGCATGCTTAGGTCACATGCAAGAAATGAGAATGAATTTCAAACACCTTGACACTGTCGCTCGGCCGCTAACATTGAGATACATGGTTTGAAAATTCTAGTAAATCGAAAACTCGTCTGAAATTCATGAAACTTGACATGATATCATGGAACGACATCAACATGCTGTGGTAAAAATATTGTCCCATTTGGGGCAGGTTTGGATATAAGCTTCTCGCAAACCAAAGCTTCTCACAACAAGCCTGATGGTTTTGGTAGGGATCGTGCCACCTTTGTGGACCAAACGATATTCGTTGCCTCTTCTTGCTTTCAAATTTTTTCTAGTGTCAACATAGAGCAATAGGAGTGTTTTGTCAATTTTTGGGATTTTTCGTGGTTCGCTTGGACATTTTTATACATTAACTGAGTTTTCTATGCATTTAAGTGCATAATTCAAATTTGAACTACATGCACATGCTCCAGCGCATATAAATGGGTTTAAAATTCAAATGTGTGTCCTTGGTTGTATGCTTAGGTCCCATGCAAGAAATGGGAATGAATGTCAAACACCTTCCACCGTTGCTCGGCCGCTAACATTGAGATACATGGTTTTTAAATTCTAGTAAATCGAAAATGCGTCCGAAATTTATGAAACTTGACATGCTATCATGGAATGGCATCAACATGCCATGGTAAAAATATTGTCCCATTTGGGGCAGGTTGTGGTATAAGCTTCTCACAAACCAGAGCTTCTCACGACAAGCCTCATGGTTACAGTAGGGAACGTTTCACCTTTCTGGACGAAACGATATCCGTTGCCTCTTCTTGATTTCAATTTTTTTTTCTAGTGTCAACATAGAACAACAGGAGTGTTGTGTTAAATTTTGGAATTTTTTGGGGTTTGTTTGGACATTTTTATACATTAACTAAGTTTTCTATGCATTTATGTGCATAATTCAAATTTGAACTACAGGCACATGCTCCAGTGCATATAAATTGGTTAAAAAAATTAAACATGTGTCCTTGGTTGCATGCTTAGGCCCCATGCAAGAAATGGGAATGAATGTCAAACACCTTGCCACCGTCGCTCGGCAGCAAACATTGAGATACATGGTTTTTAAATTCTTGTATATCCAAAACTTGTCTGAAATTCATGAACTTGGCATGCTATCATGGAACGGCATCAACATGGTGTGGTAAAAAATTTGTCCCATTTGGGGCAAGTTTGGGTATAAGCTTCTCACATACGAGAGCTTCTGACAACAAGCCTCATGGTTTCGGTAGGGAATGTGCCTCCTTGGTGGATGAAACGATGTTCATTGCCTCTTCCTATTTTCAATTTTTTTCCTAGTGGCAAGATAGAGCCACAGGAGTGTCTGTTAAAATTTGCAATTTCGGGGTTCGTTTGGACATTTCTATACATTAACTGAGTTTTCTAGGCATTTTATGTGCATAATTCAAATTTGAACTACATGCACATGCTCCAGTGAAGAAAAATGGGTTGATATATCAAATGTGTGTCCTTGGGTGCATGCTTAGGTCCCATGCAAGAAATGCGAATGAATTTCAAACACCAGGGCACTGTTGATTGCCGGCAAAATGTTGAGATACTTTGTTTTTAAATTCTATTAAATCCAAAACTCGTCTGAAATTCATGAAACTTGGCATGCTATCATGGAATGGCACCCGACATGCTATGGTATTTTTTGTGTCCATTTTGAGAGAAGGCGCACTCAAATAACAGCCAACAAAGGCATTTTGAAACAAATAGCTGCCACTTTAACATCTCAAACATTTTATATAATTTAAATCATGTGCGTTTTGTTAACCATTCATGTGACGCCACGCGTCACTCTTTTAATGGCTAGGAGGTGTCGTGCGGACAGCTGCTTGACTGAACGGGAGGCGTGCGAGCACAGTCCGTCGCACAGGCTGACCGAGAGGCGTGCAAGTTGTCCTCTAATGCGCAGGCTCACCGGGAAGCGTGCGAGCTATACGCTGCGCAGGCTCACTGGGAAGCGAGACATCCATGGCCGCCTGCCTTGCTCGCATCCTCTACATTAATGGCGCCCGAGTCGCTGTTTAATACAGGCGGCCTTACTGTTCGCCTCCCATTCCCCTCCCGTAGACCTTCACCAACGCCATGGCGCAGAAGGATCATCTGCCACTAGTCTTCCAGTTTGGTGAAGTCGACTCTAAGCCAGACGAGATAGAAAATAAGAAGGAATGGGTCCTCATGGACATGGCCCTGAACGAGCTGGCCGCGGCGGTTGCTGCCCCCGTGCCCGTCCCAGCTTTCATCCCCACGCCCACGCCAGCGACCATCCCCGTAGCACTGACGGGCTGGTCGCCGAGCACTATCGCAGAGCTGGAAGGCGCGGGCGTCAGCGAGGTCTCCGCGGATCCCCGTGAGCTCGTGTACATGCCAGCGCCAGCGCCCGTGTTTGCCTGCACTCGCCGCGCCCGTGCCCATGCGTGCGCCCCCCTCAGCGGCATGGGACGCCACCGTCGACCGCTACCTTGCAGCGCCGCGAGTTGCCGTCCTCCCGCGCCCCGCCCATTGATCGCGCAACGACATGATGTTTGATTTCCAAGTGAAGAACATTCTGTGCTGCCTTGAAGACTTCAACAACGGCGTCCCGGAGGACGACAACGACAACGCCGGTGCAGCACACCGCCTCCGCCTCCGCCAGAATTAGTTTTTTTTGGTTTAATATTGTATCTCGATCATATGAATATAAATTCGCGGTGTGACTGAATGAAAGATATGGTTTGAACGAACTTGCGTTTTTCTCTCTGAATGTATAGACTTATGAAATGATTTTATTTAAAAAATGTCAATGGTTTTTAAATATAAAACACTCATCACAAACGTTTTAGATAGAACACCAGTATGCAAACTGACAGCTTCCCCAGGAAGCCAAGGGAAAATGTGCCGAGCAGGATTTGTGCAGCTCTTCATCGCAAACGTTGTAGATAGAACACACGTATGCAAACCGACAGCTTCCCCAGTAAGCCAAGGGAAAATGTGCCGAGCAGGATTTGTGCAGCTCTTCATCGCAAATGTTTTAGATAGAAAACCCATATGCAAATTGAGAGCTATGGTCTTCCCCAGTAAGCCAAGGGAAAATTCGCCGCGCAGGATTTGTGCATCTCTCAACGCAAACGGTTTAGATTGAATACGGTATGCAAAGCGAGACTTTGCCGCTAAGCCAAGAGAAAATCTGGCATGCACGATTTGTACATCCCTTCAACGCAAACGGTTTTTCAGATGATCCGTGTGAAACCACGTACAGACAATTTGACAGATTTGCATCTGTCATATTGGGTATATTGCCATTTGTCGAACTAGAATGTTGACATTTGTTGATCTAGTAACATTGCCCTTTGTCAACCTTGGAACCCTGCCATTTGTCAAAATATGCAGCTAAAAATCACTAGCATTATCTAATTTTGCAACTGAAATTCAGTAAGCATAGATTTCATTCATAGATTAAGAAGTCATTCTTTATACAAACAGTTCAACTTGACAGCTGAACCGACCAAACTTTTCCCCAATTGTTGCCAACCACGTACTGAACTAGCTAGTTCAACTATATATACTACTAATTTTAAGTATGTAGTACAGTTCAACCACATATGTAGTCAGATGAACTAAACAAAATAGCCCCTAAATACTACTACTACGGAGGGGCTTTGTACTACTTCCGGTAGCCTCTCCTCTGCCGAGCGCGCTCAGTAAGAGGCCAAGGAGGAGGAGCCTACCGACGAGCTGGACAACTGCAATACGGTGCCTACCGCCGCTGCACCTTCAGCGACGCACACCTCGAACGCCCTCTGCCGCTCCAGACGACCCCTCATGAAGCGGCGGGACTCCTCGTAGATCTCCTGATTCCTCGCCTCTGCGGCGGCGTGTGCTGCGGCCACGACGGCGGTAAGGCTCTTTGCGTGCTCGACGAGGCGCTCCTCCTCCCCCCGCAGGAACTCGATGTAGCACGCAAGGTCGCTGACGCACGTGCAGGCCTCCACCTCCGCCTCCCGCCTTTGGGCAGCGGTGGCGGAGCGGGTGATGACCCCGGAGATTGACGGTGGGCTGGCGGCCACGGCGGCCGACGATGGGGTGGCGGCCATGACCACCACCTCCCGCCTTCGGGCCGCGGTGGCGGAGCGGGTGATGGCCACGGTGGCCGATAGTGGGGTGGCGGCCATGATGGTCACCTCCCGCCTTCGGGCCACGGCGATGGCCCTGGCTTTCGACGGTGGTGTGGCGGCCACGGCGGAGGATGGTGGGATGGCGGCAACAGCGGCCGGCAACAGCTGCCGACGGGCAGCGGCGGCGGAGCGTGTGGTGGGTGTTCTGCGCACACCCAACAGGGATGCCACGCGCACTACACTACGCCGGGGACTGCGCCGCTGCCGCGGTGTAGCCTCCCAGCTAGAGCTATCCTCTGATGACGGCGGAGTGGCTGAGCGACGACGACGGACCGGTGCCATTGGCGATTGTGGGAGAAGCAGACAAGATAAGCTACGGGGAGGGAGGGGAAAATGTGACGCATGACTCGCCGGGCGTGACGGTTTATATAGCAGGCCGGTAAGCATTGGGATTTTGGGCGATTTCACCGAGTCAGGTGGGAAGCTTGCGTGGGAACCTGTGCGCTTGCACGGGAACGGGCTCACCGACGATTCATTCGTGCCACTTCGAGCCACCGTTTGACCAAAAGAATGCGCCCACGCGCTGCTCAAGCTTACGCTCGAAGTCGTCTGTGGCAGCGGGGTGACAAGACGTGCGAGAGGAGGACGAAAGGACACGTACACATATGATTAATAAAAAAATGTTTGCGATTTAATTACCTACTACCCCCGTCCTGGTTTATAAGTCGTCTTTGTATTGTTGTGCCAAATTTTGACTAGAGATTTAACTAATAAAATACGAATGCATGTCGATAAAGATTATATCGTTGGATTCGTATTTGAACATAGTTTCCAATTATATAATTTTTATGACATGCATTAACATTTTGTTAGTTAAATTTAAGGTCAAAATATGGCACAGAATATAAAGGGGACTAATAGACCAAGACGGAGGTAGTAGCACACGGCCGCTCTCTACGCAGCGTCGCAACTGCCGGCCGGCTTGTAGACGACCATTCCCTGCATGTTCAACTGCTCTATGCATGTGGTTGCTCGCGGTTTAGGCGGCCGGGGCGCGCTCTGCTCTCGCGTCCCTCCGGGCGCTCTGCCCTCGTCCCTCCACTCGCACTGCCAGTGTTTGGGGCCGGCGCACAATCACGTATGTTTGTGCTGCCATTATGCATGCGGTTGCGCCGGGCATGGCGCCACGATGCAGTTACCCGCTGCGAAAACTGCCATGCGGACGCGCCGAGAATCCAGGCCGCCCGGCCCCCATTTATTCCTGCGGCCATTTACCTTCATCTCTTGAGCCACACGACACAAGAACCACACCCACGACGACACATACAGAGAGGGCTTCCCCCTCACGGTTCCAATGCCGCTTCTCGTGGCACCAATGGTGCTCCCAGCGGCCGACGACGACAACGGGGGGTAGTTCACTATGAATCACGTAGTGGACACCCATGTGAGGGGGAAGGCCTTCTCGGTGGTGTACACGAACGAGCCGGTCTCGGGGGAGAGCTCCATCCAAACTAGCAGTTGCTTGCTGAGTACAAGTACCAAGTGGTCGGCTTCGACCTCAAGTTCACCAGTGGTCGTGCCGGGCATGATTAGAAGGTTGCCGTCGCCCAGTTGTGCGTGCGACATGACGTCCTCGTCTACCACTACCACCTGGCCACAAGGCCTTGCGAAGGTTTCTCCGGGTTTATCAGCAGCTCCGACTACAGTTTCGCTACGGTGGACACCACCAATGATCTAAAAGCGCTCAAGGTTTCGGGCTTGACCTGCCAGAATCTTGTCAACATCCATGACCACTGCAAGGTCTGGGGCAGCGACAACAACAAATAGAACTCCCTAGTTGACCTCGCCTCAGCCATCATCGACCCCTACTCATGAAGATGAAGGATGAGAGCAAGAAGGACAAGAACGCCTGGCACAGTGTCTGGCATCAGAGACTGGATGAAGAACAAGTCAAGTACGCGGCCAAGGACACGTACACAAGCTATGAGATGTACAGGCGGATCGTTTACATGAGGAAGTGTCTTCTTCCTGCCCCATACGAGGGATCGAGCCACAGAGCAGTGGCGGGAGCGTCACAAGAAGTAGATGACTAGACGATCGTTTCTCCTTGTTTAGAATGCATGCAATTTTTTATTAAGGTGTGTGCGAATGATCTGTACAGTCACTTATGTAATTGGATGTTTATTTCAGTTTTATATATATATATATATGTTACTCTTCTATAGACAGAGCAAATCGCACGGCTTATTAGCAGCAATCGTCTGTGTTATTATTGGTCTTCACACACATTTCTTATTACGGACCTGTTTGCCGCATATCACACACATCTTGTTCAGTTGAACTGTTTCTGTTGTCTTGGCTCATCGCAAACAGTTCATCCGAGTGAACTGTATGCCCTCCATCGCACACACCTTGATCTGGCTGACCGTTTCTATTGTGTTGCCTAATCACACATAGTTCATCCTAGTGAACTGTATGCCGTATGTCGCAGACATCCTCATCTGGCTGCCCGTTACTGTTGTTCTGCCTCATCGCAAACAGTTCTGCTAGATTAACCGTTTGCCACGCATCGCACACCCAACTTTAATCTGAATCATGTTTGATGTCACCGCCATCACCAACGTTTTGTATCTTTTTTGACGGTTTTATTATGTCACCGTTTGTGATTAATGCATCGCACACAGTTTCATCGAAGGGTCTCTGATTGGACTATCGCATTTGGACCAACCTGCAGTAGTGAGATGTTACTATTAAACTTGCTAATAGAGACACATCACACCACTGGGGATCGTTAGAGATGTTGATGTCTTGTGTGGGAAAATAAATTATCCTACTGATTTTCTAGTTCTTGGTTCCCCACAAGATGACTTTTGTCCCATTATCTTTGATAGACCTTTCCCGAACACTGTCAATGCTACTATAGATTGTCATAAACAAACTGTCAGTGTTAGCTTTGGTGATGAGTCTCATGAATTTAATTTCTCCAAGTTTAGTAGACAACCTCATAAGAAAGAATTACCTAGTAAGGATGAAATAATTGGTCTTGCTTCTATTGCCATGCCTTCTACTGATCCACTAGAACAATATTTGCTCGACCATGAAAATGATATGCACTTGCATGAAAGAAATGAAATAGATAAAATATTCTTTGAACCTGCTTAAACGCAATTTTCCTATTGAAACTCTAGGAGGTCCTCCTCCACCTAAAGGTGATCTTGTGTTTGAATTACGCAAATGTTAACGCCCACACGTGTGGCACGAAGCAACATGGTGCAAACGCCTCCAGTACCATTCATTTTCCACATCAAAACAGATGACATCAGTAGGAATCTTTTTGGTTTTTGGCTTAAAAATGTTTTATCTCCTAATTAAAAATCCAATTAAAAATCCATTTTCACCATTAAATCCGTCTCGACGAGATCTTCAAAACTAGATCCCATGTTGATATGTTTCGACGAATTTTTTTTGGCCAAAAGTTGCCATGATGTTTACACTGTAGTTGCCATAGTGTTACACTAAAGTTGCCATGTGGCAATTTTAGTTTATAGAGCATGGAAATTTTAGTATTTTGACCATGGCAATTCCAGTACTTTGACCATGAAAATTATTTTTTGTATGAACCATGGCAATTTTAAGTGCATGTATCATGGAAATTTTAGTTTATGGTTCATGGCAAGTCTAGTTTCTTAATTCCCTGTTTTATAATATGTCAAAATTTACTTTTAAATGTAGAAGAAAATAGCTGAAACATATCATGGCAACTTCAGTCTAAACACCATGGCAATTCATGTGCAATAGACATGGCAACTTTTAAAAGTCGTCGAAACATATTGATATGAGATCTAGTTTCGAAGATCTCGTCGCGATGGATTTAATGGTGAAAACAGATCTTCAATCAGATTTTCATTAAAGAGATAAAACAATTTAAAAACTGGAAATCCAAAAAGATTCCCACATGCTTGCATGCGGTGATGTGGCGTAGTCTGTGTGTTATAGGGCGTGTGGGCGGGTGTCGCTCCCACCACACGTGTGGGCATTATCAGTGTTCTTGAATTAAAACAATTGCCAGACACTTTGAAGTATGCTTATCTCGATGAGAAAAAGATATATCCTGTTATTATTAGTGTTAACCTTTCAGAACATGAAGAAGAAAGATTATTGAAAACTCTGAAGAAGCACCGTGCTGCTATTGGATATACTCTTGATGATCTTAAGGGCATTAGTCTCACTCTCTATCAGCACAAGGTTAACATGGAACCTGATGCTAAACCCGTTGTTGATCACCAACGATGTTTGAATCCTAAGATGAAAGAAGTGGTAAGAACTAAAATATTAAAGCTTATGGAAGCAGGTATAATCTATCCCATAGCTTACAGTAGATGGGTAAGTCCCGTTCATTGTGTCCCTAAGAAGGGAGGTATTACTGTTGTTCCTAATGATAAAAATGAACCTATTCCAAAAAGAATTGCCACTGGCTATAGAATGGTAACTAATTTGAGAAAACTAAATAAAGCAACTAGAAAAGATCATTACCCTCTGCCTTTTATTGATCAAATGCTAGAAAGACTATCTAAGCACACACACTTTTGTTTTCTTGATGGATATTCTGGTTTTTCTCAAATACATGTGTCGTAACCTGATCAAGAGAAAACCACCTTTACTTGCCCTTTTGGAACTTATGCTTATAGACGTATGCCTTTTGGTTTATGCAATGCCCCTGCTACCTTTCAAAGATGTATGACTGCTATATTCTCTGATTTTTGTGAAAAGATTGTTGAGGTTTTCATGGATGATTTTTCTGTTTATGGAACTTCTTTTGATGATTGCTTAAGCAACCTCGATCGAGTTTTGCACAGATGTGAGCAAACTAATCTTGTCTTGAATTGGGAGAAGTGCCACTTTATGGTTAATGAAGGTATTGTCTTGCGGCATAAAATTTCTGAACGAGGTATTAAAGTGGATAAAGCTAAAGTAGATGCAATTGAGAAAATGCCATGTCCTAAAGATATTAAAGGTATTCGTAGTTTCCTTTTTCATGCTAGTTTCTATAGGAGGTTTATTAAAGACTTCTCTAAATTTCTAGGCCACTTACAAATCTTTTACAAAAGGATGTTCCATTTGTTTTTTATGATGATTGTGTAGAAACCTTTGAAACACTTAAGAAAGCCTTAACTTCTGCACCTATTGTTCAACCACCTGATTGGAACTAGCCTTTTGAAATTATGTGTGATGCTAGTGATTATGTTGTTGGTGCTATTCTAGGACAGAGTTGATAAGAAATTAAATGTTATTCATTATGCTAGCAAAACTCTAGACAGTGCCCAAAGAAATTATGCTACTGTTGAAAAAGAATTTTTAGCAGTCGTGTTTGCTTGTGACAAATTCAGATCTTACATTGTTGATTCCAAAGTAATTGTTCACACTGATCATGCTGCTATAAAATATCTTATGGAAAAGAAAGATGTTAAACCTAGACTCATTAGGTGGGTTCTTTTGCTACAAGAATTTGATTTACATATTACTGATAGAAAAGGAGCTGAGAACCCCGTAGCTGATAACTTGTCTAGGTTAGAAAATATTCTTGATGACCCACTACCTATTGATGATAGCTTTCCTGATGAACAACTAGCTGCAATAAATGTTTCTCATAACACTCCTTGGTATGCTGACTATGCTAATTACATTGTTGCTAAATATATACCACCTAGTTTCACATATCAACAAAAGAAAAAATTCTTCTATGATTTAAGGCATTACTTTTGGGATGACCCACATCTTTATAAAGGAGTAGATGGTATTGTTAGACGTTATGTACCTGAGCATGAACAGGGAAAAAATCCTACGGAAATGTCACTCTGAAGCTTATGAAGGGCATCATGCGGGAGATAGAACTGCTCACAAGGTATTGCAATCTGGTTTTTATTGGCCTACTCTCTTCAAGGATGCCCGTAAGTTTGTTTTATCTTGTGATGAATGCCAAAGGATAGGTAATATCGGTAAGCGTCAGGAAATGCCTATGAATTATTCACTTGTTGTTGAACCATTTGATGTTTGGGGTTTTGATTATATGGGACCTTTCCCTTCCTCTAATGGGTATACACATATTTTGGTTGTTGTTGATTATGTTACTAACTGGGTAGAAGCTATTCCAACTAGTAGTGTTGATCATAACACTTCCATTAAAATGCTTAAAGAAGTTATTTTCCCAAGGTTTGGAGTCCCTAGATATTAATGATTGATGGTGGTTCACACTTTATTCATGGTGCTTTCCGTAAAATGCTTGCTAAATATGATGTCAACCATAGAATTACATCACCCTATCATCCTCAATCTAGTGGTCAAGTTGAACTTAGCAATAGAGAAATAAAACTAATATTACAAAAAAAACTATCAATAGGTCCCGAAAGAATTTGGTCTAAGAAATTAGACGATGCACTTTGGGCTTACAGAACAACATATAAAAATCCTATGGGAATGTCTCCGTATAAACTGGTTTATGGAAAAGCTTGTCATTTGTCTCTTGAGTTAGAACATAAAGGATATTGGGCAATTAAAGAACTTAATTATGATTTCAATCTTGCCGGTTAAATGAGGTTATTTGATATTAGCTCACTAGATGAATGGAGAACCCAAGCTGATGAAAATGCCAAATTGTTTAAAGAAAAAGTTAAAAGATGGCAGGACAAAAGAATCCAAAAGCGGGAATTCAAAGTGGGTGAACATGTTCTTTTGTACAACTCTTGTTTTAGATTCCTTGCAGGAAAACTCCTTTCCAAATGGGAAGGACCATATATTATCGAAGAGGTTTATCGGTCTGGAGCTATCAAAATTAATAACGCCGAAGGTACTAACCCGAAGGTGGTTAATGGGCAAAGCATTAAACACGTTATCTTAGGTACGCCTATTAATGTTGAAACAAATATTATCCAAACCATGACACCAGAGGAACACATAAAAGAAACCTTCCGGAACACTCTAAAATCCTGAAAAAGAGGGGGGGTACGTGATATGGTAAGTAAACGGACTCCAAAAAATCAGCAAAAATATTTTCTGTCAGTTTTAGAATATTACAAAAATTAGGAAAATAAGAAACAACCAGGAAGGCAAGCGAGGAGGGAACAAGACACCAGGGCACACCTGCCTTGCCTGGCGCGCCCAGGTGGGTTGTGCCCACCTCGAGAACCTTCCCGACTCTGTTTTCTTTCTGTTTTGCTTGTTTCCCAAGATAAAAAATCTTTATATACCCCACCCCCCCCCCCCGAACATATTGACCACCGCATCGCGGAAAAATCCTCTGTTCTTGTTTTGTGCTGTTTCTCTGTCAGATCTAGCAAGCCAGGCATCATGTCTTCTCCCTCCTCCAACAACGTAGAAGAAGATGCTTGGTTGATGAAGATCAAACTAAAAAGAGAGGAACCAAAGGAAGACATCAAGGAGAACAAGGGAAAGGAGCTACGGGAGATCAAGCTGAAATAGGAGGGCAGTCTATGCCAGCAGAAGAAGAAGATATCCTTCAAGCATACTACGATCGTCTTACCCCTACTGAAATTGAAGCCTTTAGGACCATTGAAACAGTTCGTGTTCAAAATAAATATCTCACTCGTGAAAATATTCTGTTGCAAGAGAAAATCATCGCCCTCCAGAGCATCATCTCCTAGATTGGCTCTTGGTGAGCGTAGGAAATTTTTTGTTTCCCATGCAACGTTCCCCGATAGTGGCATCATGAGCTAGGTCTATGCGTAGATGACATCATGAGTAGAACAAAAAGGAGTTTGTGGGCGTTGATATTCAGATTGCTTCCTTCCTTGGTCTTTTCTTGATTTGGCGGTATTGTGGGATGAAGCGGCCCGGACCAACTTTACATGTCCACGTACATGGGACCGGTTCCATCGACAGACATGTGACTTTGTTGCATAAAGATGGCTGGTGGGTGTCTGTCTCTCCCACCTTAGTTGAATCGGATTCGACAAAGGCGGTCCTTGTAGAAGGTTAAATAGCAACTTGCATATCACCGTTGTGGCTTTGCGTAGGTAAGAATCGTTCTTGCTAGATACCCATAGCAGCCACGTAAAACATGCAACAACAATTAGAGGACGTCTAACTTGTTTTTGCAGGGTATGTTGTGATATGATATGGCCAAAGACATGATGAAATATATTTGATGTATGAGATGATCATGTTTGTAATAGTTTATATCGACTTGCATGTCGATGCATACGGCAACCAGCAGGAGCCATATGGTTGTCTTTAATTATTGTATGACCTGCGTGTCAATCATTAAACGCTATGATGCTTTACTTTATCGCTAAGCGGTAGCATAGTAGTATGGTTGGCGTGACAACCCCGATGGTGACACGATGATGGAGATCATGGTGTCATGCCGGTGACGATGGAGATCATGTCGGTGCTTTGGAGATGGAGATCAAAAGCACGAGTTGATGGCCATATCATGTCACTTATGATTTGCATGTGATGTTAATCCTTTTATGCATCTTATTTTCCTTAGGACGACGGTAGCATTATAAGGTGATCCCTCACTAAAATTTCAAGATAAAATTGTGTTCTCCCCAAGTGTGCACCGTTGCGAAAGTTCATCGTTTCGAAGCACCACGTTATGATCAGGTGTGATAGACTCTACGTTCACATACAACGGGTGTAAGCCAGTTTTGCACATGCAGAACACTTGGGTTAAACTTGACGAGCCTAGCATGTACAGACATGGCCTCGGAACACAAGAGACTGAAAGGTCGAACATGAGTCATATAGTAGATATGATCAACATGGAGATGTTCACCATTGAAACCACCTCATCTCATGTGATGATCGGACTTGGGTTGGTGAATTTGGATCGTGTTACACTCGGACAACCAGAGGGATGTTGATTTGAGTGGGATTTCTTAGGTAATATGATTAATTGAACTCATTATCATGAACAATAGTCTAAATTGTCTTTGCAAATTATATATTAGATCAATAGCTCGTGCTGTAGCTCCTTGTTTTAATACGTTCCTAGAGAAAGACTAAGTTGAAAGATATTGTAAGCAATTATGTGGACTAGGGCCGTAGTCTGAGGATTGTCCTCACTGCTGCACAGAAGGCTTATGTCCTTGATGCACCGCTCGGTGTGCCAACCCCTCTAGCGTCGTCTATGGATGTTGCGAACATCTGGCAGGCACGTTCTGATGACTACTTGATAGTTTAGTGCGCCATGCTTTACGGCTTAGAATCGGGCTCCAAAGGCGTTTTGAACGCCATGGAACATATGAGATGTTCCAAGAGTTGAAATTGGTATTTCAGGCTCATGCCCGTGTTGAGAGGTATGAGACCTATGACAAGTTCTTTGCCTACAAGATGGAGGAGAATAGCTTAGCCAGTGAGCATGTGCTCAGAATGTCTGGGTGCTATAATCGCTTGAATCAAGTGGGAGTTAATCTTCCAGATGAGATAGTGATTGACAGAGTTCTCCACTCACTATCACCAAGCTACTAGTGCTTCATGATGAACTATAACATGAAAGGGATGGAGATGATCCTGGAGCTGTTCACGGTGCTTAATGCCGCGAAGGTAGAAATCAAGAAGGAGCATCAAGTGTTGATGGCTAACAAGACCACTGGTTTCAAGAAGGGCAAGGGCAAGAAGGGAAACTTATTGAATGGCAAGCCAGTTGCCGCTCCAGTGAAGAAACCCAAGGTTGAACCCAAACCTGAGACTAAGTGCTTCTATTGTAAGGGGAACGGTCACTCGTAGCGGAACTGCCCCAAATACTTGGTAGATAAGAAGGCTGGCAACTTCAACAAAAGTATATTTGATATACGTGTTATTGATGTGTACCTTACTAGTACTCCTAGTAGCACCTGGGTATTAGATACCGGTTCAGTTGCTAATATTGGTAACTCGAAACAAAATCTGCGGAATAAATGGAGACTAGCTAAAGGCGAGGTGACGATGTGTGTTGGAAGTGTTTCCAAGGTTGATGTGATCACCATCGCACGCTCCCTCTACCTTCGGGATTAGTGTTAAACCTAGATAAATGTTTTTTGGTGTCTGCGTTGAGCATGAACATGATGAGATCGTGTTTATTGTAATGTGATTATTCATTTAAGTTAGAGAATAATGGTTATTCTATTTACATGAATAATACCTTCTATGGTCATGCACCCAATGTGAATGGTTTATTGAATATCGATCGTAGTGATACACATGTTCATAATATTGATGCCAAAAGATGCGAAGTTAATAATGATAGTACCACATACTTGTGGCACTGCTGCTTAAGCCATATTGGTGTAAAGCGCATGAAGAAACTCCATGCTGATGGACTTTTGGAGTCACTTGATTTTGATTCACTTGACACATGTGAACCATGCCTCATTGGCAAGATGACTAAAACCCCGTTTTCCGGAACAATGGAACGGGCAAGTGACTTGTTGGAAATCATACATGATGATGTGTGCGGTCCGATGAGTGTTGACGCGTGCAGTGAATATCGTTATTTCCTCATGTTCACCGATGATTTGAGTAGATATGGGTATATTTACTTAATAAAGCATAAGTCTGAAACGTTTGAAAAGTTCAAGCAATTTCAGAATGAATTTGAGACTCATCGTAACAAGAAGATTAAATTCCTACGATCCGATCGAGGGGGAGAATATCTGAGTTATGAGTTTGGCAATCACTTAAGACTATGTGGAATTGTTTCACAGTTGACGCCACCTGGAACACCACATCGTAATGGTGTGTCCGAACGTCGTAATCGTACCTTATTGGATATGGTGCGTTCTATGATGTCTCTTGCCGATCTACCACTATCATTTTGGGGTTATGCACTAGAGACAACTACATTCACTTTAAATAGGGCACCATCTAAGTCTGTGGAGATGACACCGTATGAACTGTGGTTTGGCAAGAAACCTAAGTTGTCATTTCTTAAGGTTTGGGGTTGTGATGCTTATGTCAAAAGGCTTCAGCCGGAAAAGCTCGAACCCAAAGTGGACAAATGCGTCTTCATAGGATACCCAAAAGAGACGGTTGGGTATACCTTCTATCTCAGATCCGAGGGCAAAGTGTTTGTCGCTAAGAACGGGTCCTTTCTCGAGAAAGAGTTTCTCTCGAAAGAATTGAGTGGGAGGAAGATAGAACTTGATGAGGTTGTTGAACCTCTACTTCAACCAGAGAGTAACGCGACACAAAAAGATGTTTCTGTGGCACCTACGTCAGTTGAAGAGGAAGCTAATGATGATGATCATGAAGCTTCGAATAAAGTTACTGTCGAACCTCGTAGGTCGACAAGGGTGCGTACAGCTTCTGAGTGGAACGGTTGCCCTGTATTAGAGGTCATGTTGTTGGACAATGGTGAACCTACGAGCTATGGAGAAGCAATGGTGGGCCCGGATTCCAACAAATGGCTAGGAGCCATGAAATCCGAGATAGGATCCATGTATGAGAACAAAGTATGGACTTTGGTGGACTTGCCCGATGATCGGCAAGCCATTGAGAATAAATGGATCAATAAGAAGAAAACAGACGCTGATGGTAATGTCACCATTTATGAAGCTCAACTCATCGCAAAGAAGTTTCCGACAAGTTCAAGGAGTTTACTATGATGAGACTTTCTCACTCATAGCGATGCCAAAGTCTGTTGGAATTATGTTAGCAGTTGCTGCATTTTCAATTACGGAATCTGGCAGATGGATGTCAAAACAAAGTTTCCTTGACGGTTTCCGTGAGGAATGGTTGTATCTGATACAACCAGAAGGTTTTGTCGATCCTAAGGATGCTAAAAGGTATACAAGCTCCAGTGATCCTTCTATGGACTGGAGCAAGCATCTCGGAGTTGGAACATATGGTTTGATGAGGTGATCAAAGCTTTTGGGTTTATACAAAGTTTGCAAGAAACTTGTATTTACAATAAAGTGAGTGGGAGCACTACAACATTTCTGATAAGTATATGTGGATGACAAATTGTTGATTGGAAATGATGTGGAATTTCTGGAAAGCATAAAGGGTTGTTTGAAAGGAGTTTTTGAAAGGAATACCTTGGTAAAGCTGCTTACATATTGGGCAACAAGATCTATAGAGATAGATCAAGACGCCTGACAAGACTTTCACAGAGCACATACCTTGACATGATTTTGAAGGAGTTCAAAATGAACCAGTCAAAGAAGGAGTTCTTGCCTGAGTTATAAGGTATGAAGTTGAGTAAGACTCAAAGCTCGACCATGACAGGAGAAAGAAAAAGGACGAAGGTCATCCACTATGCCTCAGCCATAGGCTCGATACGGTATGCCATGCTGTGTACCGCACCTGATGTGTGGCATGCCACGTGTCTGGCAAGGGGGTACAAGAGTGATCTAGGAGTGGATCACTGGACAGCGGTCAAATTTTTCTTAGAGGAATAAGGAAATGTTTCTTGGTTATGGAGGTGATAAAGAGTTTGGCATAAAGGGTTACGTTGATGCAAGGTTTAACACCAATCCAGATGAGTCTCAGTAGCAAAGCGGATACGTATAGTGGAGCAGCCATTTGGAATAGCTCCAAGTGGAGCATGGTAGGAGCATCTACAATATGACATAGAGATTTGCGAAGTACACGCGGATCTGAATGTTGCAGACCTGTTGACTAAAACCTCTCTCACAAGCATAACATGATCAAAACCCAGAACTCATTGGGTGTTAATCACATGGTGATGTGAACTAGATTATTGACTCTAGTGCAAGTGGGAGACCATTGGAAATATGCCCTAGAGGCAATAATAAATTGGTTATTATCATATTTCCCTATTCATGATAATCGTTTATTGTCCATGCTAGAATTGTATTGATCAGAAACTCAGATACATGTGTGGATACATAGACAACAATGTGTCCCTAGTGAGCCTCTACTAGACTAGCTCGTTGATCAAAGATGGCTATGGTTTCCTAGCCATAGACATGAGTTATCATTTGATAATGGGATCACGTCATTAGGAGAATGATGTGATGGACAAGACCCAAACTATGAACGTAGCATATGATCGTATCAAGTTTATTGCTATTGTTTTCTGCATGTCAAGTATATGTTCCTATGACCATGAGATCATGCAACTCACTGACACCGGAGGAGTACCTTGTGTGTACCAAACATGGCAACGTAACTAGGTGACTATAAAGGTGCTCTACAGGTATCTCCGAGGGTGTCTGCTGAGTTGGCATGGATCAACACTGGGATTTGTCACTCCGTATGACGGAGAGGTATCTCAGGGCCCAGTCGGTAATACAACATCACAAGAAGCTTGCAAGCAATGTGACTAATGAGTTAGCCATGGGATCTTGTATTATGGAACGAGTAAAGAGACTTTCCGGTAATGAGATTGAACTAGGTATGGAGATACTGACGATCGAATCTCGGGCAAGTAACATACCGATAGACAAAGGGAACTGCATACGGGATTAGCTGAATCCTTGACATCGAGGTTCGACCGATAAAGATCTTCGTAGAATATGTAGGAGCCAATATGGGCATCTAGGTCCCGCTATTGGTTATTGACCGTAGAGGTGTCTCGGTCATGTCTGCATAGTTCTCGAACCCGTAGGGTCTACACACGTAACGTTTGGTGACGATATAAGTATAGTTGAGTCATTATGGTGGTTACCGAGGTTGTTCGGAATCCCGGATGAGATCTTGGATGTGACAAGGAACTCTGGAATGGTTTGGAGGTGAATATTGATATATTGGACGAAGGGTATTGGAGTCCGGAAGTGTTTCGGGGGTACAGGGTGATGACCAGCATGACCGAAAGGGGTTTCGGGGGGCCCCGACAAGTGTTTGGGGGGCCTCATGGGCCAAGGGGAGGGAGCACACCAGACCACTAAGGGGTTGTGCGCCCCCCAAGCCCCCTTCCCACGTTGCCAGAGGAGGTGGGGCACCTACCTAGGGCAGCCCACCCCTTTGCCTTGGGGACCAAGTCTCCTAAGGGGTGGGGGGCCCAAAACCCATCTAGGGTTTCCCCTTGTTGGCCGCCGGCCCCTAGATTGGATCTAGGGGCGCCCCCTGCTCCTCCCTTCCCCCTATATATAGAGAGGTGGAGAGAGGGCAGCCGCACCCATACGGATCTATTCATGCCACGGCGCTGCTCCTCCTCTCCCTCATAGCCATCTTCTTCTCCGTAGTGCTTATCGAAGCTCTGCTGAGATTTCTCCACCACCACCGCCACCACGCTTTCGTGCTGCCAGAGGACTCGAGCTACTACTTCACCATTGCTCACTGGATCAAGGAGGTGAAGACGTCATCAAGCCGTACGTGTGTTGAACGTGGAGGTGCCGTCCGTTCGGCAATAGATCGGGAGTTCGCGGGACGGATTGTGATTGGATCGCGAAGACATTCGACTACATCAACCATGTTTCTTAACGCTTCCGCTTAGCGATCTACAAGGGTATGTAGATCCAATCTCTCCTCTCATAGATGGTCATCTCCTAGATTGGATCTTGGTGAGTGTAGGAAAATTTTTGTTTCCCATGCAACGTTCCCCGACAAAGGAGACTTGAGTACATGGTATGGGCACTCCCCTTGGCTTGTGCCAAGCTTGGGGGAGGTGCCCCGGTGAGGGAGTCATGGACTAAGGGGTCCTCGGGGTGATGGCCCATTGTATATGGGCCAGACTGGTGGAGCCGTGTGGTGACCGGAGGCCTGTGAAGCCGTGGTGTTCCCTCCAAGTCAAGGGTGGACGAGATCTCTTTCCCTCTTGTTGTAATCTATCTTTGGTAACCCTAACCCTATCGATGTCTATATAAACCGAGGGTTGTAGTCATTAGGTGGAGAGCTATCTTCATCCCCCTGTAGCCTAGGGTTTAGCTCATACTGATCTCGTGGTAGATCTACTCTGTAAACCACGTTATACAATCAATACAATCAAGGAGGACGTAGGGTATTACCTCTTCGAGAGGGCCCGAACCTGGGTAAACACTGTGTTCGTCGTCCCTTGTTACCCATCGATCCTAGATCCATAGCTCGGGACCCCCTACCCCAAGGTCTTCTAGTTTTGACACCGACATTGGTGCTTTCATTGAGAGTTTCGCTGTGCAATCGCCGAAAGGATCGATGGCTCAACCGGTCGATGGAGACCGCACCCGTACCGAGGGCTTTACCGCCCCTAGTTACCTCCTCATCTTCGGCGGCATATTAGTGCGCGCCAACCCTGCCGGTCGCCTCGACCAGATCGAAGGCCTCACCCCCATTGAAGGATCCATCAGTCCAGGGGCATCGACCCCAGGACTAGCAAACTCACAAAAGTACGGTATCTTTCAAGGTCCGGCCCCGAAGCCCAACTCCGACGGACCGCCCGCAGGGCCTCCCGTCGAGTCACCGGAGTGTTCAGCACCCCTATGTGCCTAGCCGGTAGATCTGTTCTGCGCAATAGGAATTTCTGTTATCAGGCCTACATCCTATGACCGGATCGGGCTTAAACCCGATGAACGAGAAATAAACAGCCCTTCGGTCACGCACCTTGTCACCACAGTCGAAGAGGCACAGGAGGGGCCACAACTAGGTAAGCTAAAGATGGTGTACACTCGAATCTCCAGCTCGCAGTCAGACACCAGCCCGGATGTACGTCCGGACATAACACCTGACACAAGTCCCGGCCTTGAGCCTATCCGGCCACTCACCAGTTCGGATCCGAGTCCTATGCGGTCAGGACCGGACATGCCTCAACCTCCCATCAAGGATAGTCCGGATCCACGGTAGGGGGGAATTCTCGAAATTTTCCCACCCACCCACCACATGGAATACTCTCCAGATTCGGGAAGCCCAGGCATATGGGACCTCATGTACGTCAAACAGCTGCCAAACGAGACAGTCCACCATTATTGGGCTAGATTTCTCCTGGTAAAAAACAGGATGGCACCTTGCTGTGACAAAGTAAAGCCTTCCAGTTCAACTGCAGGGATGTGGGCCTCTTAAATGCCCTCGCGTGCCACCGAATTCAAAGCTTCACTGAACTATCAGACTTGGTGCGCAAATATTGCGCCATGGAGGACACATGGAGGGCGCAACATCTGAGCATGGGGCCACAACCCACCGCGCACCATGGAAAGCCTCGCCTTAAACAAGCCTACACAAATCGGTCACTAGAGCGCGAACCCAATGACAAGAAAGCCAGGCCCAGATCAATGTTAGATGAGTTGCTGGATAAACCATGCCTAATACATTCAGTCTTGCTAGACGCAAACCCAACCCACAGACTTCAAGCCTCCTAGGTGGTAAGACAAGTGGCCAAATATGGCGAACCAATCTTGGGCCTTACACCCCCAGATAAACAGTCTTCAGCCTCACCACAGGACCACAATGTCCTTACGGTATACGAGACGTTCACCTCAAACAGCAAAAGGAAAAAAGGCTCTTCGGGAGCTCAGCCAGATATATCAAGTGGCGGCCACACAGCCATGGGCGAATACTCCTATTACCTTCGATGAGAAGGACAAGCCAAGCCCAGTGTCAGCCACGCACCGGCTGCACTGGTCCTCGACCCCATCATCGATGGCTTCCGGCTGACCAAAGTACTAATGGACGGAGGCAGCGGCCTAAATCTCATTTACGAGGATACGCTCGAGAAGATGCAGGTTAACAGGTCTCACATCGAATGCAGTAGCACTACATTCCGCGGTATAATACCCGGTATGGAGTCACACTGCTCGAGACGCATAACCCTCGATATTGTGTTCGACACACCCGATAACTACAGATCCGAACCCTTGCTATTCCACATTGTGCCCTTCCGCAGCGGATACCACGCCCTTCTAGGGTGAGAGGCATTCTCAAGATTCCAAGCTATACCACATTACGGGTATATGAAACTCAAAATGCCAGGGCCCAATGGGGTAATTTCACTTAAAAGCGACCCAAGAAGAGCCTTGAGAGCCGAAAACAAAACGACATCTCTCGCCCTAGAGGCACTATCCGAAGCCCTCGCGGCCAAAGAATTAACAGCTTTACGCACTACCGTCGACAGGGACGACGTGGTTCTCAGTAAAAGACAAAAATCCATGTCATTCAAGCCAGTAGATGAAATAGTAAAATTTCAAGTGCACCCAACAGATCCCAACAAAACGGCGTCCATAGTAGCACAGCTGGACCCCATAGTCGACGAGGCATTAAGGACATTCCTGCGTGAAAATTGGGACATATTCGCATGGCACCCCTCGGACATGCCAGGAATCCCACGCAGGAAAGCAGAGCACAACCTCAACATTCTAAAAGGCTTTAAGCCAGTGAAACAAACCCTGCACCGATTTTCCGAACCCAAACGACAAGCCATGGGCGAAGAACTCGCAAAACTGTTGGAGGCCAGATTCATCCGTGAGATCAAGCACCCCGAGTGGTTAGCAAGCCTGGTAATGGTACCAAAGAAGGATAAGTCCTGGTGGCCATGTGTCGATTTCAAAGACCTTAACAAGGCCTGCCCTAAGGATCCTTTCCCCCTGCCGAGGATAGACCAGATCATCGATGCCACCGCCGGACACGACTCATTATGTTTTCTTGACGCATACTCTGGATACCACTAGATCAATATGAAAGAGTCCGACCAGGTGGCAACCGCATTCATTACCCCTTACGGGCCCTTCTGCTTCAACAACATGCCATTCGGACTAAAAAATGTAGGAGCCACATACCAACGCATGATTCAAGCATGCCTCGAAAATCAAATTGGCAAAACGGTCGAGGCATACGTGGACGATGTGGTTGTCGAAACCAAACACATAGACCAACTGGTAGACGACCTACGCCAAACCTTCGACAACTTGCGAGCTTATGACATATGGCTCAACTCGGAAAAATGTATCTTCTGGGTCCCCGCCGGAAAGCTGCTCGGATTCATCATTTACCATAGAGGAATCAAGGCCAATCCGGCCAAAATTAGAGCGCTATCTCAGCTCGCAATACCAACAGAGCTCAAACATGTTCAGAAGCTGGCAGGATGCGTGGCAGCCTTGAGCCGCTTCATATCCCGCCTCGGAGAAAAAGCATTACCACTCTACAAGCTGCTCAAAAAGACCAAGAATTTCCAATGGACAGACGAAGCAACTGCGGCACTCGAGGAGATTAAAACACTCCTAGCCAGCAACCCTATCTTAACCGCACCTAGTGTTGGCGAGCCCATGTTGCGATGTGTCTCAGCCACCAATCAGGTGGTCAGTGCGGTGCTTGCGGTGGAAAGGGAAACCGAGGGCCATAAATTTCAAGTGCAGAAGCTGGTCTATTATGTGTCTGAAGTGCTAACACCATGTAAAACATGGTACCCGCACTATCAAAAGATAGCTTACACAGTCTTCATGGCGTCCCGAAAGCTTCAACACTACTTTCAAGAATGTTCAGTCACAGTGGCATCAGAGGTCCCCTTGAACGATATAATCAATAACAGAGACGCCACGGGCCGCATCGCCAAGTGGGCCATCGAGCTCCTCCCCTTTGAGATAACATACAAACCACGCCGAGCCATTAAATCTCAGGTGCTGGCCGATTTTATTGCCGAATGGACCGAAGCCGAACTACCCCGGGAATACAGTACATATTCACACTGGACATCGTATTTCGACGGCTCAAAGATGTTTGTCGGACTGGGGGCTGGGGTCATCTTAACCTCCCCCACAGGCGACACTATTCGGTACGTCTTACAGATAATGTACAAGGACTCCAATAACGCAGCCGAATACGAAGCGCTACTACATGGCCTTCGTATGGCCACAACAATGTGAGTGCAGTGCCTTGAGGTAAGGGGAGATTCAAACCTAGCGATCTCTCGGGTCAACGACGAATTCGACACCAAGGACCCCAAGATGGTAGCTTACAAAAACGCAGTCCTCCAGATATTGGCCCGATTCAAGGGCCTAGAATTTCACCATGTCGCTAGAGACAGCAATCAAGCAGCCGACGTCCTGGCCCGCATGGGCGCCAAGCGCAACCCTATTCCCAAAAACACCTTCCTCGAGCGGCTCTTTAAGCCTTCCGTGCTGTGGCAGGACGATGTCACCAGCGCATCAACACATGAGTCGCTAACAACGCCTCACCGGACAACGCGCCAGACGACCATATCATCAGCGGCTCCGCACTCGAGGAAACACCCTCCGCCCATGAAGTCATGGCCGTAACCCCAACCTAGACAGAACCCCTGCTAGCCTATCTCGCACAAAAGTAGCTTCCGGAGGACCAAACCGAAGCGTGGCGTATAGTTCAGCGCTCTAAAGCATACAAGGTCCATGAAGGCGAACTTTATAAAAAGAGTACCATGGGAGTTTTACAAAGATGCATCTCTGAGGAGAAGGGGCAGCAGCTCTTGGCAGAGATACATGCAGGCATGGGCGGACACCACGCGGAGGCTCGGGCTTTGGTCAGCAAAGCTTTCCGAGCAGGTTTTTTCTGGCCTACCGCCCGCGAAGATGCCCGGACATTAGTCCAGCACTGTGTCGGATGTCAGCTATTCGCAAATCAAAGCCATATGCCCCCCACAGCCCTTCAGACGATACTGATAACTTGGCCTTTCGCGGTCTGGGGTCTCGACATGGTCGGGCCACTCAAAGGGGGGACAAACAAAAAGAAGTACCTATTGGTCATGGTCGACAAATTCACCAAAGTGGATTGAGGCAAGACCCGTCACATCGGCAGAATCCGGAGCAGTCGTCGACTTCTTATCCGATGTCTTACACCGTTACGGTGTCCCCCACAGCATAATTACCGATAATGGTACCAACTTCACCGCCCAGGAGGTCAAAGACTGGTGCAGCAAAATGGGCATCAAGCTCGATTACGCCTCGGTGTACCACCCACAGACCAACGGGCAGGTCGAACGGGCCAATGGACTCATTCTGAGTGGCATTAAGCCTCGCCTAGTTCGATCCCTTGAACAATCCGACTGCCATTGGGTTGAGGAACTTGATTCCGTACTATGGGGGCTGCGCACCACCTTTAATAGGTCAACCGGATACACACCATTTTTTATGGTATACGGTGCGGAAGCAGTTCTCCCATGCGACCTCATCCATGACGCGCCTAGAGTGTGCATGTACGAAGAAAAGGAAGCCTAGCTCAATCGGCAGGACGATTTGGATGCACTGGAAGAAGAGCGAGACGTAGCTCGGGCTCGGTCTGCGTTCTATCAACAGCAAGCACGACGTTACCACACTCGCGAAGTCTGGGCAAAGACATACAACGTGGGAGACCTTGTCCTCCGACTCCCCAAAAAACAAAAGAATAAACTATCACCTAAATCGGAGGGACCGTACATCATCGATGAAGTACTTGTAGGAGGAGCGTATCATCTTTGCCGCCCGTCTGACAACGGCCTCGAGCCGAACCCGTGGAACACAGCAAGGCTGTGGCGTTTTTACGCCTGAGTCCAACGTTAATTTTTGCCTTGTTTTTCTTTTTTACCTTTTTCTCTCTTCATCGGGGTGCTAGTTAGGTTAAATCGAACCTCACCAGGCCCCTACTATATAGCATTAAATTTGATACCCAGCTTCGCTTGGGGGCTCCCTTAGATGAGCCGCATAAATGCGTACACCGCATTCATTATGATTGCATCCTTCTCATACATGTTAAGCCAACATATGCACTTGTTTGACTTAAGATCTTTGCCAAGCCGGGTTGCATGGCTCCTGTGATTACCCCTACGTTCCCGATTGTTCGGCTAGGGAGTAAAGGGAGCACCTCTGCGATTGTTACGACCGGGTCACCCGGGACCGTACCTCAGACGGGAGAAGCCGAAAGCTAGCGTTCTTACAGAATACAATAAGTCGGCCTAAGGGGAGTGAATATAGCCTCGAGCTTACCACCAAGGTTCTTTTTAAAAGCCATTGGTGTCCGTTGATCTTACGTATCCGGATTATTATTTTACCTGAAGAAAGGAACCCTTGTAGGAACTATTTTCATCAGAAGATGTTTCTTACGTCAAATAGTAATATAACATAGCTCTCCGCACATGTTTTGTTTGTTTAAGCCAGATGGCCGGATTGCCTTGTTCCTGAAGTATTGTTTCATTTTCATGGCACAAAGTACGGAACACTTCCCGATCTATGATTGGGGAGGTAGAAGCCGATGGCCATCTAAGACAACATTCTTTAAAAAATAAATAAGAACGCGGATTGAGCACGGTCAACGTAAAGTACATAGATACATAGAATTGACAAAATTACTCCTTCTCGACATTGTCTATCAATTGCTTTAAACCACAGTCTTTCTAAGAATAGCGAGCGGCTTGCATCACGTCATCGTACACCAAGCTCGGTGGTATCTCCTGACCGTCCGGACCCACGGGTCCAACCCGGGCCATATGCACCGGATCCAGCTTGGTGAAGCGGGTCTTTACCATAGCCCATGCCTCCCGCGCTCCTTCTCGATAGGCCGAGATCTTCCATAATTCAAACCTTCGCCGAGCCCCTTTAAAGAGACTGGCTAGATCGGACATACTCTCTGGAGGCGCATCTGATGGGCATAACGCCTTCGCCATGCTCTTTAGGGCTTTCCGGGCCTTCTTGTAGGTCTTCGACAGTTCCTTTAATAGGTTCCCGTCATAAGTGCCTACTTCTTCCTTGGGTCGCCCAGTCAGGAGACCTAACAAACAGGTGTTGCACATCATCATTAACACATCAATGACACGGACCAACAGCGTGGTGTGATCAGCACTTACCGTATATGCCACCTTTTAGCTTTTGGTTTTCCCCCAACGCTTGTGCCAGCTGAGTCTTTAAACTCTCAATTTCCTCGCCTTGCCGTTTATTCTCCGCCTTGAGCTCATTTTTCTCCTCATAACTCCGCGACAATACACGTTTACCAGCCTCAAGCTCTTTGCGCAACTCGTTCGTGGCCTCCGTGGCTGCATGACAAAACAGTGTAAACACATAAAATACACCATATACCCTTCCCAGAGTTGGGAAGCGGTTCTTCACACTTACCGGACTTATCACTGCTGGCTTCTCGAGCCGCATCCAGTTCAACCTTGGTGTCGACCAACTGTTTCGGGCTAGCCTCAAGCTCTTTGGCCAGTTTTTTGCTATGCTCTCTTGCGGCCTACAAAATTACATCATTAGAAATCCTTAACTCGGTCGTCCCGCCCGAATTAAGGCTTGGGGGCTAGTTAGTTAGGGAACTTGCTCTCAAGCTATATACCTGCACCTTGGCAGCAAATAGACCAGCAATCCGATCAAAACCTATCCGGGCCGCTCCAAGGTACGCGTCTACCGAATTAAAAGCATTAAACTCCTGTTCGGTAAAGGTGGTCTGGCGCAAAGTCTCCCTCTGACGGCGATGGTTCATTACGCTCTCGACTTCGGAATTAGTGACCGAAACATCGTCGGATTCCGCCGGAGGCACGCTAGCCGCCGCGTATCCGGAGGGGGCTCCGACCCGTGCCGAAGACTGGGGACCGGAATTGCGGTTTGGCACATCCGGGAAATCTTCGGATTGATGTAGAGACACACGCCTTCTGCACACGCCTTCTGCAAAGTTGAGCGTGCTTTAATAAACAAATGACAAAGGCGATCCTCGCTGCAATTCTAAAACACGTTACCTCTGGGCAGAAGGGGCAGGTGCGTCCGCCTCAGCGAAAGCTTTCCGTTTTGATCTCCCATCAAGGGTTGAAGCTGGCGCGGTCCACGCTCCTCCCGAGGCATTTTTACGCGTAGTACGGCGACCCTAGGGAGCAGAAGTCAGCCCGAGGGGTAGCGCGAGACGAGCGCCCTATTCGGGAGGGGGTCTTCTTTTCACTTACTGTGGAAGAAGGAAGAACCCCGGGGTGATCGGCTGTCACGGCCACCCTGACGCCGTCAAGGCCCTCCTGATAGAACACCCCGTATTCAAATTCGATCGACGTCTCTGGGTCGTCGTGATACCCCGGATCGCCTTCGCGAGAATGATTCTCTGGTTGAGGAGGAGGGCAACTGATGGATGCAACTTGATGCCTCCATCCCTGTTGAAGTGGCGATCAGTGAGAATTCGATGATATATGGGCTCAAAATAATGGATTGTGGCTTACCCAGTCCGCCGGATTGTATCTGGAGTAGCCTTCCCGAATACTCATGCGAGCAAACTCTGCTTCGTCCCCCTTGAAGAGGGCGGCCAGTATTTTAGCCAGGGCTGCCTTGTTGTCTGGCCCTTGCCGCTGGTGACGTGTCACATTGTTGGTCCCGTTATAGCACCATAAGGGGTGACCCCGCTGTTGGAGGGGTTGCACGCATCGGGTAATGGCAATGGCCATAACTTCGACCATGGTCAAACTTGTTGCTGGTTAGCAGCCTAATCTTGGCTGACAGGGCCCACACTTCTTCGCTGACCTTTTGGGAAGGACCCTTGGGCCGCCAGTTGTACCGCTTTATAGGTGGGTCATTCAAATATTCTGGTAGCCCTTGCCGAATTGGATCAGTAAGGGGAACGTCTTCAATGTAAAACCACTCTGAAGTCCATCCTTCAAGATCTTTCTGTGGGGTCCCGATTGGTTACCCCGTCCCAGCTATTCGCCATACCTCAGCACCTCCTACCTCAAATATAGATCCCTCCCGGAGGCGGGGGACAAGACAAAAGTGCTTCCTACACAAGTCAAAGTGGGGCTCGCAACATAGAAATATCTCGCACAAGGCCACGAAGCCAGAAATGTGCAATATGGACCCTGGGGTGAGGTTGTGGAGCTGGATCCCATAGAACTCTAGTAGACCCCATAGAAAGGGATGGATAGGGCAACCCAAACCTCTTGGAAGGAAGGGTACGAGACATACTCTCTCCTCCTTGCTTGGGGCGGGGGAGTTCTCGGCAAGGGCGCGGCCATCGATGGAGATGAGACCGGCGCGGACTGGGACCAGATCGGCCAAAGGGAGGAAGCGCTGCTTCTGCAAGCGACTTAGCTGGATGCATGAGACTGAACAACTTGACCAATAGCCTGGGAGCGGGCCATGAGGGTGCGAGGATGAACCTGGGATGTCGGCCATGGCGTCGGAAGATTACTTCGATGATGTTCTTGGAGAAAGGTGGGAGGATAACTGTTCTCAACACCTTTGGATCTATAAATAGGCATCTTATCATGAAGCCGAAAGGACGGGTGCGTGGAACGGCGGCATTGTACCGCGCGCTCTCTAAAAAGCGTGTAAGGTCCTTACCCCGAGGAACGGTATTGAACTTCGGTGGTCCCACCTCAGTTTTGAGATGTATTCGGATCTTAGAATCCTGAGTCTGTCCGGGCCTGAGTATATTAGATCGGGTTCCGGATCATATTCGGCAGAATTTGCACGGCTTCAAATGGAATGGAGGAACTCGTCTCGCAAGCCGGTGATGTGAAGATTCCAGAAACTGATCCTCGGTGTTGGAGGCAAGTTCAGGGGCTACTGAGGGAGTCATGGACTAAGGGGTCCTCGGGGCGACGACCCATTGTATATGGGCCGGACTGGTGGAGCCGTGTGGTGATCGGAGGCCTGTGAAGCCGTGGTGTGCCCTCCAAGTCAAGGGTGGATGAGATATCTTTCCCTCTTGTTGTAATCTATCTTCGGTAACCCTAACCCTATCAGTGTCTATATAAACCGAGGGTTGTAGTCATTAGGTGGAGAGCTATCTTCATCCCCCCGTAGCCTAGGGTTTAGCTCATACTGATCTCGAGGTAGATCTACTCTGTAAACCATGTTATACAATCAATACAATCAAGCAGGACGTAGGGTATTACCTCTTCGAGAGGGACCGAATCTGGGTAAACACTGTGTTCGTCATCCCTTGTTACCTATCGATCCTAGATCCACTGCTCGGGGCCCCCTACCCCGAGGTCTGACAGTTTTGACACCGACACCCGATATCGTATCACCACCACTTTCTTTGCCTTTATCTATCTTAGTTCAATCTTTAGCTATCCTATGATTTAGTTGAATAAAAGTTTAGTTCGATCTATTTTCGAGTGCTTGCTTAGTGATCTTTCTATCTATGTAATCCTGTGCGAGATATATAATAAAGAATAGTTTGAGTTTTGTTTCTTTACTTTTATGCTTCAATAAAAAGAAAGGGAAATAATGAAAAAGATCATATGCTAATCTTATGGTAAGTAATGACATCACATAAGGAAAAGTACAAGTGATAAAATTTGTTGAAAGTTGACAAACATAGCATTGGTCAATGATGCAATTCATGAAAGAATTAATAAGGGAAGAGAAGGTTCACATGCAAATACGCTATCTTGGACACCTTTTATGATTGTGAGCCCCCATTAAATATTATATGTCAAAATTGTTGACATTGGACAAGGAAGACAACGTAATGATTTATGTTTGTTCATATTAACATAGAGGTTATATTGTCATAGATCCTTCAACATGTGTTGCTTGCTCAATATCTTTGCTAGCCAAAAACTCCGCACCAAGTAGAGATACTAGTTGTGCATCCAAAAAAACCTTAAACCCAAAATCTTATTTTGAGAGTCCACCATACCTACATATGTATTGAGTAAGATCCTTCAAGTAAGTTGTCATCGGTGCAATAAGGCAATAAAAATTGCTTCTAAATGTGTTGGATCATTTAGTGTAAGAGAAAATTGAGCGTTGTACGAACTTGTGATGCCAAAGTAATAAAAGCGACTGACTTCATAATAAAGGTTGCTATGATAAGGGGCAATATAATATGACGTTATTTTGCATTAAGGGATTTGGCATACAAACCTAAGAGCGCATGACAACCTCTGCTTCCCTCTGCGAAGGGCCTATCTTTTACTTTTATGTATTTACTTTTATGCAAGAGTCAAAGTATTCTTCCCTATTATTTTTTATTTTCTCTTTTTGCAAGCATCATGTGGTGAGGAAAGATCTAGGCACATATATCCAGTTGGATATGAGTGAGCATGAATTATTATTGTTGACATCACCCTTGAGGTGAATACGTTGGGAGGCGAAACTATAAGCCCCTATCTTTCTATGTATCCGGTTGAAACTTTTTGCTCATGGGTATGCTATGAGTCTTAGCAATCATAGAACATTAAATGATGGTTGAGTATGTGGACTTGCCAAAAGGCTCTGGTACGAGACCCTTCGTGAAAATATGATGAATTGTAATTGCAAAGTTGACTGAGAACATAGTTTGTTGGTTTTCAATAAGGTTTATGCTTTCACTTCGATGTTGTGATGAATTGTTACTTGTTCATGAGAAGTTATATGATAAAGTTATGTGATAAAGTTTTATGTTAAAGTTCTTTGCTGTTATAATAATAAGCATGATGCTTCTATGTTTGTATTTTTTTATCGACACCTCTCTCTCTAAGCATGTGGACATGTTTTTCGATTTCCATTTTCGCTTGAGGACAAGCGAGGTCTAAGCTTGGGGGAGTTGATACGTCCATTTTGCATCATGATTTCCTACTGTTATTTATAAGGTTTTTATGTGTAATAATTCTTTATGGGGTAATTCTAATGCTTTTTCTCTCATAATATGCAAGGTTTACACAAAGAGGGAGAATGCCGGCAGCTGGAGTTCTGGACCTGAAAAAACTATGTCAGGGCACCTATTATGCACATATCCAAATGAGCTGAAAATTTATGGAGAATTATTTTGGAATATATGAAGAATAATGGAGCAAATAACTACCAGAGGGGGCCACCTGGTGAGCACAAGACACCAGGGCGCGCCAGGCCCCCAGGCGCGCCCTGGTGGGTTGTGCTCAGCCCAGCCCACCTCTGGTGCCCATCTTCTGGTATGTAGGTCATTTTGACCTAGAAAAAAATAAGGAGAGGACTTTCGGGACGGAGTGCCACCGTCTCGAGAAGAACTTGGGCAGGAGCACTTTTGCCCTTCGGCGGAGCGATTCCGCAGGGGGAACTTTCCTCCCGGAGGGGGAAATCAAAGCCATCGTCATCACCAACAACCCTCTCACCTTTGGGAGGCCAATCTCCATCAACTTCTTCAACAACACCATCTCCTCTCAAACCCTAGTCCATCTCTTGTGTTCAATCTTTGTACCGGAACCTCAGATTGGTACCTGTGGGTGACTAGTACTGTTGATTACATCTTGTAGTTGATTACTATATGGTTTATTTGGTGGAAGATTATATGTTCAGATCCATTATGCTATTTAATACCCCTCTGATCTTGAGCATGATTATCATTTGTGAGTAGTTACTTTTGTTCTTGAGGTCACGGGAGAAGTCATGTTGCAAGTAATCATGTGAACTTGATATGTGCTCGATATTTTGATGATATGTATGTTCTGATTCCCTTAGTGGTGTCATGTGAATGTCGACTACATGGCACTTCACCATATTTGGGCCTAAGGGAATGCATTGTGGAGTATTTATTAGATGATGGGTTGCTAGAGTGACAGAAGCTTAAACCCTAGTTCATGCGCTACTTCGTAAGGGGCTGATTTGGATCCAAATGTTTAATGCTATGGTTAGATTTTATCTTAATAATTTTCTCGTAGTTGCGGATGCTTGCGAGAGGGTTAATCATAAGTGGGTGGTTTGTTCAAGTAAGAGCAGCACCCAAGCATCGGTCCACCCACATATCAAATTATCAAAGTAGCGAACACGAATCAAACCAACATGATGAAAGTGACTAGATGAAATTCCCGTGTACCCTCAAGAACGCTTTGCTTATTATAAGAGACCGTTTTGGTCTATCCATTGCCACAAAAGGATTGGGCTACCTTGCTGCACTTTATTTACCATTACCATTACTTGTCCATTACAAGTTATCTTGCTATCAAACTACCTGTTACCGACTATTTCAGTACTTGCAGAAAATACCTTGCTGAAAACCACTTGTCATTTCCTTCTACTCCTCGTTGGGTTCGACACTCTTACTTATCGAAAGGGCTACGATTGATCCCCTATACTTGTGGGTCATCACCTGGTGATGACTTAGGAGGATACCGATGCATCCCGGGTTTTGTGAAGCATCATGAAGCAAAGGAACATCGCATGATAATCAAAGGTTCACTCAAATATCATTTGTGTGGTCATAGGGATCGATATGGACGTCCACGGTTCCATTGTCAGTGATTGAACGAAAGGTTTCGTTCATGTCTATGAGTTACCGAACCTATGGGGTCACAAGCATAAAAAAAATCATGATTTTTTGAGTCTTAGTAGACGGGAGTAATGAGAATGTGTTGGTGCAGTATCTGCCTTCTAGTGTTTTGGAGATTATTGACAGAAATAGGTATGGACTGATTTGTTTGCTAGTGCATACAGAGAGAAAGAGTCCATACAAAACCGAAGAAAATGATGTCTCTGGTGCGAAGTTCGAGTAACTTCACCAAAGCATATCTGCATTGCAGAGAAGAACGAGCTATATCTGGTCTTGTAGATGAGAAGATGGATGTGAAGGAATTAACCCCTCGAAAAGTTTACTGCTGAAGTGAAGCATTTGGTTCGGTGTTGTCCGAAGTAATTGACTGCGGCGAGCGGAAGTCGAAGACAAATTGAAGACGTAGTATTCTTTTCATTGTTCTTCTTTCGTTCATTTGAGTCATAGGACCTCCGTACTATTAAGAGGGGTATAGGTTCTCGAAGCTTAGATCCGCTGTGATCCTTAGCCCAAAACCTATGAAAGTTGTGAGAGAAATCTCTTTGTGTTCCGAGCAAATACTTGCCAGCAAGAGACTGTGATCTTCTTCGCTGTGAGAGATTTGTCTCAGACCGAGGAGTTAGCATTACTTGCTTCGCAAGTAATGTTACTATTGTGCTCAAAATCCGACCGTTGGACTCGTGTCATTCGGCCATTGGCTGCCCTCGATGTCTAGTTTGGTCATTTCCCTTCAGGGAAGGCTGCGGCTATAAATAGCCACCCCGCGCCGACTTTGTCCGGTGGCGGCTCCGCTTAAGATTTCAGAGAAGATTGATTTGAGCACCCCCTCTCCGAGTGATTTGAGTTTAAGATCCACCGAGAGAAAATCAAGAGCCCAAACTTGGAGAGTGGTTTAGCATCACAGCAGTTCTGAGTTAGAGTTCTTGTACCTATTACTCTTGAGAGCTGCACACTCTCTAGACGGATAGGTTTCCGCTCGAGTGTTGAAGAGTTGTTGTCTTCACAGAGCTAGATCTTCAACAACCAAGAGTGATTATGGTTCGCGAAGGTCGACCGAAGGTTTTGAGATCGCTGACAAGGATCTACTACGAGTGAAATCAACTGAAGTCTGATCAGCTTCGATTTGAAGGAGAATAGGGTGAAGAGAGTTTATCTTCTGTGTTAAGTCACGGCCCCTCCAACCAGACATAGCCCTTTGGCAGAAGGGTGACCTCGTCTACCAAATCTCTCTGTCGCCATCGAGCACCACTAGTTCATTTTCTTCACTGCATTACTTTCGGTAGTCATTATATGTGCTCTGTGATGATGGATATCTGATCAGTTACTTTCTATTGCATATCACTTGTCTCCTCTTGTGCTGTGATCTCCTTCATAGTTATCCATTACAGTTCATCTCCAGCTCTTTGTCCTGATATTAGTTCTGTTGGCATATTGCATAACCATCATCATCATCAAGCCTATTGTATCCTATGCTCGAACCATTATTGCATCCTACCTTGAAGGTTTTGTTCCTTAATAGCGAGCTTGATTGGATTCGTATCTATCAAATATTATTTCCGCTGCTGTGTTTGGGATCAGTTCAAAACATTCGCAAGAATATTTGAATCTTCCATTCACCCCCCTCTGGTCGATATACTCTCGATCCTAACAATTGGTATCAGAGTGGGTTCTCCTTGTCTATGTTTATTAAAGGTCTAACGTCCTTGGAGTTTTGAGTATGTCGTATGCAGGTAGATCCATGCACTCTGAAAGATTTCCTATCTTCGATGGAAATGACTATCTCTACTGGAAGGAATGAATGAGAATCAGAATTCAAGCTATCAACTTTGATCTATGGCAGATTGTGGAAAATGGACACACCATTTAGAACACTGATACTCCAACTGCTGATGAAAAAGTTATGCTGCAGTTAGATGCTCAAGCAAAATCTATTATCTGTGAAAGTATCTCAAAGAACATTTTTATTTAGTTCCGAAGGCTTGACACTGCAAAGCAACTCTGGGATACCATTAAAAATGGTCACGAGGAATTCATCTCCAGGACAGATACTCACACTGAAATGCTTCGTGCTATGTCTGCTGGTTTTAGAAGTCTTCGAAAGGAAAGTGTCATGGAGCTCACTGATCAGTTGACAAATATTGTTGAAAGACTTCACCAATGAGGAGTTACATATATCACCGATAAAGATGTGGTCAACAAGCCACTCAGTGCTCTTGATGCAACCTTTGATCCCATCACAACAGAAATCAAGCAAAGACCAGACTATGATGAACTTCACTATGTAGAGGTGATGATGCTGTTGTCACTTCATGAAGAAAAGATGGAACTGGAAAATACAGATCAAGTATCTTCTTCGGAAAGTGAAGGAGAAATTCTCTCAAACTATGGCAGTTCACACGAAGAAGAAGATGTTGAAAATCAACACACCATCACCAGAGAATTGGAGATGCTAACACAAAGGCTAAGTTATCTTAGAAGACACAATCTATACCTCACAAATGATGATGAACTTACTTGCCCGAAACATCAAGAAGGTTACCTCTGAAAGAAATGAAGTGCTTCAAGTGCAAACAATTCGGTCATCTCATAGCAGACCGTCCCTGCTGGGAAGGAAAACCTAGCAACCGATGGAAATATCTTCACTGCAGTGGATTCACACGAATGGATCGTCATACTAAGCTCTCGAAGAAAAATGAATCTTCCTCATCTTCTTTGACAAGACCAGTCACTCATGTGAAAGCCAGGGCAACCATCGAGTCAAATATGAAGAGAATTTCATAGTTGAATAGAGCGTGTGCTGATATGACCCTGGACTCTGAAGAAGAAGCGACAGACTCTGAATCAGATGATGAAGAATTCTACAAAAGCATTGGAAGAAGCAATGCCTTCATTGCCTATGAATCATCAGATAATTCACTCGAATCAAACTCCGATGATGATGACTCAAGTGATGATGAACCAATCGCATTCTGTCTCATGGAAAAATCATCTAAGGATCAGGTATCAGCAAAACACCAAAAATCCATGAATGGATATTCTCCTGAATATATTGCCTATGCTAAACTGGTCAAGATTGCTAAATCTCAGCATGATGAACTTGAAATGCTTGAAAAGAATCTTAGGAAAACTGAAGGATTAGTGGTCGAAGAGATGGAGAAGAATCAAAAGTTGATGGAAGAGCATGATGCTTTCTCTTCAACTATTGATGATCTTTCCAACAAATATGATTCTCTTTCAATCAACTTCGAGAGTTTATCTGATGAATTCCTTAACAAGAATCAAGAACTCGAGTCTCTGAAAGAATCTCATAACGCTCTTGTGAAAGAAAAAGCTTCTCTCTTCGCCGAGCAATCTGTTTGACTATCTGATGATTTTGAGCCCCTTGCTTAAAATGCCTAGAACGTAGTAATGCTGATTCTCATGTTGAAACTTCCAATGCTATCATGGAGAATATTGCAATTACTACGAATGATTTCACTAACCCCTCTCCTGAGGAATTTGCTGTTGTTACTGAGGAAAATTGTAGGCTAAAGGACTTGCTTGAGACAGGAATGCTAAGAAGTCTAAAAGGGCATCAAACCCTCTGTGACGTGCTCGAGAAGTCAATACTACACAAAAAATCCTCGAAAGGAAGGATTGGGTTTCGAAAGAAAACTCAACGTTGATGGAACCTACTAGACTCTCAAGAAATATCCTCGAACGACTTAGGTTCGTGCTAAGATTAAAACTCTCGAACCTGAAACTCTTACTGGTTATCACTCACCTATCTCTATTGATACTGATGAGTCTGATGACTCAAACTACAAAGTTTTCAAACAACAGAATGGTGAAGTTTTAACTCAATATATTGGAACTAACTGCATGTCAGGTTCACCCAAGAAGCAAATCTGGGTGAAGAAGTGCATCATTGAAAAATTTTCTGTCACTGCTAACCTGACTGTGCAGGGTAACTCTCTTCGACGAAATGGTTATCATTTGCAGACTACAACAAAATCTTTCTCGAATGATTACCATCCTAACCTTCAACAGAACGAGTACATGCATACTGTCTGTGTCAAAACCGGCATACCTTGGGGTAGGGGGTCCCGAGCTGTGGATCTGGGATCAATGGGGAACAAGGGACGATGAACACAGTGTTTACCCAGGTTCAGGCCCTCTCGAAGAGGTAATACCCTACGTCCTGCTTGATTGTATTGGATGTATAATGTGGTTTACAGAGTAGATCTACCTCGAGATCAGCATGAGCTAAACCCTAAGGAGATGAGGTGATGAATGTAGCTCTAGCCCTAAAGACTAAAAACCCTCGGTTTATATAGACACCGATAGGGTTAGGGTTACCGAAGATAGATTACAATAAGGCTTTAAAGAGATCCTGCACCTTCTTGACTTGGAGGGCACACTACGGCTTCATAGATCTCTTGTCACTATACGGCTCCATCAGTCTGGCCCATGTACAATGGGCCATTGCCTCGAGGACCCCTTAGTCCATGACTCCCTCAGTAGCCCCCGAACTTGCCTCCAATGCCAAGGCTTGTATTCGGCATCCGCTCACCCGACCAGTATTCGACTTGCGAGGCGAGTTCTTCAGTATGTTTTACCCATATTTGGAACCAAGTGATGTCCGGGATCTGAAATGGCAGTTTTACTTAACACCGAAGGCAATAATAAACAAACACCGTTCAAGTGTAAATGGTGCCTTCATCTGACAACTTTTTCTCCTCCAACAAAGAGTCGCTTCCGGCCATAAAGTCGAGCAGTTACTATTTCTCGAAGCGTGGCTCGAGGCCGACGCCACGTTTGGCACGTCCCCTCGAGGTGGAGATCATGTCCCGCTTTTCGGGGGATATGGTTAATGATTTCGATTCTCCTCCCCGCACATAATGTCACGGGCATATCGGGAAGTGGAGAAGCCAACGGCGTGGAAAAAGGAATCCCAGGCCTATCAACAGTCTATAAAGGGAGAGCTATCACAATCAGCAACCCACGCCTTCTTCCACCTCCCGCTCACGCAGATCCTCAGAGCTCCAGCGCCCCTTTCCTCTGCTTCCACAGCAAACCCTGTCCCGTCTCCTTCGACCATGGAAAGCTCGGGCGCCAACGGGAAGTGGGAAGCCTCCTCCGTCACCGATGACAACATCGTGCGGCTGAAGCAGGCCGGATATTTGCCAGCCGACGTTGCTCATCGGGCCCCCGAAGAGGGCCAGATCATCCCCACGCCCCAGCCGGGCGAGAGGGTCATGTTTCTTCCCCATTTCCTTAGGGGGCTAGGATTTCCCCTCCACCCCTTTGTGCGGGGGCTGATGTTCTTCTACGGGCTAGATTTTCACGATCTAGCACCCAATTCCCTCCTCCACATCTCGACCTTCATCGTCTTCTGCAAAGCGCTCCTTTGAGTTCAGCCGCACTTCGGTTTATGGCCCAAGGTGGTTGGCGGCGAGCATGCGGACTGTGTAGGGGGCATGATTAGTAAACTGACACCGTCCGGATGTGGCAAAAGGAGTGGTTTTACATCACCGAGCCGAGGGAGGCTGCCTGGGGAGCGGCCGCCGCATTCAGGTCCAGACCCCTACCAAATTGGCCTCATGGACCACCAAGAGCCCGGACTGGGGGTGTGTCGCTCACACGAAGGCATTGCAAAAATGCGTCGACGGCATAATAGAGACCAGCGCGAAGCTGGTCGACGTGGTCTAGATCATGCTCCACCGTCGGCTCCTCGCTTGCCAGGAGAGGGCCAAGCCTATGTCGGAGCATGAGCCCGAGGATCCGGCCATTGTGCAATACCTCTATGGCACGACTCCTGACAAAATATGGGGCCAATTGTTCTAGCCCCAGAAGGAGTGGCCGGTCGAGGGGAAGGACATAGGCCTCGACACTGTGAACCCCCAAAAGGAGGTAAGCGGCGCTTTTCTTCGAGGAGTATTTGGATATTCATATCGCGTTTGGTTCGGCCTGACCTGGCTATGTGGATTTTGCAGGGCTGGCTTGCCAAGGCCAAGAAGATCAGCGGCCCGACGCCACTGCCGGAAGAGCCCCGATCAGAGTAGCTGGAAAAGCTTCTGGTCGTAGTGCCTTATAAGGCGCCCGTCAAGAAGGGCAAGAAAAAAGAAGTATCGGGGGCCAGGGAGGGCCTCCGCCGCAGGGTTTGTCCGGGCAACCGGTCCGGAGACGCTGCGGCCTCATCCGTGCAGGATGGGGACGAAGATGAGGACGAGGAGGAAAGTGCCTCCTCGTGCTCCAAAAAGAGGGCGGTGTCCGAGGATGTCGTGGAGGTCCAACATTCTCCGGCCCCGAAGAGATGATGCTGGTCTAAGCTGGTCCTGTCCGACAGCTCGGACTCCAACAAGGAGTCTGAGGCGTCCGAGGAGATCCCGCAGAAGGGACCCAGGGTCAAGCCCCTAGCCAGCAGGTAAGGCGTTGGTATTTCTGGCCATCCTATTTTCAGTAATTCATTTTAGTTGAAGGCTAACCCATCTGAATTGTAGCCCCCCACACGAACGCCCCATCGAGCAGACTTCAGAGGGGGCGTCTCCGCCCGCCGAACTGGCGGACAGTGGGTCAATGGCGCATTTCGCGCCTCCCCTGGCCACCGAAGAGGTTGATGAGGTGCGGTCCCGAAGGACTCCTCCTCCTCCGAACACAGGGGGAGAGGCCGATGCCGTAATGGTCGAGGTTAACACCTCGGTCACTGAAGACCAGGAGGGAGCATCCCTCCTGGCTGACGTGGGAAAGGAGTCCGGACCATCCGGACCCCATCCATCAACAGCTCCCGAGCCCCCAAGGCCTTCGATGGCCCAGGCTCCTCCCAGTGGGGAAGGGGCCGGGGAGCCAACATCAGCGCCGAACACCTCCACACGGGCGGCGGCTGGCTGGCCAGACGTGATGGAGGAGCTGGTGAACAACTCCACCATAATTGACGGGCACCGCACTCTTATGAGTGCGGTTATGCAGGGTGTTCGGTCCGTCCAATCCGGACTGAACGATGATGTCCAAGGCCTTCTAACAGGCTTTGAGGTAAGTCAAGTAATGCTCTTTTCGCATAATGCGGTTGTAATTGTTAGTTTGGGTAGGCCGTATACATAGAAGCCCCCGAGACTCTGCAAGGACTTCGAAGAAAACTGTAGAGGATCAAATTCGGTAGGCCGATTAATGATGTCGACATTTCTTTTGCTGATGCAGGCATCTTCAGTGGCTGTGGCTACTAATGCCACGGTGTTAGAGGAGATGGATCGGAAGCTCAAGCTTTCCGATGAAGAGCTTGACCTTGTCAACAAATGGCTTGACGAGGCGCAAGGTAAGTCCTGTGAGAAGATGTGTACTTTGCTTGACGCCGGATATTGACGATCCAGACTGTATGCTAACCCTTTATCTTGACGATCCTGCAGCTGCTGCCGCCGAGGTCGAGGGCTTGAGGGAGGCCCTGAAGAAAGCCGAGGCCGAGGCGGACGCGAAGAAGACGGCCGCTGAGAAGGTGGTGAACGATCTTGAGAAGGCCAAGCTTGCTGCTGAGCAGCACGAGGCTCGAGTGACCGAAGTCCAAGTGGAGCTCCAGGATGCCGCCGAGAAGCTGGAGGCCCTTGAGAAGGGTCAGGAGGAGCAATCCTCCCGTCTATCCAAGGCGGAGAAGGAGCTCCAGGAGGCGAGGACTGACGCGCGAGGTGTCCGGGAGGAGCTCCGCCAAGCCGCGCAAATTGCAAATGGTAAGAAATACTTACTGCAGAGTGTGTTCAGAGGCAACAGGTTCGCCCTGCTGACGTGGGTCTGGCGCTCCGCAGGCGTCTTCGCCGAACTTCCGAAGAATGTGGCGGCCGCAGCGAGGCACTATGCCACCCTGGAGGAGGACTCCACGCAGCGGCTCTTCTGGTCACATTTTTTGGATTCCGAGCATCCTCCCCTCCTCAGTGATTAAATGAAGCAGTTGATGGAGATGCATCGGATGTCCGAGCTAGCCGTGAAGGACCTCTGTGTCAGTCTGTGGCCTGCCGAGCCCCTTCCGGATTGGTGCAGAAGCTGCGGGAGGCGCCGCTCCGGATTGGTGCCGTAAAGCGGTCAGCGTGCCTTGAGGGGGCGAGGCTTGCATTCGCGAAGACCATGGTGCATTCGCCGAGGATTAATCCGATGGAAATGGCCACTGGTCCTCCGCCCAAGGGAAAGGAGCATCGCCGCCCTGAGCAGTACTTTGCATAGGTGATTAAAGGCGCGCGGGCGATAGAGGGCTAGTGTTCGAAAGATGTAGTGCTTGAGTGATTGTATTAATTTTGTATTAAGCGGACCTCATGCTTTACAATGCATCTGCCTGACTTGCTTTATATTGTCATGATTTAATTTTGACTCCTGTGCGGCTGTATGTTTATTCTGAAAGCTACCAGTCGTCGGCTTCAGCCCCCAAGTGAATATCACGAGGGGTGTTTCGTCTCCGCATTGTTACCCTTAGCCAACATCTTGGTACCCAGAGGCGGTAGTGCAGGAGCGAAACCAGGCAATTGGGCTACTCGGTTTTATTGCTTTCACTTATCTGTAGGAGCTTGACGGTGGGGACTAGGGACTAGCCCCCGGTGTATTGTGATGTACTTGGGATCAAAACCTGCCATTTCCGATCATGTGGTTTGTGTTAAGACGAACCCTTTGTGTGACACGGCGAAATCGCCAACGATTTTTGGAGTCGAACCTCGTCGTCGGATCGCTGATCAGTTCGCGCTTACCATGACGGTCAGTTTTCAGCTTTCTCCTCCTGAGGTACTTGACCGGGCGAGCCAGAAGTACAATCGCAGGGGTTCTCCCTTTGCCCTCTTAGCCGAACATGCGGAACATAAGGGGCAAGCACAGGAGCCGGGCAACCCAACTATTGACCTAAGACATGGTTCAGAACTTGATGCATATAATGCAATATCCGAGACGCCGAACACCTAGCGGAAAGCGGTGCCGGACTTGAAGATATTGAGCTGATATATAAATTGAACTCTTGACGGGTTGTTCGAAGAGCGAGGGGAGAAATCGGAAAGTGAATAGACAAATCGCAGGATGCGGATATCCAAACACCATAAAGGGTATTTTTATTATTTCTCGTAAGCTCGGGACGTCCATCCGTACAATTCAAACTGCGAAGGCACTACTTGCAAAAGAAAAAAAGAAAGTTTACAGAGTAAAGGTTGACGTAGGGCCTTGATGCGTGAGTTGAAGCCTTCACTGTGCCCTACTGCACGTATGTGCCTTTGCTTCTGCTGGTGGGGGTTGGGACCTTCGATGAGACCTTGATGGGCGAGGACCCTGCCGATGAAGCTTTATGCTTGGGGTTATCCGGAATTGGTCCCCGGGTTGTCCGAAGACGAAGTAATTCCGAAGTTCGGTTTAACCGAACATACACTTCGGATTCATTAATGTACGCCTCATGACTGCCCATGGTATTTTGAGTGTGAAGTTGTGCTGACGAGGCACGTGGAGCGTGAAGAATGTGGGCGTGCCGTGGGGCGCGTATCCCTATTTGCAGCGAACGCATGCGGGTTCCCATGACAGGGAACAGGTTCGAACCCGTTTACTATTGTCGCCGGCCTTTACGGTCGGTCGGCATCCGGACCTATATGGGCCAGTGTAGTCTTCGGCCGCTAGGGCCGCAGTGTGCTCTTCGGTTCGAAGTGAGCGTTCTGTGTTGCCGTTGATAGTTATGATGCCTGAGGGAGCAGGCATCTTCAACTTGAGGTACACGTAATGCAGGACGGCATTGAATTTAGCGAACGATGTTCGGCCGAGTAGGGCGTGATAGCCGCTGCGAAAAGGTGCTATGTCGAAGATCAAGTCCTCGCTTCGGAAGTTATCCGGAGATCCGAACACTACTTCAAGCGTCATGGTGCTTATGCAGCGAGTGTCTACTCCCGGAATGACTCCCTTAAAAGTGGTGTTACTGGGTTTGATCCTTGATGGATCGATCCCCATTTTCCTCACTGTATCTTCGTATATCAGATTGAGGCTACTATCTCCGTCCATGAGGACTCTAGTGAGGTGGAATCCGTCGATGATAGGGTTGAGCACTAAGGCTGCAGACCCTCCGTGGCGTATGCTGGTCGGATGGTCCCTGCGGTCGAACGTGACCGGACAGGCTGACCATGGATTGAACTTCGGCGCTACTGGCTCGACGGAATATACGTCTCGTAGCGATCGCTTCCTCTCCTTCTTCGGTATGTGGGTTGCATAGATCAGGTTTACCATCTTGACCTCAGAAGGGAAGGGTTTCTGGCCTCCACTGTTTGGCATGCGGGGCTCATCATCGTCCTCGCTTCATGGGCTTTTGCTCGAGTCTTCGGCTGTGAGCTTGCCGGCCTGTTTGATCACCCAACAATTTCGGTTGGAGTGGTTGGCAGGCTTCTCCGATGTGCCGTGGATCTGACAGGGCCTGTCCAGAATTGTATCCAGTCTGGACGGGTCGTCACTGTTACCTTTAGGGGCTTTCTTTCGGGGTCCGTACTTCTGGTTTTGGAATCCGGCATTTACTGTCGTATCCTCGCACTCGCAGTCATTGTGGCGACGTTTATTCTTGCTGTGTCGGGGCTTTCCATTTCCGTCCCGAACCTCGGAGGTACCGGGCGTGTCTGGGTTGGTGTTTTTGCGAGCAAGCCAACTGTCTTCGCCTGCGCAAAAGCAGGTCATGAGGGAAGTAAGGGCTGCCATAGTTCTTGGTTTGTCCTGGCCAAGCTGCCGTACGAGCCATTCGTCCTTGACACTATGCTTGAAGGCAGCCAAGGCTTCGGCATCCGAACACTCGACGATCTGGTTTTTCTTCGCCAGGAATCGGTTCCAAAATTGTCGGGCAGATTCTCCGGGTTCTTGTGTGATGCGATTTAGGTCGTCAGCATCCGGAGGCCGGACATAGGTGCCCTGAAAGTTTGCTCGGAAAGTGTCCTTGAGCTCTTCCCAGCAGCCTATAGAGTCTTCGGGAAGGCTATTCAGCCAGTGTCGAGCTGGACCTTTAAGCTTTAGCGGCAAATATTTGATGGCGTGGAGGTCATCTCCTCGCGCCATGTGAATGTGGAGGAGGAAATCCTCTATCCATACGGCTGGATCTGTGGTTCCGTCATATGATTCAATGTTCACAGGCTTGAAGCCTTCCGGGAATTGGTGTTACATTACCCTCTCTGTGAAGCACAAAGGGTGTGCAATGCCCTGAACTCGGGCTACATCGCGTCGGAGGTCTTCGGCCCTCTGAATCTGTTGCTGCTCCCGGATTCTATCGTTTCGGTTTAGCCTATCATAGTATTCTTCCCGGTAAGCGGGCGGGTCTTCTCTGGGTCCGTAGATGGACCTGGTACGGCCTCCTCGAGCGTCTAGGCCATGGAGGAGGTCATACTCGTAAGTGGGCCGCACTTGGTCCTTGCCGTGACGGCGAGGTGGGGCGGCTGGGTGTTCGGCCTCGTCAGCTTCCGTGTCCCGCCCTCTAGGGGGGCGGTCCGGCTGTTCGGTGCTTGTGTATATCGGGCGTGTGGGCTCTACGACCTCGTCGTCGAACTACGGCAGGAGTCTTCGCTTGGGATAACTTTTGGTTGGCTGTTCGCGGCCATACCCTTCTTCGGCAGCTAGGACTTTAGTCCATCGGTCGTTGAGGGTGTCGTGTTCGGCTTTGATTTTGCGTTTTTGTTTCTTTAGGCTGTGGGCGGTGGCTAAAAGCCTCAGTTTGAACCGTTCCTACTCCAGAGGGTCTTCGGGGACGATGAAATCGTCCTCTCCAAGACTGACCTCCTCTTCAGAGATGGGAGGTAGTTGCTATCCTTGGAGTCATCGGGGTTTTCTGAATTGAGCGGGTCCTCCTGCCCCGCGGGGTCATCCTGATGATGTTCGAGGGCTACGTCTCTGGTGAGGTCATCCATATTATTTACGGTGCCGCTCTCCGCAGAGTCCATGTTGCTCGCATGGCTTCGACGTGGCTTTGATCGATGACGCTGTTTTCGGCGTTTGGGCGGCTCGTCTCTGGGCTTGCCCCGGTCCTGATCAGGAGTGCCATCGCCGTCTTGGGGGGTGTCCACCATGTAAATATCGTAGGTGGATGTGGCCGACCAGCAACCGGTGACGGGGGGGGGGGGGGGCGATATCAGTATTGATCGTGGGTCCGTCCTCCTCGTCCATGTATTTGGTATTTTCCGAATTGTAGTCTAGCATATCGGTTAAATCGTCGATAGTGGCTACCAAGTGGGTGGTGGGTGGGACGCAAAATTCCCTATGGTGCGCCTCGAAGGGTTGATGATTGAAGGTGGAGCGCAGGTCCTCCTAGATGGTCATGTTCTGAATTCGGTCTAGTGCCTCGTTTAACATTGCGAGGGTCGCTGAGCTCGAGGGCTCTGAGCCGAATTCAATTGTAACGGTGTGGGGGCGATCAATGCCCTGGCCAATCCTTGGTTTCCACTGGCCGTGCTGAGCTCGGGATGCGGGGCCAGATCCTTGAAGGGGTCCGGGTCGTCACTGGAGGTCAAGGACGGGCTTTGGTCCTTGCTTGTGGCTTCCCCGTCGAGGTTCAAGATCGAGCTGCTTTGGGTTGGGGGCGACCCCTGGCTGTTAGTTGCCGCTTTGTCGTAAGGGCTCAAGGCCAAGCGAGCGTTGTGAAAGGAAGGTTCGGTCGAGATTGACTCTTGGCCTTTGCCTCCTGATTCTACCTCAAAGGTCGAGGATAAGTCTTCCACAGTCATGACGTGTCCGGACGGAGGCGGAGTTTGGCCCCTGCTTGAAGCGGAGCTCTCCTGGCTTGAAGCTGGCGAGGCCGATCTGCCGATCGGATCGGAAAAGAACTCCGGAGTGGGCGTGGCGAGGGCGCGGGAGGGGGAAGTGAATCCGGTGAAAACCAGATCGCCCCGTGCATCCGCAACATATTCCAGACCACCGAATCGAATCCGGTGTCCGGGGGCGAAGGCATCGACCTGATCCAAACGGCCAGTCGGGTCTGCATGCAGCACGATGCTGCCAAACGCGAAGAGTTGTCCGGGGACGAAGAAGTCCCCGGATCCGATGCCCTCTCCTATGATCAGGCGAGCCATCGATCCTTTGAGCGACCCTGCAGCGGAACTCTCAATGAAAGCACCAATGTCGGTGTCAAAACCGGCAGACCTCTGGGTAGGGGGTCCCGAGCTGTGGATCTGGGATCGATGGGGAACAAGGGATGACGAACACAATGTTTACCCAGGTTCAGGCCCTCTCGAAGAAGTAATACCCTACGTACTGCTTGATTGTATTGGATGTATAATGTGGTTTACAGAGTAGATCTACCTCGAGATCAGCATGAGCTAAACCCTAAGGAGGTGAGGTGATGAATGTAGCTCTAGCCCTAAAGACTAAAAACCCTCGGTTTATATAGACACCGGTAGGTTAGGGTTACCGAAGATAGATTACAATAAGGGTTTAAAGAGATCCTGCGCCTTCTTGACTTGGAGGGCACACCACGGCTTCATAGATCTCCTGTCACTATACGGCTCCACCAGTCCGGCCCATGTACCATGGGTCGTCGCCCCGATGACCCCTTAGTCCATGACTCCCTCACGTACCTTTTCAAAGCATTATATTCATGTCTCTGGAAATAACTTCAATGCATATTCATATGATTATTCTCGAAGTGCAAAGGTGTCTTGCAGATCTCGCTGAAAAAATACTCTTGCTAAGACGAAGCAAATGAGATCCTCGTTGCCCACTCAAGTGTGGGTTGCGAAAAAGAACTAATCCTCTCTTGCAGGAAAATCTCTCAGGGATATCTCACGCTCATTATAAGCCTTTAGACCAATTATTGTTGGTGATGTGTTCTCTGTGTTTTCTCGTTCGTTTGTCTCCTTGTTTTTCGTTGTGTTTGTGTTTTTCTCTCATTTGGCTCAGTGTTTTTGATTCGGACCATGTTCCTTCTCGTCCTTTCCATGTTTTCGTCATAAACATGCAATTTGATCCGAAGAAGATTTCAGTCCGGCGTCCTTGGTCGCGAATGAAATTAACTTCAAACATTAATCTGTTTTGGCGTTTGCCCTTCTTCAAACCCTTCGGCCTTCCGCTCAGTTTCCGAGAATTTCACAGGAAACTGTTGACACGTGCCCACGATCTCACGATCATGATCTCGTCCATTGAATGTGGAATGTCCCGTGCCTTTCGGGCGTAGATTTCAGAGGAAGCGGTTCCGCCTACGGGCTATATAAATACCGCTCCACGCATCTTCTTCCTCTGTTCGCCCTCAGTTCATCCTCAAACCCTTTCTCGCTCTCCTCCCGAGCCCGAGCTCGAAGCAATGCCATCGACGCACCTCGCCGTGCAACTCCGGTGAAGCCTCGCCGTCGTTGGTCGTGCCAGTGCGGTACATCCTCTCCTCCGCATTGCCGTAGTTGATCTTTGCTGCCAAGTTAGGGCGCATGGATCAGGAGCTAGCCCTATCTATTTCTCTGTTCTAGGGCTGTTCTTACCGACGCAATTTCTCGTGATTTTATTTCCTAGCGGTAAATCTTTAGGATTCTCTAAGTTATGACTAGTACGGTTAGTAGTTTTCTGTCGTACTAGCTATCCTGGATCTAGGGTTCATGCGCATGGTTTCTAAAGGTTAGATGGTTGTTTCTCTGCCTTATGGCATGTTGCAATTCTGTCGATGATATCTTCCAAAATGTATGCCATGGATTCCTTTGCTGCTTCCAAAAAACTTTCTGTTTTCAGTCAAAAATGCTTCTGCGCATGTTTATGACCCTCTCCTGTTTCTCCCTCGCATTGTTTTGTTTTTCTCTCAGGCTTGGTCATGGCTCAAAGTTCAGAAGAGCAGTCTGGGTCAGAAGGAGAATTGCCTCAGCAACCGCTTGTGGCTGAACGAGTCAAGTTGACTGGTGCAGCAAAACCTTCGAAGCCACCAAAGGTACCGAAGAAGAAATCTGAATCCGAGTCCGAAGAAGAAGATGATGATATTCCCTCGGCGCACATTCAGCCCGAGGATGAACAGATCATCGATTCAAAGACCTTATTTTCTGATGGAAATCCCAAGAAGGGTGGTCGTGGTAGAGAAAGGAACACAGCCACCGAGATGTCTGATCCCGAGACTTATAAAACTCCACCTGGAGTTGAAATAGCAACTGAAAGAAATAACAGGCTACAAAGGATTCGCCGTCATTGGGTAAAGAAATGGTTCAACTATGAGAATGTCCGAAGGAAATACCAGATCCTATTTGCATTCACTCCTCCTTGGAATGACTGCATTGCTGAGGGTTGCCTGGGTCCAGATGATGAAAAAGTCAGGCCAACTCCTCCTGAAAATGCTCATGCTGACTCACTGAAAACAACTGTTGATTTTCCCGAAGAAGTGGAAAAGAGAGCCAAGGCCAAGACCAAGCGTAATGCCAAGGTTGCGAAAAAGAATCAAGTGGAGCAGAGAAATGTTGAGTTGACCCAGCAAGATGTTCAAGAGAAGAAGGATCGGGCCTCTGCCCGAAAGGAAAGAAAGGCAAGGAAGTCAGTTTCCCCTCGAACTTCCCAAAAGAAATCAGTTGCCAGAAAATCCAAGAAGGCAGCTTCTGCCTCATCTGATGAATCCTCTGATGGAGATGTTGCAGATGAAATACTGATGTATGATCAGCGTGCTCCGCTTGACAAGCCATATCAAACTCCCTCACCAGCGAAAGTTTCACCTCCGTTGATAATGTCACCAAGGTTCGCACATGCTCCAGTCTCAGATAAACCTTCGGGTTCTGCCGCCCCATCTGCGAAGAGAGAGATGTTGCATGAAAAGAAAGTTGCAGTTTCTGCCAAGAAAGCCAAGATAAATGTTCCTGCTTCCACAGAGGGACATAAATATGACTTCGATCTCTTCATTGATGTTATTGAAAGTGCCGCCTATGATGCAAAATCAGTTGATCTGAGCAGTTTGGGCCTCCCTGATGATGTTACCAAGCTGGTAACAAAACACTTTGCTGAGCTGGGAGAGATTACCAAGGAACTGAACCAAGTTGTTGAGGACAAGAAAACCCTCGAGCAAATGAGGAAAGATGCCAACACTGATTCCGAAAGGAAAGGTCTGAACAAAGAAATTCTTGAGCTCACAAAAGCTCTCACTGTTATGAGGAATAATAAGATTGAGTGGCACTCAAGGCTGAAGATGGATGTTTGCCAGCTATGTGACCAAAGAAATGATGAGATTAAACATCAACAAGATCTTGCTCGACGAAGAGCAAAAGAAGACTAGTGTCAGAAGGCAAAGGCAAGAGCCAGCAAACCGAAGACAAACCCAGATTGTCGTATTCAGAATGTTGCAATAGATGCACCTATCGAATCAAGCATTCCCCTGCAGCAGATTCCACCATCACCACCTCATATGGATGAACCCATGCATCAAGCCAGTCCTGTGCAAGTTGATATTCCTACTACTGTTGCAGCTGCTCATGTGGTACAAGATGTTGTGGACATCTTTCTGAACAATCCTGACGAAGAAAATGCTCAGCCTGACCAGCAAGCCCTAGAAGAGAAGACTGATGAAGAGATTGAGGTTGAGAAGGCAGTTTCACCGCCTCTGAAGGAAATGCAAGTTGAGCCCTCCGAATCCAACAAGGAGGATGACAAGATTGAGGGGGAGCAAAATGCTTCCCGAGAGAATACCACCCCGATCACCTCATCTGGTGCCCCTACCCAGATGGAGGTTGATCTTGCTCCTACTTCTACTGCTTCGCAGCTAGAAGAGGAAGAGAAGAAAGTTGAAGAGCCCATGGGTCATGAACAAGTTGTACCACCTGTTGTGCCCCAGGAGACCAAAAGAGAAGCAGTTGTGACCCAAGTGTCTGAAGAGGTTGTTGTGCCTCCGTCTGTTGAAAGCGCACCGAAAGATAAGGCCCTAGTGCCTGAAAGCCAAAAAACGATGAAGGAGTTCCAGCGAAAGAAAATGAAGGTCAGACTAGTGCTTCAATGCCATCTGCTCCACTGAAGATGAAAAGGCCCCTTGCTCCACTCAAACCCATTGATGAAAATATGCCAGCACCTGATGATTCTTGGTCCATCGAAATAAGCGATGAAGAAAATCTGAAGAATCCATAGGAATCATTTCCCTTGTTCCATGCTGAGTATGGCTCAAATGGTCCTGCATTCATGAGCAGCTTCATCTTTTGAAGCTTGCTTTCTTTGGGACAAGCCCTTATGAAGGAGAAAGGACTTTGCTGTCACCCAGATTTTGGACTGAAGAACAGGCTATGTACTATGCCCGGATTCTATTCGGAAAGAATCGGATTTTCAATCACAAGATTCTGAACTTTGCTGAGCTCGAAGAGATACCCTGCTTCCACCATACCATCGAGCATTTTGAACATGCATTCCTAAAGGGTTTTCTTCACTTCAATCATGGATGGAATCGAGAAGTAATCCATCAGTTCTATGCCACCTTGTACATCTCAGGAGAACTTGGAGAAAGTTCAACATGGATCCTCAAATGGATGACCGGAAGGGAGAGGATCAAATGCTCGGCAGATCAGTTTTTGGCTCTGCTTAATATTCCTTGGTGTGAATTTGAAAAATATCGAGAACATGGGCTACACTACTGGGATGTCTCCAAAGCACAACTTCACATGCTAATGGACCCCATGCTTGTTGGAAATGAGTGCATTGATATAGATCCTAAGAAGTTGGCCTATGAAAACAAAGTGATGTTTTATGTGCTATGCAACTCTCTCACGCCAACGAATAGACCAGATTCTATCAATGGCATCGTGGGAAATGCTCTTCTGGCCATCTCTCAAGGAATTCAGTTTGATGTTCCAGATCTATTCATTCGAAATTTGGCTTGTGCTACTGACAGCCCCCAATCATTGAAGCCATATGCCCCATGGATCATGTATGCAATTGAGCAGCTCATCGATGAAAAATTCTTCTGCCCTTATAGTCCAAAAGTTTTCATGCCAGCAGTACGTGACACTCTCCGTATGGTGAAGGATATTGGCAAAGGAAAGGCACCCGTTGATGTTGCTAGCACTGCTTCTGCATCTGAGACTGCTCAAAAGGCGAAGAAAGCAAAGGTTGAAATCCCTCATAATGAAAATCCATCTCTGTATGAAATTTGCATCCGCACACAGCAAGCTCTGGAAAGCCACATCAAGCTCGATCGAAAGGAAAAGCTGGAGTTGATGACTGAGTTGAATTTGCTTCATAATTATGCTCGCCAAACCCTTGTGCATGAGAAGAAGGAAAAGAAGCGCTCCTGGACCCTTCTCAGACAGCATTATTCTCACAAGAAGCTGGCTGCCAAAGGCATCATGAAGGATTATGACTACCTAGATTTACTTGATGTTCCTCGCATCCGGAGACAAACTCCTGTTCTCCCTCAGCGTTCAGCTTCAACTGACATGTTGTTTGTCGGACCAGATGATGAAATTGAAGACACAGCTGGAACACTCATCTACAAGCTAGATGTTCATCGCCGCACTTCTTCTAAAGTCCATACTGCTACTCCTGCTTCTGCCTCGACCATTCCTCGCTTTGCGGATTCCGATTCGTCGAGCGGTTTCAATTCTGATTCTGAGGACTCTCCGGACGAGTAGTTCCTCGTATGTTTTCTCTTTCCTTTTTTACACTTGTTGACAAAAAGGTGGATAAGTACATCGAGTGATAGATGAACAGGGTATTTGCAGGGTGTTTTCATCCACCATTTGCATTTCACACCCGAACGTTTTGGCTTTCCTCGAACAATTTGCTTGATAAACTTATCGCATCCCTGTGGTGTTGAAAAACTCGGTCGCCGTGTACTGTTAATAACCCCCCCTGCAATGTTATTTGCTTCCAACTATCTGTTTGCAGGTGTTATCGAAAATTTACTCCCATGCAATGATTATCCTCGATTATTATCTATCTTGCAGGGAAAGTAATAGTTCTTCAAGGAGGACAGGAAATCATCGATTGAAAGTACAAATGGGGAGAAGTACATTGAGTAATAGATGAACTATATCTGCTATGGTTGGATATGCTATGATCATTATCCTTCTATTATCCAACCTTGCAGGAAAAGAAAGTCAGTCTCAGTCTAAATCTCTTAAGATTTGAAAGCTATCCTTATGACTGACAAAGTGCTCTTTCCTCGCATATATTCTTCATATCATCTCTATTGCAGGAAAACCACATCTGAAGCTTATCCACTCCGAGCAATTTACTCTTACTTATTTTGCTCTGTTCATACTCGAATATCTATTTTGCAGGAAATTACATCTCGTGTGGATTCAATTTGTGCTCTGAGAAATCCTTCATGTTATATCCTTCGTCACAAATCATTTCAAAGTACTCACTATATCTATCTAATTCATTTCAAAGATTGTGTGACAGGAACTATCTCAGACACCGATGAGTGCATTGAAAGAATCGTGGAATGAGATCATATGTCAATGTCACTCATACGAAGAATTACCTCGCTACCTCCCAGTTTATTTTATGCTCTGATGCATAACTTCAGGGGGAGCGTGTTTTATCTTCGCAATTATCTCTCGTCTTTCATTATCCTTCGCATTCCATTCCATTCATTATCTATCCTTTGATGTGTTCTATTTTGTTAGTCCAAAAGGGGGGAGATTGTTGGTGCAATATCTGCCTTCCTGTGTCTTGGAGATTGTTGACAGAAATAGGTATGGACTGATTTGTTTGCTAGTGCATACAGAGAGAAAGAGTCCATACAAAACCAAAGAAAATGTTGTCTTCGGTGCGAAGTTCGAGGAACTTCACCGAAGCATACCTGTGTTGCAGAGAAGAACGAGCTATATCTGTTGAAGTCTTGTAGACGAGAAGATGGATGTGAAGGAATTAACCCCTTGAAAAGTTTACTGCTGAAGTGAAGCATTTGGTTCGGTGTTGTCTGAAGTAATTGACTGCAGCGAGCGGAAGTCGAAGACAAATTGAAGACGTGGTATTCTTTTCGTTGTTCTTCTTTCATTCATTTGAGTCATAGGACCTCTGTACTATTAAGAGGGGTATAGGTTCTCAAAGCTTAGATCTGCTGTGATGCTTAGCCCAAAACCTATGAAAGTTGTAAGAGAAATCTCTTTGTGTTCTGAGCAAATACTTGCCAGCAAGAGACTGTGATCTTCTTCGCAGCGAGAGATTTTTCACAGACCGAGGAGTTAGCATTACTTGCTCCGCAAGTAATGTTACCGTTGGACTCGTGTCGTTTGGCCATTGGCTGCCCTCGATGTCCAGTTTGGTCATTTCTCTTCAGGGAAGACTACAGCTATAAATAGCCACCCCGTGCCGGCTTTGTCCGGTGGCGGCTCCGCTTAAGATTTCAGAGAAGATTGATTTGAGCACCCCCCCCCCTCTCTTCGAGTGATTTGAATTTAAGATCCACCGAGAGAAAATCAAGAGCCCAAACTTAGACAGTGGTTTAGCATCACAGCAGTTCTGAGTTAGAGTTCTTGTACCTATTACTCTTGAGAGATGCGCACTCTCTAGACGGATAGGTTTCCGCTCGAGTGTTGAAGAGTTGTTGTCTTCACCGTGCTAGATCTTCAGCAACCAAGAGTGATTGTGGTTCACGAAGGTCGACCGAAGGTTTGGAGATCACCGACAAGGATCTACCACGAGTAAAATCAACTGAAGTTCGATCAGCTTTGAGTTGAAGGAGAATAGGGTGAAGAGAGTTTATCTTTCGTGTTAAGTCACAGCCCCTCCAACCAGACGTAGCCCTTTGGCAGAAGGGTGAACTGGTCTACCAAATCTCTCCGTTGCCATCGAGTACCACTGATTCATTTTCTTCACTGCATTACTTTCGGTAGTCATTATATGTGCTCTGTGATGATGGATATCTGATCAGTTACTTTCTATTGCATATCACTTGTCTCCTCTTGTGCTGTGATCTTTTACTTCAGTATTGTTCTCCTTCATAGTTATCCACTGCAGTTCATCTCTAGCTCTTTGTCATTATATTAGTTCTGTTGGATATTGCATAACCATCGTCATCATCAAGCCTATTGTATCCTATGCTCGAACCATTATTGCATCCTACCTTGAAGGTTTTGTTCCTCAATAGCGAGCTTGATTGAATTCGTACCTATCGAATATTATTTCCACTGCTGTGTTTGGGATCAGTTCAAAACATTCGCAAGAATTTTTGAATCTCCCATTCACCCCCCTCTAGTCGATATACTCTCGATCCTAACATAATGTATTTGTGGAATTGTTTCATTAATATTCGGAATTGTTCCGAGAGGATCCAAAAGAGTTTCAGGGTCACCAGAAGGGTTTCGGTGAATATCGGGTAATACCGGGTATTACCGATAATTATATATAGTTGGAAAATGTTTCCGGGGATGTTAAATTATATATATATATATATATATATATACATATATATAAGGGACTAATATTCATTAGAAGGCGTTTACATGTAATTTAATATCAATGGGCCTTAAAATGCCAAGTGGTGGAATGCTACTTGGGCCACTTGGGCCCAAGTGGAAGTGGCACCCTCCTTTCCACTTAGGGAAGGGAGGGGAGGCCGAATTGGAGGGGGATTCCCCCTCCTTGGCCAGACAAAGGGAGGGATTTTCCTCCCTTGTGGCGCCCCGTCTCCTCCTCCCTCCAACCTATATATACTTGAAGACTTTGGCCCTTTGGAGATACAAGTTTTGGAGCCTCGTGTAGTTCTTCTAGTTCTGGTTCTAGTTCTAGTTGGTCCTAGTTGACTAATTAGAGATAGGCTAATCCTCTTGTCCTCATAATTAGAAGCCCCGTGTGGTTCTAATCTCCTCCCTCTAATTCTCCGGCGACGATTAGCTCTGGACGGTGAAGCGCTGCCGGATCGTGAAGGTTGCACGCTTGCAACCAAGTAGAGAGGTTGTTCTTTCGGTCTTCGGTTCAAGGGACTATTCGTGGTAGGTTTGTGGGATCATTTATCGATGCTTCAAGGGACTCCAAGTACGATCTACACCGACACGTTCTTCTTCTGCTGCAACTCGGTGACGGTAACGATCGTCATCCCAACCCATTATGCATCTTCATATTGATCTTGGGTGTGCGTAGGCGCAAATTTTTTTGTTTTCTACTTCGTTTCCCAACACATAGTCCTCGGTCATGTATTGGGCGAGGTGGAGCGTGTATCCCTATTTAGGGTCACTGGCCGCATCTTCCGAGGCAGTGTCCATCTTGTCCTCGTGGTATGTCTGACGTACGCCAAAGTCATCCTTGGATGCACCGCGTGTTGGCTTTGGGTGTTTTGCAGGGTCAAGACTGCTTGACCCAGCTCGTGCCTTTGACACTTCCTCGGAGGATTGCACTTCAACCGCAAAGGCCATGGTATGCACTTCCGTTCGGGAGAGAGTGTTCCGTGTTACCATTCACCGTTATGATGCCATATGGTCCTAACATTTTTAGCTTTAGATAAGCATAATGCGGGACGATGTGAAAACAGGGCGAAGGTGGTTCTCCCTCAGAGTGCATGATAACGACTCCTATAGGGGATGAAATCGAAGGTTAACACTTCGTTTCGAAAGTTTCCGGGCATGCCAAAGACTACATCCAGGCTCACCCTTCCCGAGCAATGTGCCTCAGCTGCCGGTATGATACCCTTAAAGGTGGTAGTACTGGGCTTGATCCGTGCTGGGTCGATATGCATCCTCCTAACAGTATCTGCATATATTAGGTTGAGTCTACTGCCGCCTTCCGTTAGGACTCGGGCCAGGTGCAAGCCGTCAGCTATGGGGTCAAGGACCAAAGTTGTTGTGCCGCCATGGCGGATACTGGTCGGGTGATCGCGTCGATCAAAGATTATCAGGATTTCCGACCATGGGCTATACTTCGGCTCAGCAAGCTCCACGACATAAACATCATGGAGCATGTGTTTTCTCTCCTTCCTGGTGACGTGAGTAACGTAAATCATGTTCACATCTTTAACCTCAGGAGGGAACTGTTTTTGGCCGGCATTGCTTGGCCCGGGCTGGTATATGTCCTCATTACGGGGTTTGCCTTTGCTCCGGTTGTCGGCTGCAACCTTTCTGGCCTGCTTGATGACCCAACAGTTCTGGTTGGTATGGGTGTCCGGCTTGTTGGGATTGCCATGAATGGCGCATGGTTGATCCAAGATCTTATCCAGCTATGTGGGGCCAGCCTTTCCTCCTTGGAAAGGCTTCCTTTTGATGTCGCTCTGCTGGTTGCTAAAATTGGCATTAACCTCGGTCTCCTCGGCGTTGTTGCTGCTGCCTCTATTAGAGCGCTTGTTATTTCTGTTGCGTCGAGATTTCCCGTTTGCGTCACATACTATGGAAGTACCGGGGTTGTCATCACAGTTGCTCTTCCGAGCAAGCCAGTTATCCTCATCAGGGCAAAATCGAGTCATGATCTATGTGAGTCCTGCCATTGTTCTGGGCTTCTCATGCCCTAGTTCCCTCGCTAGCCATTCATCACTGATATTGTGTTTGAATGTTGGGGATGGCCTCTGCATCCAGGCAGTCCACTATCTGATTTTTCTTCATCAAGAACTGCTCCAGAATTTTTGGACTGACTCCCCCGGTTTTTGCACGACATGAGCAAGGTTGTCGCGCCCGGAGGTCTGATGTAGGTGCCCTAGAAATTAGCTCAAAACTCATCCTCGAGGTCTTCCCAGGTGCCAATTGAGTTCTCGAGAAGGCTGTTAAGCAAAAGCCGAGTTGAGCCCTTGAGCTTCAATGGCATGTATTTGATGGCGTGGAGGCCATCTCCACCTGTAATGTGTATTACCATGAGGAAATCCTCTATCTAGATTGCGGGGTCTGTTGTTACATCATATTATTCGATGTTGGTGGATTTAAACCCATCGGGGAACTAGTGCTATGACTTCGTCCGTGAAGCACTGAGGAAGCGCAACTCCTCGGACTCTTGCAGTGGCGTGGCATACATCTAACATGGTTACAATGCAGTCGCGAGTGTAGTCGCGCACTTCATATTTTTTGCTAGCCAAGCTAAGTATCCTGCATGTCTGGTAGGCAGGCGTTGCCTTGACTTGTAGATTGACTTGTAGGCGGGCGTTGCCAAGCTAAGTATCCTGCAGTCCTTTTCTCCTTAGGGTCATATCTCGTGGTGGTCCGTGGTGGCTTGACTCCACCTCGGTCACCTGGCGCCTCAAGGCGTGTTTGGCCATGCTTGTTTGCCGATCCCTGTCCCAGGAGGACGATCGAGTGTTTTAACCCAACCGCGTGTCGAAAGCACGTGGTCCTTGGCCTCCACATCCAACTCATTCAGCAAGTTCCTGCGGGGGTAAGATCGGTTAGCCCCAGTCTGTTGGAGCTTGTCCTCGAGTGCCTGCTTGGCCTAAGGAGATTGGTCCATCTATCATTTAGCTCGCCCTCTTTGGTCTTGGGATAGACGCCCAAGTATGTGCGCAATGTGGCTTCATGGCATTGTTTGGCGACACTTGGGGGTTCTCGGTTGCTCTTTGCCTGGTGTTCGATGGCCTGGACCGGGAGTCGCAAAGCTAATTTGGCGGTTGTGCGCTCCTGATCTAACGATGGATGTGGTCTGCGCGGGCGATGTTGATCTACCTTTCGTCCTCCTGCTCCGGCCATGTCGATGGTTGGGCCGACGAGCTTGGGCAGGGCTCTCTCCGGTGAGGTGGTAGTCGGCAGTAGTGTGATCCGCCATCTGTGTTGGTCCTTATGGTGACCAGTCTGACCTGCGATAGTGGACTCCCCACATATTGTGGTGGCCACCGAAAGGTCTTTGTGAGGGTTCCTCTCTAGACCCAGTGGTTGGCTTCGGCGAAGAGATGCAAACTGTCGACAACAACTTGATGTAGATGGATACTTGTGCAACGAAAACGGTCCACATCACATGCAGCTGTTAGGACAATGGAAAATGGTGGCGACAACGCATAAGTGACGTCGATCTCAAGTTCCGGGGTGAAAGTCTAGGTCTGACCCATGTTGGTTATACCTAGCAATGGCGATGTTTTTATATCGTTACGTTGTTGAAGGCATTGCTCGGATATGTTCAGACTGGTTCTTCAGGATGAAACCTATATTCTAGCCTTGGGTGGGTGGATCCGGTGACGGCGGCGCTTGAGCATCGGTACCCGGTGTTGCTAGTGAAGAATCTCGACGTTTGTGTGGTGTCATGAGATGTTTTGTGCAGATATGATCATTGTTGTAGTTTCGAGTAGTATATTTACTTCCGTTCACAAAGATAAGATGTTTTGGATTTTTTTTGAAACGGAGGAAAAAAATTGCCTCGTCGATTAATTAAGAAGAAGAGAGTTGCCCAGTTAATGTATGGAAAATCGGGCTAAAACTGATACAATCACACCATAATTGGACTACTCACCAATCATGAGACCCCACGAGCACACGTGCAACCCGCCAAACCCTCCTAACACACAATAACTCCTGACGCTTGTACACCACAATTGAACTCGACAAGAACATACTAACAAAAGATAGTGGACCACCCCCAAACCACAATGACGACCCAAACCATGAGGACGAGCCGACCGTGAGGATGAGCCGAGGGACCGAGAATCATCCATTAAGCAGCTGCGGGCGCCTTACCTATGGCACCACTCTTCCTGCCTTTGCACCTTAGTGACTTCTCCTTCACTATACTGGTCCGAGGGCAATCACTCGCCTTCTTGTATTTGCCCTTGAGTTCCAGGGCTAACAGCCTCCACACTAGCGAGTAAGTCACAAAGCTCTTTTGCAAAGAGAGCATTGGAATTATCCATCGGCGGGGGGGGGGGGGGGCACATGTGAGCGCGTAGGCGAGTTCACCTCACTCAGCTCGCATGTCACGGTTGAATCATGTCCCTCGCACGTGGTTGCCTGCGTGTCCACCATCGTATGCTCCACTGATAGAGGCGAATCATAGCTCATAGATATCACTTGAAGCTCGGGCATCACCTGCAGCACCGGAGGCACAACCACGACACTAGTCCTGCCCTTAGCGGTAGACATCACAGCGTGGACAAAGCAGATGACGATGATGAGTTGTCCACAGATCTAGGAGGGAAACAGTCATAGAGCTCTGCAACCCTGTTCTCCACTGAGCCACCAACATCGACCTCACTAGGAAGACGTAGTGTAGGAGCAAATTGCAACACAACCGACACAAGAGAGAACTTTCCCAGAGAAGCCTCCGCTCCCTCCAGAAAGCTCCCAACGCGCACCAGGAGCTCAACCTGGGCTGCTAGAGTGGACTGGAGCAGTACATCGGATGGGGGTGCCGACTCAACGTGAGCGGAAACGACCGATGCCCAGGACCTGCGGTGAAGCACCTTGGAGGAGAGCTGGGATTCCGCCGGACCCTCACAAGGAGCTAGAGCTCGGCAATGCTTGGTGCCAAGGCGAGACCGTGGCGGCATGCAAGTGAGCTGAATGGACGCCAAGTATTGCGACACCCTCACGCCTAGTGGCCATTCTCTAAATAGCTGGAGCACCTCAAGGGATCTCTGCAATCAGCCGCTCGATGCCGAGGAGCAAGACATCTGCAACACCTACCAAAGAGCCAATCCGGAATGGGACGAGGGGGCAATGCCGGAGTGGGTGACTCTGGATGGCATCGACCGCGCCGAGGCAGCACATCTTGCCATCCTCCACGCGCCTCCTTCTCGTGCATCACACACTGATCAGTCGGCTAAGCTGCCGGGACAGAGCTTTTGGCAGCCGATGGCGTTAACGGGGCCAGCTCCTCCTCTTCCTCATCGTCAACATCCACGTTAGTGAGGGAAGCCTAGGACACATGCTGCCCCATGTCTAAGCCCATGGTTGTCATATCGGAAGGACGGGGTGCGCACTGGAGCAGAGGTGAGGCGAGCTCCAGATGGAGATGGGCCGCTGCCGAGGACGCATCGACGGGCGCTGTCAGGGACGAGTCGGTGACGAGCGCTGCAGGAGACGAGTTGGTGATGAGCGCTGCTGAGAACGACGGTGGTAGGACGGATGCCACACGAGCTGTAGCGGGAGCGGAGGGCTCTGTCGAAGTCGAAGATGTCGTCGCCTCCTTCCCGAGGAGCGTACGGGCCACCCTTCGCCCTTGGACGGCTGGGTCGGAGCGGCAGGAGGCGAGGGCGACCGCGGCGAGAGCGGACGCGGGAGCTGGAGCGGTAGGCGGCAGGCAGCCGGCACTCAGCACGGCAGGAGTGGTCGCCGCCGTCGCGACCGGCGCGGATGCGGGCCGAAATCGTGGGTCGTCGCGGCGGGAGGCGAGGGCGGCCGCGGGAACTGGAGTAGGGGGCAACGAGGAGCCGATGATCGGCACGGTTGGAGTGGCCGCCGCCGTCGCGGCCGACGCAGATGCGGCTCGATGTCGTGGATGAGCACCCATGGCGCCATCCCGCGAGGAGAAGCACGCAGGCTGCGAAAGGGCGTGGAGAAGATGCCGGATCTGGACTGGGCAGGTGCAGGGGAGGCCGGAGAAGGGAGATCATGGCGGCGCCACCGCCGGCGTAGGCGGGTTCGCGAGAGCCATGTCCGCTCTCACTTTTCACCAGTACTACTCGTGCTCCCCAACGCGTTTATGGGCATTGTTTTGGATATTTTAATATGAACTACAAACATGAACAATTACACTAAAATGCGTGCATATACATCCAAACTAGAAAAAGTTAGAAACATTTTATAATAATGGACGAGTATTAAATTAAAAGATGAACTTTTCTAGACGATGATATTATAGTCCACCCTTGATGATTAGACGCATGATTCTCTTGGAGTTTTCTCGTCCCATCTGTATACCCTTTTTGTTTGGATATTACTACTACATGGGTTCAGATTTTTTGTTTGTGGGTAACAGAAGCCGGCGCTGTGAAAATGCTGTAGATCAAAGGGTCCTGCAGTGGATGATTGTTCTCTCAGTCTTGACATTGATGATGGGCGGTATCCTCCACACGTGAACTGAAGTCGAAGTTGGAGTGCATCCGGCAAAAAGGTTGAAAGCAAGAGCTAGAAACTCAAGAGTGCCGGACGGCCAGCCAAACTACACTTTAATTCAGTACCAAGTTAACCTCTTGCCTGGTTGCAGATATGTTCCATCCTTCGCCAAACAAAGTTAAACCAGCCTAGCTAATCGGACAGTTAACGGAAATGAAGTAGTACTACCGAGGCGCCAAGATGGTATTGCGAGAGTGCAAGCAGAGACAGATGGGGGAGATACCGCACACAGAGTGTACAAAGGTACAGAGAACGTATGCTGTGAAACGCCCAAACTGGTGCACCAGATGCACCACTAGATTCTGGGCCACTCGATCAAGAATTAATGGAGTAGATGTATCAGAAGATGGGCTGCTCATACATTTTACATCTTGCACCTCGTACAGTTAATAATTTGCGTGAATGGTCCTTCCAATCCTATAGTCTCCTCCCCTTCCCTCCCGTACCTCTACCTGCGGGATCCCCTCTCTCTGTACCAGGCGATCTATGGCGTTGGGAGCTCTCTTCCGCCCAACTCAGATCCAGATGTGTGTAACCACTAAAAACCACAGACTAGGGTGGTCCCTCTTCCCTCCATCTCTCCCAACCATCTATCCCTCTCAATGATGCCGTAGCCGGCGCCGCTGCCGGCGCTTAGCGTGCTACGATTTGGCGATGCCGCAAATGGTTAACAAGCTGATGTGCTTTCTCTATTCAGATCTTCAATCACATGTTTTATTCTGTAGGAGCAGTGGGGAAAAAAAACTTCTAGTCCTGATTGGACATTGATGAAATTTTCGTATGTGCTTCTGGTGCATTTGGTATGCGTATAACAGAAATCAAAGGAGAAGAGCTCAGTTTGAGGCCAAACAATTTGGGAATAATTCTAAGAATCCATACTAATGTGATTAAAAGTAGTACGTGTGAACTTTATTTGAAATTATACACTCAGTTTGATTGGATGATTTTTCACTTGAGTCATAACAATGCCAGATTAGCCATACTACTTCCTTTAAATTTTTCTGTACCATATCAGATTACACAAACGAAGAGCAAACAATAAGGTAAAGAAAAGCTTGACCAAGTGGTAGCAAGTAAGAACATGTTCTTTGTAATCAACACTGACCAATGATTTTAGGAGTAAGAGCCACGATCTGTTACATAAATATTAACCATTTTTTTGAAATTGTCTTCAACACGTAGTTTATTCTTATCTGACCAGATCATTTTGTTGACCAATCCTCTTTTATATGCATCTGAAAATATATAATGTCCCTTTTTTGAGTCTAGCACGTAGTTTATTTTTATCTGACCAGATCATTTTGTTGACCAATCCTCTTTTATATGCATCTGAAAATATATAATGTCCCTTTTTTGAGTCTTCTCTCACTTGCTACAGTACAGTGCAAGAATTTCAGATGAACTTGCACAGAGCAAGAATTTTTTATGAGCATGTTCCCACTAATCTTGAAAATTTTCAGATGATGATGCTAAAGTACAGAGCAACAAGACACAGAGGAAAATAAATTAACGGTGTTCAGTACACATAGTAATAAGGTCGCACTAATTCAGCAAGTAGTCACATGAGCACGACATATAGCAGGTTGGCTACAAGTAACACAGAAAGACAAACCAAATGTTGAAATCTACATTAAGCTAGGCCTAGCAATTCCTTGCCAGGTCATACAATCTTTTCATCTCGGTTAAACACGACTAATGAGACATGGTTCAGTTCTAGCAACTTCCTGAAACTAACAGTAAGTGCACCCAGAGTTACATGCATAGAACATATGCATGCTTCAGTGACTCACTTTCAAATGTGAGCTCCTGGAAAGAACACAAGTCGAAACCTCATGTCCTACAAATACCACCACCATTTCCAGCAAGAATGTAGCCAACTGAATGACTTAAATAATTATCCGACCATCAAATCAGTGAAACCACCGCCCCTACTTATCTGGGATCTTTTGGATGATATTTGCCATGTAAAGAATAAGAAAACCTCATTAGCAAAACCGTAGAAAGGACATCATCATTTTTCAAATTTGTTCATTTTACGGCACTAGCATTGCCATAGAAAGTTCGGTCGAACATTGCAAATGCCCTTTCCATTTAATATCAGCAACGTGGAAGAAGTTCATATAGTAAACTAGTTCATGAACAATAACCCCGCAGGAACAACCAGTAATTAACCTACTCTTGCCATGTACTAGTAGGCTTCTAGGAAATCAGTTTTTTCACATATATGCCGAGTCGTTCATGTACACACTAGCAAAGGTATATGAAAATTTTATGCAAATGAAGGAACAGAACACACAGAGCACATCCCCTCAACTATTTGCACTAATTGTTGTGATTAACACTAAAAATTCACCGTTATATCTACATCTGACACATCAATTTCGTGCTCATACTATTCATATTCCCAAATGCCACTGATTTTTCTTTACTACAAATACAAATTAAGGTTCAGAACACTGCTTATTCAAGTTTGCATAGACTATTTCCACAACAATATCTGCAGCCGTGTATCTCATACATAAATCTGGTGCTCATACCACTTATTCAAGTTCGCAATGACACTAGTTTGGAATGAATTGGGGAAAAATCGCAAAATTTGGGAAGAACCCAATATGACCATGATAAATGGGTAGTGTGATAAGAGAACATACCCTAGATCCTTGAGGCGCAGAAGATAGCCGGCTCCTTTGGGTAGTTCCGTCTTCGTCCCCCGAAGGTACAACACAGCGGCGCTACATGTACACGCTCGCTGGCGGCAATGGCGTCTTCGCTGGGAGGGACTCAGAGGAGAGGAGGGGCTCTAGTGCTTTAAAGACGTAGGAACTAGGTACAAGATAGAAGGGGGAGAGGATCCAGGAGAGGGGGAGAGAGAGGCAACGGAGCAGACTCCCCGAACCCTAGCTCGTAGCTGGAGGGCCGGGTACAGAGGAGAACAGAGAGAGGTACAGGAGACAGGCAAAGGAGAGAGACGATAGGATTCACGCAAATGATTAACTATACGAGGTGCAAGCTGTAAAATGTACGAACAACCCATCTTCTGAGGCATCTGGTCCATTAATTCTCGATCGAGTGGCCCAGAATTTACTGGTGCATCTAGTGCACCAGTCTGAGCGTTTCACAGGATACGTTCTCCAAGGGTACAAGGTATGTGAAGTAGCGAAACTATATCTCCATTGTTCCAAGTTGGATGTAGCATTCCCTGTTCTCCAGTTTTTGAGACGGATAATTCCCTACAATGCGAACCAGTCAATCAGATAAGATGCACACAATGGTAGTTTCAAGGATCAACGCTGGACTTTCTGGGTGAAAAATAGATAGGAATCAACCAAAGAAAATCGAGTGTTTAAAAGAATCAACCATAGACTGGACAGATGGTCGAAAAAACTATGGACTAGACACAAAACAGCACACGACGAAATCGCATGACAGGGAGCCAAGAGAAAAAAGTGGGAACTCTGCCCACACTGTCGTACGTGACAGACTTAGGCGGCGACTGTCTGTCCTCGCGCACGGAAGGCACCTGGACCCAATACCGGCCTTGGGTGCTCGTTCGGTTCACCGGCATGGATGGCCGCCGAGCTGTTCGCCTCCTTTTTCGCGTTCACACCGCCCCCGCTGTGGTCCGCAAATCATTCGGGTTTTCGTCCTAGTACACTGCATGCCCCGCCGACACGAGATCGAGATGGGGTGTGGCACGGGAGCGGCATTCCCTCCCTATCTCTGACGGGCGCACACACCCCGTCTCGTTGGGCCGGCTCATTGTTTTTCTCCTTTTTCTAGTAAACTGCAAAAACGATGTGCTCGGCCAGAACCGAACGCGCGATCTCCTCCTCCTCAAGCATAAACCCCGCTAAGAGCATGTTCAACGTCGTCCTCAAACAGCCCACCCATATCGCGAAAGCCATCCAACACGTTCTTGTATTGATTTATTCGGCGGTCCGGATACACTTTCTCCCGCAAAGTGAAGACAAAGTGGGTGGGGGCTGGGGGTTGCGGGATTCCGTAGAGCAACCACGTTGGACTCTGACACACCAGGCTCACTAAATCTGTCCTTCCAGTCCCATTTTCTTCCACTCCATCACTTATGACTTAACCCCTTACTTTGTATCTGCACCCTCCACCATGAAGAATGAGTTGTTGTGTGATGCGTGGTTTGCCGTATCCGCGGATTTCGTAGGCAGGAGCATAGGGAGACCTTCTGGCAGCAAGTGCATGAATTGTTTCACGCAAGAAAGCACATTGCGCCCTATGACATGCACATCATCCATGATCGCAATGTGAGGTCGTTATCATATCCAGACCATCGTCACAAACTTTTGTCACGTAGTTGCTCAACTAGAGGCAAGGTGGCCATTGCAAGCGACAGAGGAGGAGATCATAAGTTTTGCTTCTTCTTCCTCAACTTGTTGATTGAATCATTCATTTAGTCAATGTTGCTCTACACATTGTGTAGCCCGTACGCGCTGCCGTGATGTACCACAGGAAAGAGGGATGATCATTTACGTACACACGCTATTGGATGAAATTGAAGGGGCAGTATGTGCGGGACAACATGATCCGTTGAAAAACATGTTGGACATCGAATTTGAGACATTGTTGTTCTAGACTTTTTTGCATGTTATGTAAGGATGATTTGTACTATTTTCTTTCCGAACTTTGATGAATGTCGTCCCTAAGTCGAAACCTGGCTTGAAATATATGCGGACAGCGTTGGATGGCTTCCTCGGACATCCTTGTCCGCGAACTCCCCCCTGTTGGACAGATACGGAAGCAAATTTGCGGTTCAGCATTGGAGATGTCCTAACCACTCGGACAACTTACCGCTTGTGACTTCTCACTTCTTTTTCTTCGTTTTATTGTTTTTAATATCGCAGAATGCCTTAGTTTTTTTGGAACAGTTTTAGTTTGATTTTTTCTTTTTCCTATTTGTTTTCCTTAATCATTTTTCCTTTTTCTTTACTTTAATTATTTCTTTCAAAATGCTTGAAATTTTTTGAGTTTAATGAAGTTTTTTTCAAAATCAATGAACTTTTTTAAAATTGGTGAACTTTTTAAAAATTTGATGGGTTTCTAAAATTTGATGGTTATATAACAAAAATCAATGAACATTTTTAATAATTCAATGATTTTTTTTAATTTGATTAAAAATATTCAAAATCGATGAACATTTTTTCAAAATCAATGAACTTTTTTCGACAATTTTTTCATAATCGATGAACTATTTTTCAAAATTGATGAACATTTTTTGACATTGATAAACTTTAAAAAAAATTTAATGAACTTTTTTAAAATCGATGAACTTTATCCAATCTTTTTTAACTTTTCCTAAAAAATGATGAAGTTTTTTCAAAATGCGTGAACTTGTTTTCAAATTTACGTTTCCTTTTTTTCAGATAATTTATGTTGGATATACTTTTATCATTTTACTAAACAAAAGGTTAACTAGCACTGCTTTCTGGTAGTAGACAACAAAACTAATTTGGTCTAGTGGTTAATGCGTTAGGCAGTCAACGTGTTGCGGTGCCGAGTTTGAGTACGTACGTCGTTCGCTCGCTCGTTACCCACCCTTCCATCGATCGATATGGCCCTAGCCCACGCGATCTCCCTCCCACCGATTTTCCTCCTCCCTACGAAAACCACCACCAGTTTTCATTTATCACCAGACCCACACGTCCCATGACCAGATAAACCGACCCTTCCATATAAGACACCAATCAAATCATATCGAACCTAGTACCAGCGATCCCATCCTTCCATATAAGACACCAAATCAAATCATGCCCAGAAATTCTATCTCTACTCCTAAAGAGGAAGTCTGCAGTCGTGATGGTCGGTTTGGTGTCGCTTCGTTTCGTTCGCTGGTCTCCACCTCCCACCGATCGAAGATAGAACGCATCATCCCATCGATTTCTTTCAAAAAAAAGAGCCCACCTGTCGTTTTCTTCTCTACTCCCCATCATCGATCAATCCAATTCCCTCACCACGTATGCCCCGTGCTGGTTTTTCTTCCCTCCCACGTCCTCCTCTCTAACCTGTTTTTTTAGCCCCTACTTTCCTTGTTACCACATATATTTTTATGGCTAATATCCCTACAAATCGTTACCTAATCAATTCGCTACCAAATAAAAAATCTCAAGATTCTCCAACACAAGGAAATAACCCCATGTTACCCAAGAAACAGACGCCATGGATTCCTATCGCCATCATCCATCTCCAGCATTGCAACAAACCTCGTACACCAGCCGAGCGTGAGGCAGCCGGCCATCACCCATCTGCATGATCACCTCCCAAGCATACTTCCTCGACACCGGGACGTCCTAGCTCAGGCGAGCCATCATCCATCCCCTGCATCGTCTTCCAAAGGACGTCCCAGCCCAGGCCAGCCGTCATCCATCCCCAACATCGTCTTCCTCCATGATCAGACCCCCCATCTTGAGCATTGAACGAAGGACGATGCGCCAAATCGATGTTGTCTCCCTCGTCGCTACATGGTAGCTCTCTGGAAAATCATCCCTGCATCATTGTCTCTCTCCAGCCATTTGTTGTTGTCGCTTCGCACTTGTCCAAGTAAGTATAGTTTCATACCTTCGTTTATAAGTTTGTGCTTTGACCTGAAAGAAACATGAAGTGATTATTTCGTAATCCATATAGCTAATTCACTAACATAGGAAGTTAGTGTCTGGGGGCTGGTGATAATAAACACAATAGTACTAACACCTGTTGTTATTACAAAGAGTCTTAAGACTACTAATACTTTTCATGTTGCTTCAGTATCATGTTGTTCTGTCATTTTTCGCCATCCTTGTATTTTGCTTCTTCTACAAAAGCATACATCACCAACAGAATTTGCTCTGTGCTGCATCAAAATATGGATTAATCATACGTTCAAATCTCCAAAATTCACAACAATATTCACTAACTACACGATTTGCGGGCATCTGTTACAGTTAAGTCCTTGACCCAACTACTACCAGTTTTATGAATTCAGAACTTAGTATTCAACACTTTTTTGTAGGCAAGGGTTATTCACTTACTTTCACGAACATAACAGTGCTTGCTTGAGGAAATTATTCACTTATACCTAAGCAAGGGTTACTCACTTGTACATGTGAGCTTTTATCACTGCTAGAGAAGAAGAATATGCATGGAGGATTATTAGCCAAATGCAGTTTTAACCTGTACGAGTAACATCTTATTAATCTACGGACTGGTTTATCTTTATGTAGCTGAATATGAAACATTTGCTAAGACATGCAGAAGTTGCAATAAAAAACATCCCCTGATAGTATTAACTCCGGCGATGTCTTATCCCAAGACCAAATGGTTCATATAAACACACAAAGATGAGCAGCTTATACAATACTAAAAAGCAACACACAAACACGCAGAGGCGGGAATGCCGAGATAGATTAACACCCAAGCTGAAGTCTGAGAGGAGTGCCCAACGCAGACAACGGGAGAAGGCTATGCGGAACACCCTGTGCTCTGAATCAATATCAATGGTTCCTTCAGATCTAGCTTATTCTGACGGGACAAAACAATATGTAATTTTTAGTATAATATCATACCTAGAATTTTTTTACTCACCTAATATTATATTATTGTGGGTTTCAGTTACTAAGCCAGGAAGAATCAAGTGGAATAGACAACAAATATGAAGTAGAGAAAGAGAATAGCATGCAGGCCACTGATTCCCAAGTGACAAAGACATGTTTTCTTTCCCAACTCTCCCAGATAATTCTAATTATATTATATCCTGCATAGGGATTATTCTTTGTAATGTTGCTCTCAGGAATTAACCTTCAATGAAATAAGTCAACAAATGCTGCCAGCTCGGGACGAGAAATTAGAACAAACGTCCGGCACAGAAGGGGCAGAAACTATAGGAGACAAGCTGGCAGAATCAAATGGAATAGCCGACAATGATGAAGTGGAGAAAAATAAGAGTACGCAGGCCACTGATTCCGAAGTGGCAATAGCATCTTTTCTTTTCCAACTATTTTTCAAATACTTCTATTGTAATTATATTATATCCTGCATACGGATTATTCTTTGTAATGTTGCTCTAAGGAATTAACCTTTAACGGAACAAGTCAACAAATGGAGTTAGTTCAGGATGAAGAATTAGTACAAAGGTCCGGCATGGAAGTGGCAGAAACTATAGGGGACAAGCTGGCAATGCACGTGCAGATAGGGAAGCCTATACGACTGCATAACAAACCTAGGAAAGAACATGACTATGTGGTGACTCCAGAAGGCACGGAACAAATCGTTCTATGCCCTGCTTTTGCTACATTTATTTTCTTTATTATTAATAAATGTTATTACTTCCATCATGATAGATTACGCCCACACCGGCGATGATTGGTCCGTGATTGAAAATATCAGATCTGAACCAAGCAATAAAAGAAACTTAGTGAGCATTGACGACACACATCTCAAAAGAAAATATTTAGTGCGTATTTTAACCGCCGGAGAATTCGTTGGCAACGAAGTACGTATATATAGCTTTATGACAAGACGATGCTATTTTAACATGAGTTTCTATTATCTCCTATAACCAAGGTGTGCAGTTGAAATTGTAGATCACAGACGCATACATACATTGCATTAGTGCTAGAGAGCATCTAACATATGAGGTATGGTGGAAGTGTGTTCTTGGAGAATGCATGCATCTCTAAGTTGATACGGAACTTTAGCTATCTGCATGATGACACACCAAGATGGGTATTAAAGAGAGCCAAAACTTATTTGGAACATTATATGGTGAGTTTCAGTTTCGTACATATTTTTATGAATTCAATCGAGGACGAATGTTTGTATAGATGGGATCTAAACTAACAAAAACACTTTTTTTAAGATATTCGTTCCAATAAACATGGAAGACTTTCATTGGTATCTAGCAGTTAAAAATACCACAAAACGATGTATCCAAGTGCTCGACTCGCTAGGCCTAGGACTTAACCGCGAAGACCTCACTGCTATGGTTAGTTATTAGCCCCACTGCCCCATCTTTTGATAAGATGATTTATGTTATTTTTCGCTTGTGATGCTAATACTTTGTCATTTATTCATGCAACAGCCGGAAGGACTAGAAAATGTATTCCAATTTGCATCACTTCAAATGGACTAAAATCTGATAAGTGGAAGGACCTAAACATCACAACATGGCCAAGGGAAGAGTGTATTAAGAGCATACTGCAGACAGATGGGTATACCTCCTAACTCAACGCAATCGACATTATGTGTTTTTTGTATGTCCCCATAGTTGCATTACAAAGGAAGTTTGTCCGCAATTAAGAATAAACTATGCATACGCACGTACCAAAAGTGCAAGATCATGGTATCCAAGCAGTCAATCTTTTAAGACTTTGAGCATTAGTATATGTGAAAGTATACATACTGACTATATGAGGATAATGCAACTGGATAACAAATGATGATTGAGAATGTGCATATAATTATTTAAAACTGAAAACACCTGGAGTACACCTGATCCATTCTAATTCTAAACACTAAAGAAGTTGCACTTCCTGCTTCCACAGTGCAGGTGCATTTGAATGTCTGTTTGTTAGAACTATGCACTTTTGGCATATCCTTCTTTTCATGTAGATATCCTAATATGTGAGAGCATCAATGATATTTTGTTGATCTATGATGAAGAGGTTTAGAATATATGCTTTTGCAGTATAATGCTTGTGGTGGGACATCTAAGAAATATTTAGAGTTGCTGGCGAAGGTAATCTGGGAGTTTGAATCAGTAAACAAATATGCCGATCACATCAACGAAATGTTCCATAGACAACTCCATGGATTTCTTAGAACAATAAAATTGCGAAATAATGCAGGCGTAAAAACAAAACATACTCTCCGATTCAGACTTGTTGCTCCCATCCTTTCGGCACCTCCTTCTTCTCCTTCGGGAAATCTGAACCATTAAGGGCCGCATCATCAAGACAGCCACCAACTAAGCAGATGATTTCTCATATAACAGTCTTGAAAGGGAACATTGTAACAGAAAACGCACTTTCTAAACATTAAATGTGACACTCATTCATGGTAACCACCATGACGAGCTTAATAGTATTATTACAAAAAGAATTGCCAGTTTTTATATTCATTTTTTTGAACCAGGCTAATCCCCTTTCCATTGCATAACAACGGAAATACAAATTGCTCCAGAACATCACAAGGACGAGAGAGAGAGAGGACGCACTGCCAGGAAACCCACCACATTCGCTTGCCACTGAAATGAATGCTATGGGACGAAAACCCGAACAGCGCCAAAAGTCTATCCTATTACAATGCCCGTCATTAGGGGCAAATAGCGGCAGGAAGTCTGAATAAGTTTTTATATTCAAATGTGAACTGTCATATCTGACCGTAGTATGCTTAAGAAATTGCAAATGCTACCTGATTAGTTAGTGTACGCATGATAGGCTTGCACTTCCTGTTCCATTTTAGCTCTTGAGAACCACATGACACTGAATTCCTCTTCTACTCCAACTTCCTTTCTTTTATGAAGATAATGTATCATCTGAAAGAAAAGATACTACATCATGTTAACTCTTGGATTCACTCACAACTAGAAGGTGCAGCAGTCTAGAGGAAAATAATTCTCAGTTAAATCAGCTTTTCTAACGAAGCCCTGTAACATAACAAATTTTGCAGAGTCTTGAAAAGGAACATTCATGGTGATTTCTCACTTAGGCGATGCACCTGGCGACTAACAGAATTGACGGGGAGGAGCAGACGGCGGGTTGAGAGAGATAGAGCCTTACCTGGACCCGAACGATCGCGCGGGAGAGGGTCGGGAGGCTATGGCGGCGAAGGCGAGGGCATCAGGAGGATGGAGGGGCCCAGCGTCGCCGACGAGTATGCCGAGCTCTAGCGCCTCCTCGAGCACTTCGGGGCTGGATTCGACGTAGAGTAGGGCGTGCGAGTCCCGCGCCTCCGCGTTCGCATCCGACGGCGCCTAGCGCTGGCGCGAGTGCCGAGCTCCAGTGCCTCCTTGGCCACTTTCGCGACCTGATTCGACATGAAGGGGAGGTGATGAAGGGAGGGGCGGCCTGCCAGGGAGCGCCGGCGGTGGTGACGGGAGGGGAGGCCTGACCAGATTCGGATGCGGTGGTGACGAAGGGGAGGGGCCGGTCTGAACAGGGAACGCCGGCTGTGGAGTGAGACGATGGGGAACGGGGCGGGTGGGCCACTATCCAGAGAGATGTGAGGGAGCAGTGTGAGAATGACTGACCTTTTTTTAATACTACTCCGTGTTAGGCAGTGACAGAGAGATTGTGAGTGATGGGGGCGTTGTTCAAACCAAAAACATTATCTGCTAAAAAAGCCATTCTTTCTGTCCTGCATGTGCGATTGACCTCACATTCTTAAAAAAATCAATTCTTTTTACCGTCATGATTATTTGATGATTTTAAATGTTTTTATATAAATATTATCTATAAATCTATAAAAATTGATAAATTTTTATTTAATGTTTGAATATATGTAAGTTCCATAATCATGCAGGTCATCTTGTGGTCGATGGATGTTAAATTTTATGAAGTAGTTTAAGAGATATTTTGTCTGACACTCCTACACAGATATTTATCGTTGTGTATCGTTATACTTATTCTATGTTGTATCACTAATTCAAAACTAATTTTGATTACTACTTTACGTGATCGTATGACAGATTTTAGAACAAACTAGCCGTCACTTTAGTGACTTGGAATTGAAGATAATATAAAAATCGAGACCTGGAAGATGATGAAAACAACATATATCCCACCGATTGTATGATTCTGGATAGACCCCCTAAGAACCTCAAAACGTCGAACACATTATTAGAAGTTGACCTCATCTCGCAGTTATTTATCCTTTCATCGTCTGTCAATCCAACAAACGATGACTTAATAGATGAACTTTGTTTAAATTTGAGACAGTAAAGAAACATATTAAAGAATGATGAATACATGAATATTATAAGACAAGTTAATTGCTCGTGCGTTGCAACAGATACATAATATTATAAGACTGAACTATGTAAGATTTAGTTGGAGAAATGGTATTAGATTATATGATTTTTATGATCTTATTTAGCTCAAAAAGAGCTAGAGGTCGTTACAAGCTGAGTACAAGTCATTTTCTATGACTTTACTTTGAACTTCACTTTGTTTGAGCTCACTTGTATTTTAGTATGAGCTGAGCTGAGTTGAGTCTAGGCCAACTCGTTCGAGCTCGACTCGTTTGCCACCCTAGCTGGATGGGGCTCGAATAGACATTCTATTAGATTAGCTCGTGACATCTGAAGTTTCTAATAGTATAATTTTTGTAGAAAATATATCTTGCATTATGTTGATCAAATCATCGATATAGGGATACACGTGGGCCTAATAAATCGAAAACGAGGTAGTATTAGAAAGACCGATATTCATATCATCAATACAATCATAAGTCGCATGCAACGTCCACGTGTTGAATTATAGTTTATTTGACTGGTACTAACTCCCCATATAATTTTATTAGCCCGTGGCAACACACGGGCATTCTACTAGTTACGATTAAGATTGATGTTTTTTTTCTCTTCATGTTTTCTTTTTGAGCACGTGACTGGGCCAGACTGCTAAGCACCGCTGGCGGGCGCCAGTAGCGCCAACTGGCGCTTAGAGCGTCGATTAGGGGCTCCCCACGGGAGCTATATCTCCCTATAGCTATAGCTATGGTGGTACCTCCACTCGTCTGAAACAGCCCGTAGCGTCATGTGAATGGGCCGGTCCAGTTGCGTGTTTTCACAACCGTGCGTTCGTTCGTTTGGTCCGGGCTGCTTGTTTCGGGGTTTAATTTATTTTTTCTTTTTTAGTTCTTCGTCGGGGGTTTTCCTTCATTATCCTTTGGTTTTTTCCTCAGTTTTCTCTGGTTTTTCTTTTTGCACTGGTTTTCCCTTGATATTCTTGCTTTTTTTCTTGGTTTCTTTTAGCACAAGTCTAAATTTTCCATACACATTGCGTACATTTTCTTAATACACATTTAAAAGTTTTCAAATACTCCTTTCGTAAAGAAATATAAGAGCATTTATATTACTACTTTAGTGATCTAAACATTTTTATATTTATTTACAGAGGGAGTATATGATTATATTTTTTAAATATATTTTTGATATCTATTTTGTTTTTCATACACATTATATATTTTTCGTATATATCAACCTCCGGAATATTTTTATACAGATAAATAATATATTTTAAAGTACATGATTAACATTTTTATATGTTGTTTACATGCATCTTCTACATTTTTTTATACGGTAAGAACATTTTTTATACATGTTTGAAATTTATTTAAATACTGATAAATTTTAAAATCATTATATCTACTTTTTTTCATAACATGTGTACATTTTTTGTATAGAATACAAACATTTTTATATACAATACAAACATTTTTATACATCTTAATTTTTTAATAACATCATAACATTTTCTTATTTTATGTTTTGATATCTACTTTTTTCATACATGTTGTAATTTTTTTATGTACACCAGGAACGTTTTTATAAATGTTTTACCTTTCTTATAAATGCATGATTAATATAATTTTTATTTATATTTTGATATCTACTTTTTCCAAACATGTTTTACGTTTCTCGTATACATTAGAAACAGTTTTCTGTACATGTTTAATATTTTTCAAATGCATGATTAATATTATTTTTAAATTATGTAAAGTGATTTTCCAAATATATATATATATATAAATGAAACGGAACCTAAAACGAAAAAAAAATGACAAAAACAAAAGAAAAACTAGCTCTTAAGGCCCCACGTGTTGGGAGAAACTATTCCTCAACCTACACACCGAATCCTATTTGGCGCCTTCAACGCCAAGAGTACTTAGCAGCGCCCACAGCTGCCCTTCGTGGGCCATAGCCCAGCACTCAGGGCCATTTCTTTTGGGCGACTTAAAAATAAGCTGCCTCTCCTCAGTTTAAAGAATAAGTCACTCCTTAAATTTATTGAGACTTCTAAATTAGTTATTTCGTAATTAATTTAAAAGCCCTAACATATAAGAAAGGCGGCTTATGGGATAAGCTGGGGAGGAGGCAACTTATTTCTTAAGCTGCCGAAAGAACTGGCCCTCAATGTGCGTGCTGGAACGTTTGACCATTGACCAGTTGACCATTACCTCATTGACTAATTGGCCATTCTCCCGTTGGACCGTTGACTTGTCCAAAAAAAGTTCATGTATACGAAAAAATGTTAGTGATTTTGAAAAAGTTCACGAAAAAAAGTTTGTGAATTTGAAAAATGTTTACGGATACCAAAAAAGTTTACGATTATGAATCTGAAAAATTCTAAACATCTGAAAAAGTTCATGATTTTAAATTCAAAGAAGTTTGCGAATTCAAAGTAGTTCATGCATCTGACAAAAGTTCAAGGTTCTAAATTCTTTTAAAAATGTGAATTCCAAAAAAAATCGTGCATCTAAAAAAAGATCATGATTATAATTTTGGAAAACAAAAGTTCACGAGTTCGTAAAAAGTACATGAATTTTAAAAGTTTGATTTTTTTTTAAATGTGCATGAATTTGAAATAAAAATCAAGATTGGAAAAAAATTGAAATAGAAAAAATGAAAAAAAAAGAGAAACACGAAAAAAAGGGGCCAAACAAACACATAAGATCCAGAAGAAAATAATCCTGGCCGAAAGCTATTCGATGCTTACCAAAGTTGGAAAATACCGAAACCGGAACGAGGTTTCCCTAAATTACTAGTTAATAGATACCCCTTGCAAAGGTCACTCCTATTTCCTTAAAGGCTCATTGTTGAGTATCGTGATTAGATTGAAAACATAGAATAGAGTAGAAAGTATTCTGACTTGTCTTATACTCCAAAAAGATCATGTACTCTACGTATATATACCATGAGGCTCAAGCAATAAACATCAACGATTCCACTAATCCTTTTATATCCCTTCTAACATGGTATCAGTCTAACCGATCCAACCCTAGCCGCCGCCCGCCGCTTTCGCTCTGCGCCGCCCCTGAGGCGCTCGGCCTCCATGACCGCCGTCGGGGGCCGCGCCGCCCGTATCTAGGGTTCGTCCGCCGGTCGTGTTGACCGGCTGCTCTAGAGAGTCTTTTTCGCGATCTTTTGATCCAGATTTTTCTCTCTCCCGCCGATCGCTTGGATCGACGTTTTTCTTTTTGGTTTTCCGATCTAAGATCGATTTGCGTCGCCCATCGCTGCCGTCGACTCCGCACCTCTACTTCGACACCGGCGCGACCACCCAACCTCTACTTCGACCCGGCGGCCTCACGCGACGAGGCGGCCCATCCCAGCCGTCATCCGCGCGTTTGTCCGCCCGTCGCCGCCCTGCTCCAACCGGGACTCCTGCATCACCACCCGCCTCCGCCGCGTCAGTACGGCTGCCTGCCGTATGCCATGTCGGCCCCGTCGTCGGCTGCTGGCTGCGTCGGGCTGGCCGGCTGACTCAGGCCGACTGCTCGGCTCGCCGGCTGCCTCGGGTCGGCTGCGCTCGTCCGTACGTCGGCCCACGCCGACCGTCGTCACGGGCTTCATCTCGGACTCCGCCGCTACTCCGCCTCCAACAAGCAGTGTCCCCGACCTCGCGCGTGGTCAGATTGATCACCTATCCGCGGGCTTCGCATCATCTACGCCGTGCGACCAATCTGGTTCGTCAGTTGTGCGCGCCTCCACAGGCCCCATGAAGACTGTCCCGAGTACAACGCACCCCTACACCGATTGAGCATCGGGCTGCCGCTACGTCGCCCTGTCGGGCCGCCGCGCCACCGCCCGGTGGTTCTCCCGACGGCTGCACCGGCTCGCGCGCCATCGCCGCGTCGCACCTTCAGGCCGTAGCGCCGTGGCACGCGGTCCCCGCGGTCACCCGAGGCCGTCCCCGCGGCTGCACCGATCCGTGCACCGCCACTACGCCGCCCCTTCGGGCCGTGGCGCCGTGGCACACGGTCCACGCTGCCGCCCCAAGTTCTTCCCGCCGTCGCCCCGACCCGCACGCTGCCATTGTGTCGCCCCTTCGGGTTGTAGCGCCGCGGCGCGCGGTCCACTCCGCCGTCCTCGCGCGTCGACTTCCACGTGGTATGCGTCATGCCGCCTCCCTTTGCGCGGGAACGCCACCGTCCGCGCCGGTCATTGTCACGCTGTTGGGTTCTCCTCGCCTACTTCGAGTACCACCGCCGTGCTCCTAACCTAGCCGCCGCCGCCTTCTCAGGCCGCTGCCGCCGCTCTGCTTCCTCGATGCCGCTGTTGCTCGCTCACCTGAGCCACGCCGCCCGTTCACCCCCTTCATCTTCTTCCAACACCAGCTCATCGCCACTATCGCCGTCATCTTCCCCGACCACTTCATCCACTCCGACCACAGCGGGCGACATCGGCCTTATGTCGATTGGCGCTGCAACCGTCGTCGAGTTCTTCTCTGCTAGCCCCTTGACATGGCATACAGCTCATGCAGGTCCCGGTCTACGCATGCCCGGTGCTGGCAATGCCGACGCGTGCCCTCGTCCACGATGTATCCCCGGGCCTCGCAAACCTGGAGCGGCGCATCGTTAACATCGACTTCGTTCGTCTACGCATGCCCGGTGCTGAAAACACCGGTGCGTGCCTTCGTCCATGATGTCTCCCCGGGCTTGGCAAACCCGGCGCGACGCCTCGTCAACAATGTCTTCTTTCCGGCGCACCACTACTTTGAGACCACTGCGCCCATGACTAACTCGGCACCTGCTTGCGCCTGCGGCTCCACGGCGACTACCTCGACATCGGCCACCCCGATTCGACATCGACCACAGCGTTCTTCGCATGGCTACCTTGACCACGGTCACACCACCCACAATCTCGGCTACCTCGACGACGAAAAATAGGGCTACCACCCTTGCTTGAGCAACCTCGTCGGTTTCCACTCCAGCCACGACTTCTGCAATGCATCGACCGTTACGACTATGGAGGGGATGTCCATCAGCTTACCTTTGGATTCTTCTCCAGTCTCACCATCTACGTCGCTACCGTTGTGACTGCGTGTGGATGTCGAGTATCGTGATTAGATTGGAAACATATGATAGACTAGGAAGTATTTTGTCTTGTCATGTACTCTAAGAACATCATGTACTCCTATATATATGCCCACTAGGCTCAAGCAATAAATATCAACGATTCCACCAATCCCTCTCCATCCCTTCTAACACTATCAAGTGGCAACCTGGGAGTTTTCCCTTTTTTCCATAAAATCATTTTCAAAATTTTTTATCTCTTGAACCATGCGCCTAAATTCCGAACCATTTTCATTGTTGGATTCCTCGTGTCGATATCTTTGAAACTCTATCTCGCGTTAATATGTTTCGATGAAAAATCCAAAAAATGATAGAAAAAAAACATAGCCAGGAACATGTTTTATTTTATTTTTACCTTTTTCCTTTTCTGATAGGCAGAGTTGTGCTTCTCAAGGAAGCAAATTTGTGCCTCTCATGAAACAAGGAAACATGTGTTTTTCCTTTCCAAGAGCCACAGTTGTGCCTCTCGCAGAATTATATTTGTGCCTCCATAAAAAGCAAATATGTGTCTCTCGTGGAAGCAAAAAAAAAAGTGTTTTTTCCTTTTCTGAGAGGCGCAACTATGGCTCTCACGGAAGCAAACTTGTGTCTACACAAGAAGCAAACCTTGGCCTCTCGTGGAAGAAAAAAAACACTTTTTTTTCCTTTTTCGAGAGACAGAGCAGTGCTTCTCGTGGAAGCAAATCGGTGCCTCCATGAGAAGCACATATATGTCTCTTGTGAAAGCAAAACATATTTTTTTTCTCGCAGGAAAACCGAGCGAAACAGAAAAGCCGAAAAAAAATTTTATTTGAACCCCGAAAATGCATACAAAAAATAAAAATAAAATCCTGAGAGAGCGTCCCAAGGGCACGCTCTCAGCCCATCAAAATTAACCATCGAGAGACTCCGGCAAGGGGTACCCTTTAGTTAGTTGCTCTCAACTAGAGCTTCGTGTTGGTTTAGCAACTTATATGGGCCAACCCATATAAAATCAGTTGCATGAGGTGGGTGTGCGCTTTGTACCATTAACGCTGTGATGGGCACTGTAAGCACCAAATAGGATCTGAGATAAAACAAGAACCCCCATGTACCCCCTCCCCCGTGCATGATTTAGGTCGGCCAAAGTCCGGGGAGGGGCTCCCCAATTTTGTTTACGTTTTGTTTTTCATTTTTTTCCTTTTCTTCTTGTTTGGCATTTCAAAAAATATTCAGGATTTCAAAAGAAGTTTAGAAATTCAAAAATGTCCAGGAACTTGAGAAATGTCCAAAACTCCGAATGGACTTCGTAATAAAAAAATGTTCATGATTTTGAAAATATTGTTTGGGAAATCAAAGTATGTACAGATTCAAAAGAATGTTACTGATTTTGAAAACAAATTGCGTATTCCAAAAATATTCGTGAATTTGACAACTACTCGTGAATTAAAAAATATTCACAATTTTGAGAAAAATGTGCGGGAAATCAAAAAATCTCCTTGGATACCAAAAAAAATCACATATTCGAAATTTCGTGGTCTTCAAAAAATATTTGTGAATTAAAAATTCACAATTTTGAAAAATGTTCGACAAATCATAAATTAATCATGGATTCAAAATAGGTCTGCATATTAAATAAAATCATGATTGCAAAAAATGTTTGAAACATCATAAAATGTTTGCAGATTCAAAAGATGTTCGTGATTTTCCAAAAATTCCAATTCAGAAAATGTTCGTAAATTCATAAAATATTTGATTTCTTCGCGGGCTAAGCAGACCAGTCAAATTCCTTTCCAAAGCCCACCTCATTGAGTTCTCTGTCATCTTCTGAAGATTTTAGATACCCCAAGAACGCTGAAAAATTCCATGCCCAAATTGTTGATTGTTCTTTGAATAACTCTTAATGACTGCCAGAGAATGAAGAATTTCAGAAAATTGGTGACTTATCCAGGCATGATTCCCGTGAACTTTCTGATGCAAGCTGATCAATAACTCGCGGTCAGTCATCACATGAGGTGCTTCATACTTAGGCAAATCTTGCTGAGAGGGATTTGCGCATTATGTCTGTGACATAGTTTCTTCACCAGTATATGTGGATGCAGGCTGACGAATTTGGCAATCCAATGGTCTAGAGCCTTCATCCATGACACTTTTGCCTTTGCGAGGAACCGAGGAAATTGTGCTTTGAAGAATTTCGACCGGCGGAAGAGAACAATGGTGATTCTTGCCATCAACACGATATGGGATATTTGCTCTGGTGCGAATAAAGTGTATTATCCATGGAGCATATGGTTTAGTTCATATGATGCTTGAGCAGCAGCAACCAAAGTCATCAAGACAAATAAAGAGTGTCAAATGGTATAGACTGACTGACATGAAACATCATGTTCTTCATAATGCCCACAACTTCTTCGGTTTCTGAATTATAGCCTTTGGTTGGGCACAGAGGCTTGGCCCAAATGTGATACAACGTCCGAGGCACATAGAGCAAATTTTTCATGAGGAATTTGGTGGGGTTCTTCTCCACCTTCAGACAGAGGCGTCATCAATATTTTCATCAGATCAGGGCGAAAAGGTGATGCATCATACAAACTTGGTGCATCTGAAGGAGGAATCAACAAGGGTGTTGCCCGAAGCAATTCACTGACTGTGGCTTTTGTGATGAGTGTTTTCAGTCATCCAGTCATCACCCATGGTGAAGAATCTTCGTCATTCCTAGATATGTGTAATGTAGCATGAAATTGAATGATAATTTTTTTCATTCTAGCCACACAAATCATTGCATGAGTTGAGGATAACAAAAGTATGAAGTGCTTGAAGAACGGGTTCAAAACATTGAATTTCTTCCATGTCGATATGAGGAATATTATAAGTTTTACAGTGGTTGGCATTTTTGTCGTTCGTTCGTTCAGGTTGATCTAACGGTGATAAAATAGTTAGTACTGGTTAGTACTACTTCATAAGTACTCCAAAGTACTGATATCTATGGGGTCGGTACTCAAATTTGTGTGGTCCCTTCTCTTAATTGAAGGGTAAATTAGTCCATATTTTTTCCCGAAACCGCCCCTCGTGTCGGCCAATCCAGAACCGCCGCCGCCTCCCTCTCCTCTTGCATTGCACCTCTTATCCTCTTCCATTGTCACACCCGCTGCCCTCTCCTCTTCCATTGTCACACCACCACCGATCCCCTTCTCCTCTTTCATTGTCACACCGTCGGCGTGTTGGAAATATGCCCTAGAGGCAATAATAAAGTGGTTATTATTATATTTCCTTGTTCATGATAATCGTTTATTATCCATGCTATAATTGTACTGATTGAAACTCAAATACATGTGTGGATACATAGACAACAACATGTCCCTAGTGAGCCTCTACAGGACTAGCTCGTTGATCAAAGATGGCTATGGTTTCCTAGTCATAGACATGAGTTGTCATTTGATAACAGGATCACATCATTGGGAGAATGATGTGATGGACAAGACCCAAACTATGAACGTAGCATATGATCGTGTCAAGTTTATTGCTATCGTTTTCTGCATGTCAAGTATATGTTCCTATGACCATGAGATCATGCAACCCACTAACACCGGAGGAGTACCTTGTGTGTACCAAACGTCACAACGTAACTGGGTGACTATAAAGGTGCTCTACAGGTATCTCCGAGGGTGTCTATTGAGTTGGCATGGATCAAGACGGGGATTTGTCACTCCGTATGATGGAGAGGTATCTCAGGGCCCACTCGGTAATACAGTATCACAATGAGCTTGCAAGCAATGTGACTAATGAGTTAGCCACGGGATCTTGTATTACAGAACGAGTAAAGAGACTTGCCAGTAACGAGATTGAACTAGGTGTGGAGATACCAACGATCGAATCTTGGGCAAGTAACATACCGACAGACAAAGGGAACTGCATACGGGATTAGCTGAATCCTTGACATCGAGGTTCGACCGATAAGATCTTCGTAGAATATGTGGGTACTAATATGGACATCCAGGTCCCGCTATTGGTTATTCACCGTAGAGGTGTCTCGGTCATGTCTGCATAGTTCTCGAACCCGCAGGGTCTACACACTTAACGTTTGGTGACGATATAAGTATAGTTGAGTCATTATGGTGGTTACCAAAGGTTGTTCGGAGTCCCGAATGAGATCCCGGACATGACGAGGAACTCCGGAATGGTCCGGAGGTGAAGATTGATATATTGGACGAAGGGTATTGGAGTCCGAAATTGTTCCGGGGGTACCTGGTGATGACCAGCATCACCGAAAGGGGTTTCGGGGGGCCCCCGCAAGTGTTGGGGGGCCCCATGGGCCAAGGGGAGGGGGCAAACCAGCCCACTAAGGGGCTGTGCGCCCCCTCACCCTTTCCCACATAACCAGAAGGGGTGGGGGTGCCCCCCTAGGGCAGCCATCCCCTTTGCCTTGAGGGCCAAGGCTCCCGGGGGGGAGGCGCACCAAAACCCATCTAGGGTTTCCCCCTGGTGGCCGCCCCCCCCCCCAGGGAACCCTAGGGCGCCCCTCCTCCTCCCTTCCCCCTATATATAGATGAGGAGAGGGAGGGCAGCCGCACCCTCATACGCCACGGCACTGCCCCTCCTCTCCCTCGTAGCCTTCTTCCTCTTCGTTGCGCTTAGCGAAGCTCTGCTGAGATTCCGCCACCACCACCACCACCACGCCGTCGTGCTGCCGGAGGACTCGAGCTACTACTTCACCATCGCTCGCTGGATCGAGGAGGTGAAGACGTCATCAAGCCGTACGTGTGTTGAACGTGGAGGTGCCGTTCGTTCGGCACTTGGATCGAAGTTCGCGGGACGGATCGTGATTGGACCGCGAAGACGTTCGACTACATCAACCGTGTTTCTTAACGCTCCGCTTAGCGATCTACAAGGGTATGTAGATGCAATCTCTCCTCTCGTAGATGGTCATCTCCTAGATTGATCTTGGTGAGCGTAGAATTTTTTTTGTTTCCCATGCAACGTTCCCCAACAGTAGTATCAGAGCCAGGTCTATGCGTAGATGACATCACGAGTAGAACACAAAGGAGTTTGTGGGCGTTGATATTCAGATTGCTTCGTTCCTTAGTCTTTTCTTGATTCGGCGGTATTGTGGGATGAAGTGGCCCTGACCAACTTTACATGTCCACGTACATGAGACCGGTTCCGTCGACAGACATGTGACTTTGTTGCATAAAGATGGCTGGCGGGTGTCTGTCTCTCCCACCTTAGTTGAATCGGATTCGACAAAGGCGGTCCTTGTAGAAGGTTAAATAGCAACTTGCATATCACCGTTGTGGCTTTGCGTAGGTAAGAATTGTTCTTGCTAGATACGCATAGCAGCCACGTAAAACAGACAACAATTAGAGGACGTCTAACTTGTTTTTGCAGGGTATGTTGTGATATGATATGGCCAAAGACATGATGAGATATATTTGATGTATGAGATGACCATGTTTTGTAATAGTTTATCACGACTTGCATGTCGATGAATACGGCAATCGGCAGGAGCCATAGGGTTGTCTTTAAGTATTGTATGACCTGCGTGTCAATCATTAAACGCTATATAATGCTTTACTTTATCGCTAAGCGATAGCAATAGTAGTAGAAGCATGGTTGGCGTGACAACCCCGATGGCGACACGATGATGGAGATCATGGTGTCATGCCGGTGACGATGGAGATCATGCCGGTGCTTTGGAGATGGAGATCAAAAGCACAAGTTGATGGCCATATCATGTCACTTATGATTTGCATGTGATGTTAATCCTTTTATGCATCTTATTTTGCTTAGGACGACGGTAGAATTATAAGGTGATCCCTCACTAAAATTTCAAGATAAAATTGTGTTCTCCCCAAGTGTGCACCGTTGCCAAAGTTCGTCGTTTCGAAGCACCATGTGATGATCAGGTGTGATAGACTCTACGTTCGCATACAACGGGTGCAAGCCAGTTTTGCACATGCGGAACACTTGGGTTAAACTTGACGAGCCTAGCATGTACAGACATGGCCTCGGAACACAAGAGACCAAAAGGTCGAGCATGAGTCATATAGTAGATATGATCAACATGGAGATGTTCACCATTGAAACCACCTCATCTCACGTGATGATCGGACTTGGGTTGGTGAATTTGGATCATGTTGCACTCGGACAACCGGAGGGATGTTGATTTGAGTGGGAGTTCTTAGGTAATATGATTAATTGAACTCATTTATCATGAACAATAATCTAAGTTATCTTTGCAAATCTATGTTGTAGATCAATGGCTCGCGCAGTAGCTCCCCTGAATTTCAATGCGTTCCTAGAGAAAGTTAAGCTGAAAGATGATGGAAGTAACTTTGTGGACTGGCCCGTAATCTAAGGATTATCGTCATGGCTGCCCAAAAGGCTTATGTCCTTGATGCACTGCTTGGTGTGCCACCCCCTCCAGCGACTGTGGATGTTGTGAACGCCTGGCAGTCACGTGTTGATGACTACTCAATAGTTCAGTGCGCCATGCTGTATAGCTTAGAGCTGGGACTTCAAAGGCGTTTTGAACGTCATGGAGCATATGAGATGTTCCAGGAGTTGAAGTTTATCTTTGAGAAGAATGCCCGGATCGAGAGGTATGAGACCTCCTATAAGTTCTATGCCTGCAAGATGGAGGAGAACGGGTCTGTCAGTGAGCACATACTCAGAACCTCTGGGTACTACAACCGTCTGGCTGAGTTGGGAGTTGAGCTCCCGCCAGAGGCTGTCAATGACAGAGTTCTTCAATCGCTACCACCTAGCTACAAGAGCTTTGTGTTGAACTATAACATACAAGGGATGAACAAGTCAGTCTCCGAGCTGTTCGTGATGCTGAAAGTCGCTGAGTCAGACATCCAGAAGGAGCATCAAGTGTTGATGGTGAATAAAACCACTAGTTTCAAGAAAGGCAAGGGAAAGAAGGGAAACTTCAAGAAAGGTGGCAAAGCAGTTGCTCCTCCCGTGAAGAAACCCAAGGCTGGACCCAAGCCGGAGACTGAGTGCTTCTATTGCAAGGGAACTGGCCACTGGAAGTGGAACTGCCCCAAGTATCTGGCCAACAAGAAGGGGGCCAACGTCAACAAAGGTATATATGATATACATGTTATTGATGTGTACCATACCAACTCTCGTTGTAGTGCCTGGGTATTTGATACCGGTTCGGTTGCTCACATTTGCAACTCAAAGCAGGAACTACGGAATAGACGGAGGCTGGCAAAGGAAGAAGTGACGATGCGCGTGGGAAATGGTTCCAAGGTTGATGTGATCGCCGTCGACACGCTCGCTCTTCGATTACCATTGGGATTAGTGACGAACCTAAATAATTGTTATTTAGTGCCTGCGTTGAGCATGAACATTATATCTGGATCTTGTTTAATGCGAGACGGTTACTCATTTAAATCAGAGAATACTGGTTGTGCTATTTATATGGGTAATATCTTTTATGGTCATGCACCCGTTATGAGGGGTTTATTCTTATTGAATCTCGATAGTGATGATACACATGTTCATAAAATTGATGCCAAAAGATGTAGAGTTGATAATGATAGTACCACTTTCTTGTGGCAGTGCCGCTTAGGTCATATTGGTGTAAATCGCATGAAGAAACTCCATGCTGATGGACTTTTGGAGTCGCTTGATTTTGAATCACTTGACACATGCGAACCATGCCTCATGGGCAAGATGACTAAAACCCCATTTTCCGAAACAATGGAACGGCCAACTGACTTGTTGGAAATCATACATAATGATGTGTGCGGTCCGATGAGCGTTGACGCGCGCAGTGGATATCGTTACTTTCTCACCTTCACCGATGACTTGAGTAGATATGGGTATATTTACTTAATGAAGCATAAGTCTCAAACGTTTGAAAAGTTCAAGCAATTTTAGAGTGAAGTTGAGAATCATCGTAACAAGAAGATCAAATTCCTATGATCCGATCGAGGGGGAGAATATCTGAGTTATGAGTTTGGCAATCACTTAAGACAATGTGGAATTATTTCACAGTTGACGCCACCTGGAACACCACAGCGTAATGGTGTGTCCGAACGTCGTAATCATACCTTATTGGATATGGTGCGTTCTAGGATGTCTCTTGCCGATCTGCCACTATCATTTTGGGGTTATGCATTAGAGACAGCTGCATTCACTTTAATAGGTCACCATCTAAGTCCATGGAGACGACACCGTATGAATTGTGGTTTGGCAAGAAACCTAAGTTGTCGTTTCTTAAGGTTTGGGGCTGCAATGCTTATGTCAAAAGGCTTCAGCCGGAAAAGCTCGAACCCAAAGCGGAATAATGCATCTTCATAGGATACCCCAAAGAGACGGTTGGGTATACCTTCTATCTCAGATCCGAAGGCAAAGTGTTTGTTGCTAAGAACAGGTTCTTTCTCGAGAAAGAGTTTCTCTCGAAAGAATTGAGTGGGAGGAAGATAGAACTTGATGAGGTTGTTGAACCTTTACTTCAACCAGAGAGTAGCGCAGCACAGAAAGATGTTTCTGTGGCACCTACATCAGTTGAAGAGGAAGCTAATGATGATGATCATGAAGCTTCGGATCAAGTTACTATCGAACCTCGTAGGTCGACAAGGGTACGTACAGCTCCTGAGTGGTACGGTAACCCTGTCTTAGAGGTCATGGTGTTGGACAACGGTGAACCTACGAGCCATGGAGAAGCGATGGTGGGCCCAGATTCTGACAAATGGTTAGAGGCCATGAAATCCGAGATGGGATCCATGTATGAAAACAAAGTATGGACTTTGGAAGTATTACCTGAAGGGCGAAAGGCCATTCAGAATAAATGAATCTTTAAGAAGAAGACGGATGCGGACGGTAATGTCACCATCTATAAAGCTCGACTTGTGGCAAAGGGGTTTTCACAAGTTCAAGGAGTTGACTACGATGAGACTTCCTCAGCCGTAGCGATGCTTAAGTCCGTCAGAATCATGTTAGCAATAGCTGAATTTTTCAATTATGAAATCTGGCAGATGGATGTCAAAACAGTGTTCCTTAATGGTTTCCTTAATGAAGAGTTGTATATGATGCAACCGAAAGGTTTTGTCGATCCAGAGAATGCTGACAAAGTGTGCAAACTCCAGCGATCCATTTATGGACTGGTGCAAGCATCTCGGAGTTGGAATCTTCGCTTTGATGAGGTGATCAAAGCGTTTGGGTTTATACAATTTTTTGGAGAATCTTGTATTTACAAGAAAGTGAGTGGGAGCTCTATAGCGTTTCTAATATTATATGTGGATGACATATTGCTGATTGGAAACAATATAGAACTTTTGGAAAACATGAAGGAATATTTGAACAAGAGTTTTTCAATGAAGGACCTAGGAGAAGCTGTTTTCATATTAGGCATCCAGATCTATAGAGATAGAATGAAGCGCTTAATAGGACTTTCACAAAGCAAATACCTTGATAAGATTTTGAAGAAGTCAAAATGGATCAGTCCAAGAAGGGGTTCTTGCCTGTTTTGCAAGGTGTGAAGTTGACTAAGACTCAATGCCCAGCGACTACAGAGGATAGAGAAAAGATGAGTGTCATCCCCTATGCTTCTGCCATAGGCTCTATCATGTATGCGATGCTGTGCACAAGATCGGATGTCAGCCTTGCCTTAAGTATGGCCGGAAGGTTTCAAAGTAATCCAATAATGGATCACTGGACAGCGGTGAAGAATATCCTTAAGTACCTGAAAAGGACTAAGAAAATGTTTCTCGTTTATGGAGGTGATCAAGAGCTCGTCGTAAAGGGTTACGTCGATGCAAGCTTTGACACTGATCCGGATGACTCTAAGTCTCAGACCGGATACATATATATTCTAAATGGGGGAGCGGTAAGCTGGTGCAGTTCCAAGCAAAGCGTGGTAGCTAATTCTACATGCGAAGTGGAGTACATAGCTGCCTCAGAGGCAGCAAAGGAAGGTGTCTGGATGAAGCATTTCATGATAGATCTTGGAGTTGTGCCTAGTGCACTGGACCAAATGACTCCGCTCTGTGACAACACTGGTGCCATTGCTCTGGCCAAGGAACCAAGGTTTCACAAGAGGACCAGACACATAAAGCGACACTTCAACTCCATCCGTGATGCAGTCAACGAGGAGGACATAAACATTTGCAAAGTACATACGGATCTGAATATTGCAGATCTGTTAACTAAACATCTTCCACGGGCAAAACATGATCAACACCAGAACTCTATGGGTGTTAGATTTATTACCATGTAATGCTAGATTATTGACTCTAGTGCAAGTGGGAGACTGTTGGAAATATGCCCTAGAGGCAATAATAAAGTGGTTATTATTATATTTCCTTGTTCATGATAGTCATTTATTATCCATGCTATAATTGTATTGATTGGAAACTCAAATACATGTGTGGATACACAGACAACAACATGTCCCTAGCGAGCCTCTACAGGACTAGCTCGTTGATCAAAGATGGCTATGGTTTCCTAGTCATAGACAAGAGTTGTCATTTGATAACGGGATCACATCATTGGGAGAATGATGTGATGGACAAGACCCAAACTATGAACGTAGCATATGATCGTGTCAAGTTTATTGCTATTGTTTCCGCATGTCAAGTATATGTTCCTATGACCATGAGATCATGCAACTCACTAACACCGGAGGAGTACCTTGTGTGTACCAAACGTCACAACATAACTGGGTGACTATAAAGGTGCTCTACAAGTATCTCTGAGGGTGTCTGTTGAGTTGGCATGGATCAAGACTGGGATTTGTCACTCCGTATGACGGAGAGGTATCTCAGGACCCACTCGGTAATACAGTATCACAATGAGCTTGCAAGCAATGTGACTAATGAGTTAGCCACGGGATCTTGTATTAAAGAACGAGTAAAGAGACTTGCCGATAACAAGATTGAACTAGGTATGGAGATACCGACGATCGAATCTCGGGCAAGTAACATACCGGTAGACAAAGGGAACTGCATACGGGATTAGCTGAATCCTTGACATTGAGGTTCGGCTGACAAGATCTTCGTAGAATATGTGGGAACTAATATGGACATCCAGGTCCCGCTATTGGTTATTGACCGTAGAGGTGTCTCGGTCATGTCTGCATAGTTCTCGAACCCGCAGGGTCTACACACTTAATGTTTGGTGATGATATAAGTATAGTTGAGTCATTATGGTGGTTACCGAAGGTTGTTCGGAGTCCCGGATGAGATCCCGGACGTGATGAGGAACTCTGGAATGGTTCGGAGGTGAAGATTGATATATTGGATGAAGGGTATTGGAGTCCGGAATTGTTCCGGGGGTACCGGGTGATGACCAGCATCATCGAAAGGGGTTTCGAGGGGCCTCGGCAAGTGTTGGGGGGCCCCATGGGCCAAGGGGAGGGGGCAAACCAGCCCACTAAGGGGTTGTGCGCCCCCCTCACCCTTTCCAACGTAACTAGAAGGGGTGGGGGCGCCCCCTAGGGCAGCCACCCCCTTTGCCTTGGGGGCCAAGGTTCCCGGGGGGGAGGCGCACCAAAACCCATCTTGGGTTTCCCCCTGGTGGCCGCCGGCCCCCCCTAGGGAACCCTAGGGCGCCCCTCCTCCTCCCTTCCCCCTATATATAGATGAGGAGAGGGAGGGCAGCCGCACCCTCATACGCCACAGCGCTGCCCCTCCTCTCCCTCGTAGCCTTCTTCCTCTCCGTAGCGCTTAGCGAAGCTCTGCTGAGATTCCGCCACCACCACCGACACCACGCCATCGTGCTGCCGGAGGACACGAGGTACTAATTCACCATCACTCACTGGATCAAGGAGGTGAAGACGTCATCAAGCCATATGTGTGTTGAACGCGGAGGTTCCGTCCGTTCGGCACTTGGATCGGAGTTCACGAGACGGATCGTGATTGGATCACGAAGACGTTCGACTACATCAACCGCGTTTATTAACACTTCCTCTTAGCGATCTACAAGGGTATGTAGATGCAATCTCTCCTCTAGTAGATGGTCATTTCCAAGATTGATCTTGGTGAGCGTAGGAAATTTTTTGTTTCCCATGCAACGCTCCCCAACACGGCTATCTTTGCTCGTCTCCTCTTCCACATCCACCCCCTCTTCCATCCAAGACAAAAACTCGATGGAGGAAGAGCTCATGCAGATCGCCGGTGGTGAGAAGTACAACTTTGCCGTGAGGATGGAGGAGAAGATCCTGCAGATCGCCAGCGGCGACGAGGTGAAGTTACGCAGGCTCAGGGAGATCGTCTCCTGGTTTCAGTACCCGAGGCAGTTAGCGGCCGCACAACAGAGGATGCATCCATATATGTTGAAGAGAGAGAGGGTTGTAGTCTCCACATCACTGGAGCGGTTCCACATCGAATACCTCCTTTGGGCCATGGAGCAGTTGGATTCCCCGAGGGCGGGGACGAGGATTCGGTGGTGGAACTATCGCTCCAGGATCGAGAAATCAGAGGAGCGAGAACCGAGCATCTATATGATTCCGCTTGAGATCTTGCCATGGGATCCTGTTCGGAGGAGCCTTCGTCGAGCAACCATAGGAGGAGGAAGAGATATGTGCCGATGTTGCTTCCCGCCGCTCTCCACGGTTCCCTCGCCGTTCCACTCGTCTCATGGGGCGGTGGTCTACGGTCGAGGAGTAGTAAAGGTATGAGTAAGCTTCCCCACTCCTAATCTTTCTACTGCTCATGCTTTCAGTCGTGGTGGTAGTGATCATAATAGTTCAGAGAGGGAATTCTAGATGGCATTTTAATCTCAATAAATTGCATGAAGATTTGAGTACATGCTTTTGGGGGCTGGATTATGATGTATATGAACCCTAGGCAAAATTTGTACTGTTGTAGTGGTAGAATTTGATGTATATGAACCCTAGGCAAAATTTGTAGTCTTTTTAGTGCAAGATTTAGATGTATATTAACATTAGGCAGAAATATGTCTGTTAAGTTAATTGAATTTGTTAAGTGTTCTTGTATCTGTTCAACTGCACTTCTACTCCAATCCATAGCCTCTGGATGGCAGCGTAATTAGTTGCAAAGAATAAATTACGTTTGAGTATTGCGAGTTCAGTAGACAGTGGTAGACTCTGGGTACACACTGAAATATTTGAAAACTGCAAGTTCAGTAGAGACAGGTAGACACTGAAATATTTCAGCAGTGCAATTTCAGTACACACCGGTAGACACTGAAATATTTCAGTACTGCAAGTTCAGTACATAGTTGTAGATCCTGAAATATTTTAGTAGTGTAGTTTCAGTACACACAGGTAGACACTGAAATATTTTAGTAGTGCAGCTTCAGTAGAGACAGGTAGACACTGAAATATTTCAGTAGTGCCCTATCGGTGATCTCCCGTTAAAATATTTAGGGCTTCCTAATGATAGAAAAATAACTAGAAATAAGCACTGAAATACTTTTGGTAGGGATGTTGGCTTACTCATGTTGCAGTGCTGTATAGCCTTTTGCTTCACTTCCTGTAAGTGTTTCTTGCATGTGCTATGGACTACATTCTGTTTACTCTCATCACAGCAGTGATTTTGCATCTTGCAAAAGTCATATTAATTCAACATTGACTTATATGAACTTGGTATTCAAATTGGTATCCTAGATTTGTTGTGACAGATTTCCTTGTCATCTTCAAATGACCATACTGTCATTTTTCCAATACCAAATGTATTCAATTTGAAATTTTCAATTATTTATATGCTAAAGGTGGGAGCATGGATAGGTTGCTGAAGATGCTGGGCCTCACAATAAAAATCCCTTGCACAACCTCAACATTAGAAGTTGTTTTGCATTTCTAGTTGTGTCAGTATTTCATGTTTTGTATTTGAAGACCAGAAGTTGTTTTGCATTTCTAGTTGTGTTAGTATTTCATGTGATGTATTTGAAGACTAGAAGTTGTTATGCATTAGAAGTTCAATCAGATAATTGTAGTACCTGCAGTCTGTGATTTGTGTTTTCTGTTTTGTATTCTGGTGTGTGTGCATGTATGTGTGGGATCAAAATCAAATATGGTTCTGATTCGTGTTTTGATGGCCTTGATGCTAAGTTAAGTACATGCTGGTAACACTGATCAGAGGGAAGGCGGTGCTGGTGGGAGGCGGTAGTCAAATATTTTAGGGTTTTATCATCGTGAAAACCATAGAAAATCCATACAACGTCGAAAATAAATGGAACTTGTCATGGATGCTTCTCATGTTGGTACAACGGTGTAGAAAGAATTTAGGTCCATTTGAAGCATGTCCAAAAAAATCCGTCCTTCCAGACGGACCCTTACCTCCTACCCGAACAACCTCCGGTGAAGAAGGTCAACCTTGGTCATCTTAAGAACGACACCAAAATTTTTCCACACAAAATTTGAACGAGTTCCGACAACGTGCACACGCCGCGTCACGTTCTGGAAGTATTTTAGGCTTTTATCGTCGCTAAAACCCTAGAAAATCGATACAATGTCGAAAAAGAATGACACTTGGCATGGATGCTTCTCACGTTTGTACAAGGTTGTAAAAAAAATTGGGTCCATTTGAGGCATGTTGAAAAAAACACGTCCTTCGAGACAAACCCTTCCCTCCTACCCGAACGGCCTCGGGTGAAGAAGGACAATTTTTGGTCATCTTCAGAACGACACCAAAATTTTCCAGCAAGTGGGCATGGCCACCGAAGTGGTCCACGCAAAATTTGAATGAGTTTCGACAAAGTGCACACGCCGCGTCACAGCCGGGAAGTATTTTAGGCTTTTATTGTCGCTAAAACCCTAGAAAATGCATACAACGTCTAAAAACAATGAAACTTGGCATGGATGCTTCTCACGTTTGTACAAGGCTGTAAAAACAAATTGGGTCCATCTGAAGCATGTCGAGAAAAACCCATCCTTCGAGCCGGACCCTTCCCTCCTACCCGACGGCCTCCGATGAACAAGGTTAATTTTTGGCCATCTTCAAAATGACACAAAAATTTTCCAGCAAGTGGGCATGCCCACCCCAGTGGTCCACAATGTGCGCATGTTGTGTCACCTCCGAGAAGTATTTGAAGCATTTTATCATTGCAAAAACCTTAGAAAATCCATACAAATACCGACAACCTTACCAAACAAGTCATGCTTGCTTCGCATGTTGATACAAAGATGTAGAATTTTTTTGGGTCCATTTACATCATGTCCAGCAAGTATTTTTGTAGGTGCTCCGTGTGTGTGAATGACATGTGGGATCCACATGTTAAAACCCCAGAGGCAAAAAAGTGGGATTGATCAACTGCCCCAAGGAGTTTCGAACCAGGGCCATCAATACGTGAACGGGAGGGTGTAACCGCTGGGTTTTCGACATAACTTACGCCCACTACTTTAAGATATTTATTTACCTCTGATCTGTGTGTCTCTGAGAAGTGGGACCCATCTATCATTTCTACCCGAAGCTGGGGTCCAAGTGTCAGCGACAGCAACAGCGGCGCGCAGCAAACCACACAAGGTGCACGACGCCACGACACCACGCGTCCTCACTCTGGAATGTGAAACGACCGGGCAGGTGAGAAAAATCATCCCCCTCGGCCCCTTGATTTCTCCAAGGGGCAGCAACAGTCCTTTTCTTCCCCAAATCAGGTAGAAAACCCTCGTCCTCTCCCTCTCCAGCCATACCACCTCCCTCGCCCAAACCCTCCTCCCTTCCTACACCACCCTCCTCCTGTCGTTGACCGCCGATGAAGTGCGGGCGTGAAGACACGGCAGATGAGCTGGAGGCAACCATCGGAGCAGAGCAGTCTGCTGTCGTGGCTGCCGCCGTGGTTGGCGCGGCTGAGTTCCCCATTGCAATGACGGCTGGCGGTGCAGCAACTGCTGTGCCTGCTCCCGCTGCCATCGCAACCATCGAGCTACCCATCGGCGAGCATGTGCAGGAGAAGGTCACGGAAGATCTGGAGCAGGAGAAGGAAAGGCTTGAGAGCGAGGTCCATGACCAAATCGAGGAGCTATACAAGGAGAACGCGATAAGGAATATGATGAAGATTTTAGGAAGGGCAGCGAATTCGATGAGGATGCCATCGACGGGCTCTCTGAGGTAGTACTCTGTTTTTAGCATATCTCTTTTTCTTTTAAGAACTTTGTTTTTCATGGCATTGGGGTTTTTCTTGTAAAGTAGATGAGCATCGATTTCATATGGCCGTGCTAGTTGTACGGACGTAGGATTTTAGGGATCTAGCATCGATTTTCTTGTTGGATGGTGGTTTTTAAATCTAATTCATTTTATGATTCCTATAGACAGAACAAAAACCCCTTGTATTGCTAAAACTAAAATTCATTTTCTGATTCCAATACATAGAACAAAAAAACCCTTGCTTTGCATGACAACATTTCCTTTTCTGATTCCAATAGACAGAACAAAAACACCCTTGTATTCCTAAAACTAAAATTCATTTTTTGATTCCAATACATAGAACAAAAAACCCCTTGTTTTGCATGACCACATTTCCTTTCCAGATTCCAATAGATAGAACAAAACCCCCCTTGTGTGTAACATAGAGGAGTATAATGAAGCCATTTTCTGATTCCAAGTATCAAGTATCATGGAACCAAGCCACATCATCAATTCTTTCATGTGTTAATTATTTACTACTTGTGCACTAATCTATCAATGCAACTATTCCACCATCAATATTTATGCATGTCAATTTCTTTGGCTCAATTATGTATGTGCATATACGGTATATTTCCGGCAAATAGATATTTGTCACGTTACACATCTTTACTTTTCAAACATTCAAATTAAGAGCAATGTAGCAGAATAGATTAGCTGAGTTCTTCTGTGTGTACTAATTCACAGGAGGATGACATGGACGTGGACTATGGCATGGACAGCAGGCATAGCAAGAGCCACTACATCCTGAAGCATATGATTGCTGGCAAAATCAAGTACCGTTTCTTTGGCAAAATTGGCTGCCCATTCTGTTCCAAGGTGATCGATGGCGGCTTAGATGGCCTGATCCAGCATGCCATCGACACTGGCGATGGATCAGTTAGGAAGCATAAGGCCAGTACTCTGGCTAAACACGCGCCCTACGGTGTCTTCCTCACCAAGTATGTTAGGGCAATGAGCCCTTCTACATCCCGCCGGTGAAGAAGGCAAAGAAGTGATGCGCTGCTAGACTGTTATTGCTGCCCCAGGACTGCCGTCCCCCCTTATGTTATGTATGTTTCTTCGTTGTTCGACTTTAAAACTTATGTCCTATGGTGTGTTTGAACTTATGTTGTGCGGTGGTTAATGTGTCGTTTATCTTAACCGTTTGGTGCTACTTTGGTTACGTGGTCTAACTTGTTACTAGTATTTTGCTGATGCATGTTAGCAACTCAACTATCGTACGATGGTCTATGTTATGTTTGCTGTGTTATTCTGCCGTTTTACTATCGTACGGTGATGCATGCTAGGAACTCTACTACTATGACTATGGTAGTTATAGCTTGACATGATTATGTTCTGTGTATAACTCAAGATGTTCCAGCCATATCTATGACCAGTTATAACTCAACTATGCATTAGTTTTTGCCAAAAGTAAAGTATGCAAATGATAGCCAATACTACCTATTGCCACTTCAAGCTTTGTACTGAGGATGCATTAGTTATTGCAATAAGTAGAGGATGCTCATGATTGCCAAAAATACCTATTTCCACTTTCTGATAAGAACTGAACATGTATCAATTGATGCTAAAAGTAGAGCATGAGCATGAACATGTATCAATTGATGCTACCTATTTGTGTTTGAATGGGTTCAACAAAGCTGGTGATGGTTTAGGGTCTCTGCGTGACCGTGATGATAACGAAGACACTTGTTTGGCTATGGTCTTGCTGTCAAATTTTATGTTTTAGTTCTTTAAGACTTTTTGTTTTTGATGCTTCCTCGGGATCGACATTCTTCCTCAGGAGTCCACGTGCTCTGTTCCTTTTGAGGGAGCCGGGTGTACCGGTATCCTTTTGGGAGTTGGATGTGTCGGGTTCGTTAGAACCATCAGGATCGTTGATTAATTGTACGTCGTCTTCTGAACCCTTAGTTTGCACTGCTTGCTGGGCATCGTACACCTCCTTCTGTAGAAGAGAGAGTGGTGCGTTAGTTCAAATCATGAGACATATGAAATAAATGAAATATCCTTGATGTAGCGCTAACCGTTATGGGGGAGTTATATGATTCGAGGCAAAGCGCGTTGCAATTTGAATGCAGTAAGGCTGTACATATTTTCCACCTGAAAATATCTATCTTTCCCTATATTTGATAACCGACACTTACATTAGCATAGCTTTCAAGCCAAACAAAGTTCAAATTTAATTTAGGCATTCAATGACCTGGTTGAAATGATCGGTCATTTTATCCCCGTTCCATGACAACATGTACTGTAGTGTCCAAACCGCACAGGAACTCCCACTACAAAAAAAAACCACTTCTATGATGATACATGTTTGTCATAGTAGGTCATGTTTTCTGTCATGCATGTACATCCATGACGATTTTATGACAGAATCAAGATAGTCATACCTGTGCTGTCGTAGAAGTGTTCCATGACAATACCAAAATTATCATCACGGAAGTGTCCACTTCCATGACGATAAATCGCACGTCATGGAAGTGTTTTCGTTAAGGGTAACCGACACGTGGCATCCACCGTAACGGGTCGCCATTAAGCTATCAGGTTCCGGTTTGGATCCGATAACCCGTTAACAGCCCGGACCAATGGGGATTTTCCACGTGTAAAATTCTCATTCGCCGGAGGATCCACGTGTCAGCTCATCGTTGGGACAGATGTCATTCCTACAATGGACAAAAGATGCCTATGATATGTCGACATGTGGCACATCCCAATAGTGGCCCATTTATGGTAAAAAGGCCGGCCCAGCTAAAGGCCCACCATATTTTTTCAGATACTAGTGGGTCGGCCCGTTAATAGCGTGCCATGTTTTGGGTCAAATTAAGGCCCATATCAGATCTGGCCCGTTCACAGCCTATCGTGTTTTGGGCTAAATTACGGCCCATATTAGACCAGGCATGTTAACAGGCCACTATTCTTTTGGGCTCATTCTAAGCCATGTTTGTATTTCAGCCTGTTAAATGCCCATTTACCAGTTCGGCCCGATAATCGTTTCAGCCTGTTAGCGGCCCTTGGTGCATCTGGGCCATTGTCGGCCCGATTTCACTTTAGCCCATTTAACGGCCTGTGCTGAAACTGGGCTATTTCTTGTCCGAAGTGACTTTAGGCCTCTTAACGGCCCATAGTCTTCGTGGATAAATTTCAGCCCAACGTGCCTATCGGCCTGTTAATGGCCCGTGTAACGGTTGGGCCTAATTACAGCCCGCGTTGAATCCAGCTTGCTTACAGCCCATCTGGTAATGCCCCGTGACACAAATGGGCCTACAGCCCGCGTTGATACCGGCCTGCTGAAAGCCCATAATTTTATTGGGCCAAATAGGTCCCGAGATACATTTTGGCCGTGAACGGCTTGTTTGCTATTTGGGCCAAACATGGGCCTAAGACAGTTTCTACCTGTGTTGTCCCATGAATTTTTCATCTCAACACTAGCCCAATCTAGTTTTTAGCCTGTTAAAAGCCCATGGTATTCTCTGGCCCAGCTGGCCAGAACTTTACTCGGCCTGTTAAAGGCGGAAAACTACTATACGTTTAGACCTGCTAATTCCCCAAGATGATTATAGGCCCATGTTTCGGCCCATATATAGCGAGTTACGGGCCGGCCTGAAGACCGGCAACATTGATATCCGTTGAAGCTTCCGGCCTAAACTACAACATACCGACAAAGAATAAACCTAGACTATACAATAAAGAAATTATGGCATATTACATCCACTGGGCATCAAAGTTCGCCACCGGTGATAATAAAGCGCAACGAGACCCTGGATTACATACACTAGGCATCAAAGGTCGCCACCAGTGCATATAAACATGCCGACAAAAGAATATACAAAACTAAGAGCACTTCAGAAGGCATTAGGCCTGCCCTGGAGGTGCACCACAAGCAGCAGAACAAGCTGATGAGACCTGAGTTGTGTCAACGATAGATGCTCTAACCCTAGCTGCGTAGCAAGAAAGCCCGCATGGCTGTCCTCTGAGGTCTTCTTTGCATCATTGACATCAAGCCAGAGCTGAGCTGAAGCAAGCCTTTTCGCTTTAAGTTGAGACTGAAGAAGTCGAACTGATTGAGGCAGCAACTGCACAGAGGTTGTCTCACAACTGTTGGTGATTAGCTTCAACTCACTGTCTTCATCAAGACATGACCTTGGGGTCATCTCGCTCTCTTCAAGATGGTTTGGCTCACTATCTTCCCTAAAGTTCTATCTGGCATAAGAGATATGACTCTGAAAGAGAAAGAAGGAGACACATAACAGGTTTCACAAATATATAAGCAACGATAGTCAGGGTGCTGACAATTCCGTCCCATTTTATATTGGCAAATAAGAAAATAAATGGATCTGTTCTGCATAAGGAACATGTTTTTACAACTACAATTTAAAACTGGCAGTTGTTGCAAACATCCAATCAGATGTAAACACCAAAGTAAACAGTAGTGGAGGAAATGATGCCTATCCAAATCTATACTAGAACAAAGTTTGAAGGCTTGAGAAGGATGAACTTACATTACATGTTAACACGGGTTGGACAACACCCTTCTCCATGTCAATGGAAGGATAATTCAAGAAATTCCCTAAAGAAACTTCTTTATAAGCGTTGCCTTTATTCTACATTTTGTAAAGAGTAAATATAGATCAAATAATATTGGAATAAATAGAGGATAATGAAGCTCAGGTACAGAGTGATGATACATAATCGAATAGCTATTAATTAAGTACAACGTTACAAGGCAAAAGGTACTGACAAGAGGAATGCGGACATCAACGTGTCCAGTGGCATTGGCTTTATTCAACATTTTGGTAAGAGTAAATGTAGATCTTATAATTTGGAGAAAGTGGAGGGCAGGGCAGATAAGATGCAGAGTAATGCTAGACAATCAACTACCTCTCAAATGGATGTATCTAGCACTATTAAGTTCCAAATGCATCCAATTGAGCAACAATTAATTTGATACGGAGGGAGTACATGACAACAGGTACTTACATGAGCAATCCAGAACTTCATAACCATTGTGTTAATTCTACATTTATGTAAGAGTAAATATAGATCTTATAATTTCGAGCAAAGGGAGGATAAGGAAGTGAACATTTACAGTGATGCTACATAATCAAACAGCAATGAGTGTAAGTATGCTGACAAAGGGCAAGAGGTACTGACAAGAGCAATGCAGTGCCCAGTATTGTTGTGAGATCATATGATCCTTGGAGAAAGGAGATTCATCTGAAATTAGTTTTCATACAAGAGAGAAGGTAAGGCACATGCAGAAATGTAGGAGTTCAAATTTTGAATTAATATCATAGACAGTACCTGATGCTGGGCTCTTTGCAGTTCTAATAGGGCATTGGCCAGTGGAGTAGGGCTAAAGTGTGGTACAGTTGGTCCTGTGTTTTCTGTGGCTGCTGATCTATCTAATTTAACAGGTATCACTGCCTTTTCCAAATACTTAGTTTGTACTCCTTGAGGATCTGCACTCACCCTCTTCCTTTTGCACATCTATTACGAAAGAATAACATTTGACAGGAAAAACATAGTATGATAACACATGGAATAAGTACAGAAAATGGATAGGTATGGCATATACTCATATATGATGCTTAATCTAAGCAGATGGTGGTGTAATAAAGTAGAAGTAATGCAAGAGGTCATATGCAAGATATGTGCGACCAATACAACCTTGCCAAGTTAGAGCAAGCACCTTGATGGGTGAATAAGATAGGACATCCTCCACCATGCGAAGTTTCTTAGCCAGTGGATTGTTCTGCAATATTCCTCTCGTGCGTCCATTCTCATATTCATTTTGATCATGTTCAATACCTGCCATGCATGAAAACATAAAAATAAGTGAGATTATCTTTGTAATGCATAAGTGATTCTAATCCAATACTGCCTCCGTGTAAACCCCTATGTGCTATCTCTGCAATTCTTCTGAGAGATGATATGCGTGCTGTAATTTGGTGTGTGCATTAATATAATGTGGCCTACTACTCAAAATATGAGAGCTCCAGAAGTAATGATACTTCATAGATGACAGGTTCAAAATATAGTAAAGAAGAACAACTCGACCTGGCCTGACAGATTCAAATTATATTAAGGAAGAACAACTTGACCTGACCTGTCGACCGCAAATGTCTCTGCTACTCTTGCCAACATGGAACAGATTGTACTTATTAAAGAAGAAGAGAAGAGGATCATGTTAAAGAAGAGTAGAAGAGCAAGCAGATTGAAGATATTACAAGTCTTTCTATACAATCTCTGTTGCCCACCCATGATGAACCAGAGCGCACAGAGAAATACTATTCCTTCCGGTCTCTCCATATGTGGCTCACATGCATTTTGAAACTAAAGTAGGAACATTTAGCTGACCAATTAAACCCGTCTCAGTTTTACTAATATCAGCATCATATCAGATTCAAATTTGTACAACTAAGCTTGTTTAGCTTGATGGGTGGAGCAGTGCTATTATGACACGAATCACGTAGGCTGATCGTGGTCATCATAAAATGGGGAAACTATAAGCATGATGAGTATAGTGTTGACCCTGGCAGTGGCATGGCAGATCTGAAGCTGCAAACCACGCAAAGGGTACTTAGCAACCGATGTTTGCTTTAAAATAACAACTAAGATTTGGTATGTACAAGAAAGTACAGTCAGCAAGTGACAAAGAAATGCAATTCCTGCTGTCTCTCTATATGTTGCATCATGCATTTGGAAACTCAAGTGGGACCTTTAGCTAACCAATTAATTGTGTCTGTTAACTAATATCAGTATCATATCACAATCATATTTGAACAACTAAGCTTTGAAATTATGAGTGCTGTGTTGTTTAGCTTGAAGGGTGGAGTACTGCTAGTACGATAAAAAGCACCTACGCAGATCATAGTAGTGTAGATAAAAGGGGAAACCCTAAGCATAACGAGTAAAATCAGGAAAGTGGAACTAGTTGGACCATATGGGCTTGTATTGCCGGTACGGCTAGAAAGGGTTCGGAAAGGCTTCGGCCCCAAAAGGGGCAGCTCTATTCACTTGAAGGCACAATACTGTTACTATCAGTCCAGACTCTCAAAGATGACATAGCTCCCAGCATTTCTCAGATATTATGGCAGACCATCTAGAATAGTTGAAAGCATCCATCTGAAGCGACCCAACAGATCTGTCGACTGCAAATGTCCCTGCTCCACTTCCCGACAAGGAACATACAGTACTACTCCCTCCGTTCCTAAATATAGAGATTCGAATGTGGACTACATACGGAGCAAAATAAGTGAATGTACACTCTAAAATATGTCTATATACATCCGTATGTAGTTCTTATTGGAATATCTAAAAAGAATTATGTTTTACCAAAAAAGGCTTTCACCCCGCTTTATAAATAAACTAACGATGAACAACACCCGGTACAAACACACACCACCACAACACACGCACACACCCAAGGCAGTTTAGGAACGGAGGAAGTAATATACTTATTAAGAAGAACAGAAGAGGAACATGATAACAAAGAGCAAGCAGATTTTAGATAATACAATGTGTGTTGCCCACCCATGTTGAACCAGAGCGCACATAGAAATACTATTCCATCTGGTCTCTCCATATGTGGCTCACATGCATTTTGAAACTAAAGTAGGAACATTTAGCTGACCAATTAAACCCGTCTCAGTTTTACTAATATCAGCATCATATCAGATTCGAATTTGTACAACTAAGCTTGTTTAGCTTGATGGGTGGAGCAGTGCTATTATGACACGAATCACGTAGGCTGATCGTGGTCATCATAAAATGGGGAAACTATAAGCATGATGAGTATAGTGTTGACCCTGGTAGTGGCATGGCAGATCTGAAGCTGCAAACCACGCAAAGGGTACTTAGCAACCGATGTTTGCTTTCAAATAACAACTAAGATTTGGTATGTACAAGAAAGTACAGTCAGCAAGTGACAAAGAAATGCAATTCCTGCTGTCTCTCTATATGTCGCGACATGCATTTGGAAACTCAAGTGGGACCTTTAGCTAACCAATTAAATGTGTCTATTAACTAATATCAGTATCATATCACAATCATATTTGAACAACTAAGCTTTGGAATTATGAGTGATGTGTTGTTTAGCTTGAAGGGTGGAGTACTGCTAGTACGACAGAAAGCACCTACGCAGATTATAGTAGTGTAGATAAAAGGGGAAAACTCTAAGCTTCATGAGTAAAATCAGGAAAGTGGAACTAGCTGGACCATATGGGCTTGTATGCCGGTACGGCTAGAAAGGGTTCAGAAAGGCTTCGACCCCAAAAGGGGCAGCTCTATTCAACTGAAGGCACAATACTGTTACTATCAGTCTAAACTCTCAAAGATGACATAGCTCCCATCATTTCCCGGATATTATGGCAGACCATCTAGAATAGTTGAAAGCATCCATCTGAAGCGACCCAATAGACCTGTTGACTGCAAATGTCCCTGCTCCACTTCCCGACAAGGAACATATTGTACTACTCCCTCTGTTCCTAAATAAAAGGCTCTTAGAGATTCGAATGCGGACTACATACGGAAAAAAATGAGTGAGTGTACACTCTAAAATATGTCTATATACATCCGTATGTAGTTCTTATTGGAATATCTAAAAAGACTTATGTTTTACCGAAAAAGGCTTTCGCCCCTCTTTATAAATAAACCAACGATGAACAACACCCGGTACAAACACACGCCACCACAACACACGCACGCACCTAAGGCAGTTTAGGAACAGAGGAAGTAATATACTTATTAAGAAGAACAGAAGAGGAACATGATAACAAAGAGCAAGCAGATTTTAGGTAATACAATGTGTGTTGCCCACCCATGATGAACCAAAGCGCACAGAGAAATGCAAATCCCTGCTGTCTCTCTATATGTGTCACACATGTTTTCGAAACAAATATAGGAACATTAGCTGACCAATTAAACGTTCTCTGTTTTAGTAATATGAGCATCATATCAGATTCATATTTCAACAACTAAGCTTTGGAATTATGAGTGGCATGTTGTTTCGCTTGATGGGTTGAGGTCTTCAGGAGCAGTGCTAGCACGACACGAAGCACCTACGATGATGGTAGTGAATATAAAGGGGGAAAACCATAAGCTTTACGAGTATAGTGACCGTGCCATGGCGGATCTGAAGGTGCAAACCGGACAAAGGCTACTTCGCAACCAATGTTTGCTTTCAACTAGCCACTATGATTTGGTATGGACAAGAAAAGAAACAAGTTACGATCTATTTTCTGTGTGAGATCAATTAATTAAGCAGATATGAAAGAGTACCACCTCTCTTGCGACGCCGTGTAGGCCCCTGTTGATACGTTGAGGGTGCTGCAGGTGCGATGGCTGTCGGCGGCGCGAAAGAAGACTTGAGACAGCAGACGGCCGGATCGGAGGATAAGTCCTGTTGCCGTGGACGAGGCGGACGTAGGAGCGGCAACGGCAAGGTGGACGACGGAGCCGGTGAAGCGAGAGGACGCGATGAAAGGATCCTTGTCCGGTGCCGTGGATGAGAGACGTCCATCTCTTGCAGTGGACGACGGGGTAGGGGTAGCGGCTCCGGCAAGGTGGAGGATGGGGTAGCGGATGGAGGAGGCTGGCCGGTGTAGGGGGGTTGTTGTGGCGCTGACGGTGTTTGAATGGGGAAATAGAGGGGGAGGGGGAGGGGATCTCAAACTTTGGGATGCGCTTGTCTGAAATGTGGGAAAGTTACGAACTTAGCCCCCATTTAAAATTTCGGACATCTCATCGGTTGGGGATAGGACGGTAATCTCGCATCTCCCCAACATAGGCCCTGTTTGGATCCATGGGTTAGAGTTAGTTTGAGCTAGTTTGGGCTCAAATAGCCCTAAAGTATCCAAACATGAGGGCTAGTTTGAGCTAGTTGCATCTAACCCACCCAAAAAACCTATCCCACCCAAGAGGTGCTAATTGGAGCTAGTTCTCCTAGTACATTTATTGTCAATCTAACCCTGTCATCCAAACACCTCTTTGGTTAGAGTTAGTTCAGGGTTAGTCATGAGCTAGAAACTAACTCTAACCTCTAGCTAAGTTAGAGTATCCAAACAGGGCCATCCAGTACAATAATTGTAACCAACAGGTGGCATCAGAACAACACCATTATCATAAATATAGCATGCAAGAAGTAAAATAGTAGGCAGTGATATCTAGGAAGTACAATAATACTTAGGACAAAACAAAAGCATTGTAAATATATGTCCACTGGTTTGTAATTTAGCATATGTAACCTATTCAGTGCCAGATGTATGGCCCTACAGGTGCAAGCAGAATAACGCATCTCATGAAAAAATTGAATGAGGACCTGAAGAAATTCGAAGGTGCGGTGCTTATGCTAAGAAAGTGAACGTAGGTGCCAGCCGTTGGATAATAGTACCTGATTCTCGGTGGCGTATGGGCATCGTTGTCATACGTGAAAGCTAAGGATCGTCGATGGTGCTCGTGTTGTGGTTGAGTTTGGGCCGGCTATCGCCGTTGCTGAAGCGGCTCCGGTGCTTCGGTTGTGGCGCCTGTCGACATACAAGAAAGCTGATCTATGGTAAGTGAACAGTTCCACGATAAAGAAGAGAAAAACCGAAGGAGTACAAATCAAAATAACCTGATGAGGCTGCGGCGTCAGTAAAGCAGGGCCGGTGGAGTTGAATATGGCGTCCGTGGAGCGGGTCCGGTGCAGTGGACGAAGGCGTCGACGAAGCACATCCGGCGCAATGTGTAGTGCTTTCGGTGAGGCAGATCTGTTGCAGCGGACGAGGGCTTGTATGAAGGGCCAGCGATGTTGCGGACGAGGGAGTCGGTGAAGGGCCTACACTGTGGTGGATGAGGGCGCCAGTGAAGCAGATTTGGTGCGGTGGACCATGATGGCGGTCAAGGAGATCTGGAGCGGTGGAGAAGCCAGTCGCTGAAGCAGCTCCGGTGAAGTGGTGAGTTGGCAGTTGGGGGTTCCAAGGTGCGGAAGCTAGATCCAGCGAGGTGTGAGGTCCACCACTGCGGCGGAGGACTAGATTCGATGGCTTGGCGGGGTTGGGGGGTAGGAGGCAGGGAGGGGAAGGGGAGGGGCTCTGGGGAATAATGTTGGGGGCAAAGAGGGGAAAACAATGGAGTTACTAAAGCAGCCCTTTCCGTTCATGTGGCAGTGGTAAAAAAGGAATATCGTATGGCTAAACTTTTGGGCGTGAGATATTTTCATGTGCGTGGGAAGTGTGAAAGCTTTTGGCGGCTGAAATTAAGTGTTCTGCTCTTGTACGGTCGACTATGATATCATGGCCGAGAATTTATTTGTTGTGCATGCAAAAAAAGTGCAAGTTTCGAAAATCAATGTCTCCAACTCGAAACTTAGATTGTCCGTTCAATTCAAATATGGATCATTGAGCTAGTGGAAGCAAATACCATCATATGCTCCAATTCAAATGAAATTCCAAATATGTTTATCCTAAATATGATGACAAAAACAAAAATGTGTATGTATGTGAATAAAGTGGATGATTATAAGGTTTGAACATGTATGTGTATATCTCTAGGTTTGATATATGAATTTGAAATCATGAAATCCCGGCTTAAAAAATGTACCCCTGTTTAAATGAATTACAAAATCTAATAATGGAGTCGAATTCCAAAATCCCAATCTTAGGTTTGTAATTCTGGTACTTCAAAGTATATCACGCATGTTCAAAAGTATCATTATCTCATAGTCCAAACTGTGAAACAAATTGATCAACCATGAGTGCACACACTATTGACCATATATATCTCAATTACGCTTCTATCTCTCAAATATAGACACCTCACTCTTTATCTGAAGCCCACCACCCCGTCCCCACTCGCCCCCACAAGCCTTTCTCTCCCCCGGACACGAACACGGGAGCACATTAACCCCCCTCTCTCTTCTAAGTCCGGACCCCAATATAGGTCTCTATCACTTTGTCTCTCGGGCATGCACACATCTCTTCCCCCACTCTCTAGGTCTCCCGGCATCTCTCTTTCCCAAGCACACACACTATATAGTAGTGTATCTTTCCCATACACACAAAACGTCACCCCCAAACGTCTATCTCCCTAGTTATGTGGTTCTTGCACACTCTTCATCATCTCTCTATCTCTCTCTAGCATTAATTGATACACACCTCACTCACCACCCCCACTACAAACAAGCACCTTTTGTCTCCTTGTGCACCACTCTCCTATTTCTATCTCTCCCACATGCGGACCCGACCTAGCTCCTTCCGTATATACATGTCGTGACTCTTTCCATAGATTCCTAGCATATCATCGATCTCAATCTCGCATGTTGTTCTCTACACCACCTATTCTAGATCTCTCATGAAGTCTCTAGCATGCACACGATGACTCGCTTTCCTTGCATCACCGTACATAGGCCACTTTCGAACAACATCAACCTTGTCTCCCTATCTATACGCCACTTCCGCACACAAACGACCCCTCTCTCGCCCCCTCTCTTCCTCTCTCTCTCCCTCGCTCGCTCTCTCTCTCTCTCGCGCTCTCACACCCCTCTCCCACACACACTCGATGTCTCTTCCAAATAGTCTGCTCCCCGCCCGCACCCATGCTATCCCGCTACTGCACATGCCCTTCTCTCTCTTGGAAACACATGTCACACCATTCCCCCTTCCCTACTAGGTTTACATCATTAGTGGTCTCTCTTCTCCACATACACACACTCCCTCTCTCACACACACGCGCGCGCACAAACACACACAGACACGCACAACACCCATCTATCTGGATCCTTCTTTTAAGACACACACCCTTGCATATTCTCTCCAGCTCTAGGTATATATATATACCTCCCCCCCTCTCTCTCTAACTCACATGCACACCAAAATTTTCCGTCTCTCTAACTCACACATCTCTCCCCATGTCCGCATGTGTATCTCACACACTCACTCTCTGATTACATCTAAGTGTCTCCATGTTACACAACACAAAGTCCCATGCACATGTCTCTCTCTATCCTCCACATAGAGAGACACACAGAGAACCTCTTATCATTGCCTCAGTCTCTACATATCACACACACATGCTATCTCTCTCTCTTGCACACCCGCTCAACCAAGGTTTTCTCGTGAATAACATACCGTCTAATCATCAACAGTCATGGTAGTGCGTCGAACACGAGACGTGAAAAAGAATACATCTACACATATGTAGACCACCTAGTATGAGTACTAGGACTAGAGCGAGCCGAAAGCGCGCCGCCGTCACCCCCTCCTTATCGGTGACGGGAAAACCTTTGTTTTACACAGTCGAGAAGTCATCGTGCTAAGGCCCCACATGCTCAGCCGTTGAATAGAACGTAGATCCAAGTTTATGGAAACAAGTATCGATAATACGTTTGTATCTCCATACTGATATACTCCTATAAAAGACTTAGTTGGTGATGATGGTGTGTCTGCCATCCTTCATTTCTGACCATTAGATCTACATCTAACGACTGTGAGGTAAGTTGTTGCCTTTTCGCAACAACATCCCACTTCTCTACCCCAATTTGTAGAAAACCCCTTAGTATCTTAAAACCAACCACATCCCTCCCTCACCTCATCAAAACAGCCCAAGGAATATATTCTGATTGAAACAGGGTATATTTTTAGTGATATATGTATATCAAAATTAGAGTGTTTTCTATCAATTTTGTGAATAAGTATTATTCTACTTATGATCTGTTGCAACGCATGTGCACATTGCTAGTATTTCCAACCATGCAAAAAAAATTGCTAGTATTTCCATAGTTCGAGTTTTCCATCAAGATATTAGTCACTCATGGTCGATATTTAGTTTGAATTACGTACACATAGGCACTATGTAACTAGCCGTGCTTATTGGCTTCCAAAGCTTAACTTTCACTCCTACTTACAGTATATAGAGTATTTAACAAAAAAATACCACTTTCAACCAGCCCTAGGAAGAAACTACTGTACAAAAAATAGCAAAAACATACCCAAAATTTCTTAATCCGTGCCAAAAAACTACTACCTAGCGCCGATTAGGCTCGTTTAAACCCATTTATGACAGGTTTGGCCCACACGTCCGTGCTGACAAGGCACCTTAAACCAACACCGTCTGTCTGACCGTTGTGTTGACCCACATCTGAGCATCTATCATCTTTTTCCTCCTCCAATCATTATTTTGTCTGAACATTACTTCAAACAGTTCGTATGCGTGTTTGTCGGTGGCGCCGGTGATGAGTCAGCTGGCCGCCGCTCCGTTGGACGGGCCGGACGCCGCGCTGGCCTCCACACGGGTTGGGTGGCTGGCCCGAGCGTGGCTCACGCGTGAGCAAGCCACCGCACTGGCCTTTGCTCGAGCCAGATGGCTAGCCTTAGCGCTACATGCACGAGCAAGCCGCCGCACTGCCGTGCCAACCTAGCTAGCAAACCTTGCAGAGAAGCAACTGGATGCATCCAGCAGGGTGTGTGCTAGCTTGGCGAGCTAGCGGCCGCGAGCGCCGCACGGAGCTGGCATCCGAGCTGCCGCAAGATGGGCTCCGCGCCGCCGGTGCTTTTGACCTTGCCTTCTGCCGGCAGCGGTACCTGCCTCCCATGGCCGAGGATGACTAGGTGGATGGGCCGGAGGTAGGAGCTCACTCGGGGATTTTTGTCCAGACTGACATGTACGTCCCACAAGTCATAACGCCTAACTTGCCGGTCAAATAGACGGCGTTGACTTAAGGGGCGACATGGGTTGAAACGTGCCTATAAAGGCACTTGGTAGTTTATTGCGACGGATTAAGGGTGCGCTTGGTATAGGTGTAATTCAATACAGAGGTGTAAGATTTACAAGTGTATTTTACTGGGCATGAGTGTTTTTCGGCTAGAAATGAAACCGGCCGGTGGAGGCGTGTATTTCTTTTACATGTGTATTCTAAAGTAAACGCTAATCCAAACAGGGTCTAAGAAAATTTTGGTATGTTTTTGCTAATTTTTATAGAGTAGTGGTTTCTTGGTAGGGCTGGTTGGAAAGTGGTAGTTTCTTGGTAGAAATTTCTTGTAAGGAACAATGTACTAGCGACAAAAGGTGATTCTAGGTTGCGTTGTACAACTAGTGGTCGCGGGAGTGTATAGCTCGTTTTGTGGGTTCGATCCGGGCCGAACGCATGGCGGCCTTTTTTAAAATATTAACCTCGCTGTGAGCCAATATTGTACACTGGTAGTTTGACTTTTAAAGTCGAACGGACGTGTCGCACCACAATCTTGGTGCACTGGATAGCCCAGCCACGTGACGGGTTTTCCCTCCCATCATCTCGTGGCTCACGTACTAGAGTAGTACTAGTACTATGTAAAGTAGTAGTACTCCTATATATCAATTCACACTGTGCAACGTTTCTCGCCTGCGTGCTCACCCTAGCCGCACCTCACTTGATGCTTCCTCATCAGCTACCATCATTAAACTAGCGCCTCCCAATTAAGCCCGAGGAGCCGGAAAAGCCTGGCGCGGCATTGGGAACTTTGCAATATGGCTCTGTACGTAAAGTGCTACTACTACTCTGTAGCTTGTGGCGTTGCATGCATGGAATTTGCTCCATTATCAGCTCTAAACTCTATAAAAAAAATCCTCTTGACGTGATTTTTTTGTTTTGAAACGGAGGCAAAAGCTTTGCCTCATCTCATTAATAAAGAAGGAAGGACCAACAAACAAAGTTCGACGAGATCCATTACACCTCCACAAATGGAAGCGAAAAGCCTAGTCTCGTTGTATCAAAGAACTCAAATGTTCTGCCCCCGCAGTAACCATCACTGATAAACAGGCTGCTAGTGTGTGCGTGAGAGGAGTGACTGAGTAGGCCAGCTACGCGCTTGAATAGAGCACGGAGAGTACGCAGGTGTACTTTCCCTGCATTGATAGTACAACAATGGTTCTAGAGAACAGTAGTACCCTCCACTTGCAACTGTAGCTCCTTGGCCTTGAGATTCAAGAGTTCAAAACTGGTGCACTATAGAAGTATAGTACATAGAGAAAGTACTACTGCTACAGTACTACATAGTAAATAATAACCGTACCATCGCACTACCACTATGCGTGCCCGCATAACTTCCTTAACGAAGGGACGAGACCCTGTGGTTACGCTCTTATCTCCTCCTCGCCAGTTCCCCTCCCCCCGAAGAGACCAAGGCAATTCATCGCTGTTGCCATGGATTCGCCAGGCGGTTCTCCTCCTCGTCGGGGCTGAGAGACCTTGGACGACGATCCTTTGGGAGTAATCGCACGCCGCTCCGACGTCCTCACCGCTGCAAGACTCAGTGCTTCCTCCACCAACTTTCTTAAGACGATGCATAAACAGGCTTGGGAAAAGGCCATGCTTGTTGGTCTTCCATGCGTTCTCGAGCAGAAGGTTATTCTATGGGACAATCCATCGAACAGTCCACCGATACCTAGCCGTGGTTGCACGTTGACTCCGCTAGAGTTGCCGACGTTGAGAGGTAGTTGGATTTTGTCCGATGAGCAGGTCAGTCATGGAGTTTGATCATGTAGTGTATATTCTAAATATAGTACTTAGTTATTCCATCCCATGATTTCTCCGCTGCCCACCGTCTTATATATAGGTCTGGGTTGGTGTGAACAGAGTTTGGCTTGCATACCTCCGGTCGGATACCACCATCATTTTGCACAACATCCACAGCAGTGCGGCCGTTCCCGTAGGCCCCTTCTCCACCATTGGGATCGGCCTTCCGGACTGGCTGGGCTTGAATACGTATGATGATGCCTACATGAGATTGAAGAAGATAGCAATTGCGGACCCGCCGACAAAGCGACGCAGCTACGACGATTACTATCTCATCGCGGTGTTCGACATAAGGATTGCCATCAATACAAAAGGCCGTAACGGCAGAGGCTGGCACATGTTGGCCACGACAGATTTGTACCCCTACAACTTCAAAGATGCCGTGTGCCATGTAGGCCGCATCTTCGCGGTCACAAGCCAAGGGACTTGTTTCATCTGGTTGCCATCCTACGGTACGGGAGATTACAAACAGAATGCACAAACCATCATTTGCATCCCTAACGGTACTCCATTATTTTGCAGGGACCAGTCATCCCCCGATCAAAATAAGATCACCGATCCTGGATGTGCATTTGCATCCGTGATTCAGTCTAACCTGGAACCTTGTAGCTGACTTTGGCATATTGGGATCAACTATCTTAGCAGTCGTTACCCATGGTACCAGTGATGTGCAACATGGTCACACGATCTACCACGATCGGACCGTCACCATCTACCCAGGTATTCCATTTTCTCATTGTTGCGTGTTATAGTAGTAGTACTTGTTAGTTCTTTTCTTTTCTTGACTAGCACATGTTTACTAGTACTAGTACTACAATTTAGTATTCGATTTTTTTAACCCTCTCGCCTTCTCTTTCATTGTAGTAGTAAGGAGTACTTACTAGTACTAGTACTTTTTACCTTGGAGGACGCGTATAGCTAGCTAGGCCCTTGAAGACTTGAACCCACTAGCTCCCGCCATTTTTGTTTTTCCATGTCTTACTATCTCATCCATGTAGCCAAGAGTGGCTATACTAATAAGCCGGTTATTTTACTTCCTCTATACTGGAGTAGTACTACTTGCTGCACAATATTACTGAGCGCCATATTTGAGCACAATATTATCATGCATGGACCTTGACCATGTACGTCACCATGTGTCCAGATCTGAGATGCCGCGTGTACCAGATGAACGGTGCCGAGTTCGACCCCCGTGATGCTATGTGGGTGCCGAGGAACACTCTTGGAGAGTACTCACTTTTCATTGGGACAGCTACCCCATTGTGAAGCAGATGCCACCTTCCGTGCACGACACCGAAGGCCTGCCGTTCATGAAGCATGGTTGTGTCTTCAGTGCACACCGCCGGATGAACGACATGCTGGGACACGTTATCCCTGATTTATGCCACTTTAGCTTGGATGAGTCTCCATCATGTGGAACCGGACTAGAAAGCTGCGACAATGATTCCCTTTGCCCACCGCTATGGATCGTGCCATCTATGAAGAACACCTGGGACTAGAACCTGGAGGAGGACATGGAGCCCATCTATAACGTGTAAGTGGAGTATGGTAAATTGTGAATGGTAGCGCTGTAAATATATGTAGAGTAGTCGTGCACAAATTTATCACATGGAGTAGAGATGAACTTATGTGGCATGTTGGCATTTGTCCTTTAGAATTTATTACTAGTAAATGTGTTATGTGTACGTGCAACTTGTGTGGCTGTTGCACGGGCTCCAACATGCTCTGTGACAAAAAAAGGTGGCACAACTTTGGCTATAGGTGACGTGATGGCATCATACAGTAGCGATCGTTCGCTATAGTTGTAGTACTAGGACGACAACTCCTATAAACCTTGTGTTTGGCTCTTCGCCTCTTCAGGAGGTTCAACAATTCATACTTCTATGAACCTTGCACTTGGCTCTTCGCCTCTTCGGAAGGTCCAACAATGGCAGTACAATATCATTCTGGCAATCTGACATCGAATGAATTGCTGCACGTCCACCGCGAGGGCGAGGGAGAGGGAGAGGGCGATGTAGTCAAAACCCTCTCCTCGTCCTGTGAGCCACCACGCACGTGGGCGAGGGAGAGGGCATAGGCGTACATAGTAAGCAAGCTTCTCCTCGTCCTGTGAGCCACCGCGTGTGGGTGAGGGAGAGGGCGTAGTAAGCAAGCTTCTCCTCATTCTGTGAGTTGACGGGACACATCAAAGTAGTAGTCCATACTGCGTCCTTTCCAGTTAATATGGCTTAATTTGAAATGAGATAAATACACTGGCGATCAACGTATGTAACAATACGGTCACTGGACTTCATAGTACTACGCTCATTACGGTCGGGTGTGTTTGGTTGCATTCTCATCTTAGCATAGTTGTTCCCTCTTCGTGCATGCTCATCTCAACACCCCTCTTCATGCATGCTCCTAGTGTATTTCTGTTAAGCTAGTGTGGACTCATGCACTCTTCATACACTCTACCAAACACCCAAAAGTGGGTCGAGAAGGGAACTTTTGCTCTCATACACCCTTCATACACTCTACCAAACACATAGTATAGTTTTGCGGTGATTATACAGTCACTAGCTCACCGTAGAGCACCGTATTGCACCCTGCTGACCGGCCACATAGTCGACGTGGCACTTTGTTGACTGGTTAAATTGGCACATGGTTTCTGGGTCCCACCTGTCAGCTGGCAGAGCAAAGAAATCAGTTAAACAAAACTTTACGTAGGTGCGACAGGAGTCCAACCCTTGCGAGTGAACCACCCTGGCTGTGTATGTGAGTGCACGCACGTGTACTCCCTTGGGCCATGAAAAACTGTACATCTAGCATTAAAAAAAATCCAACAAAGAGTGTACATCTACACTTCCAATGCACTTAGCCTTTAACCTAATCGGTATTGATTGACTAATGCAGCAACTTGTGCTCTAGCTATAGGCTGCATGTTTATCCTTAATTACAACATGCAACAACCTTCATTTAATCTTCTTCTCTCAATGGTCGCATGCACACATAAGTCTGCTGCTTTTGGGCGTTAATTATGCCATGAAGTTCCGGTTCCTCTTGGTCAATGTGTAAATCTTTATATGTACAGTCTTTCATGGACGGAGGGAGTAGGTTGAGCGCTTAAGCGTGAGCGTGTGTGTTGTGTTGTGTGCTGTGTGCCGCATGGATGCGTGAGTGTTGCGTGCATGCATGTGTACGTGTGAGTGTTGCATGCATGCATGCATGCATGCATGCATGCATGCATGCATGAGGCTTCTACTCCCTCCCATTGACATGTTCATATTTCAAGCTTCATTAAAACGTTGCATGCAAGAATTAAGAGAAAACTCACCAATGCGTGTAAAAGTTCTGGTCTTTTGTTACTCACGCATGCATTCCAATTAATACGTTCATAAACACAATTTTCTTGAGGAAAACGAGCCCATTATTGAGTACTTTCGGAAAAAATTCTTCGGGCACTCATCATTTACTACTACCTTGGTTGATGATTTTTTTATTGACCTGTATATGAACCTTCGTCCTGGTTTATTGGTCCCCTTCGTACTTAGTGTAAAATTTTGACCATAAATTTAACTAACAAAGTGTCAATGCATGTCATAAAAAACTATACCACTAAAAACTATGTTCAAATACGAATCCAGTGATATGATTTTTGGTGACATGCATTAACATTTTATTAGTTAAATAGATGGTCAAAGTTTGACACAAAATACTAGTAGTACTCCTACATTATTGGCACCGGGTGCCTTGGCCATTGTTTCTTGTTGTTGGACAGGATGAGAGTAGAGGCATAGGGATACTGTAGATAGGAAGTCTTGGCGATCCATTATTCCCCATCTTGGTCAGAGAGAACTATTCAACTAGTCTTCACAGTGAAGTGACAATACACGTTGCAGCAGATGGGACACTTAATTAATAAGCTGAGCCATCGTGTTGGTGTTACTAAATCAGCCTTACCCTGTACTGCCATCATGTTTGCCAGTGGAGCACGCTTCCGCAAATACACCTACGCACCTCTCTTTTCCATTAACTGACATATAGGCCCTCTTGAGGTAGACCCACAAGTCATCGGCTTAACTATTTACACTCCGAAGGACGGTATATCCTCGTAGTAGTACTAGTAGAATTGAGATTTAATGCACTTTCTTGCCCGTCTTTCCCTCTTCTTCCTCCTCTCTTCTTCTTCCTCCTCTCTTCCCCATCGTGGGCCGCACACCATTTCCCCCCGCTCATTGCTCGCCCGCCTGCGCCATCTTCCTTAGTAGCTCACGCGTACCATATCCCCCCCCGCTCACTGCTCGGCCACACATGCCATCTTCTTCGCTCGCCCGCCCGAATCCATTTCCCCACTCGCTCGCAGGCACCGAAAACCCCAATCACTCAGCGCCCTAAAAAACCCTATGGCAGAACTGACTGACACGCAGAGCCGCGATTGGAATTCCCTCCCCGATGTTCTCTTGGAGCAGATCTGTAATCGTATGGACCTGCTTAGCACCGTGCGTCTGGCCGCATGCCTAGTGTCTATTTACCGTCCACTCGTCTGCAACCGGCCAACCCTTTTCAAGACACTCTGCTTGCTGACGCCCAATCCTCGCAGGTGGCCCAGACACCGACTTGACGATCCTACGGAGGTTGCTGTCGTGCCTCTCGACATGCTACCACTACCCGCCCACCTGTCCTTCATGCGCGACCACTACTGGGTGGGCATGAAGGACAACTGGATCATCCTCATCCACCAATCTGGTAGTCCGTGGCGTCTCGTGGATATCTACACCCAGCGAGAGATCACCATTCCATCATTAGATACCGCCGGCATCGAGCCTTGCGGCCCGCCAGACACTCCTGCCTACTACGCACGAGACACGTCGAGCTTTTGGTACGACCTCTGTCGGTGTCAAAACCGGCGGATCTCGGGTAGGGGGTCCCGAACTGTGCGTCTAAGGTCGATGGTAACAGGAGACGGGGGACACGATGTTTACCCAGGTTCAGGCCCTCTCTATGGAGGTAATACCCTACGTCCTGCTTGATTGATCTTGATGAATATGAGTATTACAAGAGTTGATCTACCATGAGATAGTAATGGCTAAAACCCTAGAAGTCTAGCATGTCTGATTATGATTGCCCCTACGGACTAAAACCCTCCGGTTTATATAGACATCGGAGGGGGCTAAGGTTGTACAAGGTCGGTTACAGAGAAAGGAATCTTCATATCGAACGCCAAACTTGCCATCCACGCCAAGGAGAGTCCCATCTGGACATGGAAGAGAGTATTCTGTCTTGTATCTTCATGGCCCATCAATCTGGCCCACGTTACGTAGCTTGGACGCCCGAGGACCCCTTAATCCAGGACTCCCTCAGTAGCCCCTGAACCAGGCTTCAATGACGATGTGTCCGGCACGCAGATTGTCTTCGGCATTGCAAGGCGGGTTCCTCCTCCGAATATTCCAGAACAAACTTCGAGCACAGAAAGCTTGTCCGGCTCTGCAAAACAAGTACCACACACAACCGCAGAGAGTATAATATTTCACGAGTCCAATCTGCTGACAACTTTTTGTAATGCGACACCATGTTCCTGCACGGTAATTATTTTGAACCGTTCTTTGGCCTCCCGCTCCCTGCTTTAAGATGCGGTTTCTAGTGGCACGTCTTGTTACAGCAGAGATCGTGTCCCTTCATTACGGGATTCGCGTCAATACAGGCGTGGGTAATCCAACCATGCAGTTTGCACGGCCCTTGGGAATAGGCGAGTTCTAAGGCGAGTGGGGAGGCGCTTGATATTCACTGCCTTTATAAGGAGATAAGGATTCACCCCTTTCACCCACGCCTTCTCTGCCTCTCCATTCCTGAGCTCCAGCGCCCAAGTTCTCATCTTTTCCACCTCAAAGAAGCACTCCGACCATGTCCGGATCCGGAGCGTAAGGCAAGTGGATGGCCTCCTCCGTCAAGGAGAAGGACATCACGAAGCTCCGGGAGGCGGGGTATTTGGCCAAGGAAATCGCCCATCGGCTTCCGGCCAAGGGACAGATCATCCCCACCCCCAAGCCTCATGAGAGGGTGGTGTTCATCCCCCACTTCGTCCGCGGGTTAGGGTTTCCTCTCCACCCCTTCGTCCGCGGACTCATGTTCTACTACGGGCTAGATTTCCATGATCTAGCCCCAAATTCTTTCCTCAACATCTTGGCATTTATTGTCGTGTGCGAGGCCTTCCTCCGCATCCCACCCCACTTCGGACTGTGGCTCAAGATTTTCAATGTGAAGCCGAAGGTGGTGGATGGCCAACACGCAGAGTGCGGAGGCGCCATGGTGAGCAAGATGCCCAACGTCACATGGCCCAAAGGTACCTTTGTGGAGACTGTCAAAGGGTGGCAGCAACTGTGGTTCTATATCACAGAGCCCCGCGACGCCACCTGGGCCGCGGCTCCTGAATTCAAGTCCGGAGCCCCAATGCGGCTCACCTCCTGGCTAGAGAAGGGCCTGAATTGGGTGTCGTCGGAGGAACTGACAGCGCTGCAGGCGCGTATCCAGAGTATGTTGGACAAAAACATCAAGCTTGTCAATGTGATCCAGGTGATGCTAGTTCGCCGGATCCTTCCATGCCAAAGCCGGACTTGCCATTTGTGGGAGTTCGATCCGGCCGAGCACCAGACCTTGCAACAGTTCTTCAGAACCACGCACGAAGACATCTGGAAGGTGCTTTTTAAGGCCAACGAGAAATGGCCGGAGACGACCGAGGACCGTGGGCACGACCTGGCCCATCCAGCTAGTTCGGTAAGTCTTTCGCACTTCAAGGTGTATCGTTTACTTGCTTACTCAGGGAAAATGCCTAAGCCTCCCTATTTATTTTTTCAGGGCTGGACGAAGAAGGCAGAGCGGATTAAGTGTCCGGCTCCGCTGCCCGAGGAACCAGCCATCCCGCTTCTGACGAACATGCTGGTCCTGGCGCCTTACCAGGCGCCGGAGAAGAAGGCCAAGAAAAAGGCCAAGGAGACCAGAAGTGGCCTCTGTCGCAAGGGAACTTCGGACGCGACGTCCGAAGACGCCGAGACTCACTCCACCACCGCAGAGGACGACGAGGAGGAGGAAAGCAACTCTCCCCTTGAGGGGGGAAGGAAGAAAAGGGCGGCCTCCATAAATCTAGAGGCAGAGGCGTGCAAGAAGGGGAAGGTCTCCCTTGCGGATAACTCCGCGTGGGACGTTGACAGCAGCCCAGAGCGGCGCCCCCGAGATAAGCCCCTGGCCGAGTCGTGAGTACTCAAAGATCCTGACGCATTCATATATCCAACCTCTTTTCTCCATAGTTTTAACATGTTGAATCATGTTCTTGCAGTCCGGCTTGTTCCGACCTCGAACGATCCTCATCTTCGGGGAATTCGCCGGACCCGAAGGTGATGGACAGCGGGTCCCTTTCGGCGGCCTCCTCTCCCAAGGCCATGGATGACACCGAGGCATTGTCCCGAAGGATCCCAGGCCAGGGAGAGACGCAGGAGGCCGTCAGCGCGGCGCCAGAGGGTGAAACCTCGGCCGCCGGACACATGGGGGAGCAAACCCCCATGGAGACTGGCAATGGGGGCCAGGTCCAATTCGGCCCCTAGCCGAATACGGTCCCGGAGACCTATACGGCTCCGGAATCCGGCAAGCAACCTCCTTCGAAAGAAGGGGGTGTGCCTATTTTGCTGGTGACCTCTGTCCAACCAGATGCACCGGACACCCTACTGGAAGCGCTGCGAAGTGCTTCCATTGTAGAGGAACACCGTGCCCTCATGGGTATGGTGATTGAGAAGATTTAGTCTGCGAAGAGCGGACTGACCGAAGCCTGCACAAGCCTTCTAACAGGTTTTGAGGTATGCAACGCAATTATGTAAAAAGAATGTCACAGTATAGACAGTAGCCCCTGAGACACTGTCTGGTGGTCGAAATGAAAAGCCGGACAGAGGATCAAACAATTTTCGCAGGAGACTAACCATACATGTCTATGTGAAAAAGCAGGCATCGCTGCTGGCTGCGACCTCCCATGCTGCCGAAGTCTCCGGACTGAAGCAGAGTCTGGAGCGGGCCGAGGAAGAACTTGGCCGTGTGAAAAAGCAGCTGGAGGACAAGCAAGGTATGCCATGACCTTCTGTATATCAGAAAGGATAGATGATTCATATTGACCATAGTGCCATGATATTTGTAGGAGCGGCGACCGAGGTGGAGGCCCTTAAAGAGGTGCTGGCCGAGGCCCAGAACAGAGCGGCGGAGGAACAATCCGTCCGCGAAAAGCACGAAGCCAGGGTCGGTGAGGTCCAACAAGAGCTCCAGGACGCTATAAAGAAATGCGAGTCCTTGGAGCGCAAGATTACGGATCAACAATCCGAGCTTGCTAAGGCCCACCAAAGCACACAAGAGGCCCGGGTTGAAGCCCAGGGTGCCCTCCAGGAAATCCAAGAGGCCAGGAAAATCACGGCGGGTAAGGCCTTTATAATGCAAAGCAAATTTGTGAAGAAAAGGTACCTCTTACTGACCCGGATTTGGAGTTCTCCAGGAGCGTTTGCGGATCTGCCGTGCAGCATTTTTGATGCTGCGGATTTCTTCCGAGCCGAAGAGGGGAGCTCAACGGAGAAGCTGTTCTGGTCGCAATACCTTGCGCCAGAGCATCCGGTGCCCTTCAATGATCAGCTGAAAGACCTGACCAAACTGCATAGGGTGGCCGAATTGGCCATGAAGGATTTGATAATCCGTCTATGGCCTGCCGAAGCCATACCCAACAGCTACTTCGGGCTCGTGAAGCGACTGGTTGCTGCCTGCCCTCGGCTTGATGCCATCAAGCGGTCGGTCTGTATTGAAGGTGCGCGGATGGCCTTCGCCTGTGTCAAGATACAGTGGGCGAAGATGAATGCCGTCAATCTCGCGACTGAGGGACCGCCCGCTGGCAAGGAGCACCGCACGCCCGAGCGATATTTTGACGATGTCCTGGAGGGATCCCGCATTGTGGCGGAGCAGTGTGCAAAAGACATTATCTTTGGATGAATATGTTCATGTTATCCTGTCCTTATAATGGAACAAAACTGATATAATGTTAGTTATTTATATCAAGATTTTTCCTCCTGTGCGGCCATGTTATTAAATCTGAGAGTTGGCCAGTCATCGGCTTCAGCCCCCATGTAGGTAGTACGGGGGTGTTCGGGATAAATCTAAACACTCTTGATCCAGAGTTTGGTCCTTGAAGGAGGTGTTTAGCGCAACGATCCAGGCAATCGGACTATGTGGCTTTATCACCCTCACTTAGCCATAGGAGTTTTATAACAAAAATTTAGGCGCAGCCCCTAGTATTTCGTGAGTCCGAACTAGGGTGCTGTAAACACCTGATCGGGTAGAGACCGATTCGTCGCATAATGCGGAAAAAATCGCAAAAGATTTGTAACCTCCGAAGAGCTGACCGGCTCACGCCGCATCATGACAGTCAGTTTTCGGCTTTCTCTACTGAGGTGCTCATCCGGATGAACCAGGGCACAATCGCAGTAGTTCTCCCTTTACTACCCTAGCCGATATAGCGGAACGTAAGGTAGTAAGCACAGGAACCGGGCAACCCAACTATTGACCAAAGACATGATTCAGAGCCAATGCATATAATGCTAAATTCGGGGTGCCGAACTATACTGTAAAAAGTGTTCGGACTTTGTCGCCATAATATGGGGCGCAATGAAGCCCCTGGCGAATTTAAGCCGTACCAAAATGTATGGGTGCAATTGATAAGATTATCAAGAAAAAATGAAGTAGTAGGCTAGTGCCGCAGAAGTTGGGCCGCGAACTGTTTCCATTATAATTTTATTGATACGTCAGAGCATATAAGTAGTGCAATAAGCAACATGGCTATTTAACATGCCATGACCAAGGGAGAGCTGCGTGTGGGTCCTGAGAATAGGTGGAGTGATCGTCAAAAAGACCTCCTAAATATTCCCGTATACCTCAATGCTTCTTGCTGTCTTGGTGTATCTATCCTTCGAAAGGACCGATGATCAGGCCGTCTTGAGGGGCCTGTGGAAAAGAAACCTGAAAAGGATAAAAAAGAAAAAGTGAAAGTATGTGTGTCCAGGGGAGGTCGAGCCGTATTATGGACCACAATCTAGTTATGCCTCCGTCTATGCCCATGGTATTTTAAGTGCGTAGTTATGTATGCGTGGTACGTATGCCGCCATTTGGCCGGGACGGAGACGGAGGCCGGATTGCTAGTCTAACTCCTAACGAGCCGGACTGTTATGATGCGGAGTAGTCCGGATCCGCTTGACAGTGTCCGGGAGCTTGGCCGCTGAATTAAGATTCTGCTTGGCAAGGCCGCTCTGTACTTCCGCTGCCAAGGCCGCAGTGTGCTCCTCGGTACGGAGGGAGCGCTCCGTGTTTCCGTTAACTATTATGACGCCGCGTGGTCCCGGCATCTTGAGCTTGAGATAAGCATAGTGTGGCACCGCATTGAATCGAGCAAATGTGGTTCGTCCGAGCAGTGCGTGATAGCCGCTGCGGAAGGGGACGATATCGAAGATCAACTCTTCGCTTCTGAAGTTGTCCGGGGATCCGAAGACAACCTCCAGTGTGATTGAGCCCGTACAGCGGGCCTCTACACCTGGTATGACTCCTTTAAAGGTAGTTTTTGTGGGTTTGATCCTCGAGGGATCGATGCCCATTTTGCGCACTGTATCCTGGTAGAGCAGGTTCAGGCTGCCGCCGCCGTCCATGAGGACGCGTGTGAGATGGAAACCATCAACAATTGGATCGAGGAACAGTGCGGCTGAACCGCCATGACGGATACTGGTCGGATGGTCCCTGCGATCGAAGGTGATCAGGCAGGACGACCATGGGTTGAACTTTGGGGCGACTGGCTCTATCGCGTAGACGTCCCTAAGCGCTCGTTTGCGCTCCCTTTTAGGGATGTGAGTAGCATATATCATGTTCACCGTTTTAACCTGGGGAGAGAACTTCTTCTGTCCTCCTGTGTTCTGCGGACAGGGCTCCTCGTCGTCGTCCTCGCTTTGCGACCCCTTCTCCTTGTTTTCGGCATTTAACTTGCCGGCCTGTTTAAAAACCCAACAGTCTCTGTTGGTATGATTGGCTGGTTTATCAGGGGTGCCGTGGATCTGACATGGATGATCGAGTATGCGGTCCAAGCTGGATGAGCCCGGATTGTTTCTTTTGTATGGCTTCTTCCGCTGGCCGGACTTGGAGCCGCTGAAACCGGCATTGACCGCCGTGTCATCGGCAGTGCCACCATTGCTTCGGTGCTTGTGCCTATTGCGTCAGGGCTTGTCATTGCTATTCTTGGCTTCAGAGGTACCGGCATCGCTTGCAGTGTTATTGCTACGGGCTAGCCAACTATCCTCGCCCGCACAAAAGCGGGTCATGAGTGCCATGAGGGCTACCATGGACTTCGGTTTTTCTTGGCCGAGGTGACGAGCGAGCCATTCATCGCGGATGCTATGCTTAAAGGCCGCTAGGGCTTCGGAATCTGGGGAGTCAACGATCTGGTTCTTTTTAGTTAGGAACCTGGTCCAGAATTTCCTGGCCGACTCTCCAAGCTGTTGAACTATATGACTTAAGTCATCGGCATCCGGAGGTCGTACATATGTGCCTTGGAAGTTGTCACGGAAGGCGTCTTCCAAGTCCTCCCAGCTGCCAATAGAGTTTTCAGGCAGACTGTTTAACCAGTGCCGAGCTAGCCCCTTGAGTTTTAGTGGGAGGTATTTGATGGTGTGAAGGTCATCGCCGCGGGCCATATGAATATGGAGAAGAAAATCCTCAATCCATACCGCGGGATCTGTTGTTCCATCATATGATTTGATATTTACGGGTTTAAACCCTTCTGGGAATTCATGCTCCATTACTTCATCAGTGAAGCAGAGGGGATGTGCGGTGCCTCTATATCGGGCCAAGTCACGACGTAGTGCGGATGTAGTCCGTCTACGGTTTTTGGCCCGGACATGGTTATACTCGGTACGTCTGGCTTGATAGCCGTCGTCGCGCGCCAGGGCATGCCCACGCGATTCGTAGATCGATCTGGACTGACCTGCTCTGTTCTCCAGGTTTTGTCGCAGGTCATATGTGTATTCCCGAGCTGTGGTGTCTTTGTCTTTACGGCGAGGTAGTATGGGCAGGTGTTCAACTTGAGTTGCCGCTTTGTCCCGGCCACGTGGTGGTCGGTCAGCCGCATTACGTGTTGATGGCATGGGCTCAAGTGCCTCGTCGTCGAATTGGGGTAGCAATTTACGCTTCGGGTAACTTTTAGTGGGGCGCTCGAGTCCGTATTCCTCGGCTGCCAGGACATCAGTCCATCTGTCGTTGAGCAGATCTTGATCAGCTTGAAGCTGCTGTTGTTTCTTTTTCAGGCTCCTCGCAGTGGCTATTAGCCGGTGCTTAAAGCGCTCCTACTCGACGGGTTCCTCAGGCACGATAAAGTCTTCGTCGCCGAGGCTCACCTCATCTTTGGAGAGTGGAAGATAGTTGCTGTCCTCCGACTCATCGTTTATGGCCTGTTCGTCAGGGCTGACTTGCCCATCTTCCCTACCGTCCTGTTCGGAAGTCGGCTCGGCGGGATCTTCTTTGTCTTCGGCATCGTCCGGAGTATTGTTTTCTCTTGTGTCGGTATTGCTGTCTTTTCCACGGCGTGATTTAGAGCGGTGCCGCTGACGTCGGCGCTTTGGCTATGTCTCAGGAGGTTTATTCTCGACTGGATCTTTCTCGTTATCGCCGTTATTCTCTTTGGGAGTATCCACCATGTACACGTCATACGAGGAGGTGGCTGTCCAGCGCCCAGTAAACGGTGGGTTTTGGGCCTGCTCCTCTCCGGCATCGTTGTCCATACCGTCGATGTCTTCGGAGTCATAATCAAGCATGTCGGTTAAGTCTTCGACAGTGGCAATGAAGTGGGCGGTGGGTGGGAAGCGAAATTCTCCGTCATCAGCCTCCAGTTCAAACCGGATATAATTCGGCTGTGAGTCCCCCGCTAAGGAGAGGGTTTTTAATGATTTTAGCACATCACCCAAAGGTGAGTGTCAGAAGATGTCCGCGGAGCTGAACTCGACGATCGGCGCCCGATCGAGCTCGATGGGCGCGGACGCACGCGGTTCGGAACCTATGGCCGGAGACGAATCCGAGGCTCCGGTGACACAGATCCCATTCGAAGTTGGGTCTGTGTGCGGCTCTAGCGCCGCTGAGTCTGCGGCTTCCGTGGCGGGGTTGAGCCTCCCGTCCTCGGATGGCGGAATCTGCTCCGGATCTAGGGCCAGGGCAGTTGCAGGCGCTATCTCCCGGGTATGGTCCGATGATAGATTTAGGTCATGTTCATCGCGGTAGTAGGGAGCGGCTGCCATGGGCTCGAATCCGTCGAAGATCAAGTCTCCGCGGATATCAGCAACGTAGTTCAGGCTTCCAAACCTGACCTGATGGCCATGGGCGTAGCTGTCGATCTGCTCTAGATGGCCAAGCGAGTTGGCCCGCAGTATGAAGCCGCCGAATACGAAGATCTGGGCGGGGAGAAACACCTCCCTCCAGGCCGCATCGTTGTGGATGATTGATGGAGCCATTGAGTCTTCTAGCGACGACACAGCGGAACTCTCAATGAAAGCACCAATGTCGGTGTCAAAACCGGTGGATCTCGGGTAGGGGTCCTGAACTGTGCGTCTAAGGTCGATGGTAACAGGAGACGGGGGACACGATGTTTACCCAGGTTCGGGCCCTCTCTATGGAGGTAATACCCTACGTCCTGCTTGATTGATCTTGATGAATATGAGTATTACAAGAGTAGATCTACCACGAGATCGTAATGGCTAAAACCCTAGAAGTCTAGCCTGTCTGATTATGATTGCCCCTACGGACTAAAACCCTCCGGTTTATATAGACACCGGAGGGGGCTAAGGTTGTACAAGGTCGGTTGCAGAGAAAGGAATCTTCATATCGAACGCCAAACTTGCCATCCACGCCAAGGAGAGTCCCATCTGGACACGGGAGAGAGTATTCTGTCTTGTATCTTCATGGCCCATCAATCTGGCCCACGTTACGTAGCCTGGACGCCCGAGGACCCCTTAATCCAGGACTCCCTCAACCTCCGTTTGCTGAAGGTTGTAATCTGCGAAGTGCCCACACCATCAGAAGACTACATGGATTACAAGATCATTGCCTTGTTCGACATGGGATTAGTCTATCTGGAATCCGGTCGCCATACATGGTTATGGCTCATCATCAATCCTATTGACCCTCCATTTCTGTCTGATGCTATAGTGCACGGTGGCATCATTTACGTGGTCGACGCACAGATTGGCTGCATATACTGGTGAAATCTATCATCGTGTAATTGTTCTATCTCATCTTATCTTTACCCATGAATACGACTATGTGTTGATTGTTAGAAATTTAGAATAGATAGTATGCCTATAACCACATCATTGCTATATGTTCCTCTCATTTCCTAGATTTTTATGACCACACATGTTATTGTTAGAGTTGATATGAGAACAATTGGCATATAATGATTGTTAGAATAGATATTATGAGTATAACCTCATGATTGCTATATGTTACTCTTATTTCCAAGATTTTTATAATCACGCATGTTATTGTTAGAGTTGATATGAGAACACTAGTAACTGCTATGGTAGAATATGAGTAGGCCCTGGCATAGCTGTTTTCCTCTCATTTTTACATGATGTTTGAACCATGACATATTGCTAGAATATGAAAGCCATTGGCTTAATTTTTTTAACTTGGGGTATGATTATGACCACGACATTGCAATTCTCTGGCTATGATCTGTGTCACTGTTATAATAATCTTAATTCCACACATACTCTGAACATGATTGTATATTTCTGTCCTTTTGGTCTTCAATTTGATTTGTTGCAGCAGACGCAAATGCGACGGCCTTCATAATTCCAGGACCTGGAAATATACAAGTCAATGGGTGGTGGTTTGTCGCTCGTTCAACTGACGGTGGTCATTTGATGCTCATTCGCACATACCAAATTGACCAAACCATTTCATCAAATCACATGCAGTACAATGCCTGGGGCGTTCGTGACTGTGATGGCTATGGTTGCTTCGTGTTCGAGAAAGATCCCAGCTCCGTTGGGCCAGGCATATTCAACTGGAGGCGGGTTTACAGCCTCGGCAACCACTCCATGTTCCTCGGACTCAATTATCTGATCATCCAACCAATCATCGATCATATCACCGGCGATGATTACCGTGCTATGCAACTTCCATTCGCCAGGGGGAACTATGTTTACACATCGTACCATGGGTTTCATGAATCACCATATCCAGAGATTCGTTGCCACAGCTTGTTGCAAGATGATCTTTAGTGTGTGAAAGGCATCAAGCTTCCAAGCGATGAATGGCTTTTGCAAACCCGACATGCGGTGATGTGGTTCATGGCAACAACAAATATGCAGAACTTGATTCGTAGTGATATCTAAACTGAGCCATGTATCCTGCTACTGTAGCATGACACCCTCTTTTGTTGGATATTATGTACTATAGTTAGTTTGAAGGATAGATACCTTTCTGGGATCAAGTGCATCCTAACTCACCTGGGTAGCATGTACTGATAATGATGATGGAGATGCTGTGCAGAAGAGATATATATATTAGGCTTCAAGTGCGTACTTGTTGGTGAAAGTGTTGTCCAATGGGAATTATATTTTTTATTACTCATGTAGGCTACAAAGTCTGTCGCACAGCCTTGTAACTTCATAATCCATTTCTAAATGTGTACTAGTACTAGTAGTCCTCTATACCGTATATTGCGCTACTCGTACTACTACCTCCCTCCTGGTTTATTGGTCCCCTTCGTAATTTGTGTCAAATTTTGACCATAAATTTAACTAACTAAATGTTAATGCATGTCACAAAAAACTATATCGTTGGATTCGTATTTGAACATAGTTTCCAATGGTATAATTTTCAGTGACATGCATTGGCATTTTGTTAGTTAAACCTATGGTTAAAATGTGACACTAAATACGACTAGTAAGTAGTATAGTAGTACTATTATATGTCGGTCAAATTATTCATCATGTCCTCACATTGAATTGACATGCCAACATGCTTTGCGTGAGGTGATACAAGAGTCCCGGCGGCGTGTTCGGTTCACCAAAGTGAGCCTCATCCCTCTCGTAGTACAACGGCACTCTCCCATTCTCTACAAAATCACTCTCCCATTCTCTACAAAATCACTCTCCCATTCTCTCCCGGTCTCCCCGCCTCCCAGTCGTCGCCTTGTTCTGATCCATTTGGTACGATGAGCGATGAGCTACTGGAGCTGCTATACTTCATTTCAAGTAGTCAAAAGGAAGACGCTAAAAAAATTGATCTCAACAAGGATGCTCTTCAAGCTATCCGGATGAAGGAAGGAACCAGCGAGGCCACTCTGTGAGTATTCGTCCCATCACCCTATATGATGATTTCGATCTTTATGGGTGTTTTCAAGTCTTTAGAGTCCGCATGTAGTAATGAAGCCGAGACCCCAGTTTGTTCGGGTATTGTGGACATCAGATTTGGAGTACCACTTATCTGTCGAAATCTTTCATCATTTACTTAAAACAGTTGATTGATCATACATTGAGTACCATTTAACTGGAACTAACCAATGCAAGTCCAAGAAGGATTGGCCAGTGCTGCCGGCTGGCATCAAGTTCAATCCCACAGATCAGGAGCTGATCGAGCACCTTGAGGACAAAGTGAGTGCTGACAGCGCGAGATCTTACCCTCTCATCGATTTTTTTTTCATACCAACCATTGACAGCGAGCACGGCATATGCTACACCCATCCTGAGAAACTTCCAGGTGAGACACCGATCGACCGTCTACTTGCACAAACATATTCCTTTGTTTATACCTCTATTTTTCTTTTTAGACGCAGACCTAGTGAAGCAATTACAATTTGACAGTTAATAAAAAGTGAAGCAAGTGACTGCAACATGCCAAAGATGTTATGAAAATGCCAACTACGTACCCCAAAACTTGTATTCACCAATACTGCACGTATCACACTGAGTGGCCTAAGCAAGCATTTCTTCCAGCGCAACTCCAGGGCGTACAAAAGGGGCATGCGGACACATCGCAAGATACAGTCAGAGTGCGGCATGCACGCGATGTGGCACAAGACCGGCAATACCTTGCCGGTGATGGTCAACGGCCGACAGACGAGCAGCAAAAAGGTTCTGGTGCTGCACGCCAACAAGAACTTCGACCAGCAGAGGACCAACTGGGTGATGCACCAGTACCACCTCGGGAACCTGGAGCAAGAGAAGGAGCGGGAGCTGTTCGTCTGCAAGATTTTATACCAGACGAACACTAGGGCCAGGACTAAAAAGATTATAAGTTAGTTTGGTATTGGTACTTATACTACCTGGTCGTATGCAAGTTGGTATTGTTATTAAGGATCTTTCGGTATGAACTTGGCATTTTCTTCCAACCATCATGTCGAGGGTCGACGTGGGTATAAAGCTGAATCATTTGTTTCGAAACGAATTTTCAGGCACCTGATTTTTATTTGATGGGTAGCATAAGCACCTGCCGTTCGAATTCCCAGTTCTCCAATTTTTTTACATCTTCGAAGTACTCACGGGATCCATTAGTTTCACAGGCTGATAGTTGGACGCAACACGTCAGAACTGGGCTGTGGCATGCCAAGCCTAGCTGCAAATTGTTAAAAGAGAGGAGCGATGGATTTGGGACTTCCAGAATAGTTAAGTGTCGCGACCTCAATCACGTGAAGCACCTCCCATGGACTAAAAAAAGGCCTATTCGGTTATTATTAGTTGAAATATGTAAACTATTCCATAATAAAAATAAATATGTAAAATGCAATGAATTTAGTCCGGTTTCACTGAAAACCATCCGATTTGCATGAAATTCGTCCGTGGAACCACAAGACGGCTGTCCATACAGAGCCTAACCGTACGAAACCAGCAGGTCCATGGACGTATGCAAGCAAGTGCATGCACTTATTATCACGATGGAAAAATAATGCTGACGTCTGAGACGGTGAAACCCATGAAATTTTTAACGTAGTCAATAAACAAGAGAATTCTGCAAGTACAGACTGATAACTGGGATCCAGCAGGTATATTGTTTTTTCAGGTCGAGCAAGTTTCAACTGGGCTGTAGACTGCCCAGGCTTGGTTTTGTTTTTAACAGGCCCAGTCCATGACGACAATGGGGCACAAATATCCAGCAGGTATCAACTGGCCTCTGGCCCACCAGCCTTAGTTATATTTTCTCTTAGAACATCCGCAGACAGTTTTTTACTGAAGAAAACACAAAGCCCAGTTCTATTTTCCTCTTGAAACACCATGTCCTACTTCCGTTTTCTAATCTCTACCTATAGTTTTACTAGTTCATATACATGTATTATTATATTGAAAATACGTAAAGTTCCCTTTTCATCTTTACATCCTTATTTTTTGTTGTTGTTTTCCCTCCCAGCGCTGATTTTTTTACCACCGGTTTTCCCTAAAACCAATTCAATTGTCCCACGTCTTATTAGCTTACAAAAATAAAAAAATATTTTATTTGGCAAATCAATAAGTTCTGAAAAAATAAATATTTATCATTTCTAGATTAAAACAGTTCGGACTCCACCGAAATATGTAAAATTAGGTTGAACTTCTTGACCGTGGTCCTGGGCAGAAAATGGGCTGTAATAAATTCCTTAATAATTAGCAAATGGGCTGCAAATTATTAAAAGAATAGCAAATGGGCTCTATGTTGTCTGCCACAGATTTGGAGGCTGACTTGTGGGCTACAAAGCTCATGCGTACACAAGGTTTCTCAGAAAAAGAAACTTAGTCAACAATCGACTCTACCAGCGTCAGACCGTTAGATGTCAATCCAACGACAATCGTGCTTCTTCCATCTCTGATCTTTCTACTCCAGTCGCCCAAACCAACGCCGGTGGAACTGCCTGCTCCCGCCTCCCGTGGCCGGCTGTGCTGCCGGGCAAGCCTCACGACCCCACCCTACTCGCATCCCTGGCCTGGCCATCCCTCTACTCACCCACACCTCATGTTATTCTCCGGCGAAGGCAGCCTCACACTGCAGCAGAACCAGTAAACCCTCGTACCCACTCTACGTGGGAAACAACTACTGAGTCTTCCTCGGCTCCGGATCATTCCCTTACTTGGCCTTGCCGTTGTCCACCGCCTTGGTGCTCTCGGCACGGCGTGGTCAACGAACGACATCCATCGGAAGAGGACTGTACGTGGAGAGGCTGACAGCTGGGTCCACGGCCGCATGCAAGGAAGTGCCTCTTTTTTTTGCGAGTAGGAAGTGCCTCCTTATTACGCGCAAAATAATGATTCCTCCACCTGACAGCGGGGACCCACCGGAAGGGCCTCTGCATTTCACGGAAAAAAAATCCCCCCGCTGACAGCTTGGACCCACCAGCTATATCTTCGCACGCAAGGAAGTGCCTCCTTATTACGCACACAAAAAATGAATACCCTGATGACCCACAAGTATAGGGGATCAATCATAGTCCTTTCGATAAGTAAGAGTGTCGCACCCAACGAGGAGCTGAAGGAAATGACAAGTGGTTTTCAGCAAGGTATTTTCTGCAAGCACTGAAATAGTTGGTAACAGGTAGTTTGATAGCAAGATAATTTGTAACGAGCAAGTAGCGGCAATGGTAAATAAAGTCCATCAAGGTAGCCCAATCCTTTTGTGGCAAAGGATAGGCCAAAACAGTCTCTTATAATAAGCAAAGTGTTCTTGAGGGTACACGGGAATTTCACCATGCTACTTTCATCATGTTGGTTTAATTTGTGTTCGCTACTTTGATAATTTGATATGTGGGTGGACCGGTGCTTAGGTGCTGTTCTTACTTGAACAAACCTCCTACTTATGATTAACCCCCTCGCAATCATCCGCAACTACGAGAAAAGTATTAAGATAAAATCGAACCATAGCATTAAAATTTTGGATCCAAATCGGTCTCTTACGAAGTAGCGCATAAACTAGGGTTTAAGCTTCTGTCACTCTAGCAACCCATCATCTAATAACTATTCCATAATGCATTCCCTTAGGCCCAAATATGGTGAAGTGCCATGTAGTCGACGTTCACATGACACCAATAAGGGAATCACAACATACATATCATCAAAATATCGAACACATATCAAGTTCACATGATTACTTGCAACATTGACTTCTCCCGTGACCTCAAGAACAAAAGTAACTACTCACAAATGATAATCATACTCAAGATCGGAGGGGTATTAAATAGCATAATGGATCTCAACATATAATCTTCCACCAAATAAACCATATAGTAATCAACTACAAGATGTAATCAACACTACTAGTCACCCACAAGTACCAATCTGAGGTTCCGGTACAAAGATTGAACACAAGAGATGAACTAGCGTTTGAGAGGAGATTGTGCTGTTGAAGATGTTGATGGAGATTGCCCTCCCAAAGATGAGAGGGTTGTTGGTGATGATGATGACGATGATTTCCCCCTCCGGGAGGGAAGTTCCCCCGGTGGAATCGCTCCGCCGGAGGGCAAAAGTGCTCCTGCCCAAGTTCCACCTCGAGACGGCGGCGCTTCATCCCAAAAGTCCCCCTCTGATGTTTTCTAGGTCAAAATGACCTATATACCAGAAGATGGGCACCGGAGGTGGGCCGAGGAGGGCACAACTGACCAGGGCGCGCCTGGGGGCCCACGTGCGCCCTGTTGTCTTGTGCTCACCAGGGTGGCCCCCTCCGGTAGTTATTTGCTCCAGTATTTTTTATATATTCCAAAACAAGTCTCCGTAAATTTTTAGCTCATTTGGAGATGTGCAGAATAGGTAACTCTGACGTAGCTTTTTCAGGTCCAGAATTCCAGCTGCTGGCATTCTCCCTCTTTGTGTTAACCTTGCATATTACGAGAGAAAAGGCATTAGAATTACTCCAAAAAGCATTATTATGCATAAAAACATTATAAATAACAGTAGGAAAACATGATGCAATATGGACGTATCAACTCCCCCAAGCTTAGACCTCGCTTGTCCTCAAGCGAAAAACCAAAATCGAAAAACATGCCCACATGCTTAGAGAGAGAGGTGTCGATAAAAACAAAATACGGACATAAAAGCATCATGCTTATTATTATTATAACAGCAAAGAACTTAATCATAAAGCTTTATCATACAACTTTTATCATATAACTTCTCATGAACAAGTAGCAATTCATCACAACATTGAAGTATAACGCATAAATTCTATTGAAAACTAACAAACTATGTTCTCGGTCAACTTTGCAACTACAATTCATCATATTTTCAGGAAGGGTCATGTATCGGAGCCTTTAGGCAAGTCCACATACTCAACCATTATATAATCTTCTATGAACAAAATGTTTCAACCAGACACATAGAAAGATAGGGGCCTATAGTTTCGCCTCCCAACATATTCACCTCAAGGGTGATGTCAACAATAATAACTCATGCTCACTCATATCCAAATGGACATATGTGCCTAGATCTTTCCTCGCCACATGATGCTTGTAAAAAGAGAAAATAAAAGGAATAGGGAAGAATACTTTGACTCTTGCATAAAAGTAAATACATAAAGGTAAAAGATAGGCCCTTCGCAGAGGGAAGCAGAGGTTGCCATTCGCTTTTTGTTTGTATGCCAAATCCCTTAATGCAAAAGAACGTCACGTTATATTGCCCCTTATGATAGCAACCTTTATTATGCAGTATGTTGCCTTTATTACTTTGCCATCACAAGTTCGTACAACGCTCAATTTTCTCTTACACTAAATGATCCAACACATTTAGAAGCAATTTTTATTGCCTTATTGCATCGATGACAAATTACTTGAAGGATCTTACTCAATCCATAGGTAGGTATGGTGAACTCTCAAGGCATGAATTTGGGTTTAAGGATTTTGGATGCACAAGTAGTATCTCTACTTAGTACGGAATTTTTGGCTAGCAAAGATATTGAGCAAGCACCACATGTTGAAGGATCTATGACAATATAACTTCTATGTGAATATGAACAAACATAAATCATTACGTTGTCTTCCTTGTCCAGCGTTAACAATTTTGACATATAATATTTAATGGGGGCTCACAATCATAAAAGATGTCCAAGATAGTGTATTTGCATGTGAATGTTCTCTTCCCTTATTAATTCTTTCATGAGTTGCATCATTGATTAATGTTATGTTTGTCAATCTCCAACAAATTTTATGACTTATACTTTTCCTTATGTGATTTCATTACTTACCATAAGATTAGCATATGATCTTTTTCATTTATTTTCCTTTCTTTTTATTGAAACATAAGAGTAAAGAAACAAAACTCAAACTAAACTTTATTATATATCTCGCACACGATTACATAGATAGGTAGATCACTAAGCAAGCACTCAAAGATAAAGGATCGAACTAAACTTTTATTGAACTAAACTATAGGATGACTAAAGATCGAACTAAAATAGATAAAGGCAAACATAGTGGTGGTGATACGATACCGGGGCACCTCCCCCAAGCTTGGCACAAGCCAAGGGGAGTGCCCATACCATGAACTCAAGTATCCTTTGGTGGTGAAGATGATGATGGTGGTGGTGAAGTAGTAGCGGGCTTATCCTCTGCCTTCCATGGCAGTAGCTCACCATCATAAGAAGCGCGAGTCTCACGACTTGATTTTGGAGATCATATATTTGGCTTTGCAGAAAAATGATTTGCTCGTTGAGGGTGAAGACGATGTCGTTCATGGACCGACCATCCACCTTGAGATCACGGGTGAAATCCGCAATCATGAGTTGATTGGCGTTGAGTCCATGCTCCACCATCCCCTTGCACTTGAAAAACTCTTGCTCCATAGCTTCGAACCTAGCCTCCACGGTTCCCGTACTCTTGGGCCCCTAGACGTCCCAGATGTGGAGCACCCCCTCACGCATCTCAATGGCTTGAGTGAAGGAAATATGCCCTAGAGGCAATAATAAAGTTGTTATTTATATTTCCTTATATCATGATAAATGTTTATTATTCATGCTAGAATTGTATTAACCGGAAACTTAATACATGTGTGAATACATAGACAAACAGAGTGTCACTAGTATGCCTCTACTTGACTAGCTCATTAATCAAAGATGGTTAAGTTTCCTAGCCATAGACATGAGTTGTCATTTGATGAACGGGATCACATCATTAGAGAATGATGTGATTGACTAGACCCATCCGTTAGCTTAGCACGATGATCGTTTAGTTTGTTGCTATTGCTTTCTTCATGACTTATACATGTTCCTCTGACTATGAGATTATGCAACTCCCGAATACCGGAGGAACACCTTGTGTGCTATCAAATGTCACAACATAACTGGGTGATTATAAAGATGCTCTACAGGTGTTTCCGATGGTGTTTGTTAAGTTGGCATAGATCGAGATTAGGATTTGTCACTCCGATTGTCGGAGAGGTGTCTCTGGGCCCTCTCGGTAATGCACATCATATGAAGCCTTGCAAGCAATGTGACTAATGAGTTAGTTACGAGATGATGCATTACGGAACGAGTAAAGAGACTTGCCGGTAACGAGATTGAACTAGGTATGATGATACCGACGATCGAATCTCGGGCAAGTAACATACCGATGACAAAGGGAACAACGTATGTTGTTATGCAGTCTGACCGATAAAGATCTTCGTAGAATATGTGGGAGCCAATATGAGCATCCAGGTTCCGCTATTGGTTATTGACCTAAGATGAGTCTCGGTCATGTCTACATAGTTCTCGAACCCTTAGGGTCCGCACGCTTAACGTTCGATGACGATCGGTATTATGAGTTTACGTGTTTTGATGTACCGAAGGTAGTTCAGAGTCCCAGATGAGATCACAGACATGACGAGGAGTCTCGAAATGGTCGAGACATAAAGATTGATATATTGGACGACTATGTTTGGACATCGGAATGGTTCCGGGTGAGTTCGGGCATTTACCGGAGTACCGGAGGGTTACCGGAACCCCCCGGGGAGTCTATGGGCCTTATTGGGCCTTAGTGGGAGAGAGGAGGAGGCAGCCAAGGTGGGGGCGCGCCCCCCCAAGCCCAATCCGAATTGGGGTGGGGGCCGGCCCCCCTTTCCTTCTCCCTCTCTCCTCCTTCCTTCCTCTCCTACTCCAACTAGGGAAGGGGGAATCCTACTCCCACCGGGAGTAGGACTCCCCCCTTGGGCGCGCCATGAGAGGGCCGGCCCTCCCCTCCTCCACTCCTTTATATACGGAGGAGGGGGCACCCCATAGACACACAAGTTGATTGTTTTTAGCCGTGTGCGGTGCCCCCCTCCACAGATTTCCACCTCGGTCATATTTTCGGAGAGCTTAGGCGAAGCCCTGCCGGAATCACTTCATCATCACCGTCACCATGCCGTCGTGCTGCCGAAACTCTCCTTCAGCCTCAACTAGATCAAGAGTTCGAGGGACGTCACCGAGCTGAACGTGTGCAGATCGCGGAGGTGCCGTACGTTTGGTACTTGGATCGGTTGGATCGCGAAGATGTTTGACTACATCAACCGCGTTACTAAACGCTTCCGCTTTCGGTCTACGAGGGTATGTGGACACACTCTCCCCGCTCGTTGCTATGCTTCTCCTAGATAGATCTTGCGTGATCATAGGAATTTTTTTGAAATACTACATTCCACAACATTGAGGGTGCTGCATCACGTCCCGCAAATACGTGTTGATGACGTTCTCGAAGAACTTGTCCTTGGAGGAGCTCGAAGCGGCCATGGCGATCTAGATCTGTCAAAAAATAGCAAGAAGGAAGAACAGAAGATTTCTCCGTGATACGGTGGTTAATACATTCGGGGGGGGGGGTATATAAAGATTTTTTATCTTGGAAACAAGCAAACGGGAGGAAAACAGAGTCAGGAAGGTTCCTGAGGTGGGCACAACCCACCTGGGCACGCCAGGCAAGCCAGGCGTGCCCTGGTGTCTTGTGCCCTCCTCGGTTGCCTTTCTGGTTGTTTCTTATTTACCTAAATTTTGTAATATTCCAAAACTGACAAAAAATATTTTTGCAAATTTTTTGGAGTCCGTTTACTTACCGTATCACGTACCTCCTCTTTTTTAGTATTCTAGAGTGTTCTGGAAGGTTTCTTTTATGTGTTCCTCCGGTGTCATGGTTTGGATAATATTGCTTTCAGCATTAATAGGCGTACCTGAGATATAGTGCTTAATTCTATGACCATTGACCACCTTCGGGTTAGTACATTCGGCATTATTGATCTTGATAGCTCCAGAGCGATAAACCTCCTCGATAATATATGGTCCTTCCCATTTAGAGAGAAGTTTTCCTGCAAAGAATTTGAAATGAGAGTTGTACAAAATAACATATTCTCCAACTTTGAATTCCCACTTTTGGATTCTTTTGTCATGCCATCTTTTAACTTTTTCTTTAAATAATTTTGCATTTTAATAAGCTTGGGTTCTCCATTCATCTAATGAGCTAATATCAAATAACCTCTTTTCACCGGCAAGTTTGAAATCATAGTTGAGTTCTTTAATTGCCCAATATGCTTTATGTTCTAACTCAAGAGTCAAATGACAAGCCTTTCCATAAATCATTTTATAGGGAGACATACCCATAGCATTTTTATAAGCTGTTCTGTAGGCCCAAAGTGCATCATCTAATTTCTTAGACCAATTCTTTTGGGACCTATTAACAGTTTTTTGTAATATTAGTTTTATTTCTCTATTGCTAAGTTTAACTTGACCACTAGAGTGAGGATGATAGGGTGATGCAATTCTATGGTTAACATCATATTTAGCAAGCATTTTACGGAAAGCACCATGAATAAAGTGTGAACCACCATCAGTCATTAAATATCTAGGGACTCCAAACCTCGGGAAAATAACTTCTTTAAGCATTTTAATGGAAGTGTTATGATCAGCACTACTAGTTGGAATAGCTTCTACACACTTAGTAACATAATCAACAGCAACCAAAATATATGTATACCCATTAGAGGAAGGAAAAGGTCCCATATAATCAAAACCCCAAACATCAAATGCCTCAATAGCAAGTGAATAATTCACACGCATTTCTTGACGCTTACCGATATTACCAATTCTTTGACATTCATCACAAGATAAAACAAACTTACGGGCATCCTTGAAGAGAGTAGGTCAATAAAAACTAGATTGCAATACCTTGTGAGCAGTTCTATCTCCCGCATGATGCCCTCCATAAGATTCGGAGTGACATTTCCGTAGGATTTGTTCATGTTCATGCTCAGGTACACAACGTCTAATAATACCATCTACTCCTTCTTTACAAAGATGCGGGTCATCCCAAAAGTAATGTCTTAAATCATAGAAGAATTTTTCTTTTGTTGGTATGTGAAACTAGGTGGTATGTATTTAGCAACAATATAATTAGCATAGTCAGCAAACCAAGGAGTATTATGAGAAACATTTATTGCAACTAGTTGTTCATCAGCAAAGCTATCATCAATAGGTAGTGGGCCATCAAGAATATTTTCTAACCTAGACAAGTTATCAGCTACGGGGTTCTCAGCTCCTTTTCTATCAGTGATATGTAAATCAAATTCTTGCAGCAAGAGAACCCACCTAATGAGTCTAGGTTTAGCATCTTTCTTTTCCATAAGATATTTTATAGCAGCATGATCAGTGTGAACAATTACTTTGGAATCAACAATGTAAGATCTGAATTTAATACAAGCAAACACAACTGCTAAAAATTCTTTTTCAGTAGTAGCATAATTTCTTTGGGCACTGTCTAGAGTTTTGCTAGCATAATGAATAACATTCAATTTCTTATCAACTCTCTATCCTAGAATAGCACCAACAGCATAATCACTAGCATCACACACGATTTCAAAAGGCAAGTTCCAATCAGGTGGTTGAACAATAGGTGTAGAAGTTAAGGCTTTCTTAAGTGTTTCAAAGGCTTCTACACAATCATCATAAAAAATAAATGGAACATCCTTTTGTAAAAGATTAGTAAGTGGCCTGGAAATTTTAGAGAAGTCTTTAATAAATCTCCTATAGAAACTAGCATGACCAAGGAAGCTACGAATACCTTTAATATCTCTAGGACATGGCATTTTCTCAATTGCATCAACTTTGGCTTTATCCACTTCAATACCTCGTTCGGAAATTTTATGCCCCAAGACAATACCTTCATTAACCATAAAGTGGCACTTCTCCCAATTCAAGACAAAATTAGTTTGCTCACATCTCTGCAAAACTCGATCAAGGTTGCTTAAGCAATCATCAAAAGAAGTTCCATAAACAGAAAAATCATCCATGAAAACCTCAACCATCTTTTCACAAAAATCAGAGAATATAGTATTCATACATCTTTGAAAGGTAGCAAGTCCATTGCATAAACCAAAATGCATACGCCTATAAGCATAAGTTCCAAAAGGGCAAGTAAAGGTGGTTTTCTCTTGATCAGGTTGTGAAACAAGTATTTGAGAGAAACCAGAATATCCATCAAGAAAGCAAAAGTGTGTGTGCTTAGATAATCTTTCTAGCATTTGATCAATAAAAGGCAAAGGGTAATGATATTTTCTAGTTGCTTTATTTAATTTTCTAAAATCAATTACCATTCTATAGCCAGTCACAATTCTTTGTGGAATAAGTTCATTTTTATCATTAGGAACAACAGTACTACCTCCTTTCTTAGGGACACAATAAACGGGGCTTACCCATCTACTATCAGCTATGGGATAGATTATACCTGCTTCCAGAATCTTTAGTATTTCAGTTCTTACCACTTCTTTCATCTTAGGATTCAATCATCGTTGATGATCAACAATGGGTTTAGCATCAGGTTCCATATAAATCTTGTGCTGACAGAGAGTGGGACTAATGCCCTTAAGATCATCAAGAGCATATCCAATAGTAGCACGGTGCTTCTTCAGAATTTTCAATAATCTTTCTTCTTCATGTTCTGAAAGGTTAGCACTAATAATAGCAGAATATATCTTTTTCTCATCAAGATAAGCATATTTCAAAGTGTCAGGCAATTGTTTTAGTTCAAACACAAGATCACCTTTAGGTGGAGGAGGACCTCCAAGAGTTTCAATAGGCAAATTATGTTTGAGTAGAGGTCATTGTTCAAAGAAAATTTTGTCTATTTCATTTCTTTCATGCATATGCATATCATTTTCATGGTCTAGCAAAAATTGTTCGAGAGGATCAGTAGGAGGCACGGCAATAGAAGCAAGACCAATTATTTCATCCTTACTATGTAATTCTTTCTTATGAGGTTGTCTATTAAACTTGGAAAAATTAAATTCATGAGACTCATCACCAAAGCGGACACTGACAGTTTGTTTATGACAATCTATAGTAGCATTGACAGTGTTCAAGAAAGTTCTACCAAAGATAATGGGATAAAAGTCATCTTGTGGGGAACCAAGAACTAGAAAATCAGTAGGGTATTTTATTTTCCCACACAAGACTTCAACATCTCTAACAATCCCAAGTGGTGTGATGGTGTCTCTATTAGCAAGTTTAATAGTAACATCTATGTCTTCTATTTCAGCGGGTGCTATGTCATTCATAATTTGTTGGTACAAGGTAAAAGGAATAGCACTCACGCTAGCACCTAAATCACATAAGCCATGATAACAATGATCTCCTATTTTAACTGAGACAACGGGCATGCCAACAACAGGTCTATGTTTATCTTTCTCATCAGGTTAAGCAATTCTAGAAGCTTCATCACAGAAGTAAATAACATGCCCATCAATATTTTCTACCAGGAGATCTTTAACCATAGCAACACTAGGTTCTACTTTAATTTGCTCAGAAGGTTTAGGTGCTCTAATATTACTTTTGCGAACCACAGTTGAAACCTTAGCATGTTCCTCTATCCTAACAGGGAAAGGTGGCTTTTCAATATAAGCAATAGGAACAGCTGGGTCAACATTGTAAATGATAGTTTCATCTTTAGGTACAACCGGTTCTTTAATTTCTTCTTTAATAGGTGGGTGATATTTAAACCACTTCTCCTTAGGGAGATCAACATGAGTAGCAAATGATTCACAGAAAGAGGCTAATATCTCAGAGTCAAGTCCATATTTAGTAGTAAACTTCTGAAAAGCATCGGTGTTCATAAAAGATTTAACACAATCAAACTTAAGCTTAATAACTGACTCTTTACCTTCATCGAGTTCGCAATCTTCAGAGTTGCGTTTAATTCTTTCTAAATTATCCCACCTGAATTCAATAGTCTTCTTCATAAAAGAACCAGTACAAGAAGTATCGAGCATGGATCGATCATCACGAGAAAGCCGAGCATAAAATTCTGAATAATAATTTCTCTTGAGAGCTCATGATTGGGGCATGAATATAAAATTGACTTAAGCCTCCCCTAAGCTAGAGCGATACTTTCTCCTTCACGGGGCCAAAAATTATATATATAATTCCGATCACGATGAACTAGATGCATATGATATATTTTTTTGGTGAAATTCCAATTTCAATCGATTCCAGTTCCAAGATCCAATATCATCGCATAGCCTATACCATGTCAATGCCTTTCCCCTCAAAGATAAAGGGAAAACCTTCTTCTTAGCTTCATCTCCGTATAAACCTGCAAGCTTAAATAATCAACAAAATTCATCCACATATATCAAATGCATATCAGGATGTTCAGTTCCATCTCCTGCATAAGGATTAGCTAGCAGTTGTTCTATCATACCCGAAGGAATTTCATAACCAATATTTTCAGTAGGTGCAGTTGCTTGAGGGGTAACTAATTGTGCTTTCGGTCGAGGTGAAGATACCCCGAACAAACCCCTCAAAGGATGGTTCTCCATAGTAACAAGTGATAATAAATTTCAGCACGTAGTAATAATTTTTCCTTACCAATTTCCACTTACCAAGAGCGCTTCACTCCCTGGCAACGGTGCCAGAAAAGAGCCTTGATGATCCACAAGTATAGGGGATCAATCGTAGTCCTTTCTATAAGTAAGAGTGTCGAACCCAACGAGGAGCAGAAGGAAATGACAAGTGGTTTTCAGCAAGGTATTTTCTACAAGCACTGAAATAGTCGGTAACAGGTAGTTTGATAGCAAGATAATTTGTAACGAGCAAGTAACGGTAACGGTAAATAAAGTGCAGCAAGGTAGCCCAATCCTTTTGTGGCAAAGGACAGGCCAAAACGGTCTCTTATAATAAGCAAAGCGTTCTTGAGGGTACACGAGAATTTCACCATGCTACTTTCATCATGTTGGTTTAATTTGTGTTTGCTACTTTGATAATTTGATATGTGGGTGGACCGGTGCTTAGGTGTTGTTCTTACATGAACAAAACTCCTACTTATGATTAACCCCCTCGCAAGCATCCGCAACTATTAGAAAAGTATTAAGATAAAATCTAACCATAGCATTAAACTTTTGGATCCAAATCGGTCCCTTACAAAGTAGCGCATAAACTAGGGTTTAAGCTTCTGTCACTCTAGAAACCCATCATCTAATAACTAATCCACAATGCATTCCCTTAGGCCCAAATATGGTGAAGTGCCATGTAGTCGACGTTCACATGACACCACTAAGGGAATCACAACATACATATCATCAAATATCGAACACATATCAAGTTCACATGATTACTTGCAACATGACTTCTCCCGTGACCTCAAGAACAAAAGTAACTACTCACAAATGATAATCCTGCTCAAGATCAGAGGAGTATTACACCAAATAAACCATATAGTAATCAACTACAAGATGTAATCAACACTACTAGTCACCCACAAGTACCAATATGAGGTTCCGGTACAAAGATTGAACACAAGAGATGAACTAGGGTTTGAGAGGAGATGGTGCTGTTGAAGATGTTGATGGAGATTGCCCTCCCAATGATGAGAGGGTTGTTGGTGATGACAATGACGATGATTTCCCCCTTCGGGAGAGAAGTTCCCCTGGCGGAATCGCTCCACCGAAGGGCAAAAGTGCTCCTGCCCAAGTTCCGCCTCGAGACGGTGGCGCTTCATCCCGAAAGTCCCCCTCTGATTTTTTCTATGTCAAAATGACCTATATACCAGAAGATGGGCACCGGAGGTGGGCCGAGGAGGGTACAACCCACCAGGGCGCGCCTGGGGGCCCAGGCGCGCCTTGGTGTCTTGTGCTCACCAGGGTGGCCCCCTCCGGTAGTTATTTGCTCCAGTATTTTTTATACATTCCAAAACAATTCTCCGTAAACTTTCAGCTCATTTGGAGATGTGCAGAATAGGTAACTCTGACGTAGCTTTTTCAGGTCCAGAATTCCAGCTGCCGGCATTCTCCCTCTTTGTGTAAACCTTGCATATTATGAGAGAAAAGGCATTAGAATTACTCCAAAAACCATTATTATGCATAAAAACATTATAAATAACAGTAGGAAAACATGATGCAAAATGGACGTATCACACCCTTGCTGCTAGGTGGGACGCACCATATTTGGAGGCTGACTTGTGGGCCTACTAAGTTGACGTGGACACAAGGCTTTGTCAACTTAGTCAATATAAATGATGCTAGCTGTGGTGACCGTACGATGTCCATCCAACGGGCGTCGTGCTTCTTCAACCTCTGGTCTTGTTGCTCCAGCCACCCAAACCAGCGTCGGCCGTGCCGCCTGCTCCTGCCTCCCGTGGCCGGCTGTGCTGCCGTGCAGGCCTCACCGCCCCACCCGACTCCCATCGCTCGCCTGGCCATCCCTGTACTCACCCAGACCTCTTGTTATTCTTCGTGATGGCAGCCTCACACTGCAGCCGAACCAGTAAACCCTCATACTCTCCTCCGCGTGGAAAACAACTGCCGAGTCTTCCCCTGCTCCGGGTCATTCCCTTCCTAGGCCTCGCCATCGTCCACCGCCTTGGTGCTCTCGGCGCGGCGTGGTCAACGTGGTCAAGGAACGACTTCCATCGGAAGAGGACTGTACGTTGAGAGGCTGACAGCTGGGTCCACGGCCGCAGCAAGGAAGTGCCTCCTTATTACGCGCAAAATAATTATTCCTCCACCTGACAGCAGGGGTCCACCAGAAGGGCCTCTGTATTTTGCGAAAAAAATGTTTCCCCCTGACAGCTGGGACCCACTGACGATGACCTGTACCTAGGGTAGGGTCCTAGGCCTGACCTACATGCCCTACCCAAGGACACTACACAAGAGGCCAAGACCTACAAAGATAGAAAGGGGATACCGACTGAAATCATCATAGAGTGCAACTCACTCGACAGAAGATCCACTCGGATATCCCACTTCCACTCGACCTACGTTATTCACTCGGAGTACAAGATTCCACTCGGAGGACAGAAGACCTAGAGCCACCCCAGTATGGCAACGGTCGGGCATTCACTCCGTCGCTATAAAGATAATTAAATACGGGCGTTACCTGTAACGTTCGTACCTTTAGTCTCTCATTGAACCCTTGCGTAACTGAGGACTACGAGGGGTCGACGTACTCTATATAAGCCACCCCTCCCCTCTTGCACAAGGGTTCACACCCCCTATCACTCAACACTCCAATCAAACAAAGCCTCCGCGGCACCGAGACATAGGGCTATTACCTCCCCCGAGAGGGGCCTGAACTCGTAAATCCGAGTGTACAACGACGCCGTAGCTAGACTCTGCCCTCTCCTACGTACCCCCTACCTCTACTGTCAGATCCGTTCCCACGATAGTTGGCGCCCACCGTGGGGCGAGGCATCTAAGCGACTTTTGGCAAGGTTGCGATTTTTGATATCCATCGACATGGTTTCCGGTGGTGGATTGTCTTTGGGTCGTGAGATCCGTCTCGGTGCGATCACCTTCATCGCCGATGATTCGGCCTGGCTCCAGGAAGCCCCTCTCGACGTTGAGGCGCTCCCTATTCATGGGGCAGCGCACTTCCGTGCGAGTGCCCGTGGCGTCCTCTTGCGGCAGCCGTCAACTCAGTATCGGTCGGCTCCGGTGGCGTCTTCCCTCCCCGCTGCTCACCGCCGCAAGCGATCCGGTCGCTCGTGGCTCCAGTGGTGGGTGAAGCACGCGATGGACCGTCAGTCATCCACTCCTCAGATGGCAGTGATCGAGCCTGATGAGTCCCTTTATGGCTTGTTCGATCTGTCGACTGGTCACTCGGATACTCTTTCCGAGTGCGAAATCAATGATGCCGCGGCGGAAGTCCTCATGGTTGGCCCCCGGCGTAGCCCACCAGGATTTCCCCGTGACAGGGGCGAAGGCGGTGGTCCGTCGCATGGCAACGATGAGTATTACCCGCAAGCCCTCACTGTGGAACAAAGAGATGAACTGCAGTGCAGGAACGAGCAAGCTCTCCAGACCTCCATCGTTGGGGAGACCGCCGAGGCTCAGGCTTTGGAGGCCGCACGCGTAGCCACCCTGGCTGAACATGTGCGTCTGGAGGATCACCAGAAGTCACTCGACGACTGCACTCGCAGGCCACCTCCAAATCCCAGTCGACGGCAATGGCGATTGTTCCCGACTGGATCTCGAGATGAGTGTCAGGTATACCGCACTCCAATCAAAAATGTTGCAGCAGCCGCTCGTATTGCAGATTCAATCCAACCATCCTGTTCCGAGGCTGGAAGAGGCCTAGAGCAGATTCGGATGCTGCTCAAGGCAGCTGGGGAGCAGAATTCGGCTGTTTCTCAGTCGCGCAACAGGATTCATAGCAGGTCCCTCAGGGCAGACACAGTTCAGTCTGCGCACAACCCAAGATCGCCTCCACAGCGTGAAGATCATGGTTATCACCAGGACCAGTACCTGGATCGAGGCCACGGGCAGTTTGATCCTCGATATCACCGTGATGACCGCCGTCGAGTACCTACGCCCCCTCCGAGGGGTGGTTCATACGCACCCCGGCGGTAAGATGGCAGGCGCCCGTACGGTGACGAGCGGAGAATTCCAGTCGACCCCCGAGAGCCTGGGTTTGATGCAAGGTCAGTCCTCGTGCAAGGCCTGGTTGACAGAGGCAGAGCTAATCGAGAGGGTTTGGACAGGGATCGCCTGAGTGGAAGCAGAGCGATTGTTTCTAGGCCTGAGTGCTTCAGTAGGGCTATTCGGGCTGCTGAGATTCCTCCCAACTTCAGGCTAGCTGCAGGGGTGAGTAAGTTCACTGGCGAGTTGAAGCCGGATACGTGGTTAGAAGAATACCGAGTGGCTGTGCAGATTGGTGGAGGCAATGACGAAGTGGCCATGAAGCACCTGCCCTTGATGCTTGAAGGCTCGGCCAGGGCGTGGTTGAACCAGTTAGCTCCCACCAGCATATACTGTTGGGAAGACTTGGCCCGAGTATTTATCAAAACGTTTGAAGGCACTTGCAAGCGACCTGCTGGGCTAACTGAGTTACAGCACTGTGTTCAGAAGCCGAATGAAACCTTGAGGGATTATATCCAGCGTTGGACCACACTTCACCATGCGGTGGAAAATGTTTCTGAGCATCAAGCAGTTTGTGCCTTTAAAGAACACGTCAGATACAGAGAGCTCATACTGAAATTTGGATGGTCTGGGACCCTCTCCATGAACTGGATGATGGAGATAGCCACTCGGTATGCGAATGGCGAAGAAGAGGACCGACTCTATAGTGGTAAGGGGAAGGCTGTAGACCCTGACGCCGGGGGCAGAAATTCCAGTCGGAAACAGAAGCGCAAAGCTGAAGCCGCTAGTCAGACAGAAGCAACAGTTGTGACGACTCAAGGCAAGTTCAAAGGGAAGCCCAAGGGGCAGTGGGTACCCAAAAAGATGAAGGATCAGTCGGGCCAGGACGACCTGGATCTTCCGTGTGCCATCCACACGAAGAAAGACAAGGAGGGTAACCTAATTTTACCCAAGCATACCACTCGATAGTGCAGATTCCTTATTCAGCAGTTCGATGAAGGTCGGCCGATTGAAAAGGGCTCAGACAAAGACGATGATGAAGAAAAAGCAGAAGATTACCCAAAGGTCCATGCTACTCTGGTGATTTTTGCTGACGTTGAAAGCAAAAGTCGACTGAAAGTCATCAACCGTGAAGTGAACATGGTTGCTCCGGCAACTACGTCGTACCTCAAGTGTTCAAAGACTCCTATTACTTTTGACCAATCGGACCACCCACCTCATGTTGCTACCCCTGAGCAGCAAGCACTGGTAGTGGATCCAGTGGTGGGAGGCACTCGGTTGCGCAAAGTTCTTATGGATGGCGGCAGTGGCTTGAACATTCTCTATGCTGAAACCCTCTAGGGGATGGGCATGCCGATGTCCCAACTCAGTGAAAGTAACATGCAGTTTCACGGAGTCATCCCAGGGAAAAAGGCAAAGTCACTCGGTCAGATTGCTTTGGATGTAGTTTTTGGTGACTCGGAGAATTTTTGAAAGGAAAAGTTGACGTTTGAGGTGGTGGACTTTCACAGTGCTTATCATGCTATTCTGGGTCGACCAGCTTATGCTCGCTTCATGGCCCGTCCTTGTTATGTGTACCTTAAGCTGAAGATGCCCAGACCCAAGGGCGTGATCACCGTCACTGGAAATAGGCAGAGAGCTGAGGAATGCCTCCAGAAAGGATCCAAGATTGCTGATGACCAGATGGCAGTGGTGGAATTGGAAGAGTACAAGAAGAATGCCGATCCGAGTGATTTTCTTCGCTCTAAGAAGCCTGCTTCTGAATCTGCTTTTCAGTTGGCAGGGGAAACCAAACAAGTTCACATTCACCCTGAAGATCCCACAGCTGCTCCGACCAACATCTCGTCGACACTCGACAGCAAATAGGAAGCCGCGCTCATCCAGTTCCTCCGTGAGAACTGGGACATCTTTGCATGGAAACCGTCCGACATGCCAGGTGTACCCAGGGGACTGGCTGAGCACCATTTGCATGTCGACTCGAAAGCCAAACCTGTCAAAGAGCATCTCCGCCGTTCTGCTGCAGAGAAGAGGAAGGCGATTGGCGAGGAAGTGGCTCGGCTCCTGGCAGCTGAGTTCATACGCGAGATATACCACTTCGAGTGGCTCGCCAACGTCATCATGGTCCCCAAGAAGGATAATTGACTACGCATGTGCATTGACTTCAAGCATATCAATCGGGCCTGCCCGAAAGATCATTTTCTGCTCCCCCGTATCGATCAAATAGTTGATTTGACTACGGGCTACGAGCGCTTGTCTTATCTTGATGCGTATTCCGGATACCATCAGATCCGACTGTATGGGCCAGGTGAAATAAAAATGGCCTTCATCACCCCGTTCGGGTGTTTTTGCTATGTCACCATGCCATTCGGTCTCAAAAATGCCGGTGCTACGTTCATGCGCATGATCCAGAAGTGCCTGCTCACTCAGATCAGTCGGAACGTCGAGGCCTACATGGATGACATCGTGGTCAAGTCACGCAAAGGTTCTGATCTGCTGACTGATCTCGCTGAAACCTTCGCCAATTTGAGAAGATACGATATCAAGCTGAACCCGTCCAAGTGCACCTTTGGAGTGCCTGGAGGCAAGTTACTCGGTTTCCTCATTTCCGAACGAGGGATAGATGTCAATCCTGAGAAGATCGGCGCAATTGTCCGAATGAAATGCCCTGTGCATGTGCACGACATCCAGAAGCTCACAGGCTGTCTCGCAGCACTGAGTCGGTTCATTTCTCGTCTCGGTGAAAAGGCACTGATTCTTTACCGACTGATGAAGAAGTCCGATAAGTTCGAGTGGACTCCCGAAGCTGAAGCAGCGTTTGTTGAGCTCAAAGCCCTGCACTCCACCCAGTCGGTGCTTGCTGCTCCGAACAGCAAAGAGCCTCTGCTTTTGTACATTGCGGCCACTGGTCAAGTTGTTAGCACAGTGCTCACAGTGGAACGGGAAGAAGAAGGCAAGGCCTACAAAGTTCAAAACCAGTATACTATATCTCTGAGGTTTTGACTCCATCCAAGCAGAGGTATCCTCATTATCAGAAGCTCGTCTATGGAATTTACTTAACAGCCAAAAAAGTCGCGCATTATTTTCAAGATCACTCAGTTTCAGTCGTTTGTGATGCTCCATTGTCTGAAATCATGAACAATCGAGATGCGACTGGTCGAGTGGCTAAGTGGGCAATTGAACTTCTTCCACTTGACATTAAGTTTGAAGCAAAGAAGGTGATCAAATCTCAAGCACTTGCAGATTTTTTGGCCGAGTGGATTGAACAACAACAGCCGACTCAGATTTACTCGGAGCACTGGACCATGTTTTTCGATGGATCTAAAATGCTTAATGGTTCCGGTGCTAGAGTGGTTTTGGTATCTCCAAGAGGTGATCGTCTTAGTTATGTCCTCCAGATTCACTTTGATTCCTCCAATAATGAAGCTGTGTACGAAGCACTGCTTTACGGGTTGTGTATGGCCATCTCACTCGGCGTCTGTCGCGTGATGGTCTACGGTGACTCGGATTTGGTGGTCAATCAAGTGATGAAGGAGTGGGATGTCAGAAACCCAGCCATGATAGGATATTGCAATGCTATGAGGAAGCTAGAGAAAAAGTTCGAGGGTTTGGAGCTTCACCACATTCCCCGAATCAAAAATCAAGCAGCTGACGATCTGGCAAAAATAGGTTCCACTCGGAAGCCTATCCCCAGCAACGTGTTTCTTGAGCATCTCCATTCCCCGTCAGTACAAGAGGATCCTTTCACTGAAGAGCCTCCCCAAGCGATAAGTCCTACTGATCCGACTGAAATTGAGATCCCTGCTGTTATCGACTTGGTTATGGAGATTCTAGTGATTACCCCCGACTGGACAATGCCTTACATTGCATATTTGCTCAGGCAAGAACTACCAGAGGATGAGGTTGAGGCACGTCAGATTGTCTGCAGATCCAAGGCTTTCACAGTGATAGATGGATAGCTTTACAGGGAGAGTGTCACTGGCGTAGCTCAACGATTTATTTCTCCAGAAGAAGGTCGACAGATTTTGGAAGAGATCCACTCGGGGACCTATGGTCATCATGCGTCCTCTCGGACAATTGTGGCCAAAGCATACCGAGCTGGGTTTTACTGGCCACAGGCCAATGAAGCTGCAAAGGAAATCGTACAGTGGTGTGAAGGATGTCAGTTCTACGCAAACATGTCCCATAAGCCCGCATCAGCTCTGAAGACCATTCCACTCGTCTTGCCGTTCGCTGTATGGGGATTGGACATGGTTGGAACACTCAGGACCGGCAGGAGTGGCTTCACTCATCTGCTTGTAGCAGTCGACAAATTCTCCAAGTGGATTGAAGCCAAGCCTATTAAGAAGTTAGATTCAAGAACAACCATTAGGTTCTTGAAAGAATTGATATTTAGATACGGAGTTCCACATAGTATTATCATAGATAATGGCTCAAACTTTGATTCGGAAGAGTTCAAAAACTTCTGCGCCACCCAAGGCACTCGGGTAGACTACGCATCCGTTGCGCACCCGCAGTCGAATGGTCAAGCTGAGAGGGCGAACTGTCTTATCCTTCAAGGATTGAAGCCCCGACTCATGCGCGACCTTGAGCATGCAGCTGGAGCTTGGGTGACTGAACTGCCATCTGTCCTATGGGGTTTGAGGACGACTCCAAACCGGTCTACTGACCGCACTCCTTTCTTCATGGTGTATGGAGCTGAAGCCGTGCTGCCGAGTGATCTCTTCCAAAATTCACCCCGAGTGGAACTCTATTCGGAAGCTGAGGCAGAGCAGGCATGGCAGGACGCCGTTGATCTCTTGGAAGAGGAGCGCGAGATGGCCCTGATTCGGTCGACTGTCTATCAGCAAGATCTTCGTCGATTCCACGCCATGAATGTCAGAGGTCGAGCATTCCAAGAAGGAGACCTCGTCCTCCGAGTGGATCAGCAGCGGCCACACAAACTTGCCCCCGCATGGGAAGGCCCCTTCATCGTCACCAAGGTGCTACACAACGGGGCCTACCATCTCTACAACCTCGCGAAGAAGATCGACGAGCCGCGCGCCTGGAATGCGGATCTCCTCCATCGATTCTATACCTAGCACTCGGATTGTCGAGATATAATAAGAGCACTTTTAGATTGTTTATCCAAGCATGACTCCTATAGTCCCATTATGATTTCTCTCGCACAAGTGTATGTTCAAAACCCCTAGTGGGTGACTTAGCCGCGAACCTGTTTTTGCCTAAGTTAAAAACTACTCCGAGTGAGAGCATCCCTCCCACTCGAGGGCTTAGCCGCGAGCCAGTCCTCGCCTAAGTTAAAAACTACTCCGAGTGAGAGCATCCCTCCCACTCGGGGGCTTAGCCGCGAGCCAGTCCTCGCCTAAGTTAAAAAATAACTCTGAGTGAGAGCATCCCTCCCACTCGTGGGTTAGCTGGAGCCAGTCCTGCCTAAGTTAAAAAACTACTCCGATGAGAGCATCCCTCCCACTCGGGGGCTTAGCCGTGAGCTAGTCCTCGCCTAAGTTAAAAAAATATCTGAGTGAGAGCATCCCTCCCACTCGGGGGCTTAGCCGCGAGCCAGTCCTCGCCTAAGTTAAAAATACTCCGAGTGAGAGCATCCCTCCCACTCGGGGGCTTAGCCGTGAGCCAGTCCTCGCCTAAGTTAAAACTACTCTAGTGAGAGCATCCCTCACACTGCTTAGCCGCAGTCCAGTCCTCGCCTAAGTTAAAAACACTCCGAGTGAGAGCATCCCTCCACTCGGGGGCTTAGCCGCGAGCCAGTCCTCGCCTAAGTTAAAAAAACTACTCCGAGTGAGAGCATCCCTCCCTCGGGGGCTTAGCGCGACACCCGTTTCGTCCTAAGTTAAAAACTACTCCGAGTGAGAGCATCCCTCCCACTCGGGGGCTTAGCCGCGAGTCAGTCCTCACCTAAGTTAAAAATAACTCCGAGTGAGAGCATCCCTCCCACTCGGGGGCTTAGCCGCGAGCCAGTCCTTGCCTAAGTTAAAAAACTACTCCGAGTGAGAGCATCCCTCCCACTCGGGGGCTTAGCCGCGAGCCAGTCCTCTCCTAAGTTAAAAAATAACTCCGAGTGAGAGCATCCCTCCCACTCGAGGGCTTAGCTGCGAGCCAGTCCTCGCCTAAGTTAAAAAACTACTCCGAGTGAGAGCATCCCTCCCACTCGGGGGCTTAGCCGCGAGCCAGTCCTCGCCTAAGTTAAAAAACTACTCCAAGTGAGAGCATCCCTCCCACTCGGGGGCTTAGCCGCGAGCCAATCCTCGCCTAAGTTAAAAAACTACTCCGAGTGAGAGCATCCCTCCCACTCGGGAGCTTAGCTGCGAGCCAGTCCTCGCCTAAGTTAAAAGATCCGTTCACTCGGAACATGTAGTAAACTGGAAAGCAATATTCGGATAAATCCATCAAGTTCAGAAACGCAAGCAAAAGTACTCGGGCGACAACCCCGAAAGAGTTCAACGCTTACAGGATCACTCAGCATTCCGAGGCAAATAAGTTCGAATCATAAAGTTTTTTCACACGCCAGGAGGACTCGCGGGCTCGACAAAGATGTCCAGATCAATGCCATCTGTGATCCAAGTGGCTGCATCAATGAAGGTGTGCATGAAACTTTCAAACTGGAGCTTCTTCGTGTCTGCCACTTGGAGAGCCTTCAGCTTGTCTTCCCTGGCTTCCTTGCAATGGACGCGAACAAGCGAGAGTGCCACATTGGCTCCGCAGCATGCAGCGGATTTCTTCCATGCCTACACTCGACCGGGGATTTCATCGAGTCGAGTCATCATGGACTCGAGGTCATTTTGAAGCGTATCCTCAGGCCACAGTTCTTTATCGACCTTCGCCAGCGCGGCCTTCCGATGAGTGATGTACCTGCGGACGCCTTCGAGACGAGCTTTGAGTCGCAGCATATTCAGAGCCACCGCGTCCTTTACAAGCGACTTGGTGGGATCTAGATCCGTCTCGATCCGATCAGTCTCCTCCTCAAAGCTCTGACAGAATTCTGCACGTGGGAGAAACAAAAGGATCAGTCACGTCATCGCTTTCGAAGTTTGTAGAAACTCACTCGACCAAAGAAAGGTACCTTCAAGCATGTCGTACATCTTCTTTGCGAAGCCGCCCAGATATTTCTCCAGCGCATCCCTCTTCTGGGTGAGCTGGTCCACCTTGTCGTTCAATGCCGTCTTCTCAGACTCAAAGGCATTCGCTTGATCTTCCATCTTCTTGGCCCACTCGACCCGTTCTTTCTTAAGTTCTGCAACAATAGTCTTCAGCGAGGCATTTTCTTCTTCTAGCTTTCCGACTGAAGCTAACTTTGCTTCAGCGGCTGCAGTTTTCTCCTTAGCCACCTTCTGAGCTCCTGTGAGTTCTTCGTCCTTCCTCTCCAAGGCCTGCTTCATGGTGTCTAAAGAAACAACATTCCTGAGTCACGCTTGAAGTTGACGGTTTTCATTACGCACATCTGTTCGAGTGAAACTACTTGGCTCAAAGGATGGAAGAAAAGAATAACAGTGCACTCAGTCTGCAAGATTTACCTCCCTTGGTCTTCGCCTCCATCTCTGCACGCTCCAAGTTCTTCTTAGCAAGCTCTAAGTCCAGTTGGAGTTGGATCTTCTCCTTCTCCAGGGCAACATACTGAGTTCCAAGTTCACAAGATTTCTGAGATCAACAAAAAAAGAAACTCTCAGTCAACGATGGGAAAGATTCTCAAAGTATTTCCTCTACTTCCGAGTGGAGAAGAGAAAATCCAGATTGCTACTACCAAACAAATTCTAAGACCCCCGCCGAATCAAACATTCGACGGCGGTCTCGGGGACTACACCCAGTGGGTGCACTCAGTGTGCCCCCACTGGATCCATTTCCACTCGGTGAGGCCCGACCGACCCGAGTGCAAAAAAAAAGAGAGAGAAAGCAACTTGTTCTCAGACCCCCGCTGAATCAAACATTCGACGGCGGTCTCGGGGACTACACCCAGTGGGTGCACTCAGCGTGCCCCCACTGGGTACATTTCCACTCGGCGTGACCCGACCGCCCCGAGTGAAGAGCTTCAAGCTAAGATATTCTAAGACCCCCGCCGAATCAAACATTCGACGAAAGTCTCGGGGAATATACCCAGTGGGTGCACTCAGCGTGCCCCCACTGGAACAGTTTCCCACTTGGCATGGCCTGACCGGTTCGAGTGGAAGTACTACAGAGTCAAAAGAAAACACCCAGTGGGTGTACACATTTAAGACGGACAAAATCCAATCAGAAATCAACTTACAATCGTACTTACTCAGACATTGGCTTGAAGGGCCGAACTGGCATCATAAGCAGACTTGCTAGCTTCATACACTTCCTTCAGACGCTACATCATCAGGCCAGCCTGAATCATAGCCTCCTTGCTGGCTCCAGTCTAGTCCTCTGGGACGTGATGCAGAGTGAATGCGCTCGGCGCAGGAGTCGGTGACGCAGCTGGAGGGATCAGCACTTGCGGTTGTCCAGTCGGACCCGAAGCAGGAGCAGTCGACACCAGAGGCTAGGCAGTCGACGGAGGGGCGGCGAAAGAAGCACCAGCTCGAGACAAACTGCCTGGCTCTTGAAGAACATGTTCAGGCGGCACACGAGATGCTTGGCCTGAAGGAACTCTCTTAGTGAGGCTTCGTAAGGCTATCGAAACTCTGCCTTTTCCTCCTGTGCTTTTTGGAGGCTCCTCCTCATCATCGTCTGCAAGGTGGATGACGTCTGTTGGTGCTGCAGTCACTCGACAGTAAGATTTCAGTCGACCATCTGGACAATTAGCGAGACAGAACAGAATGTGAGTTGATCATACCAGCCCGAGAAGTGGCTGCGTCTGCAGTGTCCGCTTCTGTGTGCTCGTCGTCGATCTCCATGTGGGACGTCACAAAAGTAGTGGCCCTGGGATTCAGAATTCCACTCGGTCAACAAAAACATGAAGGTCCACAACAGCAATGGAGAAAGAAAATAAGAAACGCTCACGTTGAAGCAATGGGCACAGTAACCTTTATCCTGGGCAGGGCCTTCCGAGGCTTGGGTGGAACAGTCTTGGCTTGCTTGGCAATTTTTTCAGTCGGGTCACGAGTTGGCGTCTGAGTGCGCTTCTGGTTCCTGGCACTCGACACTCCAGCCTTGCCCTGGCCAGTCGCTGGATCTTGAGTTTTCTTGGTGCGACGCTCGGTGCGTGGTGGCGACTCAACTTCTTTGCAATCGTCAGAGTCGTCGCTGTCGTCTTCACTATTGTCGGCATAATCAATAACGGCGCTCCCGCCCTCGCTCTCCACTCCTCCAGTGAATTGCTCCCCGTTCGGCATGGGCGAGTACATCTTCGTGAATGCCTGCAAGACACATATTTCAGAGTCAGTCGGGTTCCAATATAGTAGCCTGACGAAAACAGAGATAATTCACTCGACAGGATATGTCTCACCTCTCCTGGTATATGCTCGGCGTCGAAAGGCTGAATCCGTTTGGCTCCGCGTGGATTGTCTCGGGCACCAGTGATGCTCCTGAGCCACTGGGCCACGGTGTCATCACTGACTTCTTCTGGATGAGTCCGTGCAGTGTCGTCTGCACCCGAGTACAACCACATGGGATGGTCGCGCGCTTGTAAAGGCTGGATGTGTCGACTGAGAAACACCTCCAGCAGATCCAAGCCTGTCACTCCACCCTGGATCAGCTCCACGATTGCTTCAACCAAAATCCCCACCTCGCCCTTCTCCTCCTCTTCTACAGTCAATGAACGGGGGGCATGGAGTCTCTCCAGAGAGAAAGGGGGAAGACCGGTCGACGCACCAGGAGTCGGAATGTCTTTGCAGTAGAACCAAGTCGACTACCATCCCCTAACTGACTCGGGAAAAGTCATGGAAGGGAAAGCGCTTCTACCCCTCATTTGAACACCTAAACCCCCACACATCTGGATCACGTGGGTTTTCGCGTCACTTGGGTTGGCTTTCTTGACCGACTGGGATCGGCAAGTGAAAATGTGTTTGAATAGCCCCCAGTGAGGATGGCATCCCAGGAAATTTTCGCACATTGAAACAAAGGCGGCAAGATTGTTCGGAGGAAAGTGGTGGATTTGCGCACCAAAGAAGTTCAAGAAACCATGGAAGAATGGATGCAGAGGCAAAGAGAAACCTCTTTCCACATGGGTCGTAAGAAGAACCCGCTCGCCGTCGCGCGGCGCAGGCTCGGACTCCCCTTCGGGCAACCTCCAGGACCCGGGGGCCTGCAAGCCGTCAGCGACGAGCCCCTCGAGACCTTCCTCCATGACCGACGAGGAGATCCAATCACCCTGGATCCAGCCCGGCGGCAGAGCGGACTGCGAGCCCGACCCCTTCTTGCCCTTGGCCACCTTCTTGGCGCGCTCCAGTGCCTTCGTCTTGTCCTTCACCATCTCCGCGGTGGCCGACGGGAACGAGCAGAGCGGCGTTGCGTTGAGGTGGGCGAGGCAGAGAGATGGGGAAGAAAGAGGAAAAGTGGAGGATGTGACGACCCCGGCTTAATCGTGCACTAATCATACACACAAATGCACACGATCAAGCCTAAGGACTCACTTGAAGATATCACAACACAACTCTAAAACATAAATAAATTCATACAAGCTTTATATTCCAAGCCAGGGCCTCGAGGGCTCGAATACATAGCTCGATGGCATACAAGTGTCAGCGGAAGCGTCAGATATCTGGGTACAGATATATTACAGAACAGAGAGATAAGCCTTCACAGAGGCGGGGCAAAATAAAAACTACGATCGAAAAGGCGTCGGCCTCCTGCCCTGGACCCTCCGATCCTACTCCTGGTCGTCGGTCGGCTCCTCGTAGTAGTAGTACTCTCCGGGCTGGTAGTAGAAGTGGTCGTCGACTGGGGCATCTGGCTCCGGGGCTCCGTCGTTTGGATGCGACAAAGGGATAAAGGGAAAAAAAGGAAAATAAAGCAAACGTGAGTACTCATCCGAAGTACTCAGCAAGCAAGGATCTACACTACATATGCAACATTTTCAAAGGGGGCTGTATATGTGGACTGGGCTGCAGAAATGCCAGAATAGAGGGGGAAAGCCTAGTCCTATCGAAGACTAGCATCTTCATCATCTTCAATAGTCTCGCAGCATTAGAAGAGAGTAGAATAACATAATGTAAATTATAGCAATAATGTCATCAACCTCGGCCGGAGATTCTTCCTCGACTCCCTGCGAGAAAGCAATCCCAGAGCCGTACTATCCAGTTCTCATCTCAAGTCATGTTCTAGTTGTACCGATCGGGATACAACTCCGAGTGTCCGTTACCGTAGGACAGGCTATCGATAGAAGTTTCTTCCGTGCAGGGGTGCACCAACTTACCCACCATGCTCGCTTAACTCCGGTCGGACACACTTTTCTGGTTCATGCCCGGCCTCGGCTAAGCAACACGCCGCAACCCGACCAAATACTTAACAGAGAGGTCAGCACGCCGGTCTAACCTATGCCCCCAGGGGTCTTGGGCCTTCGCCCCGGGAACTCCTGCGCGTTGCGTGGGCGGCCGGAAGCAGACCTAGCAACCCCTTAATACAAGCGCGGTTGCGTAACCAGTCCAATCCAGCGCGCGCCGCTCAGTCGCTGACGTCTATTAAGCTTCGGCTGAAGTATACGACGCAGAACGCCCATACTATGCCCACGTGATGGTTAGTGCTATCAGGCCAGAGGCCCCTCGGATCAAATATCCAAACCGTTAGTGGATTAGGAGCGCGCGGTAACGAGCAGAGACTCACGATCGATGTGACCCCGTCGCCCCGTCTCGAGGACTTGCGGCAAGGGCTAAGAATGCCCGGCCACGCCTCGTAGTTATCTCGCGGGCACCTCTCAGGTCAACCCGACTCCACATCACTTCACATTCATTCTCGCGCGGGTACCCCTCAGGGCCGACCCGTCTTTAGTAACATGTTATCATGGTTCAAAGTCAAGTCATAATTTCCAGAGTAGCTGTGTGTATGACACCGAAGGGAACCCTGAGGAATCATCCTCGATGGAATTCCCGCTCGATGTAATCATCAAGGTGAACGAAGGGGGTATCACCCTCGAGGTCCACACTTGAGAAGTTGCGCGACGACGTCGGTATCGGGGGTGGTGTAGGAGGAATCACCCTCACTTACCACGACCGAATAACTAACCTACAAGGTTATCATCAGAAGTGCTGACGAGGTATCACCCTCGGCACTCGATAGTAACCCAGCAGAGTCGAGCATCTTAGGGGAAGTGACGTGCGGTGCCAGGTTCTAATCTTCGATCCCGTTGCTCGGGTCTTCTGAGAGTCCAGCGGGGCAGTCGGGACAAGTGGGTCTCTGATAAGGCTCTACCCATCCTATACTAAACAGTTTAGGAGAACAGGCAGGTATCAAAAGTAGGCTACAATAAGGCAGGCTATGCAGCAGGTATAGGATGGTAACAGCAGCAGTAACATCTAATGCAAGCATAAGAGGGAAGAGAATAGGTGATATCGGAATGCTCAAAATGGGGGTGCTTGCCTGTCTGCTCGACGGCAAGGGCCTGATCGTCGGGGACGTAGTTGTACTCCGGAGTGGCGTCTGCCTCAGGAGCTACGGCAACGTCGGGGTCTACCGAAAGAGAAGAGGGGGAAGAAACAAGTAAATATAATGCAAACATATGCAACACAGTGCGTGCGATGCTATGATGCAGTGCAGGGTTGCCTAAATATGCCTCTAAGTCATTTTAGTTAATTTTTAGAATTAATCTGGGATTTAATAATCGGTGTGTGTGCACTATTCATCTACCGGAATCGAGCTCGGAGTTATGAGTTCTTCTATGTAGGAGGTTCCGGCAAGGAAACAGACGGCACGATCAGACTCGTCTCGTCGTTCTGAGCAACTTTCATGTTTTAACTTTTTCGATCTGAGCTACGGTTTAAAAGTTATTAATTTTTGAAGTTTAAATGATTTTCTGGAATTATTTTTATTAACAAAAATGATTTATGACATCAGCATGACTACGCGATGACATCAGCAGTCAACGGAGACGCTGACCAGGTCAATCCTGACATGCGGGTCCAGTGGGATCCACATGTCAGCCTCTGTTTAGACAAACAGTGGATTAGTTTAATTAGCAGGGTTAATTAGGGAGTGGGCCACATCTGTCAGTGAGACATTAGTATAACTATTTTGTTTTTATTTATTAAAACGTTTAATTAGGTTAATTAACTGTGGGGCCCACATGTCAGTGACTGTGCTGACCAGTCAGCACAGTTGACCATGGTCAACGGGTCAACTGGGCCCCCTGGGACCCACTGGCAGCGGCCCAGGGGTGGACCCCATCGTGCCACGTCGGCGGAGGCCGGCGTCCGTTTTCGCGGCGGAAGTTCGCCGGAGTTGGCCGGACACACGCTGTGATGCGCCGTTTCGTGTGATTTTGGTTGCGTTCGAAAGCTGGTGAGCTCGCGCGTTGAGCAGGGCCAATGGTCGGGCTCGGAAGTGGCCGGAATGTCGCCGGGGACGAGCAGGGGCGGCGCCGGCGTTTGGCCATCGTCGGATCCGTGGCTACGGGGCCCGACGAGGGCTGCGGACAGGCGCTACGGGTTCGGACGATGGTGCTGAATGCGCATGTGAGCACGGGCGCGGACTGCAGCCACAGGGGCCACGCCGGCGAGCTCGACCGCGGTGGCGGAAACACGGGTGCATCGGGGCGAGCTACGACCTACAAGGAGGAGCAGCAGGGTGAGGGCCGGACGGGGTGCTCACCGAGGGAGCACACGGGGGCTCGTCGGAGGTTTAGTAGCAGCAGTGGCTCGCCGAAGATGGAGGAAAACGACGGCGTCCCGAGGATGAAGACGACGTGCGCGGGCGAAGTAGCGCTCCTCCGCTCCCTCCAGCTGCTCCGGAAGACGCAGTCAACCACAGCGCCCCTCCCAGGCGCACTTAGACGAGGTGGGGAGGCCGTTGGCCACGGCGGCGACGGATCGTGGCAACGGTGACGCTCGGCCGGGGTTGGATCTGGAGGGGGAAGCGGGCGGAGAGAGCGAGGAGAGGGGGGAAGAATGACGGAGAGGCCAAGGGGGATGTACCAGCGCGGCCTTATCCCTTCACGGCCGCCCGTGGCATCGCGGTGTCGATCGGCGACCGGGCGAGCGCGCGCGGCCATGGACGAGGCGACACGGCGACGGAGAGAGAGGGAGGAGGGAGAAACAGGCCGCGGTGGGCTGGGTCTCCAGGTACTGTAGCACAGGCTTAAGTGCACAGTGTCGCTTAGGCCTTTTCTATTTTCCTTAATCTGTATTCTTTATTCCTTTCTGATTTGGTAATAGTTAGGCCACTTGTGCATTTTTGTGAAATGTGAGAGTTGACCCAAATATCGTAATGCAATATTTCCTTTCACCAAAAATTGGTTTGGACAGATTTGGAATTCATTTTAAATTGAAATGATTTTAAAGGGGTTTAATATTGCTGTTTTGGTGCTGTTTCATCTTGTTTGAGTCATTTTCCTAACTCCAACTTTATTTATGATGGTTTTACAAATGTTCCTGGATTATTTGCCATTTAAGGAACATTTTCCCAACAGTGTTTGATCAACTTCATATTTCACTTTTGAATTTGAGTTGATTTTCAAAATGGAGTTGATTTGCTTTGGTTAACCACTATGTTTAAGCACTGCAAATGAAATGACTTGGCATTATTAGCAGCTGATCACAGTGGTAGTTACACAGGGGTGTTACAGAGGACACTGTTGCACGCCTCGACCGCATCGTCTTTTATACCCGCCCGTCCGAGTGGCTGACCAGTGGGCCGGCGCAATCTCAGCGCATCCCACAACCGGCGCCAGCCCGATACATGGCGAAAAAGGTGGAGCGAAGATCGAGGAGTCCATCCCCACTTTCCCCGCTTACCGCGCTGCGGCCGGCCCACACGCTTCTTCAAATTTCGAATCCCGCAGAATCTGGGTCCAGTGAATCAATCGATTGCGTCAGAGATATCTAAATCCAGTCTGCTCAATGCTATGCCATTTGTTTCACTCGGATACTCAAGAAGCCAGAATCGATCAAGGCGACTGATGGAAGATTAAATAGCTCGCACACTTTCAGACCCCTAAAAAGCGTCTCCGAGACATTGAGTCGGGTCGAAATCAACTTTCAATCCTTCTTCACTCGGTCCTCGATCCATCCGGGGGCTAATGACGATGACATGTACCTAGGGTAGGGTCCTAGGCCTGACCTACATGCCCTACCCAAGGACACTACACAAGAGGCCAAGACCTACAAAGATAGAAAGGGGATACCGACTGAAATCATCACAGAGTGCAACTCACTTGACAGAAGATCCACTTGGATATCCCACTTCCACTCGACCTACGTTATTCACTCGAAGTACAAGATTCCACTCGAAGGACAGAAGACCTAGAGCCACCCCAGTATGGAAATGGTCGGGCATTCACTCTGTCACTATAAAGATCATTAAATACGGGCGTTACCTGTAACGTTCGTACCTTTATTCTCTCATTGAACCCTTGCGTAACTGAGGACTGCGAGGGGTCGACGTACTCTATATAAGCCACCCCTCCCCTCTTGCACAAGGGTTCGCACCCCCTGTAACTCAACACTCCAATCAAATAAAGCCTCCGCGGCACGGAGACGTAGGGCTATTACCTCCCCCGAGAGGGGCCTGAACTCGTAAATCCGAGTGTACAACCGCACCATAGCTAGACTCTGCCCTCTCCTACGTACCCCCTACCTCTACTGTCAGATCCGTTCCCACGACACCCACCAGCTACATCTTCACATGCAAGGAAGTGCGTCCACGACACCCTCCACCTACTACTGTTCATCTACCATCTCCAGCCTCCACCAGCCACTGTTCATCCACGGGCTACTGTTTATCCAGCCTCCACCGGCTACTGTTCAGCCAACCCTCCACGAGGTCCTGTTCATCCACCCCCAAGCTCGGGTGTGGCGGCCTCCTCGGGGGTCCTGTTCATCCAGCGGCAACGGCCTACTACCACGGGGTCCTATTCATCCACCCCCACCAGAAACTGTTCATCCAACCCCCAACAACAGTCACTGTTCATCAAGAGGCACGTTTGATCGGCTTCAGTTAGTAGCAGTAGCAAAGGAATCGCTCGGGTTCAGTTAACAACCAAGGGATCGATTGCTCGGGTTTAGTAACGTAGCTAGTCCAATCGCTCGGGTTCAGTAAGCGAACGCCTCGCTCGGGTTCAGTTAGAGACCAACGCCTTGCACACACACGCGTACGTGTACGAGAGAAACACGCAAATCTCCGTGCATCGCTCGGCCCTGACCACCCACCGTAACAAGGAACTCCCCAAAATTTTCCTCGCCCTCGCTTCTACCATGATTTTTCCGTCATGGACGGCCCAAAGAATGTCATGCAGGTGCATCCCCGGCCCGCCCAGGACGAAAAGCCCATTTCGGTCATGATTTTTTGTCATAGAAGTAGGAGCCCGCCACATCTATGATGATACGTGTTTTTGTCACAATTGTCGTCATAGAAGTGTCATAAGCATGACAGAAAAAATTCGTTCGGCCCATAATGTCACGGATGTGTCTTTTTTTTGTAGTGTCCTGCAATGTTTAGTTAAAGATCAGTAATCTTATTCGTGTAGGCAAAGAATAATTTAGGAGGCCGTGCGTACTCGTTAGTCTGTTGTGGTATGTTCTCATAGCGTGCTTTGGTCCATTCGGCAAAATTGATGGGCTTAGCTAGTGATATCAACCCATTCTTGACAGCTTCATCGATGCACAACTAAATCGACTCCACCTAGTGTACGACGAGTTATACATAGGGTTACGGTACTTTGGGAGCTCATGTGCCATGCCGATCAAAAGAGGCAGCAAGAGAACACTTACAACAGAATCTTCCTTGGTCTTGTCACAATGATAATTCAAGGAGTTCAGAATCTGAATCTCTTCTTTGTCAAAATTAAACATCATTAGCATCCAGTGGTTTTGGTGTACATTCAATGGGACATGCACCTGCAGTAAAATTTTGGCTGGGGTGAGAACCAAAAATTTTCGTGTACAGTGCGCAAAGAAACTATGAAAGTGAGGAAAATGTGTACCTTTCGGCGCCCTACAAATTTTTCTGCTACACGAGGCTCCACGTCCATCAGGAACCACCCCCTTCATTCGTAATAGCTTATCGGTTTCGTGAGGGGATATAATTGAGGTAGTATCATTCTCAATTTGGCTAATGCGAGCATATGCCATAATAACCTACCAAATTTTCAATCATACAATAATAAGACAATAGTTGCAGTATGATGTAGACTGGAGTACAAGGGGCTTACATCATCATAAATGTATTGGTTGCTCAAATTTCGCTTCAGCTTTTTAGCTGTGAGGGAAATGTCTCCGATTCTAGCTATTTCAACAGGGTTGTATGTTCCGTGGATGAAAACGTCTATCTCTATGTGCTCTTGCGTGAACTTGTAATCATTTTCAAAGACAGGCTTCATCGGAGTTAATCGTGGTTCCTCATTGTTTTGCGTCACATGTCTTGCACTTGGTGTAGTCGAAGTCCCTGCCGTGCATTCGCTAGACCTAGGAGTTGCTGTCAAGGATGAATTGCACACATTGACTTGTTCCTACAATGAAAAAAGGTTCCTCATCATTAGTTTGTAACTTTTAGCTAATAACGTGTTGGGCCATAATGATCACCTGCACGCCTGCTTTTGGTGACACTGATTGTCGGCTGCTTGTAAATTGGTATTTTAATTCCTGTAACAATGCAAACAATAATGAATATGAAGGAACATATTCATACAAAATATAAAATGCAGGGTATGACATGCATGGAGTTCCCTCCTTAAGTCTTTAATTTTGTCCTCGGCCTTCGACAACCTAAGATTACTGCCAGTTTTACTCTTTATGTCGATCAAGTCTTCACTCATCGTGATGTATTTGGCATTAAATATGTGCTCAATTTCCATTAACTTCCTGCTTACCTTCTTTTCATGATCACAAGAACGTGCATTCATGGCTTCAACTATCAAGCCCATCTGTGTAAACAAAATAAAAGCCCGTTGATAACAATAGCTAAATGAATGAGGTTCGATGACACCTTTTTGTGATATTGCAAAAACAAATCGTCTTTGGAGCGCATACTTGTTGGCTACTCAAATGATGTCCTTGTGATTGTGCTCGATACGAATCATGTTCATCCACATGTTCATCATTTTTGCTTGGAGGATTATTTGAATTCTCGGGCGGTCGTTGTGGAGCACAAATTTCCATGACAACCTTTTTTATAAAATAGAATGAATCATTACTAGCAACTAGAAAATCGGTTATAGAAAGTTCAATTCTAGAAAGGTGCCAGCCCTTTATGATGACCTCCTTTCTCGTAAGCATCGCTTCTCAAAGTAGCCAAGCTTTCGTCCCATCGTGCGAGCAATGGAGGGGGTCTACAAGGATACATCAATCTGCCAGTACGCACGTGCTCCCAGTACCAAAACTACACAATAAATTAGTTCATCACCATACAGATATGCAACAGAACAATAATTACAGGATGTTAAGTAGTGATCTAGCACTAACTTGGAGCAGAATTAGATTTCCTTGTAGACTTACTTGATCTAGATTGTTAAACATGTAAATGGACTTGAACAAGTGATTAAGTGTGAAACATCCCCAGTTAAATTTCCGAAGGTTTTCAAGATCTTTAAGAAGGTTGAGAAATTTCGAGTCCACATAATGTTGTGCTGTTGGTGCTAGAACAGTACCAATTGCGTACAGAATGAACCATCTCAGGAAATCGCCGTCCAGGGCTTTGGAAGCTCGGATCGCCTTTTCAAGGTCACAAATCGAAATTTACCTGTTGTTTGCATAGGCGGTAAACAATTGTGGGTCAGTTGCCCTTTGCAGATGTGGCTCTATATCCTCCCCTTCTATCGGAATGCCAAATATATACTGCACGTCCTCTTTTGTTATAGGAATTGGCGTTTTACCGATGGTAATGGATTGCGTGTCACTATCGATGCTCTTGGCTAGTATTACCAACATTATGCGCCGTAGATTCACTTCATGCATCTGGGTTAGACCGCCAAGACTGGTTTCTGATATGATGTACTTTTTGTGGTCTGTTGACAACAGTTTCATGGTTTTTCCGAACCTTGCCGCTGAGCATGCTAACTTCATATGACCATGCTTTTCTGCGAGTTCCTGGTACATGGCATTAAATTTTAGTGAGTATACATGAAGTATGTGTACAAAAAGATTGTACACAAACAGTCAATTACTTACCACATCGGTAATTTCGGAGATGGGCTTTTCTCCATTATAAAGACTTTTATCTGAAGCTGACATTGCTGGCACGTATGCAATGATACAAACCGGGTCAATTAATCTGAACAAAATATTGACAAATGTATAACAAAATTAGCAGTCAATTAATTTTAACAAAATTAATTGGGTCATTCAACATATGATCCACTTATGAGTTTAAGCACACAACCTATTTGGTCGTGCATAAGATAAGCACAGATTAACAAGGGTATCCAATTGCTTAACCATATGAAGGTGTGCAAAACCTATGAGGGTTTAACTACTAGAGGAGGGGCCGACAACGATTAAAAAGAGCTACGATCAGGTAATACCTTCTGTCGAAGACGATGGCGTCGAGTTGATGGTGGTGGATAGTGCGTCGCAAACTATAAGTGCCGGTATAGCGCGATCGATGGCGGCAAGGATAAACGGCGCGTTCACGCGAGGAGGAGGCGGCGAGAAGAACACTGATGCCCGACCCCTCAGATCACGTTGGCGGCGACAGCGTCTGAGCTGGCACAATCCCCAGTCACTCCACATGAAGGATACATTCCACATAACAAAGTTGACGACGTCTAAGCTGGCACAATCCCCAGTCACTCCACATGAACGATACAATCCACAAAAGAAGGTAACAACGCCATGCACATCAAAAATTATGTTTGCCCCTTTACTCATTGAATGTATTAAATATGATGTGAGATACTAGGTGCTGGTCATGGAATTTTTTGTTCATAGGGATGATGAGATGTCACATGTCCTGAGATCATACTTTGAGGAAAGACCGGCAGAAGTCAGAATTATTGAACCCGGAAAAGTGACCTACGATGTCATTATGCGTGAAATGAGAACTTCTTTTGGTTGCAAAATGGGAGCAGAATTGTACTACTTCTTACCTGGGTCTGCGTGGAAGCTGCCAGAAGGAATGATCTTGATTGCAGGACCAGATGATGTAGCAAAAATGCTTTCTGATCTGAATGGCAGCAAGACATGTCACTTGTACATTGTGTACAATAGAACTACGGGTCGTTTTCCCGAGGATGACATTGATCCACAGGTTCAAATTGTACATGTTACATGCATCTAGTTTATGGCTACATCATTTTTGAGTTGTTCCTAATACCATTCCTATGCTTTTTTACAGGAAGTGCGAATCCGAGAAATGGAGGGCCTTCCTAGAGAGTTGGCGGAGAAAGAACATGAACAACTTCAGTTGTATGGTTACATTGATGTTAAGCGGAAAAGGATTGAAGAACATGGGTCGTCGCCAAGCCCGACCCAATCTCCAACGTGCAAACGCAAGAAGTCACTGGATTTTGGCAGCGGAGAAGACCATATATAGTAGGCTCAATGGTTTTCAACCAGTTTAAGCTTCAAACCAGGATTATTTAGTTTTCAAACAATGATTTTATTGTTTCACAAAATGTTCGCAATTATGGTACAGTTTATTCATGAGACAGGTCTTTGAACAACAATGTATCGAGAATTATGCATGTGTTTTATGACTAACCATACAGTTGTTTCTCAGTTGTTTGTGAGATGGCCTTGCACCTAAACAAGTTTGCACATCACAAGGGTGTAAAAATCCTATATGTTGTCTTTGTTGAAACTATTTTTCCGTGCCTCCATCTACACTTGCGTAATCCTTATACCCTACAAAATCCATACAACGTCGAAAAACAATTTCCAGTTGGCATGGATGCTTGTCATGTTGGTACAAGGGTGTAGAAAAAAATTGCATCCATTTGAAGCATGCCGAAAAAACCCGTCCTTCCAGACGGACCCTTCCCTGCTACCCGAACGTCCTCCGATGAAGAAGGTTAAATTTCTGTTATCTTTAGAATGACACCAAATTTTTCCAGCAAGTGGGCAAGTACACCCAAGTGGTCCACGCAAAATTTGAGCTAATACCGAGAAAGTTAAATTTTTTGGTGCAAGAGTGCAAGACGGTGAAAATATTTTGAAACCGTCATTTCATGTGACCTCCAGAACGTGAAATTCCTGCCGCAAAATCGTCCTCGGGATTCGTGCAGTCAGAGTAGATCCGTTCCAGGATCGGTATGGCGTCAGGACCGCAGTCTAAAAGCAGGCGGACCCTCCCCACCAAGCGCGTCACGCCGTCCTCCCACGCACGCGCGTCGTCGTATCCCCACGCGCGTCACGCTGTACCCACACGTGCGCGCCGTCCCCACGCGCGTCACGCCATCCCCATGCACGTGCGTCGTCACGACAAGGCCTACCGACAGTTTCATCTTTACGCGTGCATGATCCCAGGTAGATCCCCTCCACCGAGCGATCGCAGGGCCTGCATGCCTGCAAATCCGCCTCGAGTTGTGGGCCTGCTCCCTTTTCTAGGACAGCATACAATATGGGCCAATTTTTGTCTCATTCAGTGAAAATTTCCTCCAATAAATTGAAATAATCTACTCGACAATAACAAGAGCTCCATGCTGGGCCTTATTCGTGTTCGAAATACGTAGTGATTCTTAAAGTTGGACATCAAATGATCGCATAGAAAATGGAAACGATAGTTGTCGAACTCATACAGTGACATGGCAGTAGAGCCCCAATTCGCTGAGTCGTACAAAAAAAATCCACAATTCACTAAATAACAGTCACGATGAAATAGAATGTAAAGACCACGTCACACAAAGCTGAATGGCACACGGCTTTGTCTGGTTCATCTTCGATTCATACTATATGTAGCCGTCAGAGTTTTGCTTCGAGATCCTACACAGAAGAATATAATAAATCAAATGCACATCAATAATGAGTTAAACACATGCAAAAAATAATAAGAACATATTTGGCACCTCTAACAATTTAACGCATGTATGTCGATTGTGACCTGGCTTCTTGTAGTAGCCACAGTTACCCCGTGATCTTGACTTCTTTGTCTTTGCCTGCAGCCTTTTCTTCGGTGCACCTCGTCCTAGCACATGCACGGGATCCAGAACCTTATCAACTTTCTCTGGTTGCGGCATTAACGGGCCAAACCTAATGCTGTTACGTTGAGCATTAGTTGACTCCTTGCTGTCAGCTTGTTCAATAGTTGATTGCTTGCCATGATGTTGTGCTTCCAAAAGCATCTTTAGACGCTGGTAGTCCTCATCAGAGTGGCATGCCTTGAAACTTGCGGCGTGACTACAATTTCGCAACTCACGGTACCTCTGCAGGCTTGCCGAATAGTCATACATCTGGTTTTTTCTGGTCGGTGCGTATGCACATTTCACATTCATAGTCCACCTAGCGGGAACACAACAACTGGGCAGAATTGTTTGCTATAAAATCCCCAATATGTAAAAAATGTGGGAACATGGTGTGCCTATGCATTCTAGCTTATGGCAAGAACAACTGACCATGTGCAAAAGACCTCCTTGCTCCTCAATGCACTCCAAACTTTTTATCCATTCTTGCCTTCTTGGACACAACATAGGTGGAAACTTTTGATCCATCTAGTACCTCTTTGATCTGACATTTGCTGACAGCTTCTATGCTCCATAAGACAATCTTAAAGACAACGTGAGTGAAAATTGTTGCGGCGTGTTTCTCATGCGGCGAAGCATTTTCCTCTGTAAATGGAAGGGACTGCAAGGCTTCGACGTCATGGAGAGCTTCGTTAATCCGTCGCGACGCAAGGCAACGCTCATAGTGCTCTAGCATTTCAAACAACGACATCGTACCCTCAAGATGCATATGTAGCACAGAGTTCAAGCTCTCACTCCTCTGATTGCTGCTCAATCCTAGGAAACAACGCCCCTCAAGATATGGAGCACACCACAACTTTCTCATCTGATACATCTGATGCAGCCAAGAATCCTCACTGTTTACTTTATTCCGTTGTAAGACTTGTATCAATTTTATCTCATGCTCTTCAATGGAAGAAGTATCATATATGAAAGATCTGAATTCCTCCTTTACGTCGTCATCATGCAGATGGCGTACAATGTTCTACTGAATGTGCCATATACATAGCCTATGGTTTGAGTCAGGACAGACTACCCTGATTGCTCTCTGCATTGCAAGGTCCCCGTCTGTGATCACAGATATCGGATGCTTCTGTGCCATGCAATCAGAAAAGGTCCGCAACATCCACTCGTATGCCTGGCTTATTTCATGAGAAATTATACCACAGCCAAAAATAAACAGTGTTGCGGTGGTGATTCAACCCGACAAACGGCACGATTGGCAGATTATACTTATTGGTTCTGTATGTGCTATCAAAAACAGTGACATCTCCAAAAGCCTCGTAGTCAATTCGGGATTGACTACCAGCCCAGAACAGTCACTTCAGATAGCCAAGTTCGTCAACCAAGTACCTGAAGAAAAAATCCGGATCTCGCTCTCGCCTCGCCATCATGTGCATGACCACTGTTTTAGCATCACCGACACTAATTGTCTCCTGCTTATTAGCATGGCAGAAATTATAAATGTCCCTCTTCATGCATCCAACCTTATCAAATTCACAGTATTGAATGCACAAAATATCCATAATACGGTATTTGCGGATCCCAGATTTTTCCATGTCCGCAATGCCCACTTTCTGCTCATCGCTAATTCGTCTGTGCGAACGCAGCAGACAAGAAAGATCCCGTGGGGCTAGAGGATGGCTGTGCTCATCTATGAAATCCTTGACAAACCACTGACCTGTTTCCTCCCGTCTCGCAATGACCAATTTAGTGTTACACCCAACACGAGTTAAACTTCGTGGCCTCCTCTTTCTATCTTCCATCTTTCTTTTTATGTGCTTCTCTTCGCGAAATCCTTGACGACTACACACAATTTTCCTTAAAATTACGTAATTGTTGGATCCATCCCACTCAACGTAGCTTTTCCTCACACTAAAACCATTTTCAAGAGCATAATTGTTGTAGAATTCATAGCCTTCAGCCTCACTATCAAACATCTTGCTGACAACATTTTGATACTCAAACATACACTCATCACTTACATCCGCCATGTCTTCCTGCATATAACATACAAAATCCACAGTTTGTGTTTATCAATGTTGCAGGTGTAAAATAGCTCATAGGCAAAGACAAGTTCATGAAAAAGACTTTGCTCGTTTGACGTGTGAGGGCAACCGATCATCAACGTCCAAGAAGTACTATCGTAGCATGGATTATGAACAATAAACTATATTGCATGCACTATGGAAACCTAAAGTGATGATGACTAGAATAAACTAAACCAAGTAGGAAGGAACCAGTATCTCATCTTTACATATGCAAGCAAGCCTCCAACGCCATGATGAAGCTTTCATCAAACGTCAAGTAAGTCACATTTTTCTTCAATACTAAAGGGAGTAAGCAATGGCCTCAGCATGTTAGTTAAACACACGTGATGCGATTAGCTCAAGAGAAACTATGCCACGATGAAGCTTTCCATTCGTTGTTCTTGTCGGTACAAATCTCGCATGACAAATACTACTAAATTACAAAATCATGTAGGGTTGAGGTGGTACCGCATGCACGGTGGATGGGCGCAAGGGCCAAGAGAACGAGCAGAACGATCCTACGGATCCAAGCCTTATTCATACCTTAAGGATGGTACGCAGAAAGAGATGGGATCGGCCGCCGCCGTCACCGCCGATTCAGCCGACGCAGATGCGGCCTTCTTCTTCTTCTCCTCGCCGGGCACGTCGAGGACAGTGACGGCGTGGGGTGGGGGGCTGGGCTTGGTTGGGTGGAGGACGGGGACGATGAATTTATTCCTCTCGCCGGTCACGTCGGGGACGGTGAAGGTCAGGAGCACAACGGTGAGGAGTAGATCGGACGAAGACCGTGAACTGGATCTAGTAGACGTGGATCTGGTTCTGAGGTGATCGGTTCAAGAAAAGATATTTCCTCCTGAACCATTATGCCCTTCTCGGAATTAACATATTAAATTTAATCATTTTTAATTCCCCACAGGATCGGACGGCTAGTAAAAATCAGTGGAGTAAGTACTGGTTAGTACTCCGAGTACTAACTCAATCACCGTAAAACAGCTCGAGGAATATACTTGTGAGGAAATACTCTATTTTGATCTAGAATCTTTAGCGTAACAATTCAGCTGCATATCAGCCCAGAACATGTGCCTCCTGATCATGGCCTGGTCATATGGGTCATCTTTAGCAAAGAAATTCTTCTCAGCAAAGAAGTCCTTTGTGAGGAATTTGGGTTTACTTGTTACTCCTTGAATCTTTGACATAAGTGGCTTGGGATGAAGGTTTCTGACCCTAAACCCTGTATGTATCAGTGTATTGTTTAATCGGTGTGTCAATTATCATTGGATCTGCACTTCTTCAAGGCGGCACGACCAGCTGTGAGCTGTCAATCGGTCGGTTCGCCGATGATGGAGCATCATCAGAGTATAGCTGGCCTTCACTGCCGTACGTTCGGGGGGTCGCCGTGCAGCCGGCATAATTGCTTCCTGTTCAGATCCCACACTAGCGTTGTTTACAGGAACTCGAGCTGTGTGCCGCCGTGTGCAAGAACCGCGCACCTGCTGTTTTCCTCGGTAAAGCAGAGACCGTGTGCAGTGGACGGCTGCAAAGGTGCAGATTCAATGAACAGCGGGCTGCTTATCACACGCGTCTCCCACGGAACCGGTTTGAGGCTGCATAGGTGCAGATTCAGTGAACCGGGCTCCTTAGAGCAACTCCAACGCGGCGACCTATTTCGTTCGCGCGTGTCTGTTTGGGTCGGTACGGACAGAAAAATCGACCCAATGCACCGATTCAAACGGACGCGCATCCGCTTTTCGTCCACCTGCCGTTTCATTTCCAGCTCATTTTTGAGCCGGATTTGCGTCGACGCGGACACGAGACGGAGGCGCGCGCACCCGCCTTCTCCTTCCCCCTGGCCCGCTGGTCGGTGGCAGTCTCCACCATCCCCCCTCCCCTCAAAACCCTCCCGCCCCCGCGCGCTCCCGCCGCTCGCCATGGACGCCGACCTTGATGCCGCCGCCGGCCTCGCCTCACTCGCCTCATCCTGCATCACGTCCGCCCCCTCCGGCAAAGACAAGCCTCGCCCCCAAGACTGCCGCCGCGTCGAAGCCGAAGAAGAAGCTGACGGCCGAAGAGCGGGTAAGGGAGTCGGCGAAGAGAAAGGGCCGGAGACACGCTACGGACGCGAGGGAGGAAGCCATCGCGGCGGCCGCCATCGCCGCCGCCGCGCAGCAGGAGGCCACCAACGCCCGCGTCGCGGCGGCAACGAGGGAGGCGCTAATTCTGCTAGGGTTAAACCCTGGACAACACGGCCTCGTCAACACCGTGTCGCCAAGGAAGAGGTCGTGGTTCGAGAAGATGCAGGCCGACATGCTCAAGTTCGACGACGAGTGACCTATGACGGTGAGCGCCATCCTTTTTTGTATGCCGGCAAGTATGTTGGCATGACCACAGCCGTGATGGCGTGGTCAAACTCCCGCCCCTTTTTGTGTGCTGGCATGCGTGCCGGCCGCTGGCAAGTGCGCCAGCCGAACTGTGTGGTGTTTTCTGAAGCTGGCATTGTATGCCGGCGTTGGCATGGTGGCGGCATGAACTTCGGCGACGACATGGCCGCTGGCATGAACTATGGCCGCGGGCCTTTTTCAAAATTTGCGTGCGGACATGAAATGAGTCGGCGCTTTAGGCGGACTGCCGACCCAAATCTCAAACGGGGTGGACGCCGAGCGGACGGCTGACACAAACAGATAAAAAGCGGACAAAAGCATCGTCCATTTAGGTCGACGCATTAGAGTTGCTCTTATCACACGCGTCTCCTTCGGAACCAGTTTGAGGCTCAGTATCATATTTCGAGTGATTGCTGAATCTGCTGGACTAGCCGGAGTTCTGAAACTTCTACTGCAAGATGGTCGACAGATTCTGATTCTACAGAGTGGTGACTTCACTTTCAAAACTTCCACCCAAACTCATTTCAGAACTTGCCACCATGGAATTGCATGAAGAGTAATGAAAATATTACAACAGAGGTGTCTGTTACTCCACATATTTCAGATAATGAACCGCACATATATACGAGCACTAATCAGGTATACAAGGTAAACAGGGTGAAGTAGATTGACCAAAACAAACTGATTTTACTTCTATTGATAAGAGAAACTTCCCATGCACACGAGTATACAGAGATCGTACACTACAGCATACACAAAGTGAGAAGAGACTTCTCTTCTGATGAGTTCCAACACTCTGACGCTTACATATAACTTACACTAAATACTCTCCTGATGAGCTCCAACACTCGGACGCTTACATATAACTTACACTATTACATACACAGAAATAAAACAGCGTGTCCTCTTCAATCGCAGCATTGAAGAATGACGATATATAACTTACTACTAACACATATCATGACTACATATATCACTAACTAAAGTGTTTCTGTTCGGCGTGGCCTATGAAGAAAAAGAGCGCTCCGATGGACAAGTACAAGCGGGAAAATTCGTGCCGTGGTATGTACACCTACACCTCTGACATCAAGCTGCTGAACGACGAAGACAGATTGACGGCGACGCTGGCCAAATTCATGCCCCGGCAGCGCGACCGTGCAACCCTGTGTTGCTTGGGCGCTCCGGGGCCATCGTCTTCTTCCTCGCCATCCGTGGAGGCCTTCGACGGCGTCGCGAAGGCGAAATGCAGCTCCTTAGCAACCACTGTCTGCACAGATTAAATTCGAGGAAAACAATGTCAGTCTACATGGGCAACGAATTTCACTGCAGGGTTTGGGATTTAGCAGTGAGGGATCGGAAGTACTTACTGCTTCGCTGACTGGCTTCGACACCAGGAGCAGCTGCCTCAGGTCGCTGTGGTTCACCTTGCACAGGACTTTGACCTGAAATGTTCCGCCAAATTGGGATGAGCAACACATCTAAAACAAGAACGGATTTCAAAGGGAACACTAGCGAGTTTGGGGGTCGTAATTACCAAGACATCATGAGGCAGCGATTCAAGAAGGCAGATGGTGTCGTCCATGTGGAACCTAATGCTGCGCTGCTTGCGCAGAGTCCGCACCGGGGAGTGCGGGCCTGAGGGGCTCGGGGCCGGAGAAACAGCAACCCTCTTCCTCCCCAGGATCCTTGTGCTGCCACTGCTTGGGAAGCTCAAGCTGGTGGCAAGAGAACCCTTCGGCATAGTCTGTCCAATTGCCATTTTCCCTTTCGCTTGTTGAACTCTACCGCTGCAGTTGCCTATCTGATACGAGATCTGCACAGAATTATCAAGAAGAAATGGTTAATTCGGCAGCAAATAAATTAAATTCTAGACTGAGGAAAGGAAAATCCCCATTAGAGAAGTACTTTGCAACAGTAATTCAACTATTAAACGCAGTTTTTTTGGAAACATCCGAAATACCAAGCAGCCATTTCCACATGAATCTACAAACCCCCAATTCGAGAGACTCTGGGAGCAATAAACTCCAACAGAATCCTGAAGCATTTTCCAAAAAAGAAAAGAAATTCCAACTTCTCTTCAACGCACTTTCAAAACAGATTCCCCCGAGAAACAACATTCCGCGAACTACTTGAACCGCTTCGCAGAGCTAATGAGCAACAATCGGAACAGAACAGCAAAGTTTAGGGGATTGCAAATAAATTTTTCCAGCCCAAGCAGCCCAAAATAAACGATTCCACATAAACATCACCAATTCGCCGCAATTCGCCGGAGCAGAACAGCAATCACGACCTCGATCAAACAGAAAAAGGAAACGAGATCCCATGATCGGGGTTGAAATTGAAAGGAAACAGAGCAAGTGAATGTAATCGATCTCACACACCTTTCTCCCTTGGGTCTCGGCTGAAGCCTCCCTCCTTCCTATCCCTCACTCCGGAATCGCGCAGTACACTTCCCTAATCCGATAGGGCTTGGCTGATGAAGAAACCTCGGCTGAACTCTAAGCAAACCTACCTGCTAAGTAATGGTGTTGGGAGGACCTGACGAGGTAAATGTGGGAACAGCTTGGCCTCTCCCCCTGGCTGAATTTATACTAGGTCCGGCTTTTGCTGCTCGGGGTGGGGAACCTACCTCGAAAACTCTTCCAGCAGGGGTGTTTCCAGAAAATTATAGGAACCGCCTGGAATCCAAAGCTGGGAGGTCGTGCTCCCGCAGGAGATCTTTTCGGCTCACGCCCTGGCCGCCGCGGCATCCAGAATGTATCACTGAGAGGTGGGGCAGGAAGTAAGGATGGTCCACCGGTCGGTTTGAGTGGGGGAGGTGGGAAAGAGTGTGGACGGTGGGAATTTGTGGAGATATTCTTTTCGAAATCGGGGTGGGTTGGCGCCTGACCGCGTGGGGGGCTTGAACGCGTGGGGGGCTTGAACGCGTGGATCGGACGGCGGGGGTGCGGCCTTACGCGTGGCGGATCGTGGTACGTGGCGCGATCGCGTCGATCCGAAAACTAGCCGTTGGAGGGGGTGGGGCGTGGCTGGGGTTGGTGACGTGGTGGCTGAGATCGGTATTGGCCGCTAGGAAGTCGGCGCAGGTCGGTCGGGGAGGGAGCTACTTTATTGGGGGTTGTTTTTCTAGTGGACTCCGTTTTTGCTTGTTTATGAAACCAATCAGACCTCCTTTGATTCATAGGATAGGAATTTTATAGGAATAGGAAAATTATAGGAAGTGAGATGACATGCATCTCAATTCTTACAAAGAAAGATATGTTATTTGGTGCATAGGATAGGAATTTTTTCATTGAGTCTAGGCTAATGTTTTTTTCCTTCAAAATGTGCAGGATTGATTCCTATCCTACATACGAATAGGAATCCATTCCTATAAATCAAAGGGCTTCAAAAGAATTTTTCTTTGGAAATCCTATCCTATAGAGTTCCTACAAAATTCCTACAAACCGAAGGAGGTCTTAATGGGAAAGAGGATTAGCACGAACCTTCGTGGGCAAGTAAAACATGTTTTCCATCTTGCCACTTGAAAGACATTCGACTTGCTGCTCTCTCGTGATTTGAAATTTCTCCTTTAAATATCTTTTTACGCATATGCTAACTAATTCTCCAACAAAAAAATGCTAACTAGTTATTTATACACGCTTTCATTTAAGAGACTCTGGTTTAAAGTCCGCCATGGTATCTTCAGGGAAATGCATTATTCTTTTTCTACAGGTAAATAACTCTGTGTTCAGAAAATAGATTGTTGCAAGCAAAATGCCACTTCCCAACAGTTAAGAAAACCATGGGTGTGGATGGTACAGAGGCAATGCATGGCATGCCTGAAGCCTGACACTAGATGTGCATTGGATTCTTCGGTAGAGCTCACAAATACTCTTAATTTTGTGGCGATGCCAAGGGGTACACCCCCACAAACTAGTTCTTTGTATCATTTTATACTCCTAAGGTTTGAAGACTGGCCAAAGCGTTGCTCTGTCTCTTGAGAGTCGCGGTGCTGCCCCCGGCTCCTCTCATCCCCTCCTCCGGCGGCCTCGCTGGCCGGAGTGGGAAGGGGAGAGGAGGCCGGCCCCCTCCTGTTTATAGTAGGTCTAGTCTTTGCTTTCTGCAGTTTTCCCATGTGGAGTATGGCGCTATGCCGATGGGGAGATGGTCACCGGAGTTCTCGAGCGACTCCTGCTGGCTGCTGGTGGTGCTTTGCCTCTCCATGGAGCTCTCAAGGTCGGAGCTGAAGGTGGAGGGTGAGTTTTCCATGACGTCTCCTCTAAATAAGCTCGGTGAGGCATCAAATCTGGAGTTTCTTGGCGCTGCTGTGCCTCTCTTCCTGGATCTCCGAGGTGGGGATAAGGTGGAGGAGGCCATGGCGTGGAGTTCTTCTAGATCTGCTGCTCAAGGGGTTTCGGCTGCATCTTTGGAGATTTTCTGGAGCAGATTCTCAGCAGCTCATCTGCGATGGCAGTATGCTGTCCAGCTGCTGACCCAAATGGCCGTTAGGCGGCCGCTCCGAGCTCGGGTATCAGCCTTGGGCTGGTGCCATCTCTTCTACTCCCTCCCGGCCAGGGTGCCAAAGGGGAGGGTCTTCTTCTGCTCTGCTGCGGCGTTCGTCGCCTGCCTATCGCCAAGTGGTGTTGTCCCCGGAGATGGCGTAGGTGGTCGTGGTGTAGAGCTCGTCGCCGGTGGAGAAGGACCTGATGGCGTTTTCCAGTATCATTTTAGGGTCTTTTCTGTAAAAATTGAGGACTGTGCTGTAATTTCCATTTCTTTTGAGGTCCTCCTTGTAATTTGTAAGCCCACCGCTCTGAAGTAATGCAGTCTCTGGACCCTTCGGGGTCCTACCCTTGTTCAAAAAAAGCGTTGCTCTGTTTGTGTATTTTTTTTTGCGGGGCTGTTTGTGTATATTTTTTGACGTCGCGTTTGAACGCAGGGACGGGGTCCAGGTGGAACCACCCCAAATTTTCGTGTCTCATGTATGAAGTGGGCTTGACCAACCACCCTTCGTGCGCAACGGCTGCTGCAAGCCTGCAAAGTATAGTAGCGCAACGCCGGGTGCGGGTTGACTCCGTCCCCGCTGCGTCCAATGATCCAACTCCATCACGGTTTCGACCACCCTGTGGCCAGGATTTCGCCGAGCCTTCCCTGACAGTATTTTGTTATCCCGGCCGGAGGCGCCGGACGCACCAATACCGCCCATGCCTTCCCGGTGGTTACCACGTGGTGGCTTTCCAGCCATGCATTTTTCCTCCACGAGTGGAGCAGGCGTACCAGATCCACCCATTGGCCGCCGCCGCGTAGCGCCGTAGATTTGGTTCAGCCTGTTTGGGTTCTTCGCGGTCGCGGGCGGTCGCGGATAAAGATTTTACTCGTGGAGGAGACAGGCCGGTCGGCGAGAACGTTGGCGTGCAGGCCCACCTCCGTGTCCACGATTGCAGCAGGCGCATGGGATGCGCTGGGTCGAGAGGAGTCCAGATCTGTCCTTGCCAAGCTCGCCCCGCTTCTGGTTTTCAAGACACTCGCTTTATTTTTTTAATTTATTTTTAATTCAACACACTCGCTTCGTGCCAAGGACCAGGCAAGGACTCTATGGGTGTGTTTGGATACCCGGTTTGACCGGCCCGACCAAAACCGACCCAGTCTTCCTCGTGGGTTGGGCCTGGGCCTAGGTTTTAAGCCCAAAGGGCACACCGGGTCGTGCCTGGGCTTGCCATATTTATGTTTTTGGCAAGAGGCCTGGCCCGAGACCTAGCGGGCTTTTGCAATGACGGGTTGGGCTGGGCCCGGACCTAGGTTTTCTGCTTCGGGCTTTGTTAGGCCCGTCCCGAAGCCCGATCCGACCTGACGGATGGCCAGGTATAGTTTGGATGATTGCCTCCCAATGCTCCACTACCAGTTTTAGTTTATCTTTTTAGCCTATTTATGTTGACCAATTTATTGGCAAACAAAATCTACACCAATTTTTTGGCTACCCGACTTTTTGGCATGGTAACCTACCCTCTAGGTGCCGCTATGCACGCGTATTAATCCGTGGTTGAACAGTTAGGAGGGTAGTGGTATCCTCAGAGTATCAGAGTTCATGTTCTAGACCTGATAGTGGGAGGAGACGTCCCCGTCGAGTACGAAGGCGTCTGTGACGACTTCATCAATCTCAACATGATGTGTAGGTTCAGTCTCTCAGAGGTGCTCGTAGGGGTAGGGTGTGCGTGTGTGTTCATAGGGGTGAGTGTATGTGCATATGTATGAGTGCCTCTGTCTGTACTTGATGACCCACAAGTATAGGGGATCAATCGTGGTCCTTTCGATAAGTAAGAGTGTCGAACCCAACGAGGAGTAGAAGGAAATGATAAACGGTATTCAGTAAGGTATTCTCTGCAAGTACTGAAAGTAGCGGTGATAGATAGTTTTGTAGCAAGATAATTCGGAACAAGTAACAAGTAGCAATAGTGACAAAGGTGCAGCAAAGTGGCCCAACCCTTTTATAGCAAAAGACAAGCCGGGAAGTTCTCTTATATAAAGCAAAGTGATCTCGAGGACACATGAGAATTATCGTCTAGTCACTTTCATCGTGTTTAGTTGATTCACGTTCGCTACTTTGATAATTTGATATGTGGGTGGACCGGCGCTTGGGTGCTTGATACGTTCATTTTGCATCATGATTTCCTACTGATATTTATAATGTTTTTATGCATAATAATGTTTTATGGAGTAATTCTAATGCCCTTTCTCTCATAAAATGTAAGGTTTACACAAAGAGCGAGAATACCGGCAGCTGGAATTCTGGACCTAAAAAAGCTACGTCAGAGATACCAATTCTGCACATCTCCAAATAAGCTGAAATTTTACTATTTTGAAATATTTAATAAATAATGGAGAAAAGAACCACTGGAGGGGGGCACCTGGTGCCCACAAGACACCAGGGCACGTCTGCCCACCCTTCCCCCCCCCAGGCGCGCCCTGGTGGGTGGTGGGCAACCCAGCCCACCTCTGGTGCCCATCTTCTGGTATATGAGGTCTTTTGACCTAGGAAATATAAGGGGAGGACTTTCGGGACGGAGCGCCGCCATCTCGAGTCGGAACTTGGGCAGGAGCACTTTTACCCTCCGGTGGAGCGATTCCGTCGGGGGAACTTCCCTCCCGGAGGAGGAAATCGAAGCCATCGGCATCAACAACAACCCTTTCATCTTTGGGAGGCCAATCTCCATCAACATCTTCAACATCACCATCTCATCTCAAACCCTAGTTCATCTCTTGTGTTCAATCTTTGTACCGGAACCTCAGATTGGTACCTGTGGGTGACTAGTAGTGTTGATTACATCTTGTAGTTGATTACTATATGGTTTATTTGGTGGAAGATTATATGTTCAGATCCATTATGCTATTTAATATCCCTCTGATCTTGAGCATGAATATCATTTGTGAGTAGTTACCTTTGTTCTTGAGGTCACGGGAGAAGTCACGTTGCAAGTAATCATGTGAATTTGATATGTGTTTGATATTTTGATGATATCTATGTTGTGATTCCCTTAGTGGTGTCATATGAACGTCGACTACATGACACTTCACCATCTTTGGGCCTAAGGAAATGCATTATGGAGTAGTTATTAGATGATGGGTTGCTAGAGTGACAGAAGCTTAAACCCTAGTTTAAGCGCTACTACGTAAGGGACTGATTTGGATCCATATGTTTAATGCTATGGTTAGATTTTATCTTAATACTTTTCTCATAGTTGCGGATGCTTGTGAGGGGGCTAATCATAAGTGGGAGGCTTGTTCAAGTAAGAACAGCACCCAAGCACCATTCCACCCACATATCAAATTATCAAAGTAGCGAACGTGAATCAAACCAACATGATGAAAGTGACTAGATGAAATTCCCGTGTGCCCTCAAGAACGCTTTGCTTATTATAAGAGACTGTTTTGGCCTGTCCTTCGCTACAAAAAGGATTGGGCTACCTTGCTGCACTTTATTTACCGGTACCATTACTTGTTCGTTATAAATTATCTTGCTATCAAACTACCTATTAACCAACAATTTCAGTGCTTGCAGAAATTAACTTGCTGAAAACCACTTGTCATTTCCTTCTGCTCCTCGTTGGGTTCGACACTCTTACTTATCGAAAGGACTACGATTGATCCCCTATACTTGTGGGTCATCAAGACTCTTTTCTGGCACCGTTGACGGGGAGTGAAGCGCTCTTGGTAAGTGAAAATCGGTAAGGAAAAACTTATACTATGTGCTGAAATTTATTGTCACTTGTTACTATGGAAAGTCATCCTTTGAGTGGCTTGTTCGGGGTATCTTCACCTCGACCAGAAACACAAAGAGTTGCCCCTCAACCTACTGCACCTACTGAAAATATTGGTTATGAAATTTCTTCGGGTATGATAGAACAACTACTAGCTAATCCTTATGCAGGAGATGGAACTAAACATTTTGATATGCATTTGATACATGTGGATGAAATTTGTGGATTATTTAAGCTTGCAGGTTTACCCATAGATGAAGTTAAGAAGAAGGTTTTCCCTTTATCTTTGAAGGGAAAAACATTGACATGGTATAGGCTATGCGATGATATTGCATCTTGGAACTGGAATCGATTGAAATTGGAATTTCACCAAAAAAATTATCATATGCATCTAGTTCATCGTGATTGGAATTATCTACATAATTTTTGGCCTCGTGAAGGAGAAAGTATCGCTCTATCTTGGGGGAGGCTTAAGTCAGTGTTATATTCATGCCCCAATCATGATCTCTCGAGAGAAATTATCATTCATAATTTTTATGCTCGGCTTTCTCGTGATGATCAATCCATGCTCGATACTTCTTGTACTGGTTCTTTTATGAAGAAGACTATTGAATTCAGGTGGGATCTCTTAGAAAGAATTAAACACAACTCTGAAGATTGGGAACTCAACGAAGGTAAAGATTCAGGTATTAAGCTTGAGTTTGATTGTGTTAAATCTTTTATGAATACCGATGCTTTTCACAAGTTTAGCACTAAATATGGACTTGACTCTGAGATAGTAGCCTATTTTTGTGAATCATTTGCTACTCATGTTGATCTCCCTAAGGAGAAGTGGTTTAAATATCACCCCCCTATTAAATAAGAAATTAAAGAACCGGTTAAAGCTAGAAATGAAACTATCATTTACAATGTTGATCCAGTTGTGCCTACTACTTATATTGAAAAACCACCTTTCCTGTTAGGATAAAGGAACATGCTAAGGTATCAACCGTGGTTCGCAAAAGTAATATTAAAGCACCAAAACCCTCTGAACAAATTAAAGTAGAACCTAGTGTTGCTATGGTTAAAGATCTCTTGGTAGAAAATATTGATGGGCATGTTATCTATTTCTGTGATGAAGCTGCTAGAATTGCTAAACCCGATGAAAAAGATAAACATAGACCTGTAGTTGGCATGCCTATTGTCTCAGTTAAAATAGGAGATCATTGCTATCAGGGTTTATGTGACTTAGGTGCTAGTGTGAGTGCTATTCCTTTTACCTTATACCAAGAAATTATGAATGATATAGCACCCGCTGAAATAGAAGACATTGATGTTACTATTAAACTTACAAATAGAGACACCATAACACCAATTGGGATTGTTAGAGATGTTGAAGTCTTGTGTGGGAAAATAATAAAATATCCTACTGATTTTCTAGTTCTTGGTTCCCCATAAGATGACTTTTGTCCCATAATTTTTGGTAGACCTTTCTTGAACACTGTCAATGCTACGATAGATTGCCATAAAGAAACTGTCAGTGTTAGTTTTGGTGATGAGTCTCATGAGTTTAATTTCTCTAAGTTTCATAGACAACCTCATAATAAAGAATCACCTAGTAAAGATGAAATAATTGGTCTTCCTTCTATTGTCGTACCTCCTACTGATCCACTAGAACAATATTTGCTAGACCATGAAAACGATATACACCTACATGAAAGAAATGAAATAGGTAAAATATTTTTTGAACAACAACCTCTCCTGAAACACAATTTGCCTATTGAAACTCTAGGAGGTCCACCTCCACCTAAAGGTGATCCTGTGTTTGAATTAAAGCAATTGCCAGACAGTCTGAAATATGCTTATCTTGATGAGAAAATGATATATCATGTTATTATTAGTGCTAACCTTTCAGAACATGAAGAAGAAAGATTATTGAAAATTTCGAAGAAGCACCGAGCTGCTATTGGATATACTCTTGATGATCTTAAGGGCATTAGTCCACTCTCTGTCAGCAGAAGATTAATATGGAACCTGATGCTAAACCCGTTGTTGATCACCAATGACGATTCAATTCTAAGATGAAAGAAGTGGTAAGAACTGAAATACTAAAGCTTCTGGAAGCAAGTATAATCTATCCCATAGCTGATAGTAGATGGGTAAGTCATGTTCATTGTGTCTCTAAGAAGGGAGGTATTACTGTTGTTACTAATGATAAAAATGAACTTATCCCACAAAGAATTGTTACTGGCTATAGAATGGTAATTGATTTTAGAAAATTAAATAAAGCTACTAGAAAAGATCATTACCCTATGCCTTTTATTGATCAAATGCTAGAAATATTATTTAATCACACACACTTTTGTTTTCTTGATGGATATTCTGGTTTCTCTCAAATACCCGTTTCACAACCTGATCAAGAAAAAACCACTTTTACTTGCCCTTTTGGAACCTATGCCTATAGACGTATGCCCTTTGGTTTATGCAATGCACCTTCTACCTTTCAAAAATGTATGACTGCTATATTCTCTGATTTTTGTGAAAAGGTTGTTGAGATTTTCATGGATGATTTTTTCATTTACGGAACTTCTTTTGATGATTGCTTGAGCAACCTTGATCGAGTTTTGCAGAGGTGAACAAACTAATCTTGTCTTGAATTGGGAGAAGTGCCACTTTATGGTTAATGAAGGCATTGTCTTGGGGCATAAAATTTCTGAATGAGGTATTGAAGTGGATAAAGCTAAAGTTGATGCAATTGAGAAAATGCCATGTCCTAAAGACATTAAAGGTATTCGTAGTTTCCTTGGTCATGCTAGTTTCTATAGAAGGTTCATTAAAGACTTCTCTAAAATTTCTAGGCCTCTCACTAATCTTTTAAAAAAGGATGTTCCATTTGTTTTTGATGATGATTGTGTAGAAGCCTTTGAAACCCTTAAGAATGCCTTAACAACTGCACCTATTGTTCAACCACCTGATTGGAACTTGCCTTTTGAAATTATGTGTGATGCTAGGAATTATGTTGTTGGTGCTATTCTAGGATAAAGAGTTGATAAAAAATTAAATGTTATCCATTATGCTAGCAAAACTTTAGACAGTGCCCAAAGAAATTATGCTACTACTGAGAAAGAGTTTTTAGCAGTTATGTTCGCTTGTGATAAATTCAGATCTTACATTGTTGATTCCAAAGTAATTGTTCACACTGATCATGCTGCTATAAAATATCTTATGGAAAAGAAAGATGCTAAACCTAGACTCATTAGGTGGGTTCTCTTAATACAAGAATTTGACTTACATATTATTGATAGGAAAGAAGCTGAGAACCCCATAGCTGATAACTTGTCTAGGTTAGAAAATATTCTTGATAACCCACTACATATTGATGATAGCTTTCCTGATGAACAACTATCTATAATAAATGCTTCTCATAATACTCCTTGGTATGTTGACTATGCTAATTATATCGTTGCTAAATTTGTACCACCTAGTTTCACATACCAACAAAAGAGAAAAAATTCTTCTATGACTTAAGACATTAGTTTTGGGATGACCCACATCTTTATAAAGAGGGGGTAGATGGTATTATTAGACGTTATGTACCTGAGCATGAACAGGAACAAATCCTACGGAAATGTCACTCTGAAGCCTATGGAGGACATCATGCGGGAGATAGAACTGCGCATAAGGTATTACAATCTGGTTTTTATTGGCCTACTCTTTTCAAGGATGCCCGTAAGTTTGTCTTGTCTTGTGATGAATGTCAAAGAATAGGTAATATCGGTAAGCGTCAGGAAATGCCTATGAATTATTCACTTGTTGTTGAACCATTTGATGTTTGGGGTTTTGATTATATGGGACCTTTTCCTTCCTCTAATGGGTATACACATATTTTGGTTGCTGTTGATTACGTTACTAAGTGGGTAGAAGCTATTCTAACTAGTAGTGCTGATCACAACACCTCCATTAAGATGCTTAAAGAAGTTATTTTCCCAAGGTTTGGAGTTCCAAGATATTCAATGACTGATGGTGGTTCACACTTTATTCATGGTGCTTTCCGTAAAATGCTTGCTAAATATGATGTCAACCATAGAATTGCATCACCCTATCATCCTCAATCTAGTGGTCAAGTTGAACTTAGCAATAGAGAAATAAAATTAATATTACAAAAAACTGTCAATAGGTCCCGAAAGAATTGGTCTAAGAAACTAGATGATGCACATTGGGCCTACAGAACAGCTTATAAAAATCCTATGAGTATGTCTCCTTATAAAATGGTTTATGGAAAAGCTTGTCATTTGCCTCTTGAGTTAGGACATAAAGCATATTGGGCAATTAAAGAACTCAATTATGACTTCAAACTTGCTGGTGAAAAGAGGTTATTTGATATTAGCTCACTAGATGAATGGAGAATCCAAGCTTATGAAATGCCAATCTATTTAAAGAAAAGGTTAAAAGATGGCATGACAAAAGAATCCAAAAGTGGGAATTCAAAGTTGGTGAACATGTTCTATTGTACAATTCTCGTTTTAGATTTTCTGCAGGAAAACTTCTTTCCAAATGGGAAGGACCATATATCATCGAAGATGTTTATCACTCTGGAGCTATATAGCTTTGTATATCTCAGGTACTAACCCAAAGGTGGTCAATGGACAAAGAATTAAGCACTATATCTCAGGTACGCCTATTAATGTTGAAAGCAATATTATCCAAACCATGACACCGGAGGAACACATAAAAGAAACCTTTCAGAACACTCCAGAATCCTAAAAAGGAAGAGGTACGTGATACGGTAAGTAACGGACTCAGAAAAATCCGCAAAAATATGTTCTGTCAGTTTTGGAATATTATATTTTTTTAGGAAAATAAGAAACAGCTGGGAAGGTAACCCAGGTGCCCACAAGACACCAGGGCGCGCCTGCCCCACCTGGCATGCCCTGGTGGATGGTGGGCCCCTCGGGCACCTTCCCAACTCTGTTTTTCTTCCATATTCTTGTTTCCCAAGATAAAAAATATTTATATACCCCCGGATGATTTGACCACCGCATCGCGAAGAAATCCTCTGTTCTTGTTTCGTGCTGTTTTTCTGACAGATCTGAAAATATGTTGTCTCAAGATTCAGATGGAGAGAGCTATGTCGCAGACTATATCGCAAACCCAAAGGTTTATGGGGATGTGGAGCGCTACGGTTGGACCACGGAGGAATAAGAAGATTATGACTTGAAGGGAACGGAAGAGACAAGATTAGATGAAAATGAAGTTCCACTACCTCAACCTAGGGATATGCACGTGGAATTCAAGAAGTCAAGTCTCCCTAATAAAGCAAAGAAACCTAAGATCCAGTGTATCCCTTTTTTTCTTCTGCAGGAAAACAAGCAGGCATTATGCAAAAATATATTAAAGCTTGAGCAGGAGATCGATGGCTTGAGGGAGGAAAATTTCATCCTTAAGCGTAAGCTGAGGAAGAAGAACACTACTACCTCATCACCACCACCTTCATCATCTTCTCCACCAAAGGAGACTTGAGTACATGGGTATGGGCAATCCCCTTGGCTTGTGCCAAGCTTGGGGGAGATGCCCCGGTATCGTATCACCATCACTTTTATTACCTTTACCTATCTTAGTTCGATCTTTAGTTATTTCATGATTTAGTTGAATAAAAGTTTGGTATGATCTATTTTCGAGTTCTAGTTTCGTGATCTATCTATCTATGTAATCGAGTGAGAGTTATATAATAAAATTTAGTTTGAGTTTTTGCTTCTTTACTTTTATGTTTCAATCAAAACAAAAGAAAACAATGAAAAATATCATATGCTAATCTTATGGTAAGTAATGACATCACATAAGGAAAAGTATAAGTGGTAAAATTTGTTGAAAGTTGACAAACATAGCAATGGTCAATAATGCAATTCATGAAAGACTTAATAAGGGAAGAGAAGATTCACATGCAAATACACTATCTTGGACATCTTTTATGATTGTGAGCCCCCATTAAATATTATATGCCAAAACTATTGACGTTGGACAAGGAATACAACGTAATGATTTATGTTTGTTCATATTCACATAGAAGTTATATTGTCATAGATCCTTCAACATGTGGTGCTTGCTCCATATCTTTTCTAGCCAAAATTCCGCACTAAGTAGAGATACTACTTGTGCATCCAAAAACCTTAAACCCAAACTCATGTTTTGAGAGTCCACGATACCTACCTATGGATTGAGTAAGATCCTTCAAGTAAGTTGTCATGGGTGCAAAAAGGCAATAAAATTGCTTCTAAATGTGTTTGATCATTTATTGTAAGAGAAATTAAGCGTTGTACGAACTTGTGATGGCAAAGTAATAAAAGCGACGGACTGCATAATAAAGGTTGCTATCATAAGGGGCAATATAATGTGATGTTCTTTTGCATTAAGAGAGTGTGCATACAAAACCAAAAAGCGCATGACAACCTCTGCTTCCCTCTGCGAAGGGCCTATCTTTTACTTTTATGTATTTACTTTTTATGCAAGAGTCAAAGTATTCTTCTCTATTCTTTTTATTTTTCTCTTTGGCAAGCATCATGTGGTGGCGAAAGATCTAGGCACGTATACACAGTTGGATATGAGTGAGCATGAGTTATTATTGTTGACATCACCCTTGAGGTGAATAAGTTGGGAGGCGAAACTATAAGACCATATCTTTCTATGTGTCCGGTTGAAACATTTTGCTCATATGTATGCTGTGAGTTTTAGCAATCATAGAAGATTAAATGATGGTTGACTATGTGGACTTGCCAAAAGGCTCCGATACGTGACCCTTCCTGAAAATATGATGAATTGTAGTTGCAAAGTTGACTGAGAACATAGTTTGTTGGTTTTCAATAAGGTTTATGCTTTTTTACTTTGATGTTGTGATGAATTGTTACTTGTTCATGAGAAGTTATATGATATAGCTTTATGATAAAGTTTGTTGCTATTATAATAATAAGCATGATTCTACTATGTCCGCATTTTATTTTTATCGACACCTCTCTCTCAAAACATGTGGAAATGATTTTTGATATCGGCTTTCGCTTGAGGACAAGCGAGGTCTAAGCTTGGGGGAGTTGATACGTCCATTTTGCATCATGATTTCCTACTGATATTTATAATGTTTTTATGCATAATTATGCTTTATGGAGTAATTCTAATGCCTTTTCTCTCATAAAATGCAAGGTTTACACAAAGAGGGAGAATACCGACAGATGGAATTCTGGACCTGAAAAAGCTACGTCAGAGATAGCTATTATGCACATCTCCAAATAAGCTAAAATTTTACGGAGAGTTATTTTAGAATTAGTAAATACTGGAGAAAAGAACCACAGGAGGGTTCCACCTGGTGCCCACAAGACACCAGGGTGCGCCTGGCCCCCCAGGCGCGCCCTGGTGGGTGGTGGGCAGCCTATCCAACCTCCGGTGCCCATCTTCTGGTATATGAGGTATTTTGACCTAGGAAAAAAATGATGGGGGGGGGGGGCTTTCGGGACGGAGCACCGCCGTCTCGAGGCGGAACTTGGGCAGGAGCACTTTTGCCCTCCAGCAGAGCGATTCCGCTGGGGGAACTTCCCTCCCGGAGGGGGAAATCGAAGCCATCGTCATCACCAACAACCCTCTCATCTTTGGGAGGCCAATCTCAATCAACATCTTCAACAGCACCATCTCATCTCAAACCCTAGTTCATCTCTTGTGTTCAATATTTGTACCAGAACCTCAGATTGGTACCTGTGGGTGACTAGTAGTGTTGATTACATCTTGTAGTTGATTACTATATGGTTTATTTGGTGGAAGATTATATGTTCAGATCCATTATGCTATTTAATACCCCTCTGATCTTGAGCATGAATATCATTTGTGAGTAGTTACCTTTGTTCTTGAGGTCACGGGAGAAGTCACGTTGCAAGTAATCATGTGAATTTGATATGTGTTTGATATTTTGATGATATGTATGTTGTGATTCCCTTAATGGTGTCATGTGAACGTCGACTACATGACACTTCACCATCTTTGGGCCTAAGGGAATGCATTGTGGAGTAGTTATTAGACGATGGGTTGCTAGAGTGACAGAAGCTTAAACCCTAGTTTATGCGCTACTTCGTAAGGGACTGATTTGGATCCATATGTTTAATGCTATGGTTAGATTTTATCTTAATACTTTTCTCATAGTTGCGGATGCTTGCGAGGGGGTTAATCATAAGTGGGAGGCTTGTTCAAGTAAGAACAACACCCAAGCACGCCTAGGGGGTAGGATGCTGATACGACCGTTTTGCATCATGTTTACCTACTGTTATTTATAATGTTTTTATCCATAATAATGCTTTTGGGATTGATTCTAATTCCTTTTCTCTCATAATATGCAAGGTTTACACAAAGAGGGAGAATATCGGTAGCTGGAATTCTGGACCTGAAAAAGCATGTCAGAGCTACCTATTCTGCACAACTCCAAATAAGCTGAAACTTCACGGAGATTTTTTATGAATTATTGGAGCAAATAACTACCAGAGGGGGCCCACCAGGTGGGCACAACCCACCTAGGCGTGCCAGGGAGCCCAGGCGTGCCAGGGAGCCCAGGCGCGCCCTGGTGGGTTGTGCCCTCCTCGGCCCACCTCTGGTGCCCCTCTTCTGGTATATAAGTCATTTTAACCTAAAAAAATAAGGAGAGGACTTTCGGGACGAAGCACCGCCGTCTCGAGGCGGAACTTGGGCAGGAGCACTTTTGCCCTCCGGCGGAGCGATTTCGCCGGGGGAACTTCCCTCCCGGAGGGGTAAATCATCATCATCGTCATCACCAACAACTCTCCCATCTTTGGGAGGGCCATCTCCATCAACATCTTCAACATCACCATCTCCTCTCAAACCCTAGTTCATCTCTTGTGTTCAATCTTTGTACCGGAACCTTAGATTGGTACTTGTGGCTGACTAGTACTGTTGATTACATCTTGTAGTTGATTACTATATGGTTTATTTGGTGGAAGATTATATGTTCAGATCCATTATGCTATTTAATACCCCTCTGATCTTGAGCATGATTATTATTTGTGAGTAGTTACTTTTGTTCTTGAGGTCACGGGAGAAGTCATGTTGCAAGTAATCATGTGAACTTGATATGTGTTCGATATTTTGATGATATGTATGTTGTGATTCCCTTAGTGGTGTCATGTGAACGTCGACTACATGGCACTTCACCATATTTGGGCCTAAGGGAATGCATTGTGGAGTAGTTATTAGATGATGGGTTGCTAGAGTGACAGAAGCTTAAACCCTAGTTTATGCGTTATTCCGTAAGGGACCGATTTGGACCCAAAAGTTTAATGCTATGGTTAGATTTTATCTTAATACTTTTCTCGTAGTTGCTGATGCTTGCGAGGGGGTTAATCATAAGTAGGAGGTTTGTTCAAGTAAGAACATCACCTAAGCACCGGTCCACCCACATATCAAATTATCAAAGTAGTGAACACAAATCAAACCAACATGATGAAAGTGATGTGATGAAATTCCCGTGTACCCTCAAGAACGCTTTGCTTATCATAAGAGACTGTTTTGGCCTGTCTTTTGCCACAAAAGGATTGGGCTACCTTTGCTGCACATTATTTACCATTACCGTTACTTGCTCGTTACAAATTATCTTGCTATCAAACTATTGGTTACCGACAATTTCAGTGCTTGCAGAGAATACCTTGCTGAAAACCACTTGTCATTTCCTTCTGCTCCTCGTTGGGTTCGACACTCTTACTTATTGAAAGGACTATGATTGATCCCCTATACTTGTGGGTCATCAAGTCTCTTTTTTGGTGCCGTTGCCAGGGAGTGAAGCGCTCTTGGTAAGGGAAAATTTTTACTACGTGCTGAAATTTATTGTCACTTGTTACTATGGAGAATCATCCTTTGAGGGATTTGTTCGGGGTATCTTCACCTCGACCGGAACCACAATTAGTTACCCCTCAACCTACGGCACCTACTGAAAATATTCGTTATGAAATTCCTTCGGGTATGATAGAACAACTGCTAGCTAATCCTTATGCAGGAGATGGAACCGAACATCCTGATATGCACTTGATATATGTGGATGAAATTTGTGGATTATTTAAGCTTGCAGGTTTGCCCGGAGATAAAGCTAAGAAGAAGGTTTTCCCTTTATCTTTGAAGGGAAAAGCATTGGCATGGTATAGGCTATGCGATGATATTGGATCTTGGAACTAGAACCGATTGAAATTGGAATTTCACCAAAAAATTTATCCTATGCATCTAGGTCATCGTGATCGGAATTATATATATAATTTTTGGCCTCGTGAAGGAGAAAGTATCGCTCTAGCTTGGGGGAGGCTTAATTCAATGTTATATTCATGCCCCAACCATGAGCTCTCAAGAGAAATTATTATTCAGAATTTTTATGCTCGGCTTTCTCGTGATGATCAATCCATGCTAGATACTTCTTGTACTGGTTCTTTTATGAAGAAGACTATTGAATTCAGGTGGATCTTTTAGAAAGAATTAAACACAACTCTGAAGATTGGGAACTCGGTGAAGGTAAAGAATCAGGTATTAAGCTTGAATTTGATTGTGTTAAATCTTTTATGAATACCGATGCTTTTCACAAGTTTAGCACTAAATATGGACTTGACTCTGAGATAGTAGCCTCCTTTTGTGAATCATTTGCTACTCATGTTGATCTCCCCAAGGAGAAGTGGTTTAAATATCATCCACCTATTAAAGAACAAATTAAAGAACCGGTTGTGGTTAAAGATGAAACTATTATTTACAATGTTGACCCAGTTGTTCCCACTGCTTATATTGAAAAACCACCTTTCCCAGTTAGGATAAAGGAACATGCTAAGGTCTCAACCGTGGTCAATAAAAGTAATATTAGAGCACCTAAACCTGCTGAACAAATCAAAGTAGAACCTAGTGTTGCTATGGTTAAATATCTCTTGGTAGAAAATATACATGGGCATGTTATTTACTTCTGTGATGAAGCTGCTAGAATTGCTAAACCCGATGAAAAAGATAAACATAGACCTATTGTTGGCATGCCTGTTGTCTCAGTTAAAATAGGAGATCACTGTTATCATGGTTTATGTGACTTAGATGCTAGCGTGAGTGCTATTCCTTTTACGTTATATCAAGAAATTATGAATGACATAGGACCCGCTAAAATAGAAGACATAGATGTTACTATTAAACTTGCCAATAGAGACACCATCACACCACTTGGGATCGTTAGAGATGTTGAAGTCTTGTGTGGGAAAATAAAATACCCTACTGATTTTCTAGTTCTTGGTTCCCCACAAGATGGCTTTTGTCCCATTATCTTTGGTAGACCCTTCTTGAACACCGTTAATGCTAAAAATAAATTATGAGAAACAAACTGTCAGTGTTAGCTTTGGTGATGAGTCTCATGAGTTTAATTTTTCCAAGTTTAATAGACAACCTCATAAGAAAGAATTACCTAGTAAGGATAAAATATGTGGTCTTGCTTCTATTGTTGTGCCTCCTACTGATCCACTAGAATAATATTTGCTAGACCACAAAAATCATATGCACATGCATGAAAGAAATGAGATAGATAAAATTTTCTTTGAACAACAACCTCTGCTCAAACATAATTTGCCTATTGAAACTCTAGGAGGTCCTCCTCCACCTAAAGGTGATCATGTGTTTGAATTGAAACAATTACCTGACGCTTTGAAATATGCTTATCTTGATGAGAAAAAGATATATCCTATTATTATTAGTACTAACCTTTCAGAACATGAAGAAGAAAGATTATTGAAAATTCCAAAGAAGCACCGAGCTGCTATTGGATATACTCTTGATGATCTTAAGGGCATTAGTCCCACTCTCTGTCAGCAGAAGATTAATATGGAACCTGATGCTAAACCCGTTGTTGATCATCAACGACGTTTGAATCCTAAGATGAAAGAAGTGGTTAGAACTAAAATACTAAAGCTTCTGGAAGCATGTATAATCTATCCCATAGCTGATAGTAGATGGGTAAGTCCCGTTCATTGTGTCCCTAAGAAAGGAGGTATTACCGTTGTTCCCAATGATAAAAATGAACTTATTCCACAAAGAATTGTTACCGGCTATAGAATGGTAATTGATTTTAGAAAATTAAATAAAGCAACTAGAAAAAATCATTACCCTTTGCCTTTTATTGATCAAATGCTAGAAAGATTATCAAAGCACACACACATTTGCTTCCTTGATGGATATTCTGGTTTTTCTCAAATACCTGTTTCACAACCTGATCAAGAGAAAACCACTTTTACTTGCCCTTTTGGAACTTATGCTTATAGACGTATGCCTTTTGGTTTATGCAATGCACTTGCTACCTTTCAAAGATCTATGACTGCTATATTCTCTGATTATTGTGAAAAGATTGTTGAGGTTTTCATGGATGATTTTTTTCTGTATATGGATCTTCTTTTGATGGTTGCTTAAGCAACCTTGATCGAGTTTTGCAGAGATGTGAGCAAACTAATCTTGTCTTGAATTGGGAGAAGTGCCACTTTATGGTTAATGAAGGTATTGTCTTGGGGCATAAAATTTCTGAATGAGGTATTGAAGTGGATAAAGCTAAAGTTGATGCAATTGAGAAAATGCCATGTCCAAAAGATATTAAATGTATTCGTAGCTTTCTCAGTCATGCTGGTTTCTATAGGAGGTTTATTAAAGACTTCCCTAAAATTTCTAGGCCTCTTACAAACCTTTTACAAAAGGATGTTCCATTTGTTTTTGATGATGATTGAGTAGAAGCCTTTGAAACACTTAAGAAAGCCTTAACTTCTGCACCTATTGTTCAACCACCTGATTGGAACTTGCCTTTTGAAATTATGTGTGATGCTAGTGATTATGTTGTTGGTGCTGTTCTAGGACAAAGAGTTGATAAGAAACTAAATGTTATTCATTATGCTAGCAAAACTCTAGACAATGCTCAACGAAACTATGCTACTACTGAAAAATAATTTTTAGCAGTTGTGTTTGCTTGTGATAAATTCAGATCCTATATTGTTGACTCTAAAGTTACTGTTCACATAGATCATGCTGCTATAAAATATCTTATGGAAAAGAAAGATGCTAAACCTAGACTCATTAGGTGGGTTCTCTTGCTACAAGAGTTTGATTTACATATAACTGATAGAAAAGGAGCTGAGAATCCTGTAGCTGATAACTTGTCTAGGTTAGAAAATATTCTTGATGACCCACTACCTATTGATGATAGTTTTCCTGATGAGCAACTAGCTGCAATAAATGTTTCTCATAACACTCCTTGGTATGCTGACTATGCTAATTATATTGTTGCTAAATATATACCACCTAGTTTCACATACCAACAAAAGAAAAAAATTCTTCTATGATTTAAGACATTACTTTTGGGAGGACCCACACCTGTATAAAGAAGGAATATATGGTATTATTAGACGTTGTATACCTAAACATGAACAGGAACAAATCCTATGGAAATGTCACTCTGAAGCTTATGGAGGACATCATGCAGGATATAGAACTGCTCACAAGGTATTGCAATCTAGTTTTTTTTGGCCTACTCTCTTCAAGGATTCTTGTAAGTTTGTTTTATCTTGTGATGAATGCCAAAGAATTGGTAATATTGGTAAGCATCAAGAAATGCCTATGAATTATTCACTTGCTGTTGAACCATTTGATGTTTGGGGTTTTGATTATATGGGACCTTTTCCTTCCTCTAATAGGTATACACATATTTTGGTTGCTGTTGATTATGTTACTAAGTGGGTAGAAGCTATTCCAACCAGTAGTGCTGATCACAACACCTCTATTAAAATGCTTAAAGAAGTTATTTTTCCAAGGTTTGGAGTCCCTAGATATTTAATGACTGATGATGGTTCACACTTTATTCATGGTGCTTTCCGTAAAATGCTTGCTAAGTAGGATGTTAACCATAGAATTGCATCACCCTATCATCCTCAGTCTAGTGGTCAAGTTGAACTTAGCAATAGAGAAATAAAATTAATTCTACAAAAAACTGTTAATAGGTCCCGAAAGAATTGGTCTAAGAAATTGGATGATGCACTTTGGGCCTACAGAACGGCATATAAAAATCCTATGGGTATGTCTCCCTTTAAAATGGTTTATGGCAAAGCTTGTCATTTGCCTTTTGAGCTAGAACATAAAGCATACTGGGCAATTAAAAAACTCAACTATGATTTCAAACTTGCCGGTGAAAAGAGGTTATTCGATATTAGCTCGTTAGATGAATGGAGAACCCAAGCTTATCAAAATGCCAAGTTATTTAAATAAAAAGTTAAAAGATGGCATGATAAAAGAACCCAAAAGCGGGAATTCAAAGTTGGAGAATATGTTCTTTTGTACAACTCTCATTTTAGATTCTTTGCAGGAAAGCTTCTCTCTAAATGGGAAGGACCTTATGTCATTGAAGAAGTTTATCGTTCTGGAGCTATAAAAATAAATAATGCCGAAGGTACTAACCCGAAGGTGGTCAATGGGCAAAGAATTAAACACTATATCTCAGGTACGCCTATTAATATTGAGAGCAATATTATTCAAACCATGACACCGGAGGAACACATAAAAGAAACCTTCCGGAACACTCTAGAATAACTAAAAAAGAGGAGGTACATGATACGGTAAGTAAACGGACTCCGAAAAATCCGCAACAATATTTTCTGTCAGTTTTGGAATATAACAAAAATTAGGAAAATAAGAAATAACCAGGAAGGCAACCTTGGTGGGCACAAGACACCAGGGCGCGCCTGGCGCCTGGCTTGCCAGGCGCGCCCAGGTGGGTTGTGCCCACCTCGGGTACCTTTCGGACTCCTTTTTTCTCTCGTTTGCTTGTTTCCCAAGATAAAAAAAAATCTTTATATACCCCCCGAACCTATTGACCACCGTATCACGGAGAAATCTTTTGTTCTTCTTTCTTGCTGTTTTCTGACAGATCTAGATCGCCATGGCCGCTTCGAGCTCCTCCAAGGACAAGTTCTTTGAGAACGTCATCAACCCGTATCTGCGGGAGGTGATGCGGCACCCTCAAGCCATTGAAATGCGTGAGGGGGTGCTCCACATCTAGGACGTCCAGGGCCCCAAGGGGACGGGGACCGTGGATGCTCGGCTCGAAGATATGGAGCAGGAGGTCTTCAAGTGGAAGGGGATGGTGGAACATGGACTCAATGCCAATCACCTCATGATCGCGGATTACACCCGTGATCTCAAGGTGGATGGCAAATCCATGAAGGACATAGTCTTCACCTTCAACGAGCAAATCAACTTTCTACAAAGTCAAATCTATGATATCCCAAACCAAGTCTTTGAATATGAGGCAAGGTTTGAAGGTATGAGTTTGGCTGCTAGTTGCAAGACTCGTGAGGCTCGCTCCTCCTCTTATGATGGTGAGCAATTGCCATGGAAACCGAAAGATAAGATTGCTGCTACCTCGTCACCACCACCACCTTCTTCATCACCAAAGGAGACTTGTGTATCGGGTATGGGCACTCCCCTTGGGTTGAGCCAAGCTTGGGGGAGGTGTCCCGGTATCGTATCACCACCACTATCTTTGCTTTCATCTATTTTAGTTCGATCCTTAGTTTTCCTATGATTTAGTTGAATAAAAGTTTAGTTCGATCCTTTCTTTTCGAGTGCTTCCTTAGTGATCTATCTATCGATATAATCGTGTTCGAGATATATAATAAATAGTAGTTTGAGTTTTGTTTCTTTACTTTAATGTTGCAATAAAAAGAAAGGAAAATAAATGAAAAAGATCATATGCTAATCTTATGGTAAGTAATGACATCACATAAGGAAGAGTATAAGTGGTAAAATTTGTTGGAGATTGACAAACATAGCATTGGTCAATGATGCAATTCATGAAAGAATTAATAAGGGAAGAGAAGATTCACATGCAAATACACTATCTTGGACATCTTTTATGATTGTGTGCCCCCATTAAATATTTTGTGTCAAAATAGTTGACGTTGGACAAGGAAGACAACGTAATAATTTATGTTTGTTCATATTCACATAGAAGTTATATTGTCATAGATCCTTTAACATGTGGTGCTTGCCCAATATCTTTTCTAGCCAAAAATTCCGACTAAGTAGAGATACAACTTGTGCATCCAAAACCCTTAACCCAAATCTTACTTTGAGAGTCCACCATACCTACCTATGGATTGAGTAAGATCCTTCAAGTAAGTTGTCATTGGTGCAAAAAGGCAATAAAAATTGCTTCTAAATGTGTTGGATCATTTAGTGTAAGAGAAAATTGAGCGTTGAACGAACTTGTGATGGAAAAATAATAAAAGCGACAGACTGCATAATAAAGGCTGCCATCATAAGGGGCAATGTAACGTGACATTCTTTTGCATTAAGGGATTTGGCATACAAACAAATAAGCGCATGACAACCTCTGCTTCCCTCTGCGAAGGGCCTATCTTTTATTTTTATGCATTTACTTTTATGAAGAGTCAAAGTTTTCTTCCCTATTCCTTTTTATTTTTCTCTTTTTGCAAGCATCATGTGGTGAGGAAAGATCTAGGCACATATATCCAGTTGAATATGAGTGGACATGAGTCATCACCCTTGAGGTGAATAAGTTGGGAGGCGAAACTATAAGCCCCTATCTTTCTATTTGTCCGGTTGAAATTTTTTGTGCATGGGTACGCTGTGAGTGTTAGCAATCATAGAAGATTAAATGATGGTTGAGTATGTCGACTTGCCTAAAGGCTCCGATACATGACCCTTCCTGAAAATATGATGAATTGTAGTTGCAAAGTTGACTGAGAACATAGTTTGTTGGTTTTCAATAAGGTTTATGCTTTATACTTCAATGTTGTGATGAATTGTTACTTGCTCATGAGATGTTATATGATAAAAGTTGTTTGATAATGTCTTATGTTAAAATTCCTTGTTGTTATAATAATATGCATGATGCTTCTATGTCCGTATTTTGTTTTTATCGACACCTCTCTCTCTAAGCATGTGGACATGTTTTTCGATATCGGTTTTTCGCTTGAGGACAAGCGAGGTCTAAGCTTGGGGGAGTTGATACGTCCATTTTGCATCATGTTTACCTACTGTTATTTATAATGTTTTTATGCATAATAATGCTTTTGGGAGTGATTCTAATGCCTTTTATCTCATAATATGCAAGGTTTACACAAAGAGGGAGAATACCGGCAGCTGGAATTCTGGACCTGAAAAAGCACGTCAGAGCTACCTATTCTGCACAACTCCAAATAAGCTGAAACTTCACGGAGATTTTTTATGGATTATTTAAGAATTATTGGAGCAAATAACTACCAGAGGGGGCCCACCAGGTGGGCACAACCCACCTGGGCGTGCCAGGGAGCCCCGGCGCGCCCTGGTGGGTTGTGCCCTCCTCGGCCCACCTCCGGTGCCCCTCTTCTGGTATATATGTCATTTTGACCTAGAAAAAAAATAAGAAGAGGACTTTCGTGACGAAGCGCCGCTGTCTCGAGGCGGAACTTGGGCAGGAGCACTTTTGCCCTCCGGTGGAGTGATTCCTGCTACTTCTTGAGCTTGCGTTGGTTTTTCCCTTGAAGAGAAAAGGGTGATGTAGCAAAGTAGAGTAAGTATTTCCCTTAGTTTTGAGAACCAAGGTATCAATCCAGTAGGAGACAACACGCAAGTCACCGAATACCTGCACAAACAAACACCAAACTTGCACCCAACGCGATAAAGGGGTTGTCAATCCCTTCACGGTTATTTGCAAAAGTGAGATATGATAAAGATAGATAAAACTAATCAAAAGATAAAGTAAATATTTTTGGGTTTTTTGGTTTATAGATCTGAAAATAAAAGATTGCAAAATAATAGATTGAAAAGTAATATGATGGAAAATAGCAGATTGTATGATGGAAAATAGACCCCGGGGCCATAGGTTTCACTAGAGGCTTCTCTCAAGATAGAAAATAATACGGTGGGTGAACAAATTACTGCCGAGCAATTGATAGAAAAGCGCAAAGTTATGACGATATCTAAGGCAATGGTCATGAATATAGGCATCACGTTCGTCTCAAGTAGACCGAAACAATTCTGCGTCTACTACTATTACTCCACACATCGACCGACTCCTGCCTGCATCTAGAGTATTAAGTTCATGAAGAACAGAGTAACGCATTAAGAAAGATGACATGATGTAGAGGAATTAACTCAAGCAATATGATGAAAACCCCATATTTTTATCCTCGATGGCAACAATACAATACGTGCCTTGCTGCCCCTACTGTCACTGGGAAAGGACACCGCAAGATTGAACCCAAAGCTAAGCACTTCTCCCATTGCAAGAAAAACCAATCTAGTTGGCCAAACCAAATCGATAGTTCGAAGAGACTTGCAAATATATCAAATCATGCATAAAAGAATTCAGAGAAGATTCAAATAATATTCATAGATAAGCTGATCATAAATCCACAATTCATCAGATCTCGGCAAACACACCGTAAAAAAGTATTACATCGAATAGATCTCCAAGAACATCGAGGAGAACATGGTATTGAGAATCAAAGAGAGAGAAGAAGCCATCTAGCTACTAGCTATGGACCCGTATGTCTGAGGTAAACTACTCACGCTTCATCGGAAGGGCAATGGTGTTGATGTAGAAGCCCTCCGTGATCGAATCCCCCTCCGGCAGGATGCCGGAAAAGGCCCCTAGATGTGATCTCACGGGTACAGAAGGTTGCGGCGGTGGAAAAGTATTTTCGTGGATGCCTCTGGTGGTTTGGGCATATAAGAGTATATATAGGCGAAAGAATTAGGTCAGGAGACGCACGAGGGGCCCACAAGGGTGGGGGGCGCGCCCTACCCCTGGGCACGCCCTCCGTCCTTGTGGCCGCCTCGTGGCTTCCCTGACTTGCACTCCAAGTCCTCTGGTTTCCTTTTGGTCCAAGAAAGATCATCGCGAAAGTTTTATTCCGTTTGGACTCCATTTGGTATTCCTTTTCTGCGAAACTCAAAAACAGGGAAAAAATAGGAACTGGCTCTGGGCTCTAGGTTAATAGGTTAGTCCCAAAAATAATATAAAATAGCATATTAATGCATATAAAACATCCAAAACAGATAATATAATAGCATGGAACAATCAAAATTATAGATACATTGGAGACGTATCAAGCATCCCCAAGCTTAATTCCTGCTCGTCCTCGAGTAGGTAAAAGATAAAAAGAGAATTTTTGATGTGGAATGCTACCTAACATATTTATCCATGTAATTTCTTAATTGTGGCATGAATGTTCAGATCTGTATGATTCAAAACAAAAGTTTAATATTGACATAAAAACAATAATACTTCAAGCATACTAACAAGATAATTATGTCTTCTCAAAATAACATGGCCAAAGAAAGCTTATCCCTACAAAATCATATAGTGTGGCTATGCTCCATCTTCATCACACAGAATACTTAAATCATGCACAACCCCGGTTTTAGCCAAGCAATTGTTTCATACTTTAGTATTCTTAAACTTTTTCAACTTTCACGCAATACATGAGCGTGAGCCATGGACATAGCACTATGGGTGGAATAGAAGGTGGTTGTGGAGAAGACAAAAAGAGGGAGATAGTCTCACATCAACTAGGCGTATCAACGGGCTATGGAGATGCCCATCAATAGATATCAATGTGAGTGAGTAGGGATTGCCATGCAACGGATGCACTAGAGCTATAAGTTTATGAAAGCTCAAAAGGAAACTAAGTGGGTGTGCATCCAACTTGCTTGCTCATGAAGACCTAGGGAAATTTGAGGAAGCCCATCATTGGAATATACAAGCCAAGTTCTATAATGAAAAATTCCCACTAGTATATGAAAGTGACAACATAGGAGACTCTCTATCATGAAGATCATGGTGCTACTTTGAAGCACAAGTAAGGAAAAAGGATAGTAACATTGCCCCTTCTCTCTTTTTTCTCTCATTTTTTTCTTTTTCTTTCGTTTTTTTCTTTCTCTTTTTTTCTTTCTTTCTTTCTCTTTTTTTTCTTTCTTTCTTTTTTTTTCTTTATTTCCTCACATGGGACAATGCTCTAATATTGAAAATCTTCATACTTCTATTTACTTACAACTCAAAAATTACAACTCGATACTAGAACAAAATATGACTCTATATGAATGCCTCCGGCGGTGTACCGGGATGTGCAATAAATCAAGAGTGACATGTATGAAAGAATTATGAACGGTGGCTTTGCCACAAATACGATGTCAACTACATGATCATGCAAAGCAATATGACAATGATGACGCGTGTCATAATAAACGGAACGATGGAAAGTTGCATGGCAATATATCTCGGAATGGCTATGGAAATGCCATAATAGGTAGGTATGGTGGCTGTTTTGAGGAAGGTATATGGTACCGGCAAAAATTGCGCGGCACTAGAGAGGCTAGCAAAGGTGGAAGGGTGAGAGTGCGTATAATCCATGGACTCAACATTAGTCATAAAGAACTCACATACTTATTGAAAAAATCTATTAGTCATTGAAACAAAGTACTAGACTCATGCTCCTAGGGGAAGGGTTGGTAGGAGTTAACCATCGCGCGATCCCGACCTCCACACAAAGGTTGACAATCAAAAAATATCTCATGCTCCGACTTCGTTACATAACGGTTCACCATACGTGCATGCTACAGGACTCACAAACCTTAACACAAGTATTTATCAAATTCACAACTACTCACTAGCATGACTTTAATATCACCATCTTCATATCTCAAAACAATCATAAGGAATCAAACTTCTCATAGTATTCAATGCACTTTATATGAAAGTTTTTATTATATCCCTCTTGGATGCCTATCATATTAGGACTAAATTTATAACCAAAGCAAATTACCATGCTGTTTTAAGGACTCTCAAAATAATATAAGTTAAGCATGAGAGTTCATCAATTTCTATAAAATAAAGCCACCGCCGTGCTGTAAAAAGATATAAGTGAAGCACTAGAGCAAAATTGCCTAGCTCAAAAGATATAAGTGAAGCACAAAGAGTATTCTAATAAATCACGATTCATGCGTGTCTCTCTCAAAAGGTGTGTACAGCAAGGATGATTGTGGCAAACTAAAAATCAAAGACTCAAATCATAAAAGACGCTCCAAGCAAAACACATATCATGTGGTGAATAAAAATATAGCCTCAAGTAAAGTTACAGATAGACGAAGACGAAAGAGGGGATGCCTTCCGGGGCATCCCCAAGCTTAGGCTCTTGGTTGTCCTTGAATATTACCTTGGGGTGCCTTGGGCATCCCCAAGCTTAGGTTCTTGTCACTCCTTATTCCATAGTCCATCAAATCCTTACCCAAAACTTGAAAACTTCACAACACAAAACTCAACAGAAAATCTCATAAGCTCTGTTGGTATAAGAAAATAAATCACCACTTTTGGTACTGTTGTGAACTCATTATTTATTTATATTGGTGTGATATCTACTGTATTCCAACTTTTCCATGGTTCATACCCCCCGATATTACCCATAGATTCATCAAAATAAGCAAACAACACATAGAAAACAGAATCTGTCAAAAACAGAACAGTCTGTAGTAATCTGAAAATCTAGAATACTTATGTAACTCCAAAAATTCTTAAAAATTAGGACGACCTAAGAAATTTGTTTATTAATCTTCGGCAAAAAGAATCAACTCAAAATAACTCTTCTGTGAATTATAGAAATTATTTTCCTGGGCGTAAAAGTTTCTGTTTTTCAGCAAGATCAAATCAACTATCACCGTAAGCTATCCCAAAGGTCTTACTTGGCACAAACACTAATTAAAACATAAAACCACACCTAACCAGAGGATAGATGAATTATTTATTGCAAAACAGAACCAAAAATCAAAAACAAAAATAAAATTGGGTTGCCTCCCAATAAGCGCTATTGTTTAACGCCCTTAGCTAGGCATAAAAACAAGAATAGATCTAAGTATTGTCATCTTTGGTATGCAATCCATAAGTGGCTCTCATAATAGATTCATAAGGCAATTTAATTTTCTTTCTTGGAAAGTGTTCCATGCCCTTCCTTAACGGAAATTGAAATCTAATGTTTCCTTCTTTCATATCAATAATTGCACCAATCGTTCTAAGGAAAGGTCTACCAAGAATGATAGGACATGTAGGATTGCAATCTATATCAAGAACAATGAAATCTACGGGCACATAATTCCTATTTGCAACTATAAGAACATCATTAATCCTTCCCATAGGTTTCTTAATAGTGGAATCCGCAAGATGCAAATTTAAAGAACAATCATCAAATTCACGGAAACCTAATACATCACACAAAGTTTTTGGAATTGTGGAAACACTAGCACCCAAATCACACAAAGCATGTCATTCATAATCTTTAATCTTAATCTTAATAGTAGGTTCCCACTCATCATAAAGTTTTATAGGGATAGAAACTTCCAATTCAAGCTTTTCTTCAAAAGATTGCATCATAGCATCAACGATATGTTTAGTAAAAGCTTTGTTTTGTTTATAAGCATGAGGAGAATTCAACACGGATTGCAACAAGGAAATACAATCTATTAAAGAACAATTATCATAATTAAATTCCTTGAAATCCAAAAGAGCGGGTTCATTGCTACTTAAAGTTTTGACCTCTCCAATCCCACTTTTATCAATTTTTGCATCAAGATCTAGAAACTCCGAATCATTGGGACGCCTTATAACTAAAGTTGGCTCATCTCCAGCCCCATCTTTATCAAGATTTATATTGGAAAACAAAGATTCAATAGGAGTCACATCAATCACTTTAAGATCTTCATCATTATTTTCACGGAAACTAGAAGAACATGTTTTTACAAACCAATCTTTTTTAGCACGCATCTTAGCATTTCTTTCTTTGCACTCATCAATGGAAATTCTCATAGCCTTGAGAGACTCGTTGATATCATGCTTGGGTGGGATAGATCTAAGTTTCAAAAAATCAATATCAAGAGAAATTCTATCCACGTTCCTAGCCAAATCATCAATCTTAAGCAATTTTTCTTCAATCAAAGCATTGAAATTCTTTTGCGAACTCATAAATTCTTTAACACTATTATCAAATTCAGAGGGCATCTTATTATAATTTCCATAAGAATTGTTGTAGGAATTTCCATAATTATTAGAGGAATTACTAGGAAATGGCCTAGGATTAAAATTGCCTCTATACGCGATATTACCAAAATTGTTCCTACCAACAAAATTCACATCCATAGACTCATTATTATTTTCAATCAAAGTGGATAAAGGCATATCATTGGGATCCAAAGAAACACTCTTGCTAGCAAAAAATTTCATAAGTTGATCCATCTTTCCACTCAAAACATTAATCTCTTCAATTGCATGCACTTTTTTACTAGTGGAAGATCTTTCGGTATGCCATTGAGAATAATTAACCATAATATTATCTAGAAGTTTAGTAGCTTCTCCTAAGGTAATTTCCATAAAAGTGCCTCCCGCGGCCGAATCTAAAAGATTTCTAGAAGAAAAATTCAATCCGGCATAAATTTTTTGTATAATCATCCACAAATTCAAACCATGAGTAGGGCAATTTCGTATCATCAATTTCATTCTCTCCCAAGATTGTGCAACATGCTCATGATCAAGTTGTTTAAAATTCATAATATTGTTCCTAAGGAAGATGATCTTAGCGGGAGGAAAATACTTGGAAATAAAAGCATCTTTACACTTATTCCATGAATCAATACTATTTTTAGGCAAAGATGAAAACCAAGTTTTAGCACGGTCTCGTAGTGAGAACGCAAATAGCTTCAATTTAACAATACCATTATCCACATCTTTCTTCTTTTGCATATCACACAAATCAACGAAATTGTTTAGATGGGATGCGGCATCTTCACTAGGAAGGCCAGAAAATTGATCTTTCATAACAAGATTCAGCAAAGCGGCATTAATTTCACAAGATTCCGCATTAGTAGCGGGAGCAATCGGAGTACTAATAAAATCATTATTATTGGTGTTGGAAAAATCACACAGTTTGATATTCTCTTGAGTCATCGTGACAAAGCAAGCAATCCAACATGCAAGCACATAAAAAGCAAACGAAGAAGATGAACGGAAGAGGGGCGAAGAAAAGGCAAAGAGAGAGGGGCGAAGAAAAGGCAAACTTTTCAAAAATCGTTTTAGAAGTGGGGGAGAGGAAAACAAGAGGCGAATGACAAATAATGTAATGCGAGAGATGAGAGTTTATGATGGGTACTTGGTATGTCTTGACTTGGTGTAGATCTCCCTGGCAACGGCGCCAGAAATTCTTCCTGCTACTTCTTGAGCTTGCGTTGGTTTTTCCCTTGAAGAGGTAAGGGTGATGCAGCAAAGTAGAGTAAGTATTTCCCTCAGTTTTGAGAACCAAGGTATCAATCCAGTAGGAGACAACATGGAAGTCACCGAATACCTGCACAAACAAACACCAAACTTGCACCCAACGCGATAAAGGGGTTGTCAATCCCTTCACGGTTATTTGCAAAAGTGAGATCTGATAGAGATAGATAAAACTAAACAAAATATAAACTAAATATTTTTGGGTTTTTTGGTTTATAGATCTGAAAATAAAAGATTGCAAAATAATAGATCGGAAAGTAATATGATGGAAATTAGAAGATTGTATGAAGGAAAATAGACCCGGGGGCCATAGGTTTCACTAGAGGCTTCTCTCAAGATAGAAAATAATACGGTGGGTGAACAAATTACTGCCGAGCAATTGATAGAAAAGCGCAAAGTTATGACGATATCTAAGGCAATGATCATGAATATAGGCATCACGTCCGTGTCAAGTAGACCGGAATGATTCTGCATCTACTACTATTACTCCACACATCGACCGACTCCTGCCTGCATCTAGAGTATTAAGTTCATGAAGAACAGAGTAACGCATTAAGAAAGATGACATGATGTAGAGGAATTAACTCAAGCAATATGATGAAAACCTCATCTTTTTATCCTCGATGGCAACAATACAATACGTGCCTTGCTGCCCCTACTGTCACTGGGAAAGGACACCGCAAGGTTGAACCCAAAGCTAAGCACTTCTCCCATTGCAAGAAAAACCAATCTAGTTGGCCAAACCAAATCGATAGTTCGAAGAGACTTGCAAATATATCAAATCATGCATAAAAGAATTCAGAGAAGATTCAAATAATATTCATAGATAAGCTGATCATAAATCCATAATTCATCGGATCTCGGCAAACACACCGTAAAAAAGTATTACATCGAATAGATCTCCAAGAACATCGAGGAGAACATGGTATTGAGAATCAAAGAGAGAGAAGAAGCCATCTAGCTACTAGCTATGGACCCGTAGGTCCGAGGTAAACTACTCATGCTTCATCGGAAGGGCAATGGTGTTGCTGTAGAATCAAAGAGAGAGAAGAAGCCATGTAGCTACTAGCTATGGACCTGTAGGTCTGAGGTAAACTACTCACGCTTCATCGGAAGGGCAATGGTGTTGCTGTAGAAGCCCTCTGTGATCGAATCCCCCTCCGGCAGGATGCCGAAAAAGGCCCCTAGATGGGATCTCACGGGTACAGAAGGTTGCAGCGGTGGAAAAGTATTTTCGTGGATGCCTCTGGTGGTTTGGGCATATAAGAGTATATATAGGCGAAAGAATTAGGTCAGGAGACGCACGAGGGGCCCACAAGGGTGGGGGTGTGCCCTACCCCCCTGGGCGCGCCCTCCGTCCTTGTGGCCGCCTCATGGCTTCCCTGACTTGCACTCCAAGTCCTCTGGTTTCCTTTTGGTCCAAGAAAGATCATCACGAAAGTTTTATTCCGTTTGGACTCCGTTTGGAATTCCTTTTCTGCGAAACTCAAAAACAGGGAAAAAACTGGAACTGGCACTGGGCTCTAGGTTAATAGGTTAGTCCCAAAAATAATATAAAATAGCATATTAATGCATATAAAACATCCAAAACAGATAATATAATAGCATGGAACAATCAAAAATTATAGATATGTTGGAGACGTATCAATTCCGCCGGGGGAACTTCCCTCCCGGAGGGGGAAATCATCGTCATCGTCATCACCAACAGCTCTCCCATCTTTGGGAGGGCCATCTCCATCGACATCTTCAACAGCACCATCTCCTCTCAAACCCTAGTTCATCTCTTGTGTTCAATATTTGTACCAGAACCTTAGATTGGTACTTGTGGGTGACTAGTAGTGTTGATTATATCTTGTAGTTGATTACTATATGGTTTATTTGGTGGAAGATTGTCGGATTCAGTGCTTCACAGACCCAAGAAGGTTCGAACTCTGGGGCGTGTGCGAAGAACTCAACCTATCCAGCCTACCAACCCGTCGCCCTACAGCCTAGCCTAGCCGGACTCGCATGAGCAAGGAAGAAGATGAACACGACAGTTTACCCAGGTTCGGGCCACCTTGCGGTGTAAAACCCTACTCCTGCTTTGTGGTGGATTGGCCTCACGAGGGGCTGAGGATGAACAAGTACATATGATGAACAACCTCGTGAGGGCTCGGGGGTGAGACTGAGTCGACCCCCTCTATGGTGGTGGCTAACCTACCTTTATAGCGGCCTCGGTCCTCTTCCCCCAAAACATAGGCGGGAAGGGATCCCACAGTGGCCAATTTGAAAGGGGACAAGTAGTACATCTTATCCTGACGAAAGGTGGTCTTCGTCTACAAAGCTTCTGGTCGTGACGTAGCGGTGGGCTCGGCGATGACATCCATCCTGCCGTGCTGGTGGTCTTGGTCTTGTAGCACCGGAATGGAAACCTTTGGTAGATTCCTCGGGAACCCACGCCTGTCCTTGCCTCCTTAGCACCAAAGAGGAAACTGCCTTCTCTGCGCCCGCTGGCGCCCGACTGGCCTTGGTCGTCATGCCTTGCGTCACTGCAGCCTCATGAGGCTGGTACCTGCATAGAAATCTCCGCTCCTCGGGAGGCTGCCTGGGGAGACCGCTTCCTCCGGAGGTCTTGGTGTCGTCCACCTCGCGAGGCCAGGGACCCCGCGAGGGTCTTGTCTTGGCGGTCTTGTAGATGGGTCATACCAGGCCGTGGAGGGACCCACGCCATGGGCCGCAGGCAGGCAAGTCTGGGTACCCTGGTTCCCAGAACGCCAACAGTAGCCCCCGGGCACAAGGCGCGCTCGAGCTTGGCTTCAAGGCGAAGCCAAAGGGCAAGGGCGAAGCACCGCGGGGCCCAATCGCCTGCAGGCCAAGTTGACGTGTGGTGCTTGACGGGACGTGGGCGTCTTCGCTTCCCCACGTCACCTCGGCAACTGCCTGACTTGACAACTGCCTGGCGCATGCAGCGGGGCCATTATTGCTCAGAACATGAGAGGCCGCCGGTCAGCCTTCCTTCGCCTATAAATGGGGGAGGGGGCAGAGCCCCAAGCCCATCTTCTTCTTCTTGCCGCCCGCTCCTTCTTCTTCTCCATCGTCCCGCCGTCTTGCCAAAGCATCCATGGCGCCGATGAAGAGGTTCTCGACCGAGGAGAAGGGCAAGGTCCCACGGTTGGAACCAAAGCTGCTTCCGCCGAAGAAAAGACGTGGCCGCCCCCGCAAGGCCGCCACAGCGCCCACGGCTGCCCACCCTGGTGCAAGCGTGCCCCACCGGGTTTCCCCATCAGCGCGAACGCTCGCGCGCAGGTGAGGACCCACAAGTATAGGGGATCTATCGTAGTCTTTTTGCTAAGTAAGAGTGTCGAACCCAACGAGGAGCAGAAGGAAATGACAAGCGGTTTTCAGTAAGGTATTCTCTGCAAGCACTAAAATTATCGGTAACAGATAGTTTTGTGATAAGATAATTCGTAACGGGTAACAAGTAACAAGTGTAACTCAAGTGCAGCAAGGTGGCCCAATCCTTTTTGTAGTAAAGGACAAGCCTGGACAAACTCTTATATAAAGCAAAGCGCTCCCGAGGACACATGGGAATTACTGTCAAGCTAGTTTTCATCATGCTCATATGATTCGCGTTCGTTACTTTGATAATTTGATATGTGGGTGGACCGGTGCTTGGGTGCTGTCCTTACTTGGACAAGCCTCCCACTTATGATTAACCCCTCTCGCAAGCATCCACAACTACGAAAGAGAATTAAGATAAATCTAACCATAGCATGAAACATATGGATCCAAATCAGCCCCTTACAAAGCAACGCATAAACTAGGGTTTAAGCTTCTGTCACTCTAGCAACCCATCATCTACTTATTACTTCCCAATGCCTTCCCCTAGGCCCAAATCATGGCGAAGTGTCATGTAGTCGACGTTCACATAACACCACTAGAGGAAAGACAACATACATCTCATCAAAATATCGAACGAATACCAAATTCACATGGTTACTTATAACAAGACTTCTCCCATGTCCTCAGGAACAAACGTAACTACTCACAAAGCATATTCATGTTCATAATCAGAGGGGTATTAATTATCATTAATGATCTGAACATATGATCTTCCACCAAATAAACCAACTAGCATCAACTACAAGGAGTAATCAACACTACTAGCAACCCACATGTACCAATCTGAGGTTTTGAGACAAAGATCGGACACAAGAGATGAACTAGGGTTTGGAGAGGAGATGGTGCTGGTGAAGATGTTGATGGAGATTGACCCCCTCTCGATGAGAGGATCATTGGTGATGACGATGGCTTCGATTTCCCCCTCCCGGAGGGAAGTGTCCCCGGTAGAACAGCTCCGCCAGAGCCCTAGATTGGTTCTGCCCAAGTTCCGCCTCAAGATGGCGGCGCTTCGTCCCGAAAGCTCTCTCTTGATTTTTTTCCTGGTCAAAAGACATCATATAGCAGAAGATGGACACCGAAGGCCTGCCAGGGGGCCCACAAGCCAGGGGGCGCGCCCAGAAGGGTAAGGCGCGCCCCCACCCTTATGGCTACCTGGTGGATCCCCTCTGGTATTTTCTTCACCCAATATTTTTTATATATTCCAAAATAGTTCTCCGTAAAGTTTCAGGACTTTTGGAGTTTTGCAGAATAGGTCTCTCAGATTTTCACCCTTTCCAGTCCAGAATTCCAGCTGCCGGCATTCTCCCTCTTCATGTAAACCTTGTAAAATAAGAGAGAAAAGGCATAAGTATTGTACCATAATGTGTAATAACAGCCCATAATGCAATAAATATCAATATAAAAGCATGATGCAAAATGGACTATTAACCCCCAAGCTTAGACCTCGCTTGTCCTCAAGAGAAAGCCACAATCGATAAATATGTCCACATGTTTAGAGATAGAGGCGTCGATAAAATAAAATACGGACATGAGGGCATCATGATCATCTTTAGAACAACAATATATATTGACATATAATTTCTCATACTAAAGTGACAATTCATTCACAAAGTAAAGTATGAATCAGAAACTTTATTGAAAACTAACAAACTATGATCTCGGTCATTGAAGCAATTGCAATTTATCATAACATCGGAAAGAGTCAATATAAGAGCTTTTGTATAGCAAATGCACATACTCAACCATCTCTTAGTCTTTCATAATTGCTAACACTCACGCGATACTTATGAGTTCAAAATCTCAGTCGAACACAGAGAAAGATAGGTGCTTATAGTTTTGCCTCCCAACCTTTTACCTCAAGGGTAATGTTAACCTCTTACCTAGCTATCTACATCGACGACGCCGGCTGGGGTCCCGAGGCCGACTCAATTGAGTACGGGTACCGGGTTCCCTTTGGCAGAATTCACGTCTTCATCGGCAAGATCGGTGAGTCAGAGCCTGAGCTAGACGCCTGCACCAACATCATCGAGATGGCTCAGTGCACGCGACCCACCAGGGTTCAACCCGGCCGGAAGCACGCCTTTGTTGGCTTTGTTCATGGGGCGGATCTTGAGGAAGGATCTGTGTCTGGTGGAGAGACGGCCATCTACTCAGGTGATGAGTCCTCCACTTGAGAAACCGAGTCAATCTATCAGCTTCAGGATGGCGGGCTTGGGGGCTATTCCGATGGCGATAGTATTTCGGACCCTTATGAGCCGCCGAGCAGGGCTGCTATTTTTATGGCTGGTACGCAACCGGTTCTGAACTCATCAACAGCTGCCGCTATGACATCTGGTTCAACTGCTGCTGCGACGGCTGGGGCGAGCGGTTCAGTCCGACCGCTGGCTCAGGTATTGACTGAGCTCCTAGGTGCCCTAGCGACTCTATTGGCCATGGAGGTGACTCCAGCAAATCAGACACAGCATAATGCAGAAGTAGCAAAGGTGCAAGATGAAGTGGCCAAAGCCCAAGAGGATGTTAATACAGAGAATGCCAGGATGGCAATGGAACGAGCCGCGATGGAGGCCGAGTCACAGTGGATAAGGGCAGAAGCTTTTTGTCTAAATCTAGATCAGAATGCATCTAACGCTGTTCTTCAAAGGAGGCACCAGAGTCGCCTACCTTCGCAGTTTGAGGGGCGGAATCTTTTTAACACGCCCGGAGCAGGAACGAGTAACCCGCCCGGAGTGACCCGGGTTGCTGAGGCGCCTAGGACCCGAGCGGCGGCTTAGCCTCGTGTGCCAGACCCGCCTCGTGGGGATCTGACCCCGCCTCAATGGGTTCCAACACCCTCTGGCCATTATTCTAACCCAGTGGATAATATGATTGCTGCAGCCACACGTTTGGCGGCTATTCCGATCGAGGGCGAGTCTCCAGCTGCGATAGAGACCCGGAACGCTGTGGAGCTTCTTCAGACGGTTGTGGCACAGCAGGCAGCTTACTCATACAGTCGTGAGCGAATTCACTCAACGCCGTGCCAAAGTCGAAGTTACAGCCGGCGCATTGAGCCGCCGGCGGTTTCCAGCAGCGAATGGCATCGTAACCGCCTCCTACCCGCCCCGTGATGATAATAATGCTCAGGCCCTCATGGATCAGGCTAGAGCCCGTCGTGAGGTAGAATTGGCGGCTCAGTTGGGGGCTCATCAGCAGTTTCAATTAAACCCTTCGGCGTCTATGGGGGCTTGTAAGTGCATCTAGTGCCCCTTAGTGATTTTGGTGTATTGAAGACTTATAGGTTAAGGGACTAATGCGTTTGTGAGTGTACACAGGTTCTATAAGTCTATGAGGAGTTTGATATTTACGATGAAAGTCGACCCCTAAAAATGAATGTCTTCAACTGAAGACTTTGGTTTTCTTGAAGACTTTGAAAGTGAAGAAATTGGTGTGACCCTGAAGACTTGATTTTCATGCGAGGATTATGAAGCGTGAAGACTTTTGTTTTCATAGTTTCATTTTCTTCTTCTTGAGTCATAGGAAACACCGTACTGTTAAAGGGGGTCGAGGTAAAACTAAGGAAAAGTTTCCAAGTGATGCTCATCTCAAAATCCTACACCTACCCAATCCTTTCGAGTGAAGCCATTGGAAATCTCATACAGTTCAGTCAATTTCTTCAGTGACAGAGACGAAGTTCTTCTGTTCTCTGAGGAATTTTTTCTGACTGAGGAGTTAGGAATTCGCCAGTGCGGATTGCCTACAAGTGAGGAACATGATAGCCCTGAGGAATTTGATACTCAAATTTCCGACCGTTGCTGTGCTACGCGCCAGCTGTCCAAATATCCTACCCACCTAACGGTCATATCATTGAAGGGCATTTATGTCTTATCATGTCGGGCTTCTCCCTAGGCTATAAATAGCCGCCCCCTACAACCACTAGCTGGTTGGCTGCTCCGAGAGATAGATTGACACTTGTCATTTAGAGCATCCCATCCTCCGAGGACTTTGAGCGAAAATCATCAAGTAAGGAAAAACCCAAAAACCCAAACACCTACAAACCCAAAGTGATTGAGCATCACTGAAGAAATTGTTCCTGTGTGGAACCGACGCTTGTTACCTTTGAGGACTGTGCATCCTCCAGACGGTTAGGCGTCATGGTATAGAGCATCCAAGAGGAAATTGTGGATCGCCGAGTGACCGAGTCTGTGAAGGTTTGGAAGTCACCTGAAGACTTACCACGAGTGATTGGGCGAGGTCTGTTTGACCTTAGCTCAAGGAGAATACGGTGAGGACTGTGTGTCCGGGACTGTGTGTCCTCAGGTTTAAATACCTAGCCGCTCCAACCAGACGTACAACTGTCACAGCAGTTGGAACTGGTCTACCAAGTCATCGTCTTCACCGAGCTACTGGTTCTATTTCCTCAACCCTTTCATTTCCTCATTCATGTGTTGATTTACTTGATCGTTACTGTGTGAAGACTTTGACTGAAGACTTTCTCAATTTCCTCAATCCTATTTCTTCAGTCATTTAGTCTTCAGCCTGCTTATCCTGTGTTTCACGCTACCTGTACTCTGTGCCTATTTCATTTCATCATGATGACTGTACTTATGCCATGTTATGTTTGCATCTGAGTACTTATTCCGCTGCTAAGTAGTTCGTTACTTAGGAATTTCCTCACCGTGAAATTCCTCAGTGACGAATTTGTAAAAATCGCCTATTCACCCCCCCTCTAGTCGATATAACGCACTTTCAAGGCTGGGATGACCTCTAGGACAGTTGGTGTGCCGTGTCTCATACCGGCCCTACACAATGGGCGTATGCCTAAGGATTTTAAGGGCCCTCGTAAGGTGCCTAATTACACGGCTGATCTTCCACCTGAGGCTTGGATTGAGAGCTATGAGCTGGCTATGGAGATGTTAGATGTTAATGATGATGTATGCGCCAAGTACTTTACCATGATGTTGGATGGACCAACACGAACCTGGCTAAAAGGGCTACCTACCAATTCTATCAATTCATGGGCTGAGTTGGAGACGCGCTTCATTCAGAATTTTAAAGGAATATGTAAGCAGCCTCTGTCGATTATTGATCTGGACAACTGCGTGCAGCGAGAGGATGAGTCGGCCCACCATTGGGTTCGCCGGGTCTCAGCCATTATCCACTCATCGGATAGCATTGCGGCAGGCTCTGCTGTTCTGATTTTGGAGAGGAATTGTCACTTCACACCTCTCAAGCAGAAGCTGGGGCGTCTTAAGCGTCATTGCAGTGACATGGGAGAGCTCATGGCGGCTCTCATCAAATATGCTGACTCAGACAACATCAGGGACCCTGCATCTGATGATGAAAAATCCAACAAGGGGAAGAAGAGTGGTAATGGTAAGGGTCAGCAGCACAACATGACAGGACATCATGGTCATAACCAGGGTAACGATGGCAAGCGCAAACAAACCGATGGCGGATCAGATTTTTTGGCTAACACCAATGCTCAGCCTAAAAATCAGCATTGTAAGGGTAAACCGCAATTTAGGGGACCAAAATTTAACCTTGAGGCAATGCTTAATGATGCTTGCCCAAAGCATAGTCTGCCCAGTCAGCCATCAACCCACGCTTGGAAGGACTGTTTTATCATGAAGGAGTACAGGAACGCTAACTTCAACCAGAATCATGGTAACAATAATGGCCCGCCCAGCGGGTCAGGATCCGGCTCACAGGGACCCGGTTTTGGTGGTGGCAGTTCAAACTCTAGGTATCAAGGGCAAGGCAATCAGGGTGGTTATAACCAGCAATCTGACCAAGGTAACAACAACATTAGTCAGGATACCAGAGTAATCCAAAGCAGCTCAACAGTGGTCAGTATCATGTTTTCACCACAAGTCTCTACAAATGAGATCAGAAGGTTCATAAGCGTGCGGTCAGTTCAATTGAACCGGTGGTGCCTCAATACTTGCGATGGTCAGAGCAGCCAATTATATGGAGTCGGGAGGATCACCTGCCCCGGGTTGATAATCCGGGTCAACTAGCGTTGGTGGTAGCCCCTCAAGTTGGGGGTTACAAGTTCAATAAAGTGCTCATGGATGGTGGTAGCAGCATTAATATCCTTTATTATGATACCTTTTGCAGGATGAATTTGACTGATAAGGAGCTTAAGTCGTCCTCTACAGTCTTCCATGGCATGGTACCTGGTAAGTTGGCATATCCAGTTGGTAAGATTGCCATGGAAGTGGCTTTTGGAGATGATTACGACTACAGGGCAGAGACGTTATGGTTTGAGGTGGTTAAAATAAAGAGCCCTTATCATGCCATGTTTGGACGGCCGGCTTATGCCAAATTTATGGCATGGCCCTGTTATGTTTATTTACAGCTCAAGATGCCAGGACATATGGGTACTATTACATTCCATGGTAATCAAAAAATTGCTTTGGAATGTGAAGAAGGAGATGCTGCGTATGCTGAGTCGGCTTGTGCCACGAAGGAGCTCAAGTTTTATAAAGATAATGTTGACCCGGCTGATATGTCTCCTTTGAAGAAGCCGACCACTGAGCAAGACCCTTTGTTGAAATTTAAGTCGGCTGATGATACTAAGCAGGTTGACTTCGTCCCTGGCGACTCATCTCAGCAGTTCACCATTAGTGCTAACATGGATTCAAAATCGGAAGGCGCGCTCATCGAGTTCATCTGTGAGAATCGGGACATCTTTACATGGAAGCCTTCAGACATGCCAGGTGTACCAAGAGAACTCGCTGAGCACACTCTTAATATTGATCCTAAGTTTAAGCCGGTGAAGTAGTTCCTTCGCCATTTTAATGAAGAGCGACGTAAGGTCATTGGAGAAGAGGTGGCCCGGCTCTTGGCGGCTGGGTTCATCGTTGAAGTTTTTCACCCTGAGTGGTTGGCTAACCCTGTACTGGTACTTAAGAAAAATGGCACCTGGCGCATGTGTGTGGATTATACAGACCTCAACAAGGCTTGTCCAGCTGATCCTTTTGCTCTTCCCCGTATTGACCAGATCATAGATGCCACGGCGGGTTGCGAGCGTTTGTGTTTCCTGGATGCTTATTCTAGTTATCATCAGATTAAGATGGCAGTTAAAGACCAAGAGAAGACAACTTTTATCACACCTTTTGGGGCTTTCTGCTATGTGTCTATGCCCTTTGGGCTCAAGAGTGCGCAGGCGACTTATCAACATTGTGTCCGGAACTGTTTTCATAACCAGATTGGATGCAATGTTCATGCTTATGTGGATGATATTGCTGTCAAGCTTAGAAAGAAGGAGACTTTGTTGGATGATTTGAAAGAGACCTTTGATAATCTACGGGTCTATAAGATGATGCTTAACCCGGCCAAGTGTGTTTTTGGTGTGCCTACAGGCAAGCTCTTGGGTTTTCTAGTCTCCGAGAGAGGTATTGAAGCTAACCCGGAGAAGATCAAGGCTATCACTTCATTGGCTAAGCCGGCATGCGTCAATGACATCCAGCGCTTGGCGGGTCGTATCGCAGCTTTAAGCCGGTTCATAAGCCGTCTGGGAGAGAAGGCGATTCCTTTATACCAGATGATGAAGAAAACAGACCATTTTGTCTGGAGTGATGCTGTGAATGAGGCGTTTGAGGCACTCAAAAAATAGTTAGCTGAGACGCTCGTCCTTGCGGCTCCCATTGAGAAAGAGCCCTTGCTTTTATATGTGGCAGCTAACAGTAGGGCTGTCAGTGTGGCGATTGTGGTGAGCGCAAGGAGAAGGGTAAAGAGTACCCAGTTCAGAGGCCGGCTTATTATGTTAGCGAGGTGTTAATTGAGTCTAAACAGCGATACCCACATTGGCAGAAACTGGTATATGGCGTGTTCATGGCCAGTCATAAGTTGAAGCACTATTTTCTTGGCCATCCTATCACAGTGGTCAGTTCTGCTCCTTTGGGGGATATTATTCAGAACAGAGAGGCTACAGGCCGAGTGGCTAAGTGGGCCATTGAGCTCGGTCCCCATGGTTTGAAGTATGTGCCACGGATAGCTATTAAGTCTCAGGCTCTTGTGGATTTCATCAATGATTGGACGGAGTTGCAGATGCCAGAGGAGAAGCCTGATAACGCATATTAGACTATTCACTTCGATGGGTCCAGGCAATTAGAAGGCTCGGGGGCTGGAGTTATTTTGACATCCCCACGAGGTGACAAATTTTGTTTTGTTTTAAGGTTGATGTTTCCTTGCACTAACAATGCGGCTGAATATGAGGCTTTGCTCCATGGCCTTCGGATGGCCAAAGAGATGAATTTAAGTCGGGTCATGTGTTTTGGCGACTCAGATCTGGTGGCTCAGCAAGTTTCAGGCACTTGGGATTCCAAAGACCCGTTCATGGCGGCTTATCGCCGGGCGGTTGATAATATTGCGGGTCACTTCAAGGGTTATCAGGTGGAGCATCTTGATCGAAGGAAGAATCAGGCGGTGGATGCTTTGAGCCGGCTTGGGTCTCAACGTAAGCCGGTACCCCTAATGTGTTTCTTGATGTATTGCATAATCCTTCAGTCAAGTTACCATCAGAAGAGGATCTTGCTATTCCTGACCCAGAGGCATAGTTGGTGGCGGCTCTGCACGCTATTCCTGATTGGACAGTTTCCTACTTGGCTTATATGACCCGAGGCGAGTTAGCTGAGGATGAAACTTTGGCCAGGCAGATAACCCGGCGGTCTAAGTCTATGACTATTTTCAATGGCAAGTTACACCGATGCAGCGTCACATGTGTGTTGCAGCGTTGTGTTTCTCCTGAAGAGGGCCATGAGATTTTAAGAGAAATCCATGAAGGTGATTGTGGTCATCATGCCGGCTCTAAATCTCTGGTGGCTAAAGCTTTTCGTCATGGATTTTACTGGTTGACAGCTCATGCTGATGCAGAGGATATCGTCAGTAAGTGTGATGGATGTCAGAAATTTTCTCGACGGGCTCATGTGCCGGCTCAAGAGTTGAGGATGATTCCAATCACTTGGCCATTTGCAGTCTGGGGGCTTGATATGGTTGGACCTTTCAAGAGGTCTAAGGATAAGAAAAACCACCTCTTGGTGGCGGTTGACAAATTTACCAAGTGGGTTGAAGCAGAGCCGGTCAGCAAGTGTGGTGCTGCAACGGCAGTTCAGTTCCTTAAAAAAGTGATCTTCCATTTTGGTTACCCTCATAGTATCATAACTGATAATGGTACTAATCTGTCTAAGGGTGCTATGAGAGAATTCTGTCAACAAGAGCATATTCGTCTTGATGTCTCTTCTGTGGCTCATCCACAATCTAACGGTCAAGCTGAGAGGGCTAATCGAGAAATCTTGATGGGTATCAAGCCCGGTCTTATGGTTTCTTTGCAGCGAATGCCGGTTTGTTGGGTTGAGGACTTACCTTCAGTACTTTGGAGTATCAATACCACCCCCAATAGGTCAACAGGCTATATGCCTTTCTTCATTGTTTATGGTGCAGAGGCAGTTCTTCCAAGTGATATCCGTCATGACTCGCCTCGTGTGGCGGCTTATGTTGAAGCTAATAATGAAATAGCACATCAAAACACACTCGATGCTTTGGATGAGGAGCGAGACCTGGCGGCGGCTCGTTCGGCGATATATCAACAAGATCTGTGATGTTATCATAGCCGCAGAGTTAAGACCCGGATGTTTCAAGAAGGCGACTTGGTGCTCCAGCTCATCCAAGATCAAACAGATATGCACAAGTTATCCCCACCTTGGGAAGGACCTTTTGTGGTCGGCAAGAACCTGAACAACGGATCGTATTACCTCATTGATGTGCGTGAGCACAAGGATTCTCACAAGTCAGAGGAGGAGACCCGCCGTCCGTGGAATATTGCACATCTTCGGCCATACTACACTTGAGCCGCCAGCTCTTGCCTTTGTACATATTTTTCAATGTATATACTTTCTATGATCAATAAAATAAAGCCGGCATCCCTGAATTATGGGGCCTCTGTCGTTTCATTTCTGAGTATCTGAGTCTTTATTGATTGATCATAAGGTCACTTGGGGGCTTCCAATCGTCGGGTTTGGCTTTCATACCCTCTTGACCCGGCTTGAACGCCACTTTTCATAGGTTTTTCCTGCATGTTTGCAACTGGCTACTCTACCAGCTGACCCGCCGAACTCTTAACAGTCAATCTTTTTAAAAGACCTTGAACTAGTTAAAGTTAAAACGATGGCTTGTGTCACCTGAGAGCCGGCCTACAGTGAGCTAGGAAAAGCCACAACTGTTGCGGCCTTGAAAGCAATCATGTGGCCTGAGCGCCAAACGGCTGTTGCGGCCTTGAAAGCAATCATGTGGCCTGAGTGCCAAATGGTTGTTGCAGCCTTGAAAGCAATCATGTGGCCTGAGTGCCAAACGACTGTTGCGGCCTTGAAAGCAAACTTGAGGCCTGAGTGCCACACGGCTGTTGCGGCCTTGAAAGCAAATATGCGGCTTATGGGCCACCTTTTTTCGGCCATGCCTTAAAAGCTGGCCTCATGAATTTTGAAATTTGAATATTTTCTGTTTGGATCTTCAGATGCTATTATGTTTTCACAAGTTTCGGTTTTAAGATCCTTGAGTCGCCTGGTTCTGGGTTAAGATAATTGGTTGATTATTTCGGGTTATAATCCGCCCGGGTTTTGACTTTAAGTCGCCAGTGTGTGGTGACTCATGCTTGAATATTTTCGGGTTACAACCCGCCCTGGTTTTGGACGTGGAGTCGCCAGCTAATTTTGACTTAACAAAATTAGGATGATGATTTTTTGGTCATGAAAGGCTACTACTATTGGGACTGTCACCTGCCCTGGTTTTTGACGTTAAGTCGCCAGGGTATGTTTAAACCTCTTTTGGCAGGACATGCAGAGTTTTACACACAAGAGTGTTGCTATGGCTGGTAAGAACAATCATATCAAGCCTATCTTTAAAGATTAAACCTGGAATTTCAACAGTTAAACATGCACGATGGCATGACAAGGCGGATCATTGTTTCAAAAGACTACCCTATTACAAGGCTGTTATAAGCCCATAAGTTTGGAACCAAGAGTTTTTCTGGAGAGGAGTTCTTATACGTTGGCCTTAGAGCCGCCTGGATTGTCATCAGTTTTCCTCTTGACGAGTTGATGACTCCGGGTCATCCCGCTCCGGCTCTTCTTCGTTGATCATCTGGAGATCAGCCGTCGTCCAATCGATGCTGGTTAAAGCTTCAAAAGTGGCTTCATCATTGAGAATAATAGAAGGATCAATTTCAGGAGCAAAGATGTGCTTACGATGGGGAGGAATAAGACTGGCAACGACATGGGCTGGCGGTTTAATCTTCTGATTGTTGCTATCGTAAGCCGCCGTATAATTGTTCAGGTTCAGCTCCTCCACAAGTTTACAGGCCACATGCCGCATCTCTCGAATACTGCTATTGAAGTCCTTCTCTTCAAAGGGGGATTGATCCTCTTTGAATTCTGGATACCCGGTGGCTATCTCCTCTAGGTCTAGCTCCGATTGCTAGGCTTTGGCCCGGCCAAGTGCAAGGATGGCTCCGACTCGAGCAGCTGATAATCTTTGTTCATCAATTTGGCTTGGCATAGTTGACAGATGATCCAACACGGCTTTGATATGGCTTGGCGGTTTTCTGTTGCCTCCCAAGTCCACAAGACTGCGGAGGGTGCCGCTATACAGCTGTTCAGTTAAAGAATAGATGGCCTTTAGCTTCAATAGCATGTCTTGGCCAAGGTTGGCACTTCTGACGCCTGTTCAAGACAAGTGTCGCCGGCGTGTTAGACTTTTCATACACATAAGAGCTGTCCGGAAGGTTAAAGAATTGAATTGACATATTATACTTACCAAAGATGGCGGCTGTCATTTGAACAATATGTCACTTTAAGCCAGATAATTCTTTAGTCACCGGCTTAAGTGCAACCTCGGCGTCTTCAGCCCTTTTCAACATCGCATCCTTCTCAGTCTCCCAGCCGGCTCTCTCAGTGTCAAAATCCGTTTTCAATCTTTCAGTTGCCTCTAACGAGGCCTTCAATTCTGACTTGGCCTTAGAAGTTCCTGCTTGCTGGGTCTGGATGTTCTTCCGTAAATCGCCCACTTGTGATTCCTTCATGATTAATTCATCCTGAAATATAAGGATGAAGCAATGGGTAACTATTGGTGAGGATATTCTATTCAAGTCCCAAGCACATTGCAGGCAATACACTTGGCACTTGGGGGCTAATGTAGGTCGCTTAGAAATTTCTTACGACCCGGCTCAACTTATCAGTTAAGCCGGCCCTTTGGGGCTACATGTTTTGATCTTAAAGGATGAGTTATCTCAGAGATGCTACAATTTGAAGATTATTCTTAAAGTCTACATCATACTCAATTCTTTCCTATCCTCTAGACTTGGCGGCTAATATGAATACATATGGAAAGGGGTCAGTAGCATACCTCATAGCATTCCTTCATAAGGTTCACTAAGCCAGCTTCCATCTCACGGCTAGTGTGGAGGCGGTTTAAGTAACCTGCATGGATATCACTTGCGCTGAAGCCAGCATAGCTCTCCAGATCCAGCTTTAATTTGCCCTTGTCGGTGGCTGAAGGTTCTTCCTTGGCGATGTGTTTGGCCAAGACGGTAGGATTCCCTGGCTCTGTATAGCCTGTGCCAGTGATAATAACGTCATCAGCGGCTTTCTCAGAAGGAACCTCTTCATTAAGCTTGGCAGGGCTGGGCGGCTTAGGGCTCGATGGGTCATGACTGCCGGCCGATTCAGCCTCAGTGTGAGCTGGCTCAAGAATCATAACATCCACTTGCGGTGGTGGATTGCGGGCAACATCGTCAAGATCTTGGGTCGTGGCATCTAGGATTCCCGGCATTTGCTTCTCTGGCTCATCAGCAGTTTGGGGATCTTTCGAAGACCCGCCCAACTTCTGTTTTTTGCCGGCTTTGGCCATGCCTCTGTGATGAAAATACACGAGTATGAGTATATCATCATAATATATTGATCAACAAATGAAATAAGTGCAGATATTTACCCAAGGGCAACTCTGAAGACAGGCATCTGGGTCCCGGTAGACTCTCCAGATGATGAATGAGTGGTTCCCTGATAGTTTGAATCGGAAGAGTTAAGTGGTTGACGTATGAGACCTGCCTTTGGAAAGGAGAGGGATGTATTGTGAGGCACCTCATTTCGGCGCTTGCGAGGGGCAGGTGTGTTGGGTAAACCGGTTGCAAGGTCACCACCACCATTGCTCCGGGTTGCATGTTTCGCCTCGTGTTGCTGTTTCTTCAAAATAAAGTCGGGATCCAAGTAAGCTAAAGGGTGAGAAAATCTTACTTTTCGGGTAACCTGCCGAGGTTTTTGTATTGGCAAGGGCTCTGAGTCAGAGGAAATTTTAGTTACCTCTATGGCGTCTGCGTGGCTGGTCTTCGCATCGTCCTGAGAGAAGTCAGCATCAATAAGTTGCATAAAAAGAAGGCCAAGAGAATCGAGTTCTACCTCCGACTCATTGTCAAGGGCAAATAAGTCTTCATCATCCTGTTTCTTCCCTTTGGTCTTTTTTGAAGCCTTGGACTTGGCTCTGGCCTTTTTGGCCGGCTTATCCTGCAGTTTCTTCAGAAGGGAGAGTCGGCCTAAAGACAAATGATAATGAGAAGATGTGCAGTTCATGAGAAAGTGATAAAAGAGTTAAAAGGATTTAAAATACTTACGTCAGGAGCAGGATTGAGAGCACAGAAAGGGTTCAGCCCCATTTTGCTGCAGCTTTCGAGGGTCTCCCTGAGCAATGACTTTGTTATTTCATTGATCTCTGGTTCCTCAAGACGTGTTTGATTATACCGCTGTGGGTCTTTCACATCGCATGTGTACTGGTACATTAAGCCGATATGGCGGCTCAAAGGCAAGATCCTCCAGGCGACCCAGCATCGGACCAAGTCAACACCAGTTAAGCCATTGGCTAATAAGGCCCTTATTCTTGAAAAGGTAGGTGCGTACTTGGCTTGTTCCGCAGCAGTGATCCGGTCATGGAGTGGATGTCTAGGGATGAGCCGGGAAGTGCGGAAACCCGGCAGAGGATTTTCACCCACCGGGAAGGTGTCTTGGCAATAAAACCAAGTCTGGTTCGAGTCCTTGGGCTGACTGGGCAGTGCAGCTGCAGGGAAGATGACGTCCCTCCTCCTCTAGATTGAAATCCCGCCAAGTTCAAGGCTAGGTCCGTCTGTCATTTCAGTCTAGCGGTTCAAGTAATAATATTCTCTGAATAGATCAACGCTGGGCTCCTCTTGAAGGTAGACCTCACAGAAGACTTGGAAGTTGCATATATTTGACACAGAATTGGGGCCAATGTGTTGGGGGTGTAGTTTGTAGAAATTCAGAACATCTCGAAAGAATTTGGACCCAGGTGGGGAGAACCCACGGAGAAGATGATCTGCAAAGACTATAACCTCACCTTCCTTAGGTTGAGGCAGAACTTCGGCTCCTAGGACTCGCCAGTGGATGACGTCCTTTGCTGGTAAAATGCCCATCCCAACATACTCACTGAGAGATTGTTCGGTGACAGTGGAAACAACCCAATCACAAGAGGTGGTGGTCTTAGTCATTTTTTGACAGTGGGTGCCTGTGAATAAAGTGTGGCAGGTTAACATTGAAGTGAAGAACCGCCCAGTAATTATAGAATTCGTGTTAAAATCGGCTGTTTCCCTGGCGGGTTATAAGATCATGATTAAGTTGATAAATATGGGCCGGCCAATCTTGCCGACAGGTTATACAAGGTTCTGGATTTTTGGACAAATAATGTGTTATGATTAAACCGGCTAAGTTCTGGTGGGTTACAGAGATTGTTATTTAAGCCGCCAAGACAGTGAATGGCAGGTCAATTGGCTATCAAATCAAGATGGTTGAGATTTTGCTAAGTATGGGCAAACCAGTTTCATAAAGTTGCAGTTATGTTCACGGATCTACAGACCGTTCAAAAAAGAAAATTAATGATGAAACCTAAAAGTAACAGTGGAAGAACTAGTGGGCCGAGTACCGATTCTGGAGAAAAAGAGATCTATTGGGGATTCAGTATGGATGCTAAACTGGTCATCGCATTATTTCTATGGTGTTTTTGAATTAAAGACAAGATCTATCCAGCGTTATGGAGAACTGCGACAAACGCCGACGAACTGGCGAAAGGTTGGTACCCTAATGAAGATCTGAAAGGGCCAGGAAGTAGTACCTGATTACGGTGAAGGTGAGGGAATGTGCGCCGCGGTTTTCTGGTTCGTTCAGGTTGATGCAGTGGCCAGTGTTGAGGTCGCTGGACAGGGACGGTGGCGGCGGAGCTCGAGTCGCGGTGGCAGCATGAGGAAGATGAAGAAGAGAGAGGGACGGGGTAAAAATGAAAAAGGACCCCCCATGCTTATTTATAAGGGAAAAGGTGAACAGTAAAATGGCAGGCACGAAAATCCAGGAGGCGTTGTGATTATCTCAAACGATGCGGGCGCCTCGATTCTCGGACGACCAGTTAATGCAAAAGATCCGTTGTGATGTCATGGATTTTTTATGAATTTATTTCGCGTGACATCATGGCGGGTTACAATGTTTTATACAAGATTAAGTTTTGGGAGATGACTCGCCAACTGAAGCGGTGAAGATTGACCCGAACAAGTTCAAGTCAACCTGGGGCCTAATGTTGGGGATATAACCCCGAGGTGTGACCCACCTAGAAGGGGCTGGGTTACACCATTGGCGACTCAATGAAGAAAGGCCTAAGTAGGCCCAAAAGGATGAAGTGTGAAGATGGCGGATGAAGAGGCGGGCCTGAAGGTGGTCCAAGACCCGGATGTGTGAACTGCCATATGGTGGCTTGCCTGGTAAGGCAAGGAGATTTAGAAACCAGGCCGGTCACGTTATGTGAGCCGGCTCGGACTCTTGTAAGCCCCGGGCCTCGACCTGTGTATATAAAGGCGAGACCCGGCGGCGGGTTAACTCAAGAAACAAGTAGTCGATAGCTAGGTCAAGCGTAATTGCTCCCTTGTAATCGAAACTCAAGCAATACAACTAGAAGCAGGACGTAGGCTTTTACCTTGTGTCCTTTGTCCCGCTCAACCCCTTCAAGCTAACCTACGCGTGATGGCTCCACACCTAAGTCCTTTTACAAGGGCATCTGCCGTGTTAAATCCATGACAACAATGGTTTATGAATATCTACATCCAAGTGGATATATATATATATATTTGGATCTCCCCCCAACATAAAGTGCTTGCCGAAAAGAAAAAATGTAAAAAGGAAAGGTGAAGATCACCATGACTCTTGTATAAGGGTAGAAAGTAAGAATAAAAGAGAGGCCCTTCGCAGAGGGAAGCAGAGGTTGTCATGCACTTTTATGGTTGGATGCACAAAATCTTAATGCAAAGGAACGTCACTTTATATTGCCGCTTGTGAGAAAGAACTTTATTATGCAGTCCGTCGCTTTTATTTCTTCCATATCACAAGTTTGTATAAAGTTTATTTTCCTCACACTAATAGATCATACATATTTAGAGAGTAATTTTTATTGCTTGCACCAATGACAACTTACTTGAAGGATCTTACTCAATCCATAGGTAGGTATGGTGGACTCTCATGGCAAAACTGGGTTAAAGGATGTTTGGATGCACAAGTAGTATCTCTACTTGGTGCAAAAGATTTGGCTAGCAAGGGGTGAGAAGCAAGCTCAACTTGTTGGAGGATCCATAATAATATAACTTCTATTTGGATATAAAGAAACATAACCCATTATGTTGCCTTCCTTGTCCAACATGAACTCTTTAGCATGTAATATTTTAATGAGTGCTCACACTCACAAAAGATGTCCAAGATAGTATATTTATATTGTGAGACCTCTCTTTCTTTATTACTTCCTATTAATTGCAACAATGACCAAAACTATGTTTGTAAACTCTCAACAAATTTGATTCATCATACTCTTTATATGTGAAGTCATCACTATCCATAAGATCATTATATAATCTTTTTATTTCTTTTATTCTATTCTTTTCTTTATTTCTTTTTCTCAAGATCATAGCCAGGAAGCAAAACCCTCCACTCAAAACTACTCTTTATTATATAACTCTCGGACTCGATTACATAGAGGGAACATAAGGCAAAACTCAAGGCTAGATCATACTAAAAACTTTAATTCTACTAAACTAAGATATAACCAAAAGTATCGAACTAAGAAAAATGGTAAAGGTAAAGATGTGATGGTGATACGATACCGGGACACCTCCCCCAAGCTTGGCACAAGCCAAGGGGAGTGCCCATACCCATATGTTTAGATCTCTTTCTTCGGAGGTGGTGATGATGGAGTTGATGATGTTGGAGGCTTGCCCTTCTTCCTCAGCTTATGCCTGAGGATGGAATTTTCCTCCTTTAGGTCATCGATCTCCTGCTCTAGTATTAATATCTTTTTGCATAATTCTTGCTTGTTCTCCTGCAAAAGACGAAAAGGGATAAACTCGATCTTAGGTTTCTTTGCTTTAGTGGGGAGGCTTGACTTTTTGAACTCCACGTGCATGTCTCCAGGTTGGGGCAGTGGGACTTCCTCTTCATCGGAACTTGTCTCTTCTTTTCCTTTCGGATCATAGTCTTCTTCTTCCTCCGTGGTCCAACCATAATTCTCCAAATCCCTGTAGACCTTGGGGTCTGCAATGTAATCAGCTACATAGCTCTCTCCCTCCAAATCTTTGGACGACACGGCTTCGGATCTATCAAAAAAACAGCTTGAAACAAAAACAGGAGATATTGTCGTGGTACGGTGGTCAAAACCTTCAGGATATTATATAATGAAGTTTTACCGACTAAAAGGAGTATTCCACAAGAAAGCGGAGTCCGGGGAGCACAGGGGGTGGCCACAAGGCAGGGAGGCGCGCCCAGGGGGGTAGGGCGCGCCCCTGGCCTTGCCGCCTCCTCGTGCGCTTTTCGGACTACTGTAAATTTTCCTAATTTTTTAAATATTCCAAAACGGAGTAAAATTGCTATTGGAAAAGTTTTGGAGTCGGTTTACTTACCGTACCACTTACCTATTCCTTTTCAGAGTCTGAAACGTTCTGGTAGGTCTCCCTTATGTATTCCTCCGGGGTTATGGTATTAATAATATTGGTTTCAACATTTATGGGAGTACCTGAGATATAATGTTTGATTCTTTGCCCGTTTACCACCTTTGGGTTTTTTCCTTCGGCGTTGTTGATCTTGATGGCACCGGAACGATAAACTTCCTCAACAATGTAAGGCCCTTCCCATTTAGAGAGAAGCTTTCCTGCAAAAAATCTTAAACGAGAATTGTATAGCAAGACATGGTCACCTACATTGAATTCATGCTTTTGTATCCTTTTTTCATGCCATCTTTTAACCTTTTCTTTAAACAACTTGGCATTCTCATAGGCCTGGGTTCTCCATTCATCAAGTGAGCTAATGTCAAATAACCTCTTCTCACCGGCAAGTTTGAAATCATAGTTGAGCTCTTTAATTGCCCAATAAGCTTTATGTTCTAGTTCAAGAGGTAAGTGACATGCTTTTCCATAAACCATTTTATACGGAGACATACCCATAGGATTTTTATAAGCAGTTCAATAAGCCCATAGTGCATCATCAAGTTTCTTGTACCAATTCTTTCTAGATCTGTTAAAAGTCTTTTGTAAGATCAATTTAATTTCTCTATTGCTCAATTCTACTTGACCACTAGACTGAGGATGATATGGAGATGCAATTCTATGGTTGACATCATACTTAGCAAGCAATTTACGAAAAGCACCATGAATAAAGTGTGAACCACCATCAGTCATTAAATATCTAGGGACTCCAAACCTCGGGAAAATAACTTCTTTAAGCATTTTAATAGAAGTGTTATGATCAGCACTACTAGTTGGAATAGCTTCTACCCACTTAGTAATGTAATCAACAACAACTAATATATGTGTATACCCATTAGAGGAAGGAAAAGGTCCCATATAATCAAAACCGCAAACATCAAATGGTTCAATAACAAGTGAATAATTCATAGGCATTTCCTGACGTCTACTTATATTACCAATTCTTTGACATTCATCACAAGACAAGACAAACTTACGAGCATCCTTGAAGAGAGTAGGCCAATAGAAACCAGATTGTAATACCTTGTGTTCAGTTCTATCTCCAACATGGTGTCCTCTGTAGGCCTCGGAGTGACACGTGCGTAGGATCTGTTCATGTTCATGCTCAGGTACACAATGTCTAATAACACCATCTACTCCTTCTTTATAAAGATGTGGGTCATCCCAGAAGTAATGTCTTAAATCATAGAAAAACTTTTTCGTTTGTTGGTATGTGAAGCTAGGTGGTATAAATTTAGCAACAATGTAATTAGCATAATCAGCATACCATGGAGTACTACGAGAAGCATTTATGACAGCTAATTGTTCATCACGAAAGCTATCATCAATAGGTAGTGGGTCATCAAGAACATTCTCTAACCTAGACAAGTTATCTGCTACGGGGTTCTCGGCACCTTTTCTATCAATAATGTGCAAATCAAATTCTTGTAGCAAGAGAACCCATCTAATAAGTCTAGGTTTAGCATCTTTCTTTTCCATAAGATATTTAATAGCAGCATGATCAGTGTGAACAGTTACCTTGGAATCAACAATATAAGATCTGAACTTATCACAAGCGAACACAACTGCTAAAAATTCTTTTTCAGTGGTAGCATTATTTCTTTGAGCACTGTCTAGAGTTTTACTAGCATAGTGGATAACATTTAATTTCTTATCAACTCTTTGTCCTAGAACATCACCAACAGCATAATCACTAGCATCACACATAATTTCAAAGGGTAGGTTCCAATCAGGTGGTTGAACAATAGGTGTAGGAATCAAGGCTTTCTTAAGAATTTCAAATGCTTCTACACAATCATCATCAAAAACAAATGGGACATCTTTTTGTAAGAGATTAGTGAGAGGCCTAGAAATTTTAGAGAAGTCTTTAAAAAATCTCCTATAGAAACCAGCATGACCGAGGAAACATCTTATACCTTTGATATCCGCAGGACACGACATTTTTTCAATAGCATCAACTTTAGCTTTATCAACTTCAATACCTCTTTCGGAGATTCTATGCCCCAAGACAATACCTTCATTAACCATAAAGTGGCACTTCCCCCAATTCAAGACAAGATTAGTTTTCTCGCATCTCTGCAAAACTCAATCAAGGTTGCTTAAGCAATCATCAAAAGATGTTCCGTAAATGGAGAAATCATCCATGAAAACCTCAACAATCTTTTCACAAAAGTCAGAGAATATAATAGTCATACATCTTTGAAAGGTAGCAGGTGCATTGCATAAACCAAAAGGCATACGTCTATAAGCAAAGGTACCAAAAGGGCAAGTAAATGTAGTTTTTTCTTGATCCTCTTGTGACACAGGTATTTGAGAAAAACCAGAATAACCATCTAGAAAGCAAAAGTGTGCATGTTTGGATAGTCTTTCTAGCATTTGGTCAATAAAGGGTAGAGGGTAATGATCTTTCCCAGTAGCTTTGTTTAATTTTGTAAAATCAATTACCATTCTATAACCTGTAACAATTCTTTGCGGGATCAATTCATTTTTATCATTAGGAACAACGGTAATACCTCCCTTCTTAGGGACACAATGAACAGGACTTACCCATCTACTATCAGCAATAGGATAAATTATACCTGCTCCAAAAGCTTTAATATTTCCTTCCTTACCACTTCTTTCATCTTAGGATTTAACCGTTGTTGATGATCAACAACTGGTTTAGCATCAGGCTCCATATTAATTTTATGCTGACATAGAGTAGGACTAATGCCCTTAAGATCATCAAGAGTATATCCAATAGCGGCACGGTGCTTCCTCAGAGTTTTCAATAATTTCTTTTCTTCATGCTCTGAAAGGTTAGCACTAATAATAATAGGATATATCTTCTTTTCATCAAGATAAGCATATTTCAAAGTATCAGGCAATTGTTTAAGCTCAAACACGGGATCACCCTTGGGTGGAGGAGGATCCCCAAGAATCTCAACAGGCAAGTTGTGTTTCAAAACAGGCATTTGATTAAAGAATATTTCATATAATTCATTTCTTTCATTCATAAACATATCATTTTCATGATCCAGTAAATATTGCTCTAAAGGATCAGTAGGAGGCACATCAATAGAAGCAAGACCAATGATTTCATCTTTACTAGGCAATTCTTTTTCATGGGGGTGTCTACGAAATTTGGAGAAATTAAACTCATGGGACACATCCCCAAAACTTACAGTAACAGTTTCTTTCTCGCAATCTATCTTAGCATTGACAGTGTTCAAGAAAGGTCTACCAAATATAATGGGACAAAAATCATCCTGTGGGGAACCAAGAACAAGAAAATCAGTAGGGTATTTTATTTTCCCACACAAGACTTCAACATCTCTAACAATCCCAATTGGTGATATAGTATCTCTATTAGCAAGCTTAATAGTAACATCAATTTCTTCTATCTTAGCAGGTGCAATATCATTCCTAATTTCTTGATATAAGGTAAAGGGAATTGCACTCACACTAGCACCCAAATCACATAAGCCATGATAACAATGATCTCCTATTTGAACAGAAACAACAGGCATGCCAACAACAGGTCTATGTTTATCTTTATCATCGGGTCTAGCAATTCTAGCAGCTTCATCACAGAAGTAAATAACATGCCCATCAATATTATCGACCAAGAGATCTTTAACCATAGAAATACTAGGTTCAACTTTAATTTGTTCAGGGGGTGTAGGTGTTCTAGTATAACTCTTACGAACCACAGTTGAAGCTTTAGCATGTTCCTTTATTCTAACAGGGAAAGGTGGTTTCTCAATATAAGCAGTAGGAATAATAGGATCAACATTATAAGTAATAGTTTCTTCTTGAACTTTAATAGTTCTACTACTTTCACTTCAATGGGAGGATGATACTTAAACCACTTCTCCTTAGGGAGATCAACATGAGTAGCGAATGCTTCACAGAAAGAAGCTACTATCTCAGAGTCAAGTCCATCTTTAGTGCTAAATTCACAAAAAGCATCGGTATCCATAAAATATTTAACACAATCAAACTTGAGGTTCATACCTGACTCCTTACCTTCGTCGAGTTCCCAATCTTCAGAGTTGCATTTAATTCTTTCCAATAAATCCCATTTGAATTCAATAGTCTTCTTCATAAAAGAACAAGTACAAGAAGTATCGAGCATTGATTGATCATTACGAGAAAACTGAGCATAAATTTTTTGATTAATAATTTATCTTGAGAGCTCATGATTGGGGCATGAATATAACATTGAATTAAGCCTCCCCCAAGCTTGAGCAATACTTTCTACTTCACAAGGCCAAAAATTATAAATATAATTCCGATCACGATGAACTAGATGCATAGGATAAAACTTCTGATGAAATTCCAATTTCAATCAGTTGTAGTTCCATGATCCAATATCATCACATAGCCTATACCATGTCAATGCCTTCTCCTTCAAAGATAAAGGGAAGAACTTCTTCCTGACTTCATCCTCGGGCAAACCTGCAAGCTTAAATAATCCACAAACTTGATCCACATAGATTAGATGCATATCAGGATGTAGTGTTCCATCTCCTGCATAAGGATTAGCTAGCAGTTTCTCTATCATACCCGAAGGAATTTCATAATAAATATTTTTAGTAGGTTCAGTAGGTTGAGGAGCAACTCTTTGTTCTTCCAGTCGGGGTGAAGATACCCCGAACAAACCCCTCAAAGGATTATTTTCCATAGCAACAAGTGACAGTAAATTTCAGCACACTATATAAATTTTTCCTTACCAAATTCCACTCACCAAAGGCGCTTCACTCCCCAGCAATGGCGCTAGAAAAGAGTCTTGATGACCCACAAGTATAGGGGATCTATCGTAGTCCTTTCGATATGTAAGAGTGTCGAACCCACCGAGGAGCAAAAGGAAATGACAAGCGGTTTTCAGCAAGGTATTCTTTGCAAGCACTGAAATTATCGGTAACAAATAGTTTTCTGATAAGATAGTTGGTAACGGGTAACAAGTAACAAGTGTAACTAAAGTGCAGCAAGGTGGCCCAATCCTTTTTGTAGCAAAGGACAAGCCTGGACAAACTCTTATATAAAGCAAAGCGCTCCCGAGGACACATGGGAATTACTGTCAAGCTAGTTTTCATCATGCTCATATGATTCGCTTTCGTTACTTTGATAATTTGATATGTGGGTGGACCGGTGCTTGGGTGCTGTCCTTACTTGGACAAGCCTCCCACTTATGATTAACCCCTCTCGCAAGCATCCGCAACTACAAAATAAGAATTAAGATAAATCTAACCATAACATGAAACATATGGATCCAAATCAGCCCCTTACGAAGCAACACATAAACTAGGGTTTAAGCTTCTGTCACTCTAGCAACCCATCATCTACTTATTACTTCCCAATGCCTTCCCCTAGGCCCAAATCATGGTGAAGTGTCATGTAGTTGACGTTCACATAACACCACTAGAGGAAAGATAACATACATCTCACCAAAATATCAAACGAATACCAAATTCACATGATTACTTATAACAAGACTTCTCCCATGTCCTCAGGAACAAACGTAACTACTCACAAAACATATTCATGTTCATAATCAGAGGGGTATTAATTATCATTAAGGATCTGTCGGGGCACGACACCTATGGGATCCCGAGAGACCCCTTTGCGATTCGGCGGGGGGAGAGGTACACGCAAAGAGCAGAACCGGTGATCGACGCGTGAGGTTTTTACCCAGGTTCGGGCCGCTGATCAGCGTAAAACCCTACTCCTACTTTGTGTTCTTATTGATGTTCTTGAGCCCAGCCTTCAGGAGCGCTCACAATGAACAGTACGTTCAAAGAGCAGCTATGCATGCAGAATGGGCCATAAGTCCTCCTCCCCTGTAGCAGTTGCCTTGGGCCTCCTTTTATATGCTCAAAGGGGTCTCCACAGTGGCAATATGTACATACATTGAGGTGTAAAGTAGCTACAGGGTATCATACCTAACCCCTGACGGATTAGGACAAGCGCATTTAATGCACCGTGAGGTGTCCGTTTAGGTGTCCTCACTTTCTTGGGGATGGAAAAAGGGGCCATCCCATCAGCACCGCTTAAGCTCTCCTCCACTGGCGCGCCGCCACGCATCCATGGAAGGAGCCAGAATGTCAGACTCGTCACTGTGCCGAAGCGGTGGCACAGTGGCAGAATCTCGCCAGGCGCCGAAATTTGCTGGGCGCCAAGCCTTGCCGGGCGCCAAGCCTTGCCGGGCGCCGATCCTTGCCGGGCTCCTCAGGCCACCCCGGCAAGGATCTTGCCGGGGAGGCTGGCCTTCGATTTCCAGCTTTGCTTATTTGCCGATTCTCAGATCTCTGACTTGATGATTTCCTTGATGACTTAAATCGACCTCGAGCTGATCCCGGCAAGCCTTGCCGCGGGGACGGCTACAACTGCCCGTGCACAAGTAAGGGGTACTAGTGGCCCAATACTTAGTACACCGACAGGAGCCCCCGGGCCTGGGCCATACACGAGTGCGAGGCGTTGTTGGGCTAGGCCCAAACAGTGCACGGGCACGCGTGGCAGGGAATTAACTGCTCGCAAAGATCTTGTTTTACTGTGCCCCCCACTACGCGCACGGAGCGCGCGATGTGGGAAGTGTGCCAAAAAGGCTGCAAACTGTTTCGCGCCCACAGAGGCGCATTCATATTGGGGGATAAACAAGGTGGCCCCACTCCTTCCCCATAAAAAGGAGAAATCGTGGAGGCGCAAACCCATTCACCCCTCTCTTCTTCCCAATCTGGATATCGCCATCGCCTTCCTCTGCTCGAGCTCAGAGCAAAACCTTCCTTCTCTTTTGCTCGCCGCTCCCGCGCTCGTTCCGTCCTCCGGCTTCCATCTCCACAGCCGCCATGCCGCCCAAGACCAGCAAAGGCAAGGGCACGGACAAGGAGGCGAAAGCCGAAGTTCCGGAAAGCGAGCTGGTGAAGATGCGGAAGAGGCTCGTCGTCTTCCCTCCGACGCTTGACGCTGAAACCTTGAAGGGACGATACCAATGCATGTGGGCGAAGGGAACACAAGCCCACCCCGCCACACGCGTCATCCCAGGTGCTAGCTCTAAAGGCGGATCGGACAGATACCCCTTCTTCACTGCGTACTTTTATTGCGGGCTCTGTCCACCTTTTTCCGATTTCTTCAATGACATCATGTATACATACGGCTTCCGCCTTCTTGACTTCACGCCGAATGCCGTATTTTGCATGTCGATCTTTGCCCATCTTTGTGAAAATTTTGCCGGCGTGATCCCCAATTCTGCTCTTTTCCGCCACTATTTCTATCCTCGAATCCAAAAAGGAGAGGCTCTCTCTGGATCTATTGCTTGGATTCCAAGGGCCTGGAACAAAGAGATATACCCAGATGGAGTTTACCGCGAAAAGTGGGACGAGTGGCGGGCCGAATGGTGCTGGATCCAGGAAGCAGATCCTCATCCTTTTTGCCATCCCCGGCGACAGAAGGTGGTCCGCGGCAAGGATTGGGGCGATCTCGCCGCAGAAGACGAGAAGCTCACAATCGCCACTACCAGAATCCTCCGCTTGAATGCTGCCGGGCTGACAATGGAGATGATCGGCTTCGACTTCCTCCGCCGCCGCATCGCCCCTCTGCAGAATAGGGGAAGGCCAGCCTGGGAGTATAAGAACGCAGCGGATGTCATGAGGCTGCGCCCCGGGCTGAACAACAACTTGACTGTTATGCAGCTTGGCGGTCTCCGCCAGAAGTTATTCCAGCGCGAAGACAAGCACCGACTGCTGGCAAGGATCGTCCCCTTGTGCAACAACTCTGCGCTGGGGTCGATCATTGCTTTCTTGCCGATGTTCAACGCCCACGGCCTTGACCCGACCTGGGTCGAGCCAAGCGAGGAAGAAGCGCAGAAATTCTTCGACAATCTGACGGAAAAGCCTGTCCGGCAAGAGCCAGATCTTATTCGCGCCACCACGGATCAGGAGGTAGCATACATCGCTACCAGAGTGGAGGAAGCGAATCTTGCCGCGGAGGCCGGCAGTGTTGGCTTCACAGAGTGGGAAGCCAGCGAGGCAGAGGTGGTAGTGGAGGCGAAGCCTGCCGGGGAGGACGAGGTTGTCGGGGAGGAGAGCGGCGCAGCCGCTGAAATCTCGTCCGGCGAGGACTCAGTCGAAGAAGAAGAGACGCGAGAAGAGCCCCCTCCCCCGAAGAAGAAGGCGAAGCGTGTTCTTCGGAAGGCTGCGTCTGACATCCCGGCAAGCCAGCCCTCTTCGAGCGGCGAAGCCCCCGGAAAGAAAGTGGCCGGCAAGACCGGACCGCGGCAGGGGGCCCGTCAACAGCCTGCACGGCGTGCGAGGCCCGCACCAGCGGCCACTGTTGGGGCGGCAGGAGGGTCTCGCACCACCGCACCGGAAGCTGCCCCGGCGCCTGCCACAGCCAAGCGGCCTAGGACTCCTCCTCCGCCTCCCCACCCAGACACCGCAACGGAGGTCGACTTTGACATCTCCGGCTTTAGTCCGGAGTGAGAGGAAGAAGAGTAAGTACTTTGCCACAGCTTTTACCTTCCAATCTTGCATCAATCTTTACTGACTTGCTTGTATTGCTTCTGCAGTGACACAGAAACCTTGCTGGAGAGGATGGCGAAGAGGTCAAGGACTTCTACGGGCGACGAGCCCCCGGCAGGCTCCACTAGCGTGCCAGAGACCGTCATCGTGAGCCCGGAGCCTAGTCCTCAACGCAGCCCCCAGCGTAAGTTCATTGTCCCTTTTTCTGTTGGCTGGTGCTGAGGCTTCCATTCTTGTCGCTGATATCTTCGGGCTCGCAGGAGAAGAACGGCAACAAGGAGAGGATTGCCCCATTGTGCGTCCTTCATCGACCGCTCCGCCCACAAGCACATCTCCGGCAAGAGATCCTGCCGACGAGCCCGTCCAGATTGAGGAGGAGCCGACAAGCACGGATTCCGGCAACCCACCCCCGGCAACCGGAGTTGCCGGGAGAGGCGAAGCTACCTCTCGACAGCCCGACGCAGGTACTCGATCGCCTCAAAGTGCTAGTTATTCTTTTTTCCCTTACTTATTTATCTTTGATCACTTCAAAATTTAAAAACTCGATCTTATTCTGACCTTCTCCTTTTCCCTTCAGAGTTCTCTGAGATGGAACATATGGAGGCCGACGCCGTCATCGAGGAGACCGCCAGGGATGCTGCTGCCGAAGCGGACAGGATCACTGCCAGCGAGGCCACCAAGGATGATGTTGCCGAGGCCGGTGATGCTCTTGACGGGGAGGCCGCCAAGACAGCACGAAAGGAAATCGCGGAAGAACCTGCTGAAGAGGGCGACAGGGAGGCTGGGGACCATACTGACGGCATTCTTGCCGCAGGAGCGCCAGGCGCTGCATCGGCCGCGGAGCCCCCTGTCACTGGTGAGGCGGCCACTGAAGACCAGCCATCAACATCTGACGAGCCCTCATCCAGCAAGTATCTCAAAGTTGGCGAAAACCTATTCATCAACTTGCCAGGGGCGGCAAGCACCGAGGCACCAGCCGAAGGAGAAATTTTTGAGGAAATTATTACCGCTGCCGGGCTCGAAGTTGTTGACGATCCCAGTGCTAGCAGTGGCAAGTCTGAAGAGGATCGGCTCCTTCAGGCCATGGGCGAAAACTTCCGCAAACTCCAGGCTCTCCATCGTGCCCGAAAAGAGAAGGCAGACTCCAGAATGGCAGTTGTCGAGGCAGCCGAAGCGGATTTTCAAAGGCGTGTCGCACAAATGCAAATCTGGCATGCCGAGGCCCTTCAAGAGCTGGTTGCCGGTCGAGAATAAGTGAGCCAGCAATGGAATGAGGTCCTCCTAAAGCAATCGGACATGGAGAAGGCCCATGATGAAGCTGTTCAAAGGATCGCTGCCGAAGATGCTCTCCTGACGGGGCGCCGTGTTGCTCTTGACGCCTTCGAAGAAGATCTCACTGCACGTGAGCAGGCGCTCGCCGCCAAGCTTCGTAGCAAGGATGAAGACATTGAAAATCTTGTCGCGCGGCGGACCCAGGAGCTGGAGCAGAAGCACAAGGAGGCGCTCAAAGCTCTAACTGCAAGTCACGCCGGCAAGCTCAAGGAGGCCGTCGATGCTGCCGAAGTTGCAGAGGCCGCCAAGAATGAGCTGAGCGACAAAGTGAAGAGGCTGGAGATGGATCTCGACGAGCGTGGCAAGGAGCTCTCGACGCTCAAGGGGGACAGGGAAAAAACCCTCCACTCCTTGGCGGAGATGCAAGTCGCCCTGTCCGGCATGACCAAGCGGCTCTCCTCTGCGGCTGATGATATTGCGGTTCTGGAGCTGAAGCTGACCACGCTGCAGAAATTCCTCGAGGCCGGCAGGGCCCATGAGAAGGCTCTACTCAAGGATCTCCAAGGAGAGAGGAACCTGCTCAAGAGCGCTACCGCTGCCCAGGCTGATTATGAAAAGGGAGTGGAGATCTGGACTGGCCGTCTCATCGCCACCGCGGAGAAGCTTACCGCAGAACTGTCAACCATGGGCTTGTCGAACTTCAGATATTCTTCCGAGGAAAGAATATCTCCAAGCGCCAGGTTGACGATGTTCTTTGAAAGCATCATCAACGCGTTGAGGGCGCTCCAGTCCAGCCGGGCGACCCAACTGGCGAACGAGACTCGCCGGCTTTGCCGGGCCGTCCTTCGCAAGGTGCTCCTCAAGGTGGTGCACAGCAATCCCGGCATCGATCTCTCCAGCGCACTCGGCCACCTGCCAAAGGATGCAAATGTTGAGGCGCTTGAGAAGTGCATCGCGCCGATCCTTGAGAAGGTGGACTCCATCAAAAGGATCGAAGGCCAGCGCAGGGATTGAGTGCTTCCCTTTTATTCTTGCCGCCACCATCTCATGTAAAAGACAGTTAAGTCTCGAGTTAGGACTGCGGCAACTCATGGATATAATATAATTTAACTATGTTTAGGCTCATGCTAGCTACTTTCCTTGTCTGATTCCTTTATGTATGGAGTTCATCCTACGCTTACTGAAAAACTTGCCGGCGCGCAACCTGCCGTGAGCGCTGGGTGCGGGACTTCAGCAGCCTGCTGGAGGCGCAGCGGCCGGCAAGACTCCTTGGCGCTCTCAGTGCAGCCACTTAAATCGTTGAGCGGACTCGAAACAAAATAAGGGTGCAACTGATTACAACAAGGGTTCCTTCGCGTGCAGATTTTCCATACAAGGGTCGGAATCGTCCAAGGAACCAACTTGGTAATAAAAAGAAAAACTTGCTCTGAGTTTTTAGGACTTAGCTTTCTGTCTTCGTCCTTCCTCCGGCAAGCATACGATTCCGAACATCACCAACTGGTATTCATGTCTCCCTTCCTCCCCCGGCAAATGTGCGCGCGAGGAATCCTTCTGTCTTTAAGAAAAAGAAAGAAGAGAAAATAAAGAGATGAAACCTTGGTGGTTCGTTAGAACTTACCGGGATCAGGTGTTATACAACATCTTAGACAAACATGCATATATGAATGTGAACATGAGAATCAATAAGGAAATGTACAACACTTAAATTTATTCATCTGTGCTCAGGGTCTGCGCCTGGCTTTGTACAAAGGATCACATGCCTTGCCGGCAAGACTTGTACAAAAAGGTGGTTGCCGGGAGCCCCCGGCAACCGCGCCTTATGGATAGAACTTGCGAAGATGTTCGATATTCCAGGAATTACTCACTGGAACGCCATCCTCGGTCTCCAGGCGGACAGCGCCAGGCCTGGTGACTCGTACTACCCGATAAGGGCCTTCCCACTTTGGCGTCAACTTGTTTGAATTCTTGGCGGACTGAATCCGTCGAAAAACAAGGTCGCCTGCCTCAAGGCTTCGGACATGAACTTTGCGGCTATGATAGCGGCGCAAAGCTTGCTGGTAGCGTGCAGCTCGCACAGCAGCCTGAAGACGATTCTCCTCAAGGAGCACAGCGTTATCTTGCCGCAGTTGCTCTTGCTCGAGCTCATCATAAGCGAGCACTCGAGGAGATCCATATATGAGTTTCGTGGGGAGAACTGCTTCCGCTCCATATACTAGAGCGAAGGGCGTCTGGCCGGTGGCTCGATTCGGTGTCGTTCTGATTGACCAAAGAACCGCCGGCAACTCATCAATCAAGCGTCTTCCGCACTTTTTCAGCCTGTCAAAAGTTCTGGTCCTGAGACCGCGCAGCACTTCAGCATTGGCCCTCTCCGCTTGGCCATTGCTTCTCGGGTGAGCAACAGAGGCAAAACAAATCTTGCCGCCAAGGTCTTGGACGTACTGCATGAAGGTGCGACTTGTGAACTGCGTGCCGTTGTCGGTGATGATCCTGTTAGGCACACCGAAATGGCAAACAATTCCTTTGAAGAACTTGACAGCCGACTGCGCTGTCACCTTCCTCACTGCTTCCACCTCTGGCCACTTTGTGAACTTGTCGATAGCAACGTACAAGTACTCAAAGCCCCCGGCAGCACGGGGGAAGGGGCCCAGTATGTCGAGCCCCCAGACCGAAAATGGCCAGGAGAGAGGGATTGTTTGAAGAGCTTGAGCTGGCTGATGTAATTTCTTCGAATGAAACTGGCACGCTTCACACCTGGTTACTAGTGCAGTCGCATCCTGGAGGGCGGTGGGCCAAAAGAAACCTTGCCGGAATGCTTTCCCGGCAAGCGCTCTTGACCCTATGTGAGAGCCACACATGCCCCCATGTATCTCTGCTCCTCCCGAGGAATGCACTTCAATTTCACACCGTTTGGTCTCTTTCTGTACAGGACGTCATCGACGAACTTGTACATAACAGACCGACGGGCTACTCTCTCCGCTTCTTCTTGTTCCTCAGGGAGTTCACCTGTCTGAAGGAAATGGACAATGTGCTGTGCCCATGCTGGAGCCTGAGGCTCGACGGCTAGGACTAAAGGCATCTCCTCCGCCGGGGGGACGTTTGTCTCGACAGTAAGGGCCTGAGGCCCTGCCGGAGCCTGTTGTTCCCCAGCAGGCGTGTCGATCCCGGCAACTTCCTTGCCGGCGGCTCCGGGGAGCTCTGCCGGGAAGTACTGGCCGGAGTTCAACTTTCTTCTCTTTTCTTGCCGCGTCGATGGCGCCACGGATGGTTGAGTCAATTGGAGCACAAAAGTTCCTGGTTCCACAGGCAACTTGAGGGCAGCACGCTTTGACAGGTCGTCAGCAACGCTGTTCTCGGCACGAGGAACGTGCTCCATCTGCAGACCGTCAAAGCGCTCTTCCAATTTCCTCACTTCATCTACGTAGGCTTGCATCAACGGACTTTGATAGTTCTTGTTGACCTGCCTGACGACAAGCTGTGAATCACCTTTGATAATGAGCTTTTTGATACCAAGGTCTGCCGCGATCCTAAGACCGGCAAGCAAACCTTCGTACTCTGCAGTGTTGTTGGTTGAACTCTCCCGGGGAAAGTGCATTTGGACTACATACTTGAGGTGCTCTCCAGTGGGTGCGACAAGCAGCACGCCAGCACCGGCGCCTTGCAGCGAGAAAGCCCCATCAAAGTACATAACCCATTGCTGATCGATTTCCTTGCCGGGGAGAGTTGTTTCTTGAACTTCTTCGTCTGGCGTTGGGGTCCATTCTGCAATGAACTCCGCCAAGGCCCTGCTCTGGATCGTCGAAGTGCTTTCAAACTTAAGGCCAAAGCTGGACAACTCCAACGCCCACTCCACGATCCTGCCGGTTGCCTCCGGATTTTGCAAAATCCGTTGCAACGGAAAGCGAGTGACGACGGTGATCTCATGTGCTTGAAAATAATGGCGCAGCTTCCTCGAGGCCATAAGGAGGCCGAAAAGCAACTTCTACACACCAGAATATATTGACCTAGCTCCTTGTAAAAGAGAGCTAACAAAATAAACTGGGCGCTGCACCACCTTCTTCTTCTGCACGGGTTCCTCTGTTTGCGCAGATCCTGTCTTGCCGGGATCAACCCTTGCCGGGGAAGATCTTGCCGCGTCATCTGGCGGTCCTGCTGCTGGTGTTGCTTCCTCATCAGCTTCTCTCTGCGCCACTAGCGCAGCGCTAACCACTTGATTTGTTGCTGCCAGATACAGCAGCAACGGCTCTTGTGGTTTAGGCGCGACTAGCGTCGGTGGAGAGGAAAGGTATTTCTTCAAATCATTCTGCGCAGCCTCCGCCTCCGGAGTCCATTTCATCGGACCTGCCTTCTTCAAAATTTTGAAGAAGGGCAGGGCGCGCTCAGCAGATTTGGAAATAAACCTGCTTAGAGCAGCAACACAGCCGGCAAGACGACGCACATCCTTGACGCATCTCGGCGCTTCAATTTGCTCAATGGCTTTGATCTTGTCGGGGTTCGCTTCGATTCCCCGGCAAGATACAAAGAATCCGAGGAGCTTGCCGGAAGGAACACCGAACACGCACTTCTCATGATTGAGCTTCAAATTGATATTGCGCAAGTTTGCAAATGTTTCTTCTAAGTCTTGAATGAGCGTTGCTTTATCCTTAGTTTTGACCACTATATCATCCATATACGCCTCCATATTTCTATGGAGTTGTGGCTCAAAACCAATCTGGATTGCTCTGGCAAATGTTGAACCAGCACTTTTCAACCTGAAAGGCATTCTTATAAAACAATACGTACCACATGGGGTGATAAAGGCGGTCTTCTCTTCATCTTCCTTTGCCATAAAAATCTGATGATACCCTGAATAGGCATCAACGAAGGACAGGAGATCACAACCAGCGGTGGCATCCACAATCTGGTCGATGCGCGGCAAGGGAAAAGGATCTTTTGGACAAGCTTTATTGATATCTGTGTAATCGATACAAAGCCTCCATTTCCCGTTCGCTTTCCGCACTACAACCGGATTGGCCAACCAGGTTGGATGAAGCACTCCTTTGACCAGTCCTGCCACCTCCAGCTTCTTAATTTCTTCGGCAATGAATTCTTGCCGCTCCAAGGCCTGTTTCCTCACCCTTTGCTTGACGGGCCGCGCATGAGGACAGACAGCAAGGTGGTGCTCAATTACCTTCCTGGGAACGCCGGGGATGTCAGACGGTTGCCATGCAAACACGTCGACATTCGCCCGCAGAAAGCAATGAGCGCGCTTTCCTATTTGTCATCTAGGGTGGAACTTATGGTGAAAGTTCCCCCCATTCCGTCCTCCCTGGCAGGCACCTTCTTAGTTTCCAGTGGGGCAGCCTTGGACTTCTTGTTCTTGCCGGTGGAACTCTCTGGTGCTTCCTCGACGGAAGCGCAACACTCCGAGGAGGCGCGCTTGCCGGAGTTCGCGCCAAGGTTCCTGCCGGTCTTCTTCTTCCCTCCGGGAGTTCCAGCGGCAGGAGCAGATGCCTTGATGGCAGGTGCTGCAACTGCTTCCCGGTAAAGTTGGTCGGCACAGATGAGCGCATCCTTCTTGTCGGAATGGATAGTGATGACGCTCAATGGCCCAGGCATCTTCAAGACGTTGTATGCGTAGTGTGATGCCGCCATGAACTTAGCCAGTGATGGCCGACCAAGGATCCCATTGTATGACATGGGGATCTTGGCGACATCAAACACCACCTTTTCGGTCCTGAAGTTAAGCTCGCTGCCAAATGTTACCGGCAGCGTGATCTTGCCCTTAGGCTGGGTTCTTCCCGGGTTGACCCCTTGAAACGTACCCGTTTCCTCGAGGTCTTCGTCGGGAATCTGAAGCTTTGTGAGCACGTCTGGTGATATTAAGTTTAGGCCGGCCCTGCCGTCAACTAACATCTTCGTCACCTTGAGGTTGCGAATTGTCGGGGAAACCAACAATGGCAAACACCCGACCGCAGTTGTGCAATCAGGGTGATCCTCGGCGTCAAAGATGATAGGCGTGCTGGACCACTTCAGAGGCCTACAAGCATCGGGGGATGGCTCTGCCGCATTAACCTCCCCCACCCACTGTTTAAGTTGGCGGTGGGAAGAATGCAGCGAGGCACCCCCATCAATGCACATAGCCTCCGTAGCCTTCTGGAATTCCTGCTCACTGGATTCGTCATCTTCTTCATCATCATCTCTTTCTTTATCTCGGCCCCGAGCGGGCCGATCCTTCTGCTGTTTGGCCTTGCCGCGACGACCCCCTCGGCCACCGCGTTTCTTGCCGGACCCCTCAGCACCATCTTGGGCCTTCTCCTTGTCTCGCCTCTCGTATTCGGCCTTCTGCTTCTCGGCAAGCTGCTCAACTTGCCGGCAGTCCTGGAGATCGTGGCCCTTAGTGCGATGGATCTTGCAGTATTGCTTGCCGGAGTTCTCCGACTTGTCGGCAGCCGCCAAGGCCTGACAGGAAGGGCACCCGGCAAGATCCTTGCCGGGGTCGCCAACCTTGGCCTTCTTGGCGGCACCGGGGTTGCCGGATTCCTTGACGGCAAGCACGGCCTTGCCTCCGCGCTTCCTATTCCGCCGCAGGCCTTTCCTTGACGGAGCCACGGCATCTTCTTCTTCTGAGTCGCCTGTCGCACCAACAGCTTCACCGAGGAGTTTTCTCCCCTCTTCAGCTCGAGCACACTTGTTGGCCAAAGTGTAAAGCTCGGCAATACTCCTGAATTTGTTCATTGCCAGCTCTTCCCGCATCCTGCGGTTACGCACGTTCTGATGGAACGCGCTAATGACAGCGGCAGGATGAACATCAGGAATATTGTATTGCACCCGACTGAATCTCTGCATAAACTTGCGCAGGGACTCGCCCTCCCTCTGAGGGATGATGTGCAAATCACTTTCTTGGCCAGGAGCTTGGTGGCCTCCAACAAAGGCGCCAACAAACTGATGGCACATATCTGACCAGCAAGAAATAGAATCCTCCGGCAGATGCATCAACCACGACCTGACGTTGGGTTTGAGCACCAACGGGAAGTAGTTGGCGAGTATCTTGTCATCTTGGCCCCCGGCAGCTTGCACCGCAATGGTGTAGATGCTCAGGAACTCCGAGGGATGGGTCTTGCCGTCATATTTCTCCGGGACCTCTGGCTTGAAGGTTCGGAGATTGGGCCACTGGACTTGCCGCAGCTCACGGGTAAACGCTGGAGGTCCCACCTCGTAAGGCAAGTCTCCTACGTTCCCTGGCACGGGCTCATCGACAACTGGCCCCCCGCGCTTATCAGACTGATAGCGCGCTTCCCGTCGCCGCTCGATGGTTGTTCGAGCGTCCTCCTTGCGTCGTTCCTGGAGAACCAGACGCTGATCACGGCGCATCCGCGGATCGGACGACGCCGTGGAAACTTCTTCATGGCGGTCGACCTGCTGAGTCGTCGGCCGCCGCTGATGTCGCGGAGGAGAGTGCACTATAGTTGCACCACCTCCAGTTTTCTCTCCACCGGCTCGCATCGGATCGATGGGCTTCCGCTGAGAGGGCCCTGCCTCTTGTGGTCCATCCTTATTAGCGAAGCCGATAAGGCTCTGGATAGTAGCTCGCCACTCCTCCATCTTCTTCGGCGCGGGAGGAAAATCGAGGAGCAGCTGCGCACGTGCCAAGGCTTCCGCTGGCGTAGGTGGTGGCGACAGGTGCGAAGTACGTGAGGTGCTCTGACTCCTAACCAAGTTAGAAGGAGAACCGCCACGGTCACGCGACCGCGCGCCACCTTCGCCGGCAGCTCGGTGTGCATGCTGGTCCCGCGCATCTTGGGATCTATGCGCAGAAACCTTTTCGTAGGGACGCCCCGAACCACCAGCGCCATGATGTCGCTCGTCTCGCACAACCTGGGCAGGTTGCGAGGCTCGCGGCGGCGCGGGAGCTCCAGCAGGCGCTCTTTGATCCCTAGAGTTTGTTGTGCCACCCGTAGGCAACACAACGCCATCTCTAGATCCAGTGGCGCGCAAGTTACCACTGCCACTGCGAACGATACCGCTCGCTTGGCTTGGATCACCAGAACGCCGCGGGGGTTCCAGTCCTCTTCCTTGTGCACCCACACCATCGCCTGTCTGCGAAGGCGCGGGCAAAACGGACCCGGACGGTTGTGCTGTCGCGATGTTCTTCTTCTTGGGCGGCATGATGAAGGAACTAGGGCGTCGACCACCAGATCAGGTTCACGCAACCTTCAATCCTCCTACCTGGCGCGCCAAAGATGTCGGGGCACGACACCTATGGGATCCCGAGAGACCCCTTTACGATTCGGCGGGGGGAGAGGTACACGCAAAGAGCAGAACCGGTGATCGATGCGTGAGGTTTTTACCCAGGTTCGGGCCACTGATCAGCGTAAAACCCTACTCCTGCTTTGTGTTCTTATTGATGTTCTTGAGCCCAGCCTTCAGGAGCGCTCGCAATGAACAATACATTCAAAGAGCAGCTACGCATGCAGAATGGGCCATAAGTCCTCCTCCCCTGTAGCAGTTGCCTTGGGCCTCCTTTTATATGCTCAAATGGGTCTCCACAGTGGCAAAATGTACATACATTGAGGTGTAAAGTAGCTACAGGGTATCATACCTAACCCCTGACGGATTAGGACAAGCGCATTTAATGCACCGTGAGGTGTTCGTTTAGGTGTCCTCACTTTCTTGGGGATGGAAAAAGGGGCCATCCCATCAGCACCGCTTAAGCTCTCCTCCACTGGCGCGCCGCCACGCATCCATGGAAGGAGCCAGAATGTCAGACTCATCACTGTGCCGAAGCGGTGGCACAGTGGCAGAATCTCGCCAGGCGCCGAAATTTGCTGGGCGCCAAGCCTTGCCGGGCGCCAAGCCTTGCCGGACGCCGAGCCTTGCCAGGCGCCAAGCCTTGCCGGGCGCCGATCCTTGCCGGGCTCCTCAGGCCACCCCGGCAAGGATCTTGCCGGGGAGGCTGGCCTTCGATTTGCAGCTTTGCTTATTTGCTGATTCTCAGATCTCTGACTTGATGATTTCCTTGATGACTTAAATCGACCTCGAGCTGATCCCGGCAAGCCTTGCCGCGGGGACGGCTACAACTGCCCGTGCACAAGTAAGGGGTACTAGTGGCCCAATACTTAGTACACCGACAGGATCTGAACATATGATCTTCCACCAAATAAACCAACTAGCATCAACTATAAGGAGTAATCAACACTACTAGCACACTAGTACAGCGAGGTGCTATACAAACGGTTTTTAACCCCTTTCCGCGACGGCATTTGGAACCGTCGCCAAGTGAGTGTGGGCGATAGGGGGGGGTTCTTCCCACACGACCCAGAAACCATCGGGGATATGCCCTCCAGGCACACACGCTCGGCAAAATGAGGTCGTGTGCGACTGACGAGCGATCAATTAGGTTATACGTACAGTAGTGCTAAAAAAATACAATTATACAGGCGAAATCATTTCCGGTCGTAAGTACATCCCACACAGTCAGTCCCCGCTAAACATTTCCATTAGTATATACATCCCACACAGTCGCTCCAAGGAAAATGTTTTCGTTCGCAGGTACATCACACACGATATTAACAATTTTATCGTTTGCATTATTGAATGCATCACACACGGTGCAGAGAAGAAACTGTGTGGCAAAGGCTGTCCATCACACACAGTTTTTATGTGGTAAATGTTTGTGCATGGTGGCCTAACGCAAACAGTTTTTAAGAGAAGGTCATGTGTGATTGTTCATTGATCCAACACGGTTTATTCCTAGAAACTGTGTGTGTTGCCTGAGGTTATCGCCCACGGTATTTTCAATAACCGTTTGCAATAGCCAAACCCAATTAGCAGGCTAATTCGCCATTAGCAGGCTAATTACCCTATTATTAATAATCCATTTATTAATCTAATTGACATTCATATTAAGCACATAATATATTTCATTTCCATATTAAGGAAGCAGGATTTCATAATTGAAATACATCAGAGTACAACATGATATAGCTTCAGAACTCAGCTACCCCATTACACAACTGCACCAGCACCAAGTTTCACATGCAACATGTAGAACCTTTCGAAATTAGCATAATAGACGGTACATAGACAGATGCATCTCATATGGAAAACTGCTGAAGCGGAAGGCGAATATTGAGCATTCATTCATGTTGAAGGTCTTTGCAACTTTAGGCCAGTGCCTGTGGATGATTGACCGTCCGTCCTTCGTCCTCTTCAGGAACACTTCAATATTGAACCGTTGGTGTTGTATGAAAACCTTCCTCGCCTCCTGACCACAGAGGTGGTTTGAGAGGTAATCATCAGTGAACTACTTTGGAAAGACCTGAAAACAAGGATGTGCATAAATATCTTCTCTATATTGGAAATGGGGCAAAGGAATAAAAAAAGGGAAGGTATAATAGTTAGTACCATCTTGTAGTGAACTGATGTCTTCTTCATTGTGCAGACAAAGATCTTGTTATTTTTTGTCGCTAATTTCTTTGTCCTAACAATCTTTCTGAGTTTCTTGACTTGATTGATATTCATGGACAACTCATTTCCCCATATGCAAAAAGGGTCGAACAGTGGGTCAAAACCTCTGACAGCAGGACCTACATGTGCAAGACCAAATTGTTAAAAACCTAAATATTAGAATGGTTCCTGCAATTGCACAATAATGTGCTATTAGACAACGGACCATGCACGTGCTAACCTCGATTGTAAACCTCAGTGCTTCCCATTGTTTCCCTGCAACACATATAAGGTAGTTAGTCAGCAGGTTAAGTAAGGGTTCGCATGCTATCAGTAAAATATGTTGATGAAAAATAAGCACATTGCAGATTCATCAGATTAATTCAAGCCACATGGAAAACCCATTTATCCAAACCAAGAATGATTAAGAACTAGGAAATATAGCACTTGTATATGTTTCTCATGTATTAAGTGCAGCCAAATTCGATTTATTCCTCACATGCACAATAATACAAAATTCTACCCACGACAATTGGACATCGCATTGCAAAATTGAACCAAGCAGTTAACTAAACACCACAACAAATGAACCAAACATTAACTGAGCACCACATGGCACAATATAACATACTCCTAATAGAAGATCAGACAGTTAACCAAACCAAGCATGCTTAACAACTTGGAAATATAGCAATTGTATTTGTTTCTCATGTATTTACTACAGCCAAATTCAATTTATTCCTCACATGGTATACAATAACAGAATGCACCCACAACAATTGAACATCGCATTGCAGAATTGAACCAAATAGTTAACTAAACACCACAACAAATGAACCAAACATTAACTGAGCACCACATTGCACAATATAACATACTCCTAATAGAAGATCAGGCAGTTAACCAAACCATGCATGCTTAACAACTTGGAAATATAGCAATTGTATTTGTTTCTCATGTATTTAGTACAGCCAAATTCGATTTACTTCTCACATGGTATACAATAATAGAATGCACCCACAACTATTGAACATCGCATTGCAGAATTGAACCAAACAGTTAACTAAACACCACAACACAAATGAACCAAACGTTAACTGAGCACCACATTGCACAATGTATAACCAAACCAAGCATGCTTGACAACTTGGAAATATAGCAATTGTATTCGTTTCTCATGTATTTTGTAAAGATAAATTCGATTTATTTCTCACATCGAAGACAATACAAAATTGCAGCCTGAAGAATTGAACATCACATTTGCAGAATTGAACCAAACAGTTAACTGAAGACGACAACTAATTAACCAAACAGTTAATAAGTGAGCACCACACTGCATGACATATAGAACATATACACTAGAACAACAGATTGCATGGTAAAATTAGATAGCACAATTCACTAGAATTTGTTAAGGAAAGGCAGGAGCAGCACACGCAACGGGTAAACCGAGCATGCTTAACTGGCATAGCTAGCAAATGGCAAGGTGCTCCTCCAAGATCTGGGGGTTGGCACGAATGGCAGCCATCGCGACCTCATCCGCGTGTGCGGCCGCGATTTGCTTCTCCGCTGCCAAATGCTCCTTGAGCTCCTGGCTATACTGCGTGCACCATGGCTTAGGGCGGCGCTTATTTGGTGGAGGGGTCGGTGATTTGGGTGGAAGGTGTCGCGCTGGTGGTCGGGGCATGTGGGATGTCGAAGGAGGAGGAGGATGGGGGTCGGGTGTGGATTACCTGCCTGGATAGACGAGGCCAAGCAACGTGAAGGAGGGTCGCCGGCGAGGAGGCGGTGCTGCAAGCAAGGAGTGAAGGTTTCAACTTGGAAAGGAAGGCGGAAACAGGGGAAATGTGGCTTTTGGTAAGGGGGAGGGGGCGGGGAGGTAGATATTTCCGCGGAAGCCGAAAATTTTGAATCGGTTCAGCGAAAAAACTGGCGTGCAAAGTGTCATCTGACACGGTCCCTTATTCAGAACTGTGTACGATATGTGAACATCACAAATGATTCGGATAGCTTAACCCGTGTGTGATGAGTTTGAACGTCAAAAATTTTGGTTCCAATTTCCCGGGTTACAGTGGTCATCCACGTCATTGCATAATTTGGGTACACAGCACACCCACACTTCTTAATCGAGCAAGTTCAGCAATTAAACAGAGCTAGCTGGCCTAAACATTACTCTAAGAAATTAAAGACCGGTGCTCTTAATTAAACAAATCAAAGAGTACTACTATGGCTGGTGCTCGTCGATCTCCGCCGCCTCCTCCATGTCCAGCTCGCGCCCGACGGTCTCCTGGGGAAGGGGCTCCATGGCATCCATTGCACCATACTCGGCAAGCATCTTGCCATCCGCGTCCGCCATCTCTTTGGAAAAGGCCGCCACGAGCTGGGCGTGGGCGGCCGCGATCTGGGCTTGGACGGGCTCTGTCATCGCAAGGTATGCGGCGGAGGAACGAACGGCTGCACGAACTCTCTCGGCGATTACCAACTCTTCGGCCGTGGGTTGCCGACCATTGTCGGAGAAGCTTCGTTCGATTTGTGCGGTGACCGCCACGAGCTGGGCGTGGGCGGCCTCGACATGGTCATGGGCGGCCTCCATCAGGGCTAAGGCCGCCACTGCGGAACGGACAGCTGCTGTGCCGCTCTCGCCAGTTGCTATCCCCGAGGCAGATGTTGCTGCCGCCACCGGAGAAGAAACATCGGCCGTTTGGGCTGCCTTGGCCGCCCGGTCGTAGATTGCGGCCGCGCTCATGCACCTTGTTAGCACGCGCATGGCGGCTGCGGCTGCGCTCTCGCTGGAGTGGGCCACCGAAGTTGCCCTCACGACGCGGGGCCACGTCCCCATCTTTCACCGGCGATGATTGAACAGTGAAATGATATTTGGGGAGCGAGCTAGTGTGCTTGACACACCGGATGTGGACTATAGCCGACGCACCTTCTCGCGTAATCCATAGGCATACTATACACTGACGGTGCTCCAGGATATTTTGTACTGCATCTCACATGGTTGGTGATAATAAACTGTGTGGGATCTACTTGATTTTTCATCTTGATTTGAATTACATAATGGGGTCACAGCGGCAATGGACGGTGTTTGAATTGCTAGACCTTTTATCTGCAGTGAACATGCAAATATATGTGTGTCGTAAAAAAATTGGAATTATTCAGGGTTCGTTTGGAAATTTTATACATTAAATTGGTTTTCTAGCCATTTCAGGTGCACAATTCAAAATTAAAGCACATGCACATGCTCTGGTGCACCAACATGGGTTGTAAAATCATATATGTGTCCATGGGTTTATGCTTATGTCCCATGCAAGAAATGGGGATGAATTTCGAACACCACGGCACCGTGGCTCTCCGGCAAATGTTGAGGTACTTGCTTTTGTAATTCTAGTAAATCCAAAACCCGTCTAAAATTCATGAACCTTGGCATGCTATCATGGAATGGCATCAACATGCTGGGGTAAAAAATATTGTCCCATTTGGGGCAGGTTGTGGTATAAGCTTCTCACAAACCAGAGCTTCTCACAAGAAGCCTCATGGTTCCGTTAGGGAAACTTGTCACCTTTGTGGACAAAATGATATTCTTCACCTCTTCTTCCTTTCAATTTTTTTCCTGGTGTCAACATAGAACAACAGGAGTGTCGTGTGAAATTTTGGATTTTTTCGGGGATCGTTTGGACATTTTTATACGTTAATTGAGTTTTCTAGGCATTTATGTGCATAATTCAAAATTGAACTACATGCACATGCTCCAGTCCATAAAAACGGGTTGCAAAATCAAATGTTTGTCCTTGGTTGCAAGATTAGGTCACATGCAAGAAATGAGAACGAATGTCAAACACCTTGACACTATCGCTCGGCCGCTAACATTGAGATACACGGTTTTAAAATTCTAGTCAGTCAAAAACTCGTCTGAAATTCGTGAAACTTGACATGATATCATTGAACGGCAGCGACATGCTATGGTAAAAATATTGTCCATTTGGGGCAGTTGTGGGTATAAGCTGCTCGCAAACCAGAGCATCTCTCACAACAAGCCTGATGGTTTCGTTAGGGTACGTGCTACCTTGGGGGATGAAACGATATCTGTTGCCTCTTCTTACTTTCAAAATGTTTCTCGTGTCAACATAGAACAACACGAGTGTTGTGTCAATTTTTGGGTTTTTTCGGGGTTCGCTTGGACATTTTTATACATTAACTGAGTTTTCTATGCATTCATGTGCATAATTCAAATTTGAACTACAGGCACATGCTCTAATGCATATAAATTGGTTGAAAATTCAAATATGTGTCCTTGGTTGCATGCTTAGGTCCCATGCAAGAAATAGGAATGAATGTCAAACACCCTGCCACCGTCACTCGGCCGCAAACATTGAGATACCTGGTTTTTAAATTCTAGTAAATCCAAAGCTCGTATGTAATTCATGAAACTTGGCATGCTATTATGGAGCGGCATCAACATGCCGTGGTAAATTTTTTGTCCCATTTGGGGTAGGTTTGGGGATATGCTTCTCACAAACCAGAGCTTCTCACAACAAGCCTGATGGTTTCGGTAGGGAACGTCCCACCTTTGGGGACGAAACGATATCCATTGCCTCTTACTGCTTTCAAATTTTTTCTCGTGTCAACATAGAAAAATAGGAGTGTTGTGTCAATTTTTGGGATTTTTCGGTGTTCGTTTGGAGATTTTTATGCATTAATTGAGTTTTCAATGCATTTATGTGCATAATTCGAATTTGAACTACATGCACATGCTCTAATGCATATAAATTGGTTGAAAATTCAAATCTGTGTCCTTTGTTGCATGCTTAGGTCCCATGCAAGAAATGGGAATGAATGCCAAACACCCTGCCACCGTCACTCGGCCGCAAGCATTGAGATACCTGGTTTTTAAATTCTAGTAAATCCAAAACTCGTCTGAAATTCATGAAACTTGGCATGCTATCATGGAGCGGCATCAACATGCCGTGGTAATTTTTTTGTCCCATTTGGGGCAGGTTTGGGTATATGCTTCTCACAAACCAGAGCTTCTCACAACAAGCATGATGGTTTCGGTAGGGAACGTCCCACCTTTGGGGACGAAACGATATCCATTGCCTCTTATTGCTTTTAAATTTTTTCTCGTGTCAACATAGAACAACATGAATGTTGTGTCAATTTTTGGGATTTTTCGGGGTTCGTTTGGACATTTTTATGCATTAATTGAGTTTTCAATGCATTTATGTGCATAATTCAAATTTGAACTACATGCACATGCTCTAATGCATATAAATTGGTTGAAAGTTCAAATCTGTGTCCTTGGTTGCATGCTTAGGTCCCATGCAAGAAATGGGAATGAATGTCAAACACCCTGCCACCGTCACTCGGCCGCAAACATTGAGATACCTGGTTTTTAAATTCTAGTAAATCCAAAACTCGTCTGAAATTCATGAAACTTGGTATGCTATCATGGAGCGGCATCAACATGCCGTGGTAAATTTTTTGTCCCATTTGGGGTAGGTTTGGGTATAAGTTTCTCACAAACCAGAGCTTCTCACAACAAGCCTGATGGTTTCTGTAGGGAACATGCCACCTTTGGGGACGAAACGATATCCGCTGCCTCTTATTGCTTTCAAAAAATTTCTAGTGTCAACATAGAACAACAGGAGTGTTGTGTTAAATTTTGGAATTTTTTGGGGTTCGTTTGGACATTTTTTATACATTAACTGGGTTTTCTAGGCATTTTATGTGCATAATTCAAATTTGAACTACATGCACATGCTCCAGTGCATATAAATTGGTTGAAAAATCAAATCTTTGTCCTTGGGTGCATGCTTAGGTCCCATGCAAGAAATGGGAATGAATTTCAAACACCAGGGCACCGTTGATTGTCGGCAAAACATTGAGATACTTTTTTTAAAATTCTAGCAAATCCAAAACTCGTCTGAAATTCATGAAACTTGGCATGCTATCATGGAATGGCACCTGACATGCTGTGGTATTTTTCGTGTCCATTTTGAGAGAAGGCGCACTCGAATAACAGCCAACAAAGGCATTTTGAAACAAATAGCTGCCACTCTAACATCGCAAACGTTTGTATAACTCAAATCATGTGCGTTATGTTAACCATTCACGTGACGCCACGTGTCTTCATTTTAATGGCTATAGGAGGTGCCGTGCGGACAGCTGCTTGACTGAACGGGAGGTGTGCGAGCGCAGTCCGGTGTGCAGCCTGACCGAGAGGCGTGCAAGCTGTCCTCCAATGCGCAGGCTCACCGGGAAGCGTGCGAGCTGTACGCTGTGCAGGCTCACTGGGAAGCGAGACCTTTGACTTCCATGGTCGCCCGCCTTCCTCTCCATTAATGGCGCCCAAGCCGCTGCTTAATACGGGCGGCCTTACTGTTCGCCTCCCATTCCCCTCCCTTCCGCAAACCTCCACCAACGCCATAGCGCAGAACGATCATCTGCCACTAGTCTTCAAGTTTGGTGAAGTCGACTCCGAGCCAGAGGAGATAGAAAATAAGGAGGAATGGGGCCTCATGGACATGGCCCAGAACGAGCTGGCCGCGGCGGTTGCTGCCCCCGCTCCCGTCCCAGCTCCCATCCCCGCGCCCGCGCCAGCGACCATCCCCGTAGCATTGACGGGCTGGTCGCCGAGCACTATCGCAGAGCTAGAAGCCGCGGGTGTCAGCGAGGTCTCCGCTGACCCACGCGAGCTCATGTACATGCCAGCGCCAGCGCCCGTGACCGTTCCCGTGCGCGCCCCTCCACCCACCGCGACGCCGGTCCCCGTGCGTTTGGCTGCACCCACCGCGCCCGTGCCCGTGCGCGCACCCCCCCAGCGGCATGGGACGCCGCCGTCGACCGCTACCTCTCAGCGCTGCCAGCTACCGTCCTCCCGCGCCCCGCCCGTCGATCGCGCGATGACATGATGTTTGATTTACAAGTGAAGAACATTCTGTGCTGCATTGAAGACTTTAACAACGACGTCCCGGAGGACGACAACGACAACGACGGCGCGGCACGCCGCCTCCGCCGCCGCCGGAAATAGTTTTTTTTCTTGGGTTTAATACTATATCTCGATCATATGAATATAAATTCGCAGTATGACTGAATGAAAGATATGGTTTGAGCGAACTTGCGTTTTTCTCTCTTAATGTACAGACTTATCAAACGATTTTCTTTTGAAAAAAAGTCAATGGTTTTTAAATATAAAACACTCATCGCAAACGTTTTAGTTAGAACACCCGTATGCAAACCGACAACTTCCCCAGGAAGCCAAGGGAAAATGTGCCGAGCAGGATTTGTGCAGCTCTTGATCGCAAACGTTTTAGATAGAACACCCGTATGCAAAGTGAGAGAGGAATTTGTGCATCTCTTCAATGCAAACGGTTCTTTTGGATAACCTGTGTGCAACCAATTACAAACAATTTGGTAAGATTTGCATCTGTCATATTGGGTATGTTGCCATTTGTCAAACTGTAAAGATTGACATTTGTTGATCTAGTAACATTGCCATTTGTCAACCTTGTAACACAGCGATTTGTCAAAATATGAAGCTAAAAATCACTAGCAGTATCTAATTTTTGCAACTAAAATTCAGTAATTAAGCATAGATTTCATTCATAGATTAAGCAGTCGTTCTTTATACAAACAGTTCAACTCGACAGCTGAACCGACCAAACTTTTCACCAATTGACTAGACGATCGTTTTTCCTAGTTTAGAATGCATACAATTGTTTATTGAGGTGTGTGTGAATTATCTGTATAGTCACTTATGTAATTCTTCTGTAGACAGAGCAAATCACACGGCTTATTAGCAGCAATCGTCTGTGTTATTATTTGTCTTCGCACACATTTCTTATTACGGACCTGTCTGCCGCGTATCACACACATCTTGTTCAGTTGAACCATTTCTATTGTGTTGCCTAATCACACACAGTTCATCCTAGTGAACTGTATCCCGTATATCGCACAGGCCCTCATCTGGCTGCCCGTTTCTGTTGTTCTACATCATCGCAAATAGTTCTTCTGAATTAACCATTTGCCAATCATCGCACACGCAACTCCAATATGAACCGTGTTTGATGTCACCGCCATCGCAAACATTTTGCATCTTTTTTTACAGTTTTATTACATCATCGTTTGTGATTGATGCATCGCACACAGTTTCATCGAAGGGTCTCTAATTCGACTGTCGCGTTTGGACCATCCTGCAGTAGTGGCAACCTACAGGTACCAATCTGAGGTTTTGAGACAAAGATCGGATACAAGAGATGAACTAGGGTTTGGAGAGGAGATGGTGCTGGTGAAGATGTTGATGGAGATTGACCCCCTCTCGATGAGAGGATCATTGGTGATGATGATGGCTTAGATTTTCCCCTCCCGGAGGGAAGTTTCCCCGGCAGAATAGCTTCGTCGGAGCCCTAGATTGGTTCTGCCCAAGTTCCACCTCGATACGGCGGCGCTTTGTCCCGAAAGCTCTCTCTTAATTTTTTCCAGGTCAAAAGACATCATATAGCAGAAGATGGACACCGGAGGCCTGCCAGGGGGCCCACAAGCCAGGGGGCGCGCCCAGGCGGTAAGGCGCGCCCCCACCCTTGTGGCTACCTGGTGGGTCCCCTCTGGTATTTTCTTTGCCCAGTATTTTTTATATATTCCAAAATAATTCTCCGTAAAGGTTCAGGACTTTTGGAGTTGTGCAAAATAGGTCTCTCAGATTTGCACCCTTTTCGGTCCAGAATTCCAGCTGCCGGCATTCTTCCTCTTCATGTAAACCTTGTAAAATAAGAGAGAAAAGGCATAAGTATTGTACCATAATTTGTAATAACAACCCATAATGCAATAAATATCAATATAAAAGCATGATGCAAAATGGACGTATCAGCAGGGCCCCGCTCGCGGGAGCAGCCATGGAAGTCACGGGGGACGGAGCAGGGAAGGAGAATGAGCGTTGGTTGCGCGACCACCCTACCCGCAGGCCCACGCCCGCGGCACGACCCGCGAGTTCATGGTGTGGGCGGTGATGCCGCCGCGCACATGGATCCGGCTCCCACGGTCCCTGGCGGGGGAGATACCATCAAGGGGGCCCGTCGAGTTGTGGCTACAGCATGACGGCTGCTACAGCCAAGCCTCACAGGCGGAGATTGAGGTCATCTCCTCCGGCGATGTCTTCATGACCCGGGGATGGGGAGCGATCGCCCGTGCCTGCAACTCGGAGGGGGGGCACGCCCTCCACTTCAAGTATGATGGGGCGTTGACGCTCTTCTTCAAGGTCTTCGGAGAGGATGGCAAACGTCTGGAGTGCAACCCCAGGGGAGGCGACCGGGGCGGCGAACCCCCTGCCGGCCGGCGAAGCGGCGAGGCCCCTGGTGGTGAACTTGCCCTTGGCCTTGTCTGCGTTTCCTCCAGCAGCAGCGATGCTTCCTCGGGACCAAGCTCGAGCAGCTAAGACTACTACGAGCCGCCGCGTCGCCGCGCCCGGGCCTAGGAGGAGGATGCGACGCCAGAGCCTGCACCTCCTGAGCAACGGCCCTCATTGGTCTTTTCTTTTGCTTCACTCCCTGTATCAGAACCACGAAGGGCCCCGAGGGGGAGTGTAAGAACCACGGCACTTACGCCTTTATTTTAACGTTTTCGGCTCATGCTTTTGGTTATAATCGCGTTCCTCGTTTAGGCATTGGTCCCCTTTTTGATCTCATGGCAGTGTGTTGCTCTGCATCGGCGGGACCCAGTCCCCAGGTGGGCTTCAGCCGTCGCTGGTATGCCAGGTCGCGATGCCGTGTGCAAGGCCAGGAGGTGAGCAACCCAAGGTCCGGTAAGAGCCCCTGAGGTGCGATGCTCAGGAGGTCCCCCTTGGTGCTCAAGCGACTATCGAAAGATAAAAAAGGGGGGTCCCTTGCTCGAGTGAGGCCGTGAAAGGATGAAACGTTAGCGGCAGAGCTCATGCTAGTGTGCGCAGGATAACTTAGCTTGGCAAGGTTGCGTTCCATGGTGATTCCTTTGCCGCGGAGGCGAGCTTCCCTGGAGCTCCCGACCTTGTGCATGTCCCCTGTTCTGCAATGGATTAGAATAAGCCCCCGCTAGAGGCGCATGAGGGGATTGAAGCCTATCATATTCTAGGAAGCGGTCGAACGAATGCTAGCGCCGACGAATCATGCCCTTTTCCCTGTGTTCCCCCGCGAGGCTGTCGATTCCCCTCCCTTTGCTCATCATAATGCTCTACGTCCTCAGGACCTGGCCCTGGAGCGAAGCTCAGCCACCGCTAGTATGCTAGGTCACGATGCCGTGGTCAAGGCCAGGGGTGAGGGCTCGAGATCTAGTAGGAGCTCCTGAGGCGCGATGCTCAGGGGCCCCCTTTTTAACATGCAAGCGATTTGCACAAAAGAAGAATGGCTCGACTCGCGGAGGTGCTTAGTAAAGGCCATACCCGTCGTCACACGGAATTTAGGGCAACTTTTACTTAGCCTTTACAAAATGTCGAAGCTGGAGCATCATAATCGTGATGTCTTGTCTCCTGAGGCTCCTGCGGGTTAGTTAGTCATGAAACACAAGGGGCAACGCATGCTTGCTGGTCTGCTCATGGTCGTTTCGTGAGAAGACGAAGGCACTAAGGACCTGGTGAGGTGACGTACACGGGGCCGGCCCGTGAGCTAGAGCTCGGTCTCCTAGATTTATCAGTGCTGCAGGGACGGACCCGAGCACAGGCGCCGTGCCAGTAGCCCCCTCACGCGGGATGTTCAAGGGGAGAGCTGCCAATGCGCGGGGCTCGCAGAGGTAATTCCAGAGATGATTGATCGTTAGCGCAATGTTAACAACCATAATAGCTCAAGCAGGCATAACCGGTCCAGAATACATAAATCGAAATGACAAAGCTGCGAAGACGGGCCCCAGCAGCCTGAGGATGATGCAACCTGGGGGGCGCCCTCAGTTGAACAAACCAAAAAGTCACCTAGCACCATCGCTGTAGGAGAGTCGGGGTAGCTGAAGATGCGCACTGCAGAGGTCGCTCCTCACGAGCCGATCGGCTCCTGAGGCCCAGGAGGCTCTGGAGGTCCGGGGGGCTCGCGAGGGTCTGGCACCTCCTCCATCAAGATTGCCTGACACCTGGCCTCATGGGCTGCCAAAGCACCCTGCATGAAGCGCTAATGCGAGGCGGCCACGTCCAGCAGGCCGAAGGGCATGCGGATGTAGCTGCAGGGGTAGCCCCCACTCCGGCCGACGTGGGACGGCCAGAAGAGGTCCGATGAAGCGGCCATGTTGAGGCTTGGGATGTTGACGCAGACTCGCAGCTCACCGCCCATGTCAGGGGGCGGGGCTTGATACGTCTCCGTCGTATCTATAATTTTTGATTGTTTCATGTCAATATTCTACAACTTTCATATACTTTTGGCAACTTTTTATATTATTTTTGGGACTAACATATTGATCTAGTGCCCAGTGCCAGTTCCTGTTTGTTGCAAGGTTTTTTTGTTTCGCAGAATATCCATACCCAACAAAGTCCAAACACGATAAAAACTTACGAAGATTTTTTTGGAATAGATGTGATTTTTGGGAATTGGAATCAACGTGAGACGATGCCCGAGGGGCCCACAAGCCCTTGATGCGCGCCCCAGGGGGTAGGGCACGGCCAGGGGGCTTGTGGCCACCCCATAAGGACGTTGGTACCCTTCTTTCGCTGCAAGAAAGCTAATATCCGAATAAAAATCGTGTAAAAATTTCAGCCCAATCAGAGTTACGGATCTCTGGGAATGTAAGAAACGGTGAAAGGCCAGAATCTGGGAACTTAGAAACAGAAGGAAACAGAGAGAGAGAGAGAGAGAGAGAGAGAGAGAGAGAGAGATCCAATCTCGGAGGGGCTCCCGCCCCTCCGCCGCCATGGAGGCCAAGGACCAAAGGGGAAACCCTCCTCCCATCTGGGGGAGGCCAAGGAAGAAGAAGAAGGAGGGGGGCTCTCTCCCCCTCTGTCCCGGTGGCACTGGAATGCCGCTGGGGCAATCATCGTGTGACGGCGATCTACACCAACACCTCCGTCATCTTCCCCAACATTTTCATCACCTCCCCCCATCTATATTCACCAGTCCACTCTCCCGCAACCCGCTGTACCCTCTACTTGAACATGGTGCTTTATGCTTCATATTATTATCCAATGATGTGTTGCCATCCTATGATGTCTGAGTAGATCTTTGTTGTCCTATCAGGTAATTGGTGAATTGCTATGATTGGTTTAATTTGCTTGTGGTTATGTTGCTATCCTTTGGTGCCCATTATATGAGCGCGCGTGTGGATCACACCATAGGGTTAGTTTTATGTTGATAGGACTATGTATTGGAGGGCAAGGGTGATAACAGCTTCAGCCTAGCATAGAAATTGATGCATACGGGATTGAAGGGGGACCAATATATCTTAATGCTATAGTTGGGTTTTTACCTTAGTGAACGTTAGTAGTTGCGGATGCTTGCTAATAGTTTCAATCATAAGTGCATAGAATTCCAAGTAAGGGATGACATGCTAGCAGTGGCCTCTCCCACATAAAACTTGCTATCAGTCTAGTAACAAAGTCAATTGCTTAGGGACAATTTCGCAAATCCTTCCACCACTTTTCCACACTCATTAAACTAACTTAATTGTTTCTTTATCTAAACAGCCCCTATCTTTTATTTACGTGTTATTTACTATCTTGCAAACCTATCCTATCAGACCTACAAAGTACTTCTAGTTTCATACTTGTTCTAGGTAAAGCGAACGTTAAGCGTGCGTAGAGTTGTATCGGTGGTCGATAGAACTTGAGGGAATATTTGTTCTACCTTTAGCTCGTCGTTGGGTTTGACACTCTTAATTATTGAAAGAGGCTACAACTGATTCCCTATACTTGTGGGTTATCAAGACCTTTTTCTGGCGCCGTTGCTGGGGAGCAATAGCGTGGGGTGAATATTCTCATGTGTGCTTGTTTGCTTTATCACTAAGTAGATTTTATTTGCTGTTCTAAGTTGTTCTCTATCTTTAGTTATGGATATGGAACATGAAATACCAAAAAAATTAGGTGTACTTGCTACTCATGGAGATGGGGAACCTCCTAAAACCCTCGATGCTCGTTATGTGAAAAATATTAAACACTACTTTGATAATACTGAGAAAACCCCATTCAACTTGATAATGGGAGACACGTTGGATCAACGTGAATACTTTATGGATTATCTCTTGAATCAAAAAGGGAAACTCTTAAGGGATCAAATTCATATGTTGCATTGGTATGCTCAGAATTTATGCTTGAGATATGATTATACTTGTTGCTCTAGGATGAAGGCTCCACACCTTCCCTTTTCATGTAAATTTAATGATAATTAAACCTTGGCTTCATATGCTAATGGTATATATGATTACTATAATGTGGATCGAATAGAAGAATTCGTTGCTTTTAAGGGTGCTTATGAAATTGAATCTTTGTTTGAAAAGTGTGAAAATTATGATGATGTTGTTTACAGACCTGAAAATTATGCTATGAGAATTATGAATACAATGCCGATATTGATGCATTTATTGAGAAAGTCTCCGTTGTCCAAGAAGAGACTAATATTTTGCAGGAAACTATGGAAGAAGAAATTGCTAACACTATGAGCTCATTAGATGAAAAAGATGATGAGGAGAGCGAAGAACAAAAGGAGGAAGAGAGGATTAGCTACCCGTGCCCACGTTCTAATGACAGTAACTCTTCAACTCATACATTGTTTAATTTCCCTTCGTGCTTACCGAAGGATGATTGCTATGATAATTGCTATGATCCCGTTGATTCATTTGAAATATCCCTTTTTGATGAACTTGATGCTTGCTACGCTTGTGGCCATGATGCCAATATGAATGATGCTTATGGAGATGAACTTGCTATAGTTCCTTATGTTATGAAAGAAATTGTTGCTATTGCACCCACACATGATAGTCCTATTATCTTTTTGAATTCTCCCACTACACTATACCGGAGAAGTTTGCGCTTATTAAGGATTATATTGGTGGGTTGCGTTTTACTACTACACGTGATTATTTTGATGAATATAATATGCATGTGCTTGCTGCTCCTACTTGCAATTATTATGAGAGAGGAACTACATCTCCACCTCTCTATGTTTCCAACACGATAAAATTGCAAGAAACTGCTTATGCTATGTATTGGCCTTTACATGATGTGCATGAATTGTTCTTTTATGACATGCCGATGCATAGGAAGAGAGTTAGACTTTGACATTACATGATATATGTTGCTTTGTGCTCATTACTAAATTATAAATCATTGCTAATTAAAATTGGCTTTGATATACCTTGGGATCTGGGTGGATCGATTACTTGAGCACTTTATGCCTAGCTTAATGGCTTAAAGAAAGCACTGCCAGGGAGACAACCCGGAAGTTTTAGGAAGTCATTTTATTCTGTTGAGTGCTTTTATAAAGTTTAAAAACAAAAAATATCGAGGGGAACTTAAAACTTCACAAAAAGAAAAGTGAAAGTGAGAAAGATGAACACCGTTGAAGTGGGGGAGCTCCTTGAACTTTGTTCATGCCCATGGAAACTTTGCAAATCTTGAAATACAGAAAATTTTCAACAAAAATAATTATCCCCTTGTATAAATCCATTGTATTATAAAAATAATGTGCCAAGATTTGCCTTTAGGATGATTAGATTGCTTGTTTGGTATGTGCAGTGGAAAAACAGAAACTTTGGCTGTAGCGTGTGAATTTAGATTTTTTTACTGGAATGTCAAAAGTTTCTGAAATTTTTACACAGTAATTCTATGTAAATTTTTTATTTTGTCCTAATTTTTCAGAATTTTTTGAGTTACAGAAGTATATGTACCATCTACATCTTTACAGACTGTCCTGTTTTCACAGATTGGTGTTATAGTTTCGTTATTTGCTTATGTTTGAAATCTTGTTGAGCCTCCTTTGACTTGGGGTGATAGAATTGTGATAGCATACAGTGGTTAATGTTTGCTTATAATTATACTATAATGTTACGGCAGGACATGATGGGATTTAATGTTATATGTACTAACCGCTCTAATAAAAGTTCGGTTAAGTTTTGTGTGGATGAACTGTTCGAAGATCGAGGAGGTATTGATATGAGAAGAATGAGGAGAGGCAAGAGCTCAAGCTTGGGGATTCCCAAGGCACCCCATGTAAATATCCAAGGAGACTCAAGCGTCTAAGCTTGGGGATGCCCCGGAAGGCGTCCCATCTTTATTCGACAATTATCGGTATGTCTTGGTTTTTGTTTTGTTCACATGATATGCGTAAATTCTTGGAGCGTCGTGTGCCTTTTACTTTTAATAAATGCACCATGCTGGTATGAGATAGTCCTTGGTTGATTTATAGAATGCTCTATGCACTTCACTTATGTCTTTTGAGTATGGCTTTATAGAATGCTTCATGTGCTTCACTTATATCATTTGAAGTTTTGATTGCCTGTTTCTCTACACATAGAAAACCGCCATTTGTAGAATGCTCTTTTGCTTCACTTATATTTGTTAGAGCATGGGCAAATATTTTGTAGAAAGAATTAAACTCTCATGCTTCACCTATATCTATTTAGAGAGTCAACAGGAGTTGGTCATTCACATGGTTAGTCATAAAATCCTACATAAAACTTGTAGATCACTGAATATGATATGTTTGATTCCTTGCAATAGTTTTGCGATATAAAGATGGTGATATTAGAGTCATGCTAGTGAGAAATTGTCGATTGGTAGAAATACTTGTGTTAAAGTTTGTGATTCCCGAAGCATGCACTTATGGTGAACCGTTATGTGATGAAGTCGAAGCATGATTTATTTTTTGATTGTCTTCCTTATGAGTGGCGGTCGGGGACGAGCGATGGTATTTTCCTACCAATCTATCCCCCTAGGGGCATGCGTATTAGTACTTTGCTTCAATGTCTAATAGACTTTTGCAATAAGTATGTGAGTTCTTTATGACTAATGTTGAGTCCATGGATTATACACACTCTCACCCTTCCATCATTGCTAGCCTCTTCGGTACCGTGCATTGCCCTTTCTCACCTCAAGAGTCGGTGCAAACTTCACCGGTGCATCCAAACCCCGTGATATGATATGCTATATCACACATAAGCCTCATTATATCTTCCTCAAAACAGCCACCATACCTACCTATTAAGGCATTTCCATAGCCATTCCGAGATATATTGCCATGCAACTGCCATCATTATCATATACATGACTTGAGCATTCATTGTCATATTGCTTTGCATGATCGTAAGATAGCTAGCATGATATTTCCATGGCTTGTCCGTTTTTTGATATCTTTGCTACGCTAGATCATTGCACTTCCTGGTACACTGCCAGAGGCATTCATATAGAGTCATATTTTGTTCTAGTATCGAGTTGTAATATTGAGTTGTAAGTAAATAAAAGTGTGATGATCATCATTATTAGAGCATTACCCCAGTAAGGAAAGGATGATGGAGACTATGATTCCCCCACAAGTCGGGATGAGACTCCGGACAAAAAAAATAATAAAAAAATAAAAAAGAGAGGCCAAAAAAGAGAGCAAAAAAAAAACAAATGAGAGAAAAAGAGAGAAGGGGCAATGCTACCATCCTTTTACCACACTTGTGCTTCAGAGTAGCACCACGTTCTTCATATAGAGAGTCTCTTGAGTTATCACTTTCATATACTAGTGGGAATTTTCATTATAGAACTTGGCTTGTATATTCCGATGATGGGCTTCCTCAAATGCCCGAGGTCTTCATGAGCAAGTAAGTTGGATGCACACCCACTTAGTTTTCAGTTTGAGCTTTCATACACTTATAGCTCTAGTGCATCCGTTGCATGGCAATCCCTACTCACTTGCATTGACATCAATTGATGGGCATCTCCATAGCCCATTGATTAGCCGCGTCGATGTGAGACTTTCTCCTTTTTTGTCTTCTCCACACAACCTCCATCATCATATTCTATGCCACCTATAGAGCTATATCCATGGCTCACGCTCATGTATTGCGTGAAAGTTGAAAAAGCTTAAGAACATTAAAAGTATGAAACAATTGCTTGGCTTGTCATCGGGGTTGTGCATGACGAAATACTTTGTGTGATGAAGATGGAGCATAGCCAGACTATATGATTTTGTAGGGATAACTTTCTTTTAGCCATGATATTTTGAGAAGACATGATTGCTTTATTAGTATGCTTGAAGTATTATTGTCTTTATGTCAAAGTATAGACTATTGCCTTGAATCACTCGTGTCTTAATATTCATGCCATGATTAGATTATATGATCAAGATTATGCTAGGTAGCATTCCACATCAAAAATTATCTTTTTTTATCATTTACCTACTCGAGGACGAGCAGGAATTAAGCTTGGGGATGCTGATACGTCCCCGTTGTATCTATAATTTTTGATTGTTTCATGCCAATATTCTACAACTTTCATATACTTTTGGCAACTTTTTATATTATTTTTGGGACTAACATATTGATCCAGTGCCCAGTGCTAGTTCCTGTTTGTTGCATGTTTTTTTGTTTCACAGAATATCCATACCAAACACGATAAAAACTTACGGAGATTTTTTTGGAATATATGTGATTTTCGGGAATTGGAATCAACGTGAGATGATGCCCGAGGGGCCCACAAGCCCTTGAGGCGCGCCCCAGGGGGTAGGGCGTGGCCAGGGGGCTTGTAGCCACCCCGTAAGGTGGTTGGTGCCCTTCTTCCGCCGCAAAAAAGTTAATATCCTGATAAAAATTGTGTTAAAATTTCAGCCCAATCGGAGTTACGGATGTACGGGAATTTAGGAAACGGTGAAAGGCCAGAATCTGGGAACGCAGAAACAGAAGGAAACAGAGAGAGAGAGATCCAATCTCGGAGGGGCTCCCGCCCCTCCGCCGCCATGGAGGCCAAGGACCAGAGGGGAAACCCTCCTCCCATCTAGGGGGATGCCAAGGAAGAAGAAGAAGGAGGGGGGGGGGCTCTCTCCCCCTCTCTCCCGGTGGCGCCGGAACACCGCTGGGGCAATCATCGTGTGACGGCGATCTACACCAACACCTCCATCATCTTCCCCAACATCTTCATCACCTCCCCCCATTTATATTCAGCGGTCCACTCTCCCGCAACCCGTTGTACCCTCTACTTGAACATGGTGCTTTATGCTTCATATTATTATTCAAAGATGTGTTGCCATCCTATGATGTCTGAGTGATTCTTTGTTGTCCTATCGGGTAATTGGTGAATTGCTATGATTAGTTTAATTTGCTTGTGGTTATGTTGCTGTCCTTTGGTGCCCATCATATGAGCACGTGTGTGGATCACACCATAGGGTTAGTTGTATGTTGATAGGACTATGTATTGGAGGGCAAGGGTGATAGCAGCTTCAGCCTAGCATAGAAATTGATGCATACGGGATTGAAGGGGGACCGATATATCTTAATGCTATGGTTGGGTTTTTACCTTAATGGACATTAGTAGTTGCGGATGCTTGCTAATAGTTTCAACCATAAGTGCATAGAATTCCAAGTAAGGGATGACATGCTAGCAGTGGCCTCTCCCACATAAAACATGCTATCGGTCTAGTAACGAAGTCAATTGCTTAGGGACAATTTCACAAATCCTTCCACCACTTTTCCACACTCATTAAACTAACTTAATTGTTTCTTTATTAAACAGCCCCTATCTTTTATTTACGTGTTCTTTATTATCTTGCAAACCTATCCTATCACACCTACAAAGTACTTCTAGTTTCATACTTGTTCTAGGTAAATCGAACATTAAGCGTGTGTAGAGTTGTATCGGTGGTCGATAGAACTTGAGGGAATATTTGTTCTACCTTTAGCTCGTCGTTGGGTTCGACACTCTTACTTATCGAAAGAGGCTACAACTGATCCCCTATACTTGTGGGTTATCAAGGCTGCACCCGGTGGCGCGGAGCGACGCTCGCCACGCATGGCTCGTGCCTCCTGAAGCTGTTCGATTGCCTTGGTGATGAATTCTTGCGCGTCTGGCGCCTCGCGCCTTGTGCCTTTCTCATGGAGGTGCGCGTTAAAGGACGCCTCCATGTGGTGCCCGAACACCTCCCTTGTCACGCTGGTCAAGTCAGGGGCCCTCTAGATGAGAGCCCCCGAGCCCGTCCTGAGGGGGGCGCCGGGCGTGCCTCCCTATGAGAGAGGGAAGGACGCCTTAGCAGAGGGCGCGGGGCCTGAGGTACGATCGCCAGGCGCCCCAGCCTCCTGACGGCCCTTGGGGAGGAGCTGCTTCTTCTTCTTGGGGATGGCCTAAGGAGGCAGGGCGGCTCCTTCGTCGTCAGAGTTCTCGACCGCAGCGGCCTGGTAAGCGCGCTCGAGGGAGCACACCGCATCCATTTCGTTGCAGGCGACCGTGATGATGCCGCCACTTCCTGGCATCTTGAGGACGTTGTAGCCGTGGTGAGTTCCCGCCATGAACTTGGCGAGGGCCGGATACCCGAGGATGGCATTGTACGGGAGGCCGATGTGGGCGACGTCGAAGTCGATGAGCTCAGTGTGGTAGTTGCTGTGGTTGCCAAATGTGACCGCGAGGCGCACCTGCCCCAGGGGAACGGTGGAGCCATTGGTGACTCCTGAGAAAGGCTTGGTTGGAAGGAGCTGATCATAGGGCACTTGGAGCGTCTCGAACGTCTTGACGAAGAGAACGTTGAGCCCCACGCCACCATCGATGAGGGTCTTGGTGACGAGGACGTTGCTGATGGTGGGCGTGCAGAGCATCGAAAGCGCGCCAGCGGCGGCTGAGCACTTGAGTTGGTCCATGGAGTCAAAGGTGATGGCGTGCTTGGACCACCTAAGGGGACGTGACGCCTCAAGCTTGGGGAGGGCCGCGTTCACCTCGTGAGCGAACTGCTTGAATACGCAATGGGAGGCGTGAGCCTGAGCACCACCTAGGATGCAGGCGATCGCGCGAGGCTCTTGGAAGCCCCTAGCCCCATTGTCTTGCCGGTTGTCGTCGTTTCTCCTTGGCGGTGGTGGCAGCGGAGGGAGGCCGGCGTTGCCTTGAGGACGGCCCTCACGAGGCTGATAGCGCCAGGGGCCGTCACGAGGCTGGTCTTGCCAGCGGTCCTCGTGGGGTTGGTTGCGCCAGTCCTAGTGGGGGTCGCGGTTGTCCCAGCGGCCTCCACCGCGGCCTCCTCCACGGCTGTAGCCGCGGTCGTTGCACTCGGGGTGGTGGCCGAGGCGCCTGTCTCGGATTGCCCTGAGCTCTTGGCAGTCGTTGGTGTTGTGGCTGTGGACGTTGTAGAAGACGCAGAACGGGAGGTTGCCCCTGGAGGATTCGCCGTGGTCATAGCCGCGCTTCATCTTAGGTTCAGCCGCAAGCACAGCAGGGCCCTTGCGCTTTGCCTCCTTAGCCTTGGCCTTCTTGTCTTCAAGGTCGGCCTCCAGAAGCTCCAGGAGGGAGAGGCGACCTTCCTCTGCCCTTGCGCACCTACTCGCTATGTTGAACATCTCCAGGGCCGAACACAAGTCCTCGTGGATGGCGAGCTCCTCCATCTTGACATCCCGGACGCCATCAGAGAACGCCGAAATGATGGCCTCGTCCGACACCTTTGGGATCTTGAGGCGAACATTCGTGATGCACTGTATGTACTTGTGCAAGGTCTTGGCCGGCTGTTGCTTCACACATCACACGTCACCTGCTGCAGGAGCGCGGTCACGAGTGCCCTGGAAGTTGGCGACGAAGTGCTCGCGAAGCTCATCCCAGTAGGAGATCGACCCCACCGGGAGGTTTAGGAGCCAAGAACGCGCGCCGTCCTTGAGGGCCATGGGGAACCAGTTCACCATGACCTTGTCGTTGCCGTTCGCTGCTTCGATGCTCAGCTCGTAGAGATGGAGGAATTCCGCGGGGTCGGGAGTGCCGTCATAGCGTGGAGGCAGATCCGGCTTGAACTCGCCAGGCCAGACGACACGGCGCAGCTCCGGGGTGAAAGCATGGCAGCCTGCCGCGCTCACAGCTACGGGCCGCATGGGTGGAGCTTGGTCTTAACGCCCGCGCGCCGCGACCTCCGGCGGCGCCCGGTCTTGGTGCTGGCGCTGCGGCGCCGGGAGCATGCGCGCATCGGCCATCGGCCGCTGCACCACCTGGCAGCTTGCTTCATCTCCTGCCGGCGCCCCGTGCCGCGGGTCATGCGGGGGCACATTGTGCCTGGGCACCGGGTCTGCGTCGCGCCGATGAGGAGGAGGAGGCGCACTGTGAGCCACATCGCCCGCCTGGGATGGCGGGGGAGGCAGCGAGCGGGTCGGCGCAGGGGCGTCACCGGCAGCGTTGACAAGCTCAGCGATGCGGCCGAGCCAGTCACTGGTACGCGTCGGTGCTATACAAACGGTTTTTAACCCCTTTCCGCGACGACATTTGGAACCGTCGCCAAGTGAGTGTGGGCGATAGGGGGATCCTTCCCACATGACCCAGAAACCGTCGGGGATAGGCCCTCCTGGGACACAGGCTGGGGCAAAATGAGCTCGTGTGCGATCGGGCGAGGCATCGAAACCCAATCATTTCCTTTCGTATGTACATCCCACACGGTGAATCCCAGAAAAACATTTCCGTTCATATGTATATCACACACAGTCAATCCAAGGAATACGTTTCCGTTCTTATGTACATCCCACACAGTCAATCCAGGGAAAACGTTTTCGTTCGTATGTATATCCCACACAGTCAATCCAAGGAAAACGTTTCCGTTCGAATGTACATCCCACACAGTCAATCCAGGGAAAACGTTTTCGTTCGTATGTACATCCCACACAGTCAATCCAGGGAAAATGTTTCCGTTCGTATGTACATCCCACACAGGTTTATTTATAGGCTCGTGTGTGATAGGTGTAACTATCACACACGCTCTGCCTTGGTTAACCGTTTGCTTTTATCAACTACATCACACACGATTTGATGAAGAAAACTATGTGGCATTGGGCTATCCATCACAAGCGCTTTTACTGCTAGAACCGTTTGCAAAGTTCCATGACACATTTAGCAGGCTTATTAGTTTACAATTAATAATTCCAATATTACGCAAATTCACATTTCATATCGAACAGCTGTTTGCCAATTTCATATCAGGCACATAAATATATTTTAACATCACAGTACGATAGCTACCTGAAAACAGCACAATACAACATATAGCTAGTTCAACTTCATAAGAACAATATTAGAACAATATATTCATTTCCCTAATCGAGATCATCCAGGCTCGTCTTATCCACCTCTGCTTTCAGTTCAGTAAGAACCTGTTTTGCACTGGCCAACTGGGAAAGTGCCTCCTCCTTCGCCAACACCATCTTAGCAAAGTCTGATTTAAAAAATCTGAGCTCATTCTCCACCTTCCTCTTTTTATCCCGCATCTTCAAATATTCTTCAGCGTTGACAACACTTTCTCTAAGCCTACCTCTGTTCTCTTCCTCATACATGCTCCAGAGCTTTGCTAGGCACATCTTCAAAGACTATGGCCACTCTTGATTAACCCATTCCAAGTAAGAACACTTCCGTTCATCCTATAATATTTAAAACTAGATCAGTAACAATTGCTAGGGAAATGGGTTTATAGCAACATAGAAAATTGCCAATGCTTATTTTGAAAAACTGAAGAAACATGTTAATTATGACATATCTTCTAAAAAAGATCAATGTGCAAATGAATTAATTGCTACTGAGACAACAACCAAATTCTGAAACATCAGAAGCCATAATTAACTACAACAACGCTACAAGTTCTTACTCATGTACAATAAATAACAAAGTGGACATTTTATGAGGAAGGTAAATATAACTGCAACAGCATAGCGACAGTGTTTGGATGACAGCAAATTGATACTAACAGGTGTGTACATGCACAAATTTAGTAACATAGAACTAATAGCACTAAGGTCGTCCACTATGTATGCCAAAACTAGTGTAAAGACAACTATTGCTACAACTCGCACCGGTGCCCTGCACTGGCGAGACGATGCAGCGGAAAAAATCAGGGACCCGGACTCCGGAGCACCTAGTTGCTCCGATGCCCAGTTCCTTCGTGCCATAAAGATTTAGTATTTTACTGCTTGGCTGCTCGGATGTGTGGACCAAAGTTGGCTGCACAAACTGCTGAAGTGGTGCCAAATAATTTTCTAATGGCACCGCTGATGAGATGGCAACAATTTTAGATACTAGGTACAAACTGTGACACTGTCTTAGGATGCGTTTGGTTGAAGGTGTGGTATGAATGGGTTGGGACCGTGACAGTGTCTGAATCACATCTAACAAATGATTTGTAACAACAAAAGAGGGTCTAACCTTCTCTGCACATGCCAGAAACTTCCTCCCACTGTCCACAGATTCAAACGCAACTAGCTTCACGCATGGAGATTGATGGTGACAACGAGCAAATAGATCTTCAGCCACCCCGCTCCATTCGTTGCCATTGATGGTCCTAGGGAGCTACAAGAGGAAGAAATGACTCAAATCGACCACCGGGTAAAAATCCTTCATTCCAAGTCGTAGCCCGAGAGAGAGAAGAGAGGCATACCCGAGTGGTGAAGGAGTCATCATCGGAGGAGGAACCGCTGGAGAGGTCTTTGAAGAAGACCATGGTGACCCCGGCGATAGGATGCGAGACGGCGAGAGCGAGGAAGCAAGTGAGGAAGCGGCTATAGCTTAGGAAGGAAGGAAGGAAGGAAGGAAGGAAGGAGGAAACAGGGGAAATGTGACTTGTGGTCAGGGAGAAAAGGGGGTGGGGAAGGTGGCGGGGGTAGATATTTTGGCGGTAGGCCAAAATTTTGGAAATGTGGAGGGAAACTTTGCGCGCGGTGCCACCGGACACCATTCACTTTGAACGATTGTGTGCATCGCAAATGATTCTTCTGCTTTACACGCATGGGATGAGTTTGATAATTCAAATTTTGGTGGAAATTTCCCCGGGTACGTCATTGCATAATTTAACATCGTTGCTAATTTGGGCACACAAAAAAGCGTACAGCAGACAGACCACACTTACTGAATCAAGCAATTTTAGTAATTAAACAGAGCCAATTGACCTACACATTGCTCTAACAAAAGACCAGCATTAAAAACAAAGCCTAAGTACGCATAATTTTAACAAATCCGCCACCGCGCCAGCCTATGCATCGCCGGTGTGAGATGAGACGTCGATGACTTATCCTGGCGACATGCCGCCGTTGGTGGACTCCGCGTCCCCCCTGCTGAAGTCGACCGCGTCCTCATCCTCGTCCTCGTCCTCGTCCTCGGCACCGCCCTCAAGGTTGTAGTACTCATAGTAGTGGCTGCGCCAGAGCTCGCGTTGGTACTCCACCGCCGATTCCTCGACGGACAGACTCTTCTCTACCTCGACCTCGGCCACGCGCAACTCCTCCTCCCGGCGCTCCTCGATCTCCGCCGCCTCCTGCATCTCTAGCTCCCGCTCGGCGACCTTATGAGGAAGCAGGTGCTCCATGGCCACCGCCACCTATTCGGACATGGGTTGCATGCTGGATTCCGAGGTGGCCTGGAATATCTTGGCATGGATGGCCTCGACCCGGGCCAGGGCGACATCGGCGGCACGGACGGCAGCTCGAGCGCTCTCGGCATTTGCAGCCGCCGTCGCAGCAGCAGCTGCAGCCGTCTCAGCTACTGCAGCTGCCCTGTCGGCTGCCGGCGACGCCCTCTCAGCGGAAGCGGCCGCACTCAATGCGGATGCGGCGGCGCTCTCGGCGCAGGCGGCGGCGCTCGGGGGGGACGCGGCCATCGTACGGGCCTTCACTAAGCGTTTCCACGCCGTCATCTTTGTAAGAAGGGGGTGCGGGAATGGGGATCAGGATTCGTGGATTCGGGGGTTGCCGGCATTGGAGCAGACGAGCCGGCGAAGCTTAAGGAGAAAGACTTAAATAGACCCAGAAATTTTCATCGCAAACGGTTCCTACAAAACAACTGTGTGTGATGTTGTAGATATTTTTTATTAGCTGTGAAAAACAAATTTGGAGTAAAGTGGCAATGGATGGTGTTTTAAATGTACGAGAAAATTTGTAGTACTAATACAACTGTCATGTCAAATTTTGGAAAATTTCAGGGGTCATTTGACCTTTTAAGACATTTAAGTGATTTTCTAGCCATTTAATGACCGTAATTGAAATTTGAACTACATGTACATGCAACAGCTAACCATACCGGTTTGAAAAGTCATATTTTGTGTACTTGTGTGCGATTTAATTCCATGTGCAGTAAATTGGAAGGAATTTTCAAACATATTGGTCTAATGGCTATGACACAATTAAGCATGGAGTGCCATGGCATTTAAATTCCAAAAAATTAAAAAAATATCAGAAACACATGAAACCTTGGTTGATGTAATGTCATGCCACCAAGATGATGTGGTAAAAATTTGGCATGTTTGACGAAAGTTTGGACACACACCCCTCACAAACCGGAGCAACTCACTAGAAGGCTCGTGGTTCTGAGAGGGAACAATGCATGTTTGATGACGAACGGGAGATAGCTTCCTCTTACGGCCTTCAAATTTTTTCTACGTGTAACGTGCACTAATACAACTGTCGTGTCAAATTTTGGAAAATTCAGGGGTCATTTGACCTTTTGAAGACATTTAAGTGATTTTCTAGCCATTTAATGAGCGTAATTCAAATTAGAATTAGATGTACATGCAACGGCTAACCATAACGGTTTGAAAAATCATATTTGTGTACTTGTGTGCAATTTAATTCCATGTGCAGTAAATTGGAAGGAATTTTCAAATATATTGGTCTAACGGCTATGACACAATTGAGCATGGTGTGCCATGGCATTTAAATTACAAAATATTAAAAAAAAAATCAGAAACACATGAAACCTTGGTTGATGTAATGTCATGCCACCAACATGATGTGGTAAAAATTTTGGCATGTTTGACGAAAGTTTGGACACACACCCCTCATGTCGGTGTACTAAGTATTGGGCCACTAGTACCCCGTACTGGTGCACGGGCAGTTGTAGCCATCCTCGTGGCAAGGCTTGCCGGGAACAATTCGAGGTCGGTTCAAGCCACCAAAGAAATCATCAAGTCAGAAATCTGAGGATCAGCAGATAAGAAGAGCTGGAATCCGAAGGCCAGCTTCCCCGGCAAGATCATGCCGGGGTGGCCTCCGGAGCCCGGCAAGGATTGGCGCCCGGCAAGGCTTGGCGCCCGGCAAGTTTCGGCGCCTGGCGAGATTCTGCCACTGTGCCACCGCTCCAGCACAGCGACAAAGCCTGACATTCTGGGTCCTTCTCTGGATGCGTGGCAACGCGCCAGTGGAGGAGAGCTTAAGCGGTGCTAATGGGATGGCCCCTTTTTCCATCCCCAAGAAAGTGAGGACACCTAAACGGACAGCTCACGGTGCATTAAATGCGTTTGTCCTAATCCGTCAGGGGTTAGGTATGATACCCTGTAGCTACTTTACACCTCAATGTATGTACATTTTGCCACTGTGGAGACCCCTTTGAGCATATAAAAGGAGGCCCAAGGCAACTGCTACAGAGGAGGAGAACTTCTGGCCCATTCTGCATGCGTAGCTGCTCTTTGAACGTACTGTTCATAGCGCGAGCTCCTGAAGGCTGGGCTCAAGAACATTAATAAGAACACAAAGCTAGGAAGAAATAGAATTCTCCGACAGATGCATCAACCACGACCTGACGTTGGGTTTGAGCACCAACGGGAAGTAGTTGGCAAGTATTTTGTCATCTCGGCCCCCGGCAGCCTGCACCGCAATGGTGTAGATGCTCAAGAACTCCGAGGGATGGGTCTTACCGTCATATTTCTCCGGGACCTCCGGCTTGAAGGTTCGGGAATTGGGCCACCGGACTTGCCGCAGCTCACGGGTAAACGCTGGAGTCCCTACCTCATAAGGCAAGTCACCTACGTCCCCTGGCGCAGGCTCGTCGACAGCCGACCCCGTGCGCTTATCAGACTGATAGTGTGCTTCCCGTCGCCGCTCGATGGTAGTTCGAGCGTCCTCCTTGCCTCGTTCCTGGAGAACTTGACGCTGATCGCGGCGCATCCGTGGATCGGATGACGCCGTGGAAACTTCTTCATGGCGGTCGACTTGCTACGTTGTCGGCCGCCGCTGGTGCCGCGGAGGGGAGTGCACTGTGGTTGCACCACCTCCGGTTTTCTCTACATCGGCTCGCGCCGGATCGATGGGCCTCCGCTGCGAGGGCCCTGCCTCTTGCGGTCCATCCTTGTTGGCGTAGCCGATAAGGCTCTGGATAGTAGCTCGCCACTCCTCCATCTTCTGTGGGGCAGGAGGAAAATCGAGGAGCAGATGCGCACGTGCCAAGGCTTCCGCTGGCGTAGGCGGCGGCGACAGGTGCGAGGTACATGAGGTGCTCTGACTCCTAACCATATTAGAAGGAGCACCACCACGGTCACGCGACCGCGCGCCACCTCCGCCAGCAGCTCGGTGTGCATGCTGGTCCTGCGCATCTTGGGATCGATGCACATAAACCTTTTCATGGGGACACCCTCAACCACCAGCGCGATGACGTCGCTCATCATGCACGACCTGGGTAGGTCGTGAGGCTTGCGCCGGCGCGGGAGCTCCAGCAGGCGCCCTCCGATCTCTGGAGTTCGTTGTGCCACACGTAGGCAACACAGCGCCATCTCTAGATCCAGCGGCGTGCAGGTTACCACTGCCACTGCGAACGATGCTGCTCGCCTGGCTCGGATCACCAGAACGCCGTGGGGGTTCTAGTCCTCTTCCTTCTGCACCCACGCCATCGCCCGTACGCGAAGGTGTAGACAAAACGGACATGGATGGTTGCGCCGTCGCAGCGCTCTTCTTCTTGGGCGGCATGATGATGAAGAAACTGAGGCGCCGATCACTAGATCAGGTTCACGCAACCTTCAATCCCCCTACCTGGCGCGCCAAAGATGTTGGGGTACGACACCTATGGGATACCGAGAGACCCCTTTACGATTCGGCGGGGGGAGAGGTATACGCAAAGAGCAGAACCAATGATAGACGCGGGAAGTTTTTACCCAGGTTCGGGCCGCTAATCAGCGTAAAACCCTACTCCTGCTTTGTGTTCTTATTAATGGTCTTGAGCCCAGCCTTCAGGAGCGCTCGCTATGAACAGTACGTTCAAAGAGCAGCTACGCATGCAGAATGGGCCAGAAGTTCTCCTCCTCTGTAGCAGTTGCCTTGGGCCTCCTTTTATATGCTCAAAGGGGTCTCCACAGTGCAAAATGTACATACATTGAGGTGTAAAGTAGCTACAGGGTATCATACCTAACCCCTGACGGATTAGGACAGACGCATTTAATGCACCGTGAGGTGTCCGTTTAGGTGTCCTCACTTTCTTGGGGATGGAAAAAGGGGCCATCCCATCAGCACCGCTTAAGCTCTCCTCCACTGGCGTGTTGCCACGCATCTAGAGAAGGATCCAGAATGTCAGGCTTTGTCACTGTGCTGGAGCGGTGGCACAGTGGCAGAATCTCACCAGGCGCCGAAACTTGCCGGGCACCAAGCCTTGCCGGGCGCCAAGCCTTGCCGGGCTCCGCAGGCCACCCCGGCAAGATCTTGCCGGGGAAGCTGGCCTTCGGATTCCAGCTCTTCTTATCTGCTGATCCTCAGATTTCTGACTTGATGATTTCTTTGGTGGCTTGAACCGACCTCGAACTATTCCCGGCAAGCCTTGCCGCGAGGATGGCTACAACTGCCCGTGCACCAGTACGGGGTACTAGTGGCCCAATACTTAGTACACCGACAGGAGCCCCCGGGCCTAGGCCATACACGAGTCCGAGGCGTTGTTGGGCCACGCTTTACGCTTTGGCCGACAAGTGCGCTCGAGCTGAAGAGGGGAGGAAACTCCCTGGCGAGGCTGTTGGTGCGGCGGGCGAGTCCGAAGAAGACGATGCCGCGGCCCCGTTAAGGAAAGGCCGGCGGCGGAACAGGAAGCGCGGAGGCAAGGCCGTGCTTGCTATCGAGGAATCCGACAACCCTGGCGCTGCCAAGAAGGCCAAGGTTGGTGACCCCGGCAAGGATCTTGCCGGGTGTCCTTCCTGTCAGGCCTTGGCGGCTGCCGACAAGTCGGAAAACTCCGGCAAGAAGTCTTGCAAGATCCATCGCACCAAGGGCCACGATCTCCAGAACTGCCGGCAAGTTGAGCAGCTTGCCGAGAAGCAGAGGGCCAAATACGAGAGGCGAGATAAAGATGGTGCTGATGGGTCCGGCAAGAAGCGCGGTGGCCGAGGGGGTCGCTGCGGCAAGGCCAAGCAGCAAAAGGATAGGCCCGCTCGAGGCCGGGACAAAGAAGAGGATGATGATGAAGAAGATGATGAATCCAGTGAGCAAGAATTCCAGAAGGCTACAGAGGCCATGTGTATCGATGGGGGTGCCTCGTTGCATTCTTCCCACCGCCAACTCAAACAGTGGGTGCGGGAGGTCAATGCGGCAGAGCCATCCCCAGATGCATGTAGGCCCCTGAAGTGGTCCAGCACGCCTATCATTTTCGACGCCGAGGATCACCCTGATCGCACAACTGCGGTCGGGTGCTTGCCATTGTTGGTCTCGCCAACGATTCGCAACCTCAAGGTGACAAAAATGTTAGTTGATGGCGGGGCCGGCCTAAACTTGATCTCACCGGATGTGCTTAAAAAGCTCCAAATTCCCGACAAGGACCTCGAGGAAATGGGCATGTTTCAAGGGGTCAGTCCGGGAAGAACTCAGCCTAAGGGCAAGATTACGCTGCCGGTGACATTTGGCAGCGTGCTCAACTTCAGGACCGAGAAGGTGGTGTTTGATGTTGCCAAGATCCCCATGTCATATAATGGGATCCTTGGTCGGCCAGCGCTGGCTAAGTTCATGGCGGCATTACACTACGCGTACAACGTTCTGAAGATGCCTGGGCCGTTGGGCGTCATCACTATCCATTCCGATAAGAAGGATGCGCTCATCTATGCCGACCAACTTTACCGGGAAGCAGTCGCAACACCTGCCATCAAGGCACCTGCTCCTGCCGCTGGAACTCCCGGGGGGAAGAAGAAGACCGGCAAGAACTTTGGCACGAACTCCGGCAAGCGCACCTCCTCGGAGTGCTGCGCTTCCGTCGAGGACGTACCAGAGTGTTCCACCAGCAAGAACAAGAAATCCAAGGCTGCTCCGCCAGAGACCAAGAAGGTGCCCATCAGAGAGGACGGAACGGGGGGAACTTTCACCATAAGTTCCACCCTAGATGACAAATAGGAAAGCGCGCTCGTTGCTTTCCTGCGGGCGAATGTCGACTTGTTTGCATGGCAACGGTCTGACATCCCCGGTGTTCCCAGGAAGGTAATTGAGCACCACCTTGCTGTCTGTCCTCATGCGCGGCCCGTCAAGCAGAAGGTCAGGAAGCAAGCCTTGGAACGGCAAGAATTCATTGCTGAAGAAATCAGAAAGCTGGAGGCGGCAGGACTGGTCAAAGGAATGCTTCATCCAACCTGGTTGTAGTGCGGAAAGCGAATGGGAAATGGAGGCTTTGTATCGATTATACAGATATCAATAAAGCTTGTCCAAAAGATCCCTTTCCCTTGCCGCGCATCGACCAGATTGTGGATGCCACCGCTGGTTGTGATCTGCTGTCCTTCGTTGATGCCTATTCAGGGTATCATCAGATTTTTATAGCAAAAGAAGATGAAGAGAAGACCGCCTTTATCACCCCATGTGGTACGTATTGTTTCATACGAATGCCTTTTGGGTTGAAAAGTGCCGGTTCGACATTTGCCAGAGCAATCCAAATTGGTTTTGAGCCTCAACTCCATAGAAATATGGAGGCGTATATGGATGACATAGTGGTCAAAACCAAAGACAAAGCCACACTCATTCAAGATTTAGAAGAAACATTTGCAAACTTGCGCAAGATCAACTTGAAGCTCAATCCTGAGAAGTGCGTGTTCGGTGTTCCTTCCGGCAAGCTCCTCGGATTTTTTGTATCTTGCCGGGGAATCGAAGCGAACCCCGACAAGATCAAAGCTATTGAGCAAATTTAAGCGCCGAGACGCGTCAAAGATGTGCGTCGTCTTGCCGGCTGTGTTGCTGCTCTAAGCAGGTTTATTTCCAAATCTGCTGAGCGCGCCCTACCCTTCTTCAAAATTTTGAAGAAGGCAGGTCCAATGAAATGGACTCCGGAGGCGGAGGCTGCGCTGCAAGATTTGAAGAAATACCTTTCCTCTCCGCCGACGCTAGTCGCGCCTAAACCACAAGAGCCGTTGCTGCTGTATCTGGCAGCAACAAATCAAGTGGTTAGTGCTGCGCTAGTAGCGCAGAGAGAAGCTGATGAGGAAGCAACACCAGCGGCAGGACCGCCAGATGACGTGGCAAGATCTTCCCCGGCAAGGGTTGATCCCGGCAAGACAGGATCTGCGCAGACAGAAGAACCAGTGCAGAAGAAGAAGATGGTGCAGCGCCCAGTTTATTTTGTTATCTCTCTTTTACAAGGAGCTAGGTCAAGGTATTCTGGTGTGCAGAAGTTGCTTTTCGGTCTTCTTATGGCCTCGAGGAAGCTGCGCCATTACTTTCAAGCACATGAAATCACCGTCGTCACTCGCTTTCCATTGCAACGGATTTTGCAAAATCCAGAAGCAATCGGCAGGATCGTGGAGTGGGCGTTGGAATTGTCAAGCTTTGGCCTTAAGTTTGAAAGCACTTCAACAAACCAGAGCAGGGCCTTGGTGGAGTTCATTGCGGAATGGACCCCAACGCCAGACGAAGAGGTTCAGGAAACAATTCTCCCCGGCAGGGAAATCGATCAGCAATGGGTTATGTACTTTGATGGGGCTTTCTCGCTGCAAGGCGCCGGTGCTGGCGTGCTGCTTGTCGCACCCACCGGAGAGCACCTCAAGTACGTAGTCCAAATGCATTTTCCCCGGGAGAGTTCGACCAACAACACTGCAGAATACGAGGGTTTGCTTGCCGGTCTCAGGATCGCGGCAGACCTTGGTATCAAAAAGCTCATCATCAAAGGCGATTCACAACTTGTCGTCAGGCAAGTTAACAAGAGTTATCAAAGTCCATTGATGCAAGCCTACGTGGATGAAGTGAGGAAAATGGAAGAGCGCATTGACGGTCTGCAAATGGAGCATGTTCCCCGTGCCGAGAACAGTGTTGCTGATGACCTGTCAAAGCGTGCTGCCCTTAAGTTGCCTGTGGAACCAGGAACTTTTGTGCTCCAATTGACTCAACCATCCGTGGAGCCATCGATGCGGCAAGAAAAGAGAAGAAAGTTGAACTCTGGCCAGTACTTCCCGGCAGAGCTCCCCGGAGCCGCCGGCAAGGAAGTTGCCGGGATCGACATGCCTGCCGGGGAACAACAGGCTCCGGCAGGGCCTCAGGCCCTTGCTGTCGAGACAAACATTCCCCCGGCAGAGGAGATGCCTTTAGTCCTAGCTGTCGAGCCTCAGGCTCCAGCATGGGCGCAACACATTGTCCATTTCCTTCAGACAGTTGAACTCCCTGAGGAACAGGAAGAAGCAGAGAGAGTAGCCCGTCGGTCTGTTATGTACAAGTTCGTCGATGACGTCCTGTACAGAAAGAGACCAAACGGTGTGAAATTGAAGTGCATTCCTTGGGAGGATGGACTAGAGCTGTTGGCAGAGATACAAGGAGGCATATGTGGCTCTCACATAGGGTCAAGAGCGCTTGCCAGGAAAGCATTCCGGCAAGGTTTCTTTTGGCCCACCGCTCTCCAGGATGCAACTGCATTAGTCACCAAGTGTGAAGCGTGCCAGTTTCATTCGAAGAAATCACATCAGCCAGCTCAAGCTCTTCAGACAATACCTCTCTCCTGGCCATTTTTGGTCTGGGGGCTCGACATATTGGGCCCTTTTCCCCGTGCTACCGGGGGCTTTGAGTACTTGTACGTTGCTATCGACAAGTTCACAAAGTGGCCAGAGGTGGAAGCAGTGAGGAAGGTGACAGAACAATCAACCGTCAAGTTCTTTAAGGGAATTGTTTGCCGTTTCGGTGTGCCCAACAGGATCATCACCGACAATGGCACGCAGTTCACAAGTCGCACCTTCATGCAGTACATCCAAGACCTTGGCGGCAAGATTTGTTTTGCCTCTGTTGCTCACCCGAGAAGCAACGGCCAAGCGGAGAGGGCCAATGCTGAAGTGTTGCGCGGTCTCAGGACCAGAACCTTTGACAGGCTGAAAAAGTGCGGAAGACGCTGGATTGATGAGTTGCCGGCGGTTCTTTGGTCAATCAGAACGACACCAAATCAAGCCACCGGCCAGACGCCCTTCGCTCTGGTCTATGGAGCGGAAGCAGTTCTCCCCATGGAACTCACTTACGGATCTCCTCGAGTGCTCGCTTATGATGAGCTTGAGCAAGAGCAACTGCGGCAAGATGACGCTATGCTCCTTGAGGAGAATCGTCTTCAGGCTGCTGTGCAAGCTGCACACTACCAGCAAGCTTTGCGCCGCTACCATAGCCGCAAAGTTCATGCCCGAAGCCTTGAGGAAGGCGACCTTGTTCTTCGACGGATTCAGTCCGCCAAGAATTCAAACAAGTTGACGCCGAAGTGGGAAGGCCCTTATCGGGTAGTACGAGTCACCAGGCCCGGCGCTGTCCGCCTGGAGACCGAAGATGGCGTTCCAGTGAGCAATTCCTAGAATATCAAACATCTTCGCAAGTTCTACCCAGAAGGCGCGGTTGCCGGGGGCTCCCGGCAACCACCCTTTTGTACAAGTCTTGCCGGCAAGGCATGTGATCCTTTGTACAAAGCCAGGCGCAGACCCTGAGCGCAGATGAATAAATTTAAGTGTTGTACATTCCCTTATTGATTCCCATGTTCATATTTATATATGCATGTTTGTCTAAGATGTTGTATGACACCTACACCCGGTAAGTTCTAACGAACCGCCAAGGTTTCATGTCTTTATTTTCTCTTCTTTCTTTTTAAAAGACAGAAGGATTCCTCGCGTGCACATTTGCTAGGGGGGGGGGGAAGGGAGATATGAATATCAATTGGCGACGTTTGGAATCGACGCTTGCCGGAGGAAGGACAAAGACAGGAAGCTAAGTCCTAAAAACTCAGAGCAAGTTTTTTCTTTTATTACAAAGTTATTTCCTTGGACGATTCCGACTCTTGTATGAAAAATCTGCACGCGAAGGAACCCTTGTTATAATTGGTTGCGCCCTTATTTTGTTTCAAGCCCGCTCAACAATTTAAGTGGCTGCACTGAGATCACCAAGGAGTCTTGCCGGCCGCTGCGCCTCCAGCAGGCTGCTGAAGTTCCACACCCAGCGCTCGCGGCAGGTTCCACGCCGGCAAGTTTTTCAATAAGCGTAGGGTGAACTCCATACATAAGGGTATCAGACAAGGAAAATAGCAAGCATGAACCTAAACATAGGCGAATTATATTACATCCATGAGTTGCCGCAATTCTAACTTGAGACTTAATTGTCTTTTACATGGAATGACGACGGCAAGAAAAGGGGGAGCACTCAATCCCTGCGCTGGCCTTCGATCCTTTTGATGGAGTCCACCTTCTCGAGGATGGGTGCGATGCATTCTTCAAGCGCCTCAACATTTGTGTCCCTTGGCAGATGGCCGAGCGCGTTGGAGAGGTCGATGCTGGGATTGCTGTGCACCACTTTGATGAGCACCTTGCGGAGGACGGCCCGACAAAGCTGGCGAGTCTCGTTGGCCAATTGGGTCGCCCGGCTAGACTGGAGCACCCTCAACGCGTTGATGATGCTTTCAAAGAACATCGTCAACCTGGCACTTGGAGATATTCTTTCCTCGGAAGAATACTTGAAGTTCGACAGGCCCATGGTTGACAGTTCTGCCGTAAGCTTCTCCGCGGTGGCGATGAGACGTCCAGTCCAGATCTCCACTCCCTTTTCGTAATCAGCTTGGGCTTCGGCGGCGCTCTTGAGCAGGTTCCTCTCTACTTGGAGATCCTTGAGTAGAGCCTTCTCACGGGCCCTGCCGGCCTCGAGAGACCTCTGCAGCGTGGTCAGCTTCAGCTCCAGAACCGCAATGTTATCAGCCACAGAGGAGAGCTGCTTGGTTTTGTCAGACAGGGCAACCTGCATCTCCGCCAAGGAGTGGAGGGTTTTTCCCTGTCACCCTTGAGCGTCGAGAGCTCCTTGCCGTGTTCTTCGAGATCTGTTTCCAGCCTCTTCACCTTGTCGCTCAGCTCATTCTTGGCGGCCTCTGCAGCTTCGGCAGCATCGACGGCCTCCTTGAGCTTGCCGGCGTGACTTGCAGTCAGAGCTTCGAGCGCCTCCTTATGTTTTTGCTCCAGCTCCTAGGTCCGCCGCGCGACAAGATTCTTGATATCTTCATCTTTGCTGCGAAGCTTGGCGGCGAGTGCCTGCTCACGTGTGGTGAGATCTTCCTCATGAGCATCAAGAGTAACGCGGCGTCCCGTCAGGAGGGCATCTTCGGCAGCAATCCTTTGAGCAGCTTCATCATGCGCCTTCTCCATATCGGATTGCTTCAGGAGGATCTCAATCCACTGCTGGCTCACTTGTTCCCGGCCGGCAACCAACTCTTGGAGGGCCTCTGCGTGCCAGATCTGCATTTGTGCGACGCACCTTTGAAAATCTGCTTCGGCCGCCTCGACAACTGCCATTCTGGAGTCCGCCTTGTCTTTCCGGGCGCGATGGAGAGTCTGGAGCTTGCGGAAATTCTCGCCCATGGCCTGAAGGAGCTGATCCTCTTCAGATTTGCCGCTGCTAGTGCTGGGGTCGTCAACAACTTCGAGCCCGGGAGCAGCGATGATTTCTTCAAAAACTTCTCCTTCGGCTGGTGCCCCAGTGCTTGCCGTCCCCGGCAAGTTGACGAACAGGTTCTCGCCAACCTTGAGGTATTTGCTGGATGAGGGGCCTTCAGATGTTGATGGCTGGTCTTCAGTGGCTGCCTCACCAGTGGCAGGGGGCTCTGTGGCTGGTGCAGCGCCTGGCGCTCCTGCGGCAGGAATGCCGTCAGTGCGGTCCTCAGCCTCCCTGTCACCCCCTTCAGTAGGTTCCTCGGTGGGTTCCTCTTGTGCAGTCTTGGCGGCCTCCCCGTCAAGGGCACCACCAGCCTCCACAGTGTCATCCTTGGTGGCCTCGCTGACAATGATCATGTCTGCTTCGGCAGCAGCGTCCCTGGCGGTCTCCTCGATGACAACATCGATGTCCATGTGTTCCATCACAGGAAACTCTGAAGGACGAAGGAGGAAAACAGAATAAGATCGAGATTAAAGTTTGAAGCGACTAAAGACAGAGAGATAAGGGAAAAAGTAACAAGCACTCTGAGGCAACTGATTACCTGCGTCGGGCTGTTGGGAGGTGGCTTCGCCCCTCCCGGCCACTCCGGTTGCCGGGGGTGGGATGCCGGAGTCCGCGCCTGCCGGCTCCTCCTCAATTAGGATGGGCTCGTCGGCAGGATCTCTTGCCGGGGACGTGCTTGTGGGCGGAGCGGTCGATGAAGGTGGCACAATGGGGATGTCTTCCGACAGCTCTCCTTGTTGCCGTTCTTCTCCTGTGAACCCAAGGATATCAGCGGCAAGAATGGAAGCCTCAGCACCCGCCAGCGAAAAAAGAACAGTAAACTTATGCTGGGGGCTGCGCTGGGGGCTATGCTGGGGGCTGCGTTGAGGACTGGGCTCCGGGCTGACGATGATGGTTTCTAGCACGCTCGTGGAGCCTGCCGGGGGCTCGTCGCCCGTAGAAGTCTTTGACCTCTTTGCCATCCTCTCCAGCAATGTTTCTGTGTCACTGCAGAGACAATACAAGCAAGTTAGTAAGATCGATCCAAGATTAAAATATAAAGGCTGTGGCAAAGTACTCACTCTTCTTCCTCTCGCTCCGGACTAAAGCCGGAGATGTCGAAATCGACCTCCGCTGTGATGTCTGAGTGGGGAGGTGGAGGAGGGGTCCTAGGCCGCTTGGCTGTGGCAGGCGCCGGAGCAGCTTCTGGTGCGGTAGTGCGAGACGCCCCCGCCGCCCCAGCAGTGGCCGCTGGTGTGGGTCTCGCACGCCGCGCAGGCTGTTGACGGGCCCCTTGCCGCGGTCCAGTCTTGCCGGCCACTTTCTTGCCAGGAGCCTCGCCGCTCGAAGAAGGCTGGCTTGCCGGGATGCCAGATGCGGCTTTCCGAAGAACACGCTTCGTCTTCTTCGGGGCTGGGAGCTCTTCTTGCGTTTCTTCTTCGGCCGTGTCCTCACCGGACGAGCTCTCAGCGGCTGCGCTGCTCTGTTCCCCGACAACTTTGTCTTCCCCGGCAGGTTTTACTTCCACAATTACTTCTGCATCACTGGCTTCCCATTTTGTGAAGCCGACGCTGCCGGGCTCCGCGGCAAGATTTTCCTCCTCCACCCTAGTAGCAATGTAAGCTACTTCCTGGTCGGTGGTGGCTCGGATGAAATCTGACTCTTGCCGGACAGGTCTCTCCGTCAGGTTGTCAAAAAACTTCTGCGCTTCCTCCTCGGTTGGCTTGGCCCAGGTCGGGTCAAGACCGTGGGCGTTGAACATCGGCACGAAGGCGATGATTAACCCCAAGGCAGAATTGTTGCACAAGGGGACGATCCTTGCCGGCAGCCGGTGCTTGTCTTCATGCTGGAATAATTTTTGACGGAGAGCGCTAAGCTGCATAGTGGTCAGATTGTTGTTCAGCCCGGGGCGAAATCTCATGACATCTGCCGCGTTTCTGTATTCCCAAGCTGGCCTTCCCCTGTTCTGCAAAGGGGCGATGTGGCGGCGGAGAAAGTCGAAGCCAATCTTCTCCATCGTCAGCCCAGCAGCCTTCAGGCGGAGGATCCTGGTGGTGGCGATTGTGAGCCTCTCGTCCTCCGCAGCGAGATCGCTCCAATCCTTGCCGCGGACCACCTTCTGTTGTCGGGGAAGACAAAACGGATGGGGATCTGCTTCCTGGATCCAGCACCATTCAGCCCGCCACTCATCCCACTTTTCGCGGTAAACTCCCTCTGGGTATATTTCCTTATTCCAAGCCCTTGGAATCCAGGCGATAGAACCAGAGAGGGCCTCTCCTTTCTGGATGCGAGGGAAGAAGTAATGGCGAAAAAGAGCAGAATTGGGAATCACGCCGACAAAGTTTTCATAGAGATGGGCAAAGATAGACATGCAAAGTACCGCATTCGGCGTGAAATCGAGAAGACGAAAGCCGTATGTGTACATGATATCATTGAAGAAGTCGGAAAAGGGGGGACAGAGCCCGCAATAGAAATATGCAGTGAAGAAAGGGTATCTGTCCGATCCACCTTTGGAACAAGCACCTGGGATTATGCGTGGGGCGGGGTGAGCTTGTGTCTCCTTCGCCCACATGCACTGGTACCGCCCCTTCAGAGCTTCAGCATCGAGCGTTGGGGGGAAGACGACAAGCCTCTTCCGCATCTTCGCTAGTTCGCTCTCCGGGACGTCGGCTTTCGATTCCTTGCCCTTGACTTTGCTGGCCTTGGGCGGCATGGCGGCTGTGAGGGCGGAAGCCAGGGGTGGAGCGAGCGTGGAAGCGGCGTGCGGAAGAGAAAAAAGCTTCGCTCTGAGCTCGAGAAGAGGAAGGCGATGGCGACGACTAGATTGAGAAGAAGAGGGGGGTAAATAGGCTTGTGCCTCTGCGGCTTCTCCTTTTTATGGGGAAGGAGCCGGGCCGCCTCTTTTATTCCCCAATATGAATGCGCCTCTATTGGCGCGTTGCAGTTGCAGCCTTTGGGGCACGCTTCCCACGCCGCACGCTCGATGCGTGTAGTGGGGGGCACAGTAAAACGAGATATTTACGAGCAGTTAATCCCCTGCCACGCGTGCCCGTGCACTGTTTGGGCCTAGCCCAATAACGCCTCGCACTCGTGTATGGCCTAGGCCCGGGGGCTCCTGTCGGTGTACTAAGTATTGGGCCACTAGTACCCCCTACTGGTGCACGGGCAGTTGTAGCCATCCTCGCGGCAAGGCTTGCCGGGAAAATTTCGAGGTCGGTTCAAGCCACCAAAGAAATCATCAAGTCAGAAATCTGAGGATCAGCAGATAAGAAGAGCTGGAATCCGAAGGCCAGCTTCCCCGGCAAGATCTTGCCGGGGTGGCCTGCGGAGCCCGGCAAGGCTTGGCGCACGGCAAGTTTTGGCGCCTGGCGAGATTCTGCCACTGTGCCACCGCTCCAGCACAGCGACAAAGCCTGACATTCTGGGTCCTTCTCTGGATGCGTGGCAACGCGCCAGTGGAGGAGAGCTTAAGCGGTGCTGATGGGATGGCCCCTTTTTCCATCCCCAAGAAAGTGAGGACACCTAAACGGACACCTCACGGTGCATTAAATGCGTTTGTCCTAATCCGTCAGGGGTTAGGTATGATACCCTGTAGCTACTTTACACCTCAATGTATGTACATTTTGCCACTGTGGAGACCCCTTTGACCATATAAAACGAGGCCCAAGGCAACTGCTACATAGGAGGAGAACTTCTGGCCCATTCTGCATGCGTAGCTGCTCTTTGAACGTACTGTTCATAGCGAGCGCTCCTGAAGGCTGGGCTCAAGAACATTAATAAGAACACAAAGCAGGAGTAGGGTTTTACGCTGATTAGCGGCCCGAACCTGGGTAAAAACTTCCTGCGTCGATCATTGGTTCTGCTCTTTGCGTATACCTCTCCCCCCGCCGAATCGTAAAGGGGTCTCTTGGGATCCCATAGGTGTCGTACCCCGACGCCTCACAAACCGGAGCAACTCACTAGAAGGCTCGTGGTTCCGAGAGGGAACAATGCATATTTGATGACGAACGGGAGATAGCTTCCTCTTAGGGCCTTCATATTTTTCTACGTGTAACATGCACTAATACAATTGTCATGTCAAATTTTGGAAAAATTTAGGGGTCATTTGACCTTTTGAAGACATTTAAGTGATTTTCTAGCCATTTAATGACCGTAATTCAAATTAGAACTAGATGTACATGCAATGGTTAACCATAACGGTTCGAAAAATCATATTTGTGTACTTGTGTGCAATTTAATTCCATGTGCAGTAAATTGGAAGGAATTTTCAAACATATTGGTCTAACGGCTATGACACATTTAAGCATGGAGTGCCATGGCATTTAAATTCCAAAAAATTTAAAAAATATCAGAAACACATGAAACCTTGGTTGATGTAATGTCATGCCACAAAGATGATGTGGTAAAAAAATTGGCCTGTTTGACGAAAGTTTGGACACACACCCCTCACAAATCGGAGCAACTCACTAGAAGGCTCGTGGTTCCGAGAGGGAACAATGCATGTTTGATGATGAACGGGAGATAGCTTCCTCTTACGGCCTTCAAATTTTTTCTATGTGTAACGTGCACTAATACAACAGTCATGTGAAAATTTGGAAAATTTCAGGGGTCATTTGACCTTTTGAAGACATTTAAGTGATTTTCTAGCCATTTAATGACCGTAATTCAAATTTGAAGTACATCTACATGCAATGGCTAACCATAATGGTTCAAAAAATCATATTTGTGTACTTGTGTGCAAGTTAATTCCATGTGCAGTAAATTAGAAGGAATTTTCAAACATATTGGTCTCACGACATGGACACATGCATATGTATGCATGGAGTGCCATGGCATTTTAATTCCAAAAAATTAAAAAATTATCAGAAAAACATGAAACCTTGCTTGATGTAATGTCATGCCACCAAGATGATGTGGTAAAAAATTGGCATGTTTGACGAAAGTTTGGACACACACCCATCACAAACCGGAGCAACTCACTAGAAGGCTAGTTGTTCTGAGAGGGAACAATGCATGTTTGATGACAAACAGGAGATAGCTTCCCCTTACGGCCTTCAAATTTTTTCTACGTTTAACGTGCACTAATACAACTGTCATGTGAAAATTTGGAAAATTTCAGGGGTCATTTGATCTTTTAAAGACATTTAAGTGATTTTCTAGCCATTTATTGACCGTAATTCAAATTTGAACTACATCTACATGCAACGGCTAACCATAACGGTTTGAAAAATCATATTTGCGTACTTGTGTGCGAGTTAATTCCATGTGTAGTAAATTAGAAGGAATTTTCAAACATATTGGTCTCACGGCATGGACACATGCATATGTATGCATGGAGTGCCATGGCATTTTAATTCCAAAAAAATAAAAAATGATCAGAAAAACATGAAACCTTGCTTGATGTAATGTCATGCCACCAAGATGATGTGGTAAAAAAATTGGCCTGTTTGACGAAATTTTGGACACACACCCCTCACAAACCGGAGCAACTCACTAGAAGGCTAGTGGTTCCGAGAGGGAACAATGCATGTTTGATGACGAACGGGAGATAGCTTCCCCTTACGGCCTTCAAATTTTTTCTATGTTTAACGTGCACTAATACAACTGTCATGTGAAAATTTGGAAAATTTCAGGGGTCATTTGACCTTTTAAAGACATTTAAGTGATTTTCTAGCCATTTAATGACCGTAATTCAAATTTGAACTACATCTACATGCAACGGCTAACCATAACGGTTTCAAAAATCATATTTTTGTGTACTTGTGTGTGAGTTAAAAAAATCTTCAGACGATGTAAATATCTGGGGTTCAAAAAAGAAAATGTAAAGATCTGGCAAGACAACCGGCCCCCACACGATTGGCACTCTATTTCGTGCCTCGAGGTTTGGAAGGTGAATGGCGGGGTTTATTAATCAGACACGGTTCTGTATTGGAAACCGTCAGCTATTATGTTCACACACGGATTCTAATGCGGGAATCGTGTGTAATTCAAACTACAATACTCGTAAATTCCGGCGACCGGCATGTGTACTGTTCCCGTCGATCTAGATTCCGGCCGCCAATAAATACTACCTTGCTCACGTCGTCCCGCTTGCATTCTCATCTACATCCTTCCCTCGCTCGCCCTCTCTCTCTCTCTCTCTCAAAGCTTTGCCATGGCGCCACCGATCTGCCCACACGCCGACAAGGAGTCACCGCCCCCCGAGGACGCTCAGTCGAAGAGCAGCGGCGAGGAGGACCCCTACGTGCCGCCGGACGAGGTTGCGGCGGACCCCCCAACTTTGGATTGGTTTTGGGGCCAGTACAATCTTTGTCTGTGGAAGTCACTGTCGCCGGCTGAGAAAGCCAGGCAAGTGGCATTCAAGAAGGAGATGGTGGAGAAGGAAGCTAGGTACCTGGCGGCCTGTGAAGCTCATGATGCCGCCTGGGAAAAGGAGAAGGTAGAGCTTTGGGGGCGGGCGCGTCGTCGTGCGGAGGAGGTGTACGAAGATGGGTACTTCGCGAGGAAGGTCAAAGGCGCTAGGCGCCTCATCGCTGCGTGGAGGTGGGCCGATAAGCTCCAGCGTGCCACCGACGAGGAGCTCCGGTGGGCGCCCAACGAAATGGCAAGATCGTCCGCACTCGTCCGCCAGCAAGAGGCAGATCGGTACGTCAAGCGCTGCGAGGCCGAGGAGGCGGAGTACTGCCTCCGCGCTGGGAAGACGCCGCGCATCAGGAGGGATTATTAGTTTTAGTATTGTTCGTTTTCAATTTTATGCATTGTACCTAGTAGTTAAGTATCATCACGTATATGTGATGATATTATATATATTCTGTGATGAACTAATGAACAATTAATATATATATATATATATTATGAATTCCATTTTCTACCTGTTTTTGTATACTAATTTGAATCTAACTGTTATCATACACATATACAGAATGGAAAGCGTATATACACACATTGAAACAGAACATATAAGAACGGAAAACACAGTACACACATTGAAACAGAGCAATTAACAGAGCAATACTATGATTGCTGTTAATACATAGCTATCCACGTCAAAACGACTCAACAAAATAAAATGCGTCCATGAGACCATGACCAGCAGCCCTTGCCTATGGTAGCTCTTGGCTCTGCCTGAACTCATGCAGGCGTTCGTCCAAGCGGTCGACACGCTCGCGGTACATCTGGAGCGCGATCTCGAGCTCCAAGTTGGCTATTTCATCAGAGATCACCAACTCGAGGATGCGACGGCCATGTTCCTCTACTGCGCCCAGGTGGACACCTGGGCCAAGGAGGCGGTCGAGCCTACCAACCAGCGCGTTGGCATCGAGCGGGCCGCGGACAAGGTGAACGGCGCGACCCATGCGAACGGCGCGGCGGGCGTCCGGTGCAAGTACGGCGTGGCCGGCCTCTGGTGTAAGTACGGCGCAGAGGGCCTCTGCCCACTCCTGGCGAGGAATGGGGTACTGACGGGACATGTACCCAGCTGCGATGCCGTGTCGACAGCAGGCAAGCGCCGATGGATCCGCTCTTGCTGTGCGGCGCGCCGCGCCTCTCGCTCTGCGGCGCTCCAACGGTCTCGCCGTGCGGCGAGCCGCACCCTATCAGCGCGGACGCGCCTAGCTTGCTCTGCGGCGCGCCATCGATCATGTTGTGCGGTGAGTTGCAGCCTCTAATCGCTGACATGCCTATCTTGATCCGCGGTGCTCAAGCGCCATGCGCCAAGGGTCTACTCAACCCTGGCGATGACGCACATCACGGCGTCGTCCATCGCGTTGTCGGGGAGTGCCTCGACCTCGACGGGCCGTAGCACCTTCTCGTTTTCCTCGTCGATGAGGTTGATGGCAGAGGTGGCGCTTTGGTGGGTTGGCATGCTTGGGGAAAGGTGGATGTGCTACAAGCTGCGCTTGTTGCCTCCGTGCATCGCGCGCCGCCTAGGTTTATGCGCAATATCGCTGGGTGGCGGGAAACAAGTGAGGAAATGGCGGGAAATGGTGGCGTGTTCATAAAATGCCATCAATTAATGGAAACTTAGCATATAAGGAACATCAAGCTAGCACAAGAAGTAGATGATGATCAGATGAACACGGACCACATTACGGAACCCGTCGGTGATGAATTCATCGATCGCAAATAGTTGTATACTAGCAAGCGTTTGCCCACAACACACATGGCTTATTCCATCACAAACAGGTCGGATGGATCAACTGTATGCCATGTATCGCACATAGTTAAAAAGTAATGCGGTAGACCTTCTATAACATGTGTTAAGAAAAACAAAAAATTCAAAACAAGGACCTTGAGGTTAATTCCACCCCACAACACACACGGCTTATTCCATCACAAACATGTCGGATGGATCAACTGTATGCCACGTATCGCACATTGTCAAAAAGTAATGCTGTAGACCTTCTTTAACATGGCTGCTTCATCCGGTCACCCATCTCCTGGCTACTCCAGCCTGAGCACAGTTAACTTGAGAGTTCTCTTAGATGAGCTATTGGTGGAACGGCTAGTCCTTGCTGATATAGGATGCCTCTTTGCATCCTTATGGCGTACCCGGATGACCGCCGGTCGCCCAATGGCCAATAGATGTTGTGTAGACAGAGCATATCACATACGTCTTATTAGAAGGAATCATCTGTGTTATTATCGGTCTTCGCACACATTTCTGTTTACAGACCTGTTTGCCGCGTATCGCACACATCCTGTTAAATTGAACCATTTCTGTTCTCTTGGCTCAAAGCAAACAGTTCATCCAGGTGAACCGTATGCCGTATATCGCACACACCTTGATCTAGCTGACCGTTTCTTTTGTGTTGCCTAATCACAAACAGTTCATCCGAGTGAACCGTATGCTGTATATCGCACACACCTTCATCTGGCTGCCCGTTTATGTTCTTCTTCCTCATCGCAAACAGTTCATTGAACTTAACCGTATGCCCTTCATCGCACACGCAACTAAAATCTGAACCCTGTTTGATGCATCCGTCATCGCAAATGTTGTGCACCTTTTTTGACGGTTTTTTACATCACCGTTTGCGATTATTGCATCGCACACAGTTTCGTCGAAGGGTCTCTGATCGTAGTGTCGCGTTAGCAGCATCCTGCAGTAGTGAGTCATCGTAGAGGTCATTGGCGGGGCGGTAGCACAGGAGCTCACGCGCCATGAGCAGCGCAGCTTGCATGTTCGCCGGCCCACGGCGGGCATGGGAGGACGATGCCATGGCCGGAGTAGGCGACGGAGTGGCGGTGCGGCCATCACGCCGCACGGAAGGCGGCAGCGACGAGTCTTGCTGCTCGCGAGCAGCAGGGTCAGTGGCAGTGTTGGCAACCGGGGAGGCAGAGCGGCGAGGAGCGCCGTTGCCCACGGGTGCCGTCTGGGCGACACGAGCGGCCCGGCGCTCGGCACGGACACGGCGGGCGTCGGCCATGGGAGCGATGGAACGGAGGCGGAACGAACGGTGGAAGAAGGACTTCGACACGCCCCTACCTGGCGCGCCAAATGTCGGATTCAGGGCTCCGCAGACCCAAGAAGGTTCGAACTCTAGGGCGTGTGCAAAGAACTCAACCTATCCAGCCTACCAACCCGTCGCCCCACAGCCTAGCCTAGCCGGACTCGCGTGAGCAAGGAAGAAGATGAACACGACAGTTTACCCAGGTTCGAGCCACCTTGCGGTGTAAAACCCTACTCCTGCTTTGTGGTGGATTGGCCTCACGAGGGGTTGAGGATGAACAAGTACAGAGGATGAACAACCTCACGAGGGCTCGGGGGTGAGACTGAGTCGACCCCCTCTATGGTGGTGGCTAACCTATCTTTATAGCGGCCTCGGTCCTCTTCCCCCAAAACATAGGCGGGAAGGGATCCCACAGTGGCCAATTTGAAAGGGGACAAGTAGTATATCTTATCCTGACGAAAGGTGGTCTTCGCCTGCAAAGCTTCTGGTCGTGACGCTGATACGTCTCCATTGTATCTACTTTTCCTAACGCTTTTCCTCTTGTTTTGGACTCTAATTTGCATGATTTGAATGAAACTAACCCAAACTGACGCTGTTTTCAGCAGAACTACCATGGTGTTGTTTTTTGTGTAGAAATAAAAGTTCTCGGATTGGGACGAAACTTTGCGAGGATTTTTTATACAATAAAAGATAATTTATGGAGACAAGAACCACCGGAGGGGGGCACCTGGGTGGGCACAACCCACCAGGGCGCGCCCCCCCTCCTGGCGCGCCCAGGTGGGTTGTCCCCACCTGGTGGCCCCGCAGACCTCAACCCTGAGACTATAAATTCACATTTTTGGAGAAAAAAATGAGGGAGAAAGAATTATCGTGTTTCGCGAGACGGAGCCGCCGCCACCTCTTGTTCTTCATCGGAAGGCTAGATTTGGAGTCCGTTTGGGGCTCCGGAGAGGGGGATCTTCGATCTTCGTCATCACCAACCCTTCTCCATCGCCAATTCCATGATGCTCCCCACCAGGAGTGAGTAATTCCTTCGTAGGCTCACTGGTCGGTGAGGAGTTGGATGAGATTCTTCATGTAATCGAGTTAGTTTTGTTAGGGCTTGATCCCTAGTATCCATTATGTTCTGAGATTGATGTTGCTATGACTTTGCCATGCTTAATGCTTGTCACTTTGGGCCCGGGTGCCATGATTTCAGATCTGAACCGTTTATGTTATAACCATTATATCTATGTTCTAGATCCGATCTGGCAAGTTATAGTCACCTACTACGTGTTATGATCCGGCAACCCCGGAGTGACAGAAGTCGGGACACTTCCCGGTGATGACCATAGTTTGAGGAGTTCATTATTCATTATGTGTTAATGCTTTGTTCCGGTTCTCTATTAAAAGGAGGCCTTAATATCCCTTAGTTTCCATATGGACCCCGCTGCCACGGGAGGGTAGGACAAAAGATGTCATGCAAGTTCTTTCCATAAGCATGTATGACTATTTACGGAATACATGCCTACATTATATTTATGAACTGGAGCTAGTGCCATATCGCCCTAGGTTATGACTATTATATGATGAATATCATCCAACGAATTCACTGATACAATGCCTACGAATTTCTCTCATATTGTTCTTGCTAAGTTACTATTGCTACCATTACTGTTACACTTGCTACAAAATCATTGCTATCACTGTTACTGTTACTATTGTTGTTGCTACTACTATCAAAACTATCATATTACTTTGCTACTGATTACTTTGCCGCAGATAATTAATCTCCAGGTGTGGTTGAATTGACACCTCAACTGCTAATACTTGCAAATATTCTTTGGCTCCCCTTGTGTCGAATCAATAAATTTGGGTTGAATAATCTACCCTCGAAAACTGTTGCGATCCCCTATACTTGTGGGTTATCAGACGCAGCGGTGGGCTCGGCTATGACATCCGTCCTACCGTGCTGGTGGTGTTGGTCTTGTAGCACCGGAATGGAAACCTTTGGTAGATTCCTCGGGAACCCACGCCTATCCTTGCCTCCTTAGCACCAAAGAGGAAACTGCCTTCTCTGCGCCTGCTGGCGCCCGCCTGGCCTTGGTCGTCATGGCTTGCGTCACCGCAACCTCATGAGGCTGGTACCTGCATAGAAATCTCCGCTCCTCGAGAGGCAGCCTCGGGAGACCGCTTCCTCCGGAGGTCTTGGTGTCGTCCGCCTCGCGAGGCTAGGGGACCCGCGAGGGTCTTGTCTTGGCGGTCTTGTAGATGGGCCGTACCAAGCCGTGGAGGTACCCATGCCATGGGCCGCAGGCAGGCAAGTCTGGGTACCCTGGTTCCCAAAACACCGACAAAGATTATATGTTCAAATCCATTATGCTATTTAATACCCCTCTGATCTTGAGCATGATTATTATTTGTGAGTAGTTACTTTTGTTCTTGAGGTCACGGGAAGTCATGTTGCAAGTAATCATGTGAACTTGATATGTGTTCGATATTTTGATGATATGTATGTTGTGATTCCCTTAGTGGTGTCATGTGAACGTTGACTACATGGCACTTCACCATATTTGGGCCTAAGGGAATGCATTATGGAGTAGTAATTAGATGATGGGTTGCTAGAGTGACAGAAGCTTAAACCCTAGTTTATGCGCTATTCCATAAGGGACCGATTTGGACCCAAAAGTTTAATGCTATGGTTAGATTTTATCTTAATACTTTTCTCGTAGTTGCGGATGCTTGCAAGGGGCTTAATCATAAGTAGGAGTTTTGTTCAAGTAAGAACAACACCTAAGCACCAGTCCACCCACATATCAAATTATCAAAGTAGCGAACACAAATCAAACCAACATGATGAAAGTGATGTGATGAAATTCCCGTGTACCCTCAAGAACGCTTTGCTTATCATAAGAGACCGTTTTGGCCTGTCCTTTGCCACAAAAGGATTGGGCTACCTTTGCTGCACATTATTTACCGTTACCGTTACTTGCTCATTACAAATTATCTTATCAAACTATTGGTTACCGACAATTTCAGTGCTTGCAGAGAATACCTTGCTCAAAACCACTTGTCATTTCCTTTTGCTCCTCGTTGGGTTCGACACTCTTACTTATCGAAAGGACTACGATTGATCCCCTATACTTGTGGGTCATCAGGTGTGCCCCGTGAGCTTGTCGCTCCCTGGTGGCACCCTCCTGACATTTTTTTCACCAATATTTTTTATAAATTCCAAAACATTTCTCCATAAATTTTTAGGTAGTTTGGAGTTGTGCAGAATAACTATCTCTGCTGTAGCCTTTTCCGGTCTAGAATTCCAGCTGCCGGCAATCTCCCTCTTCATGTGAAACTTGCAAAATAAGAGAGAGAAGGCATTAGAATTTCATCATAAAGCAAATTAACAATCCAAAACATAATAAATACAATAGGAAAACATGATGCAAAATGGACGTATCAACTCCCCCAAGCTTAGACCCCGCTTGTCCTCAAGCGAAAGCCGAAATTGATAATCATGACCACATGTTTAGAGAGAGAGAGGTGTCGATCAAACCAAATACGGACATGAAAGCATCATGATCATTATCATAGCAGTAGTATATCATCATAAAACTTCTCATGCTAAAGTAACAATTCATTCACAAGCTAAAGTATGAACCATAAACTTCATTGGGAACTAACAAACTATGATCTCAGTCATTTAAACAATCACAATCCATCATATTTTCAGAAAGAGTCTATGTAAGAGATTTGTTTAGCAAGTTCACATACTCAACTATCATTTAGTCTTTTATGATTGCTGACACTCATGACATATTTATAGAGCAAAATTTTCAGTCAAATACATAGGAAGATGGGGGTTTACAGTTTCACCGCCCAACTTATTATCTCGAGGATAACGTCAACAATAATAACTAATGATCACCTATATCCAACTGGATATATATGCCTGGATCTTTCCGCACCACATGATGCTTGCTAACTAGAGAATAAATGGAGCGGAATAGAGATGAACATTATTGAGTCTTGCATAAAAGTAAATACATAAAAGTAAAAGATAGGCCCTTCATAGAGGGAAGCAAAGGTTGTCATGCGCTTTTTATTTTTGGATGTGCAACCTCTTAATGAAAAGGAACATCACTTTATATTGCCCCCTGTGATAGCGACCTTTATTATGCAGTCCGTCGCTTTAATTTCTTTGCCATCACAAGTTCATACAAAGCTTATTTTCCCTTCCAATAAGAGATCATACATATTTAGGAGCAATTTTTATTGCTTTATGCACCGATGACAACTTACTTGAAGGATCTTATTTAATCCATAGGTAGATATGGTGGACTCTTACGACAAGAGACTGGGTTTAAGGGTTTTGGATGCACAAGTAGTATCTCTACTTAGTGCGAATTTTGGTCAGCAAAAGATCCTAAGCAAGCACCACATGTTAGAGGATCCATGACAATATAACTTCTATGTGAATATAAGCAAACATAACTCATTACGTTGTCTTCCTTGTCCAACATCAACTATTTGATCATGCATAGAATATTTAATGGGGGCTCACAATCATAAAATATGTCCAAGATAGTATATTTATATATGAGACCTCTCTTTCTTTATTACTTTTTCATGAATTGCATCAATGACCAATACTATGTTTGTTAAGTTCCAACAAATTTCATCAATTATACTCTTTTATGTGAAGTCATTACTCCCTATGGGATTGGCATATGATCTCTTTATTTTTTTTCTTTTATTGCTACGATTAAAATAAGAAAGTAAAGCAAAACTCAAACTACTCTTTATTATATAACTCTCATACTCGATTACATAGATAGATAGGTCACGAAACAAGCACTCGAAACTAGATCATACTAAAACTTTGTTCTTCTAAATCACAAAATAACTAAGGATCGAACTAAGATAGATAATGATGGTAAAAGGTGATGGTGATACGATATCGGGGCACCTTCCCCAAGCTTGGAACAAGAAAAGGGTGGTGCCTATACCGTGTACTCAAGTGTCTTTCTTCGAAGATGATGATGAGGTAGTAGGCTTGTCCTTCAGCTTCAATAAGTACTCCAAATTACTGTTAATCCTTCGAGGAGCCCGGTTTTGTTCCTCCAATAAGATAAGCTCATGAGTAAGTGACGTAATCTGAGCAAAAATTGCTTCAAAAACCTTTAATGCATCAATATCAGATGGAGAGAAATTACGATGAAGGGTTTGCAGAATGTCTTCCTCTTCTGTAGTCTCTCATGCTTGCATGGATTGGTCTTCTTCTTCATGGATCTGGCTTTCTGTGACCTCTTTAGCTTCCTCCTGCTTGCCAGTGTTCTCTTCTCCCGACGACCACTCATAATAAACCTCATTGAAAGGGCATTTGCCCGGTGAAGGTTGCATGATCTGGTGCTTGGTACGGAGCCTTCGGGGACCCATGGGGGCTTTGAAGACCGAGTCATGTCAGAAAATCAGCCAGAAACAAGAACAGAGGGAAAACTCATGATATGGTGGTCAAAACATCCGAAAGTATATATAATGAATTTTTATCATGCAGGACAAGTAATCTGGAAGAAAACGGAGTCGGCAAAGTCCACGGGGAGTCACAAGCTCGCACGGTGCGCCCTGGGGGGTAGGGCGCGCACCCCGAGCTTGTCGCTTCCTCGTGCACTTTCCTGATTGTTTATTATTTTCCTATTTTTTTATATATTCTGAAATGAACAAAAAGTAATTTTATGAAACTGTTGGAGTCGGTTTACTTAACGTACCACGTACCTACTCCTTTTCAGGCTTCCGGAGCATTCCGTAAGGTCTCTATTATGTGCTCCTCTGGTGTCATTGTTTGAATAATATTAGTCTCAACATTACTGGGCGTACCTGAGATATAATGTTTAATTCTTTGCCCATTGACCACTCTCAGATTAGTGCCTTCGGCATTATTGATCTTGATAGCTCTGGAGCGATAAACTTCTTTGGAAAGCACCATGGTTGATAAGGTGATAAGGTGATGCAATTATATGGTTGCCATCACATTTAGCAAGAAGTTTACGGAAAGCACCATGAATAAAATGTGAACCACCATCAGTCATTAATTATCTAGGGACTCCAAACCTCGGAAAGATAAGTTCCTTAAGCATTTTAATAGAAGTGTTATGATCACCACTACTAGTTGGAATAACTTCTACCCACTTAGTAACATAATCAACAGCAACTAAAATATGTGTATACCCATTAGAGGAAGGAAAAGGTCCCATATAATCAAAGCCCCAAACAACGAATGGTTCAATAACAAGTGAATAATTCATTGGGATTTCCTGATGTCTACCAATATTACCAATTCTTTGATATTCATCGCAAGAAAGGGCAAACTTACGTGCATCCTTGAAGAGAGTAGGCATCACATCCAAGATTAGTGGACTGACTCCTGCCTGCATCTACTACTATTACTCCACACATCGACCGCTATCCAGCATGCATATAGTGTATTAAGTTCATGGAGAAACAGAGTAATGCAATAAGAACGATGACATGATGTAGACGAGATCTATTCATGTAGGAATAGCCCCCATCTTGTTATCCTTAATAGCAATGATACATGTGTGTCTTGCTGCCCCTTCTGTCACTGGGAAAGAACACCGCACGATCAAACCCATCACAAAGCACCTCTTCCCATGGCAAGAAAAATCGATCTAGTTGGCCTAACTAAACCAAAGATTCAAAGAAGAAATAGGAGGCTATAAATAATCATGCATATAAGAGATCAAAAGAAGACTCAAATAATATTCCTGGGTATAGTTCTGATCATAAACTCAAAGTTCACCGGATCCCAACAAACACACCGCAAAAAAGAGTTACATCAAATAGATCTCCAAGAGACCATTGTATTGAGAATCAAAAGAGAAAGAGGAAACCATCTAGCTACTTCCTACGGACCCATAGGTCTATGATGAACTACTCACGCATCATGGGAGAGGCACCAATGAGGATGATGAACCCCTCTGTGATGGTGTCTAGATTGGATCTCATGGTTCTGGAACTTGCAACGGCTGGAATTGTGTTTCGTCGACTCCCCTAGGGTTTCTGGAATATTTGGGGATTTATAGGGCGAAGAGGCAGTGCGGGAGGCCACCGATGGGAGCACAACCCCCTTGGGCACGCCTGGGCTCCTGGGCGCGCCCAGGTGGGTTGTGCCCACCTCGGGCCTCCCCTCTGGTACTTCTTTGGCCCATGTTGTGTCTTCTGGTCCAAAAAAAATTCTCCAAAAAGTTTCGCTGTGTTTGGACACCATTTGGTACTGATATTCTGCGAAGTAAAAAACAAGCAAAAAACAGCAACTGACACTGGGCACTATGTCAATAGGTTAGTCCCAAAAAATGATATAAAGTTGTATAAAATGATTGTAAAACATCCAAGAATGATAATATAACAGCATGGAACAAGCAAAAATTATAGATACGTTGGAGACGTATCAGCATCCCCAAGCTTAATTCCTATCGTCCTCGAGTAGGTAAATGATGAAAACAGAATTTTTGATGTGGAATGCTGCCTAACATGTTCATCACATATTCTTTTCTTTTGTAGCATGGACATTTGGACTTTTATATGGTTCAAAGCAATAGTCTATTTTTGACATGAAGATTTCAATACTCAAGCATATCAACAACCAACCATGTCTTTCAAAATATCAACACTAAAGAAAGTTATCCCTAGCCCATCATGCTCAATCATTGATCCATTCATGAAACACAATCGCATATTAGCTACATCCAATGCTCAAGTACGATCGTAGTGCCCTTAATTGGTGCTTTATAAGAGAAGATGGAGACTCAAATAAAAAAAAATTGCATAAAGTAAATAGATAGGCCCTTCGTAGAGGGAAGTAGGGATTTGTAGAGGTGCCAGAGCTCAAAGCTTAAATTGAGAGATAATTTTTTTGAGAGGCATACTTTTCCCGTCAACGAAAATGACCGAGTAATTCCCAACACTTTCCGTGCTAGATATATCATAGGCAGTTCCCAAACAGAAAATAAAGTTTATTCCTTTTTCCACCATTCTTTCACAATCCATGGCTAGCCGTATCCACGGGTGCCTTCCATACCAACACTTTCCAAGGAAATTATTAGTTGACAACAAAAAGTAAATTTCTTTTTCATTCCAGGACTGGGCATCCCAATTACTGCCGCACTCTCGTGCAATGACAAGTGAATAAACACTCATCTTTAGAATAACACATCTAGCATGGAAAATATTGGCCACCCCCTGCCGCTTCATGAGCGGTACGAGCACACAAAAAGGAAATTTATTTTGGAAATTAGAGATGACACATACAAATTTGCTTAGAACGGCACATAAATACCGCATATAGGTAGGTATGGTGGACTCATATGGCAAAACTGGGTTCAAAGATTTTGGATGCACAAGTAGTATTTCTACTTAGTACAAGTGAGTAGTATTTCTACTTAGTACAAGTGGAGGCTAGCAAATAGATTGAGAAGCAACCAACCAAGAAACAAAAAATCACATAAGCGAGCGTTAAGCATAACTAACACCGAATAATGCACCACAAGTAGGATATAATTTCATTGCATAACTATTGGCTTTCGTTCTTGCATAGGGAATCACAAACCTTAACACCAATATTCTTACTAAAGCATAATTACTCACCAACTTGACTCACATATCACTATCATCATATCTCAAAACTATTACAAAGAATCAAGCTTATTTTGTCCAATGATATTTATGGAAGTTTTTATTATATCCCTCTTGAATATCTATCACTTTGGGACTAGTTTCATATATTGCAATTGCTTTTGGCAAGCTCAAACAAATCTAAGTGAAGAATATGAGCATAAAAAATTTCGTCTCTCAAAATAATATAAGTGAAGCATGAGAGAAGTTCTTGAAAATTTTACTAACTCTCAAATTAATCTAAGTGAAGCATGAGAGCATTTCTTCAAAAAAAAATTAAAGCACACCTGCTACTTCTTGAGCTTGCGTTGATTTTTCCCATGAAGAGGAAAGGGTGATGCAGCAAAGTAGAGATAAGTATTTCCCTCAGTTAAGAACCAAGGTATGAATCTAGTAGGAGGCACAAGCAAGTCTCCAATCTATGCACCTGCACAAACTAACAAACACTTGTCAATCCCTTCACGGTCTCGAACAAGAGTGAGATCTAATAGAGATAGGTATAAAAGATTACTAAAACATAAAACAAAGTAAAAACAAATAAATTGCAGCAAGGTATTTTTAGGTTTTTTGGTTTATAGATCTGAAAATATATGATGGAAAATAGACCCGGGGGCCATAGGTTTCACTAGAGGCTTCTCTCTTCAAAGAAACATACGGTGGGTGAACAAATTACTATCGAGCAATTGATAGAAAAGCGCAAAGTTATGACAATATCCAAGGCAATGATTATGAATATAGGCATCACGTCCGTGTCAAGTAGACCGAAACGATTCTGCATCTACTACTATTACTCTTTTATTTTTTGTAAAGTCTGGAGAATCATCCCAACTTGTGAGGGAATCATCCTTTCCTCACATGGGACAATGCTCTAATAATGATGATCATCACACTTTTATTTACTTACAACTCAAGAATTATAACTCGATACTAGAACAAGATATGACTTTATATGAATGCCTTCGGCGGTGTACCGGGATGTGCAATGATCAAGAGTTTCATGTATACAAATTATGAACGGTGGCCTTGCCACAAATACTATGCCAACTACATGATCATGCAAAGCAATATGACAATGATGGTGCGTGTCATAATAAAATGGAACGGTGGAAGTTGCATGGCAATATATCTCGGAATGGCTATGGAAATGCCATAATAGGTAGGTATGGTGGCTGTTTTGAGGAAGGTATATGGTGGGTTTAATGCACCGGCGAGAGTTGCGCGGTACTAGAGAGGCTAGCAATGGTGGAAGGGTGAGAGTGTGTATAATCCATGGACTCAACATTAGTCATAAAGAACTCACATACTTATTGCAAAAATTTATTAGCTATGGAAACAAAGTACTACACGCATGCTCCTAGGGGGATAGATTGGTAGGAAAAGACCATCGCTCGTCCCCGACCGCCACTCATAAGGAATACAATCAAAAAATAAATCATGCTCCAACTTCATCACATAACGGTTCACCATACGTGCACGCTACGGGAATCACAAACTTTAACACAAGTATTTCTACCAATCCACAATGACTCACTAGCATGACTCTAATATCACCATCTTCATATCTCAAAACAAATGCAAGGAATCAAACTTCTCATCTTATTCAACGCTCTTTATATGAAAGTTTTTATTATATCCCTCTTGGATGCCCATCATAATAGGACTAAATTCATAACCTAAGCAAATTACCATTCTATTTAGAGACTCTCAAAATAATATAAGTGAAGCATGAGAGTTCAACAATTTCTATAAAATAAAGCCACCGCCGTGCTCTAAAAAGATATAAGTGAAGCACTAGAGCAAACTGCCTAGCTCAAAAGATATAAGTGAAGCACATAGAGTATTCTAATAAATTCACGATTCATGCGTGTCCCTCTCAAAAGATGTGTACAGAAAGTATGATTGTGGCAAACTAAAAAGCAAAGACTCATATCATACAAGACGCTCCAAGCAAAACACATATCATGTGGTGAATAAAAATATAGCCTCAAGTAAATTTACCAATGGACGAAGACAAAAGAGGGGATGCCATCCAGGGCATCCCCAAGCATAGATGCTTGGTTGTCCTTGAATACTACCTTGGGGTGCCTTGTTCATCCCCAAGCTTAGGCTCTTGCCACTCCTTATTCCGTTGTCCATCAAATCTTTACCCAAAACTTGAAAACTTCACAACACAAAACTCAACAGAAAAAACTCATAAGATCCGTTAGCATAATAAAATAAATCACCACTTTATGAACTATTGTGAACTCATTATTTATTTATATTGGTGTAATATATACTGTATTCCAACTTCTCCATGGTTCATACCCCCTGATACTACCCATAGATTCATCAAAATAAGCAAACAACACATAGAAAACAGAATCTGTCAAAAACAGAACAGTCTGTAGTAATCTGGAACTTTCATATACTTCTGTAACTCCAAAAATTATGAAAAATTAGGAAAATCTTGGAAATTTATATATAAATCTTGTGTAAAAAATTCAAATCAAAATAACGTTTCTGTGATTTATTGAATTTTCGGCAATGAGCGTAAAAGTTTCTGTTTTTCAGCAAGATCAAATCAACTATCACCATAGACCATCCCAAAGGTCTTGCTTGGCTCAAACACTAATTAAAACATCAAAACACAATTACTACAGAGGTAATAATGTGTATTCTCATAAAAACAGAAAATAAAAAATATTGGGTTGTCTCCCAAAAAGCGCTTTTCTTTAAAGCCTTTTAGCTAGGCGTTGATAATTTTAATGATGCTCACATGAAAAATAGCAATTGAAACACGAAGAGAGCATCATGTAGCATGTGAAAAACAAGTTTTAGTCTAACATACTTCCTATGCATAGGCATTTTATAGGGAAAAGATTTATGAAGATAAGCAAAAACTAGCATATGCAAGGAAGAAGAAAGAAACAATAGCAATCTCAACATAACGAGAGGTAATTTAGTAACATGAAAATTTCTACAACCATATTTTCCTCTCTCATAATAATTACATGTAGGATCATATTCAAATTCAATAATATAGCTATCACATAACATATTATCTTCATGATCCACATGCATGCAAAGTTGACACTCTTCCAAAATAGTGGGGTTAACATAGAATAAAGTCATTACTTCTTCAAGCCCACTTTTATCAAAAAATTCATAAGATTGATCATACTCCAAAGTAGTGGGATCATTATTACCTAGAGTTGACACTCTTCCAAACCCATTTTCAATATTATTGCAAACACTATTATCAATATCATAATCATCATGAGGCTTAAATAAATTTTCAAGATCATAAGAAACATTATCACCCCAATCATGATCATTGCAACAAGTAGTGGACATAGCAAAATTAGCATCCCCAAGCTTAGAGTTTTGCATATTATTAGCACAATTGACGTTAATAAAATTTATAATAACACCATTGCAATTATGATTTTCATTCAAGGAGCTATCATGAATCACTTCACAAATTTCTTCACAATTTTCAGATTCACGAATTTCAAGCAAAACTTCATAAAGATAATCTAGTGCACACAACTCACTAGCAATTGGTTCATCATAGTTGGATCTCTTAAAAAGATTAGCAAGTGGATGAGGATCCATAAACTTTTTGCTTTCTGATTTTCAATAAATACACAATTATTCCAAGCGAACAAGCAAACAAACCAAGTAAGACATAAAAGGCAAATGAAAAGAAAGAAAATAAAAAGGCAAATATTTTTGTGTTTTTTCTGAAAGCATTTTGGAAGTGGGGGAGAGGAAAACGAGCGGTAAATGGGAAATAATGTAATGCAAGAGATGAGAGTTTATGGTGGGTACTTGGTAGGCTTGATGTAGAACCTCCCCGGCAACGGCGCCAGAAATTCTTCCTGCTACTTCTTGAGCTTGCGTTGATTTTTCCCTTGAAGAGGAAAGGGTGATGCAACAAAGTAGAGATAAGTATTTCCTCAGTTAAGAATGAAGGTATCAATCTAGTAGGAGGCACAAGCAAGTCTCCAATCTATGCACCTACACAAACTAACAAACACTTGCACTCAACACGAAAAAGGGGTTGTCAATCCCTTCACGGTCTCGAACAAGAGTGAGATCTAATAGAGATAGGTATAAAAGATTACTAAAATGCAAAACAAATTATAAAAAATAAATTGCAGCAAGGTATTTTTGGGTTTTTTGGTTTATAGATCTGAAAATATATGATGGAAAATAGACCCGGGGGCCATAGGTTTCACTAGAGGCTTCTCACTTGAAAGAAAACATACGGTGGGTGAACAAATTACTGTCGAGCAATTGATAGAAAAGCGCAAAGTTATGACGATATCCAAGGCAATGATTATGAATATAGGCATCACGTCTGTGTCAAGTAGACCGAAACGATTCTGCATCTACTACTATTACTCCACACATCTATCGACTCCTGCCTGCATCTAGAGTATTAAGTTCATAAGAACAGAGCAACACTTTAAGTAAGATGACATGATGTAGAGGGATAAACTCAAGCAATATGATGAAAACCCCATATTTTTACCCTTGATGGCAACAATACAATACGTGCCTCGCTACCCCTACTGTCACTGGGTGAGGACACCACAAGATTGAACCCAAAACTAAGCACCTCTCCCATTGCAAGAAAAACCAATCTAGTTGGCCAAACCAAACCGATAATTCGAAGAGAAATACAAAGATATTTAATCATGGATAAAAGAGTTTAGAAAAGACTCAAATAATATTCATAGATAATCTGATCATAAATCCACAATTCATCGGATCTCAACAAACACACCGCAAAAGAATATTACATCGGATAGATCTCCAAGAACATCAAGGAGAACATTGTATTGAAGATCAAAGAGAGAGAAGAAGCCATCTAGCTACTAGCTATGGACCCGTAGGTCTGTGGTAAACTACTCACGCTTCATTGGAAGGGCAGCAAGGTCGATGTAGTGGCCCTCCGTGATCGAAACCCCCTCCGGCAGGGTGCCAGAAAAGGCCCCAAGATGGGATCTCACGGGAACAGAGGCTTGCGGCAGCGGAAAAGTATTTTGGTGGATGCTTCTATTGGTTTGGGAATATTTGGGAATTTATAGCTCAAGAATTAGGGTTGGAGGACTCCCGAGGGGCCCACAATCTAGGGAGGCGTGCCCCCTAGGGCGCGGCCTCAGGGCTTGTGGTTCCCTCGGGACTCTTCTGGCCCCCTCTCCAAGCTCCGTGGATGTCTCCTGATCGAGGAAAAATCATCATAAAGTTTTATTCCGTTTGGACTCCGTTTGATATTCCATTTCTGTAAAACTCAAAAACAAGAAAAAACAGAAACTGGCACTGGGCTCTCGGTTAATAAGTTAGTCCCAAAAATAATATAAAATAGCATATTAATGCGTATAAAACATCCAAAATAGATAATATAATAGCATGGAACAATCAAAAGTTATAGATACGTTGGAGACGTATCAACACCGTGCTCAAAAAGATATAAGTGAAGCACTAGAGCAATTCCATAGCTCAAAAAAAAACTAAGTGAAGCATATAGAGCAATTCTAACAAATCATAGCATAATTTTGGCTCTCTCCAATAGGTGTGTCTAGCAAGGATACTTGTGATAAACTAAAAAGCAAAACAAGCAAAGACTCATATAATACAAGAGCCTCCAAACAAAACTCATGATATGTGACGAATAAAAATATAGCTCCAAGTAAAATACCGATGGTCGTTAGAAGAAAGAGGGGATGCCTTCTGGGGCATCCCCAAGCTTAGTTGCTTGGTTCTCCTTGAATATTAACTTGGGGTGCCAGGGGACATCCCCAAGCTTAGGCTCTTTTCGCTCCTTATTCCTTCATCCATAGTGATCTCACCCAAAACTTGAAAACTTCAACCACACAAAACTTAAGAAAACCATCGTGAGATCCGTTAGTATAAGAAAACCAATCTTTACTTTAAGTACTGTAGAAACCATTCAAATTTTGTTATTACATTATATCTACTGTATTCTAACTATACCATTGCTTATAACCCCCGATACAATCCATAGATTCATCAAAATAAGCACACAATGCAAAGAAAACAGAATCTGTCAAAACAGAACAGTCTGTAAAGATGTGAATTGTTCTCATACTTATGTAACTCCAACAAATCTAAAACATTACGAGAACATAGGCAATTTGTAAATCAATCTTGTGTAAAAACCTCAGAATTTTTCGTCACTTCTGTGAATTTAAACAATTCTGTTACTGGACACAAAAGTTTCTGTTTTTCAACAGGATCAAATCAACTATCACCAAAGCTTTCCCAAAGGCTTTACTTGGCTCAAACAATAATTAAAACATAAAACACACAACCATAACAGAGTCATAATTGTGCAAACACTCAAGAATAGAAATAAAAAGACAAAAATAAATTTTATTCATTGGGTTGTGATGTCTACTACACAACTTGTTCTTGTAGACTCGTGTTGGGCCTCCAAGCGCAGAGTTTTGTAGGACAGTAGCAATTTTCCCTCAAGTGGATGACCTAAGGTTTATCAATCCATGGGAGGCGTAGAATCACTCCAAAGTTCCTATCTAGCGGAGAACATAAGAAGAAATTGTTTGTAGGGTACGAAACCACCTCAAAGCTATTCTTTCCTATCAATCTATCCTAGAGTTCGTACTAAAATAACACCAAGCTATTCTTTCCAATCGATCTAACCACGAGTTCGTACTAAAATAACACCATATGATACACATCAACCAACTCTAATGTGACCTAGATACTCCAATGTCACCATGAGTATCTGTGAGTTGATTATGCGATATGCATCAAACAATTTCAGATTCATAATACTCAATCCAACACAAAGAACCTCAAAGAGTGCCCCAAGAGTTCTACCAGAGAAACAAGGACGAAAACATGCATCAACCCATATGCATAGATTACCCCAATGTCACCTCAGGAAACCGCGAGTTGAGTGCCAAGATCAAGTGCTCTCAAATCCATAAAAGTATTCAATCCGATAAAAAACGAAATCTCAAAGGGAAAACTCAATTCATCACAACAAGGTAGAGAGGGGAAAACACCATATGATCCAACTATATTAACAAAGCCCGCGATACATCAAGATCGTGCCAACTCAAGAACACGAGAGAGAGAGAGAGAGATTAAACACATAGCTACTGGTACAAACCCTCAGCCCCGAGGGTGGACTACTCCCTCCTCATCACGGTGGCCGCCGGGATGATGAAGATGGCCACCAGTGATGATTTCCCCCTCCGGCAGGGTGCCAAAACGCGGTCTAGATTAGTTTTTCGTAGCTACAGAGGCTTGCGGCAGCGGAACTTCCGATTTAGGGTTATTTCTGGGGGTTTCTGTATTTATAGGATTTTTTGGCGTTGGTTTCACGCGAAGATGGGCCTCGAGGTGAGCACAACCCAGCTGCACACGGGTTGGGCTCCAGACGCGCCCTGGTGGGTTGTACCCTCCTCGTGGCTCTTCTGGCCCTCCCATGAATCTTCTACTGCCTCTTTTGTCCAAAAAAATCATCAAAAAGTTTCGTTGCATTTGGAGAACTTTCATTTCTGCACAAAAAACAACGCCACGGTAGTTCTGCTGAATACAGCGTCAGTTCAGGTTAGTTCCATTCAAATCATGCCAAAACCATATAAAATTGTTGTAAACATGGCATGAATACTTCATAAATTATAGATACGTTGGAGACGTATCAGCATCCCCAAGCTTAATTCCTACTCGTCCTTGAGTAGGTAAATGATAAAATAAATAATTTATGAAGTGTGAATGCTAGCAAAGTGCATAAGTTTGATCAATGATAATTTCAACCACTTTTCCTAGCATCATAACAACAACTCTTTCTCATAAGACTCATCATGATAATGTAGCCATTGAAAACGGAATTTTTGTTGGGGGATGCTACCTATCATATTCATCATATATTCTTTTCTTTAGTAGCATGGACATTTGGACTTTTAGATGGTTCAAAGCAGTAGTCTATATTTGACATGAAGACTTCAATACTCAAGCATATCAACAAGCAACCATGTCTTTCAAAATATCAACACCAAAGAAAGTTATCCCTAGCCCATCATGCTCAATCATTGATCCATTCGCAAAACACACTCGAATATTAGCTACATCCAATGCACAAGTATGATCATAGTGCTCCCTAGTTGGTGCTTTATAAGAGAAGATGGAGACTCAAATAAAAATAAAAATTGCATAAAGTAATGTTGGTGCTTTATAAGAGAAGATGGAGACTCAAATAAAAATAAAAATTGCATAAAGTAATAGATATGCCCTTCGCAGAGGGAAGCAGAGATCTGTAGAGGTGCCAGAGCTCAAAGCTTAAATTGAGAGATAAAATATTTTGAGAGGCATACTTTTCCCGTCAACAAAAACGAACGAGAAGTCTCAACACTTTCCATGCTAGATACATCATAGGCGGTTCCCAAATAGAAAATAAAGTTTATTCCTTTTTTCACCATTCTTTCACAATCCATGGCTAGCCGTATCCACGGGTGCCTTCCATACCAACACTTTCCAATGAATTTATTATTGAACAACATAAATATTTATTTTTTGCATTTCGGGACTGGGCACCCCTATTACCTTTGCCACACTCTCGTGCAATGACAAGTGAATAAACACTCATCTTGAGAACAACGCATTTAGCATGGAAAATATTGGCCACCCCCTGCCGCTTCATGAGCGGTACAGGCACACAAAAAGGAAATTTATTTTGAAAATTAGAGTTGGCACATACAAATTTACTTGGATAGGCACAGAAATACCGCATATAGGTAGGTATGGTGGACTCATTTGGCACAACTTGGTTTAAGGATTTTGGATGCACAAGTAGTATTCCTACATAGTACAAGTGGAGGCTAGCAAATAGATTGAGAAGCGACTAACCAAGAAACGAAAACGATCATAAACGAGCATTAAACATAATTAACAATGAATAATGCACCACAAGTAGGATGTAATTTCATTGCATAACTATTGACTTTCATGCTTGCATAGGGAATCACAAACCTTAACACCAATATTCTTACTAAAGCATAATTACTCACCAACATGACTCACATATTATTATCTCCATATCGCAAAACTATTGCAAGGAATCAAACTTATCATATCCAATGATCTACATGAAAGTTTTTATTATATCCTTCTTGAACATCCATCACTTTGGTACAAATTTCATAGCTTGTGCAAATTTTCATCACTATTATCAACTCTCAAAATAATATTAGTGAAGCATGAGAGTGTTCGACAAACTACTCCAAAAAGACATAAGTGAAGATCAAGCGAGTAGTCAAGTAAATGGGTAGCTAACTGAGGACTCTCTCTTATTCAAAAACTTTCAGATCTAAGTATTTTATTAAAACAGCAAGCAAAAAAAAATTTCTAACAATAGCACACAACATGTGAAGAAGCAAAAACTTAGGCTCAACCGATACTAACCGATAATTCTTGATGAAGAAAGGTGGGATGCCTACCGGGGCATCCCCAAGCTTAGATGCTTGAGACTTCTTGAAATATTATATTGGGATGCCTTGGGAATCCCCAATCTTGAGCTTTTGTGTCTCCTTAATTCCTTTTATATCGCGGTTTCCCAAAATCTTAAAAAATTCATCCACACAAAACTCGACAAGAACTTGTGAGATAAGTTAGTATAAATCAATGCAACACCTTATCATTCTCTACTGTAACAAATCACTAAAATTATTATTTAACATTGCATACTAAATGCCTCTAGATATTTAATACTCCTATCCTCAAATAGAATCATTAAACAAGCAAGCATATGCAAACAATGCAAACATAACAGCAATCTGTCTAAACAGGATAGTCTATAAATAGTGCAATTTTACTCACACTTACCTAACTCCAAAAATTATGAGAAATTATCAAACTGTATAAAATTTATCATAGCTTATTGTCCAAAAAAATTCAACATTTTATCACATTATGACTTTTCTCAAGAATTCACGCTGTAACTTTCTGTTTTCAAACAACCACATATAGACTTGCAAAATAAGCATGGTAAAGGCTATGCTTGACATTTTTATTGAAGTAAAGGATGCAAAACATTATTCTAAATAACATAAATAAAATTATAATAAAATAATATGTTGCTCCAAGCAAAACTCATATCATGTGACGAATAAAAATGTAGCTCCAAGTGAGGTTACCGATAATGTTGAAGACGAAAGAGGGGATGCCTTCCGGGGCATCCCCAAACTTAGTTGCTTTGATATTACTTGAATATTACCTTGGGGTGCCTTGGGCATCCCCAAGCTTAGGGTCTTGTCACTCCTTATTCTCCTCATATCGATATCTCACCCAAAACTTGAAAACTTCAATCACACAAAACTTAACGGAACTTTGTGAGATGCGTTAGTATAATAAAGACAAATCATTCACTTTGGTACTGTAAATATAAGATTCATAATTGTTTTCACACAATTCCTGCTGTATTATACAATTTCTACAATTTATATTAAGCAATATAAGCCATAGAAACCATAAAACAAGCAAACTATGCATTGCAAACAGAATCTGTCAAAAACAGAACAATACATAAAGATCTGAATTTTAGTTATACTCCTGTAACTCAAAAAATTCTGAAAATTTAGGAAAACGTAGAAAATTTGTATAACCAACAACTGTAAAAAACTAAGATATTTCAGCCGCTCCACTAAATTTAAACAATTCTGTTACTGGGTGTAAAAGTTTCTGTTTTTGCACAGAATCAAGTCAATTATCATCCACACTATCCCAAAGGCTTTACTTGGCACTTTATTGAAACAAAAGCTATAAAACATGATTACTACAGTATATTAACCATGTGAGCACACAAAAAAATTGGGTAAAATTGTTGGGTTGTCTCCCAACAAGCGCTTTTCTTTAATGCCTTTTTAGGTAGGCATGATGATTTCAATGATGCTCACATAAAAGATAAGAATTGAAACACGAAGAGAGCATCATGAAGCATATGACTAGCACATTTAAGCCTAACTCACTTCCTATGCATAGGTATTTTGTGAGTAAATAATTTATGGGAGCAAGAATCAACTAGCATAGGAAGGCAAAACAAGCATAACTTTAAAAATTTCAACACATAGAGAGGAAACTTGATATTATTGCAATATGTAAAAGCATATGTACCCCTCTCATAATAATTTTCAGTAGCATCATGAATGAATTCAACAATATAGCTATCACATAAAGCATTGTTTTCATGATCCACAAGCATAGAAATTTTATTACTCTCCACATAAGCAAATTTATTCTCATGAATAATAGTGGGAGCAAATTCAACAAAATAACTATCATGTGATTGAAAATTAAAATCATTATGACAAGTTTCATGGTTATCATTATTCAATATAGCATACATATCATCACCATAATCATCATAGATAGCAAATTTGTTGTCATAATCAATTTTGACCTCTTCCAAAATAGTGGATTCATCACTAAATAAAGTCACGACCTCTCCAATCCACTTTCATCAATATAATCATCATAAATAGGAGGCATGCAATCATCATAACAAATTTTCTCCTCAAAACTTGGGGGACTAAAAATATCATCGTCATCAAACATAGCATCCCCAAGCTTATGGCTTTTCATATCATTAGCATCATGGATATTCAAAGAGTTCATACCAACAACATTGCAATCATGCTCATCATTCAAAGATTTTTTGTCAAATATTTTATAGAATTCTTCCTCTATCAATTGAGCACAATTTTCCTTTCCATCATTTTCACGAAAGACATTATAAAGATGAACAATATGATGCAACCTCAATTCCATTTTTTTTGTAGTTTTCTTTTACAAACCAAACTAGTGATAAAACAAGAAACTAAAAGATTCAATTGCAAGATCTAAAGATATACCTTCAAGCACTCACCTCCCCGGCAACAGCGCCAGAAAAGAGCTTGATATCTACTACACAACTTGTTCTTGTAGACTCGTGTTGAGCCTCCAAGCGCAGAGTTTTGTAGGACAGTAGCAATTTTCCCTCAAGTGGATGACCTAAGGTTTATCAATCTGTGGGAGGCGTAGGATGAAGATGGTCTCTCTCAAACAACCCCGCAACCAAATAACAAAGAGTCTCTTGTGTCCCCAACACACCAAATACAATAGTAATTTGTACAGGTGCACTAGTTTGGCGAAGAGATGGTAATAAAAGTGTAGTAATGATAGTAGATATTGATTTTTGTAATAGGAACAATAAAAAACAGCAAGGTAGCAATTGATAAAACGGAGCACAAACGGTATTGCAATGCTTGAAAATGAGGCCTAGGGTCCGTACTTTCGCTAGTGCAATCTCTCAACAATGCTAATCTAATTGGATCATATAACCGTCCCTCAACGTGCGATGAAGAATCACTCCAAAGTTCCTATCTAGCAGAGAACATAAGAAGAAATTGTTTGTAGGGTACAAAACCACCTCAAAGCTATTCTTTTCGATCAATCTATCCTAGAGTTCGTACTAAAATAACACCAAGCTATTCTTTCCGATCGATCTAACCAAGAGTTTGTACTAAAATAACACCATATGATACACATCAACCAACTCTAATGTCACTTAGACACTCCAATGTCACCGCGAGTATCCGTGAGTTGATTATGTGATATGCATCAAAAAATTACAGATTCATAATACTCAATCCAACACAAAGAACCACAAAGAGTGCCCCAAGATTTCTACCGGAGAAACAAGGACGAAAACGTGCATCAACCCCTATGCATAGATTACCCCAATGTCACCTCGGGAATCCGCGAGTTGAGTGCCAAGACATAGATCAAGTGCTCTCAAATCCATAAATGTATTCAATCCGATAAGAACAAAATCTCAAAGGGAAAACTCAATTCAACACAACAAGATAGAGAGGGGAAAACACCATATGATCCAACTATATTAACAAAGCCCGCGATACATCAAGATCGTGCCAACTCAAGATAACAAGAGAGAGATAGAGATTAACCACATAGCTACTGGTACAAACCCTCAGTCCCGAGGGTGGACTACTCCCTCCTCATCATGGTGGCCGCCGGGATGATGAAAATGGCCACCGGTGATGATTTCCCCTCCGGCAGGGTGCCGAAATGGGGTCTAGATTGGGTTTTCATGGCTACAAAGGCTTGCGGCCATGGAACTTCCGATCTAGGGTTATTTCTGGGGGGTTTCTGTATTTATAGGATTTTTGGCGTTGGTTTCACATGAAGATGGGCCTCGAGGTGAGCACAACCCACCTGCACACGGGTTGGGCTCCAGGCGCGCCCTGGTGGGTTGTGCCCTCCTCGTGGCTCTTCTGGCCCTCCCACGAAGCTTCTAGTGCCTCTTTTGTCCCAAAAAAATCATCAAAAAGTTTCGTTGCATTAGGAGAACGTTCATTTCTGCACAAAAAACAACACCACGGTAGTTCTGCTAAAAACAACGTCACTCCGGGTTAGTTCCATTCAAATCATGCGAAAACCATATAATATTGTTGTAAACATGGCATGAATACTTCATAAATTATAGATACGTTGGAGACGTATCAGGTTGCCTCCCAACAAGCGCTATCATTTTTTGCCCTAGCTAGGCATAAAGATTTCAATGATGCTCACATGAAAGATAATAATTAAAACACAAAGAGAGAATCACAAAACATGTGACAAACAAATTTAAGTCCAACATGCTTTCTATGCATAGGGATTTTGTAAACAAACAAATTATCAAGGGAAGCAAAAACTAGCATATGCAAGGAAGGAGAAAGAAACAATAGCAATCTCAACATAACGAGAGGTAAATTAGTAACATAAAAATTTCTACCACAATATTTCCATCTCTCGTAATAATTACATGTGGGATCATATTCAAATTCAATAATATAGCTATCACATAACATATTCTCTACATGATCCACATGCATGCAAAGTTGACACTCTTCCAAAATAGTGGGATTAACATCAACTAAAGTCATGACCTCTCCAAACCCACTTTCATCAAAAAATTCGTAAGATTGAACACTCTCCAAATATGTGGGATTATCTATACCTAAAGTTGACGCTCTTCCAAACCCATTTTCAATATTATTGCAAACATTATTATCGATATCATATTTCTCATGAGGCTTAAATAAATTTTCAAGATCATAAGAAGAATCACCCCAATCATGATCATTGCAATAAGTAGTGGACATAGCAAAATTAGCATCCCCAAGCTTGGGGTTTTGCATATTATTAGCACAATTGACATTAATAGAATTTGTAGTAAAATAATTGCAATCATGCTTTTCATTCAAGGAGCTATCATGAATCACTTCATAAATTTCTTCATCACAATTTTCAGATTCACGAATCTCAAGCAAAACTTCATAAAGGTAATCTAGTGCACTCAACTCACTAGCAATTGGTTCATCATGATTGGATCTTTTAAAAAGATTAGCAAGTGGATGAGGATCCATATAAATAGATTTTTAGCAAGCGAAGATGCAAGCAAATAGGAGGCACATGGTAACACAAGAAAAGATAGCAAACAAGAAAACACGCAAAAAGGCAAACGGAAAAAAGAAGGCAAATTTTTGTGAAGTGGGGGAGATGAAAACGAGAGGCAAATGGCAAATAATGTAAATTGTAAGGAGATGAGATTTGTGATTAGGAACCTGATAGATGTTGATGATGTCTCCCCGGCAATGGTGCCAGAAATTCCTTTTGATGTCGCTTGAACTACGTCGGTATTTCCCCAAAGAGGAAGGGATGATGCAGCACAACTACGGCAGGTATTTCCCACAGTTATGGAACCAAGGTATCAATCCAGTAGGAGAACCAAGCAACACTTTGTAAACGGTACCTGCACACAAAGAACAAATACTTGCAACCCGACGCTTATGAGGGGTTGTCAATCCCTCTACGGGTAACGGCGCTAGAAATTGTCAAGTTGACGGGATAAAATTTGTGTAGATTGGATAAATAGATCTCGATAAAATGCGAAAGAAAATGAATAATAAAAAGTGCAGCAAGGTATTTTTTGGTTTTGGAATAATAGATCTCAAAACAAAGGCGAATAAAAATAGATCTCAAAGCAAATATGATAAAGAATAGACCCGGGGGCCGTAGATTTCACTAGTGGCTTCTCTCGAGAAAATAGCACACGGTGAGTAAACAAATTATTGTTGGGCAATTGATAGAAGATCGAATAATTATGACGATATACAAGGCAATGATCAATATATAGGCATCACGTCAAAGATTAGTGGACCGACTCCTGCCTGCATCTACTACTATTACTCCACACATCGACCGCTATCCAGCATGCATTTAGTGTATTAAGTTCATGGAGAAATGGACTAATGCAATAAGAACGATGACATGATGTAGACGAGATCTATTCATGTAGGAATAGCCCCCATCTTGTTATCCTTAATAGCAATGATACATGCGTGTCTTGCTGCCCCTTCTGTCACTGGGAAAGAACACCGCACGATCGAACCCATCACAAAGCACCTCTTCCCATGGCAAGAAAAATTGATCTAGTTGGCCTAACTAAACCAAAGATTCGAAGAAGAAATAGGAGGCTATAAATGATCATGCATATAAGAGATCAAAATAAGACTCAAATAATATTCATGGATATAGATCTGATCATAAACTCAAAGTTCACCGGATCCCAACAAACACAGCGCAAAAAAGAGTTACATCAAATAGATCTCTAAGAGACCATTGTATTGAGAATCAAAAGAGAGAGAGAGAGGAAGCCATCTAGCTACTACCTACGGACCCGTAGGTCTATGATGAACTACTCATGCATCATCGGAGAGGCACCAAGGAGGATGATGAACCCCTCCGTGATGGTGTCTAGATTGGATCTCGTGGTTCTGCAACTTGCGGCGGCTAGAATTGTGTTTCATCGACCCGCCTAGGGTTTCTGGAATATTTGGGGATTTATAGGGAGAAGAGGCGGTGTGGAAGGCCACCTAGGGGAGCACAACCCCCCTGGGCGCGCCCAGGTGGGTTGTGCCCACCTCGGGCCTCCCCTCTGGTACTTCTTTGGCCCATGTTGTGTCTTCTGGTCCAAAAAAATTCTCCAAAAAGTTTCGCTACGTTTGGACTCCGTTTGGTACTAATATTCTGCGAGGTAAAACGCAAGCAAAAAACAGCAACTGGCACTAGGCACTATGTCAATAGGTTAGTCCAAAAAATGATATAAAGTTGCTATAAAGTGATTGTAAAAGATCCAAGAATGATAATATAACATCATGGAACAAGCAAAACTTATAGATACGTTGGAGACATATCAGGAAGCAGAAGTGTGTATGCTTAGACAATCTTTCTAATATTTGATCAATAAAAGGCAAGGGGTAATAATCCTTTCTAGTAGCATATATTTAATTTCCTGAAATCAATTGCCATCCTATAACCAGTTACTATTGTTTCCGGGATAAGTTCATTTTTATCATTCGGAACAACAGTAATGCCTCCTTTCTTAGGAACACAATGAATAGGGCTTACCCATCTACTATCAATTACAGGATAAATTATACCTGCCTCCAGAAGCTTTAATATTTTAGTTCTTACCACATCCTTCATTTTAGGATTCAGATGGCGCTGATGATCAACAACTGGCTTAGCACTAGGCTCCATATTAATCTTGTGCTGACATAGAGTGGGACTAATGCCCTTGAGATCACCGAGAGTATATCCAATAGCAGCATGGTGCTTCCTCAGAGTTTTAAGTAATCTCTTTTCTTCATTCTCTGAAAGGTTAGCATGGATAATAACAAGATATATCTTCTTTTCATCAAGATAGGCATATTTTCAGTGTATCAAGTAATTTATTTAATTCAAAAACATGATCACTCTTAGGTGGAAGAGGGTCTCCAAGAGTTTCAACAGGCAAATTATGCTTAATGATAGGTGCTTATTTAAAGAATATCTCATCTATTTCATTGCTTTCATTCATATGTATATCATTTTCATGGTCTAGCAAATATTGTTCTAACAATCAGTAGGAGGTACGGCAATAGAAGAAAGACCAATAATTTCATCTTTACTAGACAATTCTTTCTCATGTGGTTGTCTACGAAACTTAGAGAAATTAAAATCATGAGATACATCACCAAACTTAACTCTAACCTTTTCTTTAACACAATCAATTTTAGCATTAACGGTATTCAAGAAGGGCCTACCAAGTATAATGGGACAAAAATTATCTTGCTGTGAAACAAGTACTAAGAAATCCATAGGGTATTTGGTCTTACCACACAAGACCTGAACATCTCGAACAATCCCAAGTGGTGAAATAATGTCTCTATTTGCAAGCTTAATAGTAACATCAATATCTTCAATCTTAGCAGGTGCAATATCATTCATAACTTCTTGGTATAAAGAGAACGGAATAGCACTCACACTAGCACCCATATTACATAAACCATGATAGCAACGTTCTCCAATTTTAACAGAAACATCCGGCATGCCAACTACGGGCTTATTCTTATCTAACATATCTTGTTCATTTCTAGAGGGTTTAGCAATTCTAGCAGCCTCATCACAGAAGTAAATAACATGCCCATCAATATTATCAACCAATAAATCATTAACCATTGCAATATTGGGTTCCACTATAATTTGTCCAGAGGGTCTAGGTGTTTTAATATTACTTTTATTAACCACAGTTGTAGCTTTAGCATGTTCCTTAATCCTAACAGGGAAAGGAAATTTCTCAATATAAGCAGCAGGCACAACTGGATCAACATTATAAATGATTGTTTCATCTTTAACTATAATAGGTTCTTCACAATTTTCTTCAACAGGTAGATGAAATTTAAACCACTTCTCCTTAGGGAGATCGACATGAGTAGCAAAATATTCACAAAAAGTAGCTACTATCTCATAGTCAAGTCCATATTTAGTACTAAACTTATGAAAAGCATTAGTTTCCATAAAAGATTTAACACAATCAAACTCAAGTTTTATACACGACTCTTTACCTTTGTCGAAATCTCAATCTTCAGAGTTGCATTTAATTCTTTCCAAAATACCCAATTTGAATTCAATAGTTTTCTTCATAAAGGAACTAGTAGAAGAAGTATCAAGCATGGATTGATCATTGTGAGAAAGCCGAGCATAAAAGTTTTGAATAATAATTTATCTTGAGAGCTCATGATTGGGGAATGTGTGCATCATGCACTTAAGCCTCCCCCAAGCTTGAGCGATACTTTCTCCTTCACGAGGAAAAAATTATATAAATAATTCCGATCATGATGAACCAAATGCATTGGATAAAACTTCTGAAGAAATTCCAGCTTCAGCCGGTTCCAATCCCATGTTCCAGTATCATCCAATAGCCTATACCATGTCAATGCATTTCCCTCCAAAGATAAAGGGAATACCTTCTTCTTAACTCCATCCTCAGATAAACCTACAAGCTTAAACAAACCACAAATTTCATCCACATAGATTAAGTGCATATCAGGATGTATTGTTCCATCTCATGCGTAAGGATTAGCTAGCAGTTTCTCCAACATACCTGAAGAAATTTCATAATAAATATTTTTAGTAGGTTTAGTAGGTTGAGGGGAAACTCTTATTGCTTCTGGTCGAGGTGAAGATACCCCGAACAAACCTCTCAAAGTATTATTTTCCATAGTGACAAGTGACAGTAAATTTCAGCACGTAATAAAAATGTTTCCTTACCAAATTCCAGTTACCAAAGGCGCTTCAATCCCCGGCAATGGCGCCAGAAAAGAGCCTTGATGACCCACAAGTATACGGGATCAATCTTAGTCCTTTCGATAAGTAAGAGTGTCGAACCCAACGAGGAGCAGAAGGATGTGATAAGTGGTTTCACCAAGGTATTCTCTTCAAGTACTGAAAGTAGCAGTGATAGATAGTTTTGTAGCAAGATAATTCAGAACAAGTAACAAGTAGGAATAGTGACAAAGGTGCAGCAAGGTGGCCCAATCCTTTTATAGCAAAGGACAAGCCAGAAAGTTATCTTATATAAAGTAAAGTGCGCTCGAGGACACATGGGAATTATCGTCTAGTCACTTTCATCGTGTTTAGTTGATTCGCGTTCGCTACTTTGATAATTTGATATTGTTGGAAATATGCCCTAGAGGTAATAATAAACTGGTTATTATCATATTTCCTGTTCATGATAAATATTTATTATTCATGCTAGAATTGTATTGACTGGAAACTTAAATACATGTGTGAATACATAAACTACATCGTGTCCCTAGTAAGCCTCTACTAGACTAGCTCGTTGATCAAATATGATTAAGGTTTCCTAACCATAGACATGAGTTGTCATTTGATAATGGGATCACTTCATTAGGAGAATGATGTGATGGACAAACCCAACCGTAAGGTTAGCATTAGATCATTTAGTTATTTGCTACAGATTTCTTCATGTCAAGTATCAGTTCCTTAGACCATGAAATGACACTCCTGGACATCATAGGAATACTCTGTGTGCTATCAAACGTCACTTCGTAACTGGGTGATGATAAAGGTGCTCTACAGGTATCTCTGAAGGTGTCTGTTGGGTTGCGTGGATCGAGACTGAGATTTGTCACTCCGTGTGACGGAGAGATATCTCTGGACCCTCTCGGTAATACAACATCATGAGAAGCTTCATGTGCCTAATGAGTTTAGTCATGGGATCTTGTATTAAGGAACAAGTAAAGAGACTTGCCTTTAACGAGATTGAACTAGGTATGGAGATACCGACGATCGAATCTCGGGCAAGTAACATATCGCTGGACAAAGGGAATTGCATACAGGATTAACTGAATCCTCGACATCGTGGTTCAACCAATAAAGATCTTGATTGATTATGTAGGAACTAATATGGGCATCCAGGTCCCACTGTTGATTATTTACCGGAGAGGAGTCTTGGTCCTGTCTGCATGTTCCGAACCCGTAGGGTCGCACGCTTAACGTTCTATAGTGCTAGGGTAGTATTGAGATATTGAATAGCAGAAAGTCCAAAGGTTGTTAGGAGTCCCATATGGGATCCGAGATATCATGAGGAGCTCCGGAATGGTCCGGAGGTAAAGATTTATATATGGGAAGTCATATTTTGGGTTCCGAAAAAGTTCGGTTTTTTGGTATTGTACCGGGAAGGTTCTAGAAGGTTCTGGGGGTTCCGTCGTGGGGCCCAATGACCCGGGAAGGGCCCACATGGACCAAGGGGTGGGGCTACATCCCACATGGGTTGGCTGCACCATTCCCCAAGGCACATGTTGTTTAAATCTAGAGATAAGGTCTTATCTCTAAATTTAAAGGGTTGAATCTAGAGATAAGATGTTATCTCCAAGTTTAAAGGGATTTCTCCCATGTGGCCGGCTATAGGAGGGTTTTGGACGCCCTCCACTGACCCCTAGCCTATATATAGAGGGGGAGGCGCATGGGGGCAGCCATCCCTTCACCCTTGCCCATTGCCTCTCCCAACTCCTCCCACGTTCCTCCTGTACGCGTTTGGCGAAACCCTGCTGGAATTCCGCTGCCACCACCACCACCACCATACCGTTGTGCTGGTTCTAATCTCATCTACCTCCTCTCCCTCACTTGTTGGATCAAGAAGGAGAGGATTCCATCGAGCTGAACATGTGCTAATCTAGGAGGTGCCGTCCGCTCGGCACTAGATCGGATTGGATCACGATTGGATCGTGAAGAGTACGACTACATCAACTGTGTTATGACGCTAACACTTTCATTCTACAAGGGTATGTAGACACACTCCCCTCTCGTAGCTATGCATCTCCAAGATTGGATCTTGGGTGTTTCATAGGAATTTTTTTGATTTTCATGCTTCGTCCCCCATCAGTGGCATCATATGAGCTAGGTCTATGCGTAGATGTATATGCCCGAGTAGAACACAAAGTTGTTGTGGGCATTGATATTCAGATTGCTTACTTCCCTTGTATTATTTGGATTCAATGGTATTGTGGGATGAAGTGGCTCATACCAACCTTACATTTCCTCGCACATGAGACCGGTTCCACTGTTTGACATGCAACTTGCATTGCATAAAACTGGCTTCCCGGGTGTCTGTCTCTCCCACTTTAGTTGAATCTGATTTAACAAAGGCAGTCCTTGTAGAAGATTAAAAGGCAACTTGTATATCACCGTTGTGGTTTTGCATAGATAAGAATGGTTCTTATAGTATGCCCTAGCAACCACATAAAAAATGTAACAACAAAGTAGAAGACGTCTAACTTGTTTTTGCAGGGCATGTTGTGATGTGGTATGGCCAAAACGTGATATGGTATATGTTGATGTATGAGATGATCATGTTTTGTAATAGGTTCACGATTTGCATGTTGATGAGTACGACAACGGGCAGGAGCTATAGGGTTGTCTTTAATTTATTGTATGACCGATGTGTCAATCATTAAACGCCACGTAATAGCTTTACTTTATCACTATGCATTAGCAATAGTTGCAGAAGCAATAGTTGGTGGAGACAACCATGATGATGACACAATGATGGAGATCATGGTGTCATGCCGGTGACGATGGAGATCATGCCAGGTGCTTTGGAGATGGCGATCAAAAGCACAAGATGATAATGGCCATATCATGTCACATATATTGATTGCATGTGATGTTTATCTTGTATGCATCTTATTTTGCTTAGGACGATGGTAGCATTATAAGATGATCCCTTCACTTAATTTCAAGATAAAAGGTGTTCTCCCTAAGTATGCACCGTTGCAAAAGTTCATCGTTTCGAAGCACCTTGTGATGATCGGGTGTGATAGACTCTACGTTCACATACAACGGGTGCAAGCCAGTTTTACACATACGGAATACCTGGGTTAAACTTGATGAGCCTAGCATGCTCATGAGATGTGTCAATCATTAAACGCCACGTAATTGCTTTACTTTATCGCTATGCATTAGCAATAGTTGCAGAAGCAATAGTTGGTGGAGACAACCACGATGACGACACAATGATGGAGATCATGGTGTCATGCCGGTGACGATGGAGATCATGCCAGGTGCTTTGGAGATGGCGATCAAAAGCACAAGATGATAATGGCCATATCATGTCACATATATTGATTGCATGTGATGTTTATCTTGTATGCATCTTATTTTGCTTAGGACGACGGTAGCATTATAAGATGATCCCTTCACTTAATTTCAAGATAAAAGGTGTTCTCCCTAAGTATGCACCATTGCAAAAGTTCGTCGTTTCGAAGCACCTTGTGATGATCGGGTGTGATAGACTCTACGTTCACATACAACGGGTGTAAGCCGGTTTTACACATGCGGAATACCTGGGTTAAACTCTACGTTCACATACAACTACATGATAGTTCAGTGCGCCATGCTTTACGGCTTAGAACCGGGCCTCCAAAGACGTTTTGAGCACCACGGAGCATATGAGATGTTCTAGGAGCTGAAATTGGTATTTCAAGCACATGCCCGGGTTGAGAGGTATGACACCTCCGACAAGTTCTTTAGCTGCAAGATGGAGGGGAACAACTCCATTAGTGAGCATGTACTCAGAATGTCTGGGTACTACAACCGCTTGAATCAGTTGGGAGTTAATCTTCCGGATGAAGTAGCGATTGACAGAGTTCTCCAGTCACTGCCACCAAGCTACAAGGGCTTTGTGATGAACTATAATATGCAAGGGATGGAGAAAATGATCCCTGAGCTCTTCGCGATGCTTAAAGTCATGGAAGTAGAAATTAAGAAAGCGCATCAAGTGTTGATGGTCAATAAGACCACCAGTTTCAAGAAGAAAGGCAAGGGAAAGAAAGGGAACTTCAAGAAGAATGGCAAGCCAGTTGCCGCTCCCGTGAAGAAACCCAAGGCTGGACGCAAACCTGAGACTGAGTGCTTCTATTGCAAGGGGAATGGTCACTGGAAGCGGAACCGCTCCAAGTACTTGGCAGATAAGAAGGCTGGCAACGTCAGCAAAGGTATATTTGATATACATGTTATTGATGTGTACCTTACTAGTGCTTGTAGTAGCGCTTGGGTATTTGATACTGGTTCGGTTGCTAATATTTGTAACTCGAAATAGGAGCTGCAGAATAAACGGAGACTAGCTAAGGATGAGGCGACGATGCACGTTGGAAATGGCTCCAAGGTTGATGTGATCGCCGTCGGCACGCCCCCTCTACGTCTACCTTTCGGATTAGTTTTAAACCTAAATAATTGTTATTTTGTGCCTGCGTTAAGCATGAACATTATATCTGGATCTTGTTTATTACGAGGCGGTTATTCATTTAAGTCAGAGAATAATGGTTGTTCTATTTATATGGATAATATATTTTTTGATCATGCACCCCTTGTGAATGGTTTATTATTGTTGAATCTCGATTGTAGTGATACACATGTTCATAATATTGATGCCAAAAGATGCAAAGTTAATGACGATAGTACCACATACTTGTGGCACTGCCGATTAGTAGGTCATATTGGTGTAAAGCCCATGAAGAAACTCCATGCCGATGGACTTTTGGTATCACTTGATAATAATTTGAAACATGTGAACCATGCCTCATGGGCAAGATGACAAAAACCCAGTTTTCCAGAACAATGGAGCAGGCAAGTGACTTATTGGAAATAATACATACTGATGTATGCCATCCGATGAGTGTTGAAGCGCGCGGTGGATATCGTTATTTTCTTACCTTCTGATATGCCTCTGTCATATCTATAATTTTTAATTGTTTCATGCCAATATTATACAACTTTCACATATTTTGACAACATTTTATATGATTTATTGGACTAACCTATTGATCCAGTGCCTAGTACCAGTTCCTGTTTGTTGCATGTTTTTTATTTTGTAGAATATCCATATCAAACGAAGTCCAAACGCGATAAAAATTTACAGAGAATTATTTAGGGATATTTGTGATTTTTGGGAGGTGGAATCATCGCAAATGGGGGCCCACAGCCACCACAAGACACCTGGGCATGCCAGGCAGCCTAGGCGCGTGGTGGTGGGTTGTGCCCTCCTCGTAAGTCTGTTGGAGCTCTACTTCGGGCGCAAGGAAGCTTATATCTGGGAAAAAATTGTGTTAAAATCTCAGCGCAATCAGAGTTATGGATCTCTGGGAATATAAGAAACGTATTTCAGCCAAAAAATAGGAACACGAAATAGAAGAGAACAAAGAGGGAGATTCAATCTATGAGGGGCTCTCGCCCCTCCGCCGCCATGGAGGCCATGGACCACAGGGGGAATTCTCCTCCCATCTAGGGGGGAGGTCAAGGAAGAAGAAGAAGGAGGGGGGCTCTCTCCCCCTCTCTCCCGGTGGCGCCGGAACACCGCCGGGGCAATATCGTGTGACGGCGATCTACTCCAACAACTCTGTCATCTTCACCAATAGCTCCATCACCTTCCCCCATCTATATTGAGCGCTCCACTCTCCCGCAACCCGCTGTACCCTCTATTTGAACATGGTGCTTTATGCTTCATATTATTATCCAATACTATGTTGTCATCCTATGATGTTTGAGTAGATCTATTTTGTCCTATGGGTTAATCGTGATCTTGGTTTGTATGAGTGCATATTTTATTATGGTGCTGTCCTACGGTGCCCTCCGTCTCATGCAAATGTGAGGGGTCCCCGCTGTAGGGTGTTGCAATATGTTCATGGTTCTCTTATGGTGGGTGGCGTGAGTGACAGAAGCACAGACCCGAGTTCGGGGGTTATGGCGTATGGGAGTAAAGAGGACTTGGTACTTAATGCTATGGTTGGGTTTTATCTTAATGATCTTTGGTAGTTGCAGATGCTTGCTAGAGTTCCAATCATAAGTGCATATGATCCAAGTAAGGAAAGTATGTTAGCTCATGCCTCTCCCTCATATAAAATTGCAAGAATGATTACTGGTCTATTTATCGATCGCCTAGGGACAATTCCGCAAATCCTATCACCACATTTCCACACTCGCCTTATTAAATTGTACTTTTATTAAAACAGCACCTAACTTTTATTTTCACATTCTTTATTATCTTGCAAACCTATCCTACAAAGTACTTCTAGTTTTATTCTTGTGCTAGTTAAAGCAAACATTAAGTGTGCGTAGAGTTGTATCGGTGGTTGATAGAACTTGAGGGAATATTCGTTCTACCTTTAGCTCCTCGTTGGGTTCGACACTCTTATTTATTGAAAAAGGCTACAAACGATCCCCTATACTTGTGGGTTATCAAGACCTTTTTCTGGCGCCGTTCCGGGGAGCAATAGTGCGGGGTGAATATTCTCGTGTGTGCTTGTTTGCTTTATCACTAAGTAGTTTTATTTTCTGTTCTAATTTGTTCTTTATCTTTAGTTATGGATATGGAACATGAAATACCAAAAAAATTAGTTGTATTTGCTACTCATGGAGATGGGGAACCTCCTAAAACCCTCGATGCTCGTTATGTGAAAAATATTAATCACTACTTTGATAATCCTGAGAAAACCCCATTCAACTTGATAATGGGAGACACGTTGGATCAACGTGAATACTTTAGGGATTATTGCTTGACTCAAAAAGGGAAACTGTTATGGGATCAAATTCATATGTTGCATTGGTATGCTTGGGATCTATGCTTGAGAAATGATTATACTTATTGCTCTAGGATGAAAGCTTGACACCTTCCCTTTTCATGCAAATTTAGCGAATATGAAACCTTGGCTTCTTATGCTAATGGTAGATATGATTACTATGATGTGGAACAAATAGAAGAATTTGTTGTTTTTAAGGGTGCTTATGAAATTGAATCTTTCTTTGAAAAGTATGAAGATTATGATGATGCTGCTGACAGACCTGAAAATTTTGCTATACTTAAATATTGCAATGAGAATTATGAATATAATGCCGATATTAATGCATTTATTGAGAAAGTCTCAGCTGTCCAAGAAGAGACTAACATTTTGTAGGAGTCTATGGAAGAAGAAATTGATGAAACTGTGAGCTCATTAGATGCCAAAGATGAGGAGGAGAGTGAAGAACAAAAGGAGGAAGAGCGGATTGATCACCCGTGCCCACCTTCTAATGAGAGTAACTCTTCAACTCATGCATTATTTAATTTCCCTTCGTACTTACCGAAGGATGAATGCTATGATAATTGCTATGATCCCATTGATTCATTTGAAATATCCCTTTTTGATGAACTTGATGCTTGCTATGCTTGTGGCCAAGATGCCAATATGAATTATGCTTATGGAGATGAACTTGCTATAGTTCCTTATGTTAAGAATGAAATTGTTGCTATTGCACCCACACATGATAGTCCTATTATCTTTTTGAATTCTCCCAACTACACTATATCAGCGAAGTTTGCGTTTATTAAGGATTATATTAATGGGTTGCATTTTGCTACTACACATGATGATTTTGATGAATATAATATGCATGTGCTTGCTGCTCCTACTTGCAATTATTATGAGAGAGGAACTACATCTCCACCTCTCTATGTTTCCAACACGATAAAATTGCAAGAATCTGCTTATGCTATGTATTGGCCTTTACTTGATGTGCATGAATTGTTCTTTTATGACATGCCGATGCATAGGAAGAGAGGTAGACTTCGTCATTACATGATATATGTTGCTTTGTGCTCATTAGTAAATTATAAATCATTGCTAATTAAAATTGGCTTTGATATTCCTTGGGATCCGGGTGGATCGATTACTTGAGCACTTTATGCCTAGCTTAATGGCTTTAAAGAAAGCGCTGCGAGGGAGACAACCCAGAAGTTTTAGGAAGTCATTTTATTCAGATGGGTGCTTTTATAAAGTTTAAAAACAAAAAATATAGAGGGGAACTTAAAACTTCACAAAAAGAAAAGTGAAAGTGAGAAAGACGAACACCGTTGAAGTGGGGGACGTCCTCGAACTTTGTTCATGCCCATGGAAACTTTGTGAATCTCGATTACAGAAACTTTTCAACAAAAATAATTATCCCCTTGTACAAATCCATTGTATTATAAAAATAATGTAACAAGATTTGCCTTTAGGATGATTAGATTGCTTGTTGGTATGTGCGGTGCAAAAACAGAAACTTTGGCTGCAGTGCGTGATTTTACATTTTTTACTGGAAAGTCAAAAGTTTCTGAAATTTTTACAAAATACTTCTATGTAAATTTTTTATTTTTTCCTAATGTTTAAGAATTTTTGGAGTTACAGAAGTATGCTCAAAGTTCAGATTACTATAGACTGTCCTATTTTTGACAGATACTATTTTTGATGCATTGTTTTCCTTGTTTTGATGAAACTATTGATTTTATCGGTGGTATAAGCCATGGAGAAGTTATAATACAGCAGGGATAATGCAAAAATAAAAATATGAATGGGTTTGCAATAGTACTTAAAGTAGTGATGTGCTTTATTATACTAACGGATCTTACCGAGCTTTCTGTTGAGTTTTGTGTGGATGAAGTGATCAAAGATCGAGGAGGTCTCGATATGAGGAGAAGGAGGAGAGGCAAGAGTTCAAGATTGGGGATGCCCAAGGCACCCCAAGTAAATATTCAAGGAGACTCAAGGGTCTAAGCTTGGGGATGCCCCGGAAGGCATCCCATCTTTCTTCAATAAGTATCGGTATGTTTTCGTCTTCGTTTCGTTCATGTGATATGTGTAAATCTTGGAGCGTGTTTTGTGTTTAGTTTTCACTTTTATTTTATGAACCATGCTGGTATGAGATAGTCCATGGTTGATTTATAGAATACTCATTGCACTTCACTTATATCTTTTGAGTATGGCTTTATAGAATGCTTCATGTGCTTCACTTATATCATTTGAAGTTTGGATTGCATGTTTTGATGGAAATATGCCCTAGAGGCAATAATAAATTTGTTATTATTATATTTCCTTATTCATGATAAAGGTTTATTATTCATGCTAGAATTGTATTGATTGGAAACTAAAATACATGTGTGGATACATAAACAAATACCGTGTCCCTAGTAAGCCTCTACTAGACTAGCTCGTTGATCAAAGATGGTTAAGGTTTCCTAACCATAGACATGTGTTGTCACTTGATAACGGGATCACATCATTAGGAGAATGATGTGATGGACAAGACCCATCTGTTAACTTAGCATATGATCATTCAGTTTATTGCTATTGCTTTCTTAATGTCAAATACATATTCCTTCGACTATGAGATCATGCAACTCCCGGATACCGCAGGAATACCTTGTGTGCTATCAAACGTCACAACGTAACTGGGTGATCATAAAGATGCTCTACAGGTATCTCCAAAGGTGTCTGTTGAGTTGGCATGGATCAAGATTAGGATTTGTCACTCCATGTATCGGAGAGGTATCTCTGGGCCCTCTCGGTAATACACATCACAAGAAGCTTACAAGCAAAGTGACTAAGGAGTTAGTTACGAGATGATGTATTAAGGAACAAGTAAAGAGACTTGCCGGTAACGATATTGAACTAGGTATGAAGATACCGACGATCGAATCTCGGGCAAGTAACATACCGACAGACAAAGGGAATTACGTATGTTGTCATAAAGGTTCGACCGATAAAGATCTTCGTAGAATATGTACAAACCAATATGGGCATCCAGGTCCCGCTATTGGTTATTGACATTAGAGGCATCTCAGTCATGTCTACATCGTTCTTGAACCCGTAGGGTCCGCACGCTTAACGTTCATTGACGATATAGTATTATATGAGTTATGTATGTTGGTGACCGAATGTTGTTTAGAGTCCAAGATGAGATCACAGACACGACGAGGAGCTCCGGAATAGTCTGGAGGTAAAGATTAATATATGGGATAATAGTGTTTGGTCTCCGGAAGGGTTCCGGAATTCACCGGAAGGGGTTTCGGATGTTTCCTGAAATGTTCTGGTACGAGAACACTTTATTTGGGCCAAGGGGTAAAGCCCACGGGGCTTTTGGTAAGTGCAAAAGGTAGTTTTGCGGAGGCCAGGGACCCTGGCGTCTGGGTCCAGAAGCCAGGAACCCTGGCGTCTGGTCCTGGAGTCCGAGAAGGACTCTTGCATTTTGGGCAAAACCGACTTTGAGGAGGCTTTTACTCCAAGTTTCGATCCCAGGGCTCAACATATAAATAGAGGGGTAGGGCTAGCACCCAAGACACATCAAGATTCTCCAAGCCATGTGCCGGCAACCCCGCCCCTCTAGTTTATCCTCCGTCATAATTTTCGTAGTGCTTGGTGAAGCGCTGCGGAGATTGTTCTTCACCACCACCGTCACCACTCCGTCGTGCTGCCGGAACTCATCTACTACTTCGCCTCTCTTGCTTGATCGAGAAGGCGAGGACGTCATCGAGCTGAACGTGTGCTGAACGCGGAGGTGCCGTACGTTCGGTACTTGATCAGGATGGATCGTGAAGGTGTACGACTACATCAACCGCATTGATAAACGCTTCCGCTTAGCGATCTTCAAGGGTATGAAGATGCTCTCCCCCTCTCGTAGCTATGCATCTCCATGGATAGATCTTGCGTGTGTGTAGAATTTTTTTAGTTTTCCATGCAACGTTCCCCAATAGTGGCATCAGAGCCAGGTCTATGCGTAGATGATATGCATGAGTAGAACACAAAGGAGTTGTGGGTGGTGATGGTCATAATGCTTACCACCAACATCTTATTTTGATTCGGCGGTATTGTGGGATGAAGCGGCCCGGACCAACCTTACATGTCCACGCACATGAGACCGGTTCCACCGACTGACATGCAACTTGTTTTGCATAAAGGTGGCTGGTGGGTGTCTATTTCTCCTACTTTAGTTGAATCAAATTTGACTACGGCCGGTCCTTGAAGAAGGTTAAAACAACAAACTTGATAATCACCATTGTGGTTTTTGCATAGTTAAAGAACAGTTCTTGCTAGAAGTCCGTAGCAGCCACGTAAAAGTTGCAACAACAAAGTAGAGGACGTCTAACTTGTTTTTGTAGGGCATGTTATCATGTGATATGGTCAAGACATCATGTGATATACGTTGTTGTATGAGATGATCATGTTTTGTAATATCGACAATCGGTAGGAGCCTTAGGGTTGTCTCTTAATTATTGTATGAAGTGCAAGTGCCATGTAATTGCTTTACTTTATCACTATGCGTTAGCAATAGTTGTAGAAGCAATTGTTGGCGAGACGACCCTGACGCAACGATAGAGATCAAGGTGTCGAGCCAGTGACAATGAAGATCATGACGGTGCTTTGGAGATGGAGATCAAAAGCACAAGATGATGATGGCCATATCAAGTCACATATTTTTGATTGCATGTGATGTTTATCCTTTATGCATCTTATTTTGCTTAGAACGGCGATAGCATTATAAGATGATCCCTTCACTAAATTTCAAGATAAAAGTGTTCTCCCCGAGTATGCACCGTTGCCAAAGTTCATCGTTTCGAAGCACCTCGTGATGATCGGGTGTGATAGACTCTACGTTCACGTACAACGGGTGTAAGACAGTTTTGCACATGCATAATACTTGGGTTAAACTTGACGAGCCTAGCATGTACATACATGGTCTCGGAACACTGGAGACCGAAAGGTCGAACATGAGTCATATAGTAGATATGATCAACATAGAGATGTTCACCATTGATGACTACCCCATCTCACGTGATGATCGGACATGCTTTAGTTGATTTGGATCATGTATCACTTTGATAACTTGAGGGATGTTTATTTAAGTGGGAGTTCATTAGTAATTTGATTAATTGAACTTAATTTATCATGAACTTAGTCTTAATAGTTTTGCATATCTATGTTGTACATCAATGGCCCGTGCTACTGTTCCCCTGAATTTGAATGTGTTCCTAGAGAAAGCTAAGTTGAAAGATGATGGTAGCAACTGTCCGGGTACGACACCTATGGGATCCTGAGAGACCCCTTTATGATTCGGCGGGGGGAGAGGTATACGCAAAGAGCAGAACCAACGATCGACGCGTGAGGATTTTACCCAGGTTCGGGCCGCTGATCAGCGTAAAACCCTACTCCTGCTTTGTGTTCTTATTAATGTTCTTGAGCCCAGGCTCCAGGAGCGCTTGCAATGAACAGTACGTTCAAAGAGCAGCTACGCATGCAGAATGGGCCAGAAGTTCTCCTCCTCTGTAGCAGTTGCCTTGGGCCTCCTTTTATATGCTCAAAGGGGTCACCACAGTGGCAAAACGTACATACATTGAGGTGTAAAGTAGCTACAGGGTATCATACCTAACCGCTGACGGATTAGGAAAAACGCATTTAATGCACCGTGAGGTGTCCGTTTAGGTGTCCTCACTTTCTTGGGGATGGAAAAAGGGGCCATCCCATCAGCACCGCTTAAGCTCTCCTCCACTGGCACGTTGCCACGCATCCAGAGAAGGACCCAGAATGTCAGATTTGTTACTGTGCCGAAGCGGTGGCACAGTGGCAGAATCTCGCCAGGCACCGAATCTTGCCGGGCGCCAAGCCTTGCCGGGCTCCAAGCCTTGCCGGGTTCCACAGGCCATCCCGGCAAGGATCTTGCCGGGGAAGCTGGCCTTCGGATTCCAGCTTTGCTTATCTACTGATCCTCAGATCTCTGACTTGATGATTTCCTTAGTGGCTTGAATCGACCTCGAGCTGTTCCCGGCAAGCCTTGCCGTGAGGATGGCTACAACTGCCCGTGCACAAGTACGGGGTACTAGTGGCCCAATACTTAGTACACCGACAGGAGCCCTCGGGCCTAGGCCATACATGAGTGCGAGGCGTTGTTGGGCTAGGCCCAAATAGTGCACGGGCACGCGTGGCAGGGAATTAACTGCTCGTAAATATCTTGTTTTACTGTGCCCCCACTACACGCACCAAGCACGCGATGTGGGAAGCGTGCCTAAAAGGCTGCAACTGCCTCCCGCCTATAGAGGCACATTCACATTGGGGAATAAAAGAGGCGGCCCCGCTCCTTCCCCATAAAAAAGGAGAAGTCGCAGAGGCACAAGCCTATTTACCCCCCCTCTTCTTCTCAATCTGGCCATCGCCATCGCCTTCCTCCTCTCGAGCTCAGAGCGAAGCCTTTTCTTCTTCCGCCCACTGCTTCCACGCTCGCTCCACCCCCAGCTTCCGTCCTCACAGCCGCCATGCCGCCCAAGGCCAGCAAAGGCAAGGGCAAGGAGGCGAAAGCCGACGTCCCGGAGAGCGAACTGGCGAAGATGCGGAAGAGGCTCGTCGTCTTCCCTCCATCGCTCGATGCTGAAGCTCTGAAGGGGCGATACCAGTGCATGTGGGAGAAAGGGATGCAAGCTCACCCCGCCACACGCGTAATCCCAGGTGCTTGTTCCAAAGGTGGATCGGACAGATACCCTTTCTTCACTGCATATTTCTATTGCGGGCTCTGTCCCCCCTTTTCCGACTTCTTCAATGATATCATGTACACATACGGCTTTCATCTTCTCGATTTCACGCCGAATGCAGTACTTTGCATGTCCATCTTTGCCCATCTCTGTGAAAACTTTGTCGGCGTGATTCCCAATTCTGCTCTTTTCCGCCATTACTTCTTTCCTCGCATCCAAAAAGGAGAGGCCCTCTCTGGTTCTATGGCCTGGATTCCAAGGGCTTGGAATAAGGAAATATACTGAGAGGGAGTTTATCGCGAAAAGTGGAACGAGTGGCGGGCTGAATGGTGCTGGATCCAAGAAGCAGATCCCCATCCGTTTTGTCATCCCCGGCAACAGAAGGTGGTCCGCGGCAAGGATTGGAGCGATCCCGCTGCGGAGGACGAGAGGCTCACAATCGCCACCACCAGGATCCTTCGCCTGAAGGCTGCCGGGCTGACGATGGAGATGATCGGCTTCGACTTTCTCCGCCGCCGCATCGCCCCTCTGCAGAACAGGGGAACGCCAGCTTGGGAATACAAGAACGCGGCAAATATCATGAGATTGCGCCCCGGGCTGAACAACAATCTGACCGCTATGCAGCTTGGCGCTCTCTGTAAAAAATTATTCCAGCGCGAAGACAAGCACCGGCTGCCGGCAAGGATTGTTCCCTTGTGCAACAATTCTGCCTTGGGGTCAATCATTGCCTTCCTGCCGATGTTCAACGCCCACGGTCTTGACCCGACCTGGGCCGAGCCAACCGAGGAGGAAGCGTAGAAGTTTTTTGACAACTTGACGGAGAGGCCCGTCCGGCAAGAGTCAGATTTCATCCGAGCCACCACCGATCAAGAAGTAGCTTACATTGCTACTAGAGTGGAGGAGGCAAATCTTGCCTCGGAGGCCGGCAGCGTCGGCTTCACAGAGTGGGAAGCCAGCGACGCAGAGGTGGTAGTGGAGGTAAAACCTGCCGGGGAGGACAAAGTTGTCGGGGAACAGAGCAGCGCAGCCGCTGAGAGCTCGTCCGGCGAGGACACGGCCGAAGAAGAAACGCAAGAAGAGCTCCCACCCCTGAAGAAGACGAAGCGTGTTCTTCGGAAGGCTGCATCTGGCATCCCGGCAAGACAGCCTTCTTCGAGCGGCGAAGCTCCCGGCAAGAAAGTGGCCGGCAAGACTGGACCGCGGCAGGGGGCTCATCAACAGCCTGTGTGGCGCGCGAGACCCACACCAGCGGCCACTGCTGGGGCGGCAGGCGGGTCTTGTACTACCGCACCAGAAACTGCCCCGGCACCTGCCACAGCCAAGCGCCTAGGACTCCTCCTCCACCTCCCCACTCAGACATCGCAGCGGAGGTCAACTTCGACATCTCCGGCTTTAGTCCGGAGTGAGAGGAAGAAGAGTGAGTACTTTGCCACAGCTTTTATCTTCCAATCTTGGATCGATCTTACTAAGTTGCTCGTATTGTCTCTGCAGCGACACAAAAACATTGCTGGAGAGGATGGCGAAGAGGTCAAGGACTTCTACGGGTGACGAGCCCCCGGCAGGCTCCACGAGCGTGCCAGAAACCGTCGTTGTCAGCCCGGAGCCCAGTCCTCAACGCAGCCCCCAGCACAGCCCCCAACGTAGGTTCACTTATCTTTTTCCGCTGGCGGGTGCCGAGGCTTTCATTCTTGCCGCTGATATCTTTGGGTTCGCAGGAGAAGAACGGTAACAAGGAGAGCTGTCGGAAGACATCCCCATTGTGCCTCCTTCATCAACCGCTCCGCCCACAAGCACGTCCCCGGCAAGAGATCCTGCCGACGAGCCCATCCTAATTGAGGAGGAGCCGGCAGGCGCGGACTCCGGCAACCCACCCCCGACAACCGGAGTTGCCGGGAGGGGCGAAGCCACCTCCCAACAGCTCGACACAGGTACTCGATTGCCTCAGAGTGCTTGTTACTCTTTTTCCCTTATCTCTCTGTCTTTAGTCACTTCAAACTTCAACCTCGATCTTATTCTGTTTTCCTCCTTCGTCCTTCAGAGTTCCCTGTGATGGAACACATGGACGTCGACGTTGTCATCGAGGAGACCGCCAGGGACGCTGCTGCCGAAGCAGACATGATCGCTGCCAGCGAAGCCACCAAGGATGACACTGTCGAGGCTGGTGGTGCTCTTGACGGGGAGGCCGCCAAGACTACACAAGAGGAACCCGCCGAAGAACCTACTGAAGGGGGCGACAGGGAGGCTGAGGACCGCACTGACGGCATTCCTGCCGCAGGAGCGCCAGGCGCTGCACCGGCCATAGAGCCCCCTGCCACTGGTGAGGCAGCCACGGAAGACCAGCCATCAACATCTGAAGGCCCCTCATCCAGCAAATACCTCAAGGTTGGCGAGAACCTGTTCGTCAACTTGCCGGGGACGGCAAGCACTAGGGCACCAGCCGAAGGAGAAGTTTTTGAAGAAATCATTGCTGCTGCCGGGCTCGAAGTTGTTGACGACCCCAGCACTAGCAACGGCAAATCTGAAGAGGATCAGCTCCTTCAGGCCATGGGCGAGAATTTCCGCAAGCTCCAGGCTCTCCATCGCGCCCCGGAAAGACAAAGCGGACTCCAAAATGGCAGTTGTCGAGGCGGCCAAAGCAGATTTTCAAAGGCACGTCGCACAAATGCAGATCTGGCACGCCGAGGCCCTCCAAGAGTTGGTTGCCGGCCGGGAACAAGTGAGCCAACAGGGGACTGAGATCCTCCTGAAGCAATCCGATATGGAGAAGGCGCATGATGAAGCTGCTCAAAGGATTGCTGCCGAAGATGCCCTCCTGACGGGGCGCCGCATTGCTCTTGATGCTCATGAGGAAGATCTCACCGCACGTGAGCAGGCGCTCGCCGCCAAGCTTCGCAGCAAGGATGAAGATATCGAGAATCTTGTCGCGCGGTGGACCCAGGAGCTGGAGCAAAAACATAAGGAGGCGCTCGAAGCTCTGACTGCAAGTCACGCCAGCAAGCTCAAGGAGGCCATCGATGCTGCCGAGGCTGCAGAGGCCGCCAAGAACAAGCTGAGCGACAAGGTGAAGAGGCTGGAAACAGATCTCGACGAGCACGGCAAGGAGCTCTCGACGCTCAAGGGCGACAGGGAAAAAACCCTCCACTCCTTGGCGGAGATGCAAGTTGCCATGTCCGACAAAACCAAGCAGCTCTCCTCTGCGGCTGATAACATTGCGGTTCTGGAGTTGAAGCTGACCATGCTGCAGAAGTCTCTCGAGGCCGGCAGGGCCCGTGAGAAGGCTCTACTCAAGGACCTCCAAGGAGAGAGGAACCTGCTCAAGAGCGCCGCCGCCGCCCAAACCGAGTACGAGAAGGGAGTGGAGATCTGGACTGGATGTCTCATCGCCACCGCGGAGAAGCTTACCACAGAACTCTCAACCATGGGCCTGTCGAACTTCAAGTATTCTTCCGAGGAAAGAATATCTCCAAGTGCCAGGTTGACGATGTTCTTCGAAAGCATCATCAACGCCTTGAGGGTGCTCCAGTCTAGCCGGGCGACCCAATTGGCCAACGAGACTCGCCGGCTTTGCCGGGCCGTCCTCCGCAAGGTGCTCATCAAGGTGGCGCACAGAAATCCCGACATCGACCTCTCCAACGCACTCGGCCATCTGCCAAGGGACGCAAATGTTGAGGTGCTTGAAGAGTGCATCGCGCCTATCCTTGAGAAGGTGGACTCCATCAAAAGGATCGAAGGCCAGCGCAGGGATTGAGTGCTTCCCCTTTTTTCTTGCCGTCGTCATTCCATGTAGAAGACAATTAAGTCTCAAGTTAGAATTGCGGCAGCTCATTGATGTAATATAATTTGCCTATGTTTAGGTTCATGCTTGCTATTTTCCTTGTCTGATTTCCTTATGTATGGAGTTCACCCTACGCTTGCTGAAAACTTACCGGCGCGCAACCTGCCGCGAGCGCTGGGTGCGGAACTTCAGCAGCCTGCTGGAGGCGCAGCGGCCGGCAAGACTCCTTGGTGTTCTCAGTGCAGCCACTTAAATCGCTGAGCGGGCTCGAAACAAAATAAGGGCGCGACCGATTACAACAAGGGTTCCTTCGCGTGCAGATTTTCCATACAAGAGTCGGAATCATCCAAGGAAACAACTTTGTAATAAAAGAAAAACTTGCTCTGAGTTTTTAGGACTTAGCTTTCTATCACTGTCCTTCCTCCGGCAAGCGTCGATTCCGAACGTCGCCAACTGGTAGTCATATCTCCCTTCTCCCCCCGGCAAATGTGCACGCGAGGAATCCTTCTGTCTTTTGAGAAAAAGAAAGAAGAGAAAATAAAGACATGAAACCTTGGCGGTTCGTTAGAACTTACCGGGAGTAGGAGTCATACAACATCTTAGACAAACATGCATATATATAAATATGAACATGGGAATCAATAAGGGAAATGTACGACACTTAAATTTATTCATCTGCGCTCAGGGTCTGCGCCTGGCTTTGTACAAAGGATCACATGCCTTGCAGGCAAGACTTGTACAAAAGGGTGGTTGCCGGGGGCCCCCGGCAACCGCGCCTTATGGGTAGAATTTGCGAAGATGTTCGATATTCCAGGAGTTGCTCACTGGAACGCCATCTTCGGTCTCCAGGCGGACAGCGCCGGGCCTGGTGACTCGTATTACCTGATAAGGGCCTTCCCACTTTGGCGTCAACTTGTTTGAATTCTTGGCGGACTGAATCCGCCAAAGAACAAGGTCGCCTTCCTCAAGGCTTCGGGCATGAACTTTGCGGCTATGGTAGCGGCGCAAAGCTTGCTGGTAGCGTGCAGCTCACACAGCAGCCTGAAGACGATTCTCCTCAAGGAGCACAGCGTCATCTTGTCGCAGTTGCTCTTGCTCGAGCTCATCATAAGTGAGCACTCGAGTAGATCCGTATATGAGTTCCGTGGGGAGAACTGCTTCTGCTCCGTAGACCAGAGTGAAGGGCGTCTGGCCGGTGGCTCGATTTGGTGTCGTTCTGATTGACCAAAGAACCGCCGGCAACTCATCAATCCAGCGTCTTCCGCACTTTTTCAGCCTGTCAAAGGTTCTGGTCCTGAGACCGCGCAGCACTTCAGCATTGGCCCTCTCCGCTTGGCCGTTGCTTCTCGGGTGAGCAACAGAGGCAAAACAAATCTTGCCGCCAAGGTCTTGGACGTACTGCATGAAGGTGCGACTTGTGAACTGCGTGCCGTTGTTGGTGATGATCCTGTTAGGCACACCGAAACGGCAAACAATTCCCTTGAAGAACTTGACGGCCGATTGTGCTGTCACCTTCCTCACTGCTTCCACCTCCGGCCACTTTGTGAACTTGTCGATAGCAACGTACAAGTACTCAAAGCCCCCGGTAGCACGGGGGAAAGGGCCCAGTATGTCGAGCCCCCAGACCAAAAATGGCCAGGAGAGAGGGATTGTCTGAAGAGTTTGAGCTGGTTGATGTAATTTCTTTGAATGAAACTGGCACGCTTCACACTTGGTTACTAGTGCAGTCGCATCCTGGAGAGCGGTGGGCCAAAAGAAAACTTGCCGGAATGCTTTCTCGGCAAGCGCTCTTGACCCTATGTGAGAGCCACATATGCCCCCATGTATCTCCGCCAACAGCTCTAGTCCATCCTCCCGAGGAATGCACTTCAATTTCACACCGTTTGGTCTCTTTCTGTACAAGACATCATCGACGAACTTGTACATAACAGACCGACGGGCTACTCTCTCTGCTTCTTCCTGTTCCTCAGGGAGTTCTCCTGTCTGAAGAAAATGGACAATGTGCTGCGCCCATGCTGGAGCCTGAGGCTCGACAGCTAGGACTAAAGGCATCTCCTCTGCCGGGGGAACGTTCGTCTCGACAGCAAGGGCCTGAGGCCCTACCGGAGCCTGTTGTTCCCCGGCAGGCATGTTGATCCCGGCAACTCCCTTGCCGGCGGCTCCGGGGAGCTCTGCCGGGAAGTACTGGCCAGAGTTCAACTTTCTTCTCTTTTCTTGCCGCATTGATTGCGCCACGGATGGTTGAGTCAATTGGAGCACAAAAGTTCCTGGTTCCACAGGCAACTTGAGGGCGGCACGCTTTGACAGGTCGTCAGCAATACTGTTCTCGGCACGAGGAACGTGCTCCATTTGCAGACCGTCAAAGCGCTCTTCCATTTTCCTTACTTCATCCACGTAGGCTTGCATCAATGGACTTTGATAACTCTTGTTAACTTGCCTGACGACAAGTTGTGAATCGCCTTTGATGATGAGCTTTTTGATACCAAGGTCTGCCACGATCCTGAGACCGGCAAGCAAACCCTCGTATTCTGCAGTGTTGTTGGTTGAACTCTCCCGGGGAAAGTGCATTTATACTACGTACTTGGGGTGCTCTCCGGTGGGTGCGACTAGCAGCACGCCAGCACCGGCGCCTTGCAGCGAAAAAGCCCCATCAAAGTACATAACCCATTGCAGATCGATTTCCTTGCCGGGAAGAGTTGTTTCTTGAACCTCTTTGTCTGGCGTTGGGGTCCATTCTGCAATGAACTCTGCCAAGGCCCTACTCTGAATCATCGAAGTGCTTTCAAACTTGAGGCCGAAGCTGGACAACTCCAACGCCCACTCCACGATCCTGCCGGTTGCCTCTGGATTGTGCAAAATCCGTTGCAACGGAAAGCGAGTGACGATGGTGATTTCATCTGCTTGAAAATAATGGCACAGCTTTCTCGAGGCCATAAGAAGGCCGAAAAGCAATTTCTGCACACCAGAATATCTTGACCTAGCTCCTTGTAAAAGAGAGCTAACAAAATACGCTGGGCGCTGCACCACCTTCTTCTTCTGCACTGGTTCTTCTGTCTGCGCAGATCCTGTCTTGCTGGGATCAACCCTTGCCGGGGAAGATCTTGCCGCACCATCTGGCGGTCTTGCCGCTGGTGTTGCTTCCTCATCAGTCTCTCCCTGTGCCACTAGCGCAGCGCTAACCACTTGATTTGTTGCTGCCAAATACAGCAGCAACGACTCTTGTGGTTTAGGCGCGACTAGCGTCGGCGGAGAGGAAAGGTATTTCTTCAAATCTTGCAGTGCAGCCTCCGCCTTCGGAGTCCATTTCATCGGACCTGCCTTCTTCAAAATTTTGAAGAAGGGCAAGGCGCGCTCAGCAGATTTGGAAATAAACCTGCTTAGAGCAGCAACACAGCCGGCGAGACGACGCACATCTTTGACGCGTCTCGGCGCTTCAATTTGCTCAATAGCTTTGATCTTGTCGGGGTTCGCTTCGATCCCCCGGCAAGATACAAAGAATCCGAGGAGCTTGCCGGAAGGAACACCGAACACGCATTTCTCAGGATTGAGCTTCAAGTTAATCTTGCGCAAGTTTGCAAATGTTTCTTCTAGATCTTGAATGAGCGTTGCTTTGTCTTTGGTTTTGCCCACTATATCATCCATATACGCCTCCATATTTCTATGGAGTTGGGGCTCAAAACCAATCTGGATTGCTCTGGCAAATGTTGAACCAGCACTTTTCAACCCGAAAGGCATTCGTATAAAACAATACGTACCACATGGGGTGATAAAGGCGGTCTTCTCTTCATCTTCTTTTGCCATAAAAATCTGATGATACCCTGAATAGGCATCAAGGAAGGACAGGAGATCACAACCAGCGGTGGCATCCACAATCTGGTCGATGCGAGGCAAGGGAAAGGGATCTTTTGGACAAGCTTTATTGATATCTGTATAATCGATACAAAGCCTCCATTTCCCATTCGCTTTCCGCACTACAACCGGATTGGCCAACCAGGTTGGATGAAGCACTCCTTTGACTAGTCCTGTCGCCTCCAGCTTTCTGATTTCTTCAGCAATGAATTCTTGCCGCTCCAAGGCTTGCTTCCTGACCCTTTGCTTGACGGGCCGTGCATGAGGACAGACAGCAAGGTGGTGCTCAATTACCTTCCTGGGAACAACGGGGATGTCAGACGGTTGCCATGCAAACACGTCGACATTCGCCCGCAGGAAAGCAACGAGCGCGCTTTCCTATTTGTCATCTAGGGTGGAACTTATGGTGAAAGTTCCCCCCGTTCCGTCCTCTCTGACAGGCACCTTCTTGGTCTCCGGTGGAGCAGCCTTGGACTTCTTGTTCTTGCCGGTGGAACTCTCTGGTACGTCCTCGACGGAAGCGCAGCACTCCGAGGAGGTGCGCTTGCCGGAGTTCGCGCCAATGTTCTTGCCGGTCTTCTTCTTCCCCCCGGGAGTTCCAGCTGTAGGAGCAGGTGCCTTGATGGCAGATGCTGCAACTGCTTCCTGGTAAAGTTGGTCGGCACAGATGAGCGCATCCTTCTTATCGGAATGAATAGTGATAACGCCCAACGGCCCAGGCATCTTCAGAACATTGTACGCGTAGTGTGATGCCGCCATGAACTTAGCCAGCGCTGGCCGACCAAGGATCCCATTGTATGACATGGGGATCTTGGCGACATCAAACACCACCTTCTCAGTCCTGAAAATGAGCTCGCTGCCAAATGTCATCGGCAGCGTAATCTTGCCCTTAGGCTGAGTTCTTCCCGGATTGACCGCTTGAAACGTGCCCGTTTCCTCGAGGTCCTCGTCGGGAATCTGGAGCTTTCTGAGCACATCCGGTGAGATTAAGTTTAGGCCGGCCCCGCCGTCAACTAACATTTTTGTCACCTTGAGGTTGCGAATCGTTGGCGAGACCAACAATGGCAAGCACCTGACCACAGTTGTGCGATCAGGGTGATCCTCGGCGTCGAAAATGATAGGCGTGCTGGACCACTTCAGGGGCCTACATGCACCTGGTGATGGCTCTGCCGCATTGACCTCCCGCACCCACTGTTTGAGTTGGCGGTGGGAAGAATGCAGCGAGGCACCCCCATCGATACACATGGCCTCCTTAGCCTTCTGGAATTCTTGCTCACTGGATTCATCATCTTCCTCATCATCATCTCCTTCTTTGTCTCGGCCCTGAGCGGGCCGATCCTTTTGCTGCTTGGCCTTGCCGCGGTGACCCCCTCGGCCACCGCGCTTCTTGCCGGACCCATCAACACCATCTTGGGCCTTCTCCTTATCTCGCCTCTCGTATTTGGCTCTCTGCTTCTCGGCAAGCTGCTCAACTTGCCGGCAGTTCTGGAGATCGTGGCCCTTGGTGCGATGGATCTTGCAATACTGCTCGCTGGAGTTCTCCGACTTGTCGGCAGCCGCCAAGGCCTGACAGGAAGGGCACCCGGCAAGATCCTTGCCGGGGTCACCAACCTTGGCCTTCTTGGCGGCGCCGGGGTTGTCGGATTCCTCGACAGCAAGCACGGCCTTGCCTCCGCGTTTCCTGTTTCGCCGCCGGCCTTTCCTTGACGGGGCCGCGGAGTCTTCATCTTCGGACTCGCCCGCCGTGCCAACAGCCTCGCCAGGGAGTTTCCTCCCTTCTTCAGCTCAAGCACATTTGTCGACCAAAGCGTAAAGCTCGGCAATACTCCTGACTTTGTTCATTGCCAGCTCTTCCCGCATTTTGCGGTTACGCATGTTCTGGTGGAACGCGCTAACGACAGCGGCAGGGTGAACGTCAGGAATATTATACTGCACCCGGCTGAATCTCTGGATAAACTTGCGCACGGACTCGCCCTCCTTCTGAGGGATGATGTGCAAATCGCTCTCTTGGCCAGGAGCTTGGTGGCCTCCAACAAAGGTGCCAACAAACTGATGGCACAGATCTGACCAGGAAGAAATAGAATTCTCCGGCAGATGCATGAACCACGACCTGACGTTGTGTTCGAGCACCAACGGGAAGTAGTTGGCAAGTATCTTGTCATCTTGGCCCCCGGCAGCCTGCACCGCAATGGTGTAGATGCTCAGGAACTCCGAGGGATGGGTCTTACCGTCATATTTCTCCGGGACCTCCGGCTTGAAGGTTCGGGAATTGGGCCACCGGACTTGCCGCAGCTCACGGGTAAACGCTGGAGTCCCTACCTCATAAGGCAAGTCTCCTACGTCCCCTGGCGCAGGCTCTTCGACAGCCGGCCCCGCGCGCTTATCAGACTGATAGCGCACTTCCCGTCGCCGCTCGATGGTAGTTCGAGCGTCCTTCTTGCCTCGTTCCTAGAGAACTTGACGCTGATCGCGGCGCATCCGTGGATCGGATGACGCCGTGGAAACTTCTTCATGGCGGTCGACTTGCTGGGCTGTCGGCCGCCGCTGGTGCCGCGGAGGGGAGTGCACTGTGGTTGCACCACTTCCGGTTTTCTCCACATCAACTCGCGTCGGATCGACGGGCCTCCGCTGCGAAGGCCCTGCCTCTTGCGGTCCATCTTTGTTGGCGAAGCCGATGAGGCTCTGGATAGTAGCTCGCCACTCCTCCATCTTCTCCGGGGCAGGAGGAAAATCAAGGAGCAGCTGCGCACGTGCCAAGGCTTCCGCTGGCATAGGTGGCGGCGACAAGTGCGAGGTACGTGAGGTGCTCTGACTCCTAACCATGTTAGAAGGAGCACCACCACGGTCACGCGACCGTGCACCACCTCCGCCGGCAGCTCGGTGTGCATGCTGGTCCCGCGCATCTTGGCATCTATGCGCAGAGACCTTTTCATGGGGACGCCCTGAACCACCAGCGCCATGACGTCGCTCACCATGCACGACCTGGGTAGGTCGTGATGCTTGCGCCGGCGCGGGAGCTCCAGCAGGCGCCCTCCAATCTCTCGAGTTCGTCGTGCCACCCGTAGGCAACTCAACGCCATCTCTAGATCCAGCGGCGTGTAGGTTACCACTGCCACTGCGAACGATGCCGCTCGCCTGGCTCGGATCCCCAGAACGCCGTGGGGGTTCTAATCCTCTTCCTTCTGCACCCACGCCGTCGCCCGTACGCGAAGGCGTAGGCAAAACGGACGTGGACGGTAGCGCCGTTGCAGCGCTCTTCTTCTTGGGCGGCATGATGATGAAGATGATGAAGAAACTAAGGCGCCGATCACTAGATCAGGTTCACGCAACCTTCAATCCCCCTACCTGGCGCGCCAAAGATGTCGGGGTACGACACCTATGGGATCCCGAGAGACCCCTTTACGATTCGGCGGGGGGAGAGGTATACGCAAAGAGCAGAACCAACGATCAACGCGTGAGGATTTTACCCAGGTTCGGGCCGCTGATCAGCGTAAAACCCTACTCCTGCTTTGTGTTCTTATTAATGTTCTTGAGCCCAGGCTCCAGGAGTGCTTGCAATGGACAGTACGTTCAAAGAGCAGCTACGCAAGCAGAATGGGCCAGAAGTTCTCCTCCTCTGTAGCAGTTGCCTTGGGCCTCCTTTTATATGCAAAAAGGGGTCACCACAGTGGCAAAACATACATACATTAAGGTGTAAAGTCGCTACAGGGTATCATACCTAACCCCTGACGGATTATGACAAACGCATTTAATGCACCATGAGGTGTCCGTTTAGGTGTCCTCACTTTCTTGGGGATGGAAAAAGGGGCCATCCCATCAGCACCGCTTAAGCTCTCCTCCACTGGCGCATTGCCACGCATCCAGAGAAGGACCCAGAATGTCAGATTTGTTACTGTGCCGAAGTGGTGGCACAGTGGCAGAATCTCGCCAGGCGCCGAATCTTGCCGGGCGCCAAGCCTTGTCGGGTTCTACAGGCCATCCCGACAAGGATCTTGCAGAGGAAGCTGGCCTTCGGATTCCAGCTTTGCTTATCTGCTGATCCTCAGATCTCTGACTTGATGATTTCCTTAGTGGCTTGAATCGACCTCGAGCTGTTCCTGGCAAGCCTTGCCGCGAGGATGGCTACAACTGCCCATGCACAAGTACGGGGTACTAGTGGCCCAATACTTAGTACACCGACAGCAACTACACGGACTGGGTCCGTAACTTGAGGATTATCCTCATTGCTGCATAGAAGAATTATGTCCTTGATGCACCACTTGGTGACAGACCTGCTGCAGGAGCTACTACAGATGTTATGAACGTCTGGCAGACTCGATCTGATGACTACTCAATAGTACAGTGTGCCATGCTTTACGGCTTAGAACTGGGACTTCAAAGACGTTTTGAACGTCATGGAGCATATGAGATGTTCCAAGAGCTGAAGTTGATATTTCAACTTAATGCCCGGGTTGAGAGATATGTAGTCTCCAACAAGTTCTATAGCTGCAAGATGGAGGAGAACAGTTCTGGTAGTGAACACATACTCAAAATGTCTGGGTATCATAACCATTTGACTCAGCTGGGAAATGATCTTCCAGTTGAGAGTGTTATTGATAGAGTTCTTCAATCACTGCCACCGAGCTACAAAGGCTTCGTGATGAACTATAATATGCAAGGGCTGACGAAAACGATTCCCGAGCTCTTCGCAATGCTTAAGGCCACGGAGGTAGAATCAAGAAGGATCATCAAGTGTTGATGGTTAACAAGACCACTAGTTTCAAGAAAAAGGGCAAGGGAAAGAAAGGAAACTTCAAGAAGAATGGCAAGCAAGTTGCCACTCCCGTGAAGAAGCCCAAAGCTGGACCCAAGCCTGAAACTGAGTGCTTCTACTGCAAAGGAAGTGGTCACTGGAAGCGGAACTGCCCCAAATACTTGGTGGATAAGAAGGATGGCAAAGTGAACAAAGTTATATTTGATATACATGTTATTGATGTGTACCTTACTAATGCTCGTAGTAGTGCCTGGGTATTTGATACTGGTTCGGTTGCTCATATTTGTAACTCGAAACAGGAGCTACAGAATAAAAGAAGATTGGCTAAGGACAAGGTGACAATGCGCGTCGGGAATGGTTCCAAGGTCGATGTGATCGCCGTCGGCATGCTACCTCTACATCTACCTTCGGGATTAGTTTTAGACCTCAATTTTGTGCCAGCGTTGAGCATGAACATTATATCTGGATCTTGTTTATTGCGAGACGGTTATTCATTTAAATCGGAGAATAATGGTTGTTCTATTTATATGAGTAATATCTTTTATGGTCATGCACCCTTGATGAATGGTCTATTCTTGTTGAAGCTCGATCGCAGTGATACACATCCTATATACCTAAGAGTCTCATCCCCACTATCTTTTCTATCTTAACATGCAAGCTATACACATCAGCGGCTCCACTACTTTTAATTAATCTTTACATGCATGCTTCCACATCACTGCACCATCTCAGCAATTTTCTTAAATCTTCAAGTTTACAGGGATAGAAGGATAGGTGTATCAGCCGGTTAGTTTGAGGCTTTCATTATGGTCACACACCTCTTACCCTTCCCTTCCTATTTACTTCTGCCTCTCTTCAATTTCCTTCTTTCTTTCTTCTAATAATTGGAATGTCGAACGACCAACTACCCCACTAGACAAAAGTGACTGATTTGGGTCGGTCCATATTACCTCCACTATCACGTCATCCATATTCCTATATATTGGGATGAAGCCCAGTTCTGCTTCCAAATGCCCTCCTGCATCTGTGTCCATTTAACGACACATTCACTTACTAATCACATAATCATGAACCAGTTGTTCAGCATTCCAACTACTGGGCGTGATTTCGCCCGCGTGAAACATTGCCGCAGCTGGCCGGCATCAGGTAGATGCGCTGGCGACATGCAGATGGAGCAAGGGAACGGGTAGTCGTGTGCCAGCGACATCCACCGTAGATTGAACTCTCCAGCCAGGCGAGCAAAGGTATGCCCAAAAAATCAATCAATCTCTTTGTGCAATTTCTTTAGACGCCAAACTAGCAAATCATAATTTGTGTTAGTTGTGAACTGATTGCTTTGGTGAACTGTTTATCTGACCAGACCATAGAGATGGCGAGGCACAATTCTGAATTGTAAAACAATTTGTGAAACATTAAATTTTTAATGTATTCTTTTTTACTTTGAGGAGCAATGTGAACAAGCAGATCAAAAGACGCCATATGGATAGAGAAGAATGCCACTACAAAGAGGATGACAATCAAAGCGGAGCCGTGGGCTGTCGTTGTGCCGATCACTATGTACTTAAATCCGAAGGTTCTCAATTGTGCTAAATGGCTTCATTCCGTCAACCTCCAGCATCGCAAGCAACCTTTTAACCATAATTTGATTGTACTGCATATATAGACGTAGCTCATCAAGCATTTTTTTTATCATCTAAATCCAATGTTCCAAGCAATCTTTTGATCCCATTTTGACTCGATTGCATACAACCAGATAGCTAATCAGACTTTTCTATGATGGATGTGGAACTAAGCTTCACCTAATGCGGACGCATGAATGGTTGCACACTAGACGAGACAAACAAAAGAACTAAGCTGCATGGGTATGTTGTCGTGAATGGTAGTAGTACACTCCACAAGGTTATCCGGTAAGAAGCATGATTTATTGAACAAGGTGCGTCAGATTTATAAGCTACCTTCATTTTGTAATAGATAGAAAATCAGATTATGAGACAGTGAGCGTCAGATTTATAATCTACCTTTGTTTTATTATAGAAAATATTTTTCTATGCAAGTTGTATTTTGTATGAATGCACATGTATAGTTAATTTCTATCATTGTTTTAGGTATAGCCAAAGGCTGAGATGTCTGTATTTTCTCTACCGAGCATTGTTATTTTCTCCTCATCTTCATGATATATTGTCAAGGTAATAAATTAATACTGGGAAAAATTACACAAGTCATTTTTGGCTTTTCATCAAGTTTTCTTTAGATGCATCCTCTAAACAATATGCTTTCCAAACAAAGTTCTTTGTCATCAACTTACACTATGCTTTCATAAACTCGCTCATCTTTTTAAATATCAAATTATTTGTTAATGATTCCCGCAGCAACGCACGGGGAATCATCTAGTATTCATAATATTGATGCCAAAAGATGCAAAGTTGATAATGATAGTGCAACATACTTGTGGCACTGTCGTTTAGGTCATATTGGTGTAAAGCGCATGAAGAAACTTCATGCGGATGGACTTTTGGAATCACTTGATTATGAATCATTTGATACTTGCGAACCATGCCTCATGGGCAAGATGACTAAAACTCCGTTCTCCGGAACAATGGAGCGAGCTAATGACTTAATTATTGGAAATAATACATACCGATGTATGCGGTCCAATGAGTGTTGAGGCACGCGGCGGGTATCATTATTTTCTAACCTTCACAGATGATTTGAGTAGATATGGATATATCTACTTGATGAAACATAAGTCTAAAACATTTGAAAAGTTCAAGGAATTTCAGAGTGAAGTAGAGAATCATCGTAACAAGAAAATAAAGTTTCTACGATCTGATAGCGATGACAAATATTTGAGTTACGAGTTTGGCCTTCATTTAAAACAATGTGGAATTGTTTCACAACTCACGCCACCTGGAACACCACAGCGTAATGGTGTGTCCGAACGTCGTATCTGTACTTTATTAGATATGGTGTGTTCTATGATGTCTCTTACCGATTTACCACTATCGTTTTGGGGTTATGCATTAGAGACAGCCACATTCACGTTAAATAGGGCACCGTCTAAATCCGTTGAGACAACACCGTATGAACTATGGTTTGGCAGGAAACCTAAGCTGTCGTTTCTTAAAGTTTGGGGATGCAACACTTATGTCAAAAGGCTTCAGCCTGATAAGCTCGAACCCAAATCAGAGAAGTGCGTCTTCATAGGATACCCTAAAGAAACTGTTGGGTACACCTTCTACCACAGATCCGAAGGCAAGATCTTTGTTGCCAAGAATGGGTCCTTTCTAGAGAAGGAGTTTCTTTCGAAAGAAGTGAGTGAGAGGAAAGTAGAACTTGATGAGGTAATTATACCTTCTCTCGAATTGGAAAGTAGCACACCAGAGAAAACCGTTCCCGTGATGCCTACAACAACTAGAGAGGAAGCTAATGATGACGATCATGAAACTTCGGATCAAGTTACTACTGGACCTCGTAGGTCGACCAAAGCACGTTCTGCACCAGAGTGGTACGGTAATCCTGTCCTGGAAGTTATGTTATTAGACCATAGCGAACCTACGAACTATGAAGAAGCCATGATGAGCCCAGATTCCGATAAATGGCTTGAGGCCATGAAATCTGAGATAGGATCCATGTATGAGAACAAAGTATGGACTTTGGTGGACTTTCCCGATGACCAGCAAGCCATTGAGAATAAATGGGTCTTCAAGAAGAAGACAGACGCTGATGGTAATGTCACTATCTACAAAGCTCGACTTGTCGCAAAAGGTTTTCGACAAGTTCAAGGGGTTGACTATGATGAGACTTTCTCACCCGTAGCGATGCTTAAGTCGGTCCGAATCAAGTTAACAATTGCCGCATTTTATAATTATGAAATCTGGCAAAATGGATGTCAAAACTGCATTCCTTAATGGATTTCTTACAGAAGAGTTGTATATGATGCAACCAGAAGGTTTTGTCGATCCTAAAGGTGCTAAAAAAGTGTGCAAGCTCCAGCGATCCATCTATGGACTGGTGCAAGCATCTCGGAGTTGGAATATATGCTTTGATGAGGTGATCAAAGCATATGGTTTTATACAGACTTACGGTGAAGCCTGTATTTACAAGAAAGTGAGTGGGAGCTTGATACGTCTCCAACGTATCTATAATTTTTGATTGTTCCATGCTGTTATATTATCATTCTTGGATGTTTTACAATCATTTTATAGCAACTTTATATCATTTTTTGGGACTAACCTATTGACATAGTGCCCAGTGCCAGTTGTTGTTTTTTGCTTGTTTTTTACTTCACAGGAAATCAATACCAAACGGAGTCCAAACGCAGCGAAATTTTTTGGTGATTTTTTCTGGACCAGAAGACACAAGTTGGGTGCCTCCGAGGGGAGCACAACCCACCAGGGCGCGCCTGGGGGCCCAGGCGCGCCCAGGTGGGTTGTGCCCACCTCGGCCACCTCCCGCACCGCCTCTTTGCTCTATAAATACCCCAATATTCCAGAAACCCTAGGGGAGTCGACGAAAATGAATTCCAGCCGCCACAAGTTCCAGAAACCACAGATCCAATCTAGACACCATCACGGAGGGGTTCATCATCCTCATTGGTGTCTCTCCGATGATGCGTGAGTAGTTCATTGTAGACCTACGGGTCCGTAGGCAGTAGCTAGATGGCTTCCTCTCTCTCTTTTGATTCTCAATACAATGGTGTCAGCGTACGACACCTATGGGATCCGAAGGACCCCTTTACGATTCGGCAGGGAGAGAGGTATGCACAAAGAGCAGAACCGAGGACCAGCGCGAGGGGATTTTTACCCAGGTTCGGGCCGCTAGTCAGCGTAAAACCCTACTCCTACTTTTGTTTATTATCAGTGTATTCATCCCAGTTCTTGGAGCGCTTGCGATGAACAGTGTGTTCGTGCAGCGGCTACGCATGCAGAATGGGCCGAGAGTGTTCTCCCCTGTAGCAGTTGCCTTGGGCCTCCTTTTATATGCTTAAAGGGGTCACCACAGTGGCGAATTGTTCATACAAGAGGTGTAAAGTAGCTACAGGGTTATCATACCTAACCACTGGCGGTTTAGGACAAATGCATTTAATGCACTGTGAAGTGTCCGTTTAGGTGTCCCTACTTTCTTGGGGATGGAAAAAGGGGCCATCCCATCAGCACCGCTTAAGCTCACCTCCACTAGCGCCTTGCCACACATCCAGAGATGGGGCCAGAATGCCAGGCTTGGTCGCTGCGCTGGAGCAGTGGCACAGTGGCGAAACCTTGCCGGGGTGCAAATGTTGCCGGGCTCCGCGGGCTATCCCGGCAAGATCTTGCTGGGCTCTGCAGGCTACCCCGGGAAGGTCTTGCCGGGGGCCGAGCCCCTGATCTCCAGTTCTCCTTATCTTCTGGTCCTTGGCTTGAATGTCTCTGATAATCTTGGATTAATCTTCAGCTGTTCCCCGCAAGCCTTGCCGCAGGTATGGCTACAACCACCTGTGCACAAGTACGGGGTACTAAAGGCCCAATACTTAGTACACCGACAGGAGCCCCCGGGCCTAGGCCACACACGAGTGCGAGGCGTTGTTGGGCTAGGACCAAACAGTGCACGGGCACGCGTGGCAGGGGTTAACTGCTTGTAATTATTCCGCTTACTGCATTTCCCCACTATGTGCGTTGAATGCACGACGTGGGAAGCGTGCGCTGAATGGCCGCGGCCGTAGCATGCATGTATAGGCATGTTCACATTGGGCAGTAAAAGAGGCAGCCTCGCTCCTTCCCCATAAAAAGGAATCCGCAGAGGCGCCGCCCATTTACCCCCTCTTCTTTCCAATATGGAATCCGCCATTACTTTCTTCCCCCGGAGCCCAGAGCTTACTTCTCCCCATCCGCTCACCGCCTTTGCACCCGCTCTATCCTCGGCTTCCGCCTTTGCAATCACCATGCCGCCCAAGGCTAGAAAGGGCAAAGGCAAGAGCAAGGAGACGAAGGCCGATGTCCCGGAGAGCGAGCTGGCGAAGATGCGGAAGAAGTATGTCGTCTTTGCTCTGACGCTCGACGCGAAAGCCTTGAAGAACCGGTACCAGTGCATGTGGGCGAGGGAGACGCGGGCTCACCCCGCAACTCGCGTGGCCCCAGGTTCTTCTTTCAAAGGTGGACCAGATAAATATCCCTTCTTCATTGCTCACTTTTATTGCGGGCTCTGTCCTCCATTCTCCGATTTCTTTATCGACATCATGTACACATACGGCTTCCGTCTTCCGGATTTCACGCCGAATGCCGTAACATGTATGTCTATCTTTGCTCATCTTTGCGAAAACTTTGCCAGAGTAGTTCCCAACACTGCACTCTTCCGCCATTACTTTGTTCCTCACATCCAAAAAGGAGACGCCCTTTCCGGTTCTATCGCCTGGATCCCAAGGGCATGGAACAAGGAGATATATACAGATGGGGTTTACCGCGAGAAGTGGGAAGAATGGCGGTCCGAGTGGTGCTGGATCAAGGAGGCAGATCCCCATCCATTCTGTTCACCCCGACGACAGAAAGTGGTCCGTGGCGAGGACTGGAGTAATCTTGACGCTCAAGACGACAAGCTCACGATCGCCACCACCAGGATTCTCCGTCTTAAAGCTGTTGGGCTCATAATAGAGATGATTGGGTCCGACTTCCTTCGCCGCCGCATCGCCCCTCTGCAAAATAAGGGGAGACCAGCTTGGGAGTTCCAGAATGCGGCAGACATCATGAGGCTGCGCCCCGGATTAAACAGCAACTTGACAATCATGCAGCTTGCCACTCTCCGCCATAAGCTATTCCAGCGTGATGACAAGCATAGGTTGCCAGCGAGAATTATCCCTTTATGCAACAACTCTACCCTGGGGTCGATCATCGCCACGATGCCAATGTTCAATGCCCATGGCCTTGACGCAACTTGGGTCGAGCCATCTGAGGAGCAGGCGCAAACGTTCTTCGACAACTTGTTGGAAAGGGCCATCCGGGAAGAAACAGGACTCGTCCGCGCCACCACCGATGAGGAAGTGGCGTATATTGCCACTAGGGTGGAAGAGGCGAACCTTGCCGCGGAGGCCGGCGACGTCGGCTTCATGGAATGGGAAACCAGCGACGCAGAGGTCGTTTTGGAAGAAGATCTTGTCGGGGAGGATAAGGCTGCCGGGGAGCAGAGTGGCACAGCCGCCAAAAACTCGTCTGATGAGGACGCAGCCGAAGAACAGCCACAAGAGGAGCCCCCAGCTCCAAAGAGGGCAAAGCGTGTCCTTCGGAAAGCTGTCTCTGATGCCCCAGCATATCAACCTTCTTCGAGCAGTGATGCTCCCGGCAAGAAGGCGGCCGGCAAGGCTGCACCACGGCAAGGAGTTCGACAACAACCCGCGCAGTGCACGAGACACACACCTGCGGCAACCACTTGGGTGGCAGGGGCGTCCCACACAACAGCACCCGAGGTTGAGGCGGCAGAGTCACGCCAACCCCCTGCACCTACTACAGCCAAGTGACCCAGGACCCCTCCTCTGCCTCCCCATACGGACGCAGCAACGGAAGTCGATTTCAACATCTCCGGTTTCAGCCCGGAACGGGAAGAGGAAGAGTAAATATCCCGTCACAGCCTTTATCTCCCAGATTCTGAATTCAATTGATCTCACTGTCTTGCTTTGTCTTGTTTCTGCAGTGACGCAGAAACTTCAGCGGAAAGGGTGGTGAAAAGGGCAAAGACTTCCATGGGTGACGAGCCCCCGACAAGCTTTGCGAGCGTGCCAGCGACTATCGTCATCAGCCTAGAGCTTAGCCCTCAACGCAGCCCCCAGCGCAGCCCCCAGCGTGATTTCACTACTCATTTTCTGCTGGCGGGTGCTGAGGTTTCTACCTTTGCCGCTAATATCTTTGGGCTTGCAGGAGAAGGACGGCAATAGGGAGAGTCATTGGGGGACGCCCCCGTCGCGCCGCCTCTGTCAACCACGCCGCCCGCAAGCGCATCTCCGGCAAGAGCTCCTACCAACGAGCCTACCTTGGAAGAGGAGGAGCCGACAAACATGGGCACTGGCAACCTTTCCCCGGCAACCCATGTTGCCGGGAGGGATGAAACCACCCCTCAATAGCTCGACGCAGGTGATTGCTTGCCTCAGAGCACTTGTCATTCTTTCCTTTATCTTTCTTTCTCTTTGTCTTCTTGAACTTCAATCTTGATCTTATTTTGTTTCCTTCCTTCGTCCTCCAGAGTTCCCTGTGATGGAACACATGGACGTCGACGTTCTCATCGAGGAGACCGGTAGAGACGCCATCGCCGAAGCTGACAAGATCGCTGCTAGCGAAGCCGCCAAAGACGCCACTATCGAGGTCAGCGAAGCTACTGCCGAGGAAGCCGCCAAGGAATCTGCCGAGAGGGCCGGCGAGGAGACTGATGACCATACTGACGGCATTCCTACCGCAGGAGCGCCAGGCGCTACATCGGCCACAGAGCCCCAGCCACCGGTGAGACGATCATCGAGGATCAACCATCGACATCCGAAGCTCCCTCATCGAGCAAATATCTCAAGGTTGGCGACAACCTATTCATCAACTTGCCGGGCACGGCAAGTATTGGGGGGCCGACCGAAGGGGAAACCTTTGATGAAGAAATCATCACTGCTACCAGGCTCAAAATCGTTGACGATCCAAGCGCCAGCAGTGGCAAATCTGAAGAGGATCAGCTCCTTTAGGCTATGGGCGATAATTTCCGCAAGCTCCAAGCACTCCCCCGTGCTTGAAAGGAGAAGGCAGATTCCAGAGTTGCAGTTGTCGAAGCAGCCGAGGCAGATTTCCAGAAGCGCGTTAAGCAGATGCAGATCTGGTACGCCGAGGCCCTTCAGGAGTTGACTGCCAGCCAGGAACAAGTGAGCCAAAGCTGGACGGAGCTCGTCCTGAGGCAATCCGACATAGAGAAGGCGCAAGAGGAAAATGTGCAAAGGATTGCCACCGAGGAAGCCCTCTTAACGGAGCGCCGCGTTGGGCTTGATGCTCATGAAGAAGATCTCGCCGCGCGCGAGCAGGCACTTGCTGCCAAACTCCGCGGCAAGGACGAGGAGATTGAAAAACTTGTCGCGCAGCGGACCCAGGAGCTGCAGCAGAAACACAAAGAGGCGCTCGAAGCTTCAACTGCAGATCACACCAGCAAGCTCAAGGACACCATCGATGCCGCCGAGGCTGCAGAGGCCACCAAGAATGAACAGAGCAACAAAGTGAAGAAGCTGGAGGCGGATCTTGAGGAACACAGCAAGGAGCTCTCGACGCTCAAGGGCGATAGGGAGAAAACTCTCCATAGCCTGGCGGAGATGCAAATTGCCATATCCGACAAGACCAAGCAGCTCTCTTCAGCCAACGATGCCATTGCCGATCTGAGGCTGAAGCTAACCACGCTGGAAAAGTTTCTTGAGGACGGCAGGGCCCGCGAGAAGGCCCTAAGAAAAGATCTTCAGGATGAGAAGAACTTGCTTAAAAGCGCTGCCGCGGCCCAAATCGACTATGAGAAGGGTGTGAAAATCTGGACTGATCGCCTTGTCGACACCACGGAGAGGCTCACAGCACAATTGTCATCCATGGGCCAGGATGGCCTGCAAAACTTCAGGTATTCCTCTGAAGAAAGGATATCCTCGAGCGCCAGGTTGACCATGTTCTTCGAAAGCATCATTGATGCTCTGAAGCTGCTACAGTCCAACCGAGCGACCCAATTGGCCAACGAATCCCGCAAACTTTGCCAGGCCGTCCTTCGCAAGGTACTCATCAAGGTGGTACATAAGAACCCTAGAGTTGATCTCACCAACGTGCTCGACCGCTTGCCGAAGGATGCAGATCTCAAAGCACTTGAGGAGCTTGTCGCGCCTGTCCTTGAGAAGGTGGATTCAATCAAGAGGGTTGAAGGCCAGCGCAGGGACTAGCCGTCTCACTTTTCCTTGCCGCCACCATTCCATGCCAAAGACAATTTAGTCTTAAGTTAGAATTGCGGAAATTATCAATGTAATATAATTTGCTATGATTGAATACATGCATGCTATTTCTCCTATCCAATTTCTTTCCGTATGGTATACGCCCTACGCTAACTGGAAACTTGCTGGCGCGCAACCTGCCGCGAGCGCTGGGTGCGGGACTTCAGGAGCCTGCTGGAGGTGCAGCAGCCGGCAAGACACCTTGGCGCTCTTGGTGCAGCCACTTAAACTGTTGAGCGGACTCGAAACAAAATAAGGGCGCAACCAATTACGACAAGGGTTCCTTCGCGTGCAGGTTTTCCATACAAGGACCGAAATCATCTGAAGAAAATAGCCTGACTGTAAAAATTGAAAAACTTGCTCAAAGTTTCACAACTTAGCTTTCTGTCGCTGTACTTCTTCCGGCAAGACATCAATTCTGAACGTTGCCCATTGGTATCCATACCTTCCTCCCCCCCCAGCAAACTTGTGCGCGAAGGAACCTTCCATCCTTTGAGAAAAAGAAAGAAGAGAAAATAAAGATATGGAACCTTGGTGGTTCGTTAATGCTTACCGGGAGCAAGTGTCATACAATATCTCAGACAAGCATGCATATATGTATAAACATGGAAATCAACAAGAAATGTACAACACCTAAGCTTATTCAACTGCGCACAGGGTCTGCGCCTGGCTTTGTACAAAGGATTACATGCCTTGCCGGCAAAACTCGTACAAAAGGAGGTTGTCGGGAGCCCCCGGCAACCGCGCCTCATGGGTAGAACTTGCGAAGATGTTCAATATTCCAGGAGTTACTCACTGGAACGCCATCCTCGGTCTCCAGGCAGACAGCGCCGGGCCTGGTGACTCGTACTACTTGATAAGGGCCTTCCCACTTTTGCGTCAACTTGTTTGGATTCTTGGCGGACTGAATCCGCCGAAGAACAAGGTCGCCTTCCTCAAGACTTCGGGCATGAACTTTGCGGCTATGATAGCGACGCAAAGCTTGCTGGTAGCGCGCAGCTCTCACAGCAGCCTGAAGACGTTCCTCCTCAAGGAGCACAGCGTCATCTTGCCGCAGCTGCTCTTGCTCAAGCTCATCATAAGCGAGCACTCGAGGTGACCCGTATATGAGTTCTGTGGGGACAACTGCTTCCGCTCCGTAAACCAGAGCGAAGGGTGTCTGGCCAGTAGCTCGATTTGGTGTCGTTCTGATTGACCAAAGAACCGCCGGCAACTCATCAATCCAGCGCCTTCCACACTTTTTCGGCTTGTCAAAAGTTCTGGTCCTGAGACCGTGCAGCACTTCAGCATTAGCCCTCTCTGCTTGGCCGTTGCTTCTCGGGTGAGCAACAGAGGCAAAACAGATTTTGCCGCCAAGATCCTGGACGTACTGCATGAAGGTGCGACTTGTGAATTGTGTGCCGTTGTCGGTGATGATCCTGTTGGGCACACCGAAACGGCAAACTATCCCTTTAAAGAACTTGACGGCTGATTGTGCTGTCACCTTCCTCACTGCTTCCACCTCCGGCCACTTTGTGAACTTGTCGATTGCAACGTACAAGTACTCAAAGCCCCCGGTAGCACGGGGAAAAGGGCCCAGTATGTCGATCCCCCAGACCAAAAATGGCCAGGAGAGAGGGATTGTCTGAAGAGCTTGAGCTGGCTGATGCGATTTCTTTGAATGAAACTTGCACGCTTCACACTTGGTTACTAGTGCAGTTGCATCTTGGAGAGCGGTGGGCCAAAAGAAACCTTGTCGGAATGCCTTTCCAACAAGCGCTCTTGATCCTATGTGAGAGCCACATATGCCTCGATGTATCTCTGCCAACAGCTCCAGTGCATCCTCCCGAGGAATACACTTCAATTTCACACCGTTCAGTCTCTTCCTGTACAGAACGCCATCGACGAACTGGTACATGCTAGACTGACGGGCTACTTTTTCCGCTTCTTCCTGCTCCTCAGGGAGTTCTCCTGTCTGAAGGAAATGGACAATGGACTGTGCCCAAGCTGGAGCCTGGGGCTCGACAACTAGGACCAAAGGCATCTCTTCTGCCGGGGGAACATTTGTCTCAACGGCAAGGGCCCGAGCCTCTGCTGGAGCCTGTTGTTCCCCGGCAGGCTTATCGTTGATCCCGGCAACTTTCTTGCCGGCGGCTCCCGGGAGCTCTGCCGGAAAGTAGTGACCAGAATTCAACTTCCTTCTCTTTTCTTGCCTCATTGATGGCGTTACAGATGCCTGAGTTAAATGGAGCACAAAAGTTCCTGGTTCCATAGGTAACTTGAGGGCAGCGCGTTTTGACAGGTCATCTGCGATACTATTTTCGGCACGAGGAATGTGCTTTGTTTGCAGACCGTCAAAGCGCTCTTCCATTTTTCACACTTCATCCACATAAGCTTGCATCAACGGACTTTGATAATCTTTATTGACTTGTCTGACAAGAAGCTGCGAGTTGCCTCTGGTGACGAGCTTCTTGATACCAAGGTCTGCCACGATCCTGAGACCGGCAAGCAGGCCTTCGTACTCCGCAGTGTTGTTCATCGAGCTCTCCCGGGGAAAATGCATCTGAATTACGCACTTGAGATGCTCTCCGGTGGGTGCGACAAGCAGCATGCCAGCGCCGGCGCCTTGCAGCGAGAAAGCCCCGTCAAAGTACATAATCCATTCTTGACCTGTTTCCTTGCCGGGAAGAGTCATTTCTTGAATCTCTTCGTCTGGCGTTGGGGTTCACTCCGCAATGAACTCCGCCAAGGCTCTGCTCTGAATTGCTGAAGTACTTTCAAACTTGAGACCAAAGCTTGATAATTCCAATGCCCACTCCACAATCCTGCCAGTTGCCTCTGGATTTCGCAAAATCCACTGCAACGGGAAGCGAGTGATGACGGTAATCTCATGTGCTTGAAAATAATGGCGCAGCTTCCTCGAGGCCATAAGAAGACCGAAGAGCAGCTTCTGCACACCAGAGTATCTTGACCTAGCTCCCTGCAGAAGAGAGCTAACAAAATAAACTGGGCGCTGCACCATCTTCCTCTTTTGATATGATTCCTCTGACTGCACAGATCCTGTCTTGCCGGTACCAGACCTTGCCAGGGAAGATCCCGGTGCGTCACTTGACGGTTCTGCCGCTGCCGTTGCCTCCTCGTCAACTTCTCTCTCCGCCACTAACGCATCACTAACCACTTGATTCGTTGCCGCTAGATACAACAGCAACGGCTCTTGTGGCCTAGGTGCGACTAGCATCGGCGGAGAGGAGAGGTACCTGTTCAAATCTTGCAACGCTGCCTCCGCCTCCGGAGTCCATCTCATTGGACCTGCCTTCTTCAAAATTTTGAAAAAGGGCAGGGCGCGCTCAGCGGATTTGGAGATGAACCTGCTTAGGGCAGCAATGCAGCCGGCAAGACGACGTACATCCTTGACGCGTCTTGGTGCTTAAATCTGCTCAATAGCTTTGATCTTGTCGGGATTCGCTTCAATTCCACGCTGAGATACAAAGAACCCGAGAAGCTTGCCGGAAGGGACGCCAAACACACACTTCTCAGGATTGAGCTTTAAATTGATCTTGCGCAAATTTGTGAATGTTTCTTCTAGATCTTGTATGAGCGTCGCTTTATCCTTGGTTTTGACCACTATGTCATCCATGTATGCTTCCATATTTTTATGTAGCTGAGGCTCAAAACCAATTTGGACCGCTCTCGCAAATGTAGAACCAGCACTTTTCAACCCGAAAGGCATCCGTATAAAGCAATACGTACCACATGGGGTGATAAATGCGGTCTTTTCTTCATCTTCTTTTGCCATGAAGATCTGATGATATCCCGAGTAGGCATCAAGGAACGACAGTAGGTCACAACCAGCAGTGGAGTCCACAATCTGGTTGATGCGCGGCAAGGGGATAGGATCTTTTGGACAGGCTTTATTGCTATCTGTATAATCAATACACGGCCTCCATTTCCCATTCTCCTTGCGCACTACAACTGGATTGGCCAACCACGTTTGTTGAAGCACTCCTCTGACCAAGCCTGCCGCTTCTAGCTTTCTGATTTCTTCGGCAATGAATTCTTGCCGCTCCAAGGCTTGTTTCCTGACCCTCTGCTTGACGGGCCGCGCATGAGGACAGACAGCAAGGTGGTGCTCAATTACCTCCCTGGGAACACCAGGGATGTCAGACGGTTGCCATGCAAACACGTGAACATTCGCCCGCAGGAAGGCAATGAGCGCGCTTTCCTATTTATCATCCAGGGTGGAACTTATGGTGAAAGTTCCTCCCGTTCCGTCCTCCTTGACGAACACCTTCTTGATCTCTGGTGGAGCAGCCTTGGATTTTTTGTTCTTGCCGGTAGAACTCTCTGGTGCGTCCTCAACGGAAGCGCAGCACTCTGAGGAGGTGCGCTTGCCGGAGTTTGCGCCAAAGATCTTGCCGGTCTTCTTCTTCCCCCCGGGAGTTCCAGCGGCAGGAGCAGATGCCTTGACGGCAGGTGCTGCAGCTACCTCCCGGTATAGTTGGTCGGTGCAGATAAGTGCATCCTTCTTGTCAGAGTGGATAGTGATGACACTTATCGGTCCGGGCATCTTCAACAATTGTACGCATAGTGTGATGCTGCCATGAACTTAGCCAGCACTGGGCAGCCAAGGATCCCATTGTACGACATAGGGATCTTGGCGACATCAAACACTACCTTCTCTGTCCTGTAGTTGAGCTCGCTACCAAATGTCACCGGTAGCATAATCTTGCCTTTTGGCTGGGTCCTTCCTGGATTGATCCCTTGAAACATGTCCGTTTCCTCGAGATCTTCATCAGGAATTTGCATCCTCTTGAGCACGTCCGGCGAGATTAAGTTCAGCCCGGCCCCACCGTCAACTAGCATTTTTGTCACCTTGAGGTTGCGGATTGTTGGTGAGACCAACAAGGGCAAACACCCGACCGCAGTTGTGCGATCAGGGTGATCCTCGGCGTAAAAAATGATAGGCGTGTTGGACCACTTTAAAGGTTTGTGTGCATCGAACGATGGCTTCGTTGCATTAACCTCACGCACCCACTGTTTAAGTCGGCGATGAGAAGAATGCAATGAGGCACCCCCATCAATACACATGGCTTCTGTGGCTTTTTGAAACCCGTGCTCACTGGATTCTTCGTCTTCTTCATCATCATCACCCCCCTCATCCTTGTCGCGGCCTCGGGCGGGATTTTCCTTCTGTTGCTTAGCCTTGCCGCGGCGGCCTCCTCGGCCACTACACTTCTTGCTAGATCCCTCAGTACCGTCCTGGGCCTTCTCCTTGTCTCATCTTTCGTACTCAGCTCTCTGCTTCTCGACAAGCTGCTCAACTTGCCGGCAGTTTTGGAGATCGTGGCCCTTGGTGCGATGGATCTTGCAATACTGCTTGCCGGAGTTTTCCGATTTGTCGGCTGCCGCCAAGGCCTGGCAGGAGGCGCACCCGGCAACTTCCTTGCCGGGGTCGTCAACCTTGGCCTTCTTGGCAGTGCCGGGGTTGCCGGATTCCTCGACAGCAAGCACGGCCTTGCCTCTGCGCTTCTTGTTCCACCGCCGGCCTTTCTTCGGCGGGGTTGCAGCGTCTTCATCTTCTGATTCACCCCCTGCGCCAACACCTTTGCCAGGGAGTTTCCTCCCTTCTTCAGCTCGAGCGCATTTGTCGACAAAAGCGTAAAGCTCGGCAATACTCCTGACTTTGTTCATCGCCAGCTCTTCGCGCATTTTGCGGTTACGCATGTTCTGATGAAACGTGCTAACAACAGCGGCAGGATGAACGTCTGGAATATTGTATTGCACCCGGCTAAATCTCTGGATAAACTTGCGCAGGGGTTCGCCCACCTTTTGAGGGAGGAGATGCAAATCACTCTCTTGGCCAGGAGCTTGGTGGCCTCCAACAAAGGCGCCAACAAACTGATGGCACGGATCTGACCAAGAAGAAATGGAATTCTCCGGCAGATGCATCAACCACGACATGACGTTGGGTTTGAGCACCAACGGGAAGTAGTTGGAAAGTATCTTGTCATCTCGGCCCCCGGCAGCCTGCACCGCAATGGTGTAGATGCTCTAGAACTCCGAGGGGTGAGTCTTGCCGTCATATTTCTCCGGGACCTCTGGTTTGAACGTTCGGGAGTTGGGCCACTGGACTTGCCGCAGCTCACAGGTAAACGCTAGAAAACCTACCTCATAGGGCAAGTCGCCTACGTGCCCCGACGCAGGCTTGTCGACAGTAGGCCCTGCGCGTTTATCGGACTGATGACGCGCCTCCCGTCGCCGCTCGATGGTAGTTCGAGCGTCTTCTTTGCTTCGTTCCTGAAGAACTTGACGCTGATCGCGGCACATCCGCGGATCGGATGATGCCATGGAATCGTCATCACGGCCGTCAGTCCGCCGGGTTGACGACTGCTGCTGCTGTCGTGGAGGGAAGTGCATCGTGGTCGCACTGCCTCTAGTCTTATCACCATCAGCTCGCATCGGATTGATAGACCGCTGCCACGAGGGCCCCGCAGGCTGCGGCCCCGCAGGCTACGGCCCATCCTTGTTGACGAAGCCGATGAGGCTCTGGATAGTAGATCGCCACTCCTCCATCTTTTCCGGAGCAAGAGGGAAATCGAGGAGCAGCTGCGCACGTGCCAAGGCTTTTGCTGGCGTAGGTGGCGGTGACAGGTGCGAGGTATGTGAGGTGCTCTGACTCCTAATAGTGTTAGAAGGAGCACCATCACGATCACGCGATCGCGCGCCACTTCCATCAGCAGTTTGGCGTGCATGCTGGGCCTGCGCACCTTGGGATCAATACCCAGAAGTCTTTCCATGGGGACATTCAGACCCACCAACGCCACGGCGCTGCTCGTCGTGTGCGACCTGAGAAGGCCGCAACGCTTGCGCCGGCGTGAGAGTCTTAGAAGGCGTCCTCCGATCTCTGGAGTTTGCTGCGCCGCCCGTAGGCAGCACGGCTTCATCTCTGGATCTGGCGGCATGCGGGTTGCCGTCGCTGCTGCGAACGACGCCGCTTGCCTGGCTCGGATCACCAGAACGCCATGGAGGTTCTAAACCTCCATCTCCTGCATCTATGCCGTCACCCGTCCAAGTAGGTACGGGCAAGACGGACGTAGACGAAACAACTGCTGCCGCACCCTTCTTCTAGGGTGGCATGACGACAAAGATGGTGAAGAAACTGACACGCTGATCACCGGATCAGGTTCGCGCAACCTCGATCCCCCTACCTGGCGCGCCAAAGATGTCGGCGTATGACACCTATGGGATCTGAAGGACCCCTTTATGATTCGGCAGGGAGAGAGGTATGCACAAAGAGCAGAACCGAGGACCAGCGCGAGGGGATTTTTACCCAGGTTCGGGCCGCTGATCAGCGTAAAACCCTACTCCTGCTTTTGTTTATTATCGGTGTATTCGTCCCAGTTCTTGGAGCGCTTGCGATGAACAGTGTGTTCATGCAGCGGCTACGCATGCAGAATGGGCCGAGTGTTCTCCCCTGTAGCAGTTGCCTTGGGCCTCCTTTTATATGCTTAAAGGGGTCACCACAGTGGCGAACTGTTCATACGAGAGGTGTAAAGTAGCTACAGGGTTATCATACCTAACCACTAGCGGTTTAGGACAAATGCATTTAATGCACCGTGAAGTGTCCGTTTAGGTGTCCCTACTTTCTTGGGGATGGAAAAAGGGGCCATCCCATCAGCACCGCTTAAGCTCACCTCCACTAGCACCTTGCCACGCATCCAGAGATGGGGCCAGAATGCCAGGCTTGGTCGCTGCGCTGGAGCGGTGGCACAGTGGCGAAACCTTGCCGGGGTGCGAATCTTGCTGGGCTCCGCGGGCTATCCCGGCAAGATCTTGCCGGGCTCTGCAGGCTACCCCGGCAAGGTCTTGCCGGGGGCCGAGCCCCTGATCTCCAGTTCTCCTTATCTTCTGGTCCTTGGCTTGAATGTCTCTGATAATCTTGGATTAATCTTCAGCTGTTCCCCGACAAGCCTTGCCGCAGGTATAGCTACAACCGCCCGTGCACAAGTACGGGGTACTAAAGGCCCAATACTTAGTACACCGACAAATGGTCTCTTGGAGATCTATTTGTTGTAACTCTTTTTTTGCGTTGTGTTTGTTGGGATCAGATGAACTTTGAGTTTATGATCAGATCTATGTTTTTATCCACGAAAGTTATTTGACTCTTTTGATCTCTTATATGCATGATTGCTTATAGCCTCGTATTTCTTCTTCGAATCTTTGGTTTAGTTAGGCCAACTAGATCGATTTTTCTTGCCATGGGAAGAGGTGCTTTGTGATGGGTTCGATCTTACGGTGCTTGATCGCAGTGACAGAAGGGGAACCGACACGTATGTATCGTTGCTATTAAGGATAACAAGATGGGGTCTATTTCTACATAAATAGATCTTGTCTACATCATGTCATCGTTCTTATTGCATTACTCCGTTTCTCCATTAACTTAATACACTAGATGCATGTAACACCCCAAAAATTTGACCATGTTTTATTAATTAAAAATTTTGCCAGGAAATTAAATTTTGATTTTCTGGATTATCTTCTGATTTCAGAATCACTCCTTTCTTCTGAGTTGTGGAGTTTTCCCTCTAAATGGAAACCTTTCAAAAATATTGTTGGACTTATATACCTTCTCAAAAACATTTCTCTTATCAGTGGAATTATTTCTATAATTATTTTTCCTAAGTTTTATTTCTTTTAAAATGGTTACTCATAAGTGTTAGAGTCCCTTTTGCACTACAACCCTTTGATAAATTCATTTGAAAATTCCACCAAAATTTGGGGATGACATGTGATGTTCCTAAATCACTTTTATGCAAAAACTTCTCTTAGTCATTTGGGAATTTTGAGCCCTACCTCAAGTTTTCAAATCTGGTTCAGTTTGTAGTTTGCACTACAACCTATTTATATATTTCTTTAAAACTTCCATAAAAATTTGGAGATGTTAGTAGTAGTATATAATTCATTTCTATGCAAAAACCCATTGGTGTTCCTTGGAAGATTTGAGCAAACCATCCTCATCTTCACTCTGGTTCAGTTTGGTGATTTGTACTGCAACTATAATTTATCTTGCTCTTGTTGCCTTGGGATTTTTCCTGTTTGTAGTCCACCCTACCAAACTCTTAAGTCCAGGAGATCAGCCCCATTAGAAGTTTTTAAGCACATGCAATAATGGCATATGTTTTTTGCCCAGATTTGGTTTTCTCAAAAACTTGCACTAGGGAGTTTCTGCTCTGGCCAAACTAACCTTGCGACCCGCTTTATCTTCTAAAGAGACCCCAACCTGGAGATTTTGGCCACCAGAAGAGATACCTAGATGCCCATGGCATTCTGTCGAGCACCTTGTGTTCATGAACAGAATTGGCATGAAACCTAGCTTGCATTATGAACCTGCTTGCTTTGCCCAACCAGCATGTCCTCTAGAGGTGTAGCTTAAGCCCTAACCATCCTGTTAATTTGCAGTTTCATCAAAGCCTCCTGGCATGCCTTGGCATATCATCGAGCACATGGCGTGCGTGCTCTGGGCGCGCCCAGAGCGCACGTTTTGCACGCGCGCGCAACCGAGCCACCGCATCCTGCCCCTGGCCTTTACTCGCCCGCAGAGCCAAGCCCCGTTCTCATCCGCTCGTCAGAACCATCCAAGCCGCCCCTGGTACCCTACAGCGCCGCCGTCAGAGCCCTCTTGGCGGCACGTCGGCGACCGCAGCGAGCTTCGGTCGTAGCAGCACCACCCAAGCAACAGCCGCGCGCCAGCTCACCCCTGAACCGCCCGAGCTCATCCATTCGCTCCTCCAAGCCGCCTCCTGCATCGCCATGTCGTCTGCGGCCACAGTGGCGGCTCACCGTCGAGCTTATCTCCGGCCGCCACGGAACCGAGCTAGTTACGCTATAAATAGGGACCCCGAGCTCGTCCGGACCCTCAGGCGACATCGGGCCATCCCTCTAGAGCCCCCACAGCCAGCAATCGACGGAGGGAGGCCGTCTTCCTCGTCTCCGGTCAGTTCGGCCGCCGCCACACTTCGGTCCCGTCCGTCACGAGCAGGGCCTACCCAGTCCTTCCAGCGCCACCATTCGACTCCCCTCGAACGTACGAAGCCGCCCAACATCTCAGCTTCGATTGGGAGCCACCATAGGCCGAAGCCCAATTATTCCCGAAGACGCCGTCCGCCGCAGAGCTCGCCGCCGGCGACCCCCTTCATCCCCGCTAGCCTATTGACCACTGGGAGGACCGCCCTGGACCAGCGGATCCATCCCCCCCCCTCAGAACCCCGTGGGGAGCCGCTGTTCGTCGGTGGCAATCGCCGGAGCCCCGCCTCCGCTCGACCAGAGGAGGAAGGAGGCGCAGGCGACTGGTCAAACCTGACCAGTGGGCCCAAGGGACCAACTGTCAGTGACCCACGAGTTGGCCCGCGCTGGTTTAAGTGAAGGCGTAAACCCGGAAGTACGTCTTCCCGGATCGAAAGCGTATTCGGCCCGAACCGTTTTCCTTTTTCTGTTTTATTTAAAAACAGATTTTGACCTGAACTTTGACTAGCTATAACTTTTAAAATACAACTCCATTTGACTTGATTCTTTTTCTGTTGTTTCTCAAATTTTGTCTAGTTTATTTTCATCTTTATATGAAAATTTTCTGAACAACTTTTTTGTACTGTTTTTGAATGGTGTGTTGATTCAAATATTTTCAAAAATAGGAAATGGAGAGGGAAGCAACCTTCAAAAGTTTTGTGGTGCACCCTACCTCTCCACACAGTAAAGGCAAGCATTCTGAACCCTGGCATAATATTTGTTGTGTGTTGTTTGATGCGAATACAACACCACCTTGACGCGAAGTATTCGTTATTTTATGTGATGATATGATCATACTCATGAGTGCATAATGAAGATTCCTTGCTGTTGGAATTTGATATGCTTGTGATAGTAATCACCCTCATATGCCTTTCGTGCCTACCGGAAGGAATCCGGGAAAGTCTCTGTCTTGGGTGGACACGAGCTTGTCACTGATATTTCGCTGAGACGGGTATATTCAGTGAGGCATGGTGAGGTATGATGAGTGGTGATTCTGTCTGTTGGTGTGAAATATATTTGTTATGCTAATCATGCAGGGAACTCTTAAACATCCTGAGACGACCATAGATCGAGTCTTGTGCCAGTAACCCCCATACTTGCTTCGTACTACCACTTGTCCCTGCCTTAGGTAGGGTACGGTTCAGTAAGTTGTCAACCCCTTTCTTAGCACACACCGTACAGAGAGGCCATAGTGGAAGATACCGGCTGCATCCGGTAGGCATGCCACCTGGTCAGGGGGCATGGGTGTTTCCGGTTGGAGCCGAGGGGGTAGCTCCCCTAGTTTGCGCGCGTTATAAATTTTGTGATCCCATGCTAGTCGAGGTTGTAGCCTCCCCACTTAGAGTTTTGCTTAACGGGTGTCGTGGGTGATTCCAGACACCAGTAAGTTAAGCTGGTGTGTGCGGGTCAGGTGTGTTTTCAATTAAAAGGCCGTAAACGGAATTAGTCCCGATGGACTAAAGGAATCCGTTACTCGTGGGTAAAGAGTACACCCTCTGCAGAGATTATATCTATTCGAATAGCCGTGTCCATGGTTAAGGACTACAGTCTGGGATGGGTCAAGTGTCGGTCTTAGTGTCGGTCTTCGGAGGAAAAACTGCTAAACCAGAACATTGATCATGACATGTGACATATGATGATTATGATTATTATTATTATGGACGAACCATTTGTATTATTTGAATAATTGAGTATCCCTGGGACGGTTCTACCTCCTGGATATTCACTGTGATTATTCTTATATAAGCCCTTTATGTGGTGTCGCTCAAACGCCCGACTGTGGCACGTTTCTTATTTACTTTCTTTATAAGCCCTTTATGTGGTGTCGCTGAGACGCCCGACTGTGGCATGCCTGCTATTTATTTCTTTATAAGCCCTTTATGTGGTGTCGCTGAGACGCCCGACTGTGGCATGCTGATTATTTAATCTTCTTTATAAGCCCTTTATGTGGTGTCGCTCAGACGCCCGACTATGGCATGTTTGTTACTTACTTCTTTATAAGCCCTTTATGTGGTGTCGCTGAGATGCCCGACTGTGGCATGCTGATTATTTAATCTTCTTTATAAGCCCTTTATGTGGTGTCACTCAGACGCCCGACTGTGGCATGTCTTATATTATTATCCTTTCGAGGCGTCGCTTCAGACACCCGATCGGTTTATTTTATTCTTATTATCTTGTTTATTTTTTCATATTTATTAACCTGTTTGCATGCGGCATGAATTTTACTTCGTGACTGGCTAAGTGATCATGAAAATATTTCAGAGCTTGATTACCATCTATTATATTATACCTGTGTTCATAATGTTTGCGAGTACATTCAAAGTACTCACTGGCTTGTCCCTGGCTATTGTCTTGGCCAGATTTCTCGCTTGGAGAGAAGCGCAACGACGACAGCCCGGAACCTAGGCATCGAAGACAGCAGTTACGCAAAGATAGGAGTTATCCAGGTCAGCTGTTCCTGTGGGAAATGGAGTCCCATAGACGCTGATAATCCGCAAACCGCTTCCGCCATCAACCACTAGAAACCATTTGTTGTACTCATGGGCCAGAATGGTCTTGTACTGCATATTTTGTATTTTGCTTGGAATTTCTGTATCAAGTTGGTGTCTCATCAGCTAACAGTAATCCTGGGGCTGGTGAGCACAAGGGCCATTTACTGGGAAATTAATATCCTGGAAAACCGGTCCTGACAACCTTGGTATCAGAGCCAGGTTGACCATTGGCTAATCCTATCTTAGCCAGGTCGATAAACCTAGGTTAACCAACCCACCAAACCTTAACCTAAACCCAGTCAAGCTTCTCGTGTAAGATAGCCACACAGTGACCCCGACACCTTTTTGGTAGTCGGTGCCTAACCTATCCGACTAGCCTGTCGATCACACGCCAGTGACCGACACCTAATTTGTCACACTCGCAAGTGTGCGAAGGAAGACTCCGTCCTCTTTTTCTATAAAAAGGGAACGCTAGCCCCAACCCAGCACAGCACAACCTCTACCCCAAAACCGAGCCAAGATGCCTGGCCCCATTGTTCACAATGAGACCACAGCAACCAACCTTGGAGGTTTTGTGACCGTGCTAGCAAACCTCACCCGTCATGCCTTTGTATTAGAAGAGCCCCAGAGTATGTTGTGTACCAAGGGCCCATGAGCGGTGAGAGCCGTCAATTCTGGGCCACTGTGCACGTCTATGGTAGGGGTATGTTGCCAGAACGCCCCTACAGGTTCACCGGAAGGACAACTTCCTTTGAGCCACAAGCCATTCAGCTAGCTGCTTGAGAGACTATAGTTCAACTCCGGCACCTGTCGCCCAGAGTTAACTGCCGCTCATTCTACTACTACCCCAGCCGTGACGGGTATAGTAGGCCACCCCAGGTTGCCAACGGAGACCACGAGACGGACCCTGCATTGCTGCATCTGGTGCGCTATGTAAGTGCACTAGAGGCACTATTCGATCAGATCACCCTTGATCTGATCGCCGCTCGTGGAGAGCTTGTTTGCCGAGCCCCGGCAAGAGGAGAAGAGGAGCCCGAAGCCGACAACCCAGTTGTGCTGTTCGGGCAACCGATCGACTCCTTGAGGTCTGCCCCTGCCATCGACCGAAATGCTTTGGTGTCCCCAGAAGTGCTTCGTCGCCTTTTGGGAACACGCTCCAACGGGATTGTGGCCAACAACCCCCACGATGGTCATCATCGCTACCCCGACCCTGCAGCTCCTCAACCCCATCCAGCTAACCCCGATGGTGAAGCCCATGGAGAAGCCTCGACGTCCACCAGGCACGCCCACTTAGATATTAACGAGGTAGACTAAGCCACTCGAGTAGTACCGAGTCTTAGTATTTCTACGCCTTGTATAGTGTGACCGTGTACTCGCCTTGAATGGATGCAGACTGCTTGTGCGCCTTTGTTTTGTTTAGTAGCCCCGCCTAAGTCTATTGGCCTGCGGTTGCATTTTTAATTCCGGGCGTAGCTACCAAAAACCACCCCGACGAAACCCACAGTAACACGTCACTTTTGTGAGATATGTGTATCTGTGGCTTTGACCCAGACCCCATAGAGCAGAACCGACTAACTAGTTGCCCCCACACCGTGATAAGTAACCCAGCCCTGATGCTATATAAGAGGCCACTCCGTGACCTTACCAAGCATCCCTCACTTTGTGCACAACTCGCTCAGCCATTTCTTTGCCATGCCGAGCCCTAGTATTTATCTGAGAACTCCTGATGCAACCCCAGGTAGTTTTGTAAAAATATTGTGGGACTTTACCTGCAGTACCATGAGTTCTACCCATCCACCCCAGTACGAGCTGCTCAAATCGAGAATCACCCCATCCACATCGAAATATTGGGCAATAGTGCACATCCCTCCCGCAAACCCAAACCAAGACCCAACGGAAGTCTCCTTCATGGGGAAATCTATGCCGACTCCCCAAATGGCCATAGAAGCTGCTGCATATGAAGCGATTACTCGTCTTCGCTTCGCAGTACCCTATGCCAGCGAAAGGGGGTATTATTACTTCCCGAGTCGTGCAGCACCCAGAGAAGTAGCATCTTTTCCCGGTGGGCGAATTGAGAGGGACCCAGTACTGGCCAACCTTGCCCAGTATGTCATCGCTCAAGAGCGTTTGACCCAACGAGTAATTGGTTATCTCCAGAGCCTCGCCGATTTGAATCCTCAGATCACCATTGGCAGACCACTGAGACCAGACCAGGAGAGACGCGTTCTTCGACTAGTCAATCCGCTCCCCCCGGTAGAAGAAGATTGTGCCCCAGTGCCGGAAACATTTTCTCAGGACCCAGCATATTTTGCGTTTGCGTCGTAGACGCCACTTCTATGTTTATTAGCCTAGCATGTGTTGCAGCTTATGCGTTGTATCCTAAGTTTGTACGATGAATTAATTGTTTGATTTCAATTAATGTGAGTAATTTACTTTACTGTTGTTATTTTTTATTAACTGTTTCCGCTCTCGGTAAAGTGCGAGGTGGGACTTTCCCTTGAGTTATTGCAACAATTAATTCTCCATGACATAAATTTTAATTCACGCAGCACCGCGACAGCAGGCTCACAACCACTACCACTCGACCACAGGCACTAATTGCATAACCACGTACACATTTTGCACCTAACTGATCACCTCACTAACACACCACAGTTTCTGAAGGAGAAATTTGTGGGTAATTATTCTAGTGCAGATTGCCTCCAGCACACTGACAGCAGTTAGCACCCGACACCAGCACCTAATCCTCATGATCACCACCGCCAGGAAGAGCTAACACTCGAGCAGCAGCATCACGACGATCATCGAGGATCATCGCGCACAAGAGCCCAGAGAACCCCAGCAAAGCCGCCAACCCTCCGCACATCAGGATCGTGTACCAATCTGGCATCACCTCCGCCATTAGAGCCTAGTCGCGAGCTCCTGCAAACAGAAATGGAGGAGAAGGAAGGAGAAGAAGAAGCGAGGCCAGGTGTGAGGAAGAAGAGAGGAGCACCGCGGTCATTTTATAGCTCGAGATCGGTGTACGGTGGGCGAAGTCCACCAGCGCCGCTCGTCGCTCGATCGCCGGTGTTCGGAGGCGAATCCACGAGCAGTGCCGACAGCGCACCGGCCCGCGAAGTAAGTGCAAGCTGCACCGGCAGCTAGCGCGCCGCGCGCTACCGCAGTACGGCCCTTGGTGCCCTACTCGCTAGGTACCACAGGTGGAGAAAGCGCGGATGCACACGTAAGAAAGAAAGAAAGGAGACCAGAGGTAGAAGAAGAGACTGACAGTAGGCCCCAGGTCCACCTGTCAGCCAGAGAGAGCGCTATGCACTCGGGTACAACCAGCGTGATTTGTAAATTTAGAGATTATTCTAAATTTACTGCAGCCATAGTAGAAATTTCTCGGTTTCCCCAACCGTAGATTTTTCCACGCAGTACCAGTACCCCACTGTAGTTGTACCAATTATCTGCCCTCTCGCTGTAGGCTCGTCATATCGCGTGAGCAGGTTATTTAATCTTCGAGTTATTATTGCATGATAGTCGGAGTTATTTTTTTGAAACCATTCTCAGCAAATCTCGAGGACGATATTTTTCTTAAGGGGGGTAGTGTTGTAACACCCCAAAAATTTGACCATGTTTTATTAATTAAAAATTTTGCCAGGAAATTAAATTTTGATTTTCTGGATTATCTTCTGATTTTAGAATCACTCCTTTCTTCTGAGTTGTGGAGTTTTCCCTCTAAATGGAAACCTTTCAAAAATATTGTTGGACTTATATACCTTCTCAAAAACATTTCTCTTATCAGTGGAATTATTTCTATAATTATTTTTCCTAAGTTTTATTTCTTTTAAAATGGTTACTCATAAGTGTTAGAGTCCCTTTTGCACTACAACCCTTTGATAAATTCATTTGAAAATTCCACCAAAATTTGGGGATGACATGTGATGTTCCTAAATCACTTTTATGCAAAAACTTCTCTTAGTCATTTGGGGATTTTGAGCCCTACCTCAAGTTTTCAAATCTGGTTCAGTTTGTAGTTTGCACTACAACCTATTTATATATTTCTTTAAAAACTTCCATAAAAATTTGGAGATGTTAGTAGTAGTATATAATTCATTTCTATGCAAAAACCCATTGGTGTTCCTTGGAAGATTTGAGCAAACCATCCTCATCTTCACTCTGGTTCAGTTTGGTGATTTGTACTACAACCATAATTTATCTTGCTCTTGTTGCCTTGGGATTTTTCCTGTTTGTAGTCCACCCTACCAAACTCTTAAGTCCAGGAGATCAGCCCCATTAGAAGTTTTTAAGCACATGCAATAATGGCATATGTTTTCTGCCCAGATTTGGTTTTGTCAAAAACTTGCACTAGGGAGTTTCTGCTCTAGCCAAACTAACCTTGCAACCCCCTTTATCTTCTAAAGAGACCCCAACCTGGAGATTTTGGCCACCAGAAGAGATGCCTAGATGCCCATGGCATTCTGTCGAGCACCTTGTGTTCATGAACAGAATTGGCATGAAACCTAGCTTGCATTATGAACCTGCTTGCTTTGCCCAACCAGCATGTCCTCTAGAGGTGTAGCTTAAGCCCTAACCATCCTGTTAATTTGCAGTTTCATCAAAGCCTCCTGGCATGCCTTGGCATATCGTCGAGCACATGGCGTGCGTGCTCTGGGCGCGCCCAGAGTGCACGTTTTGCACGCGCGCGCAACCGAGCCGCTGCATCCTGCCCCTGGCCTTTACTCGCCCGCAGAGCCAAGCCCCGTTCTCATCCGCTCGTCAGAACCATCCAAGCCGCCCCTGGCGCCCTACAGCGCCGCCGTTAGAGCCCTCTTGGCGGCACGCCGGCGAGCGCAGGGAGCTTCGGTCGTAGCAGCACCGCCCAAGCCACAGCCGCGCGCCAGCTCGCCCCTGAACAGCCCAAGCTCATCCATTCGCTCCTCCTAGCCGCCTCCTGCATCGCCACGTCGTCTGCGGCCACAATGGTGGCTCACCGTCGAGCTTATCTCTGGCCGCCACGGAACCGACCTAGTTACGCTATAAATAGGGACCCCGAGCTCGTCCGGACCCTCAGGCGACATCGGGCCATCCCTCTAGAGCCCCCACAGCCAGCAATCAACGGAGGGAGGCCGTCTTCCTCGTCTCCGGTCAGTTCGGCCGCCGCCACACTTCGGTCCCGTCCGTCGTGAGCAGGGCCTCCCCAGTCCTTCCAGCGCCACCATTCGACTCCCCTCGAACGTACGAAGCCGCCCAACTTCTCAGCTTCGACTGGGAGCCACCATAGGCCGAAGCCCAATTATTCCCGAAGACACCGTCCGCCGTAGAGCTCGCCGCCGGCGACCCCCTTCATCCCCGCTAGCCTATTGACCACTGGGAGGACCGCCCTGGACCAGCGGATCCATCCCCCCCTTCAGAACCCCGTGGGGAGCCGCCGTTCGTCGGCGGCAATCGCCGGAGCCCCGCCTCCGCTCGGCCAGAGGAGGAAGGAGGCGCAGGCGACTGGTCAAACCTGACTAGTGGGCCCAAGGGACCCACTGTCAGTGACCCACGAGTCGGCCCGCGCTGGTTTAAGTGAAGGCGTAAACCCGGAAGTACATCTTCTCCGATCGAAAGCGTATTCGGCCCGAACCGTTTTCCTTTTTCTGTTTTATTTAAAAACAGATTTTGACCTTAACTTTGACTGGCTATAACTTTTAAAATACAACTCCATTTGACTTGATTCTTTTTCTGTTTTTTCTCAAATTTTGCCTAGTTTATTTTCATATTTATTTGAAAATTTTCTGAACAACTTTTTTGTACTGTTTTTGAATGGTGTGTTGATTCAAATATTTTCAAAAATAGGAAATGGAGAGGGAAGCAACCTTCAAAAGTTTTGTGGTGCACCCTACCTCTCCACACACTAAAGGCAAGCATTCTGAACCCTGGCATAATATTTGTTGTGTGTTGTTTGATGCGAATACAACACCACCTTGACGTGAAGTATTCGTTATTTTATGTGATGATATGATCATACTCATGAGTGCATAATGAAGATTCCTTGCTGTTGGAATTTGATATGCTTGTGATAGTAATCACCCTCATATGCCTTTCATGCCTACCGGAAGGAATCCGGGAAAGTCTCTGTCTTGGGTGGACACGAGCTTGTCACTGATATTTCGCTGAGACGGGTATATTCAGTGAGGCATGGTGAGGTATGATGAGTGGTAATTCTGTCTGTTGGTGTGAAATATATTTGTTATGCTAATCATGCAGGGAACACTTAAACCTCCTGAGACGACCATAGATCGAGTCTTGTGCCAGTAACCCCCATACTTGCTTCGTACTACCACTTGTCCCTGCCTTAGGTAGGGTACGGTTCAGTAAGTTGTCAACCCCTTTCCTAGCACACACCGTACAAAGAGGCCATGGTGGAAGATACCGGCTGCATCCGGTAGGCATGCCACCTGGTCAGGGGGCATGGGTGTTTCCGGTTGGAGCCGAAGGGGTAGCTCCCCTAGTTTGCGCGCGTTATAAATTTTGTGATCCCATGCTAGTCGAGGTTGTAGCCTCCCCACTTAGAGTTTTGCTTAATGGGTGTCGTGGGTGATTCCAGACACCGGTAAGTTAAGCTGGTGTGTGCGGGTCAGGTGTGTTTTCAATTAAAAGGCCGTAAACGGAATTAGTCCCGATGGACTAAAGGAATCCGTTACTCGTGGGTAAAGAGTACACCCGCTGCAGAGATTATATCTATTCGAATAGCCGTGTCCATGGTTAAGGACTACAGTCTGGGATGGGTCAAGTGTCGGTCTTAGTGTCGGTCTTCGGAGGAAAAACTGCTAAACCAGAACATTGATCATGACATGTGACATATGATGATTATGATTATTATTATTATGGACTAACCATTTGTATTATTTGAATTATTGAGTATCCCTGGGATGGTTCTACCTCCTGGATATTCACTGTGATTATTCTTATATAAGCCCTTTATGTGGTGTCGCTCAGACGCCCGACTGTGGCACGTTTGTTATTTACTTTCTTTATAAGCCCTTTATGTGGTGTCGCTGAGACGCCCGACTGTGGCATGCCTACTGTTTTTTTCTTTATAAGCCCTTTATGTGGTGTCGCTGAGACGCCCGACTGTGGCATGCTGATTATTTAATCTTCTTTATAAGCCCTTTATGTGGTGTCGCTCAGACGCCCGACTGTGGCATGTTTGTTATTTACTTCTTTATAAGCCCTTCATGTGGTGTCGCTGAGGCGCCCGACTCTGGCATGCTGATTATTTAATCTTCTTTATAAGCCCTTTATGTGGTGTCGCTCAGACGCCCGACTGTGGCATGTCTTATATTATTATCCTTTCGAGGCGTCATTTCAGACACCCGATCGGTTTATTTTATTCTTATTATATAGATTATTTTTTCATATTTATTAACCTGTTTGCATGCGGCATGAATTTTACTTCGTGACTGGCTAAGTGATCATGAAAATATTTCAGAGCATGATTACCATCTGTTATATTATACATGTGTTCATAATGTTTGCGAGTACATTCAAACTACTCACTGGCTTGTCCCTGGCTATTGTCTTGGCCAGATTTCTCGCTTGGAGAGAAGTGCAACGACGACAGCCCGGAACCTAGGCATCGAAGACAGCAGTTACGCAAAGATAGGAGTTATCCAGGTCAGCTGTTCCTGTGGGAAATGGAGTCCCATAGACGCTGATAATCCGCAAACCGCTTCCGCCATCAACCACTAGAAACCATTTGTTGTACTCATGGGCCAGAATGGTCTTGTACTGCATATTTTGTATTTTTCTTGGAATTTCTGTATCAAGTTGGTGTCTCATCAGCTAACAGTAATCCTGGGGCTGGTGAGCACAAGGGCCATTTACTGGGAAATTAATATCCTGGAAAACCGGTCCCGACAATGCATGCTGGATAGCGGTCGATGTGTGGAGTAATAGTAGTAGATGCAGGCAGGAGTCGGTCTACTAATCTTGGACGTGATGCCTATATGATGATCATTGCTTGGATATCGTCATAATTATTTGAAGTTCTATCAATTTCCCAACAGTAATTTGTTTACCCACCGTATGCTATTTTTCTCGAGAGAAGCCACTAGTGAAATCTACGGCCCCCGGGTCTATTTTCTCATCATATATTTTCAGATCTATTTTGCTATTTGCCTTTTTATTTATTTGCAACTTTTATTTTCAGATCTATATTTCTAAAAACCCAAAAATATTTTGCTTCACTTTATTTTATTCGCGATCTATTTATCCAACCTACGACAATTTATCTCACGTCCGTTTACCAATTTCTGGCGCCGTTACCCGAAAGGGATTGACAACCCCTTTAACATGCCGGGTTGCAAGTATTTATTCTTTGTGGGCAGGTGATGTTTACGTAGTGTTGCTTAGTTCTCCTACTTGTTCGATAACCTTGGTCTCATCACTGAGGGAAATACCTACCGTTGCTGTGCTGCATCATCCCTTCCTCTTTGGGGAAATAAGGACGTAGTTCAAGCCAACATCAGAGCTCTGTAGCATTTCTGATATTATATGTGGATGACATATTGTTGATTGGAAATGATATAAAATTTCTAGATAGCATAAAATGATACTTGAATAAGTATTTTTCAATGAAAGACCTCGGTGAAGCTGCTTATATATTGGGCATCAAAATCTATAGGGATAGATCAAGACGCTTAATAGGACTTTCGCAAAGCCCATACCTTGACAAAGTTTTGAAGAAGTTCAAAATGGATCAGTCAAAGGAAGGGTTCTTGCTTGTGTTACAAGGTGTGAAATTGAGTCAGACTCAAAGCCCGACCACTGTAGAAGGTAGAGAGAAAATGAAAGTCATTCCCTATGCCTCAGCCATAGGTTCTATCATGTATGCTATGTTGTGTACCAGACCTAATGTGTGCCTTGCCATAAGTTTGGCAGGGAGGTACCAAAGTAATCTAGGAGTGGATCACTGAACAGCAGTCAAGAATATCCTAAAGTACCTGAAAAGGATCAAGGATATGTTTCTCGTTTATGGAGGTGACGAAGAGGTCGTCGCAAATGGTTACGTCGATGCTAGCTTCAACAGTGATCCGGATGACTCTAAGTCACAAACCGGATACATATTTGTATTGAATGGTGGAGCTATTAGTTGGTGCAGTTCCAAGCAGAGCGTCGTGGCGGGATCTACGTGTGAAGCAGAGTACATAGCTGCTTCGGAAGCAGCGCATGAATTAGTCTGGATGAAGGATTTCATATCCGATCTGGGTGTAATACCCAGTGCATCGGGTCCAATGAAAATCTTTTGTGACAACACTGGAGAAATTGCCTTAGTGAAGGAATCTAGGTTTCACAACAGAACCAAACACATCAAGAGACACTTCAACTCCATTCGTGAAAAATTCAAGGATGGAGACATAGAGATTTGCAAAATGCATACGGATCTGAATGTAGCAGACCCGTTGACTAAGCCTCTTCTGCGAGCAAAACATGATCAGCACCAAGACTCCATGGGTGTTAGATTCATTACAATGTAATCTAGATTATTGACTCTAGTGAAAGTGGGAGACTGATGGAAATATGCCCTAGAGGCAATAATAAAGTTGTTCTTATTATACTTCCTTATTCATGATAAATGTTTATTATTCATGATAGAATTGTATTGATCGGAAACTTAAATACATGTGTGGATACATAAACAAATACCGTGTCCCTAGTAAGCCTCTACTAGACTAGCTCCTTGATCAAAGATGGTTAAGGTTTCCTAACCATAGACATGTGTTGTCACTTGATAACGGGATCACATCATTAGGAGAATGATGTGATGGACAAGACCCATCCGTTAGCTTAGCATATGATCGTTCAGTTTATTGCTATTGCTTTCTTAATGTCAAATACATATTCCTTCGACTATGAGATCATGCAACTCCCGGATATCGGAGGAATACCTTGTGTGCTATCAAACGTCACAACGTAACTGGGAGATCATAAAGATGCTCTACAGGTATCTCCGAAGGTGTATGTTGAGTTGGCATGGATCGAGATTAGGATTTGTCACTCCATGTATCGGAGAGGTATCTCTGGGCCCTCTCGGTAATACACATCACAAGAAGCTTACAAGCAAAGTGACTAAGGAGTTAGTTATGAGATGATGTATTACAGAATGAGTAAACAGACTTGCCGGTAACGAGATTGAATTAGGTATGAAGATACCAATGATCGAATATCGGGCTAGTAACATACCGACACACAAAGGGAATTACGTATGTTGTCATAAAGGTTCGACCGATAAAGATCTTCGTAGAATATGTAGGAACCAATATGGGCATCTAGGTCCCGCTATTGGTTATTGACCAGAGAGGCGTCTTGGTCATGTCTACATCATTCTCAAACCCATAGGGTCCGCACGCTTAACGTTCGTTGACGATATAGTATTATATGAGTTATGTATGTTGGTGATCGAATGTTGTTCGGAGTCCTAGATGAGATCACGGGCATGACGAGGAGCTCCGAAATAGTCTGGAGGTGAAGATTAATATATGGGACAATAGTGTTTGGTCTTCGGAAGGGTTCCGGAATTCATCGGAAGGGGTTTCGGATGTTTCCCGAAATGTTCTGGTATGAGAACACTTTATTTGGGCCAAGGGGTAAAGCTCACAGGGCTTTTGGTAAGGACAAAAGGCATTTTTGCGGAGGCCAGGGGTCAGACGCTAGGGACCCTGGCGTCTGGGTCCAGACGTCGGGAACCCTGGCGTCTGGTCCTGGAGTCCGAGAAGGACTCTTGCCTTTAGGGCAAAACCGACTTTGAGGAGGCTTTTACTCCAAGTTTCGACCCTAGGGCTCAACATATAAATAGAGGGGTAGGGCTAGCACCCAAGACACATCAAGATTCACCAAGCCGTGTGCCGGCAACCCCGCCCCTCTAGTTTATCCTCCGTCATAGTTTCTGTTGTGCTTGGCGAAGCCCTACGGAGATTGTTCTTCACCACCACCGTCACCACGTCATTGTGCTGCCGGAACTCATCTACTACTTCGCCTTTCTTGCTGGATCGAGAAGGTGAGGACATCATCGAGCTGAACGTGTGCTGAACGTGGAGGTGCCGTACGTTCGGTACTTGATCGGGACGGATCGTGAAGGTGTACGACTACATCAACCACGTTGATAAGCGCTTCCGCTTAGCGATCTTCAAGGGTATGAAGATGCTCTCCGCTCTCGTAGCTATGCATCTCCATGGATAGATCTTGCGTGTGCATAGATTTTGTTTTTGTTTTCCATGCAATGTTCCCCAACATGTTTCTCTTCACATAGAAACCCATTATTCGTAGAATGCTCTTTTGCTTCACTTATATTTATTAGAGCTTGGTCTTTTATATAAAGAATTAAACTCTCATGCTTCACTTATATCTATTTAGAGAGTCAACAGGAATTGGTCATTTGCATGGTTAGTCATAAAATCCTACATAAAAGTTGTGGATCACTGAATATGATATGTTTGATTCTTTGCAATAGTTTTGCGATATAGAGATGGTAATATGTGGGAGGTACTAGTAAATGGTTGTGGTTAGTAAGAATATTGGTGTTAAGGTTTGTGATTACCGAAGCATGCACGTACAGTCTCTCATTATGCTATGAAGTTGGAGCATGATTTATTATTGATTGTCTTCCTTATGAGTGGCGGTCGGGGACGAGCGTTGGTCTTTTCCTACCAACCTATCCCCCTAGGGGCATGCGTAGTAGTACTTTGCTTCGAGGGCTAATAAACTTTTGCAATAAGTATATGAGTTCTTTATGACTAATGTGAGTCCATGGATTATACGCACTCTTACCTTTCCGCAATTTGCTAGCCTCTACGGTACCGTGCATTGCCCTTTCTCACCTCGAGAGTCGGTGCAAACTTCGCCGGTGCATCCAAACCCCGTGATATGATACGCTCTATCACACATAAGCCTTATTATATCTTCCTCAAAACAGCCACCATACCTACCTATTATGGCCTTTCCATAGCCATTCCGAGATATGTTGCCATGCAACTTCCACTGCTTCCATTTTGATGACTTGAGCATTCATTGTCATATTGTTTTGCATGATCATATAGCTGACATAGTATTTGTGGCTCAGCCACTGTTCATCATTTTTATACATGTTACGCTAGATCATTGCACATCCTGGTACACTGCCAGAGGCATTCATATAGAGTCATATTTTGTTCTAGGTATCGAGTTGTAATTTTTATTTCTTTTGAGTTGTAAGTAAATAGAAGTGTGATGATCATCATTATTCATTATTAGAGCATGTCCCAGTGAGGAGAGGATGATGGATACTATGATTCCCCCACAAGTCGGGATGAGGCTCCGGACAAATATAAAAAGAAAAAATAAAAAAAATTAAAAAAGTGAGGCCAAAAAGAGCCCAAGAAAAAAGAAAAAAAGAAAAAAAAGAAAAAAAGAGACAAAGAGAGAAGGGGCATGCTAATTCCACACTTGTGCTTCAAAGTAGCACCATGTTTTTCATATAGAGAGTCTCCTATGTTGTGACTTTCATATACTAGTGGGAATTTTTCATTACAGAGTTAGATGCACACCCACTTAGTTTTCATGTTGAGCTTTCATACACTTATAGTTCTTAGTGCATTCATTTCATGGTAATCCCTACTCATCGCATTGATATCAATTGATGGGCATCTCCATAGCCCATTGGTTGGTCGTGTCGATGTGAGACTTTCTTACTTTTTTATCTTCTCTATATTTACCCCTACCATCATACTCTATTCCACCCATAGTGCTATATCCATGGCTTGCGCTCATGTATTACGTGAGGGTTGAAAAATCTGAAGCGCGTTGAAAAGTATGAACCAATTGCTCGGCTTGTCATTGGGGTTGTGCATGATAAATACTTTGTGTCGAGAAGACAGCGCATGAAAAGACTATATGATTTTGTAGGGATAGCTTTCTTTAGCGTTGATATTTTGAAAGACACGATTGTTTGTTAGGATGCCTGAGTATTGATGTCTTTATGTCAAATTATAGACTAGTGCTTTGAATCACTCGTGTCTTAATATTCATGCCATGATTAGATATATGATCAAGATTATGCTAGGTAGCATTCCACATCAAAAATTATATTTTTTATCATTTACCTACTCGAGGACGAGAAGGAATTAAGCTTGGGGATGCTGATACAACTTTCACATATTTTTGGCAACATTTTATAAATATTTATTGGACAGACCTATTGATCCAGTGCCCAGTGCCAGTTCCTCTTTGTTGCATGTTTTTTGTTTCGCAGAATATCCATATCAAACGAAGTCCAAACGCGATAAAAATTTATGGAGAATTATTTTGGAATATTTGTGATTTTTGGGAGGTGGAATCATCGCAAACGGGGGCCCACAGCCACCAAAATATACCTGGGTGCGCCTGGTAGCCTAGGCGCGTGGTCGTGGGTTGTGCCCTCCTCGTAAGTCGGTTGGAGCTCTACTTTGGGTGCAAGGAAGCTTATATCCGGGAAAAAACCATGTTAAAATCTCAGTGCAATTGGAGTTACGGATCTCCAGGAATATAAGAAACGATTTTCGGCCAGAAAGTAGGAACGCGAAACAGAAGACAACAGAGAGGGAGATCCAATCTAGGAGGGGCTCTCGCCCCTCCGCCGCCATCGAGGCCATGGACCACAGGGGAACTCTCCTCCCATATAGGGGGGAGGCCAAGGAAGAAGAAGAAGGAGGGGGGCTCTCTCCCCCTCTCTCCCGGTGGCGCTGGAACGCGTCGGGGCAATATCGTGCGACGGTGATCTACTCCAACAACTCCCTCATCTTCACCAACAACTCCATCACCTTCCCCCATCTATATTCAGCGGTCCACCCTCCCGCAACCCGCTGTGCCCTCTACTTGAACATGGTGCTTTATGCTTCATATTATTATCCAATACTATGTTGCCATCCTATGATGTTTGAGTAGATCTATTTTGTCCTATGGGTTAATCGTGATCTTGGTTGGTATGAGTGTATATTTTATTATGGTGCTGTTCGACGGTGCCCTCTGTCTCGCGCAAACATGAGGGGTCCCTGCTGTAGGATGTTGCAATATGCTCATGGTTCTCTTATGGTGGGTGGCGTGAGTGAAAGAAGCACAGACCCGAGTTTGGGGGTTATGGCGCATGGGAGTAAAGAGGACTTGATACTTAATGCTATGGTTGGCTGTTACCTTAATGATCTTTGGTAGTTGCGGATGCTTGCTAGAGTTCCAATCATAAGTGCATATGATCCAAGTAAGGAAAGTATGTTAGCTCATGCCTCTCCCTCATATAAAATTGCAAGAATGATTACCGGTCTAGTTATCGATTGCCTAGGGACAATTCCGCAAATCCTATCACCACTTTTCCGCACTCGCTTTATTAAATTATACTTTTATTAAAATAGCACCTAACTTTTATTTTCACATTCTTTATTATTGTAACATCCCAAAATTTTAATTTGGAATGTTTTACAATTATTAGCTAAGAATATATGCATTTTGTTTGAATTGAGTGGCATTTGGAAATTTCAGAGGCATTTGAGTTTTATTTGAATTTGGATTCAACTTGGCATTTGAAAATTTATTCAAATATCCCTGACAAATAAATGAGCAAAAGTATGAGAGGAGCTAAAATGACACTCCAAAAACGTCAGAACAAAATAATGCCAAAAATTTGAATTGAAATCTGGACTTATTTGGAATTTTCAAAAAAATGTTTTTTATAAAGTTTGTATTTCGCCTCTGGAAAATAGTTCATCTTATAGGTTTTATTTTTCTGAATTTTTTGATATATATATGTCCTATATAAAAGTATTTTTATTTTCTCTATATTTATTTTTTTCCCTCTGTGTAAAAAAAATCTCAGCGAGCTGGCCGGGCCAACCGGCCCAGCCAGCACCCGAGCAGGCCAGCCGTCAGCGCACCAGCTTGCACCCGAGCAGGCCGCGACCTCCCATGCTCGATCCCCTCGCTCGAGCCTCCCTCTCCCTCACGTAACCCCCTCTCTCTCATTTTTTTCTTTTTTCTCTTTTCCTTAATTCTCTCTGATCGCTCGACCCCACCGCATCATCTCTTTCGTCCCGAACAGCCTGCACCGCGTATCTCGCTCGCACCCGACGTCGGACGCATCCGCCCCTTCGCTAAAGCCCTAGCTAAAGTCTTCCCCTCGCCCAAGCAACATGCCCTACATAAAGCCCTGGCCTTCCTCCCTCGTTTCCCTTCGAAACCCACGTCAAAACACCACCGTAGCCCACGCACTAGACAAACCGATCTCGCTCCGCCGCCGCCCATTCACCATCGAAACACGCCACCGGTGAGCATCCCCAACCTCCCTAACCTCTGCTATCAGCCTAGCCCGAGCCCACAAATCTTTTTGACATGTTTTTGTTCACCTTCGTCATCTACAGAGCCCGCCCCCAACCCCGCGCGCTCCGTCGGAGCACCGAGCTCCGCCGCCTCGTCTTCGTCATCTCCACCGTCCCCGACATCCCCTCGCCTCACCGTCCATAGAAAATCGGACGCCCCGGAACCCCCGCATCACCTAGACATCCTCGCCGCCGCCGCCGACGACCAGAGCCCCGCCGCCCACCAGCCTTTTCTTCCCTGCCATGCCTGTTTCTTCTCTGTAAGCACGAGCGCACCTCCTCTGTTCATTTTTTTCTTTCTTTAGATCGAATCATTAAGTTAGACTAGTAGAACGCCTGTGCCTTGCTACGGGCTATAATTCCTTTAAAGGAATGAAAAAATGATCATGGTCATCTTTGAGGTCGAAGCTCATTTCTCCCTCATATGCCCGGGTTTGCTCGGACATCAAACGGGCACCCAGCAGGCTCAAAAAAATCGAACCATCTACTCAGTCCGGGCTCCCCCAAATCCAACCAATATGTATGGGAGAAATGCGTTTGTCTTGACTATTTGACATGTTATCTCCAATGTGCGATCCAACAAAAACCCCACCCAACAACACACCCTTTCCTTTTCCTGTTGGACTCACCCCTTCCCGCTCGGTTTCCCGTTGTAGCGGGACATTGCTCGCCGGAGCCCTCTCTTTTAAAACTGGAAGACGCTCATCTCACCTTCGCCATGATGCTCTCTCTCCTTCACATCGTACTTCCCTATGGACCGCTAAGGTGGAGTCCCCCTTCAACAGCCCCGCCCTCCGGTCTGATCCACTACCCCTATGTTTGTGTTGCTCTACCACCACCATCAAGGAGGAGGGGTGTGATGTGTGCGTCGCCCATGATGCCCCCCAAGCCAAGAAGGTACATTCGATGTCTCCTAAATCATTCTCAAGTTGTAACATGCAGTTGAATGTCGTGCATTACCACGAAAAAAATATGATGTCCATTGTTGGGCATACAAGTCATACACCACCGTTACCGTTATTAACTCTTGAAGCAACCAACCAATGCATTTACCCTTCTATGCTAACCAAAAAATTGTACGACTTGATGAAAAAATGAACCGCCCGCTCATGCAATTTGCTTCAAAGCCATCCTAAAGAAATGCAATTTGCCACATTTTGTAAGTAGGGAATTATTCTGCTCAGACACCCTTAACTGAACAGATCAACCCCAACTCCCATCCCGCTCACTCTCAACCCTCACTCTTATGACAAAATCCACTAAATCGTATTCTAAGTGAGCCAATGATCGAAGCCGGTGGCAAATCCCTCTCGATGTCGAGTGACATATCCTCTTGATTGGAGGTGGTGGCGATCCCTCTCAATGTCGAGGGCCTGGAGAATGGTGTCCTCTTTGCGGGCGCACCTGGGGCCAATTAGGCAATCTTGTCCGTGTGGTAGCGCACAATCTGCACCTTGCCTTGCCTTGGAGATGCAACCCTCTAGATCCAGCTCTTGGCAACACAAGGATTCACGCACTCGCTGGATCCCAAGTTCTCATCGATCTCAGTCGAAGATGGCACCATGATGTGGATCGGCGGCAAAGTGGCGGCTCGCAGCGGCATGGAGGGTAGTAACCCTAGCGCGTCGCGGGGTTGGCGCCAGGACGATAGGTATGTGTGTGCGTCTATTGTGTGAAGTGGGAGGGAGGTGGGTGGGGTGAGCAGTTGTGTCATAACAAAATCAGGAGGGGTGAAAATAAACCGGCGGGGAAAGGGATAGGATAAAAATCGATTGGGGAGGTCTAGCTAATTGCCCTTGCGTTGCCAGGAGATATAAAAAATACTTTGATCAAAATGATTATTGTAATCTAGAAATGTATGTCGAATATTTCAGGATGCCATTGACAAAAAAATAAATAAGAATATGATGGTGAGAAACTGATTCTCACCTTTCCCGCTCGACAATTGCCATGTTTCCTTAACCATCTTACCCTTGCAAGAAGACAAAACAACATCTTTCTCCGCACCTGTCACGTTCATTTTTGCCACCGCGTCATTGCCCTTTTTTCAAAGTCTTGTACATCTATAGTTTGTATCTTCTTATCGATTCAAGAGGTTCTTTTATCTCTTTATTGGCAATTAGATCATGGAATTTCAAGGAGTGGTAATTTAAACGTTCAATTATTTTTCATATTTACTTAATTCATCTTTACCAGGTGTTGTGAGTAACCTTGATGCGAGGTGCTTGCATTAATGTCGTAATTTATCTAAAGAGAATACCATCTTTGGCAAGTGTTGTGAGTAACCTTAATGCTTGTGCTTCTTTGGTAACATGGCCATAGAGGGGTTGGGCCCTGCATTAATGAAGGGATTAATGCCATCGCATCCCTATTGGGATTAATACCTGCTATACTATGTAATCCTACAATCTTATGTCATTTGGGTAAAACCCTGCATAACCAATGCATTCAATATTCAGCAAGTCCATACAATAGACAACTTTAGCAATTTTTGAATTGACTAAATCATGAGATGCGTACATCATTGACATTGAAATTACAATATTCTTATGTGCTACATTCAATTGTTGGTCTCCGTTCAGATATCTTAATTCTCCATTTTGAAAACCCAAAATTTGATCTCTGTTACAAGATTAGCAACCTCAATGGATTGTATCAAGATCTATATGCGAGTGGCTTGCTCATTTGTAAAATCGTACACTCATATACAATTCATTGAGCAGATATATAGCTTGGAATAAAATTATATTGGAAAGAATTATATTTATTAAACGGGTGAAGAAAATTAAACAGGTGCATCTCCATGAGCAAAAAAATGGCTGCCCAAAATCTGTGGGATATGAGATACATAAACGTTGCAGAATATTTTTACTTTCGTGTAGGGACTGTACAATGGTCAGTCAAATAAAAAAGTCAGAGGAACGATATAAAGAATAACGAGTAAGGCAGGAAATACGCAATTTGATGAGTAAGGAACACATGTGCAATAGAGAATTATAAATGATGTTACTTCTATAATTTCCTCGTGAGAGAAGTATATTACCTTATGAAAGCAAGCAGTCATGTGAGATAGAGATAACTGCGAAAATAGAAAAATATGATAATAAACTTGCAATATAGAATCAGAAATCTTTGTAGCCCTCGAAGTTTATCAATCCATATTGTATTGGAAAATGGAAACCATTATTCGTAGAATTTTATCTATACATGTTAATGTTTAAGCATAAATTATGATGACAATAAAAAATTAACTATTGTAAGATAATGATCTCGAATTCAAGTTGTTCTCCAATGGAAATTCAATAATACACACAACAAGATGCATATATAATGTTACAACCCGGTATTTACTCTGTCATCACCTACACAATTAGAAGAATGCTTTGACAAAATACAAAAAAAGGTGCTAAGATGGATGCCAATTAAAGGTAGGAGAGGGAAATGAAATATAAGCTTGGTTTGATCCGTCATATAAATGACAACAGATCAACAAGCACTATCATCCATGATTTTTTCACGTGACAATATATTGCCTACCGGTTTTTCCATGCCACAGGAGTCGTTCCTTACCGTCTTTGTAGTCTCTTCCTCTCAGGCAATGGCACATGTTGCCGTGTTGTGAGTAGATCATCGATGGGATGTGGATCAAGCTATCTGAATTAGGTGGATCAGCAACCAAGCCGAGAAGCAAGAGACGAAGGGATTTTCGCCTACTACATGACCGGAGGTGTTTGAGCTCCAGCCACTCAGAGTAGGTTGAGGAGTCGCGCCTCACCGGCGGCGCCGCCAACCAGATCCTCCTCGAGGCCGTGTAGTCCGAGAAGATCGTCCACGTCATCGATGGGTGGACATGGAGGGAAACATTGGTGCATCTCGGAGCGAGGGTAGGGAGTGTCAGCGGCGGCAAAGAGAGAAATCGGGTGTGAGAAACCCTAGCCATCTGAGAGAGAGACAGAGGAGACCGTGAACGTAGATCGGGAAACAATAGCTGCAATGCTGGTTTTTTCTCTCAGCATTAATGGTAGAGATGCGTATGGATGCGTGGGCGATTGATTTGGATGGCCTGACTGTGCGTGTTTAAGGAATGATTGATTTGGATGGCCTGCCCATGCATGTTTCCTAGTTTTTTGGTATGTGATCTTTTGTTATGGAACAAACATGTGTTTTGGTAGGTGTCTCACAGGACATACCATATAGCAGAGATAGCAGAGATTTGGTGCGTGATTTTTTTATAGGCAAAGGGGGATGTACAAGTGTAGGGAAGCAACCGCATATGGTAAGTGCGATCCTAAAAGTACGTGATTTTTTACCCCTTTTGCAATTTATTTGTAAAGAGATAAAAACCGGTGGTACGGGGGTGGTGGAAGATGGGAGGAAATAAAACCAGACGAAAATAAAACCGGAGTACCAGGCTACCAACTGCTCCATTAGGAGTAGAGATTAGATCGGTTTAGTAGATCGTTTTATTTTCATTAGATCGGTTTTAGTTACGGTTTTTTTAGCGGTTTAGTACGGTTCAGAGCAAACCAGCCGATCGGTTTTATTCTATAATAAACGCACACGTACATTCTGTTAAGTTGAGCCCGAGCGCAGTATAGCTTCAGATCGCACCACCACAGGCCCAATAGCGCCCGTTAGTTTTTTTCTTCTGTTGTTTTCGTTCTGTTTTAAAAACAGAAAAGTTACAATCTTGAAAATTTTATTTCTCTTAGGTTATTTAGAGTTTTTTATTGATTCTTTTTTGCTATAGTTTGTAAATTTCTTAAAGTTTCTGTGGATATAACTTTTGTCCATGTTTGAATTTTTAAAAATTATTTTGTATGAATTTTGTTCAGATCACCAATTTTGCAATAACTAGGGATAGAATTAATATTTTTAGGTGATTCTTTTTGCTACTGTTTTCTTGTGACCTTAGCTATCGTAGGTTTAGTTTGGGAATTTTAGAAATAATTAAAATTACTTTAGCAGCAAAAACAATACTGTTTTGCTATTTATTGACTTTTGCACTATTTCTTTTGTTTTAATTTTTTTTATTAATTTCTTTCGTTATTCTTGTTTTGTTCAGATTAGTTTCTGTATAGTTAAAATTGGAACTTTTATTTGTAGGAAAATAAAACATTTTAGTATTTTATTTTATTTTCTTATTAGAAGCTTGTTTTAGGCATAAAAGGAGTTTTATATTAGCTTTTAATGCGATTCTTTTTGCATAAAAATTGTTTGCTGTTTTTCTTTCTGTTATTTAACAAAAAACCTTATTTTGGCTTTGTTTAAGAAAACTTTAGTAGAAGAAAACAATTTTAGAGTTTGTCTTACTTGTAGTAAAAACCTTGCTTTGATTCTATGACTTTGTTGGTTTTTATTGTTGGATTTCTTTGTGTGTAGGATTGTTTGTTATTAAATTTTACTTGCTATTGTAGTAGAAATTGTATGATGGTACACTTATTTGTGCTATGTTTGACTCGATAGAATTCCCGGAGTGCGAGGCTTGCTATCACGAGTCACTAGCGTTTGAAGATCGTCAGCAAGGCAAGTCTTGATCATGAATTTATTTACCTATGTTTTATTGCATTAGTAGTATTTCCTCCCCACCATGCATGCAGTAGGAGAAATTGAATCAAGTCTTGAGTAGTATCATGTGGTAGGTTGACCCAAAATTCCTTGGTTACCATTGCCCGGGACGTTAGATTATTATGCTATGCACGTAGACGGGGTTGGTTGAGTGATTCATAAGGGAGATGTGAGATTCAAGATGATGACAACCCCACGACTTCAAGATGCTCAAGATGGACTTCAAATTCACTACTAGGTGGAGGACGGTTGATGGGCACCCTTGAGCAACCAGTGGATGGCCGGGATGCATGGAGAAGCGCCATGACATCTTGCGGAAAGCTTCACCCAGCCACGAAGAGACGGATGGATACACCTTGACCGGAAGCTTACCTGTGCAGAAGCAAGCCATTATGGGCTCTGGCTGGGTTGACCCTAGGCGTGACTCTAGACGGACGGTGCCAGCAGATGTAGAAGAACGGTAGGTTATGGATGGGCACCGGCAGTGGCCCAGAGGATCCCTACGGAAGACCCTGTTTCGTTCGTCCCATCTTCAAACACCAGGCAGTGTGAGGATATAAAGGAGGGAACGATTCTTGCGGGTAAAGTGCACAAGACTCTACAGAGTAGAAACCTAATCGATTAGCCGTGTCCCCAGTTACGGACAACTGAGCCTCTGGAATTGGAGTATTTTGAAAATCTCAACACCGAACATAATTAATTAATTGTTGGGTTATTAATGATTTCGGGTATGAGACACTGGTTGGCGGAACCATCTCAATAACAACCAATATTTTTGTAGTAATTGCAAGCAAGTCCTTTTTGTTGTAGGAAAAAATTGGATTTTTCGCAAAAACATAAACTTAGAGCCCCACAGCCAAATTGCATATAGTGTTAGCATTATTATTATTGTTCTCTCTATGACTTGCCGGCATATTCAAAATGCTGACCTACACGGCTGCAACATCTCATGTTGCAGAGGAGTTTTCCGACCAAGAGTGAGGCTACGATCTACGCTCAATGATTGCCCTATGGAGTCGGATGGACTCTCTTATCGTCTACGCTCCCGCAGCATTTAGTTTTTCTCATGAGTTGGCCTTCGGCCGAATTTATTCTACTGTAATAAACACTCTATATGAGAATCGTGTAATAAATTAGGTGTGATTGAACTTTGGATTTTTCATCAATGTACTATGTGTGCCAGCATGATCTTGGGATGGTACTGATACACAGAGACTTGGCCGATTTCGGGTCGGGTCGCTACAATTATCTTGCAAACCTATCCTACAAAGTACTTATAGTTTTATTATTGTTCTAGGTAAAGCAAACATTAAGTGTGCGTTGAGTTGTATCGGTGGTCGATAGAACTTGAGGGAATATTTGTTCTACCTTTAGCTCCTCATTGGGTTCGATACTCTTATTTATCGAAAAGGCTACAAACGACCCCCTATACTTGTGGGTTATCACCTTCACGTATGATTTGAGTAGATATGGGTATGTTTACTTAATGAAACACAAGTATGCAACATTTGAAAAGTTCAAAGAATTTCAGAATGAAGGGGAGAATCATCGTAACAAGAAAATAAAGTTTCTACGACCTGATCGTGGAGGTGAATATTTGAGTTACGAGTTTGGCATGCATTTAAGAAAATGTGGAATTGTTTCACAACTCATGCCACCTGGAACACCACAGCGTAACGGTGTGTCCGAACGTTGTAATCATACTTTATTAGATATGGTGCGTTCTATGATGTCTCTTACCGATTTGCCACTATCGTTTTGGGGTCATGCATTAGAGACAACCACATTCACTTTAAATAAGGCACCGTCTAAATCCGTTGAGATGACGCTGTATGAGTTATGGCTTGGCAAGAAACCTAAGTTGTCGTTTCTTAAAGTTTGGGGATGCGATGCTTATGTCAAGAGGCTTCAGCCTGATAAGCTCGAACCCAAAGAGGAGAAGTGCGTCATCATAGGATACCCTAAAGAGACCATTGGGTATACCCTCTATCATAGATCCGAGGGAAAGATTTTTGTTGCTAAGAATGGGTCCTTTCAAGAGAAGGAGTTTCTCTTGAAAGAAGTGACTGGGAGGAAAGTAGAACTTGATGAGGTAATCGTAACTTCTCTCGAATTGGAGAGTAGCACATAACAGAAAATAGTTCCCATGATGCCTACACCAACATGAGAGGAATCTAATGATGATGATCATGAAACTTTAGATCAAGTTACTACTGAACTTCATAGGTTGACCAAGACATGCTCCGCACCAGAGTGGTACAGTAATCCCGTCCTGGAAGTAATGTTGTTAGACAACGGCGAACCTATGATCTATGAAGAAGCAATGATAAGCCTGAATTCCAACAAATGGCTTGAGGCCATGAAATCCGAGACATCATCCATGTATGAGAACAAAGTATGGACTTTGGTGGACCTGCCCGATGACCGGTGATACGTCTCCATCGTATCTACTTTTCCAAACACTTTTGCTCTTGTTTTGGACTCTAATTTGTATGATTTGGATGAAACTAACCCGGACTGATGCTGTGTTCAGCAGAATTGCCGTGGTGTTGTTTTTGTGCAGAAACCAAAGTTCTTGGATTGACCTGAAAATTTATGGAGAATTTTTATGGAATATATAAAAAATATTGGCGGAATAATATACCAGAGGGGGACCACCCAGGAGCCACAAGCTCAAGGGGCGCCCCCCAGGGCGCACCCTACAAGCTTGTGGCCGCCCTGAACCTTCGGCAACCCTAACTCTGACTCCATATATACCTATTTGCTAAGAAAAAACCAGAGAGAATGATTCATCATGTTTTACGATAAGGAGCCGCCACCTCATGTTCTTCATCGAGAGGGCTGATCTGGAGTCTGTTCGGGGCTCCGGAGGGTGGAATTCAACGCCATCGTCATCATCAACCTTCCTCCATCACCAATTTCAAGATGTCGCCACTGGGAGTGAGTAATTTTTTCATAGGCTTGCTGGACAGTGATGGGTTGGATGAGATCTATCAGGTAATCGAGTTAGTTTTGTTAGGGCTTGATACCTAGTATCCACGATGTTGCTATGACTTTGCTATGCTTAATGCTTGTCACTAGGGCCCGAGTGCCATGATTTCAGATCTGAACCTATTACGTTTTCATGAATATATGTGTGTTCTTCATCCTATCTTGCAAGTTATATGCACCTATTACAAGTTATGATCCGCATACCCCAAGGTGACAATAATTGGGATTCTTTCCGGTGATTACCGTAGTTTGAGGAGTTCATGTATTCACTAAGTGGTAATGCTTTGTTCCGGTTCTCTATTAAAAGGAGGCCTTAATATCCCTTAGTTTCCTTATGGACCCCACTGCCACGGGAGGGTAGGACAAAAGATGTCATGCAAGTTCTTTTCCATAAGCACGTATGACTATATACGGAATACATGCCTACATTACATTGATGAATTGGAGTTAGTGCGGTGTCGCTCTAAGTTATAACTGTTACATGATGAATGCCATCCAACACAATTATCCATCGCTGATCCAATTCCTACGAGCTTTTTGCATATTGATCTTTGCAAAGTTACTTTCACCGTTGCTACTGTTACAATCACTACAAAAATGTTATTGTTACTATTGCCACTGTTACTTTTACTATCAAACTACTTTGCTACTGATCACCTTGCTGCAGATATTAAGTCTTTCAGGTGTGGTTGAATTTTCAACTCAACTGTTAATACTTGCGAATATTCTTTGGCTCCCCTTGTGTCGAATCAATAAATTTGGGTTGAATACTCTACCCTCAAAAACTGTTGTGATCCCCTATACTTGTGGGTTATCAAGACCTTTTTCTGGAGCCGTTGCTAGGGAGCATAGCTCTATTTACTGAGTCACTTGGGATTTATATCAGTTGATCACTATGAGGAATTGTAAGGATGATAGAACCAGGATCGTTCCCTCTAAGACGAGGGGATGTAAGGAACTGGCATCTAGCTATGCACTTGATTCACCTTCTGTTTTGAGTAAACTTGCAACACCACCACCTGCTATTAATCCTGATATGTCGCAAGTAATTGATGATGCTACTTCTGTTATGAATGATGCTAGTACTTTGCTTGATGATAATGTGCCACTGGGTGAATTTCTTGATGAACAACTTGCTAGAGCTAAAAAAAATAAGATTACTAAAACTGATGAAATTATTGAAACTGAAACTTTTGAAACACCTATTAGACCTAGCTCTCCTAGATATGAATTGCCTGATATACCTGAGGGTTATGTTATGGATGGAGAGGTATCTAGGGACTTTCTTGCTTGTAAGGATAGAGATGATCTTAAGAAATTACTAGTCAAGTTGAAAGAAAAATCTCTGAATGCTAGAATGAAATATGATCCTAAGTTTTCTACTTCACCTATCTTTGTTAGTGATAAGGATTATGAATTCTCTATCGATCCTGAGTTAATTACTTTGGTTGAATCTGATCCTTTCCATGCTTATGAATCTGAAACTGTTGCGGCATATCTTACTAAACTAAATGATATAGCCACCCTATTTATTCACGAGGAAAAAATTCGCTACTACTACATTCTTAAGTTATTTCCTTTCTCATTAAAGGGTGATGCAAAGATACGGTTTAATTCTCTTGCTCCTGGTTGTATGCGTAGTCCCTAGGATATGATATATTACATCTTTGAAAAATATTTTCCTACTCATAAGAAACAAGCTGCTTTACAGGAAATATTTAACTTTGTGCAAATTAAAGAAGAGAATCTCCCTCAGGCTTGGGGGAGGCTTATCTAATTACATAATGCTTTGCCTAATCATCCTCTTAAAAAAATGAAATACTTGATATCTTTTATAGTGGACTAACCGATGCTTCTAGGGACTACCTAGATAGTTGTGCTAGTTGTGTTTTTAGGGAATGAACTGTTGAACAAGTTGAAGAACTACTGAATAATATATTGAGGAGTGATAATGATTGGACTCTTCCCGAACCACCACTCAAGCCAACTCCAAAGAAGAGGGGTATTCTATTTATCAGTCCTGAAGATATGCAAGAGGCAAAGAAATCTATGAAAGAAAAAGGTATTAAAGCTGAAGATGTCAAGAATTTACCACCTATTGAAGAAATACATGGTCTCGATACCCCGACACAGGTAGTAGAGGTAAATTCTCTCTATAGATTTGATGAAGGTGATATTCCTTATACTAAATCTACTAGGCAATGCTTAGATGAATTGGATAACTTTATTGTTGAACGAGAAAACTTTAATGCATATGTTAGTAGACAATTGAAATGAAATGCTTATATGATTGAACGCTTGAGTTACTTTATGTTTAGAACTGTTAATGATGTCAAGGGTGTGAGTAAACATGCTTCCATGATAAAAACTCAAGTAGAACAAGTCATCAAAGCGCAAAATGATTTGCTTAATGAGATGAATGATCATGCTATTAGAGTAATGACTAGGGGTGGTAAAATGACTCAGGAACCCTTGTATCCTGAAGCTCACCCTAGGAGAATTGAGCAAGATTCTCAAACAATTAATACTGATGCACCTAGTCCATCTAAAAAGAAAAAGAAAGATGATAGGACTTTGCATGCCTCTAGTGAACCTACTGTAGACACACCTGAGAATCCAAATGATATTTCTATTTCTGATGCTGAAACACAATCTGGTGATGAACATGAACCTAGTAATAATGATAATGATGATGTTCATGTAGATGCTCAACCTAATAATAATGATGATGTGGAAATAGAACCTGCTGTTGATCTTGATAACCCACAACCTAAGAATAAAAGATATGATAAGAGAGACTTCATTGCTAGGAAACATGGTAAAGAAAGAGAACCATGGGTTCAGAAATCCATGCCTTTCCCTCCTAAAGCTTCAAAGAATAAAGATGAAGAAGAATTTGAGCGCTTTGTTGAAATGCTTAGACCTGTCTTTTTGCACCTTCGTTTGATTGATATTCTGAAAACGTCTCCTTATGCTAAGTACATGAAAGATATTGTCACAAATAAGAGAAAGATACCAGAAGCTAAAATTTCCACCATGCTTGCTAATTACACAATTAAGGGTGGAATACCAAATAAACTAGGAGACCCAGGAATACCAACTATACCTTGCTCCATTAAAAGGAACTATGTTAAAACTGCTTTATGTGATCTAGGAGTCGGTGTTAGTGTTATGCCTTTCTCTTTGTATCGAAGACTTGATTTGAATAAGTTGACACCAACTGAAATCTCTTTGCAAATGGTTGATAAATCAACTGCTATACCCATCGGTATTTGTGAGGATGTGCCTGTCGTAGTTGCAAATGTTACTATCTTAACAAACTTTCTTATTCTTGATATACCCGAGGACGACAGTATGTCGTTCATCCTTGGTAGACCCTTTTAGAACAGTGTAGGGGCTGTTATTGATTGCAACAAAGGCAATGTCACTTTTCATGTCAATGGTAATGAACACACGATACACTTTCCAAAGAAACAACCTCAAGTGAATAGTATAAACTCTATTGGAAAAATTTCAACAATTACAATTGGAGGTTTTGAATTCCCTATTCCTACTGTCAAAAAGAAATATGAAATTCTTATTATTGGGGACATGCATATCCTCGTTGAGGTAACCTAGTGTTATACGAAGATTCTCCAGTTTCATGCCATTTGGAAAAGTTTGTTAATAAGACTTGATCAACCATATTAATGGATTCCTTTTGACGGGCATGTGGTTGATGAATTTAGTAAACACAACTTTCTGTACCCACTTTTTACTTTCTGTTATTTAGAATAAATAAAGTAGAAATGCCATGATTTTGCTATTTTCTGAATTATCCGTGCAATAAAAGAATGACCAGAAAATAAAAGTTCTCCAAATGCCCTAAAAATTTAATATGATTTTTTCTATACTATTTAAAAAATAGTGGCACTGAACACACCCCAGGGGGTGCACCTGCGAGCCACAAGCTCACAGGGCATGCCTAGCAAGCTTGTGGGGCCCGTGTAGACCCCCTCACTTATTGCTGCCACGTATGCTCTTCTTCTTCCTCCAGAAAAAATCACAAACTTGTTCAAACCCGTGTTCTTGCTCTTCTTGCTGCCATTTTTTTATCTCCTTGCTCGTAGCTCCATTGCCAAAACTGCTTTGGTGGATTGCTCATCGGTATGTGACTCCTCCGTTGGTCCAATTAGTTTTTGTTCTAGTGGTTTATTATTTGCACATTTAGCAACTATTGGTGACCATGTTCTTGAACTTGCATGTCAAATCTATATGGTTCAAATTAGTTTTGGTGCATGATATGGCCTCTAGACACTTGTGGGAGTAGTTGCTATCAATTTTGTTGAGTTTTGTTCACTTTTATTTTGAGTTACTAAAAATTTCAGAAGTTTTCAGAGGGGGAAATTATTGAGGAAGATGTTCCAAGGTGGTTCCTCGAGCAAGAAATCCCCAAGGCTCTCTCTACATGAGCCGAACCTTGAGCCACCGCGGGAAGCTCTAGTGCAACCTTGCGAATGGCCGTCAGATTATTTCATGAATCAAGCCAGTTTCAACGAAGAATTTTATATGTACGTACACAACGCCGGCATGACGGACTTCTTGTAAGATAAGTGCTTGCAATATAACAACCTCATTGATTCTTTTGTGCGGAAATTTGAGTATTCAGTCCATCGCAATACACATTCTGTTTTATTTAATCTCTATGAAAAATCATTTCGCATGGACCTTGAAGAATTTAATGAAGCATGCAAAATTCCGCAATGGGGTACTTATACTAAACCTCGCAAATCTGATTGCATTGAGTTCTATGGGTGAAACTAGAAGCATAACACAAGCTACTATAGGGAGCATTCACTTTCCTGCTTTACATTATTTTGCTCTCTTCATAGGTAGATGCATTAACAGTAAACATGACCATAGCCACCTTTGCGCTCCTGATCTGAGCATCCTTAAGAGTGCAGTAATGGATGATAAACAATTTAACTTGGGGGCTATTATTACACGGTGGTTACATAATAATGCCTTAGAGGAGATTTTTATGGTGGAATTTATGCCACTCATTTGGCTAATTATTTTGGGGTACCTATAAGGGAAGATGATACTCAGTTGCCGCCTGCTTTCCTTGATTATGCCGCTATGGAGCGTTTCCAGTTTCTTGAGAGGGGTGACCTACCTTTCCAGTACAGACTAATCTTTAATAGGCGCCGCGTCTTCCATATTACGCTTCCTGCTCTTGCCTTCTTTAACTTTCAGGAAAAACAAAGATATTTTGTACTTATGGAGGAGGCAGAAGAGTATGAGAGGGTGAGGGAGACCGCTTGCCTCAACGAGGCAGCCCACCAAGCGGTGGCAGCTGCAATCCACTTCAACCCCAACTACGACCATAGACCAACCTATGCCAAAAGCCTAAGCTTGGGGGAGTACGTATTTCTCACCGACATTACATTCATGCATCAAACATTCATTCTAGTTGTCGGTGTTCATCCCTTTCATTGTATAATCCATGTTAGTTTATTTTCTTGCTTTCTTCTTGTGTGTTTGAAAAAACTTTGATGAAATCCAAAAATATTTTTTGCTTCTTTTTAGTTTTTCTTTCTAGTCTAATTAGTTGTAGTATTAAAAGAAAACCCAAAAAGATTTATCATTCTTCTTTTGCTTTTTGTGAGCTTTCCCGTGTAAATAGTTTTTCTCGTTTTCATTTTTCCTTCATTTCACTTTATTCAATAGAAAAAAACAAAAACTTCAAAAAGATTTCAATGTGTTTTTCTGAAATTCTTTTCTTTTCTTTGGGTCGTAAGGAGAAGACCATGATGAAAATGTTGTGTTTCTCTCATATGCAATATTGTTGATCTAACAAAGATACCATATGACCTTGTCTTCTCCTTTGAATAAATGTTTGCAGATTCCAGCTTAGTCCACGACACATGCACTCTTATTATTATTCACATCGTTCGGTCGTGCAAGTGAAAGGCAATAATGACGAGATTTGATAAAATGATTGAGATGAAGAAAAGCTAGTACGAACTCGACCTATTTTGTTTTTGTAAATATGATTAGCTCATCATTCTTGATTCAGCCGATTATGAATGAACATGTTCGCAATGACAATTAGAGCTCATAGTTACTCATGCCATGCTTAAATAGCTAGGAGTGGATAATGGTTTATCTTGTGTGTCAACATGTATTTAAAATGGTTGTGATGTAGTATGATAGGATGGTATCCTCCTCTGAATGATTCAAGTAGCTTGACTTGGCACATGTTCACGCATGTAGTTGAATCAAAACCAACATAGCCTCCATGATATTTATGTTCATGGTGATTTATATCCTACTCATGCTTGTACCCAATGTTGATTAATCTCAATGCATGTTTATGACCGTTGTCGCTCTCTAGTTGGTTGCTCCTCAATCTATTTGCTAGCCTTCACTTGTACTAAGTGGGAATACTACTTGTGCATCCACTTCCTTAAACCCAAAAGTTATTCCATATGAGTCCACCAACCTACCTATATGCAGTATTTACCTGCCGTTCCAAGTAAATTTGCATGTGCCCGAATAATAATCTGTTTTGTATGCCCGAATCGCTCATGAAGCGGCGGGGGGCGGTCAATATCTTCCATGCTAGGTGGGTTATTCTCACGATGAGTGTTTATTCACTTGTCATTAATGAGAAAGTGCCTCGTAATCGGAATGCCCAGTCCTATGATCAAAATCAAAATCAAAATATAGCAATGAAACAAAACTCCCCCAGATTGTTGTTGGTATGGAGGGTACCCGAGGATTCGGCTAGCCATGGCTTGTGTTTGTTGGTGGAGGGGGAGTAAAAACTTTACCTTTCTGTTTGGGAACCGCCTATAATGTGTCTAGCATGGAAGATAGTGAAAACTCTCGGTTGCTATGTTAACAATGAAAGCATACCTCTCAAAATTATTTTCATCTCTATTTTAAAAGCTTCGAACTCTGGCACCTCTACAAATCCTTGCTTCCCTCTACGAAGGGTCTATCTATTTACTTTTATTGTTGAGTCATCATCTTCTTATTAAAGCACCAGCTGGAGAGCACTATTGTCATTTATATGCTTTGAGTTTAATTGATGTTGAGTATGAGTGTGACTGGATCTCTTTTACCATGAATTACAATGTCTAGTCAGTGCTTGAACTTCAGAGGTGCTCTGCATTTATGTTACAGTCTCAGAAAGGGCTAGCGAGATACCATTATATCATATTATATCATGATTGTTTTGAAAAAAGTGTTGTCATCCGAGATATCTTATTATTACTCGCTAGTTGATTATGTCATTGATGTGAGTAAGTGTGAGACCTAAGTGTTATTGTGAATATGGTTAGTTCATAATCTTTGCTGAAAACCTGAACATTGGTTAGACATATTTGCAAAAACAAGATTAAACGGAGTTTGTAAAAAATTTCTTTGTCACTTTCAATTTGTCAACTGAATTGCTTGAGGACAAGCAATGTGTTAAGCTTGGGGGAGTTGATACGTCTCCATCGTATCTACTTTTCCAAACACTTTTGCTCTTGTTTTCGACTCTAATTTTCATGATTTGGATGAAACTAACCCGAACTGACGTTGTTTTCAACAGAATTGCCATGGCGTTGTTTTTGTGCAGAAATCAAAGTTCTCGGATTGACCTGAAAATTTACAGAGAACTTTTATGGAATATATAAAAAATACTGGCGGAAGAATATACCAGAGGGGGCCACCTAGGAGCCACAAGCTAAGGGGCGCGCCCTACGAGCTTGTGGGCCCCCTGGACCTCCGGCAACCCTAACTCTGACTCCATATATACCTATTCGCTAAGAAAAAAATAAGAGAGAAGGATTCATCGCGTTTTACAATACGAAGCCGCCGACGCCACCTCTTGTTCCTCATCGGGAGGGCCGATCTAGAGTCCGTTCGGGGCTCCGGAGGGTGGAATTAGACGCCGTCGTCATCATCATCCTTCCTCCATCACCAATTTCATGATGCTCACCGCCAGGAGTGAGTAATTTCTTCGTAGGCTTGCTGGACGGTGATGGTTGGATGAGATCTATCATGTAATCGAGTTAGTTTTGTTAGGGCTTGATGCCTAGTATCCACTATGTTCTGAGATTGATGTTGCTATGACTTTGCTATGCTTAATGCTTGTCACTAGTGCCCGAGTGCCATGATTTTAGATCTAAACCTATTGTGTTTTCATGAATATATGTATGTTCGTGATCCTATCTTGCAAGTTATATGCACCTATTACGAGTTATGATCCGCATACCCCAAGGTGACAATAATTGGGATTCTTTCCGGTGATTACTGTAGTTTGAGGAGTTCATGTATTCACTAAGTGCTAATGCTTTGTTCCGGTTCTCTATTAAAAGGAGGCCTTAATATCCCTTAGTTTCCTTATGGACCCCGCTACCACGGGAGGGTAGGACAAAAGATGGCATGCAAGTTCTTTTCCATAAGCACGTATGACTATATACGGAATACATGCCTACATTACATTGATGAATTGGAGCTAGTTCTATGTCGCTCTAAGTTATAAGTGTTACATGATGAATGCCATCCAACACAATTATCCATCGCTGATCCAATGCCTACGAGCTTTTCGCATATTGATCTTTGCTAAGTTACTTTCACCGTTGCTACAGTTACAATCACTAAAAACTGTTACTGTTACTATTGCCACTGTTACTTTTACTATCATACTACTTTGCTACTGCTCACCTTGCTGCAGATATTAAGTCTTTTAGGTGTGGTTGAATTAACAACTCAACTATTAATACTTGTGAATATTATTTGGCTCCCCTTGTGTCGAATCAATAAATTTGGGTTGAATACTCTACCCTAAAAAACTGTTGCGATCCCCTATACTTGTGGGTTATGAACCGGTAGGACATTGAGAACAAATGGATCTTTAAGAAGAAGACAGACGCGGATGGTAGTGTCATCGTCTATAAAGCTCGACTTGTCGCAAAGGATTTTAGACAAATTCAAGGAGTTGACTACGATGAGAGTTTCTCACCCATAGCGATGCTCAAGTCTGTTAGAATTATGTTAGCAATTATCGCATATTACGACTATGAAATCTGGCAGATGGATGTCAAAACAGCGTTCCTTAAAGAAGAGTTGTATATCACTGGTACCGTTACATGCTATACAAATGGTTTTTAACCCCTTTCCGCAACGGAGTTTTAAACCGTCGCCCTAGTGAGTGTGGGTGATAGGGGTGTCTTTCCCACATGACCCAGAAACCGTCGGGGATAGGCGAGCGGCTACTGATGATCCCATAGAATAAACGTATGAGAAATCGCGCCAGCCCCACACGTTACGTCTCGACGTTACGTTTTTTATCCGAGAGACACCCGAAATGATTACGCCGCTATAGTCATGTGTTTGCGATATGTTATCGCACATAGTTCAAAAATGTAAAATGTGTGTGGTGCCTCTACTATCGCCAACGTGTCCATTTTCATAACTGTGTGCGATAGGTATTCCTATCACACACGCACATAGGTTTGAAACGTTTGCCGTATTACCATGAATCGCACACGCATATGAGATGAAACCGTGTGTGCGTCTGTTAGGCATCGCAAACGTTTCACATCAAAGAACCGTCTGTTCTCTATTTTTCATCACACACGCTGTTTTCTTTCTAACCGTGTGTACATTATTTTATTCGCTCCTATTTAATTTTATTTTTCCATGTAATTTATTGTTCAAATTGGAAATTTTGAAATATGAAACGTGGAATCCAAATTCTCAGCACAATGGTTCAACAACCAAATCCATAAATAAAATTCTCACAACAATATGTTCAGTAATTACAGGATTAGGCAACAATTAACTATGATGAACCACAGTATTTTGAGGCGGTAAAGGTGAAGAGACAAGTGTAAATAATTTTGGTTGCCGATGGTGTTGAAGAAGCAGAATGCCCATAATGTGCCCTCCAGCATGCCATAGGCACGAACAACTTTTGTCCCACCCCTTGTGACGATCCCCCGCCCATCCTTCACCGCCTTCAGGAAGACTTCTAGAGCATTATCATGGTAGTATGAATTATATACTTTAACCTTAGTTGCGTCCACTCCGGTCATGTAGTTTGCAAGGTAATCATCAGTAAATTGCTTCGGAAACCACTTAAAAGAGAAAACTTTCAGATACTCAGGTCTAATAGAATAACTTGTTGTGGGTAGGGGGAAAAGGCAACATATTACTTACCATCCTAAAGTTCACTGTTGTCTTGGACAAAGTGTAAATAAAGAGCTTAATTCCCATCACCCGTCTCTTCCGCCTAACAATCTTTCTTAGTTTCCTCACTTAACGCTTGTTCATGAATATGTCATTGCCCCATACGCAAAAGGGATTGAAGCATGGATTAGTACCACTCATATATGTACCTACAAGCAACCAGTAAATGTTAGAAGCTAAACTGAGATTGCACAAATGATGTAAAATACAACTACCTCCGTTCCTAAGTACAAGTATTTTTAGAGATTTCAATATGAACTACATACGGATGTATATAGACATAGTTTAGATTAGAATCTAGATTCACTCATTTTGCTCCGTATGTAGTCTATATTGGAATATCTAAAAATACTTATATTTAGGAACAGATGGTGTATAAGACATGGGATGCAACTAACCTCGACGGCAAACAACAACATCGCCCATTGTAGCCCTGTGTAAGTACATGGAAAGGCAATGTTAACTACAACAGGGTTAACATCCACCAAAAATAGCAAATGGTAATAAACCGGCAGCATCTGTAGTGATATATTCATTACGAAAGAGTAGCACGATAGCAAAGGAACGGATTAAAAAATGGATAGAGTTGTTTACTACAACAGACAACCTAGTATAGCCATTGAAACTGGTACGGATAGAAATGCAATTGACAAAGTTAAACATCGCAAGGCAGGTGTTGCTAAAGCAGAGAATGACCCTGTTGTCTATAAAAAGGTAGGGAAAATAGATAAGACGGGTTAGGCGTGTTTACTACAACATGCTTAATACATCAACCATACAAAACATGGCCATTGCAACTTGTATTGGTAAGATTCAACTGGTCAGTTCATACTTGGTAAGTCCTGAGGGGTAGTTGCTGAGGCACTTCATATGGACAAGAGCCCGCCCCAAGTCGGCCGCAGCGGAGGCGAGGTGTTCCTCCAGGTCAAAGCGTGGATCAGTGCCACTAACATGTGTACCTACAAGAAGCAAGTAAATATTAGAAGCCAAACTGCAATTGCACAAATGATGTAAAATACTGCAAGACATGGGATGCAGCTAACCTCGACAGCAAACAACAACATCACCCGTTATGGACCTCTGTAAGTACATGGAAAGGCATGTTAACTACAAAAGGGTTATTATCCACCAAGAATAGAAAATGGGCAGCATCTCTAGTTTACTTCATTACGGAGAGTAGCACGGTAGCAATGGGACAGATTAAAAAATGGATACAACTGTTAATTGCAACAGGCTTAACAGCATCCTAAGTCATGTTTTGTAACTTTGTAGTAGCTATTGGTGAAATTGAGCTGGACAGTTCATACTTGAACATCACACAGTGTGCAGTACTGAAAATAACAAGGCATGTTTAACTATAGGCAACCTAGTACAGCCATTGAAACTAGTATTGATAAAAATTCAATTGGCAGAGTTAAACATCGCAAGGTAGGTGCTGCCAGAGCAGAGAATGGCGCAGTTGTCTATAAAAAGGTAGGGAAAATAGCTAAGACGTGTTAGGCATGTTTAATACAACATGCTTAATACATCAACCGTACAAAACATAGCCATTGCAACTGGTATTGGTAAGATTGAACTGGTGAGTTCATACTTGGTAAGTCATGAGAGGTAGTTGCTCGAGCACTTCATCTTGGCCAAAGCCAGCCCAAAGTCAGCGGCGGCGGAGGCGAGGTGTTCCTATGGGTCGAAGCGTGGATCAGTGCCACTGATATGTGTACCTACAGGCAACCAGTAAATGTTAGAAGTTAAACTGCAATTGCACAAATGATGTAAAATACTGTAAGACATGGGATGCAGCTAACCTCGACGGCAAACAACAGCATCGCCCGTTATGGCCCTCCGTAAGTACATGGAAAGGCATGTTAACTACAACAGGGTTAGCATCCACCAAAAATAGCAAATGGGCAGCATCTCTAGTGATATCTTCATTGTGGAGAGTAGCACGGTAGCAAAGGGACAGATTAAAAAATGTATACAACTATTAATTACAACAAGCTTAACAACATCCTGAGCCATGTATTGTAAGTTTGTTTTGGTATTGGTGAAATTGAGCTAGAAAGTTAATACTTGAACATCACATAGTGTGCAATACTGAAATAAACAAGGCACGGACATGCTTAATACATCAACCGTACAAAACATAGCCATTGCAAGTGGTATTGGTAAGATTGAGCTAGTCAGATCATACTTGGTAAGTCCTAGGGGGTAGGCACTCGGGCACTTCATCTGGGCCAGAGCCTGCACCAAGTCGGCAGCGGTGGAGGCGAGGTGTTCCTCCGGGTCAAAACGTACAGCGTCCATCGCGCCATCGACCGCCATCAGCTCCTCGACCTCCACGTGATATGTGGTTGGGCTTGTGCGGCGATGCTCTGGAGGTAGGGGCGGTGGGGATTTGGAGGCATGAGGATGTTTCACAGGTGCCATTTAAGCAATCAGGCCGGGACCGTGATAGAGATCGATTGGTTACCTGAATGGATCGATGATGCTTAGGCAAAACGTAGATGTGGTTGAAGCCGTGGTTGCGGCGGCAGTGGTTTGAGCTGTTGGGAGGGGGGCGTGGGGGGAGATACTGCAGAAATGTGATGGGTGGAGATGTGGTGGGAGGAATAAATTCTGAAATCGCACGCCTAATGAAAATTTCGCTGTGAAACTTGAAACTTGGGTGGGGGAAACACACAACACAGACGAAGCGTGTAAAATACCCGTGTGCGAGAAAAGAGAAAATTGGCAGATCATGTCTCCAAAAAATGTACACGTGTAGTTGATTTTTTTGGTCAATGGTACACTTGATTTATTAGGAAACATCGCACAGGTAACTGACTTATGGATCATTAACGTAAAAAACGCACATGAGTACGGCATAGAAACCGTGTGTTTTGTGATCTTCTAATAATTATTATATCTATCAGCATCTCCAGCCGCACCTAATTTAAAAGTCTCTTTCATTGTAGCAGGGTTATTCAATGTACATGAACGAGGCAAAGGTGACACCCGATGAACAATCATCGGTTTATGAAATGCAATCAAGTGTCAACCTGCCTCGCTCGCATAGCCAGAATTGATCCTATGCAACAAAAGAGAAGCTTGCTGCCATCCGCCGGCGCGGCTATTTAAGCCGGTGTGCAGCCAACTCGCGTGGTGAGGTGGGACTAAAAACCAGTTGTGGCCACCTCTAGTCTCCGAGGGCTGCGGGCGGACATTTCGGGAGGATTTAGGGATGGGGTGCGGCTACAAAACTTCAGTGAACACATTGTAGGATCGAAAATATCTCTAGTGGGGGGGTGATTAGACTACTTGACCAAATAAAAATCTATCCTTTTACCAATTTTAGTTGTGGGAAGATTTTAGCAATTCGCACAAGTCAAGCAATCAACCTACACATGCAATTCTAAGAGTATAGCAGCGGAGAGTAAAACATTGCACATGAAGGTAAAGAGAAGGGTTTGGAGAAGGAAAACGCAATGGAGACACAGAGATTTTTGGCGTGGTTCCGATAGGTGGTGCTATCGTATGTCCACGTTGATGGAGACTTCAACCCACGATGGGTAACGGCTGCGTGAGTCCATGGAGGGCTCCACCCATGAAGGGTCCACGAAGAAGCAACCTTGTCTATCCTACTATGGCCATTGTCCACGAAGGACTTGCCTCACTCGGGTAGATCTTCACAAAGTAGGCGATCTCCTTGCCCTTACAAACTTCTTGACTCAACTCCACATCTTGACGGAGGCTCCCAAGCGACACTTAACCAATCTAGTAGACACCACTCTCCAAAAGGTAATAGATGGTGTGTTGATGATGGACTCCTTGCTCTTGTACTTCAAATGATAGTCTCCGCAACACTCAACTCTCTCTCTCTCTCTCAGATTTGGCTATGGTGGAAGAGTGATTTGAGTGGAAAGCAACTTGGGGAAGGCTAGAAATCAAGGTTCAAATGGTAGGATTGGAATTTCTTGATCTCAACACATGAGTAGGTGCTTCTCTCTTAGAAAACGTATGGTGGAAGTGTAGGTATGTTCTGATGGCTCTCTCACAAATGAAGAAGGGGGTGGAGGGGTATATATAGCCTCCACACAAAATCCAACCGTTACACACATTTGACTCATCTTGGTGAGACCGAATGGTTAAACTCGGTGGCACCGATGAGCTCAAAAATGCGAACGTTAGGAATCTCAGTGGGACCGATTGGAACAACTCGATGGGACCAATATGCTAGGGCTTAGGGCAAACATCATCTCGGTGGCGCCGATTGCATCGACTTGATGAGACCAAAGTGAAGCAACAAGCAACAGAGAATCTGTCAAGCCAACTCGGTGAGACCGATTGCATAACTCGGTGAGACCGAAATAAATGCAACAAGTCACAGAGCGCTGGCAAGGCCATCTCGGTGAGACTAAGATCTGTATCGATGAGACCGAACTATTAGGGTTTCTGGCAGTGGCTATGTCATATGAACTCGGTGGCTCCGGATAGAAGGAATCGGTAGGGCCGAGTTTGAGTTTAGGTTTTGGACATATTTGGATGGAGAAAGTGGTTGAGGGTTTTGGAGCAATATCACTAAGCTCATGAGCAAGTAGACCATTAAGCAACACCCCATCCCCTTTTAATAGTATTGGCTTTCCTATGGACTCAATGTGATCTTGGATCACTAAAATAAGATGAAGTGTCTTGAGCTTTTGCCAATCTTTGTCCTTAGCATTTTGAGGGATCCACATCTCTAGTCCATGCCATGCCAATCATTGAACTTCGTGAAATATTTATCTTGAGAAGATATTAGTTCAATGAGCTATATGTTGTTATGAATTACCAAAACCACCCGCGGATTAGTTGCACTTTCAATCTCCCCCTTTTGGGTAATTGATGACAACATATATATCAAAGCTTCGACAAGTGATAAAATGATTGAAATACATCGTCGCTTTGAGAAGTATGTGATAAGCAAGAGCTCCCCCTAAATTTGTGCATTATTTAAAATTTGCATTTGAATGCAAATGCACTATCGATTATGATCATGGGTCACTCTTCCATGTCACATACAACTTGGTGGAGCGCAGAAAATGATAAGATCGAAATAACATGCATGCATCACCAAATACATAAGTGAATGATCATACACAAATAATCATAGAGATAAGCATGGCCACACATTAAGCATAGTATGATCAGTCACACAACCACACAAAGTATCTCACGAGCATAAAACAATAAGTAGCACCAATCAAACGGATAAAGTAGCAACTGACAATAAAAACCAACGAGCAAAAGGACAAGACACACACTCTCTTGAAGCCTATGATCTATACATTTTCTCCCCCATTGGCAACAAGTTACCAAAAAGCTCGAAAAAGTATAGTGCTATACGACACTCTAGGCATGATCTCTGGGAGCTCCTGAAGGGGTCTTCTGGCTTGTCGTTCAGCTGTGCATAGATGGCATTGAGAGAACTGCTTCTGCAAAGGCTTTGACTGATGTCTGGTGAGCTGGTGGTGTTGATACTGGGGGTGGCACTGTAGCAGTAGCGGCAGGTGCGGAGTGAGAAGTCCTGGTGTCTACTACTAGCATAGCCGAGGACCTGGCTGCCCTAGGCACTGTCTGAAATCTGTTAGTAGTAGTGTCCTCATTGCCATCTTTAGCATCATCTCTCAGCTTCTCCACAATAGACTGTATCTCAGTGACCTTGACATCAAGATTGTACATTTTGTCCTCCACTATCCGCTCTAGGCTCTCCTGGTTCTTGGCTAAGTTGTCCAGACTTTGCTCAATCCTTGGTGTTGCTTCTAGCAGATATGTCAATTGGTCTTGCTTTGATTTGAGATTGGCTCTTGAGGCATTGGGTGCATTTGCTGCCTTTTCTGCTCTTGCTGCTGCTGCTGCCTCAGCTTTCTCTTGAGTCTCAACTGAAGTACGGTGGGAAGCATCCATCACAACTTCATTGTCTTCAAATTCTGGCTGAAGAAGAAGGTGCTCTCTGTAGATATGTATCTGTACCAACCTTGGAGTTGATAAGCATCTGGATGTGTGGTGCATATCCACATGACCTCTTCTGGTCAGCAGCTGTCCGCTTGATTGTCTCAACAATCAGGCTCATGACTTTGAATTTCTGAAGAACATCAAACAAGTGGAGCAGGTTGATGGAGTGGCCACGAATCATTCTCTCATCTCCATACTTGGGCAACAGAGTGTACCTCAAAATGTAGTTTGTGTTGGCCAAACCAGCAAGCAAATAATATATTTATCCAAACTTGTGGGTGCCCAAATCCTTGTCAGGAATGCTCTTGTACATATGTGCCATAGTGTTGTGGTACATCCTGGGTTTCCCATAGACATCAACATCATTTTCATCTTCCTCTGGGGCATTGATGAGAGCAGCCCACTCAAAGATAGATGACTGGTATCGGGTGCCCCCAGTCATCCACACAATTTTGCCATCTGGATAAATATGTGCCGTGGAGTAGAATTGCATTACCATCACATCATTCCATTTTGTAAGCTTTTGTCCAACAAAAGCATCAACTCCAGTAAGCCTTAAGCTCTCATGAACATGGGGGAAGTAGTCTTCATTAGCATCAATATACTTCCAGTCCACCCACTTCATGTTGCTTATGCTGGGCTTCTTGTCAAGTAGCACTGTCTCATAGAAATCTTGCTGTTCACAGGTATGGAAACGGTAATCACAAGATGTCCTCCTCCTCACTGAATATGGATCCAATCTCCTGCGTTCTCTCAGACCACTGTCTTTCCTGAGCTTCATGTTTTCTGCAATTGGATGAGCATCATCATGATCTGGAATCTTGGTCTTCAAATTTCTGAGCACTAGTGGCTCATCATCTTCTTGAACCTCTGGCACTGGGGCCTTGTTCTTCTCAGCAGCTGGGATGTTCCTAGTTGATCTCTTAGGAGCTGGAACTAGAGCTTTGGGCTTAGACTTGGAGGGGTTGGCAGACTTCATAGCATCAGACATCAATTTCTATGTCTTGGCAGGAGGTGCAACTGGTTCCTCTTCCTCCTCTTCTTCATTAGTAGTGTGCTTTTCAAATTCAGCCATGGGATCAACAAGTTTGCACCATCTACCTCTTTTCCTTTCTTTCTTCTTCTTGTTGGCCTCACCTCCAACACCACTTGGTTTCTCAAGTGTAGGGTTCACTTGCTCTTGAGTAGCTGAAGATTTTCTGGCTTTTGACATAGGAACTCTTTTGACAGGAGCTTTCTTATTAAGACCTGGCTTGGTAGCAGCTGCAGTGCCATATAGTTTCTTTAGCACTTCCTTCTTTGTTGAAGTGACTTCTTCATCTACCACAAAGTCCTCATCCTCACTCTCCGAGGTTCTCTTCTTCCTTGTCCTTGTGGAAGCTTTGGGCAGATTGCTTGGTGTGCTCTTGCTACCATCATCATAACTACTACTAGTGCTTGTGCCCTCACTCAAGTTTGCCTCTTGCTCTGACTTGTTCTGGCTGTCACTTGCATTAGACATCTTGCAAAGCAGACCCTGTGAATAGATAGGTATGGGCAGAGTAGATGAGCATCACAAAAAGCAGCTGGTTTTGCAAAAATTTGAGTCCAAACTTTAGTTATAGTTTTCTGCAGAAGGCATTTCGGAGCTACCGATATGATCATCTCGGTGACACCGAAGCACATACAGAGCCTAAACACACAAGATCGGTCAGACCAAGGTGTGGTTCGGTGGCTCCGAGATGCTAGGGTTTCACTGAGATTTTACTATCGGTCTCACCGATTAGTACATTTCGGTGGCACCGAGTTGTACTTAGTGCAATGGCTAGAGCCAATCGGTGGGACCGAAAGTTTCATTTTGGTCGGCCCGAGATGAGTTCGGCGGAAACCTAACCCTAAATTTTTTCTTCAAAGCTAATCTAATGGAGTTTTTCTGTGGATAGAATGATTTCAAACATGGAAAGATACATGGCATTATCCTTGTGCATTGAATCGGAAGTGGATAGCACAAGGAGATCGAATCATACCCTAGTTCGGTGATGATCCTCTACGGCGGCAACAGCGGTGTTGATTCCTGTTAACGGCGATGGAGACCTGCGGCGGAGATGCATAGGTAGATACGGCGATGATCTGGAGACCAAGGGGGCGGCAGCAATGGGGCGCGGGCTCGTGAGGTTTGAAGAAATTTTCAATCGTACAGGTCGGTTGAGTATATATACCCATGTGCTGTCGGTGGCACAAAATGGAATGGTTCGGTGGCGCCGAGATGCAAAACTGCGTGCAGTTATTGCAACTCAGTGGGACTGAGTCATTCTAATCGGTAGCACCAAGATGAAAACCTAGATCTGTCTAGTGCTTTCGGTGTGACTGAGTTTGAGTGAGTTGGTCTGACCGAAATGCAATAGAAGGTTTTGGAAAGCATGCCTTGACGGATCGGTGGCTCCGAGTGCACCTCACCCGAAGGGTCCAAAAGAGACTTGTTCAATTTTTGTGATGTATCATGAATAGAGTTTGAGACAAGAAAAGCATAGATAGCTAGAGAAGGTTCTTAGGCATTCTTGTCCATCCATTTGGCTAATAAAAACAAAGACAATCAAAAAAACAAATGGATGTCCTCGAATGGAGAAATTATGCAACCAACATGCTCACACAATAAGATAGCAAATTAAACATGTGCCAAAGCATGCACAAACAATTCTAGCATCTATCAAGCAATTGGCTATGACTAGGTCATCTATATATGAGTATATTGACTTAGGAGTCAAATGAGAACATTTGATGTCAGGTCATACTCATCGTTTAAACACAAGTGGGATCACCACTTTTACATAAAGCATTAATGTGTTCACATCATTAGAGTTGCTTTAGCTCAATTTTTAGAGCAAAGCTCCAACTAGATGTGATATCCCCCCTAAGAGGGTTGAACTAACCTTGGGTTTTGTCGATGATGACTTCATGTAGATAGTGAACATGTGGATGCTCAATGTTGATGTAGATCATTTGGAGCAATCCATTGGAGTGTTGCACTTTCAATACCTACATGGGTTAGTCCCACAAGGAACATACAAGGATATCCATAGACATAGAGTGAATTGCACATATGATGATGTCCATGAAAGCATTAGGTTATCTTGTCCCTTGTCTTATCAACAAGAGAGTTTTTGACTCCATGAACTAGTGCAAGATATGAAAGTTGATTGCACAAGTCCTTGCCAAAATGAATATGAGTGAAGTATGTTGGCAGAGTCACCCTCAAGAACACTATAGTTCTTCTTTGGGATCCACATCAACTTGATGGGAATCCTTGGAGTTGTAGTTGAACTTGATGACGTAGAGCTTGACGTAGTCTTGGGAACCCACTTGACCATGGCCTTAGGAGCTTGTTCAAATGAGTCAATCTCTTCTTGAAGCTTGTCCTTGCCTTTTGACTTGTGGTCTTGTGGTGGAAGATCAACTTGAGCTTGTGTTCCCTCAAAAGAGTTGGGGTCATACTTCTCTTGATGAGGAACAAACTTCGTCTTGGGGTATTGATCTTCTTCCCACTCAACTCCATTGGTATTGAACTTTCGTTCAAAACCAACACCTTGATTCTTCCGGTGCCTTCCTCGCTTGCGTATAATTTCCTCAAATTGTTTACTCTCGGCAAGGCTTTTGTAAACACCTTTCTCTATAATTCCCTTAAATAATCTATTTTCTTGCTCAAGTGTAACTTGGCTAAGAGAATCATTAGTGGAATCAACAGAACTACTAGAAGCAACAATATTAGATTTAGCATGGTTATTGTTACTACTAGAGGAAGAATCTTTCTTGCTCTTGTTGCTAGATTTGACTTGTGGGATGTAAGTAGACAAGAGAAGACGTTTGGCAATGTAAGAAGAACTCTTATTTCGAAGATCATCATTGATAGCTTTTAGGAACTCATGCTCTTGCTCTAAATTTAGCTTCTCGAAGCGTAGCTTCTCATGAGTCCTTAGGAGCTCTCTATGATCTTCTTGAGTTGTTTCATGAGCTAACTTAAGAGTGTTTAGTTCTTTAGTTAGATGCTCAATCTCCTTCTTATCATTGTCATTCCTTTCATTTTGATTAGCATGATTACTAGCAAGTTCATCATAGTTTTTATCAGTAGTTTTGTCAACAAGTAAATCATCATCACCTAGCAAATCATCTTCATCACTATTGAAATCAACATACTCGGGGTGTGATACCTTCACTACTGGAATCCACTTCTTTGCCGTCTGCCACTTCTTTGCCGTCAGCTAGCGGACGGCAAAGAAAGGCTTTGCCATCAGCCACCAGAAAACTGACGGCAAAGAGGCAACGGACGGCAACGGATGGCTTTGCCATCAGCATATCTTTGTCGTCCGCTAGCGGACGGCAAAGAGGGTGGGTGGCGGGCGTACGAGGGTGACCTAACGGCCATCTTCTTTGCCGTATGCTGGCTGACGGCAAAACATCTTTGCCGTCCGTCAGCAGACGGCAAAGAAGATGGCCGTTAGTTCGTCCGTTTCCCCCCGTCCCCACCCCACTAGGTACGCTCTTTGCCGTCTGCTGGCAGACGGCAAAGAGCTGTGACCTAGCAGATAAGGGACCACGCCCGCGCCCGATCTGTCCATTCCCTCTCTCTCCCTGCCCGAGCCGCCCCGACCCCTCACCCCTGCCGCCGCCCGGCCGCGCCGCCGCCCGCCCCGCCCAGCCGAGCCGCCGCCGCCGGCCGCGCCGCCCCGCCCGCCCGGTCGCGCCTGAGCCGCCCCCGCCCCGCGCCACCCATGTCGTCGGCCGCCCCACCCCGCCCGTCCCGAGCCGTCGCCGCCCAAACAAGCCGCCGCCGCCGGCCGCTACGGCCCGCCCGCCCGGCCGCGCCGCCCCCGTCCTGAGTCGCCGGCCGCCCCGCCCCCGTCCCGAGCCGCCGCCGCCCGGCCGCACCGCACCACCCGGCCGCACCGCCCGGCCCTGCCCCGCCGCCGCCCCGCCCCTCATCGTGGTGAGTTTTTTTTCTCTGTTTTTTTAGATTTAGTTTAGATTTGTTTAGTTTAGGTTAGTTTAGTTTAGGTTAGTTTAGTTTATTTAGTTTAGTTTAGGTTAGTTTAGGTTAATTTAGTTTATTTTAGGTTACATTTAGTTTATAGTTTTGTTTAGGTTTTTTTCCTATTTTTAAGAATAATCAGGAAAGATGAAAAAAAAGAAAAAGAAGAAGAGGAAGAAGAAGAAGAAGAAAAAAGAACAATAAGTAGTAGAAGAAGAAGATGATGAAAAAAAGAAGTAGAAGTTGAAGATGAAAAAAAGAAGTAGGAAAAGAGGGCGCCTGGGACGAGCGGGTTAGGGGGTTCCTCGGTGTCGATGGAACCCTAAATAGCAAGTATCGTCGGTGCGAGGTACATGTGGCCGTCGGTGTCGAATACTACATCCACGTCCCACAAGTGACGCTGACGTCCGGCGTCCCAAAGCAACTGTTCTCGGCATCGATGGCGGTCGAACACCATTGCGAATTTGTCTGGCAGCCTCTATGATGACGATTAAAAGGCAAGTGTTGAAACTTGAAACACCCAAACTGACTCAAGTCGGTTTGGTTGTTTGAAATTTCAAAACTTGGCTTTAATCCTCATCGCAGAGGCTGCCAGACAAATTCACCAAGGTGTTCGACCGTCATCGGCCACCAGAACTATTGTTGCGGGACGCCGGGCTTTAATCCTCAAGTTGGTTTGGTTGTTATGAACTTGAATTCTATGGTGAAAACCCACCAAACATCGTAGTCTTCAGATGTTATTGGTTCCAGCCGAGGGAGACTAGAAGGACTCATGAACATATAGGGCTAGTCGAAATCAAACAAAGCACCCATTTGGATGTTCCCGATGTCTATATTACGGCTCAACAGGCAACCCAAGTTTTCTATCTACCATGGGCCTGTCAAAGTGATCCAAATCTCAGTGGTTGGGACGTCGTTTATGAAGTGCCGCCACGTGTTAGACCACCTCCCCCCAATGAAAAGGATTATGAACCTCACATTAACCAAGACACATATGATGAAGGAGAATTCTTCCAAGAAACACGTCTTTCCAAAAAACATTTCAAGAACCGCTCTACTCCACCCCAGAGCATTGAAGTAGACAACGATAGTGAATCCGACTTCACCCCTGAGCTGGAACAAGAAGAGCCGGAAGAAGAAGAAGTTACTGCTGCAGATGACCTGTCAATGCTTGAACGATTACGTAAAGGTGGCCTTCCACATGATGATGCATTTATTAATGATGATGATGAGCACGTCATTACCGATAGTGATGATGATGATGCTTTTATTAATGATGATGACGAGCACGTCATTACCGATAATGATTATTAGGTATTCAAATTTTTATGTTGTACTTGATTTATATAGTTATTTGTATGATTGTATGATTTATATAGTTGGTATTTATAATTTTCTTACTTTGTATGATTGTTTCTTATACATAGTGCCATGGTCTTGATTTCTGTCCCGGTTGGCCCTTGCCCGCTTTATGATTCGGATGTGGTAAATTCTCTTTCATAACTATTTGTTGCATTTCGCATTTATGCAAATTATGGCCATCAAGTTGACATAGAGATATTTTAATCTAGGAGGTATGTGAACCGGAATTTGAAACGGACCCTCTTGTCGAGAAGTTAAATTTAGTTGAAAAAGAAAATGAGTATTTGAAAGAAAAAATTAAAAGAGTTGAAGAAGAGAAGATGACATTGGAGTTGTATGTTGCCGATGCCATCGATGATCACAAGATGAAGATGAATGCAATGCGCTTGAAGATGGATGCAATGCGCCTGAAGCTTAAGAAGATTAGAAAATATGCCATTGATAATGAGGCTTGGTATCATTATGCCGTTGGATCAATTGTTACCTTTGTTGCGATCTTCATCACATTTGTTGTGATGAGGGTAAGTTTTCTCTAGTGTTTTGCTTTACAAATGGATACTTAGCTTATTTTCCTCCTAAATGGCATAATTACCTAAGTTAGATAAAAAATAAGCTATACTTAGCTTATTCAGTTTATTTATGACATACTTAGCATACTTAGGTAAAAAATGGCATGATAATCTTTGTTAGCTCCAAAATGATATAGACTTAGCTTATTTTCCTCGAAAATGACATAATAACCTTACTAAGCTCCAAAATGACCTATTTACCTACCTTAGCTCTAAAATGACCTACACATAGCATCTTTACCTAGCTTAGCAATAAAATGACATTTTTACCTACCTTAGTTAGAAGAAGAAGATAAAGAAGAGGAGAGCAGAAAAAGAAAGAGAAGAAAAAAATCTTCTTCTTCTTCTTCTAACTAGTCTTCTTCTTCTTCTTCTTCTTCTTCTTCTTCTAACTTTCATCTTTCCCAATTTGCAGATTTGCTTTACATGAGGAAGCTTGGATTCATGGAGTGTACTATTCTTGTGGTGCTTCCTTGTTGTTTATGAAAACTTGTTTGGATATGTATGTCTATATGGATATGTTGTTGGAAACTTGTTTCTGGTTATGTATATATGGATATGTTGGACTTTGTTGAACTATGTTCTTGGATTGGATGAAATATGTTGTTGGACATGCTGTTGGATATGCTAGATATGTATGCATGTATATCTGTGTTTGAAACCATGTCTAATTAATGGGATTTAAATAAAAACTGGGGATATATAGCCTCTTTGCCGTCCGCTAGCGAACGATAAAGAGCTTTGCCGTCCGCTAGCAGACGGCAAAGAGGACACATGGCAGTCACCTGTGCAAACTGGGAACACTGGCTGCCTATTTGGTCATTTTGCCGTCTGCTGGCGGACGGCAAAGTGACCATCTATGCCGTCTGCCAGCAGACGGCAATGATTCAAACCTCTTTGCCGTCTGCTGGCGGACGGCATATCTGGACACGTGGCAGCTTCCCAGTGCTGCCTAGCTGGGCTCTTTGCCGTCCGCCAGTGGATGGCAAAGAGCGTCGTTAACCCCCTAACGGCTCTCACGCCACCGCACTGCCGTCAGCTTTCTTTGACGTCTGCTGGCCTCGGATGGCGGACGGTGTAATCCTTTGCCGTCCGTTTCTAAGAAGCGGACGACAAAGAAGGCCTTTGCTGGCAGGCTTTCATCTGGACAGTTTGCCGTCCGCTAGCGGACGGCAAAGCATTTTGCCGTCCGTGATCTATGCCTTTGCCGTCCGGCATGGCGGACGGCAAAGAAGCTGATTCCAGTAGTGCTTGGGGCCTTTAGCCATGAAGCATCTTCCAATTCCATCATTTGCTGAGTCAAATATGTCGTAGGAGTTGGATGACACAAGTGCAAGACCGGCAACACCTTCATCTTGAGTATATTCGGAGTCGGAGTGATAGCTTCTCTCGGAGTAGTTGTCGGAGTCGGAACCAGACACTCATTCACCAACGTGAGCTTGATGTCTTCGTCTTGTGTAGCTCCTTGATGACTTGTCCTTCCTTTCCAAATCCTTGCTTCTACGAGAGGGTCTTCGTTCATAACGATCATCTCTACTCCTTCTCTCTTTTGGAGCTGATACATCCCTTCTACTTCTCCTTTTTGGCGAGTCTTCTATTTTCTTGTAGGGAGCGGTACACTCATTGGAGTAGTGTACGGGTCTTCCACAATTGTAGCTATTATGATCACGACTAGAAGATCTTTTGTCATTGTAGAACCTTGACTTGGAGCTTCTCTCTCTTTGCTTCTATTCTTGTAGAATTTGTTGAAGTTCTTCACCATTAAGCTCAATTCTTCATTGGACACTAGCTTGTCACTTGAAGTTGTAGGAGCATCACTTGATGCTTTGTAGGCACCACTTGACTTGTTGTGGAGCTCATCCTTATCCTTGAGTGACATCTCATGAGCAACAATTCTGCCAATGACTTCCGTGGGCTTGAGATCTTTATAATTGGGCATCATTTGGATCAAATTGCACACAGTATCATATTTCCCATCCAAGGCTCTAAGGATCTTCTTGATGATGAATTTGTCGGTCATCTCTTCACTTCCTAAGTTAGCAATCTCATTTGTGATGAGAGCAAGCCTAGACTACATTTCGGCGACTCCTTCACCATCCTTCATCTTGAACTTGTCAAGTTGACTTTGAAGCACATCCAATTTGGATTCCTTGACGGACTCGGTACCTTCGTGCATATCAACCAAAGTATCCCAAATTTCCTTTGCATTCTCAAGGCGACTGATTTTGATGAATTCTTCGGGGCACAATCCATTGAAGATAATATCGCAAGCTTGAGCATTGTATTGCAACATCTTCAATTCATCCGCGGTGGCTTCATGATCTGGTTCTTTTCCATCTTCAAAGTATTCACCTTGCAAGACAATACGAACAACAACCCAAACAGCGGGGTTATGACCAAGAATATGCATTTTCATCTTGTGCTTCCAACTAGCAAAATTTGTACCATCAAAGTAAGGACCTCTACGGTGGTAATTTCCCTCGCTAGACGCCATACTCTCCTAGGTTATGAAACCAAGGATATGATCACCAAAGCTATGGAAATCAAGGCTAATGGAGACCAAAGCTTTGATACCACTTGTAGGATCGAAAGTATGACTAGAGGGGGGGGGATTAGACTACTTGACCAAATAAAAATCTATCCTTTTACCAATTTTAGTTGTGGGAGGATTTTAGCAATTCACACAAGTCAAGCAATCAACCTACACATGCAATTCTAAGAGTATAGCAGCGAAAAGTAAAACATTGCATATGAAGGTAAAGGGAAGGGTTTGGAGAAGGCAAACGCAATGGAGACACGGAGATTTTTGGCATGGTTCCGATAGGTGGTGCTATCGTACGTCCACGTTGATGGAGACTTCAACCCACGAAGGGTAACGGCTGCGCGAGTACATGGAGGGCTCCACTGTCGGAGGGATTGACCACGGGTAGCCTCACCAGCACCCCATAGCATTTCAAGACAACAGGGCAAGCCAAGCCCCTTGCGCCTCCCGGATGTGTGGCCGGCTCCCTTGGGCCGGCTGGCCCAAGGGGCCAACTCCCAAATGGCGGTGTACCCTTAGAAGGCGGCTTCGGGGAGGCCGGGTCCTAGCAAACGTCCCCTCCTCCCCTCAGAGTCTGCGCCCATTCAATACGATAAGATGGGGCGTGGCTACAGGGCCACCCATACCCCCAAATCCCGGCGGGGCGTGGCTACAGGGCGGGCTGACCAAGCGGACACCCCTATGCTAGGCACGACAATGTAGCCACGCGGCCCGTGACGCAGCCCTCGACAGCGGGACCATGCTCCCACGACGGGCGGTCGGTACGGCCCGCAGGCGGTGGGCCCTACCCGCCTGTGAGCAACTGAAAGACGGCGCACCTCAAGAAGGCGGCCTCAGCTACAGACCGGCTTCCAGCAACCGGCCTCTCCCTCCACTCGGAGTCAATGCGCCCTTACTCCGATGAGACCGGGTGTGGTTACAGTGAGCGCCCGCCAGGTGAGGAACTGTAGCCATGCCTCCACTGACGAAGCCCTCGTCATCAAGGGCGAGGCTACAACAAAAGGCAATCACCGTGGCCCGCAGGCGACGGGACCCACCAAGCGGCAGGCCCCAGCCGCCGGCGGAGAACCCGGCGCCCATAGACGTTGACATCCGAGTCCTACACCCGGCCCAATTACCATTGTACCCCTGGGGGGTGGGCCTATATAAACCCCCCAGGTTCGCCCATGCAAAGGGTTCAACTCATCTTCCACACCATTATACACACACATAGCTAGAGAAGCACCTGGGCTGGCCTTGCCCTTCTCCTTCCTCTGGCGAACAGCTCAAGGAGCAAGCTTTTAGCTGCGAGATTGATCATAGTCATCATGCGGAGACCCCGCAGAGCAGGACTAGGGGTGTTATCTCCTCGGAGAGCCCCGAACCTGGGTAAGACTCGTGTTTGTTCGAGATCTCGCTCACTCCCGCTTCCAGGGCCCGACGACGTACTCCTGTCCCCATCCATGATAAGCCACCCCCTGGAATATGTCGCGAGATTACCCCGACCTTTGGCGCCCACCGTGGGGCTAAGCGCATCGTGGGCCGGAGACATGTTCTGGACGGGAACCCTCTTCCGCTCGACGAGCACGTCGCGCCTGGCCTGATCAGCCAGTCCGGCGCGCCCGTTGGCGCATGCATCAGCGCGCCGCTTGGCGCAGGGGCGGCCTGCCCCACGAGCTGCCTTGCCGACCTCCTCGGCAAGGCCAGCCTCTCCGATGAGCCCGCTCCCGGCGCAGGAGCGGCGTCCCCTGCGAGCTGCCTCGTCGACCTCTTCGCCAAGCTCGGCATCACCAACGAGCCGGCCCCCGATGCGGAGTCCGTCGGCTCCACCGACCCCTCCATCGAGCCCGTCGCAATGCTCATCGACTCCGACGCGGCCTCCGCCAATGAATTCCCCACCGATGTGGTGGTCATCGATGATCCGCTCCCCCTTGTCGCCAGCGTCACCGACGCCAGCACCATCGCAGAGGTGCTGGTCACTGGCCACGGCGACGATTCTGTAGGGGCGGCCCAGGACCCGCTGCGAGCGGCCATGCAGGGCTTGGCCACCCCAGTGGCTGTTAACGCCGATGGGGCGACACTGGAGGCATTCCGTGTCTCGCTCCTTGAAAGTGCCAACAAGATGGCGGCCATGAGGCGCCGCGCTGAGGCCTGCCAGCGCGAGATCGACCGCATAGCAAGCGGCACGCCGGCTGCTGCCGAACCCAGCCGAGCCGACGCCATTCGACAACGCGGCGCGGCCATAGCCAGCATGCTGGGAGTCGGACGCCCAGTCTATGCCACTCCCATGGAGAACCTGCGCGCCGCCTAGGCGGTAGCAGATGAGCTAGATGACTTGGAGGGCGACAAGCGTCGCAGCCAGATGGCACGCCTCCAGGAGCTCCTTGACGCTGCGACCATGCAGCAAGACGCGCGGCATTGCGCGATGACGGCCGGCAAGCAAGCCGAGGACCATCCCCCCGCCGTGAGCATGGAGCAACCTCCCGGTCCCTAGCGGGCGGGGACCACGGTCAGCAAGACCCGGAGCCGACTGCTAGCCGCAGCCAGCGCACTCGCCTTACGGTTGTGCGCAGCCATGACGGCCGCCCACGAGTGGACCACCGGCGCGACAAGCATCCGCCTCCTCCTCGCAGGGAGAGGCTGGCCTCTCTGCCGCCTGCAGACCACCTAACTCTTGGAGGCCGGCTTGGCCCCCGTGAAGGAGTCGGAGAGAACGACGCGTGCCATCGGATCGAGCGACTTGCTCGGTCCCTGGCCGTAGTAGAAGAAGATGCGATTGGCCCGGCCTGCTTCGGCCCCCACATTCGCGACGAGCCCTTCCCCAAAGGGTTCTCGCTTCCCCGAGATACTCCCAAGTACAGCGGCTCCGTGAAGCCGGAGGACTGGCTGGTCGACTACTCCACGGCCGTCAGCATAGCAAATGGCAACAAGCGCATTGCTGTGAAGTACGTTCCGCTCATGCTCCAGGGCACAGCCCGGACATGGCTGAACAGCCTCAAGCCGTACAGCATCAACAGCTGGCTTGACTTCGCCGATGTCTTCATTCGCAACTTCACCAGCACCTACAAACGGCCCCCAAGCCACGCCAACTCTCCATGTGCGTTCAGGGCCCAACCGTGTCCACCCACGACTACCTGACGCGCTGGGCCGAGTTGTGCAACTCCTGCGAAGGGGTGCATGAGGTGCAGGCCATCGAGTACTTCACCACCGGGTGCAGAGAGGGAACCTTGCTCAAGCACAAGCTCTTGTGCGACGAGCCGGCTACACTGGATGAGCTCCTGGTCGTGGCCGACAAGTACGCCACCGCCGACTCCTCCATGAAGTCGGAGATTCGAGTGGACGCGTCCGGGAAGATGCTCCCGCCAGCTCCTCACACGCCGGCTGGTGACACCAACCGGCGCCAACATCCAAACGACAACGAACGCAAGGCCCAGCAGCCGGCAGGTGGCAACAGTCGAAGACCAGCAGCCGGAAGGGCAGTCCGGCCCCAAGCGTCAGAAGGGCAGCAAGGCCACTTGGTTGCCCGCCTTCTCCTTCGAGCAAGCACTTGACGCCCCGTGCAAGTTCCACAGTGGTGTGAGGCCGTCCAACCACGCCACTCGGAAATGCCACTGGCTCACCCGTATTGCCAAGGGCGAAGGCCTGCCGCCTTCGCCTGCCGGCCCACCAGTTCCGCCTCCTTCGCAGCCGGCAGCCCGTCCAGTCGGCATGCTCCAAGACGAGTTCCCCGAGCCCAATGCCACATACGTCGTCTTCAGCAGCCAAGCCAACGACAAGCACAGTCGGTGGCAGCAGCACCATGAGGTCAACGCTGTCGCCTCAGAGGTCCCCCCATTCATGCACTGGTCTGAGAAGCCCATCAGTTGGAGCCGTGAAGACCACCCGTCCGAGATGCCCTCGCCGAGTGCTTATGCGATGGTGCTGGACTCCACCTTCTCAACAGAGAGGCGAGCTTGCCGCTTCTCCCGAATCCTGATAGACGATGGCAGCACCATCAACATCCTGTACCGCGACACCATGGAGAAGCTGGGCATCAAGGAAAAGCAACTCCTGCCCAGCCGAACCGTGTTCCATGGCATAGTCCCTAGGCTTTCCTGCTCTCCAATCGGCAAGATCAAGATTGATGTCCTGTTCAGCGACAAGATCCACTTCCGCCGTGAGCCAATCTGGTTCGAGGTGGTCAACTTGGACAGCCCCTACCACGCGCTCTTGGGCCGGCCCGCCCTAGCCAAGTTCATGGCGGTGCCGCATTACGCCTACCTGAAGATGAAGATGCCGGGCCCCAAGGGCATCATCACCATTACCCGTGACTACCAGAAGTCGCTCTCATGTGCCACCGCCAGCAGCCAGCTGGCCGAGTCCCTCATCATCACTGAAGAGAAGCGCCTCCTTGCCCAGGTGGTAGCCATGGCCAGCTAGCAGCCGGACATGCCATCCGACCCCAAGGACGCGGACACCCAGGGCTCCTTCCAGCCGGCCAAGGAAACCAAGAAGATTGCCTTGGATCCGGCGCACCCGAAGAGATTTGCTGTCGTAGGGTCAAACCTCGACAGCAAATAGGAAAGCGAGCTCGTCGATTTCCTCTGTGAGAATCGGGACATCTTCGCGTGGTCTCCCAGAGACATGCCGGGTGTTCCGACGGATTTCACCGAGCACAAGCTACATGTGAGACCGGATGCTAAATCGGTCAAGCAACCCCTCCGCCGCCTGTCAGAAGAGAAGAGAGGGATTGTTGGTGAAGAGATCGCCCGGCTTCAGGCAGCCGGCTTCATCATGGAAGTATTCTATCCGGACTGGCTTGCCAACCCAGTCCTTGTTTTGAAAAAGAACAACAAATGGCGCATGTGTGTCGACTACACTAGCCTCAATAAAGCCTGTCCCAAGGGCCCTTTTGCCTTGCCCCGGATAGATCAAGTGATCGACTCCACAGCCCGATGCGAGCTACTGTCTTTCCTTGATGCCTACTCCGGCTACCACCAGATCAAGCTGAACCCGGCCGATCGGCTGAAGACCGCCTTCATCACACCATTCGGAGCCTTCTGTTACCTGACCATGATGTTCGGCTTGAGAAATGCCGGCGCCACTTTTCAGCGTTGCATGCAGAAGTGCCTCCTTAAGCAACTCAGCAGAAATGCCCATGTCTATGTAGACGATATTGTGGTGAAGACGGAGAAGCACGGCACCCTTCTGGAAGACCTCAAGGAGACATTTGACAACCTGCGCCACTTTCAGATCAAGCTTAACCCGGAGAAATGCGTCTTCGGAGTACCAGCCGGCCAGCTCCTTGGTTTCCTTGTCTCTGAGCGCGGGATCGAGTGCAACCCCGTAAAGATCAAGGCCATCGAGCGGATGCAAAGGCCAACCCGGCTGCAGGACGTTCAGAAGTTCACCGGGTGCTTGGCATTACTCAGCCGGTTCATCAGTCAGCTGGGCGAGAAGGCCCTCCCACTGTACCAGCTGATGAAGAAGACCACTTGCTTTGAATGGTACCACCAGGCGGATGAGGCTTTCCTCCAGCTCAAGCGGATGCTGTCCACACCGCCTGTTTTGGCCGCTCCGACCGCTAAAGAACCCATGTTCCTCTATATCGCCGCCACAAGCTAGGTGGTCAGCACCGTGATCGTGGTCGAGCGCCCAGAAGACGGCAAGGCCCAGCCGGTCCAGAGGCCAGTATACTATCTGAGTGAGGTGCTGTCCGCCTCCAAGCAGAACTACCCCCACTACCAGAAGATGTGCTACGGCGTGTACTTTGCCGCCAAGAAGCTGAAGTAGTATTTCCAGGAGCACACCATCATGGTCTTCTGCACCGTCCCCCTTGCTGAGATCATAGGCAACAGAGATGCATCAGGCCGGGTGGCAAAGTGGGCCATTGAGCTGGCTCCACACACCATCCTCAACCAGCCCCACACCACTGTCAAGTCCCAAGCGCTGGCCGACTTCCTAGTCGACTGGGCCGAGACCCAGTACTTGCCGCCAGCGCCGGATTCCACTCATTTGCGAATGCACTTTGACGGCTCGAAGATGCGCACTGGTTTGGGAGCCGGCATCGTCCTTACCTCTCCCAAAGGCGACAAGCTCAAGTACACGCTGCAGATTCACTTTGCCGCCTCCAATAACGTGGCCGAGTATGAGGCGCTCATACACGGACTCTGGCTAGCCAAGGAGACTGGCATTCGCGGGATTTTGTGTTATGGCGACTCGGACTTGGTGGTCCAGCAGTCATCTGGCGACTGGGACGCCAAGGATGCAAAAATGGCAAGCTACCGCTTCCTCATCCAGCAGATCAGCGGGCACTTCGACGGGTGCGAGTTCCTTCATGTGACAAGGGCCTACAATGAGCCAGCCGATGCCTTGGCCCGAATCGGCTCCACCCGGCAAGCCATACCAGCCAGTGTCTCACTCCAGTGCCTGCGCAAGCCATCTATCAAGCCTTCACCAGAATCTGAGTCCATCTTCATGCCGACTGACCCTGGAGCAGTCGGATCCGGCTCGGGGACTTCAACAGTCAGCCCGAGGACTTCGGCAGGCGACCCGGGGGCTGCAGCATTCGAACCCGGCCCGTGGACTTCAGAACTTGGCCCGGGGACTAGAGCAGTCGGCCCGGGGACTTCAACGAGGCAGCAAGCAGTGGCCGGCTCCGACCCGCCGCCTCCCAACCCGACCGCCATGGTGCCAGTTGCTGTCATGACAGTGGTAGAAGCACCATCCTGGGCGCAGCCCATCCTCAACTTCCTGGTGAGCCGAGAGCTACCAGCCAACGAGGTCTTGGCCCGGCAAGTGCAACGCCGGGCGCCAGCCTACACAATAGTCAACAGAGAGCTTGTCAGGCGCAGTGTGACTGGTGTCTTCCAGCGCTGCGTGGAGCCGGAGAAGGGCATGGCAATCCTCAGAGACATTCATCAAGGCGAGTGCGGCCACCATGCCGCCTCCAGATCCCTTGTTGCCAAAGCTTTCCGCGATGGATTCTTCTGGCCGACTGCTTTGGACGACGCAAAGGAGTTAGTCCGCAAATGCAAGGGATGTCAGCGCTTCAGCTCCAAGCAACACCTGCCAGCCTCTGCACTCAAGACCATCCCCATCACTTGGCCGTTTGCCATCTGGGGATTGGACATGGTGGGCCCATTCAAAATAGCACGCGGCGGCATGACCCATCTGCTGGTCGCTGTGGATAAGTTCACAAAGTGGATCGAAGCAAAGCCAATCAAGAAACTGAATGGTCCGACTGCTGTCACATTCATCGCGGACATCACCGTCCGATACGGCATTCCGCACAACAACATCACCGACAACGGCACAAACTTCGTCAAAGGCGCCTTGGCCCGTTTCTACGCGACACAGGGCATCCGACTAGACTTAGCGTCCGTTGCCCATCCGCAGTCAAACGGCCAGGTGGAGCGAGCAAACGGCCTCATCCTGTCCGGCATCAAGCCCCAATTGGTTGAGCCACTGGAGTGCTCTGCCGGCTGCTGGATCGAGGAGCTGCCAGCCGTCCTTTGGAGTCTTTGGACTACGCCCAACAAAGCAACTGGCTTCACTCCCTTCTTCCTCGTGTACGGGGCCGAGGCCATCATCCCAACTGACATTGAGTTCGACTCACCTTGCGTCACCATGTACACGGAGGCAGAAGCAAAGGAGGCGCGAGAAGACGGCGTCGATCTGCTGGAAGAGGCCCGGCTGTTGGCACTCAGCCGGTCCGCCATCAACCAGCAGAGCCTACGCCGCTACCACAGCCGGAAGGTCAAGCCGCATGCTTTCCGCAAAGGGGACCTTGTGCTCCGACTGATTCAGCGAATAGCCGGCCAGCACAAGCTCTTGGCCCCTTGGGAGGGGCCTTTCATCATCAGCAAGGCCCTGGGCAATGACTCCTACTACCTCATCGACGCACAAAAGCCCAGGGCACACAAGAGGGACGATTCCAGCAAAGAAACGGAGCGCCCATGGAATGCAAATCTTCTCCGCCTGTTTTACAGTTGATGCAGTGTATGTACCACGCTGCCTTTTGTATTAAACAAAGACAACAGGTCCCCCGAAGCACACTCGGGGGCTACCTTTTTATCTATATGATAAGCTTGCCTATGAATGTATTATTTCATTCTTTCGGCCTACACCGGGTCCGGTCAGCCAGCCCGGGGGCTCGCCGCCTTGACCTAAGCTGGCACCACCCGCAGTCGGCCAAGTAGTGTGCCGACATCTAAGCCCTCTCTTGCCTAAAGCCGTAGCTCGCAGAGCGACTGTCCGGCTGGCAAGAGCTAAAGGCAAGAAATGATGTCCACACGAAAAACGACTAAGGAAGAACGCCATTATAGGCCAAGCCGGCTACCCGCCCCATCCGTCCGGCTGCCCAGCAGCCGGCCGGCCGGCTTCTAGCTTGACTAGCTACGCTCTAGACGGCCGAAGTAACTTGCCTATCCTAAACGGCCAAGTCCCTGACCCGGCCACAGACCGCAGAGCAGCTGTTCAGCTGGCAGGGCGGCAGCCAAAGGAAGGTGGCAAAGGAAAAAGCCAAACAGAGCAAAAAGCAAAAGCAAGCCGGAACCCGGCAAGAGCACAAGCATGTATGAATGAAATTATTTACATAGCAAAAGGCCCCTGGCCAAGCATTCAACAGAGTTTGAATTACACCCCTAGCGGGTGGAACTACGTGCAATTAACTTGTTTGTTCAAAGCATAAGATAGAAAAAACTTGAAAGATAAGCGGCCGCCTAGGCCAAGGGCGCTGCAGGTGGCGTGGACAAGTTGGCGGAGGAAGAGGCGTCGGCTGGTGGACCGTCCAACTGGCAGGTCTCGGCTTGGTCGGCGCCGGCGGCAGTCGATGCGGTCTCCCGTGGCTCGCTGGTCGAAGCCCGATCGGGCTGAGGCTGGCCGGTCGCTCCGCCATCCGGTGCGACGCCCTCTCCTTCCTCGTCTTCATTATCCTCGCCCTCATCGCTGGAAGCGATCTCCTCCGTCGAGTCCTCCCCCTCCGTCGGGTCCAGCCTGAACCAGGAAGGTGGCACCTCAGCGCCGTCCTCGTCCTGCTCCGAGGTAAAGACGGCGGTGTCAGCATGCTCGACAAGGGTCGCTGCATGATTGACAAGCTCATCGCGCACCGCATCCAGCTCGGGTCCGGCCTCCTGACAGAAGGTGGCCAGCTGGGCCAGCTCCACCCCCGGGTACCAGGCCTTGACGAACTCCAGCACCGTCTGAGTGCCCGCTCGAGCCGCAGCGCCCTTCCAGGCCTCAAACCGTTCAGCCGCCACCTCCATCCAGTCGGCAGTCCAACTGGGAGTGCGAGGAACCTGAGCGTCCGGCTAGAGCACGGCCAGCACCTGCAACCCGGCGCCCTGAAGACGGTGAAGCAGACGGCGCGCTGGCTCAAGCCGCATCTTGATGGCCAAACATTGCTCGCCCAGGTTGCGGGGCGCATTCGGCGGAATGTCGGCACCCGTCCTCCTCCGCTGTTCGTGTCACGCCTCGATGGCCTGGCAGATGGCAACGGAGCGACCAGGAAGAAATTCTGTCCAAAAGATAACCAAGAATTTAGAAGCCGGCCCCCCGAAGCAGTCGGCGACTAAACAACAAAGAAGAAAGGACATTACCTTCAACCATGTCCTCAATCACTCCGTAACCATCCGATAGCAACTTTTCCCTCTCGACCAAGTCCGAGCGCTGAGTCTCGAACTCGGCCTTGAGGAGCGTTTCCTCGTCCTTCAGCTGCCGGACCTCCGCCTTGTGCTTCTCCGCCTGGTCCGCCAGCTCCTTCGCAAGCCGGTCGCACTCATTGGCGGATTGGCTGCGCTCCTACTCCTTGGCACGGAGCTCGGTCTCGAGCTCGCCCACGCGTGCCCGCAGCCCAGCGGCGGCCCCTGGCAAGACAAGAAAGAAACATCAGCATCAACCAAAAACAAGAAGTTGCCGGAAGATCCGGCCCGACTGCTCAGCAGTCGCCCCGAATCTCGGGGGCTACACCCTGCGGGCGCGGAAAGACGGTCGTACTCACCTCGGCTCTTGTTCAGGTCGGCAGTCCGTTTGGCCAGCAGCCTGTTCTAGGAGTTGAAGGCGGTCGCGCGCAGATTGTGATAGTTCTGCAAGAAGAGCAGCACTTCAACATACGCCTTGAAGTTCCAACCCGCCTGCTCAGTAGCCGGCTCGGAACTTGGGGGCTACACCTAGCGGGTGCGCTTGTGCGCCCCCACTGAAGACTGCAAAAAAGCAAAAAGGTTAACTCAAGCACGTACCCGGACAGTTGCCTGCATCGCCGTCAGCTCTTTCCCCACCTGCAGGAGGGTGGCGCCATGGGCCTTGAACGAGTCAAGGACGTCCTGCACCCCAACGTTGAGGACACCCGAGTTGGTCCCTGACGTCCAGTCAGGCGGAGCGGCGCTGGTGGCCTTGGCGTCGGGCGCCGACGAGCTCTCAGCCCCAACTTCCATCGGCCTCGGAGCGGCGCTGGTGGCCTCGGCGTTGGGTGATGGCACGCAGGGACGCGGGTCGCCACCGCACAGCTCACCACCATCTCAGCGCTGGATGGAGGCACCTCTGGCGCTTCGGGCCGGCTTCCTTGCTCGCCAGCAGTCGGCGCGCGTAGAGGCACATCCATCTCCGGGATGATGGGGTCAGCCCCTCCCCTCTCCAGCGTCGTCTGGCCAGCCCCAGCTCCTCCGGTCGGCGCTTGGCCCTCCACCACCGGCGACTCCGTTTGCTGCAGCTCGGTGGCCTTCGGAGCTCCGCTGCGCTCCGGCTCCTCTGCCTGCACCTTGGCCGCCGCATCCACCCGTTCCTTGGCTGCCGCGTCGGCCTGCGCCTTGGCCGCTGCGTCGGCCTCCACCAGCGCCGCGTCTGCCACTTCCGCCTCTGCCTGAGCCATGGCGTCCCGCTCCTGCTGTGCCTCTCGCGCATTCCTCTCCGTCGCCTCCCGAATGGCGGCGGCCGGGTCCATGCGGCGAGCGTCTTCGGGGCTGCCTGCCGACCCAATCACCGAGGTGGACGGGGCCCGCGACACAGAAAGCGGAGCCCTACATAGCACGACAAACGAAGATAAGAAGTTTGGAAAGAAAAAACCAAGACAGAAAGGATCAAGACGAAAAGCGGCCCAAATACTTACGCGGACACCATCGGACGCTGCTTCGGGCCCTTCCGGCTGGCGGCCGCCTTCGCGGCCTCTTGCCGCTTGGTCGCGGTGACTGCGGACTTGGCCTTCTTGGATGGCCGGCTGCCAAACATCCCGATGTTGGCACGACGCTTCGACGCGCCGGGTGCTCCAGTCGGCACCGCCGAGGAGCCGGCGCCTGTCCTGCCGACACCTGGGGCGCGGCGGGGCTCATCATCTTCCTCATCGTCGTCTGGCCATTCCCCTATGCCGCCACCTGCGGGCCCGCCTGCTGCATCACCGCCTCCAGCGGCATCATCCTCTTCCAACGCGGCCGCCCCAAGCTCGGGGTCGTCCATGTCACTCTCCGTGCAGTCCACCATGTACCGATGGCCTGGATCCGGCGTATCGACCGCCGTCTGGCCTTGGAAGCGCTGCATCATAGCATGGCAGTCAGGCGGCACGAAGAACTTGGCACAAGCAAAGAAAAAGAATCAGAACTAACCGGAGGCGGCGTATTGGCGCGGCTGTACGGCTCTTTGCCGAACTGCCAGCTCTCCTTGTTGAGCTTGCTGTCGGAGAAGTAGTTGACGAGCCGGACCACCTCCACAGTTGGCAGCGCCTTGGTGGACATCCGGCATGGGTCCCGGCGGCCACTCATGCTGGCGATCAGATGAGGCCGGGCTTGGAGGGGCAGCACCCGGCGTTCGACGAAGGCGGCCAGCAGATCCGACGCCTTGAGGCCCTCCGACTCCGTCATCCCTTGGAGCCGGGTGAGGGCGGTGGTGATGGCGGCCGACGGCGACTTCGGCCGAAATTTCCAGTTGCTCCGAGGCTCGAGCGGCGGGCTGGCTGCATAAGCCGGCAAGTTGACGTAGTCCCTCGACTCATGGATGTTCCGGACATAGAAATACGATTTCTGCCAGAGTTTGGCCGACTCCAGCAGAGCGATGGCCGGGAAGCGGATCCCGGAGCTGGTGCGCCGCACCACCATGTAGGCCCCGCACTGGGCCGCCTCGCCTTTGACGGCGGTGCCGAGCTTGAGGTAGAAGAGCTCCCCCCATAGCTCGAGAGTGGGCAAGACACCGAGGTACCCCTCGCAGAGGGTGACAAAGGCGGAGAGCAGCACCACCGTATTCGGTGTGAGGTGGTAAGGTTGGAGATCGTAAAAGTCAAGAAAAGAGCGGAAAAAGCCGCTTGCCGGCAGGCCGAAGCCGCGGAGGAAGTGAGTCCTGAAGACGGCGCGCTCATCGTCACTCGGCGCCGGTGAGATCTCCCTTTTGGGGGGAACATGCACCTCTACGTTCGCCGTGTGGGGAAGCCGCCGCGTCAGGCGGAGGAACTTGAGGTGGTCGTCGTGGACGTTCGAACCATCCCAATCGCCTCGCGCCATGCTTTATGGTTGCTTGGTGGCGGTGCGGCGAAGCCACGCGAGGCGAGGCTGCGGCGACGTAGAGAAGTCGAGCAATGGCGAGCGGCGGCGGCATTTTGGCGGCGGAGCGGCGTGGCGACGAAGCAGCAGCAAGGGGGCAGAAGAGGAAGAAGATGGAGAACAGGGAGGGCGCGCGTGCGTTCTGCCGCCCCCTCCTCCCCCTACTTATAGGCCCGCGGCAGCGGAGCCGAAGAGGCAGGACGTGGGGGGCGTGGGGATTAACTGCGCCTGCGCCCCGCACGACCCCGCGTTTCTCGCGCCTTCAACACGCACATTCATTGCGCGTGGGGAGGGCAACCGCCCACCTCGGCCGCAACGGATCCGCGCGCGCGCCGAGGCCCTGTGGTGGTGGGCCCAGGCCTACGGCGACGTCCCGTCACGCGCGTGGGCTGGCAGGCCGGCCTGGCCTGCTAGTTCCGTGTGGCACGCGGGCAACAGGCAGCAGGCACGCCACCCGGCGCACACGACGACTATTTCGAATTCGACGGGCAGCTGGCCTAGCCTTGGCCGGCTCCTTGAAAAACGGCTTCTACCAATCGAATGAAGTAGGAGATACAAGACCTCTCGGAGTAGGAAACTGCTGAGTCACTCAGGCTTGAGCCGCGGCACCTCACCAGCTTTGGGGACTACTGTCGGAGGGATTGACCACGGGTAGCCTCACCAGCACCCCATAGCATTTCAAGACAACAGGGCAAGCCAAGCCCCTTGCGCCTCCCGGACATGTGGCCGGCTCCCTTGGGCCGGCCGGCCCAAAGGGTCGACTCCCAAATGGCGGTGTACCCTCAGCAGGCGGCTTCGTGGGAGGCCGGGTCCTAGCAAACGGCCCCTCCTCCCCTCGGAATCTGCGCCCATTCAATACGATAAGATGGGGCGTGGCTACAGGGCCACCCATACCCCCAATCCCGGCGGGGCGTGGCTACAGGGCGGGCTGACCAAGCTGACACCCCTCTGCCAAGCACGGCACTGTAGCCACGCGGCCCGTGACGCAGCCCTCATCAGCGGGACCATGCACCCACGACGGGTGGTCGGTACGTCCCACAGGCGGCGGGCCCTACCCGCCTGTGAGCAACCGGAAGACGGCGCACCTCAAGAAGGCGGCCTCAGGGACAGACCGGCTTCCAGCAGCAGGCCTCTCCCTCCACTCGGAGTCAACGCGCCGTTACTCCGTTGAGACGGGGTGTGGTTATAGTGAGCGCCCGCCAGGTGACGAACTGTAGCCATGCCTCCACTGACGAAGCCCTCGTCATCAAGGGCGAGGCTACAGCAAAAGGCAATCAGCGTGGCCCGCAGGCAGCGGGCCCCACCTGTCGGCCGAATCCTCGGCGACCGGCGGGACCCATCAAACGGCGGGCCCCAGCCGCCGGCGGAGAACCCGGCACCCATAGACGTTGACATCTGGGTCCTACACCCGGCCCAATTACCATTGTACCTCTGGGGGGTGGGCCTATATAAACCCCCCAGGTTCGCCCATGCAAAGGGTTCAACTTATCTTCCACACCATTATACACACACATAGCCAGAGAAGCACCTAGGCTGGCCTTGCCCTTCTCCTTCCTCTGGCAAACAGCTCAAGGAGCAAGCTTGTAGCTGCGAGATTGATCATAGTCATCATGCGGAGAACCCGCAGAGCAGGACTAGGGGTGTTATCTCCTCGGAGAGCCCCGAACCTGGGTAAGACTCGTGTTCGTTTGAGATCTCGCTCACTCCCACTTCCAGGGCCCGATGACGTACGCTTGTCCCCATCCATGATAAGCCACCCCCTGGCATATGTCGCGAGATTACCCCGACATCCACCCACGAAGGGTCCATGAAGAAGCAACCTTGTCTATCCCACCTTGGCAATCGCCCACGAAGGACTTGCCTCACTCGGGTAGATCTTCATGAAGTAGGCGATCTCCTTGCCCTTACAAACTTCATGGTTCAACTCCACATCTTGACGGTGGCTCCCAAGCGACACCTAACCAATCTATGAGCACCACTCTCCAAAAGGTAATAGATGGTGTGTTGATGATGAACTCCTTGCTCTTGTGCTTCAAATGATAGTCTCCCCAACACTCAACTCTCTCTCTCTCTCTCAGATTTGGCTATGGTGGAAGAGTGATTTGAGTGGAAAGCAACTTGGGTAAGGCTAGGAATCAAGGTTCAAATGGTAGGATTGGAATTTCTTGATCTCAACACATGAGTAGGTGGTTCTCTCACAGAAAATGTATGGTGGAAGTGTAGGCATGTTCTGATGGCTCTCTCACAAATGGAGAAGGGGGTGGAGGGGTATATATAGCCTCCACACAAAATCCAACCGTTACACACATTTGACTCATCTTGGTGAGACCGAATGGTTAAACTCGGTGGCACTGATTAGCTCAAAAATGAGAATGTTAGGAATCTCGGTGGGATCGACTGGAACAACTCGGTGGGACCGATGTGCTAGGGCTTAGGGCAAACATCATCTCGGTGGCGCCGATTGCATCAACTCGGTGAGACCGAGGTGAAGCAACAAGCAACAGAGAATCTGTCAAGCCAACTTGGTGAGACCTATTGCATAACTCGGTGAGAACGAAATAAATGCAACAATTCATAGAGCGTTGGCAAGGCCATCTTAGTGAGATCGAGATCCGTATCGGTGAGACCGAACTGGTAGGGTTTTTGGCAGTGGCTATGTCATATGAACTCGGTGGCTCTGGATAGAAAGAATCGGTGGGGCCGAATTTGAGTTTAGGTTTTGGAAATATTTGGATGGAGAAAGTGGCTGAGGGTTTTGGAGCAATATCAGTAAGCACTTGAGCAAGTAGACCATTAAGCAATACCTCATCCCCTTTTAATAGTATTGGCTTCCTATGGACTCAATGTGATCTTGGATCACTAAAATAAGATGAAGAGTCTTGAGCTTTTGCCAATATTTGTCCTTAGCATTTTGAGGGGTCCACATCTCTAGTCCATGCCATGCCAATCATTGAACTTCCTGAAATATTTATCTTGAGAAGATATTAGTTCAATGAGCTATATGTTGTTATGAATTACCAAAACCACCCGGGGATTACTTGCACTTTCACACATGCTAATCAACTCAAAGCCCTCAAAGAATGCGCTTACCGACATTGTACGTTAATAATAGATAGTACCAACTTAAAGTACTACTAGTAATTTGCTCTAAAACTAGTACGTATGTAGTACTAGTAGATGCTCATAATTAATTATACAAACTTACGGGCGACACATGCACTAACTACTTCTCACACGATGGCATCGGGGCATGCTGGCACTACAAAAAAAATCGCTTCCGTGATGATACGTGTTTGTCACAGTAGGTCACGTTTTCTGTCATGCATGTACATCCATGACGATTTTATGAGAGAACGAAGATAGTCATACCAGTGTTGTCGTAGAAGTGGTCCATGACAATACCAAAATTATCATCATGGAAGTGTCCACTTCCATGACGATAAATGGCGCGTCATGGAAGTGTTTTCGTCAAGGGTAACCGACATGTGGCATCCACCGTAACGGGTCGCCGTTAAGCTATCGGGTTCCGGTTTGGATCCGATAATCCGTTAACAGCCCGGACCAATGGGGATTTTCCACATATAAAATTCTGAATGGCCAGAGGAACCACGTGTCGGCTCAACGTTGGGACAGATGTCATCCACTGATTGGACGGGAGGCGCCTATGATACGTCAACACGTGGCAAGGCCAAATAGTGGCCCATTCAGGTGAAAAGGCCGGCCCATTTGACTTGGTCAATACGTAGCGGGCCAGCCCACAGAAAGCCTGTTAATGGCCTATTCGCATATAGCCCATTTACAGCCCGCTAATTCACGACCGTTATGGCCTATCCGAATTAGGCCTAGTAGCGTCATCTGGGCCATCCAATATGATTCCAGCCGGTTGTAACTTCCGGCCCATGACATCTTTTGGCCCATATGAGGCCCTCTGTAACCCTGGGCCCATTTACGGCCCGTGGTGAAACTGGTCCATAAAGAACAGTATGTCACTTTATACCCATTAACGGCCCGTTATTCCATTGGGCCGTTTCCAGCACGTGTTATCTTTCAGCCTTCTAAGGGCCCATTTATTCTCAGGCTCATTTCTAGCATTCGAATACTTACGCTCCGTTACTGGCATGTTCCACTTGTGGGCCAAATTCAGCCCGTGGCTATAGTCGGCCCGTTTGTGGCCCGTTAATCCGTTGGGCCGTTCTCATAGCGTCATCAAATATGTCCCACAAACGACCCGTTATGCCTGTCGATAGAATGAAGCCCGCTAAACATATCGGCCTCTTAACGGCCTGTTATGGTCAGCCCATAAACAGATGATTCCCATTTTAGCCCGTTTATGGCCCATATTGCGGTCCATTATTGGTCCATGAATAGTACGACCCATGTTTTGCCAATCGATTATATGGCTCGTAGAAGGCCCATTGATTCTACGGCCCGTAGAAGGCCCATGGATCCTTCGGCCTGTAGGTGGCCCATGGTCACTACAGCAGGTAGCAGGACCATGGTTACAATGGTCCGTATGTTGCCCATGGTTATTGTGGCCACTAGAAAAACACGAAAAAAGAACTGCAGTGACAACAAGCAAACAACTAAACAAGACAATAAGGAAATAAATAAGTAAGCAACTAACGCTAGGCTATTACGACTATTATACATATTACATCCACTGGGCATGAAAGTTCGCCACCAGTGCAAATATAGGGAACAAAGCAGCATATAAGATACACTGGCCGTCTAAATTGGCCACCAGTGCAAATAAACATGGCAGCAAAACAAGTCCATAACTGAAACAACTTCAGAAGAGCTCTAGAAATGTTATCCTGGGTATCCACCATGTTGGCAATAAGCATAGCAAGCTTTTTAGCTTTCTCCTGTTTGGCGCTAAAATCCTCCAACGCTTGTTGTTGCACCAGAAAGTATGCATCTGAATTCTCTAGGGACTTCTACAGTCCTTCGGCTTCTTGTCGTAGCACAGCTGATCGATGTCTTCAGCTTGTAGTTGGGACTCAAGAAACCGAACTGATTCAGACAGTGAGTTCAAAGAGCTTGTGCCAGCGGTAGTGGCCAGTAACTCGAACACTACATCAAGACAGGACTTTGGGGTTGTCTCACTGTCTTCAAGATAGTTTTCCTTGGTTGTTTTATCAGCTTTGTTGGAGACCAACAAGGATGTCTCACTATCCTGAACCTTATCTGCATTACTTCCTTTACCATTGCTTAATAAGGTACTCTTCCCCTATATTCTGTCAGCATTCTAAAAGAAGAAACAAGCAGACACATAACATGTTTAGCATGTAGTATATGAAACTCATTTCGGTGAACCAGTTCAGTAGTATGGTGGATAGGATTAAACTACCAAGTCTTCTATTGCCAAGTAGTACATAATAAAAGCATCAAACAAACATATATCTATGTCCTATGGTCACTACATTGTCTTGCCAAATCTAAATAGACACACGGTTCAAATCATATCAGTTCAAGACAAAGCAGCATTGAAAGAATACAAGTGTGGGAAACTACACGGCACAACAAGATTTCAGATGGGTACCACGGGTATACATGTACAATAACACTATTGGCTCTGTTGTGATGCTAGTAATGTGCATGATATGAGAAGTGAACTGTGTACACAATTGAAATTGAAATCAACATAGCAATTTAGAAGAGCAAACCTGTTAAAGAAACATGTTTAAAGATAGCTATTGTGCCATTGGAGTTTCGATTGGATCCTTCAATTTAAAAATAAGTTTGTATGAGTAAATACAGTGATACAAGAGCAAAGAAGTATGCACCATAGCAATGTAATCTTAAATGAGAACAGTTGTTCTTCAGGTTTAAGCACTTGTGCTACACGAACAGAGTACAGTAAGACGCAGGCATATAGTACTTCAAAATAAAAATGAACACATGACCTTACCACATTCTTGGTTTGGGACCAGTACAGAACAAGGCGTTCCCAGTCATCGTCCCGTAAATGTGTCTCAGGAGAAAGTAAGGGAATCTGATGAGTTTCTTTGCCAGTGAAGTACGTTTTCTTCAGGTAATTCTAATACTGCCACCACGCATTCTTGAAGATAACAGAGGTATTAGCACAGGTTACCTCATCCTGAGTTTCCAAATTGGTCCTTCTCTATAGAGAAAAATGGGAACATTTGCTGTATTATAACCAGCATGGAGGTAGAATGTATGGGACAAAGCAAAGTAATTGCCATGAATAACATTACTTACACATAACTCCTGGACGAACACCTACAACTGGCTTTTTCCTTCATCTTCAATATAATATTTCCATGATGGGAAGATGCGCACATAGGATTTAGCAACATCAAATGCGATAGATGCTAAACTACGAATGGCTGGTTGTGCTTCGTCCATAGGAATAGGTGTACTAACTGGTGGAGTTGGGGTTTGCCGTGGTAGTACTGGCGCTTTGGGCACTAGAGCTGCCTTACTAACTGCTCTGGTTTGGGAGCTCTGTGGTGGAGATGGTGCTGTGTCAACTGGAATTGGGTTACTATCTGCTGGGATTGGGGTTAGATTGGGTGAAGCTGGTTCTCTGTCCATCGGAGTAGGGGTACAATCTGCGAGAGTCTAGGTTGTGTTTGGTAGGGCTGGTTCTTATGCATGTACAACCGGGGTGCTATCTCCACCAAGAGGTAGCACTGTTTTATTTGAAGACCATGTTTTTACTCCGCTAGATACTGCCATCACCCCCTCCAATTCAAATGACTGATAAATAAGAAAAGTAGTTGAATGTACAGACCTTGTATGAGAGACAGATGCAATAGATAGTGTGGAAAAAAGAAGGCATGAAATAGTTCACATATATATTGCTTAACTAAAAAGGATAGCATGACATAATTTCACATATATGATGTCTAGCTAAACTGGATAGCATAGCATGACATAATTCAAAGATATGATGACTAACTAAACAGGATGGCATGAGATAATTATATGATGTCTTTAGTAAACAGGTTCGCATGACATAATTCACATACATGTTATCTAAGTAATCATGATCGCATGATATAATTCACATATGTGATATATATACCAAGAAGAGGGCATTCGCATCTATGATGTCCGAACTAAGAACATGGTGTTGAATATTGTGTATATGATGTCTAAACTATGCAATGCAAGACACCGTATGCATGATATGAGCAGTATAACTGTCCCAAGTTAGAGCATACACCTCGGTGGGGGAATAGGACTGGTCATCTGTCTCTGAATCCATCTCTTAGGAGCTATCGGGCCCCAGCAAGAGATCTGCTTCAACAGGTAGCACTGTCTGCCCTGAAGACCTTGTTTTCACTCCAGATTTTTCCATCACCCACTCAAATAGCTGATTCACAGGAATAGTAATTGAATGTACAAACATTGTCGACAAATGGAAATGTAATGAAGAAAAGGATTGGCAAGATATAATTCAAATATATGATGCCTGGTTAAACAAGATGGCATTGCATATTTCACATATATTATGGCTGGCTAAAAGAGATGAGATTGCATATTTCACATATATGATATAGAAACTAAACAGGTGGCATTACAGAACATGTCTAAACTAAGCAGATGACTTATATGATGTCGAAAGTAGGCACTGCAAGGCAACATATGCATGATATGACCAACATCATCATGCCAAGTAAGAGCAAACACCTCGGGGGGTAAATAGGAGTGGTCAGCTCCGTCTGAATCCGCCTCAGAACAGATATCTTCCTCTGGATTACAATCTGGAGAATTTGCCATTGCATCCACCATGGAGCTATGTTTGCATGACATTGTATTGCCGCGCAAAACTCTTCTCTTTTTCTCTACATGTTCAGCATGACTGTGTACAATATCTGACATGCATACGAAAAAAATATAGTGAGATTATGTAAGGAGAACATGCAGAAATTTAGAGTGATGGTAACAACCAGTGGATAGATCCAAAAATAATGATAGCAGGCTGATGATTGCTTTACTATTTGTTTCCCACCCAAGATGAACAACATAGACATACCCTAGGTGAACCAGATAATAGACATAAATGCTATTCATTGCTGCCTCGATATGTGCCGCACAAGCATTTTAAAACTCAAGTTTGGACATTAATTTGGACCCGACTTGGAGTCTAAGAGGTGAACAGGACGATAAAGTAGCAGGTAATATTAAGCAATGCATAACATCAGCAGAAACAAAAGAGTGCGACCTCTCTTGTGGACTTGTGTACTCCTCAGGTTCATCTGCTGAGTCGATGATGGTGATGCAGTTGCGGTGGGTGCCGGCGGCAGGGAAGGAGATCTGAGGCGGCGAAAGAGGGTCAGGAGTCGTGATATTTGGTATGGTGGATGCTTCTGTCGATGGAGCAGCTCAGGTGAGGTGGACGACGTCGTGGCAGGAGCAAGACAAACCACACAAAGTTTTCTTCGACACCTATCTCTAACTGAAGTCATTCTGTAAGGGCTCCTTTGGCTTGCAGGATTCTAAAAACGCAGGGATAGGAAAAACAACGGAGTAGGATAGGAATGCACATGGGAAATAGAGACAAAAATTATTCTTCAACCTTAGGCACAAAAAATTTCATCTTGAGATTTTCTACATCATGAGAAATTCTATCAACGCTTCTAGACAAATCATCAATCTTACTCAATTTTTCTTCCATCGTAGTATTAAAATTCTTTTGAGCATTGATAAATTCTTTAATATTATTCTCAAAATTGGAGGTGTTCCTATTATTATTATAAGAAGGATTACCATAGGAATTACCATAATTATTAGAGGAATTACTAGGAAAAGGCCTAGGATTAAAATTACCTCTATAAGCATTGTTATTGAAATTGTTTCGAGAGATAAAATTCACATCTACGGCATCACTATTTTGCTCAATCAAAGTAGACAAAGGCACATCATTAAAATCAATATGAGCACTTTTATTAGCAACCAATTTCATAAGAGCATCAAATTTTTCAGTCAAAGAAGAAATTTCTTCTACCGAATTAACCTTTTTACTAGTAGGAGCTCTTTCGGTATGCCATTGTGAATAATTTGCCATAATATTGTCTAGCAATTTAGTAGCTTCACCAAAAGTAATTTTCGTAAAAGTACCACCCGCGGTGGAATCTAAAAGATTTCTAGAAACAAAATTAAATCCCGCATAAAAATTTTGTATGATCATCCAAAGATTTAAACCATGAGTAGGACAATTTCTTAGCATTAATTTATTTCTTTCCCAAGATTGCGCAACATGTTCATGCTCAAGTTGCTTAAAATTCATGATTTGCGTCCTAAGGGAAATAATTTTCACGGGCGGAAAATACGTAGTAATAAAAGCATCTTTGCACTTATCCCAAGAATTGTACTATTGCGAGGCAAAGAAGAAAACCAAATTTTTGCACGATCTCGTAAAGAAAACGGGAATAATTTCAACTTCACAATATCATTGTCCACATCTTTTTTCTTTTGCATATCACATAATTCCACGAATGTGTTAAGATGGGACGCGACATCCTCACTAGGAGAACCAGAAAATTGATCTTTCATAACAAGATTCAACAAAGCGGCATTAATATCACAAGACTCCGCACTAGTGGCGGGAGGAGCAATCGAAGTGCTAATAAAATCATTGTTGTTGGTATTGGAGAAATCACACAACTTGGTGTTCTCTTGAGTCATCGTGACTACGCAACAAGATTGCGCTCAAAAACAGATCTGACGAGAAAATGGCGAACGAAAAAGAGGGCGAATAAAATGGCAAATTTTTGTGAATTGGGGGAGAGGAAAACGAGAGGCAAATGGAAAATAATGTAAATTGCAAGGATATGAGATTTGTGATTAGGAACCTGGTAGATGTTGATGATGTCTCCCCGGCAACGGCGCCAGAAATTCCTTTTGATGTTGGCTTGAACTACGTCGGTATTTCCCCAAAGAGGAAGGGATGATGCAACACAGCAACGGTAGGTATTTCCCTTAGTGATGAGACCAAGGTTATTGAACCAGTAGGAGAACCAAGCAACACTACATAAACAGCACCTGCACACAAAGAACAAATACTTGCAACCTGACGTGTTAAAGGGGTTGTCAATCCCTTTCGGGTAACGGCGCCAGAAATTGGCAAACGGACGTGAGATAAATTATGGTAGATTGATAGATGCAAATAAAAGCAAATAAAATTCAGTGAGGTACTTTTGGGTTTTTTGGAAATATAGATCTGAAAATAAAAGTGGCAAATAAATAAAAAGGCAAATAGCAAAATAGATCTGAAAATATATGATGAGAAAATAGACCCAGGGGCCGTAGATTTCACTAGTGGCTTCTCTCGAGAAAAATAGTATATGGTGGGTAAAGAAATTACTGTTGGGCAATTGATAGAACTTTAAATAATTATGATGATATCCAGGCAATGATCATTATATAGGCATCACGTCCAAGATTAGTAGGCCAACTCCTGCCTGCATCTACTACTATTACTCCACACATCAACCGCTATCCAGTATGCATCTAGTGTGTTAAGTTCATGGAGAAACGGAGTAATGCAATAAGAATGATGACATGATGTAGACAAGATCTATTTATGTAGAAATAGACCCCATCTTGTTATCCTTAATAGCAACGATACATACATGGCGGTTCCCCTTCTGTCACTGGGATCAAGCACCATAAGATCGAACCCATCACAAAGCACCTCTTCCCATGGCAAGAAAAATTTATCTAGTTGGCCTAACTAAACCAAAGATTCGAAGAAGAAATACGAGGCTATAAGCAATCATGTATATAAGAGATCAAAAGACTCAAATAACTTTCATGAATAAAAACATAGATCTAATCATAAACTCAAAGTTCATCGGATCCCAACAAACACACCGCAAAAAAGAGTTACATCAAATAGATCTCCAAGAGACCATTGTATTGAGAATCAAAAGAGAGAGAGGAAGCCATGTAGCTACTGCCTACGGATCCGTAGGTCTACAATGAACTACTCACGCATCATCGGAGAGGCACCAATGAGGATGATGAACCCCTCCGTGATGGTGTCTAGATTAGATCTGTGGTTTCTGGAACTTGCGGCGGCTGGAATTGATTTTCGTCGACTCCCCTAGGATTTCTGGAATATTGGGGTATTTATAGAGCAAAGAGGAGGTGCGGGAGGTGGCCGAGGTGGGCACAACCCACCTGGGCGCGCCTGGGCCCCCAGACACGCCCTGGTGGGTTGTGCTCCCCTTGGAGCCCCCCTCAGGTACTTTCTTGGCCCAACTTGTGTCTTCTGGTCCAGAAAAAATCACCAAAAAGTTTCGCTGCGTTTGGACTCCGTTTGGTATTGATTTCCTGTGAAGTAAAAAACAAGCAAAAAACAGCAACCGGCACTGGGCACTATGTCAATAGGTTAGTCCCAAAAAATGATATAAAGTTGCTATAAAATGATTGTAAAACATCCAAGAATGATAATATAACAGCATGGAACAATAAAAAATTATAGATATGTTGGAGACGTATCAGACACATGTATGTTTTTTCTAGACATTTTGGTGCACTGGAGCATGTATTTGTAGTTCGGATTTGAATTATGGACATTAAATGCCTAGAGAACTCAATTAATGAATAAAAAAGGTCAAATGAACCCTGAATAATTTCAAAGTTCAGCGCGAATCTCCCGTTGTTCCATGTTGCGTGTAGAAGAAAATACAAGGCTAGAAGAGGGAGCGATTATCGTTTCGCCCACAAGGGGACACGTTTCCCTATCGAAACCACGAGGGTTCTTGCGACAGGCTCCAGTTTGTAAGAGGTTTGTAATAAAGCTTGGCCCAAATTGGACAATGTTTTTACCACGACATATATGTGCCATGACGTGACACCATGCCAACTTTCATGACTTTCTGGTGAGTTTTGGATTTGTGGGGATTTAAAAACCGAGATTCCAAATGTTTGAGGACGAGCCAGGACGCCGGTATGGTTGAAATTCATTCCCATTCCTGGCATGCGACCAAAACATGCACCCAACGACACATGTATAATTTTTCTAGCCATTTTGGTGAACTGGAGCATGTATTTGTAGTTCAGATTTGAATTATGGACATTAAATGCCTAGGAAACTCAATTAGTGTATAAAAAGGCCAAACGAACCCTGAATAAGTTTAAATTTCAGCACGGATATCCTATCGTTCCCTGTTGCCCGTAGAAGAAAATACAAGGAGAAAAGAGGCAGTGATTATCGTTTCACCCACAAGGGGACACGTTTCCCTATCAAAACCACGAGGATTCTTTGAGAGAAGCTCCGGTTTGTAATAGGTTTGTAATAAAGCTTGGCCCAAATTGGACAATGTTTTTACCACGACATATATGTGCCATGACGTGACACCAAGCTAACTTTCATGACTTTCTGGTGAGTTTTGGATTTATGGGGATTTAAAAACCGAGATTCCAAATGTTTGAGGACAAGCCAGGACGCCGGTACGGTTGTAATTCATTCCCATTCCTGGCATGGGACCTAAACATGCACCCAAGGACACATGTATAATTTTTCTAGCCATTTTGGTGAAATGGAGCATGTATTTGTAGTTCATATTTGAATTATGGGCATTAAATGCCTAGGAAACTCAATTAGTGTATAAAAAGGCAAAATGAACCCTGAATAAGTTTAAATTTCAGCACGGATATCCTGTCGTTCCATGTTGCCCGTAGAAGAAAATACAAGGTGAAAAGAGGCAGTGATTATCGTTTCGCCCACAAGGGGGACTTGTTTCCCTATCGGAACCACGAGGCTTCTTTGAGAGAAGCTCCGGTTTCTAAGAGGCTTGTAATAAAACTTGCGCCAAAATGGACAAAAAAAATTTCCTCGACATATATGTGCCATGTCGTGACACCATGCCAAGTTTCACGATTTTTGGGTGAGTTTTGGATTTACGGGGATTTAAAAACCAAGATTCTTCTCATGAAATGTTATCAAATAGCACATGGTTCACTCACGAAAGCCATGTGCCTACCAAACCATGGCCGATGCCCCACTGCTGCGCGCACAATCTGGGTCATGCGTTCTGATTGGCCAGAACCCAAACCCCATGGATCGTACGTCTGCACCGTTGGATGCTCGCAGATCGAACAGCAATCTTCATCCCTTTCGACAGCACATGCAATATATGGGTAAGCACTGTGCGCATGCATCGTGCTAGCTCACGCTTCCTTCTCTACTAAGTTTTCTATATTAATGTTATTATATATCCAAACACGCTACCATTTCCCACCACTCCTCTCATCGGTTTCCCGCCTCTTCTCCCATCGTTTTCTCGCTGCCAGTGTCAGTGTTCATTGAAGGCTAGGCGGCGACACACGGGCCATGTAAATATCGCACATAGTTTCTAAAAGCACAAATGTGTGTGATAGGAGGGAGTAGGTCCCATAGGGTGTCCAGCGTGAAACGCCTTAAAGGCAAGGAGGCAATTCCTATCAGTAAGGGGCAGCTTCCCATCCGCTAGCCTAGTCAAATAGAATGCAGAAGTTAAGCATGCTCGGGCTGGAGTAGTCTAAGGATGGGTGACCCGGTGGGAAGTTGCATATCTCAAGCTTCATTTAAACACTATGACACGTTCATTATAGAGATAAATGTTTCCATAGTGACCTGTCATGGCGATTATATAAACCTTGGGATCCTTGTTTTCCTAATTTGTAGACTATGTTTTTATTGGTTATTTTTTGTTCTCAAAAATCAAAGAATGATCGACATCTGCAGGCCCACACAAATTATCGCTTTGACTCAACGCACGAGAAGGGTTTACTCTTTGCTCCTTGTGCTATGTTAGAGCAAATCAAGTTTCAGCACATGCGTTGGACGGCACCCGGCCCCTACCCCCCCCCCCTGTCCCATCTGCCTCGAAATTGCGTTCCCGACATCGTACTTCTTTAACTTGGCCGTGGGGGGTACGATGTTCAGTTTGTAATGTTACTGATGTAGTTGGTGCCCCATCGAACTTGTACTTTTGGGATTTGAACAAATCACACACCAGACCCATACATTTTTTTCAGGTCGCATGCAGGGTATAGGGTGCTGGGTGTTCTGATCGAGCATGTCTCCCTTGTGCGGTTTATAGACGCCACACATATCTGTGGGCTCCCCGAGGTATATATATTATCCTTGACCGATAACGAGGGGGGCCCACACAATCTATCTCTTTGACCCAACAACGAGAAGGGTTTGACCATGATGGTTTCCTATTGCTATGTGTGCCATGTTAGACCAAATAAAGTTTGAGCGCATGCGTTGGACGATCCCCCCCCCCCCCCCCCCCCCCCCTCCCCGCCCCCCCGCCGCCTCGAAGTTGGGAAACCGACATCGTACATATTGAACCAGGCTTGGGGTCAGGTACGGTGTTCGGTTTGTAATATAATTGGTGGCCCATCGAAGTTGTGCATTCGCAATTTAAACACATCACACACCACCGTACCCATACATATTTTCGGGCCGCATGCAGTGTATACGGGGTCTTCTGATTGACCACGTCTCCCATATGCGGTTTTTTGTGATGACACGCATATCTGTGGGCTCCCCGAGTGTATATATATCATCCCTTTAACCGATAATGAGGGGTATGTGTTGGCCATGAATGGATTCCTCCTAGTTAGTGTTAGGGCCGGTCACCGTCACATGTCGTTCAACCAAAGCTCGAGCTCATGCGTTGTCAGGATTCCCTCCCACATGCTCGGATTGCTGGGTTCGACCTACACCGTACCCTGTGTATCTCGTCCTTAACTACCTGGCCTTCATGGTTGTTGTCTGTATCGAGAGGTAGGCACCACATCTAAATTGTACATTATTCTATATTGAAAACACACATTACCCCTTCCAACGTACATCATTTTGGGCCGCATGCAAGAGGTGCTGGTTTTGTGGTCCCTCTCGTGCGATTTTTTATGATGGTTCAATCTATTGGCCCAAGCGGTTTATTGACAACAACAGTTGTCGTTTGACCAAATGATAGATTCACAGGTCCGTCTTATTGTAGGTCATGGCGACATGCATGTATGACCAAAGTATCATTACGTGCATCCGCCCCGCTGACACGAAGTGGGAGATGGGTCAAGCACCCTAGCTAGCTACGACATTATGTCATTATAGATATATCCAAGGGTGCTTTCGAGTTTGCGAGGCAGGTGCCACCAAAGTTGTGCATTGTGTATTTAAAGTTTTAAACATCACACCCTATATTCCTACATATATTTGGCCACTTCTAGGTGGTTCTTGACTTCTGGCCCCTCTCATCGATCTTCGACGATGGGCCCAACCGTGGGTCCGCGTGGTCAAAGTTGTGCATTGGAATTTTGAACATCACAGACCACCCTTTTCACTCATATATATTTGGGCCACATGCTGGTGTGGCTGTCTTCTGACCCTCTCTAATGTTTTTTTTGCTGCAAAGACTCTGATGACACTCAACGAACACGGGTATAATGTCTTAACCGTGTGCGATGCAAGTGCGCTGTGAATCACCACGACTGTGCAAGCGCGAGCAAAGGTGGAGGTACTGGCTCAACCATGTGCGACGCAAGTGCGCTGTAAAATCACCTCGACTGCGCAAGCGCGAGCAAAGGTGGAGGTACTGGCTTAACCGTGTGTGATGCAAGTGTGCTGTCAAATCACCACCTGCGTAAGCTAAAGGCGGGTAGTTTATTTAGATTGAATTCCATGTCTACATCTGAAAATTAGGGCGAACCGTGTGTGGTAGACCAGCTAGCTAGAAATCTAAAAGCAAATGACCTGCCTTGAGCGTTGCAAAAATCTGCGGTTCCGCCACTTTTCCTTATTATCATACACGCATATTCTTATTGGACTGTGCGCGATCTTGGGTACTCCCGCCCCACATATATTCCTTTACCCAAATTTTAGTAGCCGCCATACTTCAATCGTCGCCCACACTCCTCCAGCACCGACCTTATAGTAAAATTGCAGTAGCCGAGGCATTTGAACCGTCGCCCTCCCTCGTCCACCACCATCTCCACCCACCATTACTAAAATTTTCAGTAGCCGCGGCTTATCCTCAAACACCACCCCCCCCTCCACAGTCCCCCCACCAGGCCCCCTCCCCCCTCGAACCCTAGCTCGCCGCCGCCGCCAACCCCTGCCGGTCTGCCCGTTCCTCCTAGCTTAGATAATAAAGTTCAGGTTACCCAGCGATTCCCATACCGTCACCCCACTCCCCTGAGTTTTTAGATGAGGCATGCGGTGTCCCTCCCCGCTAGATCCACATCCCCTAGTCCAGAATGTCACAGCCTAAGCTTGACCACGTATCCCGGGGAGCCCAACGAGCCTTCGGCCAAGAAGAGCTTTATCATGGCCTCTCTGGCGAACGTTGGCGAGGTGGCCGCCGTTTGCCCCGACCTGTCAATCCCGGAGCAACACGTTGTCACGGAAGCCGGCGAAGACGTTGACTACGTTGCCATGCTGAAGGCTTCATGTCAGCGGGCTAGCGTATTATTGTATCTCGGGAAAGCTGGCTACGACATCAAGCTCGTCGACAGCGACGGCTTCACATGTGCCATGTCACAGGTTAAGTGGTCCATCCCCAACCCCTTTGGTTCAACCGCCGTCAATATCTTCGATGACCCCGCCGATGATCTCCTCCGCCACGCGGTCAAGGATTTGCGATCCTTGTATTCCATCGATCCCATTTTGTCATTTCTGAAGGACACGTTCTACGGTGGCGGCTTGGGATCCTCAATTGCCAAGTCAGATCTCATCGACCACGACCATGAGGAGGGCACCCACAAAGGTTCTTCCAAGGTGAAACAGCCCATCTGTGACATCAGAGAGCGCACCATGGGTCTGTGCTCTTCCAACTGGAAGGAGCCTGTCCATGACATGTGAGGCAACATCCTATCAGCAAATCTTACCTTCTCTAGCTTGCCAACCCGTACCCTTTGTTGTAGTAGCATTTGCTGTGCGGTGTTTTAACTGTGCCATGTTTAATTATTTCATTTATGCAAAAATGTATTGTTTAATAGGGCTATGTGGTGTTTAAGTATGAATTGTCCACTTCAGTTTCATGAATGGCTATATTTGGTTGTTTATAGTGAGTAGATGCCTTGTTTATCTGTATTTGGTTGTTAGATTGGTTGCAGTGAGCATTTTTTCAGTTATCAAGCAGATGCCTTGTTTATATGTATTTGGTTCTTAGGTTGGTTGCAGTGAGCATTTGTCCAGTTATCAAGCAGATGCCTTGTTTATCTGTATTTGGTTGTTAGGTTGGTTGCAGTGAGCATTTTCCCAATTTTCAAGCAGATGCCTTGTTTATCCGTATTTGCTTGTTAGGTTGGTTGCAGTGAGCATTTGTCCAATTTTCAAGCATATGCCCTGTTTATCTGTATTTGCTTGTTAGGTTGGTTGAAGTTTGACTCTGTCCAGTTTTCAATGGCTATATTTGGTTTTTATACTGATCATTTATGCCTTGTTTATTTCAGTCATTCACAATGTGATGTTCATTATGTGCAAGTCGGAACTGTGCCGCTCGACTGCATCAATACCAGTTTGAATGGCTATATTTGGTTCCAGTTATGCCTGGTGTAGTTAAGACATGCCCTTTATTTCAGGTTTACACATTTATCCAGTGTGATGTTTAAGCATTACCTACGTTCTATTCATTTTCAACAATACCAGTTTGAATTGCAATATTTGATGGCTGTTAAGCCTGTTGTCGGTAACATTGCCTTCCATTTTATATCTGCTTTAATAGCATGCTGAAACCAACACATTCAAGCTATCATTTGGAGATGATGTTGTTTACCGTTGCTATATTTGTTTGATGTTAAGGTTGCTGTACTTATCATGCCTTTCCACTACTTATGCAGGATAACAATGGGAGTGGCCACCATTTTCCGCCGAGGTTAGTTTCATCCCTCGGCGTGTACTCCCCTCGTCGTTCCATAATGTAGTGCATATAAATCCAGGCCTGGACACTTGTTAGCTTCTAATATTGACTTGTTGCTTGTAGGTACATATGCCCTTGGCAAGGATCCACGCATCGACCATTTTTGCGTATGGGGCAATGAGATATTCATGAACAAGCATCAAGTGAGGAAACTGATAAGGATTATTAGCAAAAAGATACGAATGGTGGCAAGCAAATTTTTTGTTTATGTTCTATCCAACACAACAGTGAGCTGTAGGATGGTAACTACAAACTCAGCAGCCTTCTTTTTTTACCGCCCATAATGAGTTGTTAGACAACAATGTCCGAATCTTTTTCATTCGCAGTAGTTCCCGAAGCAGTTCACTCAAGATTACCTCGCAAAGTACATGATTGGTGGACACGCAGTGAAGGTTAAAGTATTTCATCCAGACTACAATGAGCATCGAGAAGTCCTAATGAAGACAGTGAAGGATGGACGGGCAACCATCACAAGGGGTTGGCCTAGAGTCGTGCGCGCATTACGCATGGAGGAGGGCACAATATGGGCATTCCGCTTCACCTTCTCCAGCAACCAGAATGTCTTTCCCCTCTCTCTTTACAGTCTTTAGTACAACTGTGGTTCATCATTCTTTACTTGGTGCTTCTGTAGTTCTTCAGTATATGTACCTGTGCATCGAATTATGCATTCGTGGTTGAACCTATGTTTGTAATAAACATGGTTGGATATGAAATAAGTGATTGCCTACTTTCAAATTCAAAACATGTGATTTTAAATTAGGGATTAATTAGGGATTACATTGCACACGGTTTACGAAAGCGAAACGCCTGCGATAGACATGGAGATCAGACACATTTCTAGGATCCACTACGTGTGCGATCAATCTCTACTGCACAGACGATCAGCCAAGAAAAAATGTGTGCGATTAACAACAGCATCGCACACAGTTCTTTCTTATTAAATGTTTGTGATAGTCACCTTATCACACACGCTTCGCAATTATGGACTGTTTGTGATGTTGTGTGCATCGCAAACGTTTGGTCATAGAAGAACGCGTGCGATAGGTCGATCATCCGATGCGGGTACGATGGATGAATCGTGTGGGATGTATTCAAGCTTCGCATATAGTTTTATAGTGACAACTGTGTGCACTCTTACATCGAATCGCATACAGTCGAGGAAAAGTAAATGTGTGTGATTGTCTGCTTCTATAATCGTGAACCGTTAGTGATGGGTCACGCATCGTAAACGTAACACCACAGAATACCGACTGCGATGGCAATCCGAGCACAAACGAGTTGCAAGGATGGAGCATTTTGGATATTCCAGATATCATAAACAGTTTAGTAGGGACAACTGTATGCATCAAGGCTCCCTATCCCCAACGGTTTATGGGTCGTGTGGGAAGGACACCCCTATCACAGTCACTCACTTGGCGACAGTTCGAAACGCCGTCACGGAAAGGGGTTAAAAACCTTTTGTATAGCACCTCGCTATACCAGTGGTTGGTAGTTGATTTGGCCACATCCCAGCTGCCGGCGGAAAGGGAGGATGTTAATCATTTCTCTATTCGACGGCGTCGAGGCAACACGTCCCAATCTGCGGTACTCGTCGTTCTCTCTGACCAAGATCCGGCGTGGTAGGGCCTTCGCCACTTGCTCGTTGCCGCAGTATGGGCAGATCCCGGCCGCCGCCACCCTCGTAGTTGCATCCCGACGACCCTCAGGTACAGCTTCCTCCGGCCTTGCTCCACTGCCCATCTTCCCATGTTGCTGCATGTGGAAAATCCTGCATGTGGATCTTCATTAGTTCTTTGCTTAAAATGTATCTCGGCCAGCGTACTTTCCATCTTGTAAATCTCGTCCTCACACCGTTTTTGATAAACCACCATGCTGCTATCTTTCCCTTATGACATGGAATATGCTTCTTTTTTGTCGGCGTATGTGTCTTCAACTGTTATTGGGCAGTAATTGTTTCCTTTCTACCTCTTTTTGCAAACAGGGCTATCCATTTCACCTTGTTGCTATTGCGACCTTTTGGTGAACTGCACAAATCACTTTTTTCTTAAGCGTGCTTTGTACAGTTCTGCCAAAATGTCACACGGGCAACGTTTTTACATTTCTGTGGGATTGTAGAAAGGGAGATTGGTTTTGCTATCCTCCTCATCCAACTCCAAGCTCAATCTTCTCCAACAAGTAGTTAGTCTTAAAAAGAGATAGCAGAGGTGATCGTCTTCTATTTGTGTGTGTTATGTTTCATCATCTAGTTCCACTATTATTTTAATCACACTTACTGCATATCTTTGCAGACAGGGATGATCAGCTCAATTTTAGTGGAACTGCACAAAATGATCAGATTGTGATGTGCTCCATACACCTCTTTCTTGGCTACAGAGTTGCGTGAAACTAGCTACCAACCAATGAACATCGTGGCCAGGAAATCACTACAAAAAAAGACACATCTGTGACATTTTGGCCCGAATGAAAAGTTTTTATGCCATGCTTATGACACTTCTATGACGATAATTGTGACAAAACCATGTATCATCATAGATGTGTTGGGCTCCTACTTCTATGACACAAAATCATGACAGAAAATGGGCTTTTCATCCTGGGCGGGCTGGGGACGCACCTGCATGACATTCTTTGGGCCGTCCATGACAGAAAAAATCATGGTAGATGCGAGGGCGAGGAAAATTTCAGGGAGTTCCTGGTTACGGTGGGTGGTCAGGGCCGAGCGACGCACTATGGTTTGCGCATTTCTCTCTCGTACACTCGTGTATGTGTGGTGTTGGGCTCTAACTGAACCCGAGTAATCGCACTAGCTAGCTATGTTACGGAACCCGAGCGATCGATCAATCCCTTGGCTGTTAACTGAACCCGAGCGATTCATTCGCTGCTGACTAAACCCGAGCAATTCCTTCGCTGTTGCTGCTAACTGAACCCGAGTGATCGATCACTTCTGCTGCAGCTTTGCTACCGTGCACGTGGTAAGTAGAACAAGTCGAGACGTGGTGAGTCGAGCCGGTTGGCTGGCTGGCTGTGGATGAACAGTTCCCGGTGGGGGTTGGATGAACAGAACCCCGTGGTAGTAGGCCGTTGCCGCTGGATGAACAGGACCCCGAGGAGGCCGCCACACCCGAGCCAGTTGGGGGTGGATGAACAGGACCCCCGTGGAGGGCTGGTTGAACAGTAGCCAGTGGAGGCTGGAGGATGACGGTGATGAACAGTACCCCGTGGAGGCTGGAGCGAGAGGCGGTTGACGGTGGATGAACACTAGCCCATGGAGTCCCGTTTTGCGGTACGCCACACCCCTCCTGATGAACAGGACCCCGTTTCGACGATAGGCACTCCAACAGAAGTCCGTTTCCTCTGTTTTGCGGTACGCCAGACCCCTCCCGATGAACAGGATCTCTTTTCGACCGTAGGCGGTCGAACAGAAGGCCGTTTCCTCCATTCTACGATACGCCAGGCCTCATTTCGGCTGTTCCGTCCAAGTCGGTTGGCTGTCGATGAACACGATGCATTCCATTGCCTCCTGATGAACACGATGCAGTTTCTCCGTTCCGACCCAGCCAGTTGGCTGCATATGAACAGGACGCCGTTGCTGCCGTCCGCTGCCTCTCCATGCATGAGTAGGCGTTCGAGACCCCGCCCGTATGTACATATGTGGCCGTATTTTTTGGCATCTGGCTGTACGTACGTGTACACGGTTTAGACTGGACTGCCTGAACTGCTATGTCAGGGGCTCTACTACTACACATGCCGCTGCTTGCTCGACCACGGTTCATCGTTGCAGAGAGATCGATCGACCAGTATGTACGTACACGTTCGTGACCAGACAGACAATGCTACGTATGCGTCGACCGGGTGGGTCCCAGCTGTCAGGGAGGATAAGAACGCACTTCCTTGCGTGCGAAGATATAGCTAGTGGGTCCCGGCTGTTAGGGGGGAATCATTTTTATTTTGCGAGTAATAAGGAGGCACTTCTTTGTGTTCGAAGATGTAGCTGGTGGGTCCAGCTGTCAGCCTCACCGCCTAAAGTCCTCTTCATATGGATTTCATTCGTTGACCTCGTTGACCACGAGGCGCCGAGAGCATCAAGGCGGTGGACGATGGCCAGGCCTAGGAAGGGAACGACGCGGAGCCAGAGAAGACGAGACAGGTGGATGCCCATACGAAGGGGAGTATGAGGGTTCACGGGATCGGCTGCGGTGTAAGGCTGCCGTTGTCGGAGAATAACATGGGGTGTGGGTGAGTAGAGGGAAGGCCTGGCCAGTCACTACTGTAGGATGCTGCTAACGCGACACTAGAATCAGAGACCCTTCAACAAAACTATGTGTGATGCATTAATCACAAACGATGATGTAAAAAAACATCAAAAAAGATGCAAAACGTTTGGGATGGTGGATACATCAAACACTGTTAAGATTTTACTTACGTGTGCGATGAGGGGCATACAGTTCTCTCCCATGAACTGTTTGCGATAAGGCAGAACAACAGAAACAGGCAGCCAAATGAAAGTGTGTGCGATGTACGGCATACAGTTCACTCCGATGAACCGTTTGTGATTATGCAACAGAACAGAAATGGTCAGCCAGATCAAGGTGTGCGCGATTGATGGCATACAGTTCATTCGGATGAACTGTTTGTGATTAGGCGGAACAAAAGAAACGGTCAGCCAGACCAAGGTGTGTGCGATAGAGGGCAAACAGTCCACTCGGATGAACTGTTTGCGTTGAGCGAAGAGAACAGAAACGGTTCAATTTAACAAGATGTTTGTGATACGCGGCAAATAGGTCTGTAATCAGAAATGTATGTGAAGACGGATAATAACACAGACGATTGCTGCTAATAAGACATGTGTGTTGTGCAATGGGATTGCATACAGAACAACAACATATATATATACACACTTATAAGGACATGGTTGCATAACCAAATTAAACATCGAATTACATAGGTGGCTACTACACACATGACATTTCCACACACCAAAGTAAACTGTATATTACATGCATAATTATCTAGGATAAACGATCATCTGATCATCATCTACTCCTTGTGCCGCATGCCGCTACTGCTCTTCTTGTGGCTCGCTTTGGTCGCATCGATTTTGGGAACGAGGCACTTCCTCATGTCGATGATCCGCCTGTGCATCTCGTAGCATGCGTACACGCTCTTCCCGCAAACCTGAGGTGAGGTTCATCCAGTTGCCGCATCCAGGCCCCGTGCCAGGATACAGGACGTGTTCTGTTGGCATCCTGCTTCATCTTTTCGTAGTAGGAGTCGATGATGGCTGAGGCGAGTTCAACCAGGGAGTCCTTCTTCGTGCTACCCCAGACCCTGTAGTGGTCATGGATTTCGACAAGGTTCTTGCAGGCCAAGCCCGTAACCATGAGCGCTTTTACATCGTTGGTGGTTTCCACCATAGCGAACTTGTAGTCAGTGTTGTTGACAAACTTGGCAAAACGGTCGCAAGGCTCTGTGGCCATGTAGTAGTGGTAGATGAGGACATGATGGCGCACGCACAATGGGGTGACGACAACCTTCTGATCTTTGCTGGGACGACCGCCGGTGTACTGGAGGTCGATGCCGACCACCATGTACTTGTCTTGAGCAAGCAACTGCTCCATGGTGTTGATGTTGTCCTCCACCACGGCCGAGTCGATGGTGTACACCACCGAGAGATCCGTCTCCCTTGCGTGGGTCTTCACTTTATGCTCGCCGAACTCCATTGGAGCGCCGCTAGATATCCTCTCTGTATATGTCATCGTGGGTGTGCTTGTTGTGTTGTGGCCTGTGGGCGAGATCGAAAGGTTGAAGAGACTAAGGTTATAATGGCCGCGGGAATTAATGGGGAAGCCGGACGGCCTGGAATATCTGCACGCCCGGATGGCAGTTCTAATTTGCAGCGCGTAACTCCATCGTGCCGCATGTAACCTCATCATGGCCATGTGCGCGGCGCAACCGCATGCATATGGGGCCCCCAACGTGATTGTGCACAGGCCCCAACCGCGGGCAGAGCGCGCACGCAGGGACGCGAGCAGAGCGCTCCATGGTGCCTCAACGGCGAGCAACCATATATATGCATATAGCAGTTGAACACGCAAGGAAAAGCTGTCCACAAGCCGAGCGCGTGGAGGTACGCGAGCAGAGCGCGCCGACAGACACGAGCATAGCGCGCCGCAGTGCCTAACGGCGAGCTCAGTGCACTGCGGCACCTAACGGCGAGCAGAGCGCACCGAGGGACGCGAGCCGAGGCCAGCACAGTGAAACATGGCAAATAAGACGAACTATGCGAACGATGATGGAGACATCAAGCACGAATCAGATTAGAGTTGCGTGTGCAATACATGGCATACATTTGATCCATCCGAGCTGTTTGTGATGGAATAAGCTGTGTGTGATGTGGGCAAACGCTTGCTGGTATATAACCGTTTTTGATTGATGAATTCATCACCGACGGGTTACCTAGTGTGGTCCGTGTGCAATGTGATATGCTCTGTGTACAGAAGAACAACATATATATACTTATAACAGGACATGATTGCAAAACCAAATTAAACATCTAATTATGTTATATAACAAATACCATAAATATTGCAAGGTTGAAATTCCAGCATTACAATGCCCAAATTCAAAGATTACAAGGTTCAAACTATTCAGAAACATAAAATTCATCTTCTTCAGAATCTTTTTCATGCATTATTTCTGCGAAAGGATCGGCCACCGAGAAGTCATATAGCGGCTCGATACAGTGACTTCCGAATAATCTATCATATGAAGTTACAAACTGAAATTCAGCTTGTGCGCCTTTTCCATTCAGCTGTAGATGCCTGCGCTCTTTAGCAATCCATTCACTTCTGCGCAGTAAATATAGGGCAAACCTCATTACCTTGAGCAACCTTGCTTTCTCAACAAAGAACCTGGTGAAATTAATTTCTAGTGTGGTGCCTCGATACTCGTTAAAAGTAATTTCTGTGAGATGAAGATCAAGGCATTCAATGGGATTGTTATATTCCCCACCATTTTCTACTTTCGGGCCTGCTAGTATCTGCAAACGAAGACAACATATTAGTGCCTAGCTGCAGATTTGAACACTTCGGGCCTCTTTGATTTGCAGGATTTCTAAAATTCACGAAAAGAGTGAAATGCCACCTTCAATCTTTCATGATAAACTTTTATCACGAAAGCATGTCGGGCGAAGGAATAAAATGCGTACAACACTAGCATGTCAAAAAATATATGTATTGAAATCCTCCAAATTTCCTTTAGAAATCATTCTACATTTGTCATTGTAATCATGGGTAGAAGTAACAAAAAATTGAGCTTCGTTGTGGTTAACAATTAACAGGAAAGGAGCATCACCTCGATGTATAGCTTCTCCGTGCAAGGAAAGAATCTAAGGAATCTAACAACTTCATCCAGATCGGGCCCGACAGATTGTAGTGCCAAGATCTTCACTGTGCACAGAGGCCGGGTCTAACTTGTGGGAATCATTTTCTGGATGACAGCCAAACATATAGATCAACAACAATTAGTAAAATGTGTTGTCCAATAATATATAAGAAGGAGAAGAAGAAGACTATTGTACCTGAACGGATAATGATCCAGTAACAAGTTCATTGAATTCAACACATGAAAAGCCCAACACTGTCAATTTCGGTGTGCGAGTGACCCTGATTCTTTCTGGACCTAATTTATCAAGTACATACAATCTCTCGAGGAAAGGCGCATTCTCAATGACAATATCATGAAACACCTCAACTGACAGCCTTGGGCAGCGCCAGCAATGCACATAAATCGCACGGACATTCATCGTGGTGATGTGGAGGCTACTGAACCCATCCATCGCATGAAGACGATGGTACTCGAGCGCTGTATAGCCGACGAGTAGGCGCTCCAAATCATCCTTCGAGATGCGGACGACAATGAGCTCGAGGTGCTTAAGTTTAGGGAGATGAAGAGCGCGCGCGGCATTGATCCGGGGAAAAATGCACCGCCTGAATGTAGCGCGACGCACCGTGGGCGCGAGGCGGAGCACGGACGGCGGCAACGAGCAAGGATGTCTAGTATGAAGGCTGAGCTCCTCGAGCCGATCCAGGACTGGGGATAGGAACCAGTAGTGCAACTTGGGTTCGGTCTTGTTGTGGGGACTGAGCCTGCCGATAGCAAGGCGTGTGACTAGCCCAGGGTGAGTGGCGAGGACGTGGGACAATGCGTCCAGGTGTTCCTGCTCCCCGCTACAGAACTCGTGGTCGACGATGAGGTCCAGGGGGGTGGAGTGCTAGAGGGGGCACCACTGCCGCGAGAGGACAGTGGTCTGCACGACATATTTTATGGGGAGGTGGGATATGATGGTTACCAGCATATCATCGGGGAGGCTGCTGATGAAGTCCATGTTTGCCGGAGGCTCTTGCGGTTCTGGCTCGACCTGCCCCCGCTTGTTGGCCGGCTCGTCCTCCATCTCGCAGCAGGTGGTGATCCTCGGCGGCGGTGCTTGTAGTTGAGAACGGAGGACTGTTCTACGTACCTTCCCGAGGCGGCCGAAACAAAAATCTAAAACCAGCAATAAATTGCAGCGCTCGCGGCGTGCGCGGCGGACTGCTCACAGTCGTCCTGTCTAATCAAACAGCTGCCCGCGGTAGTAAATGGTTAGTTGAACGCCCACGGTTGGACTAATACGACCGTTTGCGATAATAAGGTGGTGGCTATTTGTTAAAAATGCCTAGGAAAATCAATGTATAAAAAGGCGAAACGAACCCTGAATAATTTCATATGTTTAACACAGTCGCATGTTGCCTCTGTAAAATAAATCAAGGCGGGAAGATACAACATATGTCGTTTCGCACACAGATCATGTGACCAAGTTCCCTCTTGGAACCATGAGGCTTCTTGATAGAAGCTCCGGTTTGTATGAAAGAAAATGTGGGTCAAAGCCAAGTTGAAAAGGGCAGCAATATCTAACCCCAGCTGACAGAAGGTACCAAAGCACGATGATTAATTGTTCAGCAGGTTTACACAAAATCCAGATTGAACTGGACAATAACAACTAACTCAACCAAAGTTTTTGGCAGTCACAATCAAATGGATCGGTCTGATCCATAAAATCAAGATCCTGGACCAGAAAATCTACTGGTACATGAAGACAAGTTGTTGTAAATAGAAGTCGAGCACGTTCAGAAGCTCTTTTGTCCACCTGAAACTTCTTTTTATGCTGTTCAACGTGTCCATCCGTGAGAAAGTTTTTGTTAAAAAACTTAGTCCTCATGGACAATAGTACTCTCGCATTCAATAGGAAGAATGTGACAAAGCTAGTGTTTGCATGGTTGGATGCATATCCTTCCAGCGTTATTGTCCTCAACGAATGTCATGAGAACTGAGAAAATCCCAGTACTTCTTATGCCACCAATTGGTTATACCTTTTTGTCCATGTCCTTTAGCCTAAATAGACATGAAGACTGAAAACTATTAATGTCTAAAAAAATAGTACAACTGGACGGTTAGTTCTAGTAAAGTATATCAATGTGCTTGATATCATCACCTCTATATACAAATTCTCCAGACATGGAAAGCATCGCAGCAAGCCAATAATCATGTTCAGATCAAAACACCACGTACTGATATGTAAGGTCTTGACAGAATCTAGCACCATTGATAGGGTACCCATGGACAAACTCTTCATTGAGCATAGAACATAATATTAGTACCAAAAGCGTACTCCAAGATTATATAAAACTTATGCACACAAATGAAAAATGCAGCTTATGATTACAAAAGTGTTGATGATATAAAACTTATGCGCACAAATGAAAAATGCAGCTTATGATTACAAAAGTGTTGATGATATAAAACTTACGAACACAAATGAAAAATGCAGCTTATGATTACAAAAGTGTTGATGATAATATACAATACCTGAATAAGTGTGGAGCCAACCACCATCTTGTAACCTTCAAACGGATCAAGAATTATACCCAAGGTCTCCAGTTTAGGGGCAGAGACCACAATTATTTGCCAAGGTGCATAACGATAATCAAAGAGCAGCCTTTGGAGTGAAGGGACGTCTTTGATGATGAACTCCTCTCCTTTAAAGGAAATTCCAATGCTTACAAGGTGAGGCGACTTTATTTGGAGACAACGGATATGGATTTATTTTCCAAAAACAAGCAGCAAGCGCTCCAGGGCAGGGCAGGAGGAGTGGATGATGGTGTGCAGTGAGGCCTCTGACAGATCGACCACCACAAGCGCGAGTTTTTTTAGCAGCGGGAGTCGAAGCATTTGTACCAGATTGTCTGGTAGATGACACCGAGCCAGGGTGGTGGTGTGGAGAGAGAAGGAAAACCATGAGATGGACATTGGTGATGAGGGCACAGCTACAAAGCTTGGTTATCGGGGACAAATCCACGATCACCTATGGGACCCAGGGAAGGACCCCTTTACGTTCGGCAGGGAGAGACGGTCGCACGAAGAGCAGATCTAGCGAAGAACACGACAGCACACGCGAGAGATTTACCCAGGTTCAGGCCGCACGGATGCGTAAAACCCTACTCCTGCTTTTTGGTGTATTATCTGGATGATTGTTCTAGCTCCAGGAGCGCTACAGTACAGAGCAGCTGCGTACAATACTGGAGTTCTCAATCTCCGAGTTCCTAACTCCCCTCCACGTTGCCTATGGGCCTCCTTTATACGCACAAAGGGGTCACCAACAGGTGGCAAACAGTAAAGGTAGAGGTGGAAAGTTGCTACAGTAAGGCCATCATTACTAGGATGACATGTCCTACCTACCACTGACGGCAGGGGACAAGGGCATTAAATGCCCATGCCTTAGCTGTCCAGATACATGTATCTGGACGTCTTGGACGTGGGAAAAGCCTATCCCACCTGCTCCTGCACCGCTAGCTACAGAGCACCAACGTCTACACAGTACCCTGCCACGCACGCTTGGAAGGACCCAGAGCGCCACGCTGGCAGAGGCACTAGAGAAGCAGCACAGTAGCACAGTGGTACAGTAACGCTTGCCGCGGCAAGACCTTGCCGCACTTGATAGCTTGCCGCAACCAATAGCTTGCCGCGCAAGGTAACTTGCCGGGGCAAGTACCTTGCCGCAGCTGCTATCTTGCCGCAGCCAATACCTTGCCACAGCCAATGACTTGCCGTGGCAAGTACTCTGCTACAGCAAACCTCAGGCTGGGCCTCAACTGTCCCTCCCGGCAAGCTCCTCTTGCCGGGGCCTTGACTCTTGCTTTGTATACTTTGTTCTTGAATGGCTTAATAATCTTGAGCTTCTCTCTGGCTGTCCTCCCGTAAGCCTGGCCGCGAGATGCTGCTACTGCCCGTGCACAAGTACGGGGTACTAGGGTACCCCTATTCTAGTACACCGACATTGGTGGATAGCTATTTGCATAGTAATGGTAGAACTCAAGATGCTGGAGTTTTTGGAATTGACGGGATGTCAACCAGGCGTCCACCGTGCAGAGTATGTGCAGCAGGCAGCATGCCGGGATGCATAGGCGTTGAACGGAGCCCTGGTGAGAGGAGATGATGGCTCCGTGGAGTTCAAAATCATGAACGATAGATAGCCGGCGACAGTCGAGATTAAGAGGTGCGGCGCGCCACAGAGTGCGCCACCGAGATGCGAGGACCTGTGTGCGGCAGCCATCCTTGGTGGGGAGAAGGAAGATGATCTCCCCAAGGATGGCGTCCGGGAGATCGCTGATGCGGTCCGCCTGATATTCTACGGGTTCCTCAGATCCAGGGGGCGTGGCCGCTTCTGCCCACGCTGTCGGGTGCAGGATCTACAGCCGGCGGCGGCGCTGGCTGGAGCCTCTTCTGTGTACATAGAAATCTGGAAAAAATACAGAAACATACATGTAGGACATTCAAAATCAATTCTCAAGATCTGGAAGAAAAAAAGGGCACAAACATATATGTAGGACATTCAAAATCAATTCTCATGATCTGGCTACGAATTATTAGCATGCACGCTAACCCTAGTCGGATTATTAGCAAAAAATTCATTTGTACAGAACAAACAATTAATCACTAACCAAAGATACCATTCAAACAATCAATACACTACACGGATCTAACGAATCTTACTCTGAATTCATGGACTGGGTGAACATAACCAAGGGTTTCTATTCCCAACAAAAGGGGACGGGGGGGGCAGGGGGGGGGATGGGTGCAGGGGGGGGCATGGGGGGGGGGGGGGCTAACCAGTTTTCCATCGGAGTCGGAGTCATTGCTGGAGTAGCTGTGGACCTCCGGCTCCGGCTGGGGAGGCACGACGACGACGATGAAGTCAAGGTCGTGCTACAGCCCACGCGAGACCTCGTCAGCGGCGATAGCAATCTCTGCGCCCAGCTTCATGCGTTGCGCGGGTGCTTCGCCAGCCCCGGCGTCGCCACTCCCACCGATGGTGCACTTCGGCAAAATCCTAATACACTCCATGCGTGGATGACAACTGTGGATGGGGTGTGCGGCCGCCTATTATGACCAGCGGATCGGGCACGCCATTAATATGGAGCAGTGGGACCGAGGTGGGCGGCGGACAAAGGGCTGGCTCGCCTCCCGGTGAGCCTGCGCAACGGACTGCTGGCATGCCTACCGTCATTTACCACAGCTACTAGCATGCCCCACGGTGAGTGCGTAGCGAACACGCGCATGCCTTGGCCTCCCGGTCTGCCTGCTAGCATGCATCTCGTCAACTCACGCATGCTCGTACGTCACACGGGACGCGTGCGCGGCACGTATTATATTGATTTTTCCTTTTTGATGATTAATTTTGCCGCTTTATTGCTTAACCGAAGCACGACACGTACATTTGTTGGTCTAACGCACACATTTCAAATTAAGAGTCCGTTTGCGATATTGGTTGATAATTATTTATAATTTCCTGTATGTAAGAAGATTATGTCAAAACTTGTCTCAAATTTTAAAAAAAATATCACAGTCTATTGGTGTCCATATGACACCACGATAAGTTTCATGAGTTTCAACTTAGTTTTGGATTTACTGGATTTTAAAATCAAGATTCTCGATGTTAGAAATTTCTTGCATGGGGACTAAACAAGCACCCAGGGACACGTAAACATATGATTTTGCAATCCATTTTCGTGCACTATCATGGGTCTCATGTAGATCAAATTTGATTTTTGGACATTTAAATCCCTGGGAAATCAATCTATGTATAAAAAACGGACAAATGTTATCTATTTTTTTCAATTTTCAACACTAAACTCCTTTGGTCGCATGTTCACTGCAGAAAAAGATTAACATGCATCTTTGGGCCACATGCACGCTATGGTCCTAGGACACTCACTCGCGTGGGCCCGCGAGGTCGCTGTCCAGCACTATCACATGCGATGAGAGAGGTTAATTTGACCAACAAGGATGGTCATTTTTTGGTTTTTGTTACGTATGATAGGAGTATATATAGTACACGTTGAAGAGGGTGGCCGGGGGCAATACTACGCGGCATATAGGACAGTCACTCGCGTTCGATGCTTCCATCCGTGGGCCCGCGAGGTTGTCCTCCATCACTTTGACCCAACAAGGAGGTTTCTTTTTGGGTTGTATTGCGGTAGGAGTATATATAGTACGCGTTGAAGAGGGTGGCCAGGGGCAATACTACGCGTCATATAGGACAGTCACTCGCGTGCGATGCATCCATCCGTGGGCCCGCGAGGTTGTCCTCCATCACTTTGACCCAACAAGGAGGTTTCTTTTTGGGTTGTGTTGCGGTAGGAGTATATAGTACGCGTCGAAGAGGGGAGGAGGGGGCCGGGGCAGCACATACTACACAGACGTCATGAACGATCTCGCTCCGTGTGGGGACTTTTTGGTTTCCGAGGCAGGTGCCACAAAGAAGTTGTGCATATTGGGTATTAAAAACATCACCAACACATTGGGCCACATGTAGACGATGGTTGTCACTCATTTGCCTGTGACTCTTCCCTCCATGGGCCCGCGAGGTCTTCGTCCATCTAATATATGACACAACGAGAAAGGTAATTTGACGAACAAGGAGGATTATTTTCGGGTTGTGTTACGATATGTAGGAGTATATATTACACGTCGAAGATGGGAGGGGGGCAACATATATATATACTACATGTCATGAACCTCGGTTCGTGTGGGGGACTTAAAGGTTTCCGAGGCATGTGCCACATCAAAGTTCTGCATATATATTAGGTACTCAAACATCACAACCACACATCCCCATACATGTGTTTGGCCCACAAGCAAGCGATGGTGGTTGTCCTCTAGCACTCACTCATGGGGTTATCGGCGAGATGCTTCATCCATCTCTGTGTGCCCACTTGGTCAATCACTTCGACCGACAGCAATAGAGGTTAATTTGACTTATAATTAGGAGGGGATTAAATTTTGGTTCGTATTATACCGTACGGTACATGCAACTATACTTCGAGCGCATGTGTACGCACGAATCCCTCCCACCGGGTCGAAGTGGGGGGTGGGGGCGAGCACGCGACGCGTCATGAACCAGATCTGTGTGGAGACTGTGCGATTTTCGACGCATGCATGCGCCACATCAAAATGTTGTGCTTTTGGTATTCAAACATATATGCATGCATCACGCATCTCCATACATATGTTTGGGGCACATACATGCAGTGGTTGTCTTTGGACACTCTCCCTCGCTTGGTTATCATCGACGGCCTATATATTCGTGGGCCTGCGTGGACGTCCATCACTTCGACCAACAACACGAGAGAGGTTACCAGGGTGGATTCTTCTTCTCTTGGTTCACGTTACCGTATAGTCGTACGTCGATCATGGTGAGATTCCAGACCTAAGTTCGATTGCTCGCATGCATACACATGAATCCCTATATATATAGTATACGTGTCATGAAACCCTCGCTCCGTGTGGGGACTTTCCGGTTCCAAAAGCACGCTGCCACATCAAAGTTGTGCATTGGGTATATTCAAACACCACATGACACTTCATACATATGTTTGGGTCACATGCACGTAGTGGTTGTCTTCAGGCACTCCCTCGCGTGGTTTATCGGTGACAAGCTAGCCTATTTTGTGGGGCCGCGTGTGGACATCCATGCATGACTTTGACCCCAACAACAAGAGAGGTTATACGACCAAGGTGGTGATTCTTCTTGGTCAGTCTTACAATACGCCTTGGTGAGATGCCCCTCCCACTGACTCAAAGTGTGTGTGTGCGGGGGGGGGGGGGGGGGGCACACAGTACTACTTCGTACTAGATGAACCTCCATGGGGTCGGGGATGTCCGGTTAATTTGCGATGCACATGTGCCACATCAAATTTTTGATTTGGTTATTTAAATATCACACCACATCGTTTTCACACACACACACGCACACACACACACATATCGGGCCACCCTCAGGTGTGGTTCGTATGTGGTCTCACCCATCTAACGCCAGAAGAACACATCTGTGGGCCCGCACATGGTCCACATTTGATCGGAACCAGGGGGTTGACCATGATGTACTCCTTTTGGTTTTGTGTTACGGTAGGGTGAGATGTCAGACCTAGCTACTTGGGGCATGCGTTTATAGCTAGGATTCCCCTCCCGGCAACATGAAGTGTGTGTGTGTGTGTTTGGGGGGGGGCATCAAAGTTGTGCATTGGGTATTTGAACATCAAACCACCCTTTTCATACATATATTTGGTCCACATGCAAGTGTGTTCGTGTTCTGACCCTTTCCCGCTTTTTTTTGGCCAAATTTATAAACAGCAGACGAGTCAGACGCAGCAACCGTTTGCGATCGGTTACAAAACAGACATGGTTCCTTAGGACTACCCATGTGCCGCGGTCCTTCCCCTGTCACCCACATGATCACAGTAGATTGGGCTCCACAAGGCTTCCCTCCCCCTCTCAAAAATATCTACTCCCTCGCAATCTCGAAAATATCTACCCGCCTAGATGGTTTTTCCGTTTGATAGCACAAGATTAGTATGTGTGGACCATGTGCGATGTCTATTATTCCTACTCTGCTTCAATCAATAGATCCAAATTTTCAGTAGCCCTGGCATTTTATTCCCGCCTGCATCCCTTGCAATCTAAAAAATATCTGCTCAGCTGGAGTGTGTTTCTGTTTGATAGCATACGATTACTATGTTTTAACCGTGTGTGATGTTCGTTACTCCTGCCCCGCTCTGCTTCAGTCCCTTGATCCAAATTTTCGGTAGCCCCGCCATTTTACTCCCGCCTAGTAAAATTTTCAGTACCCGCGACATTTCCTCAAACACCACCTTGGACCCCCTCCACACACACACACCAAATCCCTCGCTCACCCCAAATCCCCCGCTCACACACATACACACCACCCCTCCCTCGCTCCAAACCTAGCTAGGTCGTCACCGCCGGCGCCGCGCCGCCTCCATCGTCAACCTCTGTTGGTCTGCCCAAGCAGTTTACCCACCGATATACATACCCTCGCCGCCCTGAGTTTCTTAGATGACGCCTGCGAAACTCCCCCTTTCCCAGAGTCCCCATCCCCACCCACCTCCCCCACTCCAGAGCGCCGCAGCCTATGCCCGGCTACGCTTCCCAGGGAGCTCGAGGAGCGAATGGCCCAAAAGAGCTTTACCGCGGCCTCTTCGCCTGACCTCGGCGAGTTGGCCGCCGAGGAAGCTAACGACGATGACTGGACCTGGATTGAGCCTTTCAATCAGCGGGCTAGAGTATTCTGGCATGTTGCGGACGCCGGCTATGACATCGAGGTTGTCGATAGGGACGGCTTGACGCGGGCTATGTCACAGGTTAAGTTGCCCACCCCCAACCCTTCGGGTTCGATAGCCGTCGATCTCATCGATGGCCCTGCCGCTGATCTCCTGCGGCTCGTTATGAACAATTTGCCATCCTTCATCGCCATGGAGCCCCTTTTGTCATTTCTGAAGGACACGTTATGCGATGCCGGCTTGGGATCCTCAGCTGGCAACTCAGACCTCATCGATGGCAACCAAGAGGAGGAGCCAATATGTGACAAGTGAGGAAACCCATGATTTGTTTTCTCGAACCCCTTTTGTAGTGAGAACCTGTCCAGTATTTATTGCTATATTTGGTTGTTTGCATTACGCCTTGTTTAATTCTACAGTTTTTTGTACGGTTGTTTGTAGTTAGCATATGTCCAGTTTCAATTGCCATCTTTGGTTGTTCGTAGTATGCCTTGTTTATTTCAGCTATTCATAGTGTGATGTTCTATATGTGCTAGTATGAACTGTGCAGTTCAATTTCATCAATACCAATTTTAACAATAGCTCTATGAATGACTATATTTGGTTGTTGTTAAGCTTGTTGTACTCCCTCCGAATCTTTTTAGTTCGCATATAAGATTTGTCTAAAGTCAAGCCTCGTAAAGTTTGACCAACTTTATAGAAAAAAATACCAACATTCACAATATGAAATCAATATCAGTAGATGTGTCATGACTTAAATTTTCATATTGTATAACTTTAGCATGGTAGATGTTGATATTTTTTCATATAAATAAGGTCAAACTTTATGAAGTTTGACTTCAGACAATTCTTATATGCAGAGTAAAAGGACCGGAGGGAGTATTAACACGCCTTTCCATTTGATTTAGCAATGGCACTGTTTGGATTTTCTAACTTAGCTAGAGGTTAGAGTTAGTTTCTAGCTCATGACAGTTAAAAGGGAGAGAGAGAGAGATTGGTGGAATAGTTGATTGTATTGCTTGAGCCTCGTGGGCATATATATAGGAGTACATGGTCATCTTGGAGTACAAATCAAGGTAGAATAAATCCTATGCTATCCTACGTTTCCTAAATAACAATGATACTCAACAATGACCAACCCTAAACTAACTCTAGCCAAAGAGGTGTTTGGATGACAGGGATAGATTGACAATAAATGCACTAGGAGAACAAGTCCCAATTAGCACCTCTTGGGTGGGATAGTTGTTTTGGGTGGGTTAGATGCAACTAGCTCAATCTGGCCCTCATGTTTGGATACTTTAGGGCTATTTGAGCCCAAACTAACTCTAACCCATGGATCTAAACAGGGCCAATAACTAGTGTACTTAGACCTGGACAATACAAGTTTGAATGACTATGTTTGCTTGTTTTTAAATATTAGGCATGTTGCAGTTAATAACACACCTTTCCACTTCTTGTTTTTAAATATTAGGTTTTTAACAATTTGGTCTTGCACATGTAGGTCCTGCTGTCAGTGGTTTTGACCCACAGTTTGACTCTTTTTGCATATGGGGAAATGAGTTGTCCATGAATATCAGTCAAGTCAAGAAACTCAGAAAGATTGTTAGGATAAAGAAATTAGCAACAAAAAACAACAAGATCTTTGTCTGCACAATGAAGAAGACATCAGTTCACTACAGCATGGTACTAACTGTTATACCTTTCTTTTTAATTCCTTTGCACCATTTCAAATCTAGAGAAGATATTTATTCATATCCTTGTTTTCAGGCCTTTCCAAAGCAGTTCACTGATGATTACCTCTCAAACCACCTGTATGGTCAGGAGGCGAGGAAGGTATTCATACAACACCCACGGTTCAATATTGAAGTCTTCCTGAAGAGGATGAAGGATGGACGGTCAATCATCCACATGCACTGGCCTAAAGTTGCAAAGACATTCAACATCAATGAAGGCTCAATATTCGCCTTCCGCTTCAGCAGTTTTCTAGATGAGATTCATCTGTCTATGTGCTGTCTATGATGCTAATTTCCAAAGGTTATAGATGTTGCATGTGAAACTTGGTGCTGGTGCAGTTGTGTAGCTAAGTGCTGAAGCTATATGATGTTGTACTATGATGTATTTCAATTATGAAATCCTGCTTCCTTAATACGAAAATGAAATATATTGTGTGCTTAATATGAAATGTCAATTAGATTAATAAATGGATTATTAATAATAGGCCAATTAGCCTGCTAATTAGGTTTTCTCTTGCAAACGGTTATTGAGAAAACACCATGGGCGATGACCTCAGACAACGCACACAGTTTCTAGGAATAAAACATGTTGGATCAATGAACAATCGCACACGACTTCCTCTTGAAAATTGTTTGCGTTATGCCACCATGCGCAAACATTTACCACATAAAAAGTGTGTGTGATGGACAGCCTATGCCACACAGTTTCTTCTACGCACCATGTGTCATGCATTCAATAACGCAAATGGTAAAATTGTTAATATCGTCTGCAATGGAAACACTATCACAAACGATTTAATGGGGAAAATTGTGTGTGATGTACATGCGAACGAAAACGTTTTCCTTGGAGTGATTGTGTGGGATGTACATACTAACGGAAATGTATTCCTTGGATTGACTGTGTGGAATGTTCAGATGAATGGAAACGTTTAGCCGGGACTGACTGTGTGGGATGTACTTACGACCGAAAATGATTTGGCATGTATAATTGTATTTTTTTAGCACAACTGTACGTACAACCGTATTTGATCGCTCGCCCGTCGCATACGACCTCACTTTGACGAGCGTGTGTGACCAGAGGGCCTATCCCCGACGGTTTTTGGGTCGTGTGGGATGGACCGCCTTATCGCAGTCACTCACTTGGCGATGGTTCAAAACGCCGTCACAGAAAGGTGTTAAAACCCGTTTGTATAGCACCTCGCTATACCAGTGAGTGGTAGTATGGTCGGGCGGTGAGGCCAACGCGGCAGCACAGCCGGCCATGGGAGGCTGGAGCAGGCGATACAGCGGGCGCTGGTTTGGGCGGCTGGAGCAAGAAGACCAGAGGTTGAAGACGCAGCACGACCGTTGATTTAACATCCAATAGTCACTGCAGCTAGAATCATTTTGACCAAGTTGACAAAGCCCGTATGCGTCAACTTAGTTAGCCCACAAGTCAGCCTCCAAATCTGGTGAGTCCCAGCTAGCAGGGGGAATCATTTTTTTGCTTGTAATAAGGTGGTACTTCCTTGCGTACGAAGATGTTTTTTGGGTTCTTTAATTTCTTCTTTTTAGTTAGAATAAAAATAAAACAGTTTAGCATCTTTGGTACAATCTATATTTTCGCGAAATGGATCATAATAAAGCTGGTGGATCCCAGCTGGCAGGGAGAGGTAACTTTTTTTTCCGCGTAATAAAGGAAACACTTCCTTGCGTGCGAAGATGTAGCTGGTGGGTCAAACCTATCAGGGGGAGAAATCATCTCTTTTCGCATAATAAGGAGGGACTTGCTCGCGTGCGGCCATGGGCCATGTGGGTCCCTAATGTCAGCCACTCCACGTACATGCCTCTTCTGATGGTTGTCGTTTGTTGACAAAGTTGACCACGCCGCGCCGAGAGAACCAACGCGGTGGACGATGGCGAGGCCTAGGAAGGGAACGAACCGGAGCCGGTAAAGACACAGCAGTGGATGCCCACACGGAGGGGCGTACAAGGGTTCACTGGTTCGGCTGCGGTGTGAAGTTGCCGTCGTCGGAGAATAACATGAGGTGTTGGTGAGTAGAGGAATGGCCTGGACGGCGATGGGAGTAGGGTGGGCCGGTGAGGCCTGCGCGACAACATAGCCGGCCACGGGAGGCGGTAGCAGGCGGTACCGTCGGCGGTGGTTTGGGCGGCTGAAGCATGAATATCCGAGATTGAAGAAGCACCACAGCGGTTGGATGGACATCCAATGGCCACTGCTACTAGAATAGTGTGTTGACTATAAGTTGACAAAGCCTTGTGTACCCGTCAACTAAGTAGGCCCACAATTGACCATCACATCTATGGCAGAGAACATATAGCCCATTTGCGATTTGTTGTAATGTACAACCCATTTTTGAATTCTAATGGAATTTACTGCAGCCCATTTTCTATTTGTTAAAATTACAACCCATTTTCTAGCCAGGACAATGGTTAATAATTTCAACCAACCACTCAAAAAATCAATAAAATTTCCCACATTTTGATGGGATCCGAAATATTTTTTATCCTAAAATTTTGAGTCAGATTAAATATAATTTCAAAATAAATTTGTATTAGGTAAAAATCCAACAAAATTTTGCGCGCGCAACAAGTAATCAAATTAAAAAATTTAAAATCCAAAAATAGTAATTCTGAAACTAATTACCTGTTCGGTGCGTTTTTTATATTTACAGCCAAAATTTTATAATTACAGCCCATTTATTATTTCTTAAAGCCCATTTTCTTGGCAAGTCTAATGCCAGGCGGAGAATAACAAGTTGGCCTGGGTTGGGTATTCCACAAAAAAAGTATAGCTGGGCTAGCCATTTTCACATTGAAAAATTAATATCTGGGCTGGATATTTGGTCGACATAAAATAATAGCCGGGGCTAGACGGGCCACATCCCGTCTAGTTGATACCCTGCTCCTCTGAACAACAACAAAAACATCGCTCAAGAAAAACTCTGCTCACTCCTCAAAAAACAAATACTGCTCGAGCTGCTGGGTCCCAGCTGTCGGCCGCTCCTTGTGCAATTCTCTCGTTTATTGACTATATAGGTTGACAATGGTGTCTGACCGTGATGTCAGGAAACCAGGAGGAAGCAAAAAAAATAGTTGTATATAATAAGGAGGCACTTGCGTACGTACGACTATGGCCCTGGTGGGTCCCTACTGTCATCCTCTCCAAGTAAAGTCATCTCCTCATTCCTCATCTTCATTGACCATGTTGACAACGCGAGACGGCATCGCCACGGTGAGCGTAACAACTTGAAGGACGATGAAGAGGGCCTCGCGGGCCCTACAGATGGTCTAATACAGCACCCTATGGTCATTCAGGATGCCAGGATCATCGGACCCCTGTGAGCACCTTCGAGAGACTGAGTCGGCATGAAACGGTAGATGAGTTGGTCGGAAGATCATATGGTTTCACCTCTAGCCTACCCGAGTTATCGTATAGGCTATGAATGAAACATAAGACGATGAACTTCTTAAGCACAGAAACAACAGAAAAGGATGATCTTCTTAACATGCAAATCATTGGCATTAGATCAACATGCAAAACAATACGAAGCATTATTCTCAGGAGGCATGGTGAATAGCTCATGATGCCGCATGCCACAGCATTCCAAGCTCAACTTTGCAATCAAACTCACAAGGCCTGGCATTTCATAGACAACATTCAGAACAAACTCTTAAAATACCTTACATAAGTCAACATTCATGACTATGCATCTCATTAGAGTAAATATTTACTTCTGAACTGAACACACGAATAGGAAAAAATGATCGACGCTGCTCACAGCAAAGGGCCTCCCATTCCAAAATATCAAATGCATGTCTTCTGGCTAACATCAATTAGCAAAATTTGACAAGGTTTTCCAATTCCAAAATATTAAAGGAATGTATTCTTGCTAAGATCAATGATTAAACTTTGACAAGCTTTTCCCATTCAAAATATGTAATGCCTATGATTGTGGAACGGGCAGGGTTTGTCATCAGTTTGCACATTGAAATGGCACATGGAGCCGGATTAATCAGCGTATATTTTTGTGCAGCTCCACTGAAATCAAACAATGTCTTGCGTAGCATGGTGGATTTCGTATTTATATGTTGCAAGGCCTTGAAGACGTTGGCAGCTCCATTCAAGTAGATAGTCAGGTGGCTCAAGGTGACGATGAATGATTAGAGAACCATTCGATGTATTGTGCATGATGAAGTATTATGGAGGTCACGAACCATCTCAACATTTTGTGCAGTTCCACTGAAATCAAGCTGAGCATCCCAATCTGCATAAATACAGGAAAAGTGTGATGAATATAATAGTGGTACTAGTTGATTAAACATACACTCACAAATATAATCATCTTCATTATCTTAACAGGAAAAGATAGCAATACAATAGCTTCAATTAAACATTTATTCAAGACAATACAACAATATAATTAGCACAACATAACAAAGCACGATCATGTGGATGAAGGCCGATACTGACCTCGTTCTAACTTGGTCATACCTTTCCTTGTGGAGTGAACTTTGCACTTCATGTGTTGTTGAGTTTTCCATGGTCTCTGCAGACTAGTCATGTCACTAGTGTCTACTAATACTCTAAAGCTTCTCGATCATTCCTTCTGTAATGTAGCGCAAACAGTGACTGCTTCTTTCTGCAAAGTGGAAAGACCAACTCGGCCCAATAATGCAACAGTTTGCCTTAAACACAATGGCTCCTTTTGTGCAGTTCAACTAAAATCAAAGTCTAAATAGAATCGAGCAGAAGTTTTGATATCCTTGTATGCACAAGTAGGTGTAAAGGAAACAATTACTGAGAAATAACGGTTGATGACTTATACTCCCAGAAGAAAAAACATCTACCTTATCTTAAGGGAAACAAAGCAGGACAGTAGTAATTCTCAAAAAGTGTGATTCATTCATATTAACTGAGACATTATCTTCACAATACCTTGTTTAAACATGTATAAAGAACAACAAAGTAGAAAAGAACCATTCCTAAAACAGTGCAACTGATTCATATTAACAGAGACATTATCTTAACAATACCTTGTTTAAACATGTAGAAAGGACTACAAAGCAGGATAGTACCATTTGTAAAACATTGTAACTGATATATAATAACAGAGACATTATCTCAACAATACATTTCTTAAACATGTACTCCCGCCGATCCCTAACAGAAATGGTACTCCCGCCGATCCCTAACAAGTGTTGCAGTTTTGAACTAAGATTCAGTAGTTAATTCTAAGAGTGGCATTGCTTAATTTTACCAGAGGCATTAGATTAACAAAAAGCATAAACAGTTGCAGGGGAGAGTGGGCGCAATAGCACCATGTGCTTCCATCTACTTATAAAGGGGGTGATGCAGAGTTTGTTGTAACAAAGCAACAAGCATCATGTCTGGGTTGGTCCCATTTTTGTTCACTTAATGGGAAAAGACAACAATACAATAGCTTCAATTCAACATTTATTTAAAACAGTACCACTACAAGTAGCACAGCATCTCAAAGCACACTGCACAATCATGTGGATGAAGGCCGGTACTGACCTTTCATGAGGCAGACAAGATCAAATACGAATCTGCCAACATGAATAGGAAATCCAATCTCGTTTTGTGTAGTTCAACTAAATCAAGCAAAGTTACCGGTGTGACATTTAAGTTGAACTGCACAAAACACTCTTAAAACAAAAGTGTTTTACGTAGTGAAGCAAAAGGTCGCAATAGCAACGAGTTGAATAGATATCCTTGTTTTCAGAGGTAAAAAAAGAAACAATTACTGGACAATAAAGGAGGATGAATCATATGGCCACAAAAAGAAGCATCTACCTTATCTTGATGGAAAACAAAGTAGGACAGTAGCATTTCTAAAACGGTTGCATTGATTCATATTAACAGAGTTCTCTTAAAATAACATTCGTTATTTACTTTTAATAGTGGCATTGCTTCAATTTTCCAGCGGCATTCTTATATTAACAACAGCAAAATAGTTGTATGGGAGATGGGACATGACAACACCATGTGCGCCCACACGTATAAATGGGTGATGCAGAGTATGTTGCCAAGCAGCATATCTGTGTTGGTCCCATATTTGTTCTCTTTGAACCTTTTTCCTATGTGAGGGAAGCAAATCTAGTCCTGCACAAACTCCCCAACCCCTGGTTTCTTTCCTTTTTCAACAAAGAGATCGGTTCCTTACAGATGTGTGTATACTGGGTTACGCCCTTTTTCCCTTTTCGACCAACAAAGCGGCTGGATAGCCAGTCTTTACTACTTTCCCTCCTTCCTTTCCTCATTGAACCACATCCTAGATGCATGCTCCACCCCACCCCTCTTCTTTCCTCTTTGAACCAAGACCTAGATTCTACTACAGAACCGGAAAAGATCTGCATGCAACTAGAGCAATGACGGTTTCAAAGAAAGTTATACCTTAGCGTCGTCGGGATGTGGCTAGGCATGCGGCGGGAGGCCGGATCTGCCCACACTACATATGGCAATGAGGAAGAAGGGGTTGGAGGCCCTCCCGTACAGGCTGTCGGCGTGCGACACCTATGGGACCCCAAGGGACCCCTTTACGATTCGGCAGGGAGAGAGGTATGCACAAAGAGCAGAACCAACGATCGACGCGGGGCAATTTTACCTAGGTTTGGGCCGCTGATCAGCATTAAACCCTACTCCTGCCTTGTTTTATTATGAGTGTTCTTGAGCCCAGGCTCCAGGAGCGCTTGCAATGAACAGTACGCTCAAAGAGCAGCTACGCATGCAGAATGGGCCAGAAGATCCTCTCCCCTGTAGCAGTTGCCTCGGGCCTCCTTTTATACGTTCCAAGGGGTCACCATAGTGGCAAAATGTACATACATTGAGGTGTAAAGTAGCTACAGGGTCATCATACCTAACCACTGACGGATTAGGACGAGTGCATTTAATGCACCGTGAGGTGTCCGTTTAGGTGTCCTCACTTTCGTGGGGATGGAAAAAGGGGCCATCCCATCAGCACCGCTTAAGCTCTCCTCCACTGGCGCATTGCCACGCATCCAGAGAAGGACCCAGAATGTCGGGCTTGTTGCTGTGTCGAAGCGGTGGCACAGTAGCAGAATCTTGCCGGGCGCCGAACCTTGCCGGGCGCCGAATCTTGCCAGGCGTGAAATCTTGCCGGGCTTCGCAGGCCACCCCGGCAAGATCTTGCCGGGGAGGCTGGCTTTCGGTCTTTAACTCTTCTTATCTGTTGATCCTTATATCCTTGACTTGAGTGTTTCTCCGATAACTTGAATCAACCTCGAACTGTTCCCCGACAAGCCTGACCATGAGTATGGCTACAACTGCCCATGCACAAGTACGGGGTACTAATGGCCCAATACTTAGTGCACCGACAGGAGCCCCCGGGCCTAGGCCACACACGAGTGTGAGGCATTGTTGGGCTAGGCCCAAATAGTGCACGGGCACACGTGGTAGGGGATTAACTGCTCATAAATATCCCGCTTACTGTGCCCCCCACTACGCGCGCTAAATGCGCGACATGGGAAGCATGCGCTGAAAGGCTGCAACTGCAGCATGCCTGCAGAGGCGTATTTTCATTGGGGAGTAAAAGAAGCGGCCTCGCCCCTTCCCCATAAAAAGAGAAAACGCAGAGGCGCAGCCTATTTACCCCCCTCTTCTTCTCAATCTGGACTCCGCCATTATCTTCCCCTCCCGAGCTCAAAGCCAGACTTCTCCTCTTCCGCTCTTCGCTTCCGCACCCGCTCGATCCTCAGCCTCCGCCCTCGCAATCTCCATGCCGCCCAAGTCTAGCAAGGGCAAAGGCAAGAGCAAGGAGACGAAGGCCGATGTCCCGGAGAGCGAGCTGGTGAAGATGCGAAAGAAGTTCATCGTCTTCGCTCCGATGCTCGATGCGAGGGCTTTGAAGAACCGATACCAGTGCATGTGGGCAAAGGGGACACAAGCTCATCCCGCAATGCACGTGATTCCAGGTTCTTGTTCCAAGAGCGGCCCTAATAGATATCATTTCTTCACCGCTTATTTCTATTGCGGACTCTGTCCTCCATTCTGTGATTTCTTCAATGATATTATGTACACATACGGCTTCCACCTTCTTGATTTCAGGCCGAACGCCGTAATGTGCATGTCCATCTTTGCTCATCTTAGCGAAAACTTTGCCAGAGTAGTTCCCAACACCGCCCTTTTCCGCCATTACTTTATTCCTCGCATCCAAAAGGGGGAGGCCCTTTTCGGTTCTATTGCCTGGATTCCACGGGCTTGGAATAAGGAAATATACCCAGATGGAGTTCAGCGCAAGAAGTGGGACCAATGGCGGTCTGAGTGGTGCTGGATCAAGGAAGTAGATCCCCATCCGTTCTGTTCGCCTCGACGGCAGAAGGTGGTCCGTGGCAGTGAGTGGAGCGATCTCGCCGCGGAAGACGAGAGGCTTACAATCACCACCACCAGGATCCTCCGCCTGAAAGCAGTCGGGCTTACAATGGAGATGATCGGCTTCGATTTTCTCCGCTGCCGCATCTCCCCCCTACAGAGCAGGGGAAGAACAGCTTGGGAGTACAGAAATGCAGCGGACATCATGAGGCTGCGCCCGGGATTGAACAACAATCTGACAACCATGCAGCTCGGCGCTCTCCGCCACAAGTTATTCCAGCGCGATGACAAACATCGGTTGCCGGCAAGAATTGTTCCTTTGTGCAACAACTCCGCGTTGGGGTCGATCATTGCCTTCATGCCAATGTTCAACACCCACGGTCTTGACGCGACTTGGGCCGAGCCAACCGAGGAGGAAGCACAAAAGTTCTTCGACAACTTGTCGGAGAAGGCCGTCCGGGAAGAGACGGGCCTCATTCGCACCACCACTGAGGAAGAAGTGGCGTATATTGCCTCTAGGGTGGAGGAAGCGAATCTTGTCGCGGAGGCCGGCAACGTCAGTTTCACAGAATGGGAAACCAACAACGCAGAAGTTGTGATGGAAGAAAATCCTGCTGAGGAAGCTGAGGCTGCCGGGGAACAGAGCAGCGCGGCCGCTGAGGGCTCATCCGACGAGGACGTAGCCGAAGAAGAGCCACAGGAGGAGCCCCCAGCTCCAAAGAAGACCAAGCGCGTCCTTTGAAAAGCTGCTTCCGGCGTCCCGGCAAGCCAACCCTCCTCGAGTAGTGATGCTCCCGGCAAGAAGGTGGCCAGCAAGACTGCGCCGCGGCAAGGAGTTCGACAGTAACCTGCGCGGCACGCGAGACCCACACCTGCGGCAACCGCTGAGGCGGCAGGGGCATCCCACACAACCGCACCAGAGGCTGAGGTGGCGGAATCACGCCAACCCCCTGCGCCTGCTACAGCCAAGCGACCCAGGACCCCTCCTCCACCCTCTCACACGGACACTGCAGCGGAGGTCGATTTCGACATCTCCGGCTTTAGCTCGGAACGAGAAGAGGAAGAGTAAGTATCCTGTCATAGCCTTTATCTTCCAAATCTTGGAGTAATCTCATAGCCTTGCTTTTGTCTCGTCTCCGCAGTGATGCAGAAACTTTGGCGGAAAGGGCGGCGAAGAGGTTGAGAACTTCCACGGGCGACGAGCCCCCGGCTGGCTCTTCGAGCGCGCCGAAAATTGTCGTTGTCAGCCCGGAGCTCAGCCCTCAACGCAGCCCCCAGCGTAGCCCCCAGCATGAGTTCTCCACTCGTTTTCCACTGACGGGCGCTGAGGTTTTCAACCTTGCCGCTGATATCTTCGGGCTTGCAGGAGAAGAACAGCAACAGGGAGAAGTGGAAACCGCCCCTGTCGTGCCGCCTCCGTCAACCGCGCCGCCCACAAGCGCATCCCCGGCAAGAGTTACCACTGATGAGGCTATCCTGGTTGAGGAAGAGCCGGTATACATGGATACCAGCAACATTTCCCCGGCAACCAACATTGCCAGGAGGGGCGAGGCCACCTCTCAACACCTTGATGCAGGTAACTGTTTGCCTTGGAACGCTTGTTATCCTTTTCTTTATCTTTCTTTCTTTTTGTCTTCTTGGACTTCAATCTTAAACTTATTTGGTTTCCTTCCTTCGTCCTCCAGAATTCCCTGTGATGGAACACATGGATGTCGACGTTGTCATCGAGGAGACCGCCAGGGACGCCGCCGCTGAAGCTAACAGGATCGCCGCTAGCGAAGCCGCCAAATATGCCACTGTCGAGGTCGGCAAAAATGTTGCCGAGGAAAACACCAAGGAATCTGCTGAGAGGGCCGGCGAGGAAACATATGACCACACTGACGGCATTCCTGCGAGATGAACGTCGAGGACCAACCATCGACGTCCGAAGCCCCCTCATCAAGCAAATATCTCAAGGTCGGCGACAACTTATTCATCAACTTGCCGGGCACGGCAAATATCAAAACATCGACTGAAGGAGAAATCTTCAATGAAGAAGTCATCGCCACTTCCGGGCTCGAAATTGTTGATGATCCAAGCGCCAGCAGTGGCAGATCTGAAGAGGACCAGCTCCTCCAGGCCATGGGTGTAAATTTCCGCAAGCTCCAAGCACTCCACCGTGCTAGGAAAGAGAAAGCAGATTCCAGAATGGCAGTTGTCGAGGCAGCCGAAGCAGATTTTCAGAAGCGCATCAAGCAAATGCAAGTCTGGTACGCCGAGGCCCTTCAAGAGTTGACTGCCAGCCGGGAACAAGTGAGCCAAAACTGGATAGAGATCCTCCTGAAACAATCTGACCTGGAGAAAGCGCAGGAAGAAGCTGCACAAAGAACTGCCGCTGAAGATGCTCTCCTGACAGAGCGTCGCATTCCGCTTGACGCTCACGAGGAAGATCTTGTCGCGCGTGAGCAAGCGCTCGCCGCCAAACTTCGCGGAAAATATGAGGAAATCGATAAGCTTGTCGCGCAGCGGATCCAGGAGCTGGAGCAAAAGCATAGGGAGGCGCTCGAAGCTCTAACTGTAGATCACGCCGGCAAGCTCACGGAGGCCATTGATGCTGCCTAGAATGCAGAGGCCGCCAAGAATGAGCTGTGCGACAAAGTGAAGAAGCTGGAGGTGGATCTTGAAGAACACAGCAAGGAGCTCTCGACGCTCAAAGGGGACAGGGAGAAAACTCTCCACAACCTGGCGGAGATGCAAGTTGCCATGTCCGACAAGACCAAACAACTCACTTCAGCCAACGATGCCATTGCCGATCTGAAGCTAAAGCTGACCACACTGGAGAAATCCCTCAAGGACGGCAGGGCCCGCGAGAAGGCCCTAAGCAGAGATCTTCAGGAAGAAAGGAACTTGCTTAAGAGCGCCGCCGCCGCCCAAATTGACTAGGAAAAGGGAGTCAAAATCTGGACTGATCGCCTTGTCGACGCCGCAGAGAGGCTCACTGCACAGTTGTCAACCATGGGGCAGGATGGCCTACAAAACTTCAGGTATTCCTCCGAGGAAAGGATATCTTCGAGCGCCAGGTTGACCATGTTCTTCGAAAGCATCGTTGATGCTTTGAAGCTGCTACAGTCCAACCGAGTGACCCAACTGGCCAATGAATCCCGTAAACTTTGCCGGGCCGTCCTCCGCAAGGTACTCGTCAAGGTGGTATATAATAACCCTGGCATTGATCTCACCAACGTGCTCGACCATTTGCCGAAGGATGCAGATCTCAGGGCACTTGAGGAGCTTGTCGCGCCCATCCTTGAGAAAGTAGATTCAATCAAGAGGATCGAGGGCCAACGCAGGCACTAGCTGCCTCATTTTCCCTTGTCGCCACCATTCCATGCCAAAAGACAATCAAGTCTTGTGTTAGAACTACGGCAACTTATTGATGTAATATAACTTGTGTATATTTGGGTATATGCATGCTATTTCCCTTGTCTGATTCCTTTATGTACGGAGACACCCTACGCTTATTGAAAACTTGCCGGCGCGCAACCTGCCGCAAGCGCTGGGTGCGGGACTTCAGCAGCCTGCTGGAGGTGCAGTGGCCGGCAAGGCACCTTGGCGTTCTCAGTGCACCTACTTAAATTGTTGAGCGGACTCGAAACAAAATAGGAGCGCAACCGATTACGACAAGGGTTCCTTCGCGTGCAGGTTTTCCATACAAAAGTCAAAATCGTTTAAGGAAAATAACTTTGTAATAAAAGAAACTTGCTTTAAGTTTTAGAACTTAGCTTTATGTCGCTGTTCTTCCTCCGGTAAGGTGTCAATTCTGAACGTCGCCGACCGGTACTCATATCTTCCTTCCCCCCCCCCCCCGGCAAACGTGCACGCGAGGAATCCTTCTGTCTTTTGAGAAAAAGAAAGAAGAGAAAATAAAGATATGGAACCTTGGCAGTTCATTAGAACTTACCGGGAACAAGTGTCATACAACATCTTAGATAAGCATGCATATATGTATATGAATCATGGAAATCGATAAGGAAATGCACAACACTTAAACTTATTCATCTGGGCTCAGGGTCTGCGCCTGGCTTTGTACAAAGGATTACATGCCTCGCCGGCAAGACTTGTACAAAAAGGTGCTTGCCGGGAGCCCCCGGCAACTGCACCTTATGGGTAGAACTTGCGAAGATGTTCAATATTCCAGGAGTTGCTCACTGGAACGCCATCTTCGGTCTCCAGGCAGACAGCGCCGGGCCTGGTGACTCGTACTACCCGATAAGGGCCTTCCCACTTCGGCGTCAACTTGTTTGAATTCTTGGCGGACTGAATCCGTCGAAGAACAAGGTCGCCTTCCTCAAGTCTTCGGGCATGAAATTTGCGGCTATGGTAGCGGCGCAAAGCTTGCTGGTAGCGTGCAGCTCGCACAGCAGCCTGAAGACGATTCTCCTCAAGGAGCACAGCGTCATCCTGCCGCAGTTGCTCTTGCTCAAGCTCATCATAAGCGAGCACTCGAGGTGATCCGTATATGAGTTCCGTGGGGAGAACTGCTTCCACTCCGTAGACCAGAGCGAAGGGTGTCTGGCTGGTGGCTCAATTTGGTGTCGTTCTGATTGACCAAAGAACCGTCGGCAACTCATCAATCCAGCGTCTTCCGCACTTACCCAGCCTGTCAAAGGTTCTAGTCCTGAGACCGCGCAGCACTTCAGCATTAGCCCTCTCCGCTTGGCCATTGCTTCTCGGGTGAGCAACAGAGGCAAAACAAATTTTGCCGCCAAGGTCCTGGACATACTGCATGAAGGTATGACTTGTGAATTGTGTGCCGTTGTCGGTGATGATCCTGTTGGGCACACCGAAACGGCAAACTATTCCTTTAAAGAACTTGACGGCTGACTGTGCTATCACCTTCCTCACTTCTTCCACCTCCGGCCACTTTGTGAACTTGTCGACCGCAACGTACAAGTACTCAAAGCCCCCGGTAGAACGGGGGAAGGGGCCTAGTATGTCGAGCCCCCAGACCGAAAATGGCCAGGAGAGAGGGATCGTCTGAAGAGCTTGAGCTGGCTGATGTGATTTCTTCGAATGAAACTGGCACGCTTCACACTTGGTTACTAGTGCAGTTGAATCCTGGAGAGCGGTGGGCCAAAAGAAACCTTGCCGGAATGCTTTCCCGACAAGTGCTCTTTACCCTATGTGAGAGCCACATATGCCTCCATGTATCTCTGCCAACAGCTCTAGTCCATCCTCCCGAGGAATACACTTCAATTTCACACCGTTTGGTCTCTTTCTGTACAGGACGTCATCGACGAACTTGTACATAACAGACCGACGGGCTACTTTTTCCGCCTCTTCCTGTTCCTCAGGGAGTTCTCCTGTCTGAAGAAAATGGACAATGTGCTGTGCCCACACTGGAGCCTGGGGCTCGACAGCTAGGACTAAAGGCATCTCTTCCACCAGGGGAACATTTGTCTTGACAGCGAAAGCGTGAGGTTCCGCCGGAGCCTATCGTTCCCCGGCAGGCTTGTCGCTGATCCCGGCAAGTTCCTTGCCGGCGGCTCCAGGGAGCTCTGCTAGAAAGTATTGTCCAGAATTCAACTTTCTTCTCTTTTCTTGTCTCATTGATGGTGCCACAGATGGTTGAGTCAAATGGAGCACAAAAGTTCCTGGTTCCACAGGCAACTTGAGGGCAGCGCGCTTTGACAATTCGTCAGCATACTGTTTTCAGCACGAGGTATGTGCTTCATTTGTAGACCGTCAAAGCGCTCTTCCATTTTTCTCACTTCATCCACATAAGCTTGCATCAAATGACTCTGATAATTCTTGTTAACTTGCCTGACAACAAGCTGCGAATCGCCTCTGATGACGAGCTTCTTGATACCAAGGTCTGCCGCGATCCTGAGACCGGCAAGTAACACCTCGTACTCCGCAGTGTTGTTTGTCGAACTCTCCCGGGGAAAATGCATCTGGATTACATACTTGAGGTGCTCTCCGGTGGGTGCGACAAGCAGCAGGCCAGCACCGGCGCCTTGTAGCGAGAAAGCCCCGTCAAAGTACATAACCCATTCTCGATCAATCTCCTTGCCGGGGAGAGTCGTTTCTTGAACTTCTTCGTCTGGCATTGGGGTCCATTCCGCAATGAACCCTGCCAAGGCCCTGCTCTGAATTGTCGAAGTGCTTTCAAACTTGAGACCAAAGCTCGACAATTCCAACGCCCACTCCACAATCCTGCCGGTTGCTTCTGGATTTCGCAAAATCCGTTGCAACGGAAAGCGAGTGACGACGGTGAATTCATGTGCTTGAAAATAATCGCTGAGCTTCCTCGAGGCCATAAGGAGGCCGAAGAGCACCTTCTGCACGCCAAAATCTCTTAACCTAGCTCCTTGCAAAAGAGAGCTAACAAAATATACTGGGCGCTGCACCACCTTTTTCTTTTGCCCTGGTCCTTCTGACTGCGCAGATCCTGTCTTGCCGGGTTCAACCCTTGCCGGGGAAGATCCCGCCGCGTCGCTTGGCGGTCCTGCCGCTGGTGTTGCCTCCTCATCAGCTTCTCTCTGCGCCACTAACGCAGCACTAACCACTTGATTTGTCGCTGCCAGATACAGCAGCAACGGTTCTTGTGGTTTAGGCGCGACTAGTGTCGGTGGAGAAGAAAGGTATTTCTTCAAATCTTGCAGCGCAGCCTCTGCTTCCGGAGTCCATTTCATTGGACCTGCCTTCTTTAAAATTTTGAAAAAGGGCAGGGCGCGCTCAACAGATTTGGAAATAAACCTGCTTAGGGCAGCAACACAGCTGGCAAGACGACGCACATCCTTAACGCGTCTTGGCGCTTCAATCTGCTCAATAGCTTTGATCTTGTCGGGGTTCGCTTCGATCCCCCATTGAGATACAAAGAACCCGAGAAGCTTGCTGGAAGGAACACCAAACACGCACTTCTCAGGATTGAGCCTTAAGTTGATCTTGCGCAGATTTGCAAATGTTTCTTCTAGATCTTGTATGAGCGTTGCTTTGTCCTTGGTTTTGACCACTATGTCATCCATGTATGCCTCCATATTTCTATGGAGTTGAGGTTCAAAACCAATTTGGACCGCTCTGGCAAATGTAGAACTAGCACTTTTCAACCCGAAAGGCATTCGTATAAAACAATACGTACCACATGGGCTGATAAATGCAGTCTTTTCTTCATTTTCTTTTGCCATGAAGATCTGATGATACCCTGAGTAGGCGTCAAGGAACGACAGCAGATCACATCCAGCAGTGGAGTCCACAATCTGGTCGATGCGCGGCAAGGGAAAGGGATCTTTTGGACAGGCTTTATTGATGTCTGTATAATCAATACATAGCCTCCATTTCCCATTCGCCTTGCGCACTACAACCGGATTAGCCAACCACGTTGGGTGAAGCACTCCTCTGACCAATCCTGCTGCTTCAAGCTTCCTGATTTCTTCGGCAATGAATTCTTGCTGCTCCAAGGCTTGCTTCCTGACCCTCTGCTTGACGGGCCGCGCGTGAGGACAGACAGCAAGGTGGTGCTCAATTACCTCCCTGGGAACACCGGGGATGTCAGACGGTTTCCATGCAAACACGTTGACATTCGCCTGCAGGAAGGCAATGAGCGCGCTTTCCTATTTGTCATCTAGGGTGGAACTTATGGTGAAAGTTCCTCCCGTTCCGTCCTCCCTGACGAGCACCTTCTTGGTTTCTGGTGGAGCAGCCTTGGATTTCTTGTTCTTGCCGGTGGAACTCTCTGGTGCGTCCTCAACGGAAGCGCAGCACTCCGAGGAGGTGCGATTGCCGGAGTTCGCGCCAAGATTCTTGCCGGTCTTCTTCTTCCCCCCGGGAGTTCCAGCGGCAGGAGCAGATGCCTTGACGGCAGGAGCTGCAACTGCTTCCCGGTAGAGTTGGTCGGCACAGATGAGCGCATCCTTTTTGTCGGAGTGGACAGTGATGACACTCAACGGCCCAGGCATCTTCAGCACATTATACGCGTAATGTGATGCCGCCATAAACTTAGCCAGCGCTGGGCGGCCAAGGATCCCATTGTATGACATAGGGATCTTGGCGACATCAAACACCACCTTCTCTGTCCTGTAGTTAAGCTCGCTACCAAATGTCACCGGTAGCGTGATCTTGCCTTTTGGCTGGGTCCTTCCTGGGTTGACACCTTGAAACATGCCCATTTCCTCGAGATCTTCATCAGGAATTTGGAGCCTCTTGAGCACATCTGGCGAGATTAGGTTCAGTCCGGCCCCACCGTCAACTAGCATTTTCGTCACCTTGAGGTTGCGGATTGTCGGTGAGACCAACAATGGCAAGCACCCGACTGCGGTTGTGTGATCAGGGTGATCCTCGGTGTCGAAAATGATAGGCGTGTTGGACCACTTCAGGGGTTTACGTGCATCGAACGACGGCTCCGTTGCATTAACCTCTCGCACCCACTGTTTAAGTCGACGGTGGGAAGAATGCAACGAGGCACCCCCGTCGATACACATGGCCTCTGTAGCTTTCTGAAATTCTTGCTCACTGGACTCATCATCTTCTCCATCACCATCATCACCCTCTTCTTTGTCACGACCTCGAGCGGGCCTCTCCCTCTGTTGCTTGGCCTTGCCGCGGCGACCCCCTCGGCCACCGTGCTTATTGCCGGATCCGTCAGCACCGTCATGGGCCTTCTCCTTATCTTGCCTTTCATACTCAGCTCTCTGCTTCTCGACAAGCTGCTCAACTTGCCGGCAGTTTTGGAGATCGTGGCCCTTGGTGTGATGGATCTTGCAATACTACTTGCCGGAGCTTTCCGACTTGTCGACCGTCGCCAAGGCCTGGCAGGAAGAGCACCCGGCAACTTTCTTGCTAGGGTCGTCAACCTTGGCCTTCTTGGCGGTGCCGGGGTTGCCGGATTCCTCGACAGCAAGCACGGCCTTGCCTCTGCGCTTCTTGTTCCGCCGCCGGCCTTTCCTTGGCGGGGTTGCAGCGTCTTCATCTTCTGATTCGCCCGCTGCGCCAACAGCCTCGCTAGAGAGTTTCCTCCCTTCTTCAACCCGAGCGCACTTGTCGGCCAAAGCGTAAAGCTCGGCAATACTCCTGACCTTGTTTATCGCCAGCTCTTCACGCATTTTGCGGTTACGCACGTTCTGATGGAACGCGCTAACAACAGTGGCAGGGTGAACGTCAGGAATATTGTACTGCACCCGGCTAAATCTCTGGATGAACTTGCGCAGGGGTTCGCCCTCCTTCTGAGGGATGATGTGCAAATCACTCTCTTGGCCAGGAGCTTGGTGGCCTCCAACAAAGGCGCCAACAAACTGATGGCACAGATCTGACCAAGAAGAAATAGAATTCTCCGGCAGATGCATCAACCACGACCTTACGTTGGGTTTGAGCACCAACGGGAAGTAGTTGGCAAGTATCTTGTCGTCTTGGCCCCCGGTAGCCTGCACCGCAATGGTGTAGATGCTCAAGAACTCCCAGGGGTGAGTCTTGCCGTCATATTTCTCCGGAACCTCTGGCTTGAAGGTTCGAGAATTGGGCCACTGGACTTGCCGCAGCTCACGGGTAAACGCTGGAGTACCTACCTCGTAAGGCAAGTCGCCTGCGTCCCCTGGCACAGGCTCATCGACAGCGGGCCCTGCGTGCTTATCAGATTGATAGCGCGCTTCCTGTCGTCGCTCGATGGTGGTTCAAGCGTCCTCTTTGCTTCGTTCCTTGAGAACTTGACGCTGGTCGCGGCGCATCCGTGGATCGGACGACGCCGTGGAACCATCATCATGGCCATCAGTCCGCCGGGTTGTCGACCGCTGCTGATGTCATGGAGGGGAGTGCACCGTGGTCGCACCACCTCCGGTTTTCTCCACATCGGCTCGCGCCGGATCGATGGACCGCCGTTGTGAGGGCCCTGCCTCCTGCGGCCCATCTTTGTTGGCGAAGCCAATGAGGCTCTGGATAGTAGCTCGCCACTCCTCCATCTTCTTCGGAGTAGGAGGGAAATCGAGGAGCAGCTGTGCACGTGCCAAAGCTTCCGCTGGCGTAGGTGGCGGCGACAGGTGCGATGTACATGAGGTGCTCTGGCTCCTAACAATGTTAGAAGGAGCACCGTCACGATCACGCGACCGCGCGCCACTTCCGCCGGCAGTTTGACGTGCATGCTGGGCCTGCGCACCTTGGGATTGATGCGCAGAAGCCCTTCCGTGTGGACGCCCTGAACCACCAGCGTCACGATGCTATTCATCGTACATGACCTGGGAAGGCCGTGATGCTTGCGCCGGCGCGGGAGCCCTAGAAGGCGTCCTTCGATCTCTGGAATTTGTTGCGCCGCCCGTAGGCAGCACAGCTCCATCTCTAGATCGAGCGGCGTGTGGATTGCCGCTGCCACTGCGAACGATGCCGCTCACCTGGCTTGGATCACCGGAACACCGTGGAGGCTCTAGACCTCTTCCTCTGCATCTACACCGTCATCCGTACGCGAGGGCACAGGCAAAACGGATGTAGATGGTTGGGCCGTTGCGGCACCCTTCTCCTTGGGTGGCATGATGGTGAAGATGATGAAAAGACTAAGGCGCCGATCACTGGATTAGGTTCACGCAACCTTCAATCCCCCTACCTGGCGCGCCAAAGATGTCGGTGTGCGACACCTATGGGACCCCAAGGGACCCCTTTACGATTCGGCAGGGAGAGAGGTATGCACAAAGAGCAGAACCAACGATCGACGCGGGGCGATTTTACCAAGGTTCGGTACGCTGATCAGTGTAAAACCCTACTCCTGCCTTGTTTTATTATAAGTGTTCTTGAGCCCAGGCTCCAGGAGCGCTTGCAATGAACAGTACGTTCAAAGAGCAGCTACACATGCAGAATGGGCCAGAAGATCCTCTCCCCTGTAGCAGTTGCCTCGGGCCTCCAATTATACGTTCCAAGGGGTCACCACAGTGGCAAAATGTACATACATTGAGGTGTAAAGTAGCTACAGGGTCATCATACCTAACCACTGACGGATTAGGACGAGTGCATTTAATGCACCGTGAGGTGTCCGTTTAGGTGTCCTCACTTTCTTGGGGATGGAAAAAGGGGCCATCCCATCAGCACCGCTTAAGCTCTCCTCCACTGGCACGTTACCACGCATCCAGAGAAGGACCCAGAATGTCGGGCTTGTTGCTGTGTCGAAGCGGTGGCACAGAAGGAGAATCTTGCCGGGCGCCGAATCTTGTCGGGCGTGAAATCTTGCCGGGCTTCGCAGGCCACCCCGGCAAGATCTTGCCGGGGAGGCTGGCTTTCGGTCTTCAGCTCTTCTTATCAGTTGATCCTCAGATCCTTAACTTGAGTGTTTCTCCGATAACTTGAATCAACCTCGAACTGTTCCCCGACAAGCCTGACCACGAGTATGGCTACAACTACCCGTGCACAAGTACGGGGTACTAATGGCCCAATACTTAGTGCATCGACACAAGCGCTGGGTGAAAGAGAACAGCGCAGCCGGCAGCCGATTCCCTCCCTCGCCGAAGGCGACAGAGTGAACGTTGCACCTCCTCCCCTTCCCGGTCCGACGGGATTCGGAAGGCTCCTTGACCAGTGATACGTCTCCATCGTATCTACTTTTCCAAACTCTTTTGCCCTTGTTTTGGACTCTAATTTGCATGATTTGAATGGAACTAACCCGGACTGACGCTGTTTTCAGCAGAATTGCCATGGTGTTATTTTGGTGTAGAAATAAAAGTTCTCGGAATGACCTGAAACTTCACGGAGATCATTTTTGGAACTAATAAAAAATATTGGTGAAAGAATCAACTGAAGGGGGCCCACACCCTGTCCACAAGGGTGGGAGGCGCGCCCACCCCCCAGGGCGCGCCATCCGACCTTGTGGGCCCCCTGGACCTCCACTGACCTCAACTCCAACTCCATATATTCATGTTCGGGGAGAAAAAATCAGAGAGAAGGATTCATCGCGTTTTACGATACAGAGCCGCCGCCACCTCCTGTTCTTCCTCGGGAGGGTAGATCTAGAGTCCGTTCAGGGCTCCGGAGAGGGGAAATCGTCACCGTCGTCATCATCAACCATCCTCCATCACCAATTTCATGGTGCTCACCGCCGTGCGTGAGTAATTCCATCGTAGGCTTGCTGGACGGTGATGGGTTGGATGAGATCTATCATGTAATCGAGTTAGTTTTGTTAGGGTTTGATCCCTAGTATCCATTATGTTCTAAGATTGATGTTGCTATGACTTTGCTATGCCTAATGCTTGTCACTAGGGCCCGAGTGCCATGATTTTAGATCTGAACCTATTATGTTTTCATGAATATATTTGTGTTCTTGATCCTATCTTTCAAGTTATAGTCACCTACTACGTGTTATGATCCGGCAACCCCGGAGTGACAATAGTCGAGACCACTCCCGGTGATGACCGTAGTTTGAGGAGTTCATGTATTCACTAAGTGCTAATGCTTTGGTCCGGTTCTCTATTAAAAGGAGGCCTTAATATCCCTTAGTTTCCAATAGGACCCCGCTGCCACGGGAGGGTAGGACAAAGGATGTCATGCAAGTTCTTTTCCATAAGCACGTATGACTATATTCGGAATACATGCCTACATTATATTGATGAACTGGAGCTAGTTCTTTGTCACCCTATGTTATAACTGTTGCATGATGAATGCCATCCGACATAATTATCCATCATTGATCCATTGCCTATGAGCTTTTCACATATTGATCTTTGCTTTGTTACTTTTCCGTTGCCACTGTTACAATTGCTACAAACTGCTACTTTTACCTTTGCTACTGTTACCGTTACTTCCATACTACTTTGCTACTAAAAACCTTGCTGCAGATATTAAGTCTTTCAGGTGTGGTTGAATTGACAACTCAGCTGCTAATACTTGAGAATATTCTTTGGCTCCCCATGTGTCGAATCAATAAATTTGGGTTGAATACTCTACCCTCGAAAACTGTTGCGATCCCCTATACTTGTGGGTTATCAAGACCTTTTTCTGGCGCCATTGTCAGGGAGCATAGCTCTATTCTCTGAGTCACTTCGGATTTATATCTGTTGATCACTATGAAGAATTTGAAAGATACTAGAACCAAGATTTTTCCCTCTACTACGAGGGGAGGTAAGGAACTGCCATCTAGCTCTGCACATGATTCACCTTTTGTTTTGAGTAAGCTTGCGACACCTACACCTGCTAGTAATTCTGATATGTCACAAGTAATTGATGATGCCACTTCTGCTATGCATGATGCTAATGATGATACTACTGCTTTGCTTGATAATACTGTGCCACTAGGTGAATTTCTTGATGAACAACTTGCTAGGGTTAGAGAAAATATTATTGAAACTGAAGATTATGATTCTCCCCCTAGATATGAATTGCCTGTTGTACCTGAGGGTTATATTATGGATGAAGAAACTGCTAGAGACTTTGTTGCTTGCAATGATAGAGAAGATCTTAAGAAACTGCTAGCTAAGCTGAAAGAAAAATCCTTGAATGCTAGAATGAAATATGATCCCAATTTTGCTACTTCACCTATCTTTGTTACTGATAAGGATTATGAATTCTTTGTCGATCCTGAGTTAATTACTTTGGTTGAATATGATCCTTTCTATGGTTATGAATCTGAAACAGTTGTTGCACATCTTACTAAATTGAATGATATAGCCACCCTATTTGCTCATGAGGAAAAAATTCGCTATTACTATATTCTTAAGTTGTTTCCTTTCTCGTTAAAGGGTGATGCTAAGATATGGTTTAATTCTCTTGCTCCTGGTTGTGTGCATAGTCCCCAGGATATGATATATTACTTCTCTCAAAAATATTCCCGTGCTCATAAGAAACAAGCTGCTCTAAAAGAAATATTTAACTTTGTGTAAATTGAAGAAGAGAGTCTCCCACAAGCTTGGGGGAGGCTTCTCCAGTTACTTAATGCTTTGCCTGATCATCCTCTCAAGAAAAATGAAATACTTGATATCTTTTATAATGGACTAACCGATGCTTCTAGGGACCACCTAGATAGTTGTGCTGGTTGTATTTTCAGGGAATGAACTGTTGAGCAAGTTGAATAGCTATTGAATAATATATTGAGTAATGATAATGATTGGACACTTCCTGAACCAACTCCTAAGCCAACTCCGAAGAAAAGAGGTATTCTATTTCTCAGTCCTGAAGATATGCAAGAGGCAAAGAAATCTATTAAAGAAAAAGGTATTAAAGCTGAAGATGTTAAGAATTTAATACATGGTCTTGATAACCCGACACAGGTAGTAGAGGTAAACTCTCTCCGTAGATTTGATGAAGGTGATATTCCTCATAATAAGTCTGCTAGTCAATGCTTGGATGAGTTCGATAATTTTATCGTTAAACAAGAAAATTTCAATGCTTATGTTAGTAGACAATTGAAACATAATGCTTACATGCTTGACCACTTGAGTAATTATATGAGTAGAACTATTAATGATCTTAAGCTTATTAGTAAACATGCTTCCATGGTTACAACTCAAGTAGAACAAGTACTTAAGGCACAAGATGATTTGCTTAATGAGTTGAATAGTAAGAACAATGATAATGTTGTTAGGGTTATGACTAGAGGTGGTAAAATGACTCAGGAACCTTTGTATTCTGAGGGCCATCCTAAGAGAGTTGAGCAAGATTCTCAGAGAATTAATACTGATGCATCTAGTCCTAGTAATAAAAAGAAAAAGAAAACTGATAGGACTTTGCATACTTCTAGTGAACCTGTCATAGACACACCTGAGAATCCAAATGATATTTCTATTTCTGATGCTGAGACACAATCTGGTGATGAACATGAACCTAGTGATAATGTTAATAATGATGTTCATGTTGATGCTCAACTTAGTAATGATAATGATGTAGAGATTGAACCACCTGTTGATCTTGATAACCCACAATCAAAGAATCAACGTTATGATAACAGAGACTTCGTTGCTAGGAAACATGGTAAAGAAAGAGAACCATGGGTTCAGAAACCCATGCCCTTTCCTCCTAAGCCATCCAAGAAGAAGGATGATGAGGATTTTGAGCGCTTTGCTGAAATGATTAGACCTATCTTTTTGCGTATGCGTTTAACTGATATGCTTAAAATGCCTCCTTATGCTAAGTATATGAAAGATATTGTTACTAATAAAAGAAAGATACCGGAAGCTGAAATTTCCACCATGCTTGCTAATTACACTTTTAAGGGTGGAATACCAAAGAAACTTGGAGATCCAGGAGTACCAACTATACCATGCTCCATTAAAAGAAACTATGTTAAAACTGCTTTATGTGATCTTGGAGCCGGTGTTAGTGTTATGCCTTTCTCTTTGTATCGTAGACTTGATTTGAATAAGTTGACACCTACTAAAATCTCTTTGCAAATGGCTGATAAATCAACTGCTATACCCATCGGTATTTGTGAGGATGTGCCTGTTGTGGTTGCAAACGTTACTATCTTAACGGACTTTGTTATTCTTGATATTCCGGAGGACGACAGTATGTCGATCATCCTTGGTAGACCCTTTTTAAATACTGCAGGGGCTGTTATTGATTGCAATAAAGGCAATATCACTTTTCATGTTAATGGTAATGAGCATACAGTACACTTTCTGAAGAAACAACCTCAAGTTCATAGTATCAATTCTATTGGAAAAATTTCAACTATTACTATTGGAGGTTTTGAATTCCCTCTTCCAACTGTTAAAAAGAAATATGATATTCTTATTGTTGGGGACATGCATATCCCCGTTGAGGTAACCTAGTGTTATTAAAAAATTCTCCGGTTTCATGTCATTCAGAAGAAGTTTGTTAATAAGACTTGATCAACCTTGTTAACGAATTCCTTTTGATGAGCTTGAGATGAATGAATCTAGAAGGCACAACTTTCTGTACCTACTATTTACTTTCTGTTATTTAGATTAAATAAAGTAAAATTAGTATTTTTCGTCTGTTTTCTGAATTATCCATGAAATAAAAAATATCCCAAAAATAAAAGTTCTCCAAATACCCTGAAAATTTAGTATGATTTTTTATAGAATATTTTAGAATTTCTGGCACTGAGAACACACCAGGGGGACCCACCACCTGTCCACAAGAATGGAGGGCGTGCCCTACCCCCTGGGCGCGCCCCCCGACCTTGTGGGTCCCACATGGCCCCCCTCCACTTATTCCAGCACCCATCCACTTCGTCTTCCTCCAGAAAAAATCATCCCATAGTTCAGCTTCGTGGTCTTGCTCAGTTTGCTGCCATTTTCGATCTCCTTGTGTAAAGCTCCGTTTGCAAAACTGCTTTGGGGGATTGTTCTTTGGTATGTGACTCCTCCAATGGTCCAATTAGTTTTTGTTCTAGCTATTTATATATTGCAAATTTTTGCTACTGTGGTGACCTTGTTCTTGAGCTTGCATGTCAAATTTATATGGTCCAGAGTAGTTTTGATGCATGTTATAGCCTCTAGGCACTTGTAGGAGTAGTTGCTATAAATTTTGCTAAGTTTGGTTCACTTTTATTTTGAGTCACTAAAAATTTCAGAAATTTTTCAGAGGAAGAAAATGATGAGGAGATTGTTGAGAGGCTCTTCGAGCCGGGGTTCAAAGGAAAAAAAATCAGGAGAAGGAAAAGCCCAAGTACAATCTTCCTCGTGCCGCGGAGATTCGGTCGTGTGAATGGCCATGTGATGCATTCTTGGAAGCGGCCGGAATTTAAGAGGATTTCTATTATTTGGCTAAGAATGCAGGCATCACCGACTTCCTCCACGACCAATGTGATCAGTATCTCCTACTCACTAATACTTTCGTGCAAAATTTTCATTTTCATGCTAGGAGATCACCACCCATGGTAGAGTTTCACTTATATGATGAGTGTAAGGAGATGACGCTTTATGACTTTTGTGAGGTTTGTAAATTACCTTATGAGGGTAGCATCGAGGAACCACGTCCTAGAGATGTGGAAGGTTTTATTGATGAAATTACCATAGGGGAAACAAGAGGAGTGTCGGGAGCGAGAGTGACTAGTATACATTTCCCTGTTTTACGTTATTATTAATTATTTGCTGGGAGATGATTAATTGGTCGAGGAGAGAGTGGAGGCCTTAGTGGCCCTGACCTTGCCATTTTGCGCCATGCCTTACATAGAGATAGAACCTACAGTTTAGGCGCTATGGTTGCTAAATGGTTGAGTTTAAACCGTACAAAGGGTCCTATTTTCGGAGGTATCTTTGCCTCCTGCCTTGCTAAACATTTTGAGATACCTATTAGGCACTATGAAAAAGAGGAGAAATTGCTACCTATTATTTACTTAGATTATGAGAGCATGGTAGCACATAAGTTTATTCGCTATGATGAGGAAAAGAGACTCATTTATAACTTGATATTTAGCGAGGATACTTTTCAGATTATTACCTTGCCTGCACCTACTTTGTTCGATATGCATTCAGGCAGGTACTTCGTTATGCCCGAGGACATACACGCTTACTGGTAGGGGACACGATCCCCAGCTCCTGAGCCAGAGCCATCACCTAATCCATGTAATGAGTCTATTTATCAGTGGGAGCCGCAGGAGCTTGCTAACCAATGGAACCCCTAGGATCCTCCTCAGTACACCGGAGAGAACTACTTTGATCCATGGGCCTAGACCAACTTAGGCTAAAAGCCTAAGCTTGGGGGAGTACGTATTTCTCACCGACATTACATTCATGTTCACACACTCATTCCAGTTGTCGGTGTTCATACTTTTTCATTGTATTATCCATGTTAGGTTATTTATTTTTCTCGCTTTCTTCTTGAGTATTTGAAAACCTTTGAGAAAAAAAAATTGGTTGTAGCTTAGTTTACTTTCCATTCTTGGTTGTAGTATTAAAGAAAACCCAAAAAGATTTCTCGTTCTTCTTTTACTTGTTGGGAGCTTTCCCGTGTAAATAGTTTTTCTCGTTCTTGTTTTACTTCCTTCAGAAAAACAAAAACTCCAAAAACATTTCAGTATGTTTCGTTGAAATTCTTTTCTTTTCTTTGGGGGTCAAGGAGAGAAGACTACGATGAAAATGTTGAGGGGCTCTCATATGCATTATTGTTGATCTGACAAAGAGCCCATATTATATTGTCTTCTCCTTTGAATAAATGTTTGCAGATTCCAGCTTAGTCCAATGCACATGCACTATTATTATTATTCACATTGTTCGGTCGTGCAAGTGAACGGCAATAATGACGATATATGATGAAATGATTGAGATGAGGAAAAGCTGGTATGAACTCGACCTATCTTGTTTTTGTAATATGATTAGTTCATCGTTCTTGATTCAGCCTATTATGAATGAAACATGTTTGCAATGAAAATTAGAGATTATAGTTATTCATGCCATGCTTAATTAGCTAGGAGTTTATAATGGTTTACCTTGCGTGCCAACATGCTTTTAACATGGTTGTGATGTAGTATGATAGGATGGTATCCTCCTTTGAATGATTCGAGTGGCTTGACTTGGCACATGTTCACGCATGTAGTTGAAACAAGATCAACATAGCCTCCACGATATTTATGTTCATGGTGATTTATATCCTACTCATGCTTGCATTCAATGTTGGTTAATCTCAATGCATGTGTATGACTGTTGTCGCTCTCTGGTTGGTCGCTTCCCAGTCTTTTTCTAGCCTTCACTTGTACTAAGCGGGAATACTGCTTGTGCATCCACTTCCATAAACCCAAAGTTGTTCCATATGAGTCCACCATACCTTCCTATATGCGGTATTTACCTGCCGTTCCAAGTAAATTTGCATGTGCCAAACTCTAAACCTTCAAATGATAATCTGTTTTTATGCCTGAATCGCTCATGTAGCGACTGGGGCCTGTCAGTATCTTCCATGCTAGGTGGGTTATTCTCACGATGAGTGGACTCCACTCATCATTCACGAGAAAATGGCTGGTAATTGGGATGCCCAGTCCTATGATCCAAAGATCAGAAACAAAATTTCAAATAATTAAACAAAACTCCCCCAGGATTGTTGATTGTATGGACGGTACCCGTTGTTTCGGACCAGCCATGGAGTGTGATTGTTGGTGGAGGGGGAGTAAAACTTTACCATTCTGTTTGGGAACCGCCTATAATGTATGTAGCATGGAAGATATTGAGATCTCTTGGTTGTTGCGTTGACAATGAAAGCATACCGCTCAAAATTATATTCATCTCTGTTTTAAAAACTCGAGCTCTGGCACCTCTACAAATCCCTGCTTCCCTCTGCGAAGTGCGTATCTATTTACTTTTATGTTGAGTCATCATTCTCTTATAAAAAGCACTAGTTAGAGAGCACCACTGTCATTTGTATGCTTTGTTATTAATTGATATTGAGTATGACTGTGACTGGATCTCTTTTACCATGAATTACAATGTCTAGTTAGTCCTTGATCTTCTGGGGTGCTCTGCATTTATGTTTTGTGGTCTCAGAAAGGGCTAGCGAGATACCATCTTGTTATATCATATTGTGATTGTTTTGAAAAAGTGTTGTCATCTGAGATCTATTATTATTGCTCGCTAGTTGATTATGCCATTGATATGAGTAAATGTGAGACCTAAATGTTATTGTGAATATGGTTAGTTCATAATCTTTGCTGAAAACCTGAATGCTGACTTTACATATTTGCAACAACAAGATCAAACAGAGTTTGTAAAACTTTTTCTTTATCACTTTCAGTTTATCAACTGAATTGCTTGAGGACAAGCAATGGGTTAAGCTTGGGGGAGTTGATACATATCCATCGTATCTACTTTTCCAAACTCTTTTGCCCTTGTTTTGGACTCTAATTTGCATGATTTGAATGGAACTAACCTGGACTAAAGTTGTTTTCAGCAGAATTGCCATGGTGTTATTTTTGTGCAGAAATAAAAGTTCTCGGAATGACCTGAAACTTCACGGAGATCATTTTTGGAATTAATAAAAAATATTGGCAAAAGAATCAACTGAAGGGGGCCCACACCCTGTCCACAAGGGTGGGAGGCGCGCCCACCCCCCCCAGGGCGCGCCATCCGACCTTGTGGGCCCCCTGGACCTCCACCGACCTCAACTCCAAGTCCATATATTCACGTTCGGGGAGAAAAAAAATCAGAGAGAAGGATTCATCGCATTTTACGATACGGAGCCACCGCCACCTTCTGTTCTTCCTCGGGAGGGCAGATCTGGAGTCCGTTCAGGGCTTCGGAGAGGGGAAATCGTCGCCATCGTCATCATCAACCATCCTCCATCACCAATTTCATGATGCTCACCGCCGTGCGTGAGTAATTCCATCGTAGGTTTGCTGGACGGTGATGGGTTGGATGAGATCTATCATGTAATCGAGTTAGTTTTGTTAGGGTTTGATCCCTAGTATCCATTATGTTCTAAGATTGATGTTGCTATGACTTTGCTATGCCTAATGCTTGTCACTAGGGCCCGAGTGCCATGATTTCAGATCTGAACCTATTATGTTTTCATGAATATATTTGTGTTCTTGATCCTATCTTGCAAGTTATAGTCACCTACTACGTGTTATGATCCGGCAACCCCGGAGTGACAATAGTCGGGACCACTCCCGGTGATGACCGTTGTTTGAGGAGTTCATGTATTCACTAAGTGCTAATGCTTTGTTCCGGTTCTCTATTAAAAGGAGGCCTTAATATCCATTAGTTTCCAATAGGACCCCACTGCCACAGGAGGGTAGGACAAAAGATGTCATGCAAGTTTTTTTCCATAAGCATGTATGACTATATTCGAAATACATGCCTACATTATATTGATGAACTGGAGCTAGTTCTTTGTCACCCTATGTTATAACTGTTGCATGATGAATGTCATCCGACATAATTATCCATCATTGATCCATTGCCTACGAGCTTTTCACATATTGATCTTTGCTTTGTTACTTTTCCGTTGCCACTGTTACAATTGCTACTAAACTGCTACTATTACTTTTGCTACTGTTACCGTTACTTCCATACTAGTTTGCTACTAAAAACCTTGCTGCGGATATTAAGTCTTTTAGGTGTGGTTGAATTGACAACTCAGCTGCTAATACTTGAGAATATTCTTTGGCTCCCCTTGTGTCAAATCAATAAATTTGGGTTGAATACTCTACCCTCGAAAACTGTTGCGATCCCCTATACTTGTGGGTTATCAACCAGCTGTGAGGGGGGAGAGAGAGAGGCCAACACAGTCTTGTTTAGATCCGATGAAGGGGTGAGGGATTGTGAATAGAGCAAACCCTAACAAAGGAACGCTGAGCCTCCATCGTGTCTATATATATGTAGTGCAGCGAGAGTGTGAAGAGTGCAAACCCTAGCAAACAAGCGCTGAGGCTCCAGCTTATATAGCACTCGTATATAGTACTAATATAGTGGAGTGGTTTTCTTTTTTCTCTCCATAACAATTGTTTTAAATTGTGTACGAAACTAAACTCTTTATTTAACGTACCCGTGAAGAAAACTACGATCAACTAACGATCCACGCGTCCTGGTCGCACTTCCTGTCATTCACGTGCGGTACACTACCCTCCGTTAAGTGAACAACCACACACGCGCCAAATTATCGAAAAGGTGTGAGAGTGTGTACAAATAAAGAAATTTAATTTCAATTATTTTGTATGTACACTTTGCCCTCTCTCAATAATTATGGTGTGTTGTGTTCGGACTAAATCAGTGTGCCACCGTATCTCGTACTCCCTCCGATTTTATTTAGTCCTCGTATTAGCTTTGGTCAAAGTCAAGCTTTGTAAACTTTGACAAAGTTTCTAAACAAAAAATATTACTTTCACATCGTATAGATTTATTATGGTAAATACTTATATTATTTTATATAAACTTGGTCAAACTTTACAAAGTTTGACTTCAGTCAAATCTAATACACAGAGTAAATAAAAATGGAGGGGTACTACCTCCATCCGGGTTTTTGTTCCACACCATATTTTTAATCAAAGTCTGACCACATAATTAGTTAAAAGCTAGACAAATAAAATTATAGGGGAGTTGAAGACAAAGTTGTGAGAAGGCTTAGAAATCAATACAAAACTTTTTGCTCTTAGTCCCAACGTCGATGCTTCTTCGAGGAAACATTTGGTTCATATCCAATTGTGTGATAAAATTGCACCAACGTAAACGGCTGCATCCAAGATGAACTGATGAAGGATATGTCTTTGTGGGTAACAAGCAAAGAGCACTGATGGAAGACATACCTTTCTTCGTTGAACATCGATCAGCTTCACCAGCCAATGCAACCATGAGACGCAACCATGAGCATCGATAGGTCATCGTGGTGATGCATCATCGATTTGGGCATCAAGTTTGGGTCAGGCACCAATGAAGTTTGACAATCCTCATTGTGGTTTGTTTCTTTCCAGTATTCAAGCTCGAGAAAGGAAGAACCACTTGTTAGAGGACAGTGAGGCGGAGCAACAGTGGCCATCCAATTTTGTGCAGTTCCACTAAAATTGAGGAAGACATGCCCAGGTATGGAGATACGCATCGCTGTTTGCAAAAATATAAAAAAATGATATTTAAGTAGTGTCATTACTTTGTTTTAGCAGTGGAACAAGATTAATAGCGGCATCTTAATTGTCAATAAGAATTAATGAAACATACAACAAAAAATAAAAGCATCATGATTATGTTGGTGGGAACTAAAGTAGGATACCGGGAAGAAAACAAACTAAAGCAGGACAGAAGAATTTATCAACTCCTCTAGATTGACAGCAGCATCACTTAAAAGGGACGTCACTTTAACATGGGAATTGCTTCATTTAACCAATGATAGTATTAGATTAGCAGCAGCAATAGGAGCATATGGACAATGACCGCACAACCACCATGTACTTTGTCAAAAAAAAACATGTATACCTCCACCGAGGCATAAACCAGGACAACTTTTGGAGTGCCTCTATAATACTACTCCCTCCATTCCCAAATATAAGTCTTTTTAGAGATTCCAACAAGTGACTACATACGGAGTAAAATGAGTGAATCTACACTCTAAAATATGTCTACATACATCCATATGTTGTAGTCCATTTGAAATGTCTAAAAAGACTTATATTTAGCAACAGAGGGAGTAAAAAAAGGTGATGTTGGACCAACCGACGAACCCTAGCTACTATACATGGGGAGATGGTATAGAAGAAAACCCGCATGCAACAACCTGGGGAGCTACACTAGTACACTGAAGCAAGAAATCCAAAAGAAGTTATACCTCAGGTGGGGGAGATGTGGCTTAGGCAGGCAGGGTCTGCCCACACGACAGCAACGAACAAGGGCGCAGAGGACCTTCGTCCGTGCCGACGTCGGCTCAGAGAGGATGGTGCACATCGGCTTCCTCCATCGCCGTCGGCGACAACGTCAACGCTGCACCTCCTCACCTCCCGCAGCGGACGGGATCCAGCCAGATATGTGACCACCGGTGAGGAGAGAGATAGAGTGGACACTGTCATCTTGTTTAGATACGGAGAGGGTGAGAGAGCGAGACACGAGAAACCCTATCAAACAAGAGGCTACACATACAATGGAGTAAAAAAATCTCTCCATAGCAGTGGTTTTAAATAGAATACGCGTGTTCCCGGAAAAAAGAAACGAAAACTAGCAGACAAATCTTTTTTTTAATGTACCAAGAAAGAAAACTCGATCAATAACACGCCCCCGCTTCCAGATCACACTTTGTATCGCTCACGTGTGGTCCCCGACCCTCCATTATTAAGTGAACAAATTAAAGCGTCAAATTACTACGTAAGCTGCCTCTTCGTGTACAAATGCGCTCCATCGTGTACTCGGGGGTATGTCGGAGGCAGAGTGAGTGCGTGTACATTTCTTCTTGTATGTAGTACTTCATTTATCTCACTTCATATTGTTTCCCACTCCTATGATATTCCTATCATAGGAACAAAATGAGGCGGTACTAAGTTTGTGTGTGTGTTGGGAGAACGAGTCATCGATGATGTGTACGAGTAGTCGCGAGAGTCGTCACTATGTGTGTGTGCATGCACACACACATAGAATACATATCCGTGTTTACGTAAAATTATTACTTTCATCCCCATCTCCATCTTTATGTACGTCCAGCATCTCTCATTTGCGGGCGTCCAGACCACTGCCACGCCCGCTCCTGACCGCCCTGGCAAACCCGAACCATCTTCATCACCCGCGTGCGCTTGCCGCCCGAAACAGTCAGTGCCACATTCATGCCCGGATAGAGCGGACGCGACCTCTCACTGGCGCCAGCATTAAAGCGGCACAACAGCCGAGAGAGTGCTGCCTGCATCGCTTCCCGGTGCACACGACTGCTCCGTGTTCAAACGGCACCATGGCCGGCCACAACATGCATGTGAAAAAGTTCTTGGGAGTCCGTGCTACAGCTAGCTACCCTCCCCCTCCTCGTCTATCTCTTCCAGTATTACTCCATGGCGTGATCCATCGACAAGAAAGCGGGAAAGTTTGTGTATATTCGATTTGCGGTGAGTGGCATGCCGAGCGACCATGTGGGGCGGAGGCTTGTGTGGGGTGAGACACGAACGCGACGGACATGATTTAAACATTTAGTTTTGCTCGACGGCGCGATCTACTGAAACAAAACATTCGTTTCCAAAAGAATACTGTAGTATACTGTACTGCATGAGGGAGAAACAGATTCAACAAAGAGTGATGGTTGCTTCTTCCGTCCAACTTATTGCCAGGTCTATGTGATTTGATGGCTCATTGCATTATTACTGCGGCGGTAGAGCGTCGTAGAGCATCTGCACTCTTATTTATTTATTTATTCTGTGATAAAACTAACTTTCTCCACTCTTACACCGGAGGAGTGTGAAACACGGCAGCCCACTGGGTACATGGCCCACCTCACACTATCACCATATTCCTTGGCCATCGTGCGACACCTCCGGTACTTTTTTCTTTGCGGTTGCGGTAGTACTATTGGAAAGAGCAGCACAAAGATGCTAAGGCGCAGACCATTGCGGGAAAAGTGAGATTTTCTTATCTCTAATCTTATAAGAAAACAGAGTTGGGGATGATGGTGTGTCTGTCATCCTGCAATATAGGCCGTCTGATCTATATCTGACGGATAGGAAGGAAATTATGGCAATTTTGCAAAAAGATACCCGCACCCCTCTACACATTTGCAGATAAGGCCTTCCCTCGTTCATCCTTATCTCCCACAAGATAAACTACTCATATAAATGCATCTTGATCTTCCTTGCAACGCACAGGCATCTTGCTAGTACGCATACAAAAAAGGACTGGAGGGACTACTACAATGCTAGTACGAAGCTTTCAGATTTTATTTCATGTATGTATCCTGACTCCAAGGTTGCCCCGTTACAACATTCCATCGAATACAAAGGAAAACTAACACGCATGTTGATGCATCTCAATGATTCACAGATCATAGCCAATATTTACTTCACAACTAAATACAAAAGTTGTGAGAGTGTGTACAAAAAAAACTGATGAAGTCTGTAGGCCTTAAACCCTAAACCCTAAACAGGATTTAATTTCCTGGCTAGGTAGAACCTGTCGAAGGAAAGAAGCCTGGCACCCTCGGATCATGCGATGCTTTTGTGCAGTTCCACTAAAATTGAGCTGAGCATCCCTGTTGGCAAAGATATTGAAGAAGTGTGATTAGAATAATAGTAGTGGCACTAGTTCATGAGACATAAACTCATCACAAATAGAAGCCGGTAGAAGTAGAGAAAGATCCACATGGAGATGGAGCTACGTGGGGAGCTGGAGCAGTGGAGCAAGCCGGCTCCAAAAGGAAGTTGTACCTGGGACGTCGGGGTGTAGCTAGAAGGGCGGTGGGAGGCCGCATCGTCCTATACCGCGAGGACCGCCGGTCGGGATGCACCAATAGTAGGTTTTCTCCCTCGCCGCTGTCTACCGCGTCTATGCAAAACATCCTCCCCTTCCCCCGGCGGCGGGATCAGGTTGGATCTGTGACCAGCTGTGTGGCCACTGTCGTTCTATGCTTGTGAAGAGAGCAATCCAAGCAAGCAGGCTTGTAGCTTAGGCTCCTGCTAGTGTAGATATAGTGGAGCGGTTTTCTTTTTCTCTCCATATCAACCTTTTTATATTGCGTACGTGTCATTGAAGAGTGAAATGATGGTTGCTTCGTCCGACTAACTTACTGTGTGATTTGACTGCTCATTAGTCATATTACCGCGGCCCCAGCACGTACTCCCCCTACGTGTATGACCGTTCCTGAGTCTCACTTGTACTTATCTCTATTTTCTTGCATGACACGTGGATAGGATGCGCATAGAGGCATTTTGTTCCTGCATGGCTCCTTCTGGTTTACATCTAGTGCTCCCTCCATCCGGGTTTATTGGTCCCCTTTGTTGGCTCGTTTTCCTCAAGAAATTGTCTTTACTAATGTATTAATATCGGGAATGCATGCATGAACAATGAATGATTAAACCTTGCATGCAACATTTTGACAAAGCATTGACATATGAACATGTGAATGTGAGGGACTACAACCTCGTGCATGCATGCAACAGTCACACATACACATGCACACAAAAACGTGTGTGACGCCCTAATGCATGCATGTCCGAGCACAAGACGGAACACACACGGTCACGCTCAAGTGCTCAACCTACACATGCATGCACACACATACTCAGCCAGGGTGAGCTAGTGACCATATAAACACCGGGAAATGTATATATTGACCGCAATGAGCGTATTATGAAGTCCACTGACCGTACTTTTACAAATATACAGTGACAGCCAGTGTATTTATCTCATTTCAAATTAAGCCATATTAACCGGAAAGCAGGCAGTATGGACTAGCATTACTTTGTTGTGTCACATCAACTTGCAGAACGAGGAGAAGCTTGGAGGACGAGGAGAAGCTTGCGCGCAGTGGCTCGTAGGACAAGGAGAAACTTTTGACTAATGCAAAGCTCTCCCTCGCTCAGGCGGTGGACGTGCAACAGTTAATTTGGTGTCAGATTGCCAGAAGCATACACTGTACTAGTACCATCAGTGTTTGACTTCCCAAAGAGGCGAAGAGCCAAGCGCAAGGTTTACTAGTACTCCGAGTAGTATTACATACTACTAGTAGTACTACTATCCAGGTACTACTAGGAACCGCATGGTGGAGCGTCTGCACTCTTATTTTATTTTAATCTGTGATAAAGTAATCTTCAACACATTTGCTTCTCTTCGAAGGTTCTCGCATGTGATAATGGAAGTTGATTGCATGGAACACTCGCCACAATTCTCGCTTAATTCTGGCTCCTATCCTGTTAGAAATAGGAGGGCTCAGTAATAATTTCACTTTTTTTATTCTTCATCATGTAAACAGGTCAGCAAACCTTCCGGCGCATCTTTGTGCGAAGCGTGCTTGCACTTTGAATGTGATCGAGAGCTGCCTTGATGAAATACCTCACTTCCTTTTTTGCGGGGTACCTCGCTTCCTAGCGATCAGTCTCCTGGCTGATTGTCCTAAGAATGCTTATATATGAATAAAGCTCTCTCATTTACCCAAAAAATTAAGTCATATTAACTAGAAAGGAGGCAGTATGGACTACCACTACTTTGGTGTGTCGCGTCAAGTCGCAGAACGAGGAGAAGCTAACAGGACAAGGTGAAGCTTGCTTACTCCCTCTCCGTCTACCTCAAGCGCGGTGGCTCCCAAGACGAGGAGAAGCTTTTGACTAATGCAACCTACCCTCGCCCAGGCGGTGGACATGCATCAGTTCATTCGGTGTCAGATTACCAGAGGCATACACTGTAGTACCATCATTGTTCGACTTCCCGAAGAGGCAAAGAGCCAAGCGCAAGGTTTTGTAGTACGAGTAGTACTACTAGTATATAAAGGTACTAGGAATCGCATGGTGGAGCGTCTGCACTCTTACTTTATTTTAATCTGTGATAAAGTACACATTTATTCGGGAGAAGTGCGGAAAACGGCGGCCCAGTAGTACTATTAAAAAACATCAAACATGTAATGATGACATTGATCAACCATGCTCTAATACTTCTTGGCCTCTGTCTGTGTTCTCGCTCCTCGTCTCTCTCATGGAGCGGGGGGTTGGCCATTTTGCCGTCAATTGAGATCGCTTTGCTCACACTCCGTTCCCACATGTCAGTGATATGCCAAGAGGAAGCGCGTTGACCGACAGGCATACGCGCACTTGGTTTTGCACCTTCATACTAGTATGAGTGGATTCAAAGAAGAGTGTGTTGATGGTTGCTTCATCCAAGCAACTTAAAGTGGGAAAGGTGGGGCTCATGATTTGACTGCTCATTACTCACTATTAGTGTGGCACAACGACCGGGCTGAGTCTCCCATGCGGTTGTGCACTCTACTTTGGTGCATGGCACATGGACCCGAATGCTGAATGGCTTCTAGCAATGCTATGAAGCTTCCAGAATTTGTTCACATAATTGACGTACAAATAATTTTCCAGCGACATGAAATTATACAATGCTCTGAAGCTTTCAGGTTTTGTTTCATGTGTCTTGCTAGCTGGAAGGTTGTCTCGTTACAACATCAATCAAATACCAGAAAGGAAACTAACATCCATGCTCTTTTAAAAAAACTAACTTCCTTGCTAATGCATCTCAATGATTAGCAGATCAGAGCTAATATTTACATCACAACTAAAGACAAAGTTGTGAGAAGGTGTTAAATTAAAATTGATCCATGCTTTCATTGGCAGCAACTTCCCCCCAGCTCTGTCTAAATCAACAAGGCATGTTGGGAAAAAAAGTAGCTATCAGGAGCAGGGAACATAACGATCATTTTGTGCAGTTCCACTAAAATAGAGCTGAGTGTTCCTGTTCCAAAGATATTGAGTAAGTGTGATTACAATAATAGAGGACTGTTGATGAAACAATAAACACACAAATAGAAGCCGATCACCTTTGCAGTCTCTCTTAAGACTAACTAGTTGGAGAAGATTAAGCAAATAGTTGGAGAAGATTAGGCTCGGAGTTGGATAAGGAGGATAGAGCAAAACCAATCTCCCGTTGTGCAGTCCCACTGAAATGTAGAAACGTTGCCCGTGTGACATTTCAGCAAAACTGCACAAAACACTCTTAACAAAAAAGTGATTCGTGCAGTTCACCAAAAGGTCGCAATAGCGACGAGGTGAAATGGATAGCCCTATTTGCAAAAAGGGGTAGAAAGGAAATAATTACTGGCCAATAACAGTTTATGACACATACGCCAACAAAAAAGAAGCATATTCCTTGTCCTAAGGGAAGATAGTAGCACAGTTGTTTATCTAAAATGGTGTGAGGATGAGATTGCAATATGGAAAGTACGCCGGCCGAGCTAAGTTTTGGGCAAAGAACTATGGAGGATCCACATGCAGGATTTTCCACATGCAACAATGTGGGAAGATGGGCAATGCGACAAGGCCGGAGGAAGCTGTACCTGAGGGTCATCAAGATGTAACTAGGAGGGCGCCAGCGGGCGGGAGCCTGTGTCAACGAGCAAGTGGCAAAGGCCCTACCACGCCGGAGCTTGGTCAGAGAGAATGACGGGTACCGCAGATCGGGATGTGCCGCCTCGACGCCGTCGAACGGAGAAACGATCACATCCTCCCTTTCCGCCGGCGGACAAGATGCGGCCGAATCAGTGACCAACGGTGAGAGAGAGAGAGGCCACTGCCACCTTGTGTGAGATACTGTGAAGAGAGACAAACCCCGGCAAGGCAGGATCCATTGTATATAGTGGAGCGGATTTCTTTTTTCTCGATGACAATCATTTTATATTCTGTACGTGCCATTGAGGAATATAACATTATTTAAAACTAACGCGTCAAGTCGAACTTTGTTCCGTGTACGCGTGGTACACGACCCTCCTTCAAGTAAATAACTGCTACATGCATCAAATTATCACGTGGGCTGCCTTTTCTCGTACAGAAATGAGCTCCACCATGTAGCCGCGTGGGTGTGGCCGGGAACGAGACCAAAGTACGTGCATCGTGCATACACCTCTTCTCTACGTGAAGGTACGTACATGGGTGTGTGTGAGACAGATGGTTTGTGGGAAACAGAGGCAATGTGTCGATGATATCTCAAACAAAAAAATGTTACATATGCAATGTGTGTGAAACAGAGGCCTGGATATATCATATATAGCGGGAGCAATCCACGAGAAGAGAGTGGAGGGATCATCGGCATGAGATATCGATAGAATCAAAGAGAAGGATGAAGTGTGTGGGTGCGCGATCGATAAAGACTGCCATCAAATTTGTGTTTGCCCACGTCAAAGATATAGGGCGGCTGGCCTACTAGAATGTGAGAGGGGAGAGGTGCAGTTTGTCTCTGTGGCATGGATACCTACCTACAGCGTTCAACTATCCGTGTGTGGGGGGGCAGAGACCTAACTATAGAGAGGTAGATATACTGGTATATGTGTGGAGAAGGAGAGATACCTAGCTATGTATTGAGGGAGATCGATCGGCATCCATTTATATGTGTAGCAAAGGAATAAGGTTCGAAGAGAGACAAAGCTATAGTGTCGGAGGGTTGGTGGTGGAGTTGCTTCTCACAAATGGTGGGAGAGGCCTGCTAGACAAATGGCGGTTACGACTGCAATATCAATAAGAGAGGGGATCTGTGCCTGTCTGTGCACGTGCGTGTGAGAGACGGGTCGGGAGGCATTCAAGGATGATGAGGGGGGACGATATGGCTGTGGTAAGCAGACGTAACTACATAGGAAGATCAATCATCATGTGTCGGAGAAAGGGAGAGACATAACTAGTGAGGTACGTCGATCGGTGCATGGGGAAAAAGAGTTATAGTAGACCTAGATCGGTAGGTATACATGCATGCATGTGTTAGAAGCAAATAAGGCCCTGAGAGACGAATAGAGAGAGAGGGATGCGGCTAGGAGGTGGTGCGAGAGGCCTACTATATCGAGGGGGAGGAGTGTGCGAGTTTGAGATCGATGAAAAGATGGGCGGGAGTGTGCACGTGCGTGGAACCGTAAGGGGGGCATGGACGGTGATAAGAGAAGAGGGAAAGCGTGTGTTTGTGGTAGGCGCACTTGGCTAGAGAGGTATATCGATCGGTGTGTGCCGGAAAGAAGGAGCCGGGGGGCCTACACACACAGTGGGTGATCGACACTACATATGTACAAGAGAAATAACGAATCTGCACGATGGAGAGAATGTTGAGGGAGGGTGAGGGGGGGGCCTGTGCATGCACGAGAGAAAGTTAGTGCTAGCTACAAAGAGAAGAGGATTGTGTGGGTGTAAAAGACGAACAGAGATCATAATTCAGTATAAAAGTGGATTCGGATATTTGAACAAGATATCATAGTGTTTTAAACCGACGCATGCATGAATATAATGGTGATATGCATGGTGTGGTTATGAACATGTTATACTACATATAATATATATAACATTTATTTGAATTTGTGATAATGTGTGGCTTTTGCAGCTCAGGGCTAAATAGTTGTCATAATGTAGGGGGCGGGGCACTATACTTTGTGTGATAAACACAGTGTACATATGAAACATGGTTTAGATTATGAAGATCTAGCTAGTACTTTAAATGTACTATTATTTGTAATCGACATCAAGTGTATTCAAAATTTTGAATTAGAGTTCATATATATAGTACACATAGTTCATATCTAACTCTATAGTAATCATGTGGTGTGTTGTTAAGATAATGTACAAATGATGGTTTAACTTGGCAACAATCATGATTGTAGATTTTTATTCAAATAGAGAAACAAATTCAAATTTAGTTCGAATTGCAGCGGTAGTATATACATTTGGAATGCACTAAAATGTGTATGAGTGGTTACATGCATTATACAGCTAGCGAAAAAAATTAATTGGACATAACATGGATTCATAGTTTTGAATAGCATTTGTACAGTAAAACGGGACAAGACTCTCCCTTTGTGTGGTGTGAATAGTTTTTGTTTTTGTTTTTTTGTCGAGGGAAGTGCAAATTGATTTGGTACATACATTATTACACGTTAGGCTTGTCCCAAAATTTCAACCCGCGCCTTGTTATCCCGAAAATTCAGATATCGCTTTGTCTATTTGTGCTTCGAAAACTCGCGCCTTCAGAACCCGTGCCTTGCTATCCCGAAATCACAACGCGCGCGAAAACTCCCTCCAGCTGCCAAATCCCAACACGCGAAATCCCCCTTCTAACCCTAAGCCGAAAGGGCTGCTAGTTCAAATTGGTGGGGGTACTTTCGTAACACACCCTATATTTTGGACAAGCGTGTCCCTAAGTCATGGTCCTCCCCCGTCCCATCACCCCCTTTTCGCCATTCGAAAACCCGGGCCGCCATAACCTCTCTGCTCCAACCGCGAAACCCCACCCTCCGCTGTCTGCCACCCCGCCGCTGCCCAGCCGGAGCCTCTTCTCCGACGACATCTTCCACCACAACAGCTCGACGTCCCTCATCCACCGCCCTGGATGAGGATCCATCATCGATCTCGTCGTCCCACCGGTTCAGCCACCCCGTCCTCCACCTCCTAGGAGCTGCTCCAATGATCGGCTCGTCTATCGCGGTTGCTCCATCCCCACAGTGCCGCCTTAACCTGCTCCATCGGAACCGCATCATCATCACTGACTCCTCGGACGAAGCTGGGGCCTACTCGGCACTACCAAAGAGGTTGTACACTCATCGCATCGCACCTTCTCCTTAACTCAACCTCCCGACGCCGCCAGTGCTCGATCCCGCTCCCCCATGGAGCGGCTACCTCGACGCTAGCGCTGCCGATGACATCTCCACGGCGGCTCTCCCCTAGTGCGAGGCTCCCACGATGGCGGCGGCCATACCAGCCAGTGTTGTTGCTGCTGCTCCGGCTCTCGCTCGCTCGCGCTGCTGCTGCTGCTCTAGCTCGTGCTCGCCCGCGCTGCTGCTCTGCTCTTCCCCTCGCTCGTGCTGTTGCACTGCTCTTGCTCTCGCTCACGCTGCTGATGTTGGTACACAGGTTGATGCAGCTACACGAGATGCTTCTCTGGCTCTAGTTCGTGCTGCTGCTCTGGCTGCTATCTGCTACTGTTTTCCCTGTCGATCGCCTACTGATTTAGGTCACTGTTTCTCTACTACTTGTGCTCGAGCGGCCTAAAGTACACAGTAAAATTCAGATTCCACAGTAAATTTCAGTTTCGACAGTTAAGTTGAGGGTCAACAGTTTTCACCTCATTTGTTGTAGTCATGTGTTTTTTGGTGATGTAAATTTTACATCTACCACTTTTTGGTAATGTATGTTACATCATCTATTCGAGATGCTATTAGAATCCCACTTGAAGTTAATGATGTTTGTCTTGTACTGCTTCAGCATCGACGTCTTACGACTCGTCGGAGCTGCTCCAACGACGGAATCATCCATCACAACAGAGCAGTACCCTGGACGCCGTCTACAGACACCTCAGATCTTCCTCCACACCTCCGACAGCCACCTCTGTTGCAACTTCTTCAGCGACCAACCTAGTGATGCTGAGGTCGACACGGCTACGCCAAAGAGGTTGTACACTTGTCGCATCACTTATTACTCTACATTCATGTCAATCCATTAAGGCTATTTTGGTTCAAAGGAAAAAGTGAAGAAAAACATAGCAATAGGAAATTTTCCTATGGTACTCTACTATTCAATTATTCATGCATTTGGTTGAAAGGAATGGAGCAAAACATCCACCTGGACCTACTTCTCAAAATCCTATGCATGAAAACAAGACTAAGTGCATTAGTGGCAGAATAACATTCTAACTGTACACACTTTCATATGGTTTCACTTTAATTTGGCCATGTTTCTTTGCATTCCTCTGTTCTTCCAATTCCTGTGAACCAAACACCCAAGTTGACATAAATCATGTGTTTACAAATGCTCTATTTTCCACGTGCATTCGTATCCTATTCCGGTGTTTTTCCTATCCTTTCGTTTTTAGAATCCTGCAAGCCAAAGGAGCCCTTACAGAATTACTTCAGTTACAGATAAGTGTCGAAGAAAACTTTGTGTGATTTGTCCTGCTCCTGCCGCAATGTCGTCCACCTCACCTGAGCTGCTCCATCGACAGAAGCATCCACCCTACCAGACATCACGACTCCTGACCGTCTTTCGCAGCCTCAGACCTCCTTCCCTGCCGCCGGCACCCACCGTAACTACATCACCATCATTGACTCAGCAGATGAACCTGAGGAGTACACGGGTCCACAAGAGAGGTCGCACTCTTTTGTTTCTGCTTATGTTATGCATTTCTTAATATTAGCTGCTACTTTATCATCCTGTTCACCTCTTAGACTCCAAGTCAGGTCCAAATTAATGTTCAAACTTGAGTTTTAAAATGCTTGTGGGGCACATATCGAGGCAGCAATGAATAGTATCTCTGTCTATTATCTGGTTCACCCAGGGTATGTCTATGTTATTCATCTTGGGTAGGAAACAAATAGTATGTTCATCTTGGGTGGGAAACAAATAGTAAAGCAATCATCATCTGTCTTTTTATTAAATTAAAGCTATCATCAGCCTGCTATCATTGTTTTTGGATCTATCCACTGGTTGTTACCATCACTCTAGATTTATGCATGCTCTCCTTACATAATCTCACTATTTTTTCCGTATGCATGCCAGATATTGTACACAGTCATGCTGAACATGTAGTGAAAAAGAGAAGAGTTTTGCGCGGCAATACAATGTCATGCAGACATCGCTCCATGGTGGGTGCAATGGCAAACCCTCCCCCCTCCTCCAGATTGTAATGCAGAGGAAGATATCTGTTTAGAGGCGGATTCATACGGAGCTAACCACTCCTATTTACCCCCCCCCCCCGAGGTGTTTGCTCTAACTTGGCATGATGATGTTGGTCATATCAAGCATCTATTGCCTTTAAGTGCTTACTTTCAACATCATATATGTCATCTGCTTAGTTTAGACATGTTCTGTAATGCCACCTGTTTAGTTTCTATATCATATATGTGAACTATGCAATCTCATCTTTTTTAGCCAGCCATAATATATGTGATATATGCAATACCATCCTGTTTAGCCAGTCATCATATATTTTAATTATATCTTGCCATTCCTTTTCTTCATTACATTTCCATTTGTCAACAATGTTTGTACATTCAACTACTCTTCCTGTGAATCAACCATTTGAGTGGGTGATGGAAAAATCTGGAGTGAAAACAAGGTCTTCAGAGGAAACAGTGCTACCTGTCGAAGCAGATCTCTTGCTGGCTCCAGATAGCTCCTCGGAGATGGATTCAGAGAGAGATGACCAGTCCTATTCCCCCACCGAGGTGTATGCTCTAACTTGGCACGGTTATACCGCTCATATCATGCATACGGTGTCTTGCATTGCATAGTTTAGACATCATATACACAATATTCAACACCATGTTCTTAGTTCAGACATCATATATGCGAATGCCATCTGCTTAGTATATAAATCACATATGTGAATTATATCATGTGATCCTGATTACTTAGATAACATGTATGTGAATTATGTCATGCAAACCTATTTACTAAAGACATCATATAATTATCTCACGCCATCCTGTTTAGTGAGTCATCATAACTTTGAATTATGTCATGCTATGCTATCCAGTTTAGATAGACATCATATATGTGAAATTATGTCATGCTATCCTTTTTAGTTAAACAATATATATGTGAACTATTTCATGCCCTCTTTTTTCCACACTATCTATTGCATCTGTCTCTCATACAAGGTCTGTACATTCAACTACTTTTCCTATTTATCAGCCAGTTGAATTGGAGGGGGTGATGACAGTTGATACGTCTCCAACATATCTATAATTTTTGATAGTTCCATGCTATTATATTATCTGTTTTGGATGTTTTATATGCATTAATATGCTATTTTATATTATTTTTGGGACTAACCCATTAACCTAGAGCCCAGTGCCAGTTTCTATTTTTTCCTTGTTTTTGATTTTTACAGAAAAGGAATATCAAATGGAGTCCAAACGGAATAAAAATTTACTGTGATTTTTCTTGGACCAGAAGACACCTACGTGACATGGAGAGAGGGCCACAAGAGTCCTGAGGTGGCCACAATCCTCTAGGGTGCGCCCCAGGGGGGCGTCCTGAGGGCTTGTGGGCCCCTCAGGTGCCCTCCAACCCTAATTCCACCTCTATAAATTTAGAAATATTCCCCAAATATCAGATGCATCCACCAAAAAACTTCTCCGCCGCCGCAAGCCACTGTTCCCGTGAGATCCCATCTTGGGGCCTTTTTCGACACCCTGCCGGAGGGGGATTCGATCACGGAGGACCTCTACATCAACCTTGCTGCCCTTCCGATGATGCGTGAGTAGTTTACCACAGACCTAAGGGTCCATAGCTAGTAGCTAGATGGCTTCTTCTCTGTCTTTGATTTTCAATACCATGTTCTCCTCGATGTTCTTGGAGTTCTATCCGATGTAATCTTACTTTGCGGTGTGTTTGTGGAGATCTGATGAATTGTGGATTTATGATCAGATTATCTATTAATATTATTTGAGTCTTCTCTGAACTCTTTTATGCATCATTAATATATCTTTGTATTTCTCTTCGAACTATGGGTTTGGTTTGGCCAACTAGATTGGTTTTTCTTGCAATGGGAGAGGTGCTTAGTTTTGGGTTCAATCTTGCGGTGTCCTCACCCAGTGACAGAAGGGGTAGCGAGGCACGTATTCTATTGTTGCCTCGAGGATAAAAAGATGGGGTTTATATCATATTGCTTGAGTTTATCCCTTTACATCATGTCATCTTACTTAAAGCATTGCTCTGTTCTTATGAACTTAATACTCTAGATGCAGGCAGGAGTCGGTCGATGTGTGGAGTAACAGTAGTAGATGCAGAATCTTTTCAGTCTACTTGTCACGGACGTGATGGCTATATTCATGACCATTGCCTTAGATATCATCATAACTTTGCGCTTTTCTATCAATTGCTCAACAGTAATTTGTTTACCCACCGTATGTTTTCTTCCAAGAGAGAAGCCTCTAGTGAAACCTATGGCCCCCGGGTCTATTTTCCATCATATATTTTTAGATCTATAAACCAAAAAACCCCAAAATACCTTGCTGTAATTTATTTATATTTACTTTAATTTGCTCTTTTATTTATCTTTTATACCCATCTCTATTAGATCTCCCTCTTGTTCGTGACCGTGAAGGGATTGACAACCCCTTTTTCGCTTTGTGTGCAAGTGTTTGTTAGTTTGTGCAGGTGCATAGATTGGAGACATGCTTGTGCCTCCTACTGGATTGATAATTTGGTTCTTAACTGAGGGAAATACTTATCTCTACTTTGCTGTATCACCCTTTCCTCTTCAAGGGAAAATTCAACGCAAGCTCAAGAAGTAGCAGGAAGAACTTCTGGCGCCGTTGCCGTGGAGGTTCTACATCAAGCCTACCAAGTACCCATCACAAACTCCCATCTCTTGCACTTACATTATTTGCCATCTGCCTCTTGTTTTCCTCTCCCCCACTTCTAAAATGTTTTCAGAAAAATACAAAAATATTTGCCCTTTTATTCGCCTTCTTTCCGTTCGTCTTTTCGTTTGCCTTTATGTCTTACTTGGTTTGTTTGCTCGTTCGCTTGGTATAATTGTGTGTTTATTAAAAATCAGGAAGCAAAAATTTTATGGATCCTCATCCACTTGCTAATCTTTTTAAAGGATCCAATTATGATGAACCAATTGCTAGTGAGTTGAGTGCACTAGATTATCTTTATGGAGTTTTGCTTGAAATTCGTGAATCTGAAAATTGTGATGAAGTGCTAAAATAAGTAATTTATAAAGTGATTCAGGATAGCTCCTTGATAGAAAAGCATGATTGCAATGATGTTATTATAAATTCTATTAATGTCAATTGTGCCAATAATATGCAAACCCCCAAGCTTGGGGATGCTAGTTTTGCTATGTCCACTACTTATTGCAATAATCGTGATTGGGGTGATAATGCCTCTTATGATCTTGAAAATTTATTTAAGCCTCATGACAATAATGTTTGCAATAATATTGAAAGTGGGTTTGGAAGAGTATCAACTTTAGAAAATAATAATCCCACTCCTTTGGAGTTTGATCAATCTTATGAAATGTTTGATAAAAGTGGGCTTGGAGAAGTAATGACTTTATTCTACGTTAATCCCACTACTTTGGAAGAGTGTCAACTTTGCATGCATGTGGACCATGTAGAGAATATGTTATGTGATAGCTAAATTGTTGAATTTGATTATGATCCTACATGTAATTATTATGATAGAGGAAAATATGGTTGTAGAAATTTTCATGTTACTAAATTACCTCTCGTTATGTTGAGTTGCTATTGTTTCTTTCTTCTTCCTTGCATATGCTAGTTTTTTCTTGTCTTGATAAATCTTTTCCCTATAAAATTCCTATGCATAGGAAGTATGTTAGACTTAAACTTGTTTTTCACATGCTACACGATGCTCTCTTCGTGTTTCAATTGCTATTTTTCATGTGAGCATCATTAAAATTATCAACTCCTAGCTAAAAGGCTTTAAGGAAAAGCGCTTGTTGGGAGACAACCCAATATTTTTATTTTATGTTTTTATGAGTATACACATTATTACCTCTGTAGTAATTGTTTTTTGGTGTTTTAATTAGTGTTTGAGCCAAGCAAGACCTTTGGGATGCTTTGGTATATCATTGATTTGGTTTTGCTGAAAAACAGAAACTTTTGCATCTAGTTACAGAATTGTTTAAATTCACTCGCAGTGTGGAAAAATTCTAAATTTTTTACACAAGATTGATATATGAATTTCCTCTGCTTTCCTAAACTTTCAGTATTTTTGGAGGTACATAAGTATGATTAATATTCTGGTTACTACAGACTGTTCTGTTTTTGACAGATTTTGTTTTCTATGTGTTGTTTGCTTATTTTGATGAATCTATGGGTAGTATTGGGGGGTATGAACCATGGAGAAGTTGTAATACAGTAGATATAACACCAATATAAATTTAGAATGAGTTCACAACAGTACCTAAAGTGGTGATTTATTTTATTATACTAACGGATCTTATGAGTTTTCTATTGAGTTTTGTGTTATGAAGTTTTCTAGTTTTGGGTAAAGATTTGATGGACTATGGAATAAGGAGTGGCAAGAGCCTAAGCTTGGGTATGGCCAAGGCACCCCAAGGTAATATTCAGGGCCAACCAAGCATCTAAGGTTTGGGATGCCCCGGATGGCATCCCCTCTTTTGTCTTCAATCCATTGGTAAATTTACTTGAGGCTATATTTTTATTCACCACATGATATGTGTTTTGCTTGGAGTGTCTTGTAAGATATGATTCTTTGCTTTTTAGTTTGCCACAATCATCCTTGCTGTACACACCTTTTGATAGGGCCACGCATTAATCATGAATTTATTAGAATACTCTATGTGCTTCACTTATATCTTTTGAGCTAGGCAGTTTGCTCTAGTGCTTCACTTATATCTTTTTAGAGCACGGCGGTGGCTTTATTTTATAGAAATTGATAAACTCTCATGCTTCACTTATATTATTCTGAGATTCTTTAAACAGCATGGTAATTTTCTTAGGTTATGAACTTAGTCCTAATATGATGGGCATCCAAGAGGGATATAATAAAAACTTTCATATCAAGAGCATTGAATAAGATGAGAAGTTTGATTCCTTGCATTTGTTTTGAGATATGAAGATGGTGATATTAGAGTCATGCTAGTGAGTAATTGTGGATTGGCAGAAATACTTTTGTTAAAGTTTGTGATTCACGTAGCATGCACGTATGGTGAACCGTTATGTGATGAAGTCGGAGCATGATTTATTTTTTTGATTGTCTTCCTTATGAGTGGCGGTCAGGGACGAGCGATGGTCTTTTCCTACCAATCTATCCCCCTAGGATAATGCGTGTAGTAGTTTGTTTCGATGGCTAATAAATTTTTGCAATAAGTACATGAGTTCGTTATGACTAATGTTGAGTCCATGGATTATACGCACTCTCACCCTTCCACCATTGCTAGCCTCTCTAGTACCGCGCAACTTTCGCCGGTGGATTAAACCCACCATATACCCTTCCTCAAAACAGCCACCATACCTACCTATTATGGCATTTCCATAGCCATTCCGAGATATATTGCCATGCAACTTCCACCATTCCATTTTATTATGACACATACCATCATTGTCATATTGCTTTGCATGATCATGTAGTTGGCATAGTATTTGTGGCAAGGCCACCGTTCATATTTTTTATACATGTCACTCTTGATCATAGCACATCCTGGTACACCACCAGAGGCATTCATATAGAGTCATATTTTGTTCTAGTATCGAGTTGTAATTCTTGAGTTGTAAGTAAATAAAAGTGTGATGATTATCATTATTAGAGCATTGTCCCATGAGAGGAAAGGATGATGGAAGCTATGATTCCCTCATAAGTTGGGATGAGTCTCCGGACTTTATAAAAAATAAAAGAGGCCAAATAAGCCCAAACAAAAAAATGAGAGAAAAAAATGAGAGAAATGAGAGAAGGGACAATGTTACTATCCTTTTTCCACACTTGTGCTTCAAAGTAGCAGCATGATCTTCATGATAGAGAGTCTCCTATTTTTTCACTTTCATATACAAGTGGGAATTTTTCATTATAGAACTTGGCTTGTATATTCCAATGATGGGCTTCCTCAAATTGTCCTAGGTCTTCGTGAGCAAGCAAGTTGGATGCACACCCACTTAGTTTCTTTTTGAGCTTTCATACACTTATAGCTCTACTGCATCCGTTGCATGGCAATCCCTACTCACTTGCATCAATATCAATTGATGGGCATCTCCATAGCCCATTAATTTGCCTAGTTGATGTGAGACTATCTCCTTATTTTTGTCTTCTCCACAACCACCATATTCTATTCCACCTATAGTGCTATATCCATGGCTCACGCTCATGTATTGCGTGAAAGTTGAAAAAGTTTGAGAACACCAAAAGTATGAAACAACTGCTTGGCTTGTCATCGGGGTTGTGCATGATGAAATACTTTGTGTGATGAAGATGGAGCATAGCCAGACTATATGATTTTGTAGGGATAACTTTCTTTGGCCGTGTTATTTTGAGGAGACATGATTGCTTTATTACTATGCTTGAAGTATTATTATTTTTATGTCAATATTAAACTTTTGTTTTGAATCTTATGGATCTGAATATTCTTGCCACAATAAAAAAGATTGCATTGATAAATATGTTAGGTAGCACTCCACATCAAAAATTCAGTTTTTATCATTTACCTACTCGAGGACGAGCATGAATTAAGCTTGGGGATGCTTGATACGTCTCAAACGTATCTATAATTTTTTATAGTTCCATGCTATTATATTGTCTGTTTTAGATGTTTCATATGCATTAATATGCTATTCTATATTATTTTTGGGACTAACCTATTAACCTAGAGCCTAGAGCCTAGTGCCAGTTTCTGTTTTTTCCTTGTTTTTGACTTTTACAGAAAAGGAATATCAAACGGAGTCCAAACAGAATAAAACTTTATGATGATTTTTCTTGGACCAGAAGACACCTACGTGACTTGGAGAGAGGGCCAGAAGAGTCCCGAGGAGGCCACAAGCATCTAGGGCGAATCCTAGGGGGGCGCCCTGAGGGCTTGTGGGCCCCTCGGGTGTCCTCCAACCCTAATTCCACCTTTATAAATTTAGAAATATTCCCCAAACATCAGAAGCGTCCACCAAAATACTTTTCCGCCGCCGCAAGCCTCTGTTCCCGTGAGATCCCATCTTGGGGCATTTTTCGGCACCCTATCGGAGGGGGATTCAATCAAGGAGGGCCTCTACATCAACCTTGCTGCCCTTCCGATGATGCATGAGTAGTTTACCACAGACCTACGGGTCCATAGCTAGTAGCTAGATGGCTTCTTCTCTCTCTTTGATCTTCAATACCATGTTCTCCTCGATGTTCTTGGAGTTCTATCCGATGTAATATTATTTTGCGGTGTGTTTGTTGAGATCCGATGAATTGTGAATTTATGATCAGATTATCTGTGAATATTATTTGAGTCTTCTCTGAACTCTTTTATGCATGATTAAGATATCTTTGTATTTCTCTTCGAACTATCGGTTTGGTATGGCCAACTAGATTGTTTTTTCTTGCAATGGGAGAGGTGCTTAGTTTTGGGTTCAATCTTTCGGTGTCCTCACCTAGTGACAGAAGGGGTAGTGAGGCACGTAATGTATTGTTGCCATCGACTATAAAAAGATGGTGTTTATATCATATTGCTTGAGTTTATCCCTCTACATCATGTCATCTTACTTAAAGCGTTGCTTTGTTCTTATGAACTTAATACTCTAGATGCAGGCAGGAGTCAGTCGATGTGGGGAGTAATAGTAGTAGATGCAGAATCGTTTCGATCTACTTGTCACGTTCGTGATGCCTATATTCATGATCATTGCCTTAGATATCGTCATAACTTTGCGCTTTTCTATCAATTGCCCAACAGTAATTTGTTTACCCACCGTATGTTTTCTTTCAAGAGAGAAGCCTCTAGTGAAACCTATGGCCCCTGGGTCTATTTTCCATCATATATTTTCAGATCTATAAACCAAAAAATCCAAAAATACCTTGCTGCAATTTATTTATTTTTACTTTAGTTTGCTCTTTTATTTATCTTTTATACCCATCTCTATTAGATCTCACTCTTGTTCGTGACCGTGAAGGGATTGACAACCCCTTTTTCGCGTTGTGTGCAAGTGTTTGTTAGTTTGTGCAGGTGCATAGATTGGAGACTTGCTTGTGCCTCCTACTAGATTGATACCTTGGTTCTTAACTGAGGGAAATACTTATCTCTACTTTGCTGCATCACCCTTTCCTCTTCAAGGGAAAAATCAATGCAAGCTCAAGAAGTAGCAGCAGTATCTCGCAGAGTAAAAACACGGTCTTCAAATAAAACAGTGCTACCTCTTGGTGGAGATAGCACCCTTGTTGTACATGCACAACAACCAGCCCTACCACACATAACCCAGACTCTCACAGATTGTACCGCTACTCGCCTACTCTGATGGACAGAGAACGAGCTTCACCCAATCTAACCCCAACCCCAACAGATAGTAATCCAGTTCCAGTTGACACAGCACCATCAACACCACAGAGCTCCCAAACAAAAGTAGTTAGTAAGGCAGCTCCAGTGCCCAAAGCGCTAGGACTACCACGGCGAACCCCAACCCCACCAGTTAGTACACCTATTCATGTGGACGAAGCACAACCAGCATTCATAGTTTAGCATATATCGCATTTGATGTTATTAAATCCTATGTGTGTATCTTCCCATCATGGAAATATTATACTGAAGATGAAGGAAAAAGCCAGTTGTAGGTGTTCGTCCATGAGTTATGAGTAAGTAAAGTTATTCATGGCAATTACTTTGCTTTGTCCCATACATTCTACCTCCATGCTGGTTATAATACAGCAAATGTTCCCATTTTTCTCTATAGAGAAGGACCGATTTGGAAACTCAGGATGAGGTAACCTGTGCTAATACCTCTGCTATCTTCAAGAATGCTTTGTGGCAGTACCGGAATTACCTAAAGAAAACGTACTTCACTGGCAAGGAAACTCATCAAATTCCCTTACTTTCTCTTGAGACACATTTATGGGACGATGACTGGGAATGCCTTGTTCTGAACTGGTCCAGAACCAAGAATGTGGTAACGTCTATGAGATCATTTTTTATTTTGAAGTACTATATTCCTGCGTCTTACTGTACTCTGTTTGTGTAGAACAAGTGCTTAAACCTGAAGAACAACTGTTCTCATTTAAGATTCCATTGCTATGGTGCATACTACTTTGCTATTGTATCAGTGTATATACTCATACAAACTTATTTTTAAATTGAAGGACCAATCAAAACTCCAATGGCACAACAGGTATGTTTAAATATGTTTCTTTAACTGGTTTGCTCATCTAAATTGCTCTGTTGATTTCAATTTCAATTGTGTATACAGTTGACTTCTCATATCATGCACATTACTAGCATCACAACAGAGCCAATAGTGTTGTTGAACATGTATACCCATGGTACCCATCTGAAATCTTGTTGTGCCGTGTAGTTTCCCACACATGTATTCTTTCAATGCTGCTTTGTCTTGAACTGATATGATTTGAACCATGTCTCTATTTTGATTTGGCAAGACAATGCAGTGACCACAGCACATAGATATATGTTTGTTTGATGCTTTTATTATGTACTACTTCACAATAGAAGACTTGGTAGTTTAATCCTGTCCACCTTACTACTGAACTGGTTCACCGAAATGAGTTTCATATACTACATGCTAAACCTGTTATGTCTATGTTTGTTTCTTCTTTTAGAATGCTGACAGAATATTGGGGAAGAGTACCTTATTAAGCAATGGTAAAGGAAGTAATGCAGATAAGGTTCAGGATAGTGAGACATCCTTGTTGGTCTCCAACAAAGCTGATAAAACAGCTAAGGAAAACTATCTTCAAGACAGTGAGACAACCCCAAAGTCTTGTCTTGATGTAATGTTCGAGTTACTGGCCACTACCGCTGGCACAAGCTCTTCTAACTCACTGTTTGAATCAGTTCGGTTTCTTGAGTCTCAACTACAAGCTGAAAGACATCGATCAGCTGTGCTGTGACAAGAAGACGAAGGACTGAGGAAGTCCCTGGAGAATTCAGATGCATACTTTGTAGTGCAACAGCAAGCATCGGAGGATTTTAGCGCCAAATGGGAGAAAGCTAATAAGCTTGCTAAGCTTATTACGAGCATGGTGGATACCCAGGATAACGTTTCTTGAGCTCTTGTGAAGATGTTTCAGTTATGGACTTGTTTTGCTGCCGCTAGTTTATTTGCACTGGTGGCCAATTTAGATGCCCCATGTATGTAATATGCTGCTTTGTTCCCTATATTTGCACTGGTGGCGAACTTTGATGCCGAATGGATGTAATATGTGTAATAGGCATAATAGCCTAGCGTAAGTTGCTTGCTTATTTATTTCCTTATTGTCTTGTTTATTTGTTTGGTTGTAGTCACTGCAGTTCTTTTTTCGCGGTTTGCTAGTGGCAACAATAAAATATTTTTTAAAACTAGGCCGTAATAACCACAGACCGTTCTAACCATGGTCCTGCTATGTAGTGACCATGGGCCTCCTACGGGCCGTAGGATCTATGGGTCTCCTACGGGCTGTAGGATCAATGGGCCTTCTACGGGCCGTAGAATCAATGGGCCTTCTACGGGCCATAATATTCATGGACCAATAAAGGACCTCAGTATGGGCTGTAAACGGGCTAGAGTGGAAATCGCTTGTTTATGGCCCGTTCATAACGAGTCGTTAATAGCCGTTATGTATAACGGGCTTAAATGGGTTGTATTTGATGACGCTAAGAAAACAGCCAACGGATTAACGGGGCACAAACGGGCCGACTGTAACCACGGGATGAATTTGGCCCGCAAGTGAAACAGGCCAGTAACGGACCAGAAGTAATCGAATGCTAGAAATGAGCCCAAGAATAAATGGGCCCTTAGAAGGCCGAAAGATAACATGGGCTGGAAACGGCCCAATGGAATAATTGGTCGTTAATGGGTATAAAGCGATACACTGTTCATTATGGGCCAGTGTCACCACGGGCCGTTAATGGGCCAAGAGTTACAAAGGGCCTCATATGGGCCAAAAGACGTCATGGGCCAGAAGTTACAATCGGGTGGAATCATATTGGACAGCCCAGATGATGCTATTGGGCCTAATTTGGATAGGCCATAACCGGCCTTGAGTTAGCGGGCTGTAAATGGGCTATATGCGAACAGGCCGTTAATAGGCTTTTTGTGGGCCCTTATGGCCAAGTCAAACGGGCCAGCCTGTTGACCTGAATGGGCCACTGTTGGGCCGAGCCACATGTCGATGTATCATAGGCGTGTCCCATCCATTCGCTGGATGACATCTGTCCCAGCACTGAGGTGACACGTGGATACTCCGGCGAATCAGATATTTACATGTGGAAAATCCCCATTGGTCTGGGCTGTTAACGGGTTATCGGATCCAAACCGGAACCTGATAGTTTAACGGTGACCCGTTACGGTGGATGCCACGTGTTGGTTACCCTTGACGAAAACACTTCCATGACGCGTCATTTATCATCCTTGAAGTGGACACTTCCGTGATGATAATTTTGGTATTGTCATGGAACACTTCTAAGACAACACAGGTATGACTATCTTGATTCTGTCATAAAATCATCATGGATGTACATGCATGACAGAAAACATGACCTACTATGACAAACACGTATCATCACGGAAGTGTTTTTTTTTTGTAGTGAATGGAGCCGTGCCTACGAACAACATCAATCAATTATATATTTTTCTTTATTTGTACACCTTCTCACAACTTTGTCTTCAGTTGTGATGTGAATATTGGCGCTGATCTGTGAATCATTGAGATGCATTAGCAGCCATGGCAGTTTCCTTTGTATTTGATGGAATGTTGTAACGAGACAATCTTGAGGCAAGAGGACACATGAATCCTAAGTTGAAACCTTTTTTTTTTGCGGGAACCAAAGTTGAAACCTTCATAGCATTACAGTACAATTTCATTATGCGTACATATAAACAAATCCTGAAAGATTGATAGCAATGCCAGAAACAATTCAACTTTGTTTCGCCGACATGTGGGACATCCTTCATCCGGCTCCACCTGCCATGCACCAATATTGAGTGCGCAACTGCTGGGGAGATTCACCCCGGTCATTGCGCCGCAATAATAATGACTAGTGAGCAGTCAAATCATAGAGCCCCACCTTCGCCACAGTAAGTTGCTCGGATGAAGCAACCATCATTTCACTCTTCGTTGAATCCGCTGGTACTCCAATATTCCCAGAGTAATAAGTTGCTCAGATAAAGCAACCATCACTTCACCTTTCCCACAGTAAGTACTACCTCCTTTTTTATTCTAGAAACCACCACATGCGAATATTGGATGGTAGCAGCACAGCATCAAGTGTACTAGTAGCACTACTCAATTCAAAAATCAAAACCAACCAATGAACTACTAGATGGTGCACGTTTGCTAGTATCATGTACTCCCTCTGTCCATGTATATCGGGCCTAATGCATTTTTCGAGACTAACTTTGACCACATGTTCGAGCAGTATAGGACATGCAAGTTGCTCAAAGCATACCGTCAATTTCGTACATGAAAGGATCTCGAATGATATAATTTTCAAATTATATAAAATCTTATCAATAGTCAAAGGCAATCTCTAAGAATACATTAGGCCCTATATATATATATATATATATATATATATATATATATATATATATATATATATATATATATACGTATGGATGAAGGGAGTAGTACTAATCGCAATGCATGCATGCGTGAGGAGTACTACAGTAAACAAGAATGTTTTACATGCATTGGTTAATTATATCTTAATAATGGCACTTAACAATTTAATGCACAAAACAAGAACTCTTGACGGGATTAGTAGAAAGCAAAGCGCCTTTTTAGCAGGGATTTGCATCATTCTATGAAGGTGCAAAACCAAGTGTTACTACTACACCTAACAACTTCAAAACGAGAAACTGGACCCACTCACGGCACGGCACGCCTGTCTCATTTGGTTCATCGGTCAAAGCGCTTCCTCTTCTTGGCATAACAATAGAGTACAATAATTTTTTTAGAATGCTCTTGGCATGTCGCTAACATGTGGGAGCGAGTGTGAGTTAACCGACCTCAATAGACGGCAAAATCGCCAGCCCGCCGCACTTTGAGAGAGATGAGGAGCGAGAAGCGATACGGGCTGGTGGATTACTAGAGCTAGGTGTCGCACGGAGGCCATGAAATATGGTGATAGAGTGAGGTGGACCATGTCTGATGTAACTACACTGGGCTGTCATGTTTCGGACTCTTCCAGTCTACTAGGATGTGGAGAAGATTGGGTTTATTTTATACCGCTGAATATAAAATATTAAGAGTCCAGACGCTCCACCGCGAGGTTCCTTGCTCCTTCTCGGTCGTCGGAAAGCGTTCTTCTTTGTTTTTCCGACACGTGGGACATCCAGCATCCAGGTCCACTTGTCATGCAAGAAAATGGAGTTAAGTAGTAGGAGAGACTCACCAACGGTCACAAACATAGGTGGAGTACATGCAGGAATCACCCGGAAAAAAAATACGAGCACGAAGAGAAGAGGTGCAGGCACCGACGCAGGTACTCTTTGGCTCTTTCCCTAATACTCACGCGTGGGTACTCTGTACGAAGAGGCAGCTCATGTGATAACTTGTCGAGTGTAGTAGTTGTTCATCGGAACCATGCGTGAACGAATCAAAGTTCGACCATGGCGTGGTGGCGCGTTTTTCTATTCGATGGCACGTACGCAACATTATTTTCTCAATGGAGCGTGAATCATGCACGCACTGAATGACGGAGGACGGGATGGTAGCCGTGGACATGGTCGGCCCTTTTTGGAGACTACACTACTTTGATGTGTCCCATCAACTCGCAAACGGGGATGTAACACCCCCGGTGATTAGCAACAGTAATCACTTTTGATAATGACATGTTAGCATGATCAACAGTGCATAATCATCATTAGCATCATATTGCATTTCAACTCCTAAGTCAAATTCAAATTTAAATGAAAGTGGAATATAAAAGTTGTCCAACATAGGAGCTAAAATGTCAGATAAATAACAAATATTCCAGAGGCTATTCTAAAATTGAAACCAACATCATTGGAATTGGATAAGTGACTCGAACAACCTCAAACAGTGGATAAAGATAATATTTAGTAACCATTTATTAAATCTGAAATAAATATGGAATTATGTTTTGCCCAAACTAATTTTAGGTGTTAGGGAATAATGCACTGGTATTTATGAAATAGGTCACACTTTTTACAAAAACCATTTGGGGCCTAAACATTTAACAGTGGAAAAAAGAGAATAAAGAAAAGGAAAAAAAAAGAGAGCAACGCCCCCCCCCCCGACTGGGCCTCGGCCCAGCAAGCCACCGGGCCGCCAGGCCGGCCCCAGCCGGCGCCTACTTAGCCGGCCACCCCCCCACCGAAACCCTAGCCTACCCCCGATCCCCCTCCTCACTCGTTCGCTCCCCCCTTCCCCGATCCAGATCGGATCGGGGCGACCGTGCGTCGCCCCGGATCGCTGTCGCCGTCGCCGTTGGACGCCGGAGCCCGCTCTCCCTCGCGGCCTGCCCTCGACGCCGCTCGCCCCGACGCGCCGACCGCGCCCCCCCCCCCCCCGTCTCCATCTCGCCGCCGACGCCGCACGTCGCGCTTCGTCCCCGCCGGCCTGCCTCCCATCGCCGTCGTCCCCGTCGACCACCCCGACCCCCGCTGCCCGTCCCTACGGATCACGGTGAGGCCTCGGGCCTCTCCCCCTCTCTGCTCCCGCACCTCGCCGCGCGCACCGCGCCCCCGTGCCGCGCTCCGCCCGCGCTCGCCGGCTCGCGCACGCGCCCGCGCGCACCGCAGCCTCGCCGGGATCGCACAACGCGCGCGCGTGCCCTGCCTCGCTACTGCTCGCGGATCTTGCCCCGCTTCGCCTCCGCGCGACCGCCGCCCGCTGCCGCTCCAGCCACCGCGCTGCCGCCCGCGGCCGCTCCAGCCACCGCGCCGCCGCCCCGCCTCCGGCCCCGCGTGCGCTCGCCTGCGCCCGCGCTTCGCCGCGCCCCCGACCGCCCGCGCCCGCCCGTGCGTCCCCTTTGGGCACCGGACATGTCCGGTCCCAAAAGGGGCACGCCCCGGACGTGTCCGCCCCTGGGCCACTGCCCAGTGGGGCCCGAACCCCCCCTGTGACGCTGACAAATGGGGCCCACCCCCTAAAAACGATTTAAAAGAAATAGAAAATAAAAATAGAAATAAATAAAATAATTAATTAAATAATTAATTAGTTAATTAATTAGTTAATTAATCCTGATTAGGTTAATCTAATTAATTAATTAGTGTTAATTAATCAGTAATTAAATTAATTAAACCTAATTAACCTAACAGCCTATGACAGGTGGGACCCACCCTGTCAGGTGGCTGCTGACGTCAGCATGATGTCATGCTGACGTCATCAATCACTGTTTCGGATAATGTTGAATTAAATAATTAATTAAATTTCAGAAATTAATAAAAACTTTAGAAAATCATATTAAATAAACCGTAACTCCGATGAAAATACTTTGTACATGAAACTTGCTCAGAACGACGATACGAACCCGAATACGCCCTCGGTATCTTCGTCAGATGCCCGCAACTATAAGAACGTTGAACAATTAGACCGATTTCGATAAATGAATAGTGTCCAACTTTAATTAAATAAATCCAAATAAATTCCTAAATTAACTAAATCGTTTAGTTAGGCAGTAGAACACCCCGGCATATCATTTAGGCATGTCATACATATTGTTTGCATTATTGCCGTGAATTTATTGTTTCTCTCCCCCTCCTTTTCTCTCGATAGACGCTGAGACCGACGACGCTGCACCAGGATACGACTACGCTACTGACGAGCAGCCCGTTGACGACCTCCCTCTCTTGCCAGAGCAACCAGGCAAGCCCCCCCCTTGAGCATTCCAGATATCGCCCATTCTATTCTCCTGCTTGCATTAGATTTCGCTACTGTTAATGTATGCTCCTATTCTGATGCATAGCCTGCTGTTGTAACCTGTTCATTGCTACCTTACCTGCCTATGATAAACTGTTTAGTATAGGTTGGTATGAACCATCTGTGACCCCACCACCTTACTTTGTCGCCCCTGCTTGTTCATCGATGACTCGATCAACGTGATCGTCGATCAGAGACAGACGCCTCACTTCACACCCCCTTAGTTGTACAACTCTGCGTAGTAACTATCGAGTGCCGAGGGTGATACCTCGTAACGCACTCCTGATGAATACTCTGCAGCATAGCTGTACGGTCGTGGTCATCGAGGGTGATTCCTCCTTCTCCATGTCCGATACGACTCTGTCGTGCAACCCCTCAGTGTGAACCTCGAGGGTGATACCTCATACGTTCACCCTGATGAATATGACCACACGGTTACTTGACCTTTTTCACAGGCGGGTCCACCCTGGTGGGTACCCGCTGGGGATCTATGATTTCGGGTGTGCCGGAAGGGCACTCGAGTGTGACATTGTGGCGGAGCATCAGAGACTCTGATTGTCTCCGCTTGATACTAATTGAGCCTATTGGATTTGGGTGTGTGATCTGAGTGGGTCGACGTGCCCTATACGCACTGCCACCACGCGGGATAATGGTTATGGGGCCCTCTGCGATGTACGTTTCGCCGAAAGCTTATCAGACGTCACGATTCACCATGCGGGCTGATCGTCGGGATTGGGCTGGATACTTCACTGGCGAGTTCAGTGTCGCGCCTGCACCCCGGCCAGCCACGCAACGCGCAGGGTGCCCAGGGCGATGGCCCGAGACCCCTGGGTGCATAGGTTAGTCCGGCGTGCTGACCTCTCTGCTGAGCCTAGGTAGAGCGCTGCTTCGTGTTGATCTTCCGAGGACGGGCATTACCCAGCAAGTATGTCCGACCAGAGTTGATCGAGCGTGTTGGGTAACAGTAGTGCACCCCTGCAGGGATGAATCTTCTATCGATAGCCGGTCCTACGGTAAAGGACGCTCAGTTTGTGTATCCCGATCTACTACTTAAACTGGATGCTTGTTACTTAATTGAAGCTTCGGGATTACTTTCTCGCTGGGAGTCGAGGAAGGATCTTTGAGCTGTACTTCAACATGTTTGCTAAATAAAATGCTATTCTACTCTCTTCTACTGCTGCAAGATGATGGCTTTGAGAAGATGTTTGAAGATGCTAGTCTTCGATAGGACTAGGCCTTTCTCTCTATTCTGGCATTTCTGCAGCCCAGTCCACATATACAGCCTTTTCTCCATTGATAATGTTGCATATGTAGTATAGATCCTTGCTTGCTGAGTACTTCGGATGAGTACTCACGGTTGCTTTATTTTCTCTTTTCCCCCATACACCCCACCTTGATGATACACCAGACGATGGAGTCCAGGAGCCAGACGCCACCACCGGAGCCTACTACCAGGCGGGTCCAGAGGGCACGTACTACTGGATCGAGCCAGCTGACCAGGAGTAGGATCGAGGCTCCCAGGCAGGAGGCCAACGCCTTTCGATCTAGTGTCGCTGTTTGTGCTAGCCTTCTTAAGGCAGAACTTGTCTAACTATGTCTGTACCCAGATATTATTTGTATGACTGACTTATGTATTCGGATCTTCGGATCCCTGGTCTGTAATATTGTGGACCTCCGTTTATTTGTGTTTAGAGTTGTGTTGTGATATCTTCCCGTGAGTCCCTGGGCTTGATCGTACACGTTTGCGTGTATGATTAGTGTACGATTGAACCGGGGGCGTCACAAGTTGGTATCAGAGCCGACCGCCTGTAGGAAGCCCCCCCTCCAAATTCCTTGGCCGAAGTTGAGTCTAGAAACCGAGAAACTAATTTACTAACTTGGCTGTGTGGCTTACGGGCCCACGTCGCCAACTGGGTGGTATTAGGATCTTTTATTCCTCGTCTATACTCTGGGACTCAAATATCTCTTCTATTCGGGTTAAATAAAATTTTACTAACGCCGACACTTAGGATCTCGTAAATCCCGTCTACCCGGAGAGCTGGATATCTGTGCGATTTCCCAGTCATTGATCTGATTAGTCTGATAATCATTTTCCTTTCCATTGTTTTGTTTAACCTTTCTCTCCGAGATCGGTTATACTTCTCATTGTCATTTGACAAATTTGAATTTCCTCTGTTTCAGATGGACCGTTTGTTTCCACCGCGTCCTACGACACAGCTTGTGCTTCGCACTTGGGCTTGTAATACCCCTGGGTTTCCAGCTGTCCTGATCGCTCTCATGACCAGACTTGGCTACCGCTGGTACCCTGAGTACATGGTTTACGAGGATTACCGCGAGTTTAATCAGGAGCAGTACCATGCTGATGTTCGTATCTATGATCGGCAGAATGACACAGACACCGAGCTGCACCTTTTCCACGGTATCGGCGTGACGATTGAGATGGCAGTACATGATGCCGCCTACTCTGCTGTCGCACGTCTTCGAGGACAGTTCAGTGATATCTTGGATGACTCTGAGTTCCGATACATTCCGTATGCCCCTGCTGGAGATGCTACCGGATACTACACAGCCATCTGTGCCCCGTACGAGCCTCGCCGATATGACCACCGCGTTCTGATTCAGTGCACTCAGGCTCTGGATCGCACTGTTCGGGCTCTCGCCGTCGAGTTGGTTGCCACTCGAGCACGTCTTTACGATGCTATGACGCAGTTGATGCCCGCTGTTCGTGCAGGGATACATCCGGAGCACATCCTTTACCCGCGCAGGACTCAGATGTATGCTGGTATTGACTGGCCTGCTGTTGGAGGTCACACACCTACACGTGGACCTCTTCTTACAGTTCGAGACCGGGTTCTGCATCAGAGTGCACACGGAGAGTAGGATCCAGCAAGTTGATCGATCATCGGTGTTCTCTAAACTCGACTTGAGGTTGGGTTATCACCAGATCCGTGTCCGTGAAGAGGACATTCCCAAGACTGCATTCGTCACTCGTTATGGCCCCTATGAATACACCGTCATGTCATTTGGCCTAACGAATGCTCCAGCTACATTCTCCCGCCTGATGAATTATATATTCATGGATTACCTCGACAAATTCGTCGTGGTATATCTAGATGATATTCTGGTCTATTCTAAGAATAAAGAGGAACATGCTGAACATCTCTGCCTTGTTCTAGAAAGGCTCCGAGAACACCAGTTGTATGCCAAGTATTCCAAATGCGAATTTTGGCTTCCTGAAGTAACTTACCTTGGACATGTGATTTCCAAGGATGGAATTGCTGTTAACCCCGAACGAGTTCAGGCTATTCTCGACTGGACTCCCCCAAAGAATGTTAAGCAAGTCAGAAGTTTTCTCGGACTCGCTAGTTATTGCCGTCGATTCGTTGAGAACTTTTCCAAGATTGCAAAACCATTGACATATCTGCTTCACAAAGGTGTTAAATTTGAGTGGACAGAAAAATGTCAAGAAAGCTTTCAGACACTAAAAGATAAATTGACATCTGCCCCAGTACTAGCACCCCCGGATTCCCAAAAGGATTTCGTGATATACTGTGATGCATCTCGTCAAGGATTAGGCGTGTCCTAATGCAAGAGCGCAAAGTGATTGCTTATGCCTCCCGACAATTGCGTCCTCATGAAGAAAATTATCCCGTGCATGATCTTGAACTTTCTGCGGTTATCTATGCCTTGAAGCTATGGCGACATTACCTTCTCGGTAACCGTTGCGAGATATACACGGATCACCAAAGCTTGAAGTATTTATATACTCAACCAGATCTGAACCTTCGTCAACAAAGATGGCTCGAAACAATTGCCGATTATGATATGAATATTTCATATACCCCCGGCAAGGCTAATGTAATGGCCGATGCTTTGAGTCGCAAGTCCTATAGCAACAATCTTATGGTTCAAGAAACACAACCTCTTCTCCATGAAGAGCTTTGCAAGTTGAACCTCCATATTGTCCCACAGGGTTATCTCAATACCCTGGTTGTCGAACCAGATTTAGAACACGGCATTAAGGTTATGCAAAGGTATGACACTGAAGTTGAAAAGATCAAGCGATACCTCGAGAAAGGAAAGCCGTCGGAATTCCATCTTGATGCAGATGGGATCCTATTTTTCCAACACCGTCTCTTCGTACCCAAGTTCAAGAATGAGAGGGAAAACGTTATGAAGGAAGCTCATGACACTCCCTTGTCAATTCACCCTGGTAGCACAAAGATGTACCGTGACATTTGTCGAAGATTCTGGTGGCCTAATATGAAGCGAGACATTGCTCGTTATGTTTCTGAGTGTGACGTTTGCCGCCGCGTTAAAGCCCAACATCAAAGGCCCGCAGGAACTCTGCAACCCCTGGAAATTCCTGAATGGAAATGGGACAAGGTCCAAATGGATTTCATTACTGGTTTTCCCAAATCCCAGAAGGGTAATGATGCTATATTTGTTGTCATTGACCGATTCTCTAAGGTTGCCCACTTTCTGCCTGTTAAGGAGACAATCACTGCTAGCCAGTTAGCAGACTTGTATGTTTCCCGAATTGTGTCACTCCACGGTGTTCCGTTGGAGATCAGTTCTGATCGTGGCAGCCTCTTCACCTCCAGATTCTGGAATAGTTTCCAAGAAGCTATGGGAACACATCTGTCGTTCAGTACCGCTTTTCACCCTCAGTCACAGGGTCAAGTTGAACGAGTGAATCAAGTGCTCGAAGATATGCTTCGAGCTTGCGTCATCTCCTTCGGTAAGAAATGGGAGGAATCTCTCCCGTATGCCGAATTCTCTTACAACAATAGCTATCAAGCTAGTCTGAAGATGGCACCGTTTGAAGTTCTATACGGTCGTAAGTGTCGAACCCCTCTGAATTGGTCAGAAACTGGGGAACGCTCACTCGTCGGACCGGACATTATTCGGCAAGCTGAAGAACAAGTCCGCATTGTTCGTGAACATTTGAAGTCTGCTCAGTCTCGTCAGAAGAGCAACTATGACCGAAAGCACCAGGAAATAGTCTATCAACCTGGCGAGCATGCTTACCTCCGCGTCACTCCGTTGAAAGGCACTCATCGGTTCGGAATCAAAGGCAAGTTAGCCCCTCGCTACATTGGCCCGTTCCGTATTCTTGCCCGTCGAGGAGAAGTGGCATATCAGTTGCAATTGCCGCCAAACCTTTCTCAAGTACATGACGTCTTTCATGTATCCCAACTCCGCCGCTGCTTCAAGGATCCTATTCGAGCTGTGGATCATGAAGTGCTTGAATTACGGGAAGATCTGTCATATCCAGAATATCCCATCCGTATTCTTGATCAAGCTGAGCGTCGAACACGTCAAAAGTCAATCAAGTTCCTCAAGGTTCAGTGGTCAAATCATTCTGAAGATGAAGCAACTTGGGAACGCGAGGATCGTCTTCGCGAAGAATACCCCTCTTTCTTTCAGTCTTCCTCTTAATTCTCGGGACGAGAATTCTTAATAGATGAGAAGAGTTGTAACACCCCCGGTGATTAGCAACAGTAATCACTTTTGATAATGACATGTTAGCATGATCAACAGTGCATAATCATCATTAGCATCATATTGCATTTCAACTCCTAAGTCAAATTCAAATTTAAATGAAAGTGGAATATAAAAGTTGTCCAACATAGGAGCTAAAATGTCAGATAAATAACAAATATTCCAGAGGCTATTCTAAAATTGAAACCAACATCATTGGAATTGGATAAGTGACTCGAACAACCTCAAACAGTGGATAAAGATAATATTTAGTAACCATTTATTAAATCTGAAATAAATATGGAATTATGTTTTGCCCAAACTAATTTTAGGTGTTAGGGAATAATGCACTGGTATTTATGAAATAGGTCACACTTTTTACAAAAACCATTTGGGGCCTAAACATTTAACAGTGGAAAAAAGAGAATAAAGAAAAGGAAAAAAAAAGAGAGCAACGCCCCCCCCCCCGACTGGGCCTCGGCCCAGCAAGCCAGCACAAAGTTGGTATCAGGCGCACGCTGTAGGAAGCCCCCCCTCCAAACTTGGCCGAAGTTGAGTCTAGAAACCGAGAAACTAATTTACTAACTTGGCTGTGTGGGCTTACGGGCCCACGTCGCCAATGGGTGGTATTAGGAATTTTATTCCTCGTCTATACTCTGGGACTCAAAATCTCTTCTATTCGGGTTAAATAAATTTTACTAACGCCGACACTTAGGATCTCGTAAATCGTCTACCCGGAGAGCTGGATATCTGTGCGATTTCCCAGTCATTGATCTGATTAGTCTGATAATCATTTCCTTTCCTTGTTGTTTAAACTTTCTCTCCGAGATCGGTTATACTTCTCATTGTCATTTGACAAATTTGAATTCCTCTGTTTCAGATGGAAGTTTGTTTCCACACGCGTCCTACGACACAGCTTGTGCTTCGCAATTGGGCTTGTAATACCCCTGGGTTTCCAGCTGTCTGATCGCTTCATGACCAGATTGGCTACCGCTGGTACCCTGAGTACATGGTTTCGAGGATTACCGCGAGTTTAATCAGGAGCAGTACATGCTGATGTTCGTATCTATGATCGGCAGAATGACACAGACACCGAGCTGCACCTTTTCACGGTATACGGCGTGACGAGTGAGATGGCAGTACATGATGCCGCCTACTCTGCTGTCGCACGTCTTCGAGGACAGGTCAGTGATATCTGGATGACTCTGAGTTCAGACATTCCGTATGCCCGCTGGAGATGCACGGTATACACACAGCCATCTGCTGGCTACGCCCCGTACGAGCCTCGCCGATATGACACCGCGTTCTGATTCAGTGCACTCAGGCTCTGGATCGCACTGTTGGGCTTCGCCGTCGAGTTGGTTGCCACCGAGCACGTCTTTACGATTATGACGCAGTGACGCCGCTGTTCGTGCAGGGATACATCCGGAGCAAATCCTTTACCCGGCAGGACTCAGATGTATGCTGGTATTGACTGGCCTGCTGTTGGAGGTCACACACCTACACGTGGACTCTTCTTACAGTTCGAGACGGGTTCTGCATCAGAGTGCACACGGAGGTAGGATCCAGCAAGTTGATCGATCATCGGTGTTCTCTAAACTCGACTTGAGGTTGGGTTATCACCAAGATCCGTGTCCGTGAAGGGACATTCCCAAGACTGCATTCGTCACTCGTTATGGCCCCTATGAATACACGTCATGTCATTTGGCCTAACGAATGCTCCAGCTACAATTCTCCCGCCTGATGAATTATATATTCATGGATTACCTCGACAAATTCGTCGTGGGTATATAGATGATATTGGTCTATTCTAAGAATAAAGAGGACAGAAATGTGAACATCTCTGCCTTGTTCTAGAAAGGCTCCGAGAACACCAGTTGTATGCCAGTATCCAAATGCGAATTTTGGCTTCCTGAAGTAACTATTACCGGACATGTGATTTCCAAGGATGGAAGTGGTTAACCCCGAACGAGTCAGGCTATTCTCGACTGGACTCCCCCAAAGAATGTTAAGCAAGTCAGAAGTTTTCTCGGACTCGCTAGTTATTGCCGTCGATTCGTTGAGAACTTTTCCAAGATTGCAAAACCATTGACATATCTGCTTCACAAAGGTGTTAAATTTGAGTGGACAGAAAAATGTCAAGAAAGCTTTCAGACACTTAAAAGATAAAGTGAATCCCCTCTGCGATGTACGTTTCGCCGAAAGCTTATCAGACGTCACGATTCACCGTGCGGGCTGATCGTCGGGATTGGGCTGGATACTTCACTGGCGAGTTCAGTGTCGCGCCTGCACCCCGGCCAGCCACGCAACGCGCAGGGTGCCCAGGGCGATGGCCCGAGACCCCTGGGTGCATAGGTTAGTCCGGCGTGCTGACCTCTCTGCTGAGCCTAGGTAGAGCGCTGCTTCGTGTTGATCTTCCGAGGACGGGCATTACCCAGCAAGTATGTCCGGCCAGAGTTGATCGAGCGTGTTGGGTAACAGTAGTGCACCCCTGCAGGGATGAATCTTCTATCGATAGCCGGTCCTACGGTAAAGGACGCTCAGTTTGTGTATCCCGATCTACTACTTAAACTGGATACTTGTTACTTAATTGAAGCTTCGGGATTACTTTCTCGCTGGGAGTCGAGGAAGGATCTTTGAGCTGTACTTCAACATGTTTGCTAAATAAAATGCTATTCTACACTCTTCTACTGCTGCAAGATGATGGCTTTGAGAAGATGTTTGAAGATGCTAGTCTTCGATAGGACTAGGCCTTTCTCTCTATTCTGGCATTTCTGCAGCCCAGTCCACATATACAGCCTTTTCTCCATTGATAATGTTGCATATGTAGTATAGATCCTTGCTTGCTGAGTACTTCGGATGAGTACTCACGGTTGCTTTATTTTCTCTTTTCCCCCATACACCCCACCTTGATGATACACCAGACGATGGAGTCCAGGAGCCAGACGCCACCACCGGAGCCTACTACCAGGCGGGTCCAGAGGGCACGTACTACTGGATCGAGCCAGCTGACCAGGAGTAGGATCGGAGGCTCCCAGGCAGGAGGCCAACGCCTTTCGATCTAGTGTCGCTGTTTGTGCTAGCCTTCTTAAGGCAGAACTTGTCTAACTATGTCTGTACCCAGATATTATTTGTATGACTGACTTATGTATTCGGATCTTCGGATCCCTGGTCTGTAATATTGTGGACCTCCGTTTATTTGTGTTTAGAGTTGTGTTGTGATATCTTCCCGTGAGTCCCTGGGCTTGATCGTACACGTTTGCGTGTATGATTAGTGTACGATTGAACCGGGGGCGTCACAGGGGAGAAGCTTTGCTTACTACGACCTCTCCCTCGCTCACGTGCGCGCGGTGGCGCGCAGGATGAGGAGAAGCTTTTGCTTTACGATAGTGCGCTTATACAGGCGGTGGACGTGCAGCAGTTCATTCAGTGTTAGATTGCCAGAAGTATATATACTGTAGTACCATCATCATTGTTTGACTTCCGAAAGAGGCGAAGAGCTAAGCGCAAGGTCACCTACTCACAGTATAACCAGTTGTGTTTGCACGAATTTGTTTACGTACAATCTGAGTGGATTGCTCCAGTGGTCGTCACATGTGAGCCAATCGATTCACACCCTTCCGCGCTCCATTTTTTCTTGCGTTACTTCCTCCTTCCAGCACGCTGACAACTGGGCCCCATGCTCATGTATGCCAACGTGGTAGTCAATTATTTTGTCGGTCAGCTATCACACCCTTCCGGTGCCACGTCAACGAATGCACTAGAAACAAGTCTGACTTGTTCGGTTCAACCGCCTCCCTAGGTGTTTGGAGAGGAATTAGCCGATGCGAGGCGGTTCTATAGGTGGGCAGGCGGCAAAAAAAGGGGAAAATGCGGGAACCAGCTAGACGAGGGAGGGAAGCTTCTACATTCACGGTGGACGTGGCATTGGCCATTGGGCGGCAACACGCGGTCATCCGGGTACACCATAAAGGACGCGAATAGGCATCCTATATCAGCAAGGACTAGCTTCCATACCGATAGCTCATCTAACAGAACTCCCAAGTTAACTGTGCTGAGGCTCGAGTAGTCATCAGATGGGTGACCGGATGGGAAGTGGCCTCGATGTTAAATTAACTGATGGGTTGGGTCACTGTAAACATTTAATTGTCTTAAATGTATATAGTGCTCCATCCTATTAGTTGAATTAACCTCGAGGTCCTTGTTCTGTATTTTTTGACATTTTTTTAACACATGTTAATCGAAGGTCTATCGCGTTACTTTTTGTTTTTTGAACACATGTTAATTGGCTTGAAAGAAGGTCTATCGTGTTACTTTATGACATGTTTCCAAGAAAAGTGATATGACTTCTGTCAACTTATAAGTCATATATGTCAAATTAACCTCTGTGTACTTGTTCTCAAATTAACCTCTGGGCCTTGCAGGAGTGCTGCAATGTCTCAGCGTCAATTGCAAGATGAGCCAGCAAGCTAGCAGTGGAGTTGCCAACATGCTCAAAGTGCATGCAACATTGAGTAGAAAAGAAGCTTGCCCGGTAAATTAATGTGTGCTTAGGAAGGCCCTTTGCACAAAGAGCAAGTATAATAAGGTACAGTCAGCAGGCTATAAGGACGAGGAGCAAGAAGCAATACGGGCTGCTGGATATACTATAACTAGGTGTCGCACGGAGGCTGAGGAATATGGTGAATGCGTGAGGTGAGCCATGTATGATGTGTTTCGGACTCTTTCGGTTACTAGTAAATTGCACGTGCTTTGCACGTCAATTATCATACAAAAACATATACCTAATTAAAATACACATACCAAACCTATAGATGTTTTTTTCAATGATATAGAGATGTTGTTACACCTTATTACACTTTTTTATTATTTAATTGCAGGTAACATTACACATGCTTTAACCGGTTTTACGTGTTTATAATGGTATTATCATTGGACTGTCATGTAGGATAAATGATGAGGTGGATGAGAGGGACCATAAGAAAATGCATGTCTTCTCTTGATTAATAGATGATATCTTAGCAACAATATGTCTCACCAAATATTTAGAAATATCGCGTTATCAAAGATAAGACTAAAAATAACCTACTACAATATATTTTGATGTCTCCTCTAGATTATGTGACAGGCTTAAGATAAAACGGTCTTATCAAGCACTGTGCATGCTATAAATAGTAACAAATTAACATTTGGGTAGTCGATAATAACATGTGAGATTATGAATATATATTTTTGCAAATATATCAAAAAAGAATGTTCAATGTAACTAATTAGCTCCATGCTGGTTTTGACTACTTTAATTTAAAAATGAACCACGTGTTTTCTTTGGTAACACAAAATTAGTAACTAAATGGAGATTCGACACCATGTCCTGCCACGTACGTAAGTGCAACAAGAAAGATTTATTCATGTACAGGGCAGGCTTGTACTTCTTAGAGAAAAGTAAAGAAAAGAAATGGGAAGCTGACTACGACAGCATGTGAAGTTGTGAACCCACATGTTGCATGAGCACGTGCCCTGGAAGTCTCTACGGCTTCGCATGAATGTTCAGGATGGTTCACCAGATAGCGCGGTAGTTTCTGCGGTGCAACAGGATGTGCAAGGTGGCAACAATCTGAGTGCTAAATAGTTGATCCAATGGCTAGTTTTGTTTGGATTTTCCAACTATTGACCGTTGGATAGAGTGAATCAATGGATTACATTCAAATTTATTCTCACACTATAGAATGGTATAGAAATGTAGAGAGATTTGGTTGATTTTATATCACTGAATATTATAAAATATTGTGAGTGCAGACGCTCTACCGTGAGGTTCCTTGCTCCTTCTCGGTCGTCGGGAATCTATGTTCTTCCACTTTTTTTACATGAGCTTTGTTCATCCTTTTGCCAACACGCGGGACATCTAGCATCAAGGTGCACGTGTCATGCAAGAAAATGGAGATAAGTAGTGCGTAAGTGAGTCATGCACTTCGATGGCACATACTACGCAATATTTTTTCTCCTCGATGGCACGTGAATCATGCACATACTCAATGATGAAGCACGGGATGGTAGCCATGGACATGGTCAGCCCTTTTTGGAGAGAATACTACATAACTTTGATGTGTCCCGCCAACTCGCAGAACGACGAGAAGCTTGCTTACTACGCCCTCTCTCTCGCCCGCGCGCGCAGTGGCTCGTAGCACGAGGAGAAGCTTTTGCTTACAATAGTGGGCTTTATACAAGCGGTGGACGTGTAACAGTTCATTCGGTGTCAGATTGCCAGAAGTATATATACTGTAGTACCATCATCATTGTTCGACTTTCGGAAGAGGAGAAGAGCCAAGCGCAAGGTCACGTACTCACCTTTAGTACAGTACTATAGCCAAAGTTGTGCCACCTTTTTATAACATGGTTAATAATATAGGCGGCTCTTGCAGCGGCACATCATTTAGAGCAAGTACCTCCTCTGTTCTTTTCTTTCATTCGTAGGAACTTAAAATGCAGGAATAGGAAAAATAAATGATTGGAGTGGCATGTCCACTTGTATCCCATAGCATTAGCACAGTGTTTGACACAGGAAAAACAAAGGAAGTGAAAAAAAGTTGGAGCGGATGCTAGATTGCCAATTAACACATGATTTCATAGGAAAAATTCCTATAGCATTCTATCCAATGAATCAAACAACCAATGTAGGTAAATTATAAGGGGGGTCTCTCCAACAGTGTTCCTCGGCTCGCACCTAGCATCACGGGGGTCGAACTTGGAGTCATTCATCTGGTACACATGGCAACTTAGATCTGGACACAAGGTGACGTACACCGTCAAGGTCCATTAAGAGCAAGTATAGTAGGTCCTAGTCAGCTCGCTATAGGCGGTACCAGGTTAGCAAATTCCTAGCTGCAGGAAAGAGAAGCGAGGCGGTGCTCCAGCAATCGCCCGGCGATAGCACGGCACACGAGAGAAAATAAATGCATGCAAGCGCTAGAGGCTGACGCTGCTCTCTCCCGTCCAATCAATTTTACTTGCCTCCTTTCCCATGCATGCAAACTTTAATTATTATAGCCAGCCTTTATTATATGAGACTTTTTTGGTACAGCCTATAGATGACATGGCATAAGTATATAGCCGGTAGCCGGCTCTTCTATTAACCATGCTCTAAGGATAATGTTGTGCTCAAAGCCGGATGTACACGGTCAAGGTCCACGGTCAAGAGGGTCAGGGCGGACGCGACCTCTCACTACGTCTGCCATTGAAGCGGCGCACCGGCCGAGGGCGTCACCTACTGCACTCCTGGTTGTACCCGCCTCCTCGCCGCATTCTTTTTTCGGGGGGGGAGGGGGGACCTCCTCGTCGCATTCAAACACCTACATTTAAACCTGCGAGGAATGCGAGAAACCCACTTCGGCCACACGTCCGTTCAGGAGCGGGACGCCGGCCAAGCTCCTCCTTCCACCATTTTCTGCACTCTTTCGATGGAATCCGACGAGTAGGAAGAGCGGTTCTCCGGCATAAAAGTTGTCTAGGTGGCCCGCCGAGCCCAGTAGTTATGAGCGAGGCAGCTCGCTGCTCCACCTATCTCGCCTAGCCCGATGGAGCCAGTTGCCGCCCTAAGCCAGTGCGTGGTTCCGCAGCTGGCCACTCCAATCCAGCTCGAGGAAGAGTGCCGAGTTGCTCCACGCCGGCTTGTTGGGGAGCACGGCGGCACGGACATCGTCGCTGCCCTCGACGCCGCCGCGTCATACAACGCCTCCAGTGCCTCCGACTGCGCCATCCGCCATCGACGCAAGAATACACGTGCCATGCAGGCAGAGAAAGAAGCCACCGTGAATGTCGAGGAGGTGACGCGGCTACACAGATGTCGATGAGGTGACACAGCTACGCAGATGTCGATGAGGTGACGGCCAGCACGTCCCTGCCCGCCGCCATCATCGAGGTGAAGTAGAACATGGGAGGCCGCCACCGAGGTGACGCTGGCGTAAACAGCCGGCGTCTTGCATGATTCTTCTTTAGCCAGATGCTGGAGGAGGACAAAGAGATCGGTCGGCGACCATTTAGATTAGGTATATTAATTCTACCTTTAGCTCCAGACTAGCACAACTTATTTAATGTAAATGTAATGAAATCCGTCATGTTTATATGAAATCCGGTCGTGTTTGCACGAATTTGCGTCCATGTTCACGCTCTCGGGTGAGCGCTCCCCGTCGCTAGAGTGGGACGACGGACTTCATCTCTGACAACACCACAAAGTGCGTCACCACCGTTGTGATGGCCAGGACGCGGCGAAAGAACGACGTCCTTCATTCCGCAGGTTATGGCCATTACCGTGCGCTCGTCTAGATGGGTCAGTAGCTCATGAAGCAGCACCAACAACATGCCTTGTGCATCTAGTACTCCATTGTAGTCGTAGTTGCTGCATGCGCAACTCAGGTTGCAGTTGCAGGTGAGCACAGCGACGCTGTGTGGCCATCTATCAATAGTGGCTGGTATGAGGATGACATCGCCATGTGCATCCTATTTGTACTAAAAATCATGAATGAAGAGTATAAACATGTTTACGTACAACCTGAGTGGATTGCTCCAGTGGTCATCACACGTGTAGTGTCATGCAAAGCTTCATTTATTAGGTTATATAGTCATTTTGTTTTGGTATGTGTGACTTACTCATAGAATGAGTAACTAGCTAAGTTACTCAATTTACCTCTCTCCTCATTAACTAATTGCCACATAGGCGAATTTGCTAAGTTGGACCTGATGTTACTCTTGAAGTTACTACCACTGTGGTTAGTCTTAGGCCTTGTTCGGTTCAACCTCCTCCCAAGGGATTTGGAGAGGAATGGAGGGGAATTTGGCTTGTACATGATTTAATCCCCCACAATCCCTGTTAATCCCCGTTAAAACCCCTTCAACTGCACATGCCCTTAAGGTTAAAAATGACCGGCATTACAGAGGACAGGGTACAAACTTGGGATTTAAAGGTGAGGGTTTGTTTCCGACTAGCTCTACAACCTATAGGTTTATAAATCAGACTTCACTCTCGCCTCGTGCACACGCGCGGGTACACTCACGGTGGAGCACATTTGCACACGAAAAGGAAGGTAACGTGACAATTTGAGACATCTAGGTGTCCACTTAATGTGGGGTCTCAGACCAAATGTCAGCCATACCAAGTGCGACCTGAACGCGGTGACGCATTTATTGATCGAGTTTCTTTTTACTGGTACGTTAAATGAAAAGATGGCTCCACACGTATTCAATTTAAAACGATCGCTATGGAGAGAAAAACAATTACTACTCCACTTCGGGACTTGCTTGCTAGGGTTGCTCTCTTCTTCTCACTCTCTCACCCTCTCCAGATCTAAACAAGACGGCGGTGTCCACTCTCTTTATCTCTCTCTCTCTCTCTCTCTCTTCACTCCGGTTGTCACAGATCCGGCCGGATCCCTTCCGCTGGTGGTCGCCGGTGGCGAGGGAGGAAGCCGACGTGCGTCGTCTTCTCTGACCTGGCACCGGCGTGGGAGGTCCTCCGCACCCTTGCTCCCCGCTGTCGTGTTGGCAGATCCCACCGCCTGCCGTGCCACATCCCGCCGACCGGAGGTATAACTTCTTTTAGAACCAGCCTTGTTCTAATGGCCCAGCTCCCCACATCGCTGCATCCCATTTTTTCATCAAGTTAGGATTGCTCCCCACGTCGCTGCATCCTGCATGTGGATATTCTTATAGTATTACAAAGCTCCCCATGTAGCTAGCTCCGTCGGCTAGCCTCGGCTTGTCGAACACTCGAACGCCACCTAAATTTTTACTATTAGATGAAAAAAGTTACTGCAGATACTGGCTAACGAACCGATCTCTTGGTTGGAAAGGGAAATAAAGATGCTGGCCTGACCGGTCTCTTGGTTGAAAAAGGACAGAAAGTGGGGGGTGTTGGGTCGACAATGCAACCGAGAATGAGCACATCTAGATTTCCTGTGGTCACATAGGAAAGGTCACTGACGAGAACAAAAAATGCACAAATCCAGACATGTTGTGCATGTTTTCCGCACTCAGCAACATCTATGCCTCACAACTTTAAGCCTCGGTGGATGTAAAATGTGCTTCTGCCTCCCCTGTCCCTATGCCCTTACTGCTGCTGTTAATCTAACATCACAGGTAAAATGAAACAATGCCACTATTAATGTGATGTCGCTGTTAAGTAATGCTGATGTCAATCTATTGCCATTAATAAACTTAATCAATGCCACCACCGTTTTATGGAATGCTTCTATCTTGCTTTATTTCTCATAAAGAGTGTTTTGGGCCATTACACTAAAATCTGACACCAGTAACATAGTTGCATCTCCGTGGAACTGCACAAAATTTAATTGCACAATGGTTGACACGACGATGTGTTCCTCCTTTCCCTATCACCCTTTGTTAGAATGATTGCTCCTGTTAACCGTGCACGTACGTAATGATCAAGTGCTACTCTCAATCTATCATCACAGAGTTATAATGCTATTGTTATGCATGTTAATGTAAGCCCCCGTTAATCTAGTGCTAGTGTTGATTTGATGTGATGGCACTTCTTAGTTAATGGCACTTTTTCATACTGTCAGTGTAATGCCATTGATAACATATGACCAACGCAAGATGAAATAAGCTTATCCGTATGTTGACTTGCTGATTGCAGTGTCGAACTAGCATGTCATGTGTGGAGGAGCAAACAAGCACTACAGCCGCGCCGTCAACACAAGATAAAAGAGACCGAGTCATTGATGGCCTGGCCGGCGAGTAGGGGTTGTGCAAATAGCGGTGCATTATTTTAGTGGAACTGCACAAAAAAGATATTAGGGTTAGTCGGACAAATTTTCTACAGCCACACGGAAGGAATTGCGCTCATCGATTGCATAGAATTTCCTCCGTGCCATCATAGGAGATCCCAAGGTGGAAATCAACTAACCACCTATAAAATTATGCATAATCTTCCTCACACAGGTCAGTATCCCCTTCGTCCAGATGATCGTGTTTTGTCATGCCAAGCTATTGATATGTGCTACTGTTTTGCGACACCGTTTAAGTACAACGCTTTCCTATCTTTTCACATTCAGGACAATGAAGATGATTTCAGTGGGACTGCACAAAATGGTCTGATGTTGAGTGATCTCTATTGCCTCCTATGTTTGCTGCAATGTGTCAGCGTAAATTGCAAGATGAGCCATCAAGCTAGCTATGGAGTTGCCAACATGCTCAAAGTGCACGCAACATTGAGCAGAAAGAAGCATGCCCAGGAAATTAATGCGTGCGTAGGGAGGCCCTTTGCTCAGAGAAGCATCGATCATTTTTTCTTTATTTCTACACCTTCTCACAGCTTTGTCTTGGTTATAGTCTTGTGAATCATTTAGATGCATAAACATGCTGAACTTAAGTGCTTGTGAATGTTAGCTAGTATGCATACCGTATCTTGTGAAGCTTAGTTTAGTGTGAATGTTGACTAGCGTGTCAACCTTTACAATCTATATTGTGGGCCTATTATTTGACCCCTCATTTTGCAGCGCTACGACCAGTGTGAGTGTCTGCATGTAGTACTGCATCCTCTAATTTGGTGGATGCCAAGCCGGCCCGAGAAGGAGCTATACCTTTTTTCAAGTTAAAAAATGTTACCGATGAGGAGCCATAAGCTGGAGGCATCTCTTTTTTTCTTTCGAATGGGCAATAAGCTAGAGAGTGTCTCTAATGGGCTGCCTCTAGTGTTAAGGCCGTCCAGTACGAAACACGAGCAACCGACTAGGCTGATACAAAAGTCTATCCATCTTAAAGCCCATTTGTCTTTGTTTTTTGTGAGGAAAAGCCCATATTTCTTGAAGAGGGGCTATCCCAGAAAAACCCTCCTTCCTCCTCGCCTCCACTTATACTACAACTATCTGGACTCTACCGCTTCTGTCCCCCCACCAATCCCCTCCCCCCCCCGCCCCCCGCTCCCCATCTTCCTCACTCATACAGAAAAGCCCCACTCACCTTCTTCCTCACTCGTACAGAAAACGCCTGCTCCTCTTCTTCCTCGCTCCTACAGAAAACCCCAGCCCTCCTTCTTCCCCACTCGCACTCTGCTCAAACCCGTGAGCTCGGCACAATGCTTGCAAGGAAAATGGAGTCGGCTGGCCCCAGCGCCAAGAAGATGAGGCTCCCGCCAGAGGCGACGCCGGTTGTAGATCCCACACCCGGCAGCGCGGGGAGAAGCGGTAGCCCCCCCACCGGATCTGAGGAACCCGTAGAATCTCGGGTGGACCGCATCAGCAATCTCCTAGATGCCATCCTTGGGGAGATCATCTCGCTTCTCCCCACCAAGGATTGCTACCGCACCCAAGTCCTCTCAACTCAGTGGCACCCTCTATGGTGCGCCACGCCCCTTAATCTCGACTGTCATCAGCTATCTGCCATTCGTGATTTTGAACTCCTCAAAGCCATCATCTCCTCCCACAAGTGCCCCGTTCAACGCCTCTGCATCCCGACACACTACCTGCTGTCCATACCCTGCACGGTGGACGCCTAGCTGACATCCACTGAATTCGAAAAACTGCAGCAGCTTGAGTTCTACCATTACTACGAAATATACATACCGCGACCCAAACACCATGTATTTGTGCCCACACCACCGTTGTCCATCTCATGGTTTTCCTCCTCTCTCCACACCCTCACCATAGCCCGTTGCCATCTACCAGACAATCTGGTACTAATGATTTGACTCCCACCGCTAAAAAGACTTTCGCTTGTGGTGGTTGATCTGTCGGAGGCCTCAATACACAACATCATCCACTCCAGTTGCCCCGCCCTAGAGCGCTTGATGCTTGTTTTCGGATTAGAAATCCATATCCATTGTCTCCAAATCAATTCGCCTCACCTTAAAAGCATTGGAATTTGTTTTGAAGGACAACAGCTCATCATCGAAGATGCCCCTTCACTTCAAAGGTTGCTCCTTGATAATTGTTATAAACCTTCGCAAATAATTGTCGTCTCTGCGCCTAAACTTGAGACCTTGGGTGTAATTCATGATCCGTTTAAACATCACGATATGGTGTTTGGCCCCACACTTATTCAGGTACTGTATATTATCATCTGCACTTTTGTAATCACAAACTGCATTTTTCATTGTGCGCATAAGTTTTATATCATCTTGGAGTACACTTCGGATACTAATATTATGTTATATGCTCAATGTAGAGTTCGTCTATCGATAGCCTATCAATGGTGCTGGATTCTGTCAAGATCTTATATATCAAAATGTTTAGTATTGATCTGAACAAAATTATTGGCTTGCTGCGATGCTTTCCATGTCTGGAGAATTTGTACATAAAGGTGATTATTTCATGTACATTGAAAGACCATATATATTGTACTAGAATTACCGTTCAGTTATCGCTCTTTCAACACTCTCTTTTTTTCGACCTTAACTATTTTCAATCTTCATCTCTACGTAGGCACTAACACATGGAGAAAAACATATAACCAATCGGTGGCGTAATAAGCACCGGGATTTTCTCAGTTCTCATGGCATTCGTTTGAGGACAATAATGATGGAAGGATATGCATCCAACCAGGAAAACAGAAGCTTGGTCACATTCTTCATGTTGAATGCGAGGTTACTATTGTCAATGAGGCTTAAGTTTTTCAACAAGAAATTTCTCATGGATGGATATGTTGAACAGCAAAAAAAGAATTTCGGGTGGACAAGTGGGCTTCTGAACGCGCTCGGCTTCTATTTACAATAACTTGTGGTCATCTTCCAGTAAACTTTTTGGCACGGGATGTTGATTTTATGGATCAGGCCGATACATTTGTTTGTGACTGCCAAAAATAGTGGTTGGGTTAGATGTTATTGCCATGTTCAGTTTGGGTTTTGTCTAAACCTAATGAACAATTAATCCTTGGGCTTTTGTACCGTTTGTAAGCTTGAATTAGATGTTGTTGCCCCTTTCAACTCGGTTGTGACTGTCATATTTTCTTTGAAACAAGGCAAATGGCTTGCCATTTCCTTTATTAAAGAGAGAAATATTGTAACAACAGGGACCCAGCAACTCGCCTAGTTGTAGAGATAGAGCAGGGTATCAACTGCGTTGTGCGGGGGCTGTGGCCCGTCTAGACCAGGCTTTTATTTAAGCACATGACAAGCCCAGTTGATATCTTTTTTCTTTCTGAAAATGCCTAGCCCGGTTCTTTTTTTTTTTGGACAATACCCAACTCAGGCCTACTTGCTTTTCTCAACCCTGTTGGGCTGCAAATCTTTAAAGACGAGGAGGGATGTATTCGGCATCCCCAGAAAATGGGCTATAAGTAGTAAGAAATGGGCTGTAAATTTTAAAAACAAAGAAAAGCGGCAACTAGATTCAAATTTCATTTTTTTAGGATTTCATGATTTTAAATTTCATTGTTTTTTGCGGGGCAAATTTCGTTGTATTTTCATTTGAAATACAATTATTTTTATAATTATTTTTAGTGTGACTCGAAATTTCCTGATTAAAAGTGTTCGGACCCCATCGAAATATGCAAAATGTTGTTGAATTTTTTAGCAGTGGCCAGAATATGGTCTGTAATGCTAAGAAAAAGAATATGGGCTTCAATATCCTTAAATTTTAGCAAATGGGCTGTAAATTATTAAAAATAATGGCTAATGGGTTGTATGATGTTTTCCACAGATTTGGAGGCTGACTTGTGGGCCTACTAGGTTGACGCTGATGCTATCCTAATTTTTTTTATGCGTACGCAAGGCTTTGTCAACTTAGTCAACACAGAGCAGTGACTGTTGGATGTCCATCCAACCGCCATCGTGCTTCTTCAATCTCTGATCTTCCTGCTCCAGCCGCCCAAACCAGCGCCGGCGGGACTGCCTGCTCCCTCCTTCTGTGGCTGGCTGTGCTGCCGCGCAGGCCTCACCGGCCCACCCTACTCCCACCGCTGGCCAGGCCATCCCTCTACCCACCCGCACCTCATGTTATTTGCCGACGACGGCAACCTCACCCCGCAACCGACCAGTCAGCCCTCGTACACCCCTCAGCATGGGCATCCACTGTTGTGGCTTCGCCGGCTCCTAGTCGTTCCCTTCCTGGGCCTCGATGTGGTTGGTGCTCTCGGTGCGGCGTGGTCAACATGGTCAACAAACGACAACCATCGGAAGAGGGATGTAAGTGAAGAGGCTGACAGTAGGGACCCACACAAGCAAGTGCCTCCTTATTACGTGAAAAAATGATTGCTCCAGCTGACAGCTGGGACCCATCGGCAAAATCTTTGCACAGAAGGAAGTGCCTCCTTATTATGCGAAAAAAATATTCCTCCCGATGACAGCTAGGACCCGACAGATTTGGTGGCTGACTTGTGGGCCTACTAAGCTGACGCGTACGCAGGGCTTTGTCAACTTAGTCAACAAATGATTCTAGCAACTGGACATCCAACGGTCGTGCTGCTTCTTCAACCTATGATCTTCTTGCTCCAACCGCCCAAACCAACGCCGACGGGACCGCCTGCTCCTGCCTCCCGTGGGCGGCAGTGCTGCCGCACAGGCCTCACTGCCCCACCCTAATCCCACCGCCGGCCAGGCCTTCCCTCTATTCACCCACACCCCATGTTATTCTCCGGCGACGGCAGCCTCACACCGCAGCAGAACCAGTGAACCCTCGTACTTCCCTCCATGTGGGCATCCACCGCCTCGTCTTCCTCGGCTCTGCATCATTCCCTTAGCAGGCCTCGCCATCGTCCACCACCTTGGTGCTCTCGGCGCGATGTGGTCAACGTTGTCGATGAACGACAGCCATCAGAAGACGACTGTACACGGTGAGGCTGACAGCTGGACCCACCAGCTACATCTTTGCACGCAAGGAAGTGCCTTCTTATTACGCGCAAAAAAAATGATTCCTCCCCCTGACAGCTGGGACCCACCACATATATCTTCGCACACAAGGGAGTGCCTCCTTATCCTCTCTGACAGCTGGGCCCCACCCGATCGAACCATACGTAGGGTTGTCTGTCTGGTCGCGAACATGTACGTATATACTGGTTGATCGGTCTCTCTGCAAGGATGAACCATGGCCGAGTAAGTAGCAGCACATTTCACAGTAGAGCCCCCGACGTAGCAGTTTAGGCAGTCCCGTCTAAATCTTGTACGCATAGCTACAGTGGCTAGAGGTGGTGCGAGGGCGAGATCCATCGCTCGGGTTCAGTACGAACGCCTCTCCACACGCTCGGGTTAAGTTAGCGAACGCCTCGCACACACGCGCGCGTATGAGAGAAACGCGCAAACCACACACTGCATTGCTTGGCCCTGACCACCCACCGTGACCGGGAACTCTGAGAATATTTCCTCGCCCTCACTTCTACCATGATTTTTTATGTCATGGACCGCCCAAAGAATGTCATGCAGGTGCGTCCCCGGCCCGCCCAGGACGAAAAGCCCATTTTCTATCATGAATTTTTGTCATAGAAGTAGGAGCCCACCACATCTATGATGATACGTGTTTTTGTCACAATTATCGACATAGAAGTGTCATAAGCATGACAGAAAAAAGTTCGTTCGGGCCATAATGTCACGGATGTGTCTTTTTTTTGTAGTGTGGCCAGACATCGTCGTTCTCCTTCCCGGACTTGTCGGTGACAGCCCACTGTGCTTCGATCTTTGCTGAGCTCTCCTCAGCACGACTTGCGGCCTCTTCTTTCTTGCGGTGGCGGGACTCACTTTTCTTGACTGTTTTTTGCCTTTTCCACTCCTTCTGTACGGCTTTGGCAGCCTCTAGATCCACCACCCATTCGCCCATGGTAGCATCAAAGTCCGCCCACGTACTTGTGCGGCCACGGGCGGCGATGAACTCGGCGCGGTGGGATGCCATCGCTTCCTTACCATGTGTGCGGTCGCGGGCGGCGAGGAACTCGGCGCAACGGAATGCCATTGCTTCCTTACCACTTACTGTGTGCCGCGGTGCCATGAACGACGCTTAGAGAGAGCTCTGGGACAGAGTGGCCGGACAGCCGTACAGTGCGGTGGTTTTTTAGAGCACAAAGACAAACGACGAAGGAAATTTGGCTTCCCTTACAATCTTGCTCATTCATTATCACACAAGGTTCATCTCCGTCGCCTTCGGAAACAGTGTGCGCTGAGCCTATTGTGTGTTGTGTTATGATTGGCTGGAACCCCAGCCACGGAGATCGCACGCGTGTGCACCGTAGGATGCACCGTGATCGAACGGCAATCCATGTCCCTCTCATCACACCCATGCACCTACAGCTAGATTGGATTTATCTGCGCTAAATGCGTAGAAAATACACATAATCCCCTAAATATGGTAAATGAGCCCGGAAAAGTGCCAAATTTGAACACGGTGATTTGCAGGGTGTATGTTCATCGTAGAAAAAAACTCAAGGACAAAGCACGAAGAAAATTTGGATTCCCCTCCAATCTTGGTGATTTCCCTCTCGAAACCATGGAACTTCCTCGGTGATGGTTCAATTTATGAAGGGTGTGCATGACGACATAAGCCAAACCTTCTCAAATTTTTGCCAGGGCATGGTGACGCCATACCATGGCACCATGCCAAGCGTCATGTTTTTCAAGCATGTATTTCATTTTTCTTTAGTTGAAAAATCAATAAATGAACATTTGTGGTTGACTATTGCCACACATTTCCTTAAAATATGTGCCCATTCCTGGTAAAAGGCATGAGAATTTACTAAATAGCACGAGCATGGTTTTCCAGACCGTTCTTGTGCACCTTTTCATGCACCGATTGTTTGAATTTGAATTATGTGCGTTAATGCCTAGAAAATGCACATAATCCCCTAAATATGGTAAATGAACCCGAAAAAGTGCCAAATTTGAGCATGGTGATTTGCAGGGTGTATGTTCATCGTAGAAAAAAACTCATGGACAACGGACGAATGAAATTTGGATTCCCCTTCAATCTTGGTGATTTCCCCCTCAAAACCATGAAACTTCTTCGGTGATGGTTCGGTTTATGAAGGGCGTGCATGATGACATAAGCCAAACCTTCTCAAATTTTTACCAGGGCACGATGAGGCCATACCATGGCACCATGCCAGGTGTCATGTTTTTCAAGCATGTATTTCATTTTTCTATAGTTGAAAAACCAATAAATGACGCGTTTGTGGTTTACTATTGCCACACATTTCCTTGAAATCCCTGCCCATTTCTTGTAAAAGGCATGCGAATTTACTAAATAGCATGGGCATGGTTTTCTAGACCGTTCTTGTGCACCTTTTCATGCACCGATTGTTTGAAATTGAATTATTTGCATTAATGCCTAGAAAATGCACATAATCCCCTAAATATGGTAAATGAGCCCGGAAAAATGCCAAATTTGAACACATTGCATTGGAGGGGGTACGTTGATCGTAGAAAAAAACTGAATGACAAACTAGGAAGGAAATTTGGATTCCCTTCAATCTTGGTGATTTCCCCCTCGAAACCATGAAACTTCCTTGGTGTTGGTTCGATTTATGAAGGGCGTGCATGACGACATAAGCCAAAGCTTCTCAAATTTTTACTAGGGCACGGTGAGGCCATACCATGGCACCATGCCAGGCGTCAAGTTTGTCAAGCATGTATTTCATTTTTCTATAGTTGAAAAACCAATAAATGACGCGTTTGTGGTTGACTATTGCCACACATTTCATTGAAATCTCTGCCCATTCCTTGTGAAAGGCATGATAATTTACTAAATAACACGAGCATGATTTTCGAGACCGTTCATGTGCACCTTTTCATGCACCGATTGTTTGAATTTGAATTATGTGCATTAATGCCTAGAAAAGGCACATAATCACCTAAATATGGTAAATGAGCCCGAAAAAAATGCCAAATTTGACCACGTTGCATTGGAGGGGGTATGTCAATCATAGAAAAATATTGAATGACAAACTAGGAAGGAAATTTGGATTCCCCTTCAATCTCGGTGATTTACTATCGCGCACGATTCATCTCCGTCGCCTCTGCGAACCGTGTGTATTCACCCACACATGCAAAAGGAAAAAGAAAACCCTCGCCCCCTGCCCACTTTGTCCCCACCCACTCACCGCGGACTCCTCCACAACTCTGCACCTCACCAACTTCTATCACGGCGGCCACCCTAAGCTCGATGGCTGTCGTCGGCAGGCGGAGGTCGTGCTCCAAACGGCACGGGATTTCGCCCCTATCGCTTGCTGCTGCCTATCTGCACCGACTTGCACCGACTTTCTAGACTCTGGTCAATTGGGGTTTTCTGCGGGATTGGGCCAGGGATTTTTCTCATGGAGAAGGTAATCAATTTAGCAAAATATTCACTCATCACTTATCGCAGTCCGTCCATCGTTGTTAATTAACTGGCGAAAACCGCCGTGGATTCATTTTTCTTCTAGCTGATTCGAGGGTTTTCATTCAAGTGTACACAGTGCGAGAACAAATCAAGCAAGTGTCGTCGCGGCCAGTCGGAAATGAAGTTCTATCTCACCATTCCGGATGACTTCACGGTGCGCTCGGTATGTTCAATCTCACCCAACCACGGTCGGCATGGCCTAAATTTATGAACAAATACCGTCTATTGCTACATTTGGATAAAAGGTACGGTGCCACATGCAGCCTAGACGTCGAAGCTGAATTTTTCCCTATATTAGGCAAATTAATGATGTATTGTTCATTCAGTTACTCTCATATTTGCAGCAAATCTTTGTTACATTATCTATTTTTAATTATATATGTTTGTACTTTGCTTTCAACTATATATTGTTCTGTTCTCTCAGTTACTCCCATATTTGCATCGTGCTCTGTTATTTCAATATATCTAATTTACGATCTTCATTTTCATTTCAAGCAGTACATCCATTGCTTTGCAAGAACATGAGTAGAAGGAAATCTTGGGCTTTACTTTGTTGATGACTCCATGGATGTCATATTGACAACGCAGCATGGATTTACAATGACAGTTAGCGCAAAACTTGATAAAGATGGTCACTCCTATTTATACGCGAACCTTTGGAGAAAAATTTCTAACTTTTTATGAATTAAAAGCTGGCAATAAAATTCTAGTGCGTGCACCACAGCCTGGTCTAATTAACATGGATGTTTACTTCCCCAATGTCATCAGCCGATCAAAGTCTGATCGAAGTTAGTGTTCTTTCAACTTTCTCCATGCTGGCAAATTACTTAGCAAAATCGGAGAATTTGTTCTGACTAACTAATCACTATTTAAGCAACCAATTGTGATTTCATTTTTTGACTCTGTTCCTAGGCAGTAACAAATGCTATTTACCAATTTATGCACACTATATATTCTTCGGCCATGTCCTGATTAAATAATACCTTTCCACCTTTTAAGTAGGATATGTTGGATGCATATTTAACGATCTGTATGTTACTCAGCGTACCAAATTTCACTGGAAAGACTTGAAGCATGTCATAAAATTTGTTAATAATCTGACAGAGATTGCACAGCGTATGAACGCTGGATTTTGGATGGGATTAATTCTACCTATGGTGCACACATTAAACAAGACCAATTGTGTGCACAAAATGCTGGTACAAAGTCTTATTTTTATGGTTATGTTCATAAACTATTTATATCTTCAACGATATCTTACAATTGGTTTTTATTCTACATTTCAACAGAAATTGCTCGCTATAGTTGTTCCTAAATTGATTTCCCAGCGTGATTGAGTTACACTTGTGCCTAGTAATAACACCAAAGTGATTGCAAGGTACTACATTTCCCGCAGAAATGGAACCATTCAAATTAACAAGTTCTTGCTTGTTGTGGCAATGCATCCACATTGGAAAATTGGAGACACTGTTCCACTCATGCTCTACCAAGGCACAGGAGGGTTCTTCCTTTTCATTGACGAGAAGCCGAGTCGCAGTGATCAAGCTGCTTCCAGCGAATAGTTGTGGTTGTTGGCCCTCAGCCTCTTAAAATGTGCTAGTTGTTACTATGTTAAGTATGTAGATATGGACCATATGGTTGTCAAAACCGTGTTACCAATATCCGCCTTTTGTCGAATAGTGTCACCACTATATATATGTTACTCAAATGTTGTTAGCCAAGTTGTTAAATTTTCATGGAAAGTATTAGTATCGTACATAGTTCATTCAGTTTAAGCATGTTCCCGGTAGAGTAGAGGATGTCCATGTTTTCTACGTGGCGATCAGCACCAATGTCCAGAAGGTATTTGCATCTTAATTGTCCATATTGCAAATTCAGATAATATACATACAAGCCAGCCCATACAATTGACATATTTGAGATGCATGAAGAAATCAATTGAGCATATATATATATATATATATATATATATAGTGGCACTATTCTAGTCATGGGATTAGAATAACTATTTGGATCACAGCCAGTCCTATAAGGGCCCGACTGCTCCCTCCCGAACTTCCCGAACTGCCGGCCTGCCCCGACAGGATCCACCTGGTCCGGATCCCGGTCGAGGCCGCCCCAGCCCCCCTCCTCGCCGCTCCTCCCCTTGATCACCGGCCTCCGCCGTGATTCGCCGCCGAACTCCGCCGGATCCAGCGCCTCCCCTCCATCTCCAGCTCCCGGCCGACCGGATCCAGTGCCTCCCCTCCGTCTCCACCTCCCGTCCGACCACCAGCGCGGGCGACCGAGCGATGGCAGATGCCGGCGCGAGGGAGCCCGAGTCGCCTGGAGGCGGCGAAGCCACCGGACTTTCTGCGACGAAGCAGCCATGGACTTTCGGAGGCCTCCTCCTTCCATCCTCACCTCCCGACGGCTTAGCAGAGCTGATGATGGCCAAGGCGCAAGGTACGGCGAACAGCGCGGCCAAGGGAGCATCTCAGCGGCGGAGGCCGCATCGGCGGCGCCTTCAAATCTAGCAACGAACGTGGCACCACAGGTACATGAACTTCCTCCCTCTTCTTGCCTCCTCCTTCAATCTTGCCTTACCTGTTCTTCTTGCTTCATGCAGATGAACTTCGCGCCCTCTGCAAGACATGGAATGCCATGGGATTCCTCTCCCAAATCTCCAACGAATTGCTCTCAAGGTGGCCTATCTACTGCTGGAAAAAGGCTGGCCAAACTTCTATCCGAGGTATAGTTGAACTTCCTACTGTCTGTTATTTTCTTTCAGCCATGTGAAGTTCTAGTAGTGTGTGAGCCTCAGTCCAGGCTGCAAAAATTAAAAAAATATGCCTGCGTTCATATGTAAAAAACCATGTGAAGTTCAACTAGTAAGTGCGCTAGAGTTCAGGTTGGTATTTATCTGGTTGTGTGCAAAAAAAGGAAAATAAAACAAACATGTGATCACATGAAGGTCAGGTAGGTATGCACTAGTAAGTTCAACCATTCAAACTCATGAAGGTCAGGTTTTTAACTATATACAGTATTTCCCCTTTGCAAACCAGAAGTTCAGTCTGTGGAGAGTGCTCAGTTCAGGTATAGAAAAAAACAATAGTGTAGAATTCAGAATGTGAGGTTCATTCTGTGAAGAGTGCTCAGTTCAGGTACACAAGTATAGGCAGATGCTCAGCTCAGTTCAGAGTGTGATACCTGTCCTAGGAAAAACATGTACATGAACAACACTTTTATGAGAAGTTCAGGCTGTGAATAATGCTCAGTTCAGCTACACTGGTATAGGCAGATGTGATTTGTGTGCTAACACATTCTTTTTTTTATGCCAGCAGGATGAGAGACGCAGAAAGAAGGTTAGAACTTCCCAGCAGCAAGTACACAACCCTAAGCCTGTACATGTTGTGCCGCCCCCTCAATGGGTCACACCTCAAACGCACCAACAACATTCCCAATCTGCTCCACACCAAAATTGGGTGACACCCGAAACACATGCAGACTTCCAAGATGCTGGGTCACAGCCCGATCCGCACCACTTTGCGCCTCCACCTAATTGGGTGACGCCAGAAATCCCCCGTGGATTCTTTGTATCCACCAGCAGACTTCCAAGCACACCGATGGAGGAGGGTGTTAGCTCAGGTCCTGCGTATAACTCTGGAGGTTATCCTGGTGTGGCACATCAATGTGAAAGGGTAGCAAGTAAACCAGATGCCAGGACAAATGAAACAGGAACACACACACGGAGGAGAGTGCTCTACACACTACCGCTGTTAGATGCTGCTGCTGCTACTACAACTCAGGATCGTACGGGACATGAAGTAGATGGATTGCTTCACAGAACAAAAGAGCAAACTAAAACCAGGATCGCCATACCTCCACAACCACCACAAGCAAAAAGGACGCAAACAAGAGAGAGGCCATCTTCAGCCCTCCTTCCTCCTCGTGATCCACTCCTACACCCTGATATGATAACTCCGCTGTGCCCCATCCCAGAGGGCCAGCAGCAGACTCCGGTGGAGTTGCAATCATACATGCACATAAGTGCACAAAATTTAAGTATTTATATATGCATCTTGTATGATCTGCAATTTTTCTGCTCCCTCCAGGATAACAAATTTATAAACTGCATTTTAACATACCGTTTGGATTTTTTTTCTTTTTCTGCAGATGCCGGATCTCCCGGATTATCTAATACCAAGACTAAAGGTGCCATTCAAGAATGTAGAGAAAGCCAGGGAATTTTACAACAGATATGCCAGACACGCTGGTTTTGGAATCAGGAAGACGGGAGGGAATGACAATCACAAGTATTTTGTTTGCGCGTTCCAAGGGAAACACACAACTTCTGTTTCAGAGGCTGACAGGAAGCGAAACAAAACATCACAGAGGACAGGCTGCAATGCAAGAATGAGGGTGAAGGTGCAAGAGGATAACACATGTGTGGTAGTGGACATTGAGTACAATCATAATCACCACCTCATCCAAACTGATGACATGATGGTATTCTTGCACTCGCACAAGAATTTTGACCCCACTATTTTGGAGTACGTTAAGCTCTTGTAGTACCATGATGTCAAACATACAACAATCATGTCCATGCTATCCGAAAATGAAGATGGAAGCTACTTCGTAAGCATGACCAGACGAGACCTACTAAACCAGTAAGTATTGAAAAATGCACATACTGCAATGTACATAGCATCCTAAGTCACCACCCTTGCTAGCAAAAAATAACAAATGCATGTTTACATATAATTTGCGGGAAAGCCATGAATGCAAGGAAAGATGATTTGGATGATGTATTGAAACTTGTATCTTTCTTTAAAGACATGAAGGCAATCAATGATGAGTTTTTCTATGACATACAAGTAGACAGCGACAATGCAATAAAAACATTTTCTGGTCCAATGCAAGCTGCCGAAGAGCATATCAAGACTTTGGCGATTGCATAACATTCGACACAACTTACAAGACTAACACATTTCATATGCCACTGGGAGTGTTTGTTGGAACAAACCACCATTTGCAGTCAACGATATTTGTTGTTGCCCTGATCAGAGATGAAGATGCAAAGTCATTCAAGTGGCTGTTCGATACATTTGTACGGTGCATGAACAACAAACACCCAACTTGCATTCTAACAGGTAAGTTAAAAAAAACTCTACAAGTTTCATCATCTTTTCAGCTCTGGGTGTATATTGGGTATACTGGTTTTAACTGAAAATAATGTAAACCAAGCAGTTCAAACACTGGTAGCACAGAAGTCCAACAACAGTACAAGAAGCAAAATTATATGTCACATGTTTAGAAAAATATAGTTCTGGATGTGAAGTTCAAATACAGGAATCATAGAAGTTCAAGAACACTGCTGTAAGAAAAATATATGTAACATGTTCAGAAAAATATATTTATGTCTGTGAAGTTCAATCACTGGTACCACAGAAAGTTCAACAACACTGCTATAAGAAAAAATTGTGTGACATTACTAGATAGTCCTACTGCTGCCTGTGAAGTTCAAGTACTTGTATCACATAAGTTCAACAACACTTCTATAAGGAAAAAATATGTGACATTATTAGATAGTCCTACTGTTACCTGTGAAGTTCAATCACTGGTACCACAGAAGTTCAACAACACTGCTATAAGAAAAATTTGTGTGACATTACTAGGTAGTCCTACTGCTGCCTATGAAGTTCAAGTACTTGTATCACATAAGTTCACCATCAGTGCAAGAAGCAAGTTTCATTTTTTTAATTCATGCAGACCAGTGCCCGTCAATGGCGAAAGCTATACTACAATCATTCCCAAATACCGTCCACAAGCTATGCCGTTGGCACATCCTGAAGAAGTTCAAGGAATACCTCGCGTTGCTGTACAAAAAGTATAATAAAACATTCAAAGAGGAGTTCACAGCTATCTTAAACTGGCCGCTAATGCCAACAGAGTTTGAAGCTGCCTGGGCTGCACTCGTGCAGAAGTACAACCTGCAGAATGACCAGATGATGATGCAGCTTTGGAGTGATAGGAAACTGTGGATATCAGCATATTACAAGAACATTTTCTGTGCTAGAATGACTTCTACACAATGAAGCGAGAGCCTGAATCACGTGCTCAAGAGAGGGTTTGTCAAGGGGACCCAGAACCTACACAAGTTTGCTAGGCGGGTAAATGCTTGCATACAAACTCGGATGCAGAAGGGGAACGAGCAAACAATGGCCAGCATGGTATTAAGACAAAAAAACACACCCCCATATTGTGACTTCCTTGAACATGTGCACTTGGTATTTAAATGAAACCCATGACTTTGCTCGACTAATATCTTATTTTTTTTGACATGTGCAGAGCAATCCTGTGATAAAAACAAATTACGGCTACGATGAAGACATGGCTATCAAGTACACGAGAGATGTGTACAGCGAGATGAGGGATAGGATGAGAAAAAGCACACTATTTCCCGCAAAAAAGACAGCAGAGGCCACTAAGTACCTTGTGTACTACCACAACAAGGGTGGCCATGATGATGAAGAAAGATTTGCCTGGTCAAAGCATGAATTCCAGGTTGTAGCTGACCCAGAGAATGAAATATATGAGTGCGAATGCAAGCTTCGGACACACACATGTGAGCGGAAAAACAAACGCATAAAATAGCTAAACTAGCAGTATCATATCAATATATGAAACTCATTGCTGGCTCACAAACTATGTATTCTGCATTCATCACAAATGCAGGTCTGTTCTGCCTTCACATAATGAACATACTGGACTACCTGAAGTCTGACAAATTTCCAGACAAGTATATCTTGAAACGGTACACAAAGACTGCAAAATCACAACCAACATTTGCTACACGGGACTACAACACAATTGCATTGGATGGCAGCTCAAAACTATCCAAGCAAGACATCCTGCTGCAGATAAATTTGACGGTTAACAAGAAAGCGATGAGATGTGAACAACAATATGACAGAGCCTTCTATGTTCTCAAGAGGCTCGTGAAAGAACTTGATGCAATATATTCAGCAAATCAAGCAGATGCTGATGAAAGGATGGCTGAAGAGGATGCTGAAATTGAAGATGACCTTCATTATTATGAAGCTGAAATGCTCCAGACCGCTACTCAAGCTGGCCGATGCAAGCAGGATGTTGACCAACTAATGCAGCAGCAGCAGCAAGAGATGATAAAACTGTCGCTGTACTCTGAAACAAAGGGTAGGAAGAAACTTTCTGCAGCAAAGAAAAGTGACCAGAGAGCTCAAATAAAGGCACCATCTGCAGATAGAGTCATCGTGCTGGATGAGAATGGAGTGCCACTTGGACACAGGCAATGTAGTGTGCGCAAAAAGATTACAGGACACAACAAACTCACCTGTCCAACACTCTTAGAAAGAAACGATGCCGAGGAGGTCAAGCAACCCAAAGTTCAAAAACAGCAGCCCAAAGTTCTAAAACAAAACAAGGGACCACACCCAGAGAAAGCTAGCAGCAGGCTTTGTAGCATATGCAAGGAATATGCTCCACACAATGCACGAACATGTCTGAAGCGCGCAGAAGCTGAAAAGACAAGCCAAAAGCCAGAAAAGAAACAGAAAGCAAAACCTAGAGCCAACATCAAGAAAGTGGTAGAAGATGAAGAGGAGGATGAGGAAGACGAAGATGAAGACATCATCGAAGAAGAGGAAGACAAAGATGAAGACATCATCGAAGAAGAGGAAGACGAAGAGGAAGATGAAGAGGAAGAGGTACATGTCAAACAAAAACCACTACAAGCAAAGCCTAGGAGGAGCGCAAGGCTGATGAACAATTAGACTAGGTCGATTAAACAAAGCAAACTTATGTCATGTCAGTGTATAGAATGTTATTCCACTATTGAACAGTATTTTAAGAGAAGCTTACTTGAACTTCTATTGTAGAAGTTTCAAAGAAATTATACAGTAGAATTTCAAGTAATCTTAGTGTAGAAGTTCTGGTATATTATGAGAGGAGGTGCTGGTGATGTATTCCATAAAAGAGCAAGCAGGAATAAATGAATATACACTATGAAGTTCAAGTAAGCTTACAGAAGAAGTTCTGGTATAATAATCGATGTAGGAAAAATATGCTTGACAAATAAGTATTGCCATATAAACTAAGCTAGTAAGCCTAAGACGACGCGTGCAGATATGAAGTTCTATTTGGATACCTGGAGAAGTTCACGTAGAATGCCGACAAGATAAAGAAACATGAAGGAGTGTATGAGAATATTTTTACACGAAGTTCTAGTTGAAAACTATTTGCAGTTAAAAAATCACAAAAAGCACATATAGATTCTATGCAAAAGGCTACATCTTGATTGAGTTGAAAAATAATAATACATTCTACAACACAAAAATTATCTCCATCTGAAACCAGCAGCCCAGCCAGATCTCAAGCAGAAGTTCAAGTTCATATGTTGGGGCCAAAATTAAACAACACTGGATTTGTGGACAAAAAACACTGTCCACAAAAAACCAGCAGTTCAGCCAGAACCCAGGCAGAAGTTCAAGTACATATGTTGGAAAAAACAAACAACACTGGAATACTAAAAACGATGCAATACATTGAAATTCACAAGCCAATCATTCTTCATTCCAGATACATTTGTCACATAATAACAGTGCTGCAGCTATAGATATACAAATTACTAAACCATTCTTACAACCAAATCTTTACGAAATCGTTCCAATCATTATCAAACCAAATCTTTACGAAATCAAATCTACACTAAAACCAATGTTTCTACACGCAGAATTCATGGGCCCAAGGACTGGATCTCGGCAGGAAGCTCTCCACGCACAATTTCATTCTTCTCGCTGAAGACTAGAGTGTGCATGAACTCGGCTGTCCAGTCATCTACAGCAGCCTGCAAACAAAAAGAATGAAGAATAAAAAAACAGTAAAGGATAACTAAAACCACAGCAGGAGCGTGTCGGCAAAAACACACAAAAAAACATGGAAGGATGATGAGACAAGAACAAGGACAAAACATACTTCCACATCACCAAAATCTTCAACAAGCTCATCGCCATCATATGTAGAGCAGAGCTTCACGGCGAAGAAACCACAATCACTATTCAGTTGCTTTGGAACATCAACAAAAGTCGGCCTCTTTGCAATAGTCACCCAGTTTGGCTGCTTGCTCGCTTTGTACTCAGCCTTGCCGTACATCTCCTCCAGTAACCCAATGAATCCCTTGATCTGCCAGAAATGAAAAATACGATAAAATCAAAAACATCTTAACCAAATAGCTAGGTTCAGGTACATAAAGCGACACTTGCATAAAATCCAACTAAACGATTCCAGAATTCAACTGTTAAATGATAGTTAGTTCAAGCACACAACTTTGAAGCAGTATTACCAAACAGAGATAAAAGTATTTTCTCAACGAAAGGCAGAATAAAATTCATGTCAAAAAGAGAATATGACGGGAGGTTCAGGCTAAGAAACACCCACGATATTTTGGCAGTCTCCGTGGAAACTTGTTCGTGAAAGTCCCTTATTAGAGTAAGGAAGTGAATCAAGGATGTCAATGCTCCCACGATATCTATTCAGCACATACACACTGTAGTGCGCTATTTTGTTAATTGGCTTGAAAAGTGTCAAAAAAACCTGCCAACATTGAAAAAATGGTGAACACAAACTATAAACCATAAGTATTGAACAACCGAGATGAACAAAAACTTCTTGACAAACTCAGCAAAAGGATGTACATAAAAGAAAAAAGCAAGAGTTATGAAAACCTAACCAGCTTTGCGTTAAGAAGGTATTCTTCCTTACGAATAAACATTGGGAGGAGTGCAGCCGATTTTTTTTACATCAAATTTTGGAACTGATGCACCGAAAAAATCATACTCCAGGCAGTACCGCATTCACAAACAGACCATCAACAAAAGATTAAGAACACAAAATAATCACGACAAATAAAAACACCTCCCAATGCCACTTCACCAAAACTACCGCAAAAAAGGGAGATAGGGTTACAAGAACAAAAAGATGTATGAAGTGGGGACTCAGAACAACCCTGTCAGCACAAGAGAAGATCACAGAGGTCTCCGGCTTATCCTTCCACAAGTTTATGAGAAAGTCCATTACGTCTCCTTCCATCTGCTGCCCTTCACCGAAAAGAGTATAAAGGACACGTCCTGTGAGGTCAATCACATTCCCAGGGACGGTAAACATGCAGTAGCTTGTCCTGCAAATTTAAAAGATGGGAAAAATATTAGAAGCGCAACTCCAAGACAAGGAGAATGAATAGAAGTTCAGATACTATAACATCAGAAGTTCACAAAAAATAGCATGTCTGGTAGCAAAAACATAAGAAGAATACTCACTCAGAATACTTCTTCAGACCATCTTCACTAAGCACAAACTTTTTCAACCTCCGGGCCTCAGATAGATGAGGGTAACTGTATTTCTTTAGGGGAGCGACAGCAGAACGCCACTTCATAGGCAATCTTGCTGCTCTCTTCGAGGAAGTTATGTTGCCAGACTCAATTGTCAGATTCCTCCTGGTGATGACAGCATTCTTCCCACCTCTCCCAACAACAGTAGCAGCAGCAGATTTACCCTTCTTTGGGTAAGCAATCTTCTAAAAATCATCATCTGACGAAACCACCTCTGCTTTGACTGCACCAACCTTCCTGGAGCAAGGGGTATTTGGAGCAGCACCAATACCGACAGGCTGCTTCACCAACTTGGAAGGAATAAGGGTTCGAGAGCTATCATCTTCTCTCGGAGTTGTACTCATCGATTCCTCCCTAGGCTGGTATTCCTGTGACCCGAGGAATGAGTAGTGGTAATCGGTCCAGTCCAACGGCTCCACTGTCAAAAAAAGGAAAAAAAGGCCATTAAATATAACTGAAGTTCAGGTACAACACAATGTACAGTCCAACAAATATAGATGACATGATTACTACTCAAGTTGACCTAAAAAATGTGTTGCATTTAAAAACTAATGAAGTTCAGGCACAACCCCAAGGCACAGTTCAAGATAAACTGATGAAATGGAAAACATTCAACTACAGCTAACAAAAGCATAAAAAGGTATCATCTCTGAAGTTCATGTAGAATAAAAGCTGCTGTCCAAGTAAGCAATGACAGGAAAAATACTGAAACAAAATACACAAGCAAATAAAAGACAATGAAGTTCATGTAGAATAAAAGCTACAGTCCAAGTAAGCAGTCCAAGTTTCAAGACTTACATGAATAGTAGCCAAACAGACCATGGAAGTCTGTTTCAAACAAGTTAGAAGAAGCAATTGAGTACAACCATGTCTTCCTGATATCCAAGATATTATCATGGGAATAGTTTACAAGAACCCCTTCATGAAACGAATTAACATTTGTAAGCATGAAGAATCCGCAGTCGATACTGTCATCAAACAAAGAGAACAGTGTTAAAACAAAAGAAAGCCAAAGCATAAAAGACGTTGCAGCTTACGTACAACTACAATTAAACAGAAAGTGATAGAGAGAAAGTGGAACTAATACTTGTTAGTCTGTTGGGGGACATCAATCCAATCCAAAGGGAAATGGTCAATAGAAAGTGGACTGAAGGGTGTCTCCCTGTCATTGCTGGCATCGCTCCAAAGCTTCTTGATGTTATCAGTCATCCGCCGAAACAGGCATACCGCACAGTCATCATTTGGTCCATAGTAGGAGTCGAGAAGCTGGAACCTTGAATTCTTCAGGTCAAGAAATATGGAAACCCAATGACCAACACCACCCAAGTGAGCAGGAATTTCAGGTGGGTCAAAAGTGGGAAAAACAACCTGACGCAAGATAAACACACAAATCATTAAAACTGAAATTAATATCAAGAGCACAAAAAAATAAACAATATAAACAGAGAGGATCACAGTGGAAACAAATACAGAGACAAAGAACAAAATATTTCTTACAGAATCATGCGCATCCATGCTATCTAGACCAGTCGCTAAGAAGTACTTCCTCACACGGGAATCAAACTGCCCTCTGAAAATCTTGTCCTAATATAATGCAGATAACAGCAACATATAAAATACAATGAGACCAACAAGTTTTAACTAATACGGTAAAGAACAACAGAAAAGAAATTACTATAGGGTTGACTTACACAAACCCAATACGGCAGGATGAGTTTTTCTGATTCCTGGCATTTGGCACGTAGACAATACAGTGCAACCTCAGCTACATTAGAGCGAAGCATTCCGCGAGCAGAAAAAGACATTGCGACATCTTCAACAGTAGCTTCACACTCATTGTTTTGGAACATAATCTTTGATCTAAAACAAACAAAAGAAAGTAAAGAAGTTCAGCATCAGAAACTCAAGAAGTTCATCACATAGAAAGCATACAAGTTCAGCTACATAACAACAGGCAGTACAAAAAGTTAGATGTTCAGCATCGGAAAGTAAAGAAGTTCATCGACAGAAAGTAAAGAAGTTCAGGTATAAAACCACAGGCAGTTCATAAGTTAGATGAATATAAATTCTGACCAGCTGCACTCACCTCTTAGAACGATCATTCTTAAGCCTAGTTACACTGAAATAAAATTCATCAACCTTCTTTCGGACGACAGCAAGTTCACTATCTGCTTAGCAAAAGAATAGAAATTAAGAGCAACATACAAACACATAGATCAGGACAGGAGCAACAAACAACACAAGCACATCTCAGCTGCTACACCAAAAGATAAAACCACTGGATTATAAACATCACAACCCATGCATTACAAACCTTCCCCCACATAAAAACAGCTTCACTTCACTTTATTTACAAACCACATGAAAAAGCACAAACCAGAAGTTCAACTTGCACCACACAGACAGTACATAGGGATATCAAAGACTAAAACCAACAACAAAAGGGATGGGGATGGGGAAAGAAGAGAGAAGCATGCTCCTCACTTTATGGATTCTTGCCTAGACTAGTTGCAGCACTGGAAAGATCATACTCCTTTCCCAAGCTATCACTTTCAGTCTCTTCATCACCATCTCCAGTAGACATTGCAGTGTCGTCGGCAAGCACACCAGTAGCAGCTGGAGCAGCTGGAGAATCTGAAACAACAAAAGCTGTTGGTTGTGCTGCAGTAGGAAGACCTGGAGAACCAGCATCAACAACAACTGATGGCTCAGCTGCAGGAGACTTCTCCGGGCCTGCACGAGAACTACCAGTCTCAACAGCAGCCTCGATGGGATCTTTCTCTGAAATAATATCTCCAGCTGTCTTGCCCTGCTCAGCATCAGAAACCCCAGCACCGATGGACGACTGAGGTTCAGTTGGATCCAGCCCATCGGAGCAGCCAGTTCCTGATACAGCCTTGTCTGCAACCTTCTCTGAAGGAACACTAGCATCGTCATTCTGCAGCAAGAATAAGAAGTCAATAAAAATGGGCACATAGTAAAAAAAATGTACAAGAAGTAAAATAAAAATGAAACAAATGGACAAGAAAAATGATACTTTAGGATCACAGCCATGAACCTCATCAACAAATAAATCACTTGCAGGAGCAGATTCATGCTCAGGGACAGTTGCACTTTCAGGTAAAACATCCTCATCAACCCTAGCACCATCATCAAAAGCCTACAAAAAATCATATAGAACACAATGTCTAATCAGGAGAAGTTCACATTATATAATTAAAGAAGGTCAGCTATGACCACTGACACATGGAGGAAGTCCAAAGACAGTAAACATAGAAGGTCAGATATCAAACTACTATCATACAAAGGAAAAAAGGACTAGTTATGGAAAGCATACAAGTTCAGATACTGTAGGCCTGGAAGTTCAGATACTGTAAACAGAGAAGGTCAACTATGAAACACTAATACTGAAAAAACAAGTTCAGAACACATGAAATCAAGAAGGGTCACCTATGACAAAAAACAGTAATAACTGAAAGCTAACAATGAGCATTAATTCAAAGAACTATCAATGTCAACATAAACAAACGTCTTCAGTACGCTCCTCGTTGCCTCCTTCACGACCCAAAAGAATAGAATCTTGCCTCTGAATCGCACTGACAACAACACTAGCCTCATCTTCAAAAGGCTTGCAACGAGCATCCTGCATTTCCTTGAACAGCCCAAAGCTAGTCCGGAGGTGGGAAGTGCTCTGACGAAGCTCGGCAAGAAATCTAGCTTCAATTGACAAAACCTCCTTCGAAGACTCAGCGTTAAAACCATGGCCGGGAGGAAGAATCCCATCGACGCGACTAAGACGCTCAAGAGTTGTCGGAACACGGGCCATCTCCCCACAAACAGTTTCCAGAAGACCATCAATCCTAATAATGGAAACATTGGCAGCATCAAACAAACCCTCAGAAGAAACGCCACCTGCAGCACTCACACGGCCAGAAGAACCTCCAGGATCTACAGGGGGAGCACCAGTATTGACATCCCGGGAGAATTCAAATCTTGGGGCAGAACCACTCCCTAGGCTTGTGGAACGAGGCATAGTAAGAACAGGATGTTCGATACGCCTAAAGAACACAACCTCAGCCTGTGTCTTCCACTACATACAAAACAAAAGTCAACGCGTCAAAAAACAATGAAGGAACATGGAACAAATATTGAAGACAGTATCAGAAGTTCAAGTTAAACTATACAGGAAAGAATGATGCATAGAAACACTCACAGGCAGTTTCCCAAACACCCAGTTGGCTGGGTCATCATCACCCTTCTTAGCCAAGTCAACAGCAGCAAGCTCATATAGCTTGGCCTGATCCATGAAATTGATGTGAGGAGTCCTCAAGTCAGAATTAGGTTTCTTGCCAATGATAAGACAGTCCAGATACATAAGAAGCCGCGCGATGCCACAGCCTGTGACAGCTTTTCCTCTGCTAGTCCCATGCTGATACCTAGTAACAGCCCTTCGAAGATCATCAACAACCAACTGGCAATAGTCCATATTTGCCATATCTTCATAGACAAGATTCTCAGCCATTGCTGCCTCCCTGGACACTCGTGTAGACATACCAGGAATAATAACCTTCATGACAAGAATCAGGTAAAACACCTGTAGAGCCAGGTCATCCTTCTTCTCATCCTTCACAAGTTCCTCGAGGATCTTCCACGGATCCTTTGTCTTGATATCATCACTCCTCTTGTAGCCAAGTTTGGCCTTCAGCCTCATAACAGCAGCATCAAACCCATCCTCCGAGGGCCTAGGAGGGGTACGATCACCTTGAGGGAATCCAAAAAGATGGTGAACAACATCACTTGTAATACGCCAAACCTTGTTCGCCTCACCCATGTCCAGAATCGTAGTTGAAGGGTCAATCCTGGTGTAGATGTGGCCCATCAAAGGATGAGAAAGGTCGGAATCAACCTTCAAACCAAACACACAACCAAAACCAGGCTTGATAACCCTCTCCTTGTGCCTAACTTGTAGTAATTTTGCGCACAACTTGACCTCTTTCAGTGAGCAGCGAACCATCTTGTTAAAACGTTTCGCATCATCTCCTCCTTCATCACATTCTTCAACTGCTTTTCCTCCTCTCTTCCTCAGCTCAGGCCGCTTCACAAGCTGATACTGCAAAAAATGCAATGACAGGAAAAAAGGCAGAACAATGAGATAAACAAACTACACCAAAAGTTCACTAATGCTGAATTGGAAAAACTACATAAGCAAATAGAGCATGGACCAAAAAATGTATATAGCAGAAGTTCAACCATTCAAAACAAGAAGTATAGCTGCTTTCTAAATGTTAGCACTGTACATTTCAGAAGTTCAACTATGTCTACATAGGCAGTACAACCATGTATGACCAGAAGTTAAGCTGCTTTCTAAATGTTAGAACTTTACAAAGCAGAAGTTCAACTATGTACACCAAGGCATTAAAACCATGTATACCAAGAAGTTCAGCTAATTTCTTCATGTATATATCCAGAAGTTCAACTATGCACAGAAAGGCAGTAATACCATATAAACCAAGCAGTTCAGCTAATTTCTTCATGTATATAAAGCAGAAGGTCAGCTATGTACACAAAGGCAGTACTACATACACAAATATAGCAACAAACCTACAATGTTCTCAAAAATAGTAAACATGAGAGATTCATACCTGATCAGCAGCAGCAGCATCGTCGTCATCCTCATCATCAGAATTGAAATCAGCATCACCCTGGTTGTCTGGATTAACACGAGAATGCTTCTTGCAACCCTTGTTAACCTTTGCCGGTGCAACCTTGCGCTTAACACCGCATTTCTTGCCCTTACCAGATGCACCAGCACCAAGCGGAGAAGGTGTAGGTGCTGCAGTGGCAAGCACACGAGGACTACGATGTGGCGTACCACCGCGGGCTTGGCCTTCCACTTCAGGAAGTTCACCCACACTTGGTCCTGCAGCCTTTGAAACATGTGGGCTCCTCCGAGGAGTAACTTCACCAACTAAATGCTTCCTCGCCGCGGTCATCTTGAATTTCTTCCTTACAGGGGCAACCATGCCATCAGTGGCACACGGCACATCTTCTTCAGCAACAGAGCCATGCCCAACTATGAGCTCAGCAAGATCACCAGATTCAGAAACATGAGAACCTTTCTGAAGGCGGGCCGCCATCTTCTTATCAAAATCTTCTTGCTTCTTCCTCTTGCGTTGATCCTCTAGAAGAAGCTGAAGGGGCACATCCTCTACTTGCGTGACAGGTTCAGTGCCATCAACAGACTGGGACTACATCTCTGACATCTGAAGAGAGCACAAAGGCTCTGGAACGGAATCACAACCTTCAACTGATGGAGCCCCCTGCTCGGCCGCAACAGTGTTATCTGGCACATCCAAGTCAGATAGTACATCGTTGATGGTGTTCACAACTTCCTCCTCTGTGGATACATCTGCAAGAACACAAAAACATAACAAAAGGAAAAGAGTCAGGAACAAATACAAAAACACATGACAAGAACAAGTTCAAAAACATGGCTCGAGAATTTAAAAAAAAGGAGTTGCACATACTAGGTGAATCAAGAGCTGCAGAAGCAAGATCCGCGAGGCTTAAATTTTTCTCAAGGCTCGAAGCAACCTCAGCAATTACAGTCAAAGGAATAATAGGTGGTTTAGCCGCATCAAATCTTGGAGCATCAGTATTAACTTCTGAAGCTCCATCTTGATCACAGGCATTTTTTTCAGAACTATTAAATTCATCACCAACTACAAAAATGGAAGTAAAAATGCAGCTGAGTTTCAATCCACAATCTACACCAAAGGAAGTACTACATATACATGAATGTCCAATGTCCAGAAGTTCAACAATACCTAACAAAAGCAGTAAAACAATGCACAATCTACAATCTACATACTAAAGATATAACAATCTACACCAAAGGAAGTAATACATATAGATGAATGTCCAGAAGTTCAACAATACATAACAAAGCAGTAAAACAATGCACAAACAGAAGTTCAACCAAATTTCATTATAAACAAATAATTAAAACCAGAAGTTCAACTATGTGACTCAAGGCAGTACTAACATAAAAAAGATGAAGCATGAGCAGAAATACTTTTTCACAGCCAAACTACTTCTCAATACCATGAAAATGATAACAAAATACAAAGATATACACTAAAATATGAAACATTGAGAAGTCCAAACACACTTGGTGACATAGCTCACTGGCAATTCATCAAAAAAAAATCTAAGCAACACTCTACTAACTTCCAACTAAGAGTAAAATGCATACACATCACCTACGTTAGAAGTTCACACTTTTAAACATAGGCAGTCCAACAAGACAACCAAGTGAGGATATGAGCAGACATATAAAAGAAAACTCCTATTTAAAATACAAGATGCATATACATTTACATACCTGAAGAAGGTTTTGAAGCCATGACAACACCACTCCTTGATGAATGGTAGTCCAAACCCTAGATCCACCTACAAAAAACAGGGAAGAAATTACATCTAATTAGCAGGTAGAAAATCAAACAACAATACAAAAAGCAACTAAATCAAACCATAGGATAAAACAACTAAAACACATCACACAATTATGAAGATGAACAGTAGCACATTTAGGCAAGGACAGCAAAAATAGTACTCATAAACTAACTAGCATGTGACACACACAATCTAGACTACGAAATCAATAACATTAATGGATGCAAATACATCAGACCCAGCAGCAACCACCACACCACACCCTTCTTACATGCATCTCACTGGTGAAACTACCAAAGGGGAAATGAAATCCACACAAGTCTGAAAGGTAAAAATAGCACACACAAGCATCTCACAGATAAAATTAACCACGGGGAAATGGAATCCACCCACAACATGCACAAGAACCCTACCTAATCTCCCATCCAACCATCAGAAGAAAAGGGAGGAGGCGGATGCAAGAGCACACAGAAGAAATAGAGAGAGCTCGACAGATCTGGCGAAAACTAAGAGCAAGCATTGGGGGAGGGTAGCATTTGTACCTCTCCAAACGACCCCGATGCACGAATCCGCGGCGGTTCTTCCACCCCCACGACGCCACACGCACCTTGGAACCGCGCTGACAGTTTTCGGCTTCGCTTCAGAGGAGAAGATAGCAGGCTGAGGGAGGAAGAGCGGGGCGTGGGGCAAAAATAGGAGCGGGGCGTGCGCCGGTTACGCCACTCACGAGCACAGGAGACAGCGGCGGAGAAGTCGGGGGAGGTTGGAGGAAGGGAGCGGAGCGACAGAGAGGGAGAAGAGAGCGAGCGACAGGGGAAAGGGGTTTCTGACAGGTGGTGCGTGAGCGAGATGGGTAGTAAATGCCTCTCTCTAGCGGGTGTTGGTGCGTCAGGGTTAATTACAGTTTTACCCCCCAACCACTAAAAAGTAAATGCATCTGTTTAAAAATGAATGCACCATTTGAATGCATCTATTTTAAAAAGATAAGATCAAATAACAAATCTGCTGGTATCCCTTAAAACCAAAAATTGATGGCAAACTGAAGGTCAAGTACACTACCAAGGGAAGAAAAATACATACACAAAATAAGCACTTACAAACAAAGAAGAAGTTCAAAAAATAAAGAACAGAAGTTCAAGTACACTATCAAGCGAAGTAAGGCATATGAATAAATAAACACTAAGAAACAAAGAACAAGTTCAAATACAAAAACATATGAAGTCCATATCTAACTAAAATACACAACTTAGAAACAATATAGAAGTTGAAATTCACCTACACACAAAGTACACATGCAACGGACTCGCCTCCGCATGCAACGACGCGGCACGCCGCATCGTCACCTACTCCGGCTCGTTCCTGGCTCGGCCTCACCGGGGGTCCCCGCGGACTCGCATCCGCTAGCCGCGGGGCCCCCAGGCTCGGCCTCGCGCTACAGCGGCAGTGCGCGCTAGGTCGACAGGCACAATGCGGTTATTCTGTTTCCACCCCCCACCCACACGCACCCCAAAGCCACACACCCAAGATAGATAGTGGGGTCACGGATGTGATGGACTCGCCTCCGCATGCGATGACGCGGCACGCCGCGTCGTCGCCTGCTCCGGCTCAGTCCTGGCCCGGCCTCGCAGGGGGAGGGGAGGGGGGTCCCGACCCCCCTCCCCCCGGCTCGGCCTCGCTCTACCGCGGCAGTGCGCGCTAGGTTGAGAGGCGCAATGCGGTTATTCTGTTTCCACCCCCAACTGCACGCACCCCAGAGCCACACCCCTAAGATAGATAGTGGGGTCACGGATGTGACGGACTCGCCTCCGCATGCGACGATGCGGCACGCCGCGTCGTCGCCTGCTCTGGCTCTTTCCTGGCTCGGCCTCGCAGAGGATTTTCCCACCCCCTCCCCCCCCGCTCGCCTCTCCGCTACCACGGTCATGGCGCACTAGGTTAACAGGCACAATGCGGTTATTCTGTTTCCATCCCCACCCGCACGAACCCCAGAGCCACACCACTAAGATAGATAGTGGTGTCACGGATGTGACAGACTCGCCTCCGCATGCGACGACGCGGCACGCCGCATCATTGCCTTTCCTGGCTCGGCCTCGCGGGAGGAGGGGAGGGGGGGTCCCGACCCCCCTCCCCCCGACTCGGCCTCGCGCTAACGTGGCAGTGCGCGATAGGTTGACAGGCGCAATGCGGTTATTCTGTTTCCACCTCCACTCGCACGCACCCCAGAGCCACACCCCTAAGATAGATAGTGGGGTCACGGATGTGACGGACTCGCCTCTGCATGCGACCTAGCTCGGCCTCGCATCGGGACCCCCCCTCCCCCTCCCCCGGCTCGGCCTTGCGCTACCGCGGTAGTGCGCGCTAGGTTGACAGGCGCAATGCGGTTATTCTGTTTCCACCCCCACCCGCACGCACCCCAGAGCCACACCCCTAAGATAGATAGTGGGGTCACGGATGTGACGGACTCGCCTCCGCATGCGACAACGCGGCACGCCGCATCGTCGCCTGCTCCGGCTCGTTCCTGGCTCGGCCTCGCAGGGGGAGGGGGGGTCCCGACCCCCCTCCCCCCCGGCTCGGCCTCGTGCTACCGCATTGGTCGATAGGCACAAATGTCGATTTCAATGTCTACAAATATTTAAATCCAAAAATAACAAACAAAATTAAAATAAGAAGTTCAAATAGTGAAGATATAGAAGGTCAGGGTTTTGTAAAGCCTCAAATTAACATGTTAAAAACGATTAGCATACAAAAGTTCAGGATAGTTATTAAGTGAAGTCCAACAACTATTAGAAGTACGAAAACATACAAAAAATAAATAAAAAATATACGCATATCCATCGGCCAATTCCATGGCTGCTCACGGGACTAAGTCAAAAAATCAAAACCAATGCAAAGAATGAAAAATGACAGAAAAAAAGAAAGAAATACAGAGGACTTGCTGCATTACCTTGCAAAGAAGGAAAAGCAGAAGTTCAGGTATGAACAACATAGAAGTCCAGCTTGTACAACGACCATTAGATGATCTAGAAAAAATGAACGAATGAATTCGTCCGAAGCATAAAATCCTCTGCGCCAGATTAGAACACGTCTGCACCCCCTTGGAAATGATCTGGCAACTCCCTTTCTACAACAAAAATGATCAGAGGGCAAATCTCAAAACCGCAAAAACACCCCGTGCAACAGCCGCGGGAGTGCCAACATCAAATCACCAGAAATCAAACCGTATGGACCCTCCCGTTTGAAATTGATGACGTAGTAAGCCTTGAATTTCACTAAAGTACGCAAATCAGCCGGCAAACTTTACAGAAAAACGAGAAATCGTCAGAAGCGGAGCCTGCATCTCAGGCGGATGAAGAACACGGCCGATTTCAAATTCATTTGAAATAACAAAAATTTGTGCACCAAACTCGTACCAAAACCTAATTCCCATCATGCCAGACCTTCGACAACATCCACATCATGCATTAAACTTGTAACAGACACATGTTCATCACAACCCGAGAGCAAAATCCGCCAATGAGCGAGATTCCTATTTAAAACGGGCATTTAGTTGCTAAAAATCATTTCCAGATTACACTTACATCACATAGAACATGACTGACCAGAATAATTCACGTGGGAAGACACGGTTACGAAGATAGCCCGAAGGTCGGGTTCCTTCAAAGGGAAGTTTAGGTTGTGTAACTCAGGAAGTTCAGGTTGTGATCAGAATAATATTCTGATCCCGTGATCAGAATAGTGTTTATGTATATATATATATATATATATCGCTAATTTACAAGAATATAATGAACCGCGCGCGCACAAAAGAGCTACATTGTGCACCTGACGCTGACCCAGCACGTCCATCAGCGTGCCGATCATGGGCTGAGTGGGAGCGGAGGCCGCCAAGTCGATGACCTACACACCTTGATCGATCGAAGCTGGGGCAGACTCGACATCGGGAATCGCCGGTACTGCCTCGGGCGCAGCACTCACCAGTGCTACCGCGAACACCGGGTCTGCCCCGGCGACGTCCGGTGAGACGACGTTGGCTCTCGCCAGGGCTGCCATGACGGCCACAGGCATGCCTCGATGACGTACGGTGTTGCGCCCTCCTCCATCTAGGACATAAGCCTGCGCCTCGTGCGGCGGCTACCACTGTCATGGCTGTCCTTGTGTCGCCGTGGTTCCTCCTCTGCCGCCCGCACCATCCACCGCACTCTAAGCCGAGCCAGCAGTATCGCTCGCTGGCGATCCCTGTACGCTTTTAAGACGACCCTGGCTAACCTAGCGTCTTGGTCATACCGCGTTTCCTGCTTCCTCTGGCCATCATCGGGAGAGGCGGCGGCATGGCCGTCGACTGCCAAGCCGACCATCGTACCTTCAGCCTCGATTCCACTGTTGCGTGACTCCATCCCATCGGCGGCCATTGGGGGTATGCCAGTATGTGTGGGTACTCGTGTTACCATAAGGAAACGTATGTGTAACTTACTAATCATCGCACATGAGTACTCACACACGCATCATGTGCGATACTCCTAGCCATCGCAAGCAACTAGTTTGCAGTTTTCAAAGTTTTTTCTACACACAGAATCACACCCGAATTAACTCTAGTAACCATCTATGTTATACATTCTCATCACAAACAATTCTTTCGAGTGGGCTGTTTGGCGTGTATCACACACATCTTATTTACACGGATCGTTTATGTTCTTTTGGCTCATCGCAAATAGTTCATCTATGTGAACTTTATGCCGCATATCACACAAATCATGTTAAGTTGAACCATTTCTGTTGTGTTCCCTAATCGAAAACAGTTCGTCCGAGTGAACCGTATGCCGTATATCGCACACACCTTGATCTGGCTAATCGTTTCTGTTGCATTCCCTAATAGCAAACAGTTCATCCGAGCGAACTGTATGCCGTATATCCCACACACCTTTATATAGCAGCCTGTTTCTATTGTTCCGCCTCATCGCACACAGTTCTTTTGGATTAATCATATGTCATGCATAGCACACGCAACTGTAATATGAACCGTGTTTGATGTATCCGCCATCACAAATGTTTTGCATCTTTTTTTATGGTTTTTTACATCACCGTTTGCTATTAATGCATCGCACACAGTTTCGTCGAAGGGTCTCTGATTGTAGTGTCGTGTTAGAAACATCCTGTAGTAGTGTATGATGCAACCAAAAGGTTTTGTCGATCCTAAGGATGCTAACAAGGTATGCAAGCTCCAGCGATCCATCTATGGACTGGTACAAGCATCTCGGAGTTGGAATATACACTTTGATGAGGTGATCAAAGCTTTTGATTTTATACAAACTTAGAGAGAAGCTTCTATTTACAGTAAAGTGAATGGGAGCTCTGTAGCATTTCTAATATTATATGTGGATGACATATGGTTGATTGTAAATGATATAGAATTTCTGGAAAGCATAAAAGGTTATTTGAACAAGAGTTTTTCAAAGAAAGACTTGGGTGAAGCTGCTTACATATTGGGTATTAAGATCTATAGAGATAGATCAAGACGTCTAATAGGGATTTCACAAAGCACATACCTTGACAAGATTTTTAATAAATTCAAAATGGACTAGTCGAAGAAGGGTTCTTGCCTATGTTGCAAGGTATGAAGTTGAGTCACACTCAAAGCCCGACCACAGCAGAAGAAAGAGAAAGGATGAAGGTCATTCCCTACGCCTCAGCCATAGGCTCTATTATGTATGCCATGATGTGTACCAGACCTGATGTGTGCCTTGCCATAAGTCTGCGCTAAATGCCTAGAAAATGCACATAATCCCCTAAATATGGTAAATGAGCCTGAAAAAGTGCCAAATTTGAACACGGTTATTTGCAGGGTGTATGTTCATCGTAGAAAAAACTCAAGGAGAAAGAACGAAGGGAATTTGGATTCCCCTTCAATCTTGGTGATTTCCCTCTTGAAACCATGGAACTTCCTCGGTGATGGTTCAATTTGTGAAGGGCGTGCATGACGACATAAGCCAAACCTTCTCAAACTTTACCAGGGCATGGTGACGCCATACCATGGCACCATGCTAGGCGTCACGTTTTTCAATCATGTGTTTCATTTTTCTATAGTTGAAAAACCAATAAACAAAATTTTGTGGTTGACTATTGCCACACATTTCCTTGAAATCTGTGCCCATTCCTTGTAAAAGGCATGAGAATTTACTAAATAGCGTGAGCATGGTTTTCCAGAGCGTTCTTGTGCACCTTTTCATGCACCGATTGTTTGAATTTGAATTATGTGCATTAATGCCTAAAAAATGCACATATTCCCGTAAATATGGTAAATGAACTTGGAAAAGTGCCAAATTTGAACACGCTAATTTGCAGGGTGTATGTTCATTGTAGAAAAGAACTCATGGACAAAGGACGAAGGAAATTTGGATTCCCCTTCAATCTTGGTGATTTCCCCCTCGAAACCATGAAACTTCCTCGATGATGGTTCGGTTTATGAAGGGCATGCATGACGACAAAAGCCAAACCTTCTCAAATTTTTACCAGGGCACGGTGAGGCCATACCATGGCACCATGCCAGGTGTCATGTTTTTCAAGCATGTATTTCATTTTTTATAGTTGAAAAACCAATAAATGACGCGTTTGTGGTTGACTATTGCCACACATTTCCTTGAAATCTCTGCCCATTCCTTGCAAAAGGCACGAGAATTTACTAAATAGCATAAGCATGGTTTTCCAGACTGTTCTTGTGCACCTTTTCATGCATCGATTGTTTGAATTTGAATTATGTGCATTAATGCCTAGAAAATGCACATAATCCCCTAAATATGGTAAATGAACCCGAAAAAGTGCCAAATTTGAATTCCCTTCAATCTTGGTGATTTCCCCCTCAAAACCATGACTCTTCCTCGGTGATAGTTTGATTTATGAAGGGCGTGCATGACGACATAAGCCAAACCTTCTCAAATTTTTACCAGGGCACGGTGAGGCCATATCATGGCACCATGCCAGGCGTCATGTTTTTCAAGCATGTATTTCATTTTTCTATAGTTGAAAAACCAATAAACGACGCATTTGTGGTTGACTTTGCCACACATTTCCTTAAAATCTCTGCCCATTCCTTGTGAAAGGCATGAGAATTTACTAAATAGCACGAGCATGGTTTTCCATACTGTTCTTGTGCACCTTTTCTTGCACCGATTGTTTGAATTTGAATTATGTGCATTAATGCCTAGAAAAGGCACATAATCACCTAAATATGGTAAATGAGCCTGAAAAAATGCCAAATTTGAACACGTTGCATTGGAGGGGGTATGTCGATTGTAGAAAAAAACTGAATGACAAACTAGGAAGGAAATTTGGATTCCCCTTCAATCTCGGTGATTTACTATCGCACACGATTCATCTCCGTCGCCTCTGCGAACCGTGTGTGTTCACCCACACATGCAAAAGGAAAAAGAATACCCTCGCCCCCTGCCCACTTCGTCCCCACCCACTCGTCGCGAACTCCTCCACAACTCTGCACCTCATCAACTTCTATCGTGGCGGCCACCCTAAGCTCGACGGCTGTCGTCAGTGGGCGGAGGTCGCGCTCCAAACGGCACGGGATTTCGCCCCTACCGCTTGCCGCCGCCTATCTTCACCGACTTGCACGCCCTTGCTTTGCAAGAACACGAGTAGAAGGAAATCTTGAGCTTTACTTTGTTGATGACTCCATGGATGTCATATTGACAACGCAGCATGGATTTACAATGACAGTTAGCGTAAAACTTGATAAAGATGTTCACTCCTATTTATATGCGGACCTTTGGAGAAAAAATTCTAAGTTTTATGAACTGAAAGCTGGCAATAAAATTCTTGTGCGTGCACCACAGCCAGGTCTAATTAACATGGATGTTTACTTCCCCAACGTCATCAGGCAATCAAAGTCTGATCGAAGTTAGTGTTCTTTCAACTTTCTCCATGCTGGCATATTACTTAGCAAAATCGGGGAATTTGTTCTAACTAACTGATCACTATTTAAGCAACCAATTGTGATTTCATTTTCTGACTCCGTTCCTAGGCAGTAACAAATTCTATTTACCAATTTGTGCGCACTATATATTCTTCTGCCCATGTCCTAAATAAATAATACCTTTCCACCTTTTAAGCAGGATATGTTGGATGCATAGTTAATGATCTGTATGTTACTCAGCGTACCAAATTTCACTGGAAAGACTTGAAGCATGTCATAAAATTTGTTGATAATCTGACAGAGATAGCACAGCGTATGAATGCTGGATTTTGGATGAGATTAATTCTACCTATGGTGCACACATTAAACAAGACCAATTGTGTGCAGAAAATGCTGGTACAAAGTCTTATTTTTATGTTGATGTTCATAAACTATAAATATCTTCAACGATATGTTACAATTGGTTTTTATTCTACATTTCAACAGATATTGCCCGATGTATTTGTTCCTGAATCGATTTTCCAGTGATGTCGAATTACACTTGTGCCTGCTAATAATGCCAAAGTGATTGCAAGGTACTGCATTTTCCGCAGAAATGGAACCATTCAAATTAACAAGTTGTCGCTTGTCATGGCAATGCATCCACATTGGAAAAGTGAAGACACTGTTCTACTCATGCTCTACCAAGGCACATGAGGGTTCTTCCTTTTCATTGACAAGATGTCGAGTCGCCGTGATCAAGCTGCTTCCAGTGGATAGTTGTGGTTGTTGGCCCTCAGCCTCTTAAAATGTGCTAGTTGTTACTATGTTAAGTATGTAGATATGGACCATATGGTTGTCAAAACCGTGTTACCAAGATCCGCCTTTTGTCGAATAGTGTCACCACTATATATATGTTACTCAAATGCTGTTAGCCAAGTTTTTAAATTTTCATGGAAAGTATTAGTATCGTACACAGTTCATTCAGTTTATGCGTGTGCCCGGTAGAGTATAGGATGTCCATGTTTTCTACATGGCGATCAACACAGATGTCCAGAAGGCATTTTCATCTTAATTGTCCATATTGCAAATTCAGATAATATACAGACAGTCCAGCCCATACAATTGACATATTTGACATGCATGAAGAAATCAATTGAGCATATATATATATATATATATATATATATATATATATATATATATATATACAGCCGGTCTATTCTGCTAATATTAGCAGAATAGTTATTCTGCTAACACTTCAGAACTGCATGCTCAACGCGAGGGCACTGCACTTCCTGTAGCAAAAGTACTGCAATACAGAGACTAGTGAACTTCGTGTCGGAAAAAATGGCACGCAGTGTTTTTTCGGTATTTTTTTTGCTCTAATTTTTAAACCGTTTGTCGGAACGAGACGTGTAATATACCGTTGAGAAGCTATGGATTAGGCGCAACTTTGCCATGTACCATTTTTTTCGAGATTCCTCACAGTTTAAGAGCAGTTTCAAAAATTGTGCGGCTCACGACGAATGGCAGCGAGCGTTTTTTCGTGTTTTTTTTCCTAAACCGCTCGTCGGAATGAAGCAAATGATACGCTCCTGGAAAGATATCATCGAGGCGCAACTTTTTCATATGTATTATTTTCTCTAATTCGTTACGGTCTAAGAGCAGTTTTAAATTTACTAAATCGCGGAATTCTGTTTTTTAAAAAATTTGAAATTTTTGGTACTGTTTTCGCTCTAGTTTTTGAACTGTTTGTCGAAACGAGGCGTGTGATACGCCGTTGGAAAGCTACGGACGAGGCGCCACTTTCATATGTAGAAATGTTTTTGAGATTCTTTACGGTTTTAAGTTAATTTTGAAAATCGTGCGACGGACGACGAGTGGCAGCAGCCTTTTTTCGTAAAAAATTTCAAACCGCTCGCCAGAATGATGCAAATGATACACCGTTGGAAAGATATCGATGAGGTGCAACTTTTTCATGTAGAACACTCTCTCTAATTACTTACGGTTTAAGAGCAGTTTCGAAATTACCGAAATGCGGACACTTTGTTTTTCGCGGCACAAAAATCAACGTGTGTACTGCATCAGACAGAAGAATGCACTGCTTCAGACTGAAAACCGCACTGCATCAGACAGGCAAGCGAGCTGCATAATATCTTTTGTCGGACGTAAATTTTCTCTGATGAGTTTTTGTGAGTTTTTGTCATCTTTTTTCTACTTTTTTATGAACGAGGGCGGGCTGCAGAGACAGGGCAAGTGAACCGCGACATATATCGAAGTGAACGACATTACTATTTTGTTTTTTCGCTAATTTTTTTACACTTTTATGTTGGGCGCAAGTGAACAGCACCGCTCCCAAAAGTGAACCACATCCGAGGACCAAACGCACTGCAGGTGTGTTGATGTAGTCCACTGAATTTTGAAACACACGAAAACAAAGTGCATTTCATACAGGGGCAATGAGCTGCTACACAAATTGAAGTGAACTACTCTTTTGTCTTCTTCAAAAAGTTTATTCAATACAATAGTATTGCAGATGGGAGATTAAGGAACTACACCAAAACACACCCGAGTTTTGCACACCATCAAACAAGAGAAACGAACTGCATACACCGGCTGAACAGCACATGGTCGAGCTTCTCCTGGAACTGCATCTCGATGCGCATCTGAACACCGCTGGTGTGCATCCGAGCAACAATAGTTGCGCATCCGAACTGCATCAAACAGTGCCGGTGTGGACTGGCACCCATTTTTTGTGTTTTCAACATTTTTTACAACAGTCTCTGAAAACATGAAAAATAAAAAACAAATAGCATTAGACACCCAGCCGCACCGCACCGACGACTCAGGCAAACTGCAGTGTTTGTGCTCAGTCAGAATCTGAAAAAGCAAAAAAAGAAAAATATCAACTTCAACAGTGCGTTAGCCGCACCGCACCTTCCGCAGTCCACCATCCAGCGAGCTGCAGTGCACTTGTGTTCGTCAAACAGCACGCGCATGACTTCATGCCTACGCCTCAGCAACAGAACTGCACAGGCTCGCCGGCCGAACTACACGCCCACGCAGATGCGCTGTCACCCCCATCCGGCATCGTCCCACGCGCCAGTGGCTAGCAGATGATGTGGTAGAGGAGGATTGGGTGCCTGTGCTTGTGCCGTGGTTCGGGCAAGCCCCTGCCCGCGTCTCCTACAACAGAAAACAGATGAGACTAGGGGAGGTGGAAGAGGGGAATAGGAGGTGGTGCTTACCTGAGGTTCCCGCCGGCGGACAACCGTTTGAGCTCCTCGGGGAGGTCGCCCAGCCGGGGCTCGACGGAGGATGAGTCCCAGCCAAAGTGCGCAAGCTCGGGGAAATTGAGGGATGCCAATGGCTGGGTATCGTGTGGGGAAGAGGAGGAGGACCGTTGAGAGGGAGGTGGGATCCGACGAGCAAGGGGAGCGGTGGCACACCGGCCTGTGGTGCGTGGATGGATCCGGCCATGGTGAGGCGGATCTGGCCGGGTTGAAGCAGATGCGGGCCGCTTGCGGCGTGGGAGGTGGTGGGGTCTACCGTGGGGAGCAGTGGCGGGGATGCGGAGCTTGGAGGTGGCGAGGGGTCGCCGGTGCTGGGCGTGGTGGAGGGTAGGCTTAGGGCGCGCCGGTCGTGGGTGGTGCAGCGGGAGGGAGGTGGGAAGTCGCGGCGAGTGGTGCGGCAGTGCGTGGTGAGGCGGGGCTCCGGTGGCGTGTGGTGCGGGGCAGGAGGAGGAATGGGTGGCTCTGGCGAGGAAGGAAGGAGGCAGGAGGAAGAATGGGCGGCCATGGGAGGAAGGTGGAGAGGATAAGGGAATGGGGTCGTGGTCGTGGGTGGTGGGGTTGAGAGTTTTCTGTTTGTTGAATGTAGTTCGGTTCTGTTTGAGGCGTGGGCTCGGATCAGTGGATTTTGAAGTGCGAAACTGTTAGCAGAATAAGCCAGGTGTTATCAGAATAAGACTCTTAAAGGGTGTTATCATAATAGACCCACCATATATATATATATCGCTAATTTACAAGAATATAACGAACCGCACGCACACAAAAGAGCTACACTGTGCACCTGACACTGACCCACCACGTCCATCAGCTTGTCGATCATGGGCTCAGTGGTAGCGGAGGCCACCAAGTCGATGACCTACACACCTTGATCGATCGAGGCTAGGGCAGACTCGACATCAGGAATAGCCGGTACTGCCTCGGGCGCAGCGCTCACCAGGGCTACCGCGACCGCCGGGTTTGCCCGGGCGATGTCCGGTGAGACGACGTTGGCTCTCGCCAGGGCTGCCATGATGGCCCCCAGGCATGCCCCGGCGACGTCCGGTGCTACGCCCTCCTCCATCTAGGACATAAGCCTGCGCCTCGTGTGGCGGCCGCCACTTCCACAGTTGTCCTTGCGTCGTCGCGGTTCCTCCTCTGCCGCCCGCACCATCCACCGCACTCTAAGCCGAGCCAGTAGTATCGCCCGCTGGCGATCCCTTTCCGCTTTTAGGACGACCCTGGCTAACCTGGCGGCTTGCTCGTACCATGTTTCCTGCTTTCTCTGGCCGTCGTCGGGAGAGGCGGCGGCATGGCCGTCGACCGCCAAGCCGACCATCGTGCCTTCAGCCTCGATTCCGCCGTCACGTGACTCCATCCCGTCGTCGGCCGTTGGGGGTCTGCTGGTATGTGTAGGTACTCGTGTTACCATAAGGAAACGTATGTGTAACTTACTAATCATCACACACGAGTACTCGCACATGCTTCATGTGCGATACTCCTAGCCATCACAAGCAACTAGTTTGCAGTTTTCAAAGTTTTTTCTACACACAGAATCACACACAAATTAACTCTAGTAACCGTCTATGTTATATATTCTCATCGCAAATAGTTCTTCCGAGTGGGCTGTTTGGCGTGTATCACACACATCTTGTTTACACGGATCATTTGTGTTCGTTTGGCTCATCGCAAACAGTTCATCTATGTGAACTCTATGCCGCATATCAGACACATCTTGTTAAGTTGAACTGTTTCTGTTGTGTTCCCTAATCGAAAACAATTCGTCCAGGTGAACCGTATGCCATACATCGCACACACCTTTATTTGGCTAACCGTTTCTGTTGCATTCCCTAATAGCAAATAGTTCATTCGAGCGAACTGTATGCCGTATATCCCACACCCACCTTTATATAGCAGCCGGTTTCTATTGTTCTCCCTCATCGCACACAAATCTTTTGGACTAACCGCATGTCATGCATCGCACACATGCAACTGTAATATGAACCGTGTTTGATGTATCCGCCATCGCAAATGTTTTGCATCTTTTTTGACGTGTTTTTTTACATCACCGTTTGCGATTAATGCATCGCACACAGTTTTGTCGAAGGGTCTCTATTTGTAGTGTCGCGTTAGCAGCATCCTGTAGTAGTGTATGATGCAACCAGAAGGTTTTGTCGATCCTAATGATGCTAACAAGGTATGCAAGCTCCAGCGATCCATCTATGGACTGGTACAAGCATCTCAGAGTTGGAATATACGCTTTGATGAGGTGATCAAAGCTTTTGGTTTTATACAAACTTAGAGAGAAGCTTCTATTTACAGGAAAGTGAGTGGGAGTTCTGTAGCATTTCTAATATTATGTGTGGATGACATATTGTTGATTGGAAATGATATAGAATTTCTGGAAAGCATAAAAGGTTATTTGAACAAGAGTTTTTCAATGAAAGACTTGGGTGAAGCTGCTTACATATTGGGTATTAAGATCTGTAGAGATAGATCGAGACGTCTAATATGACTTTCACAAAGCACATACCTTGACAAGATTTTGAATAAATTCAAAATGGACCAGTCGAAGAAGGGGTTCTTGCCTGTGTTGCAAGGTATGAAGTTGAGTAAGACTAAAAGCCCGACCACAGCAGAAGAAAGAGAAAGGATGAAGGTCATCCCCTATGCCTCAGCCATAGGCTCTATTATATATGCCATGATGTGTACCAGACTTGATGTGTGCCTTGCCATAAGTCTGGTAGGGAGGTACAAAAGTAATCCAGGACTGGATCACTGGACAGCGGCCAAAAATATCCTTAAGTACCTAAAGAGGACTAAGGACATGTTTCTCGTTTATGGAGGTGACAAAGAGCTTGCCGTAAAGGGTTACATCGATGCTAGCTTTGACACTGATCCGGATGACTCATAGTCTTAGACTGGATACCTATATATTCTGAATGGTGGAGCAGTCAGTTGGAGTAGTTCCAAGAAGAGCGCCGTGGTGGGATGTACCTGTGAAGTGGAGTATATAGCTGCTTCGGAAGCAGCACAGGAAGGAGTCTGGATGAAGGAATTCATATCTGATCTAAGAGTTACGCCTGGTGCATCGGATCCGAGGACTCTCTATTGTGATAACACCAGCGCCATTGCGATTGCCAAGGAGACAAGGTTTCACAAGAATACCAAGCACATCACACGCCGCTTCAACTCCATTCATGATTACATTAAGGATGGAGACATAGATATTTGCAAAGTACACACGGATCTGAATGTGGCAGACTAGTTAACTAAACTTCTTTCACGAGCAAAACATGATCAACACAAAAACTCTATGGGTGTTTGATTCATTACAATGTAAACTAGATTATTGATTCTAATGCAAGTGGGAGACTCTTGGAAATATTCCCTAGAGGCAATAATAAATTGGTTATTATCATATTTCCCGTTCATGATAAATGTTTATTATTCCTGCTAGAATTGTATTGACTGGAAACTTAAATACATGTGTGAATACATAAACTACACCGTGTCTCTAGTAAGACTCTACTATACTAGCTCGTTGATCAAAGATGGTTAAGGTTTCCTAACCATAGACATGAGGTCATTTGATAACGGGATCACATCATTAGGAGAATGATGTGATGGACAGACCCAACCGTAAGCTTAGCATTAGATCATTTAGTTATTTGCTACAGATTTCTTCATGTCAAGTATCAGTTCCTTAGACCATGAGATCATGCCACTCCCGAACATCGGAGGAATACTTTGTGCGTTATCAAACATCACTTCATAACTAGGTGATCATAAAGGTGCTCTACAGGTATCTCCGAAGGTGTCTGTTGGGTTACGTGGATCGAGACTGGGATTTGTCACTTTGTGTGACGGAGAGATATCTCTGGGCCCTCTTGGTAATACAACATCATAAGAAGCTTCATGTGCCTAATGAGTTTAGTCATGAGATCTTGTATTACAGAACGAGTAAAGAGACTTGCCTTTAGCGAGATTGAACTAGGTATGAAGATACCGATGATCGAATCTCGGGCAAGTAACATATCGCTGGATAAAGGGAATTGCATACAGGATTAACTGAATCCTCGACATCGTGGTTCAACCGATAAAGATCTTCATTGAATATGTAGGAACCAATACGGGCATCCAGGTCGCACTATTGGTTATTGACCAGAGAGGAGTCTCGGTCATGTCTGCATGTTTCGAACCCGTAGGGTCGCACGCTTAACATTCTATAGTGCTAGGGTAGTATTGCGATATTAAATAGCGGAAAGTACGAAGGTTGTTAGGAGTCCCGTATGGGTTCTGGGATATCACGAGGAGCTCTAGAATGGTCCGGAGGTAAAGATTTATATATGGGGAGTCGTATTTTGGGTTCCGAAAAAAGTTCGGTTTCTTCGGTATTGTACCGGGAAGGTTCTAGAAGGTTCCGGGGGTTCCACCATGGGGTCCAACGACCTGGGAAGGGCCCACATGGACCGAGGGGTGGGCCTACAGCCCACATGGGCTGGTCGCACCATTCTCCAAGGCACGAGTTGTTTAAATCTTGAGATAAGGTCTTATCTCTAAATTTAAAGGGTTGAATCTAGAGATAAGATGTTATCTCCAAGTTTAAAAGGATTTCTCCCATGTGGCCGACCCTAGGAGGATTTTGGACGCCCTCCCCTGCCCCCTAGCTTACATACAGAGGGGGCAGGCGCATGGGGGCAGCCACCCCTTCACCCTTGCCCATTGCCTCTCCCAACTCCTCCCACGTTCCTCCGGTACGCGCTTGGCAAAGCCCTGCTGGAATTCCGCTGCTGCCACCACCACCATACCGCAATGCTGGTTCCGATCTCATCTACCTCCTCTCCCTCGCTTGCTGGATCAAGAAGGAGAGGATGCCATCGAGTTGAATGTGTGCTAATCTCGGAGGTGCCGTCCGTTCGGCACTAGATCGGATTGGATCGTGATTGGATCATGAAGAGTACGACTACATCAACCACGTTACGATGCTAACGCTTTAGGTCTACAAGGGTATGTAGACACACTCCCCTCTCGTAGTTATGCATCTCCTAGATTGGATCTCGAGTGTTTCGTAGGAAGTTTTTTGATTCTCATGCTTCGTCCCCCATCAGATATGTGGGTGGACCGGTGCTTGGGTGTTGTTCTTACTTGAACAAGCAACCCACTTATGATTACCCCCACTCGCAAGCATCTGCAACTATGAAAGAAGAATTAATATAAATCTAACCATAGCATGAAACATATGAATCCAAATCTGCCCCTTACGGAATAACGCATAAACTAGGGTTTAAGCTTCTGTCACTCTAGCAACCCATCATCTACCTATTACTCAACAATGCCTTCCCTTGGGCCCAAATATGGTAAAGTGTCGTGTAGTCGACGTTCATATGACACCACTAAAGGAAGCAACAACATACATATCATCAAAATATCGAACGAATACCACTTCACATGATTACTTATAACAAGACTTCTCCCATGTCCTCAAGAACAAAAGTAACTACTCACAAATCATAGTCATGTTCAAGATCAAAGGTGTATTGAATATGCTTGAGGATCTAAACATTTAATCTTCCACCAAATAAACCAACTAGCATCAACTACAAGATGTAATCAACACTACTAGCAACTCACAGGTACCAATCTGAGGTTTTGAGACAAAGATTGAATACAAAGAGATGAACTAGGGTTTGAGATGAGATGGTGCTAGTGAAGATGTCGATGAAGATTGGTCCTCCCATGATGAGAGGATCGTTGGTGATGTCGATGGCTTCGATTTCCCCCTCCCGGAGGGAAGTTTCCCCGGCAGAATCACTCCGCTGGAGAGCAAAAGTGCTCCTGCCCAGGTTCTGTCTCGAGACGGCGGCGCTTCGTCCCGAAGTCTTCTTCTAATTTTTTCTAGGGAAAATGTCTTCATATAGTAGAAGATGGGCATCGGAGGCCTGCCAGGGGGCCCACAAGCTCATAGGGCGCGCCCCCTAAGCTTGTCGCTCCCTGGTGGCCCCCCTCCTGATATTTCTGTCACCAATATTTTTTATATATTCCAAAAGAATTCACAGTAAATTTTCAGGTTATTTGAGGTTGCGCAGAATAGCTATCTCTGTTGTAGCCTTTTTTGGTCTAGAATTCCAGTTGCCGGCAATCTCCCTCTTCATGTGAAACTTGCAAAATAAGAGAGATAAGGCATTAGACTTGCATCATAAAGCAAAATAAAAATCCAAAACATAATAAATAACAAGAGCAAAACCTGACGCAAAATGGACGTATCAGTATTGTGTTAAAGAAAAAAGGTGCCGCTATGCAAATTTGGGCCAGTCCAATCCCTTTCCGCTTTTGGGAACCTTCCCAGATTGTTTTTTGTTTCTTATTTATTTTCTTTCTTCCTATCCCATTTTAAAATTCCTGATTATTATTTTCAATTCACAAATATATTTGAATTCAAGAAGAAAAAAATCACCAACATTTTTTAATACATACATATTTTCCAAAGTTGTTAATATTTTTTGAACTCGCAAATATTTTTCAATGTTGCAAATACTTTTACAATGCATGAACATTTTTTAATTGTAAGAATATATTTAAAATTATCAAACACTTTTTAAAATTTGTGTACATTTTTTAAAAAATATTGGCAAGTTTTTTAATTTATTGCCATTTAATTTTGTCAAAAAAATCGAATTCACGAACAATTACTAAATTTACCGAAGTTCACAATTAATTGTTGAATTTGTAAAAAATCGCATCCCAAATTTTTGCAAATTTTGGAATGTGTAAAAAATAAATTAGGGTTAATAAAAAAATCATTTTATAAGTGATTGACTGATCTTAACTAGATTTACTATGATTTGATAGAATTAATTGTTATTTGTGGCTCAAAATAATTTTGGAATTATCAAGAACCCTAAAATAATTTTAGGGATTATTTATGAAACCAATATTCAGCCTACAAAATGTATGTATATAATATTTCGGGTTGGGAAAATAATTTCCTGAATTCCAAAATTATTTGAAGCACTAAATAGAATTGGGAAATAATTGAATCCTAATTCAATTAGGAAGGTAAATCAAATGTCCCAAAGGGTGAAAAATTCATTATTTAATTTGGGTTGAAAAGTATTTTCCTAAGTTTGAAATAATAAAGTGACCCTCCATAATTTTTCCTAAAAGAATTCGGAACCGTTTTGATGTTGAAATCAAATTCAAAAAGAAAAGGAAATTAAATAGAAGAAAAAGAAAACAAACCCAGCCTAGCCTAGCTAGCTCTAACCCATCTAGTGCCCAGCAAGCGCAGCGCAACAACCACAGAAGCCCGACCGCGCCTAATAGTTTCCAAACGTAGGGAGTTATTGCAGCACTCTCCAAGGTGGATGTGAAGTATATGGAGTGTCAAACCAAAGAGAGCTAAAGGTAGGTTTCCTAATGTCTCAAGCTCCGTGTGCCACGTACGCAACTATGCACGCATTTAACGTCTACTATGCCTAAACTCTCTACAACTAAGATAGGATGCAAAGGTAGAACTGAAGTATAGTTAGTAGAAAGGTTTTGAAGGATGTGACTAAAGTATTTAAGAAATACAAAAATAAGGTATTAGAGAGGAAGTTCTTCCTTGGATTTCAAGTCAAGCAATTGAGGGGAGGAACTTTCATCAACCAAGCCAAACAGATCCAAGACATGTTAAAGAGGTTCAAGATGGTAGATGCAAAGCCCATGAAGACACTCATGCAAACCATTGGGAAACTTAATCTTGATCCAAATGGTAAAGACAGGGATCAAAAAGTATATCGCTTTATGATTGGATCTTTACTTTACCTTTGTGCATCTAGGCCAGATGTCATGTTGAGTTTGCATATGTGTGCAAGATTTCAATCCGCTCCTAAGGAGAGCCATTTCATGGCAGTGAAAATAATTGTTTGATGTTTACTTGGGCCTTTGGTATCCCAAAAGATCAGATTTCAAGTTGGTGGAATATTCGGATTCGGATTGGGCCAGAGATAAGGTTGCCCGCTAGTTTACATCCGGCTCTTGTCAATTCCTAGGGAAATCTTTGGTGAGTTCGACATTGAAGAAGTAAAATTGTGTATCTCTCTCAACCATCGAAGTTGAGTACATAGTGTTCCGAAGTTTTTGTGCACAATTATTATGGATGAGGCAAACTTTGATGGATTATGATGTCAAATGTGACGAGGTGCCTTTTTGTGTCACAATGAAAGTGCAATCAAGATCGCCGACAACCCTGTGCAACATAGCCGAACCAAGCATATTGACACTCGTCATCATTTTCTTCGGGATCATGTGGCGCGAGAAGACATTAAGACATTCCATTTCGGCACTCGAAGCAACTTGCCGATATTTTCACATAGCCACTTGATGAAACAAACTTCCGTGAGTTAAGGCATGAGTTAAATATCGTGGACATGACTAACTTGGGTTTGAGTCTTGCAAACACACACAAGCTCAACTAGTATCTAGTTAGATGTAGGCACATATATGGGGAGTTTACTTCAACTCTTGATCTATCATATCCATACTAGTGCATAAATTGAATCAATCTTTCACATCCGCCATTTAAGATGACACTTGTGCTTCAAAGATGAGTATTGGTCTTGGGCCCAATGCTCATATTCTCGCAGTTCCAAAACAAATATACGCAAACATGATGGCTACGACTACTGCCCTCCTTTGAAGGTTGGATCTTCATTTGAAATTTATTTGGGTATTTTATACCTCTATGTCACTATATGATAAATATGACTATGCACCCAGTTTTTGGCTTTTCTATTGATTCTTGCAAAATTTGAGTGTACATGATCTCTATACAACCCCTAGTGCAGATCTATCCTAATCATTCTCATCTAAAGACATGCATTTCAAATCTAAGCAAGTGTCTCACATATACCTTTCTAGTATTTTTGGACTTCTATTTTGTGGCAATATTCAGAAGTAGGATGGCCCTGTAGTATGGTACTTAAAGCGAATAGCTTGTTCTTGCCATCCATGTGTCACTACTTGTTGTGGTTTTCAAAACCTACTGGATACCCTATGCCCATGAGCTTGTACCATGCACATTGGGCCCACATGGTCGTTCCTAGTGTCTGTTGAGAAGGGCCACGCGGGGTTAGGGTTTCCACTCCTACCCATTCACCCCCACACCCATCTTTGACTCTGGACGCCGCCTTCCCTTCCATCAATCAAGTGCCATAGGACCTCCCCTCCGCTCCATTGTGTGATTATGGGATTCTCCTCTGGTATGTGCTCGATCTTGTCTATTTCATCCGACGAATCCCTTCCATTTTGCGTTCAAATCCCACAAGGAATCTTTTCAGAAGTAGCTTGGTATTTCCCTTGGTAGATCTTGTCTAGAATCAAGTAGAACCCCTCTCACAAAGCAAAGTACCACTCTCTTCTTCGAATTAATCCGAGGAGAGGTCCTTGCTAGGATACCCCTGTGCGCACGGGCTCTGTACTGCGCGCACGGTGTCTGGACCCCATGCCCACGGGGTGAATAGAGAGGGTGTACCTGATTCAATGCAGATTTACACTCTGCCATCTCTTCAAACACATGCACTTATCCTTCTATTCTATGTTGTTCTCTCTCTTAGACTCCACAAAAGCAGTTGGGGATGCTCGTCTCAAGAAGGCGAAGGGCACTGATGATTCCTCTCAGCTCACTGTTGTAACACCCCCGGTGGTTAACTACAGTAATCACCCTTTTGATTATGCCATGTCATCATGTTTAACAGTGCATGACCATCATTAGCGTTATATTGCATTTCAACTCCTAAGTCAAAATCCAAATTTAAATAAAAGTGGAAAATAAAAGTTGTCCAGCATAAAAACTAAAATGTTCAATAAATAGCAAATATTGCAGAGACTATTCTAAAATTGTAACCAACAATTAATGAATTCATTAGGTGGCACTAACATTACCAAAACAGCTAGGATTAATGCATTTTAATTATTATAAAAATTGTGTGAGTTCCAATTGACTCCAAACCAATTTTTGGTAGTAGTAGGGGATGCCTAGTAATTATTGGGACAATTGCTATGTTTTATAAAAATCATTTGGTGGCCTAACTATTTACTAAACAGAGATATAAGAATAAATAAAAAAAAGAAAAAGACAGAAAGAAAAAGAAGAGGAAAACAGGAACCCCCCTCACCCACTGGGCCTTGGCCCAGCCGACCAGCCCAACCGGCCCACCCCGCACTCCCCTTAACCCCCTGGCACCGAAACCCTAGCCCGCAACCCCCACTTCCCCCCCCCACCCCATCCCCACTCTCTCCCTTGCCCTCCTCTGCCCCCCCCCCCCCGATTGGATCAAGGGGGATCGAGCCGCGCCTGCCGCCTGGGCGCCGCTGCCCCCTGGCGCCGCCCCGACGACCGTCGCCCGCTAGCCCCTCTGGGCCACTGACACGAGGGTCCCACGCCCCTGAGAACTGAAAAAAAAATGTAAAATAAAATAAAAATTATTAAAATTAATAATTAATTAATTAAGTTAATTAATCCTGATTAGGTTAATCTAAATTAGTTAATTAGTTTAATTAAATACTAATTAGTTAGTTAACACTAATTAACTAACCAGTCAATGACAGGTGGGTCCCACGTGTCAGATGACTGCTGACGTCAGCATGATGTCATGCTGACGTCATCAACACTGTTTCGGATAATGTTGTTTTAATTAATTAAATAAATTCCAGAAATTAATAAAAACTTAGAAAATCATATTAAATAATCCGTAACTCCGATGGAAAAACTTTGTACATGAAAGTCGCTCAGAACGACGAGACGAATCCAAATATGCGGTCTGTTCGTCCGTCACACATCCCTAGCTACCCGAACATGCAACCGTTCCCCTCCGGTCATCTGTCTGACAAATGTCCGGAACCGGGAAAACATTCCCGGATGGATTCCCCCTTCCTCGGTGACGTGCAACCATACGTTAGGACACACCCGACACTGCACATTGTCATGTCGTGCTTTGTGTTGCTCATGTTTGCTCTATATTTATACTGTTTCCTCCCCCTCTTCTCTCTCGATAGCCCCCGACCTCGATGTCGTCCCCGAGACCGATGCAGCTCTCGAGACCGAAGCCACCGTTGACGACCTTGCCCTTGCCGCCGAGCAACCAGGCAAGCCCCCCCTTTTGATCATCCCGATATCGCCCATTCTATTTCTCATGCTTGCATTAGAATTGCTGCTGCTACTGCTTTACCTATTCTGATGCATAGCCTGTTCATTGTAACCTGTTGTTGATAATTACCTGCATATCCTAAACTGCTTAGTATAGGCTGGGTAGAGACCTATCAGTGACCCCACTTATCCCGACTGCCCCGCTGGATTATGCGAAGACCCGATCAACGGGAATTGAAGACCAGGCCCCAACACCGCACATCACCCCCCTTAGTTGTAACGACACTGCAGCGTTACTATCGAGTGCCGAGGGTGAAACCTCTTGTAGCACTTCTGATGTTAACTCTGTAGAGTAGCTATTGGGTCGTGGTCATCGAGGGTGATTCCTCCTTCACCGCTTCCGATAACGACGCCGTCGTACAACACCTCAAGTGTGAACCCAGCGAGGGTGATTCCTCCGAGTTCACCTTGACGGATACATCGAGTTGGAATCCAACGAGGGTGATACCTCGGATTCCCCTGATGTTATAGACACACGGATACTTGGACTTTACACTGTTACTTGGATAGGCGGGTCGACCCTGAGGGGTACCCGCGTGCGCCTGAGAGGCGAGTGTTGTGAAGACGGGTGCCTGTATGGTGCCCGAGTGATGAATACGAGGCGTGGCCGGGCATTCTTAACCCTTGCAGCAAGTCCTCGAGACGGGGCGACGGGGTCACATCTTTCGTGAGTCTCTGCTCGTTACCGCAAGCCCAAGGTACTAGCGATTTGGATATTTGATCCGAGCAGGCCTCTGGTCTAATAGCACTAACCATCACGTGGGCATAGTATGGGCGTTCTGCATCGTAGCATCAGCCGAAAGCTTTGTTAGACGTCCAGTTCAGCATTGTGGCCGGGTCGGATTGTGCAGTTAGCGCTGGTATCCACCCTGCTCACAACGACCCGGAGTGCACAGGGCGACGGCCCAAGACCCCTGAGCGCTTAGGATGTAGACCGGCGGGGACCTCTCTGCTGAGCTCTAGGTAGGGTTGCGGTGTGTCGTTTGGCCGAGGCCGGGCATGACCCAGGAAAGTGTGTCCGGCCGGAGTTAATCGAGCGTGTTGGGTAAGTTGGTGCACCCCTGCAGGGAAGAACACTTCTATCGATAGCCTGTCCTACGGTAAAGGACACTCGGAGTTGTATCCTGATTGTTACAATTTAGAACTGGATACTTGGATACTATGGCTCTGGGATTGCTTCTCGCAGGGAGTCGAGAAGGGATCTCCGGACGAGGTTGATGACTGTATGGCTCTGGGATTGCTTTCTCGCAGGGAGTCAAGAAAGGATCTCTGGGTGAGGAAGAGACTTAATGATACTGTTACATTATATTGAACTGTTCTACTCTCTTCTATTGCTGCAAGACCTCTGAAGATGCTAGTCTTCGATAGGACTAGGCCTCCTCTCTATTCTGGCATTTCTGCAGTCCAGTCCACATATACAGCCTCCCTTTGAAAATGTTGCATATGTAGTGTAGATCCTTGCTTGCTGAGTACTTCTGAGTACTCACGGTTGCTTTGTTTTCCTTTTCTCCCCATATCAGTTTGTCGTGACCAGATGATGGAGCACCCTGAGACAGATGCCCCGTCGATCGACTACTGCTACTACCCAGAGGATGGATACTACTGCGAGTTGACTGACGACCAGGAGTAGGATCGGAGGGTCCCAGGCAGGAGGCCTACGCCTTTCGATCGTAGTGTTTTACTTTGCCCCGCCTTTCTAAAGGCCTTTCTGTGCTTTCTTTTATATCTGTACTCAGATATCTGACGCTTCCGCTGACGCTTGTACGCAAGCTTATGTATTCGAGCCCTCGAGGCCCCTGGCTTGTAATATAAAGCTTGTATGACTTTATTTATGTTTTAGAGTTGTGTTGTGATATCTTCCCGTGAGTCCTTAGGCTTGATCGTGTGCATTTGCGTGTATGATTAATGCACGATTAGGCCGGGGGCGTCACAAGTTGGTATCAGAGCCGACTGCCTGTAGGAACCCCCCCCCCCCCTTTACACTTATTAAGCATTTATTTAAAATTGCATGAATTTTTTTCTTAAAACGCGTGAATATTTCTTTAAATGTCGTATTCATTTTTTTTGAATGGTGCAATTTTTTAATGTGAACATTCTTTTCCCATTGTACAATAATTTTCTAAAAATTTAACAAACAATATTTTTTGAAAAGTGAGAACATTTTTATGTATTTTCTAAAAGTTGTGTGAACATTTTTTAACACTGCATAAACATTTAACATATTTATATTTGTATTTTAGGATATTGTGGAATACAAATGAAGGTATAAAATAGGAAAGAGAAAATAAAATTCTGATTTTTTTTGAGAAAATAACATTTTTCTCAATATTTTTTTTGAAATAAAGGAGGGAACGAAGCAATGTCCAATGCGGCTATGTTTCTTGGGCTGGCCTATTTAGGGAGTGTTGCAGGCGACACTGCGATTGGGATGCTCACGCTGTGGAGCCGGTAGAGGGGATACATCTTCACACATCTAATGGGCCATGTAGTTAGTAACTTTTTTATGTTGAAAGACTAGGTCAAGGCCCATCAATTCTTTGCAGACAGTTTCACACCTTGTTTTGGTCCAACCCGAGTTCCTATGCAATGCTTAAGGCACCTATGCGAGCTCCTATTCGGTGTGTTCAACACTAGGGAAGCTTCCTGGCGTCTACGCGCCATCCCCAATGGGCCGGCCCATGTACATGGTGAGTGCTCGATCGCATTCCTGGTTCGCTCGATCGATTCACATTTACTGGTAGCGGTTGATAGTTGACTAGTCAACCGTTGACTTTCGAAAAAAGGAAAAATGAAAAAAAAATACAAAACACAAAAATGAACATGAATTAAAAAATGTTTAGGGATTTTGAAAAAGGTTCATGAGTTTGAAAAGATAGTTTGAATTGTAAAAATTTCATGGAATTTGAAAAAAAATCAAATTTGGAAAGGTTGATAGATTTGAAGAAAAAATCAGGAATATGAAAAAATTTCATCAAATCAGGAAGAAGAAAAGGGGAAAATAAAAAAAGGGAAAATGGAAAAGGAAATAAGAAAAGAAGAAAGAAGAAAATACGGAAAAGGATGCAAATAATCCCTTCGGGTTAGTTGGTGGTTTGGTCACTCAACACATATTGGTGCACAAGGTCGCAGGTTCGAGTCACCCACAAGATTTTTTTGTTGATTAAAAAAAAGATAAATGCTAGATGGGAGGGCCCAGCACGCGGGAGGGGGGGGGGTGTGCACAACGACTATTTATCGCATTAAGCGAGTCCTGCGGGATGTCTCTCGTCAAGGTAAACAATGTCGGGCCGGCCTGCAAATAACCCCTTCGGGTTAGTTGGCGGTTTGGTCACTGCAACGTGAATTGGTGCAGGAGGTCGCAGGTTCGAATCAACCCACGAGCTTTTTGTGTGGATTAAAAAAACTGATAAATTCTAGATGGAAGGGCCCAGCACGGCAGGGTGTGTGTGTGTGCACAGCGACTATTTATCGCATTAAGCGAGTCCGCAGGGATGTCTTGCGTCAAGGTAAATAGTGTCGGGCCAGCCCATTTAGCGCGCGCAAATTGAAAAAAAAAAAGGAAGAAAGGTGGAGCACCCAGGGATCAAACCCCGGTCTTCAAGGGATCTTCGAGTTACTAGTTAGTAGTAGGATCATGACCTACTAGAGGCGACCGGAGCCGGTCTTCTCTAGTTTTTCTTTGTTTCTCGTTTTCTTTTCTTTCATTTTTTTTCTTCTCTGATTTTTTCATTCTTTTCTTTTTTTCTTCTCCAATTTGTTTGATTTTTCATTTTTTCTTTGTTACTTTGTTTCTTTTTGTTTTTCATTCTACATTTTTATATACATGATCAACATTTTTTCAACTACTTGTTCAACATTTTTTAAATACTTGCTCGACATTTTTCAAATACTTCTTCAACATTTTTATATACATGATCAACATATTTTTAAATACCTGTTCAACATTTTTCAAATACATGATCAACATTTTCTCAAATACTTGTTCAACATTTCTTCAAATACATGTTCAATATTTTTTAAACACTTGTTCAAAAATTTTATATACATGATCAACATTTTTTAAATGTTTTTGAAGAGTATACTTATCCTACCACTTAGTGGTAGTTACCACCTAAAAATCCACCGTTGATCTCACGTGATTAGATTGACCATGGTACAGAACTCTAGATCACCTACAGAATCGTAATGGGTAGATGAGGTTCCACCCGACCCGTTTGCTCTTGTTATTAATTACTAGCAAACATGCCCGTGCGTTGCAACGGGGGAAAACAACCCCCACACGCCCTTGCCCATTGAACATGCCTAAAGGCCTCACCCTTATACCCCTAACATAACAAACATGACTAATATCTCACCCTCAGGTCCACGTCCTTCATTTCAATATGACATCAGACCCATGTTCCCGCTTGTCCTCTTTGTCGTCCTCGTCGCCAGTGGTCATGGTACCAGTTGTCAGTAACCAATGTTGGCCAGGTCCAATAGCTGGATCGTTGAGCCTCCTTCGTGTCCTGCGAGATAAAGAGCATTGAACACGGATTTTTTTACATCCATCTAATATAATAGGGAAAAGCATTACACCTAATATATGTCCGTGTTATCATGAAAATTGAGTAGTTTGTATTAGATAGACCATGAATCCTTAGTTGGACTCCTCATGCATTATGACGGGTGCCACTGAGCCGAGCGAGGCTAGTCGTACGTGGAGACACGATGGAGAAAAAGGTTCGTACCATATCCCTAGTTTAATAGATTGAACTAAAACAATATATTTGTGGGCATTTTATTTTCTTAATCCTCATAATAATGTTATTAAAAATTACATTTTTATGATTAAATTCCTTTTACCAGTATTTTATCGGCGCTTCCAATACATATTCCTCCTTTAGTACGTAGTCTCATGAATCCTTCTAGCCCCCCACCATGAAACCTTCCATGTTACGTCTAGTTTTTTTAAGAACATGTCACGTCTAATTCTTCCCTTCCTTTTTATTTCTATGCCATGTCTCATATTTTGAATTCCAGCCCATCACCGTTTGGTCCACCATGTATCTTTCCATGTCACGTGTATGTTTGAATTCTAGCCCATCACTTATTAATAATCCACCATGTATCTTCCTTCCATCTCAGGTCTAATTCTCCTCTTCCTAGCCGTAAAAAAAAGGTTCTCCTCTTCCTTTTTATTTCTCTCTCTCCTAGTTCTTCATTCCTTTGTCAGGTCTCATGTCATTTGACATGTAGTTGTCTCAAATAAATTTCCTCCTTTATTTTTCTGTCTCGTCGTTCCTTACCCTTGGCTTATTGCTTCCCAAGTCAGCTCCTTGATACCTTAAAACTCAAAAAAGTATATCAACTGGAGGGATTATCTGTAACCAACCAAGGTGAGGCTATTTATAGACAGAACAACCTTCACCTAAACACAAACGTTGATCTAGCTCAATCGGTTGCGATGAATTTACCTGGACGGGGAGGAAGGTCGCTAGTTTGATTCCAAACGAGAACTAATGTTTTTGCCTTGCCTGCCCTTGGGCCGGCTTTGCTGGGCCACAACGCAGACTGAGGCCGAGCGAGACACCTGAGACATTCATAAAAACAAACACACTGAGGAATAAAAAAAAGCTAAGCGTTTTTCTTTCACGGGAAACAAAAGGCATTTTTTTCTTTCACTTTTGTGGCCCTTGTTCGAGACGGATGAAAAATCCTATGCGATGGACAGACCGAATCAGAGAACCGCACCTTTCTTTATTAGTAGGTACAGATTAAAAAGTGTTAGATACAGTACCTCCCAGTTTTTAAAAACTGTTCATATTTTGGAAAAAATGTTTTCCTTTTCAAATTCAAATTTCAAAAAATATTTGTGTTTTTAGAAAATGTTCTCAAATTCGGAAAAACATTCGCTATAGTACCTCCTAGTTTTCAAAAAATCTTTGTGTTTTAAAAAATGTTCAGGTTTCAAAAAAATTAAAAAGAGAAATATTGTTCTTTGTGAAAAATATATTCGAGTTTAAATTTTTTGTTTAGAAATTTGCTAAATTATTCACGTTCTAAAATATATCTACTTTTAAAAAAATGTTTTCCTTTTTGCTCTTAGTGTCTGGCGCGGCTGTTCGCTAATTTAGGATGTCGCGCTGCAACATAAACATAATGTAATGAGTCCAGTGGCTAGCACTCTGATATGTCGAGCGTGAGCGCCCGGGTTCGAATCTTCATGGCGCTTAATTTTTTTTCTTGGCCTTTTTTCACTCGGGCTAGCTGTTGGTACAGCATCCGCTAGTGGGCCGGCCCATCGCGGCTCGTCTCTGTGCGTCGTGCGATTTTTTTGGCAGAAACAGATCGGGACGAACGAAAAACTACTGGTCGGACGTACGAAAACTAATCTGGGTCCCATCGTAAACCAAAAAAATTAGAGAAATAATCCTCTCTTTAATATTAGATAGAGATAGAGATAGAGATTTTGATTAGTTTATTTGGTGCTTATCCAGGACGTTCTGATCGGGAGCTTATCCCAAAATTTGAATGCAATTCTATCGGCTGGTACATCCTTATCCGTCTAGTAACGAACCAAGCAGTTTTATGCATGTAAAAATAGCTTTGTCAGTATATTCTTGTTACCAACAACAAACAGATACTTTCTCTATCTGCCGTTCTACCTGGGCGACAAATCCCTCACCGGATGGAGAAGGCGGACTGTCGTCGTCGTGAGTCTCGCCGGCATCATACAAGATTCAGGCATGCTTGCATCATACGGGATTCTTCCTTGTTCCGTGCTTTTCATTACATCATGCTAATTCTTTCCTTTGCGTTTAAAAAGGTCACCAGCGAGCTTCTTGTTTCTTTTCACCGGTGTCTTTTTCCGGCGATCATCCGGCCTGCAGCCGCGGCCGCCGGCGGGCGACGACGTCGATTAACTCTCTGTTAGCGCTACACATGCAAGGATGTCTGCATCGACTTGCCGCCAGGGAACATGCATGGTCTGATTCAACATCAAGGACGGCTGGAACATACTCTTCCATTTATTTGTCTTGCATCAATCAAACACTCAGGAATCCATGAATTCATCTATGAAGTAGGACGTGCTGACATCGTATAGTCCGTAGCATAATTTCATACATAATGCTACTTTTTTGTAGTTACCACTCCCTGTAAATGAAGATACGTATGTTGGGATCTTATGTCATGGGGAAGATATAACTTTGATTTGGCCGCATGACATGTATGTACGTGATGGCAAACTTCTATCTAATTAAGAACACGAACAAGCATGGCTGAGGCTGACATGCATATGACTCCTCAGATTTACTTGGTGGAGTATTTTTTTTACAGGGCAGTATTTTTTATTTAGAAGATCCATATACTGCTAAGCTAAACATCCCACTTCTCCATTCATGAAGCGCATATATACTCCCTCCCATACACAGACTATAAATGGCAATGCATATACTCCATAGTTTCTTCAGTAGTATATGAACTTTCATACTTCATATCACATACTACTTTTTTAGATACTCCATACTACCTTCCCGCTGAAAAAAAAAAGATACTCCATACTACCTTTCATACAAGTTAGAAGTATATATACTCCATACTCCATACGCTTTGCTGTATATATACTCCCTTGCTCAAAACAATTCGGTGGATATATATACTCCATAATCCATGCTCATCTTTAAAAAAAGACATACTCCATACTGCATACTACCAATGGATGTATATTCCAGTGCGGCGGCAAGGACGACGACGCTGTACGGCAGTGCACGGCGACTATAACGACGTACAGCTGCAACAGATTTACTCGCCCAACTCCATGGAAAAGAGCATGCATGCATGCATGGCGGACGCCCATATGATGCATCAGTGACATCACGTTTTCATGCATCATGTACGTGTTAGAACTTCTAATTCATACCAGATAAACAAGTTAGGACTATATGTAAATATACTCTGGCTAAAATAAAGAATGTACATATCTTTTCAAAAATTAAAGGATGAACGCTAACATGTACTCCCTCCGTCCGAAAATAACTGTCTTAATCTTAGTACAACTTTGTACTATTAACTTTGTACAGTACTATTTTGCGACGAAGGGAGGGAGTACATCATTCTGGCGGGCCGGCCGGCCGCGCAGATATACTCTTCTTAATGACATACTCCATACTCAATACTACATATTTTCTTTCTAAAATACATATACTCCATACTTTCTTAAGAATTAATACACCATATCACATACTCACCTTTGAAGTATACTTCATCCACACTGCCGACGTATACTCGTTATTCCATACTCTTTATTTTCGAATACAATATACTATATACACGCTTATTAAAATACTCCATACACTCTTACAATAGTATATACCACTAGGATGTTTCTACTGGCGTCTCACACATCGCGAAAAAAAAAACAAGGAGACCCATAGCTAGCTTCACCGTGATTAGTTGATAAGGGCATGTACAATGGTGCTATCTTAGGAGTGCCACGTAGGATAAATGATGAGGTGGAGGAGAGAACTCATAAGAAAAGGCTTGTCTTCTCTTATTTAAGAGAAGACAAGAGATGATCTTTTAGCATAATATGTCTCAGCATGTTTTTAGGAATTGCTAGTTATTGAAGATAAGACTAAGAGATGACCCATTGTAGACTCTTTTTTTTGTCATCTCTAAATTACATGCAAGACTTAAGATAAGATTATCTTATCAACCATTGTACATGCCCTAAGTTAGACGTACCTTCCCACCTAAAAATCAGGGTTGCTTTATCCAAACAAAAAAATATATATTCTCCGCCTCCTATTTGCGTGCGGCTGCTCACGGGTTAAAGGGTTCTGCCCACGTTCGATAGGCCAGCACCCGGTTGCGCAGCTTCTGCGTTTGGGGACATGTGGAGACCATACAAGTAGCTTGTAGATAATATTTGTCATATATATAGGGTCGTGCTATTCGTCATCCTGCGTGAGAAATAATTATTCTTCACCCCTCTCTATTTTGAGGTCAATGCACCGTATTTTTAGGTTTCGTAAATTTTGTCTTATTTCATACTAAAAAGAGAACATAAGAAAATATATACTCGCCGTAAAAAATATTTTATGTTACGTAAAATTATGAACGTAAAAACATACATAAAATGCGATATTTCTGGTCTTATAACCTATTTTTTTGTTTTCTTATACCAAATTTTATGTAGTGAATCAATATGAATGTAACTATTTGTATTCCAAACGTAATTCATTTATGAAGCGATCGTAAGATTACCTCAGGTGAAAAATAACTTATTCTGAATCCTGGATAATGAATAGGATTACTATATATATATATATATATATATATATATATATATATATATATATATATGGTGGGTCTGTTATGATAACACCCTTAAGACTCTTATTCTGCTAACACTAGTCTTATTCTGCTAACACCCCAACCAACCAGACGCGCATCTGAACCGCACACAAAAAGAAAACCCACCCCACCGACCCACCTCCCCCACTCCTCCCCCGATCCCCTCCACCTTGCTCCCATGCCCCAACCCCCGATCCACCAACCCACCGTCGCGCCCCCAGGCAGGCCACCTACCACCGCCGGTGCTTCGCCCAATCGCCCCACCTTCGCCGGCGCGCCCCTCCCTGCCCGACACCGTCTTTCTGGACGGAGCGCCCTACCCCGCGCCGCGCCGGCCGGATGGCCCCGACCTCCTCATACCTTCTTCCCCACACGGGCTCGCATCCCCGTCGCAGGCGCTCCCCTTCCCGCTGCCTTCCCCTCTCCGAGCCGCCGGATCCAGGCCGTTGCCGGCCCGCGCGACGCCCCACCGCCGGCCACCACCCAGCCCCACTACCCCTTCCTCCCCATCAATCTCAGCGGATCCATCCCCGTGCCGCTGTGCACTACCCGGCGATGGATTGAGCCCCACCTCTGCAGCTCGTGGCGCTTCTGGTGCTGCTCATCGGCTCGACCCCGGCTCGACCCCAACCAGGAGATGCTCCCCGGCGCACCGGCCTCCCACCATCGAGCTTCTCCCCTGTCTAGCTCGCGGCGGCCAACGCAGGTGCAGTTCGCCGCTGCTTCCCGACGTGGTTAGGTCGCCCCGGTACTGCAGTGCGGTTCCCTCGCGCGTGCTGTTCGTCAGTGGTTTCTCCACCTTGATGCTGATCCAGGGCGGGTGCAGGTGGTTCCCCTCTCTCTGTACTCCCTCTTCCTCGTTCAATGGCGGATCCAAGGTTCTCCCCAGTGACGAACAGGGAAAAAAGTGAGCAGGGAAAAAAGTGAGCACAGCGAGGATGGTTTTGCGGTTCACTTTGTTTTTGTTTTTGCGGCTGAAATCTTTAGTGCACGACGAGGGACGAATCCGGGGCTCCTCGGACGTGCTCCGGTGGCGAAGGTGGAAGTACCTCCCCTCTCTGCTCCTCCGTTGCCTGATTCCCTCCTCTGCAGTTCTGTAACGCTTGTCGTGCAGCTCGGCGACGGAAGTTTTGCAGCGCGGCTGTAATCGCGCGGGCTGTGGGTATGCAGTCCACTCGCATAGAGCTCACTAGTTTCTAGCTGCGCTTCACTGTACCATTGTACTTGATGTATGTGTATGTGATTCATTTCTAAAAAAACTTTGACAAAGTGCAACTCGCTAGTGTTGTATTCGATGTGCTGCTGTGATGGGCTAGTTTCCTGTTGCATCTCCGGTGGCTTGGAGTACCATGGCTGGCGTGTGCGGGCCGTCCTGATGGCGTGGGCATGCCGTTCACTTGGAGCACCGTGGCCGGCTGTGTGCGTACAGTCCCGAGAGCGTGGGCATGTCGTTCACTTTATTTTGTTTTGAAGAAAAAAATGTCTAGTGCAGTGCCTTTCGATTTATTTGTTCGGAAAAAAGAAATGGTCTTGTGCACTGCACTTAGATTTTTAGGTTGATGCATGTGTGGTTCAAAAAAAATGTAATGCGGTCCACTTTCGACACCACTGCGGTTCACTTTCAATGGTGTTGCGGTTCCCTTATGCCCGATGTGAAGTGCAAAAAAAAAGTTAGGGAACAGTAAAAAAACACATGAGGTTCACTTTTGGGTAGTGCCGCGGTTCAGTTTCGGAAGTGTTGCGGTTCACTTACGCTGTACGTGAAGCGCGGTCCACTTCCTCGCCTGAGAAAAATTAAGTCCGACAAAAAGAAATCATGCAGTTCGCTTGTCCGTCTAATGCAGTGCGGTTTTCAGTCTGAAGAAGTGCGTTCTTCTGTCTGATGCAGTACACGCGTCGAATTTGGTGTTGCGAAAAACAGAGTGTCCACATTTCGGTAAAATCAAAAGTACTCTTAAACCGTAAGGAATCAGAGAGAGTGTTCTACATGAAAAAGCTGTGCCTCATCGATATCTTTCCAACGGCGTATATTTTGAATCATTTCGATTAGCGGTTTGTGAAAAATTCGCAAAAAACGGCCGCTGCCACTCATCGTCAGCCGCACCATTTTCAAAATTAAGTTAAAACCGTAGGTAATCTCAAAAACATTTCAACATATGAAAGTTGCGCCTCGTCCGTAGCTTTCCAAACATCACACGCCTCGTTTCGACAAACGGGTGAAAAACTGGAGCGAAAACAGTACCAAAAAATTCAAAAAAATTTAAAAAACACAATTCCGTGATTTAGTAAATTTAAAACTGCTCTTAAACCGTAACGAATTAGAGAAAATAATAGATATGAAAAAGATGCGCCTCGACGACATCTTTCCAACGGTATATCATTTGCTTCATTCTGACGAGCAGTTTAGAAGAAAACGCGAAAAAACGCTCGCTGACATTAGTCATCAGCCGCACAATTTTCAAAACTGCTCTTAAACTATGATGAATCTCGAAAAGTGTTCAACATGGCGAAGTTGCGCCTAATTCATAGCTTCTCAACGGTATATTACATGCGTCGTTTCAATAAACGGTTAAAAAACTAGAGCAAAAACAGTACTGAAAAACAACGCGTATAGTTTTTTCCGACACGAAGTTCACTCGTATCTGTATTGCAGTTGCTTTGCCACTGAAAGTGCAGTGCCCTCGCGTAGAGCATGCAGTGCGGAAGTGTTAGCAGAATAGTTATTCTGCTAATATTAGCAGAATAGACCGGCTGTATATATATATATACTAGTAGAATGCCTGTGCGTTGCTACGGGTATAATGTATATATAAATAAATTGAATAAATAATTAGGGTTATCTTTAAGGTCGAAGCTCATTTCTTTCTCATATGTTCGGGCGTGTTCCAACATTAGACGAATACCCAATAGGCTCCCCAGAATTTAAACGTTTGGATAGTCCAGGCTCCCCAAATCCATATCATATATGGGGGAGAAATATGGATGTCTGGACTATTCTCCATGTTATCTCCAACACGCAGATCCAACGGCAAAAACCCCACTCCACGGCACACCCTTTCCTTTTTTCCTATCGGACCCATCACTTCCTACTTGATTTTTCGTCATACCAGGACATTTCTCACTTGAGCCCTCACCTTTAGAACCAGATGATGTTCCCCTTGTTGGAAATATGCCCTAGAGGCAATAATAAAGTGGTTATTATTATATTTCTTTGTTCATGATAATTGTCTATTGTTCATGCTATAATTGTATTAACCGGATACCGTAATACATGTGTGAATACATAGATCACAGCATGTCCCTAGTAAGCCTCTAGTTGACTAGCTCGTTGATCAATAGATGGTTATGGTTTCCTAACCATGGACATTGGATGTCATTGATAACGGGATCACATCATTAGGAGAATGATGTGATGGACAAGACCCAATCCTAAGCATAGCACAAGATCGTGTAGTTCGTTTGCTAGAGCTTTTCTAATGTCAAGTATCATTTCCTTAGACCATGAGATTGTGCAACTCCCGGATACCGTAGGAATGCTTTGGGTGTATCAAACGTCACAACGTAACTGGGTGACCAAAAAGGTGCACTACAGGTATCTCCGAAAGTGTCTGTTGGGTTGGCACGAATCGAGACTGGGATTTGTCACTCCGTATGACGGAGAGGTATCTCTGGGCCTACTCGGTAATGCATCATCATAATGAGCTCAATGTGACTAAAGAGTTAGCCACGGGATCATGCGTTACGGAACGAGTAAAGAGACTTGCCGGTAACAAGATTGAACGAGGTATGGGGATACCGACGATCGAATCTCGGGCAAGTAACATACCGATGGACAAAGGGATTTGTATACGGGATTGATTGAATCCTCGACATCGTGGTTCATCCGATGAGATCATCGTGGAACATGTGGGAGCCAACATGGGTATCCAGATCCCGCTGTTGGTTATTGGCCGGAGAGATGTCTCGGTCATGTCTGCATGGTTCCCGAACCCGTAGGGTCTACACACTTAAGGTTCGGTGACGCTAGAGTTGTTATGGGAAATAGTATGTGGTTACCGAATATTGTTCGGAGTCCCAGATGAGATCCCGGACGTCACGAGGAGTTCCGGAATGGTCCGAAGGTGAAGATTTATATATGGGAAGTCATCATACGGTCACCGGAAGTATTCGGGGGTTTGCCGGTATTGTACCGGGACCACCGGAGGGGTTCCGGGGTTCCACCGGGAGGGTCCACCTGCCCCGGAGGGCCCTATGGGCTGTATGTGGAAGGGAACCAGCCCCTAAGTGGGCTGGGCGCCATCCCCCTTAGGGCCCATGCGCCTAGGGTTGGGGGGAAACCCTAAAGGGGGCGCCCCCCCTTGGCTTGGGGGGCAAGCCCCCTCCCCTTGGCCGCCGCCCCCCCTCTAGATCTCATCTAGAGGGGCCGGCCCCCTTCCCCCTTCGCCCTATAAATAGAGGGGAGGAGGGAGGGCAGCAGCACCTCATCCAAGGCGCAGCCCTCCCCCTCTCCAACACCCCCTCCTCCTCCGTTGAGCTTGGCAAAGCCCTGCCGGAGAACTGCAAGCTCCACCACCACGCCGTCGTGCTGCTGGAGTTGTCTTCCCCAACCTCTCCCTCCTCCTTGCTGGATCAAGGCACGGGAGACGTCACCGGGCTGCACGTGTGTTGAACGCGGAGGCGCCGTTGTTCGGCGCTTAGATCGGAATCGACCGCGATCTGAATTGCTACGTGTACGACTCCTCCAACCGCGTTCTTGCAACACTTCCGCATCGCGATCTTCAAGGGTATGAAGATGCACTCCCCTCTCTCTCATTGTTAGTCTCTCCATAGATTGATCTTGGTGATGCGTAGATTTTTTTTTGATTTACTACTACGTTCCCCAACAGTGGCATCATGAGCTAGGTCTATGCGTAGTTTCTATGCACGAGTAGAACACAAGTTATTGTGGGTGTCGATTTTGTCAATTTACTTGCCGTTACTAGTCTTATCTTGATTCGGCGGCATCGTGGGATGAAGCGTCCCGGACCGACCTTACACGTACGCTTACGTGAGACAGGTTCCACCGACTGACATGCACTAGTTGCATAAGGTGGCTAGCGGGTGTCTGTCTCTCCCACTTTAGTCGGATCGGATTCGATGAAAGGGGTCCTTATGAAGGGTAAATAGAAATTGGCATATCACGTTGTGGTTTTGGCGTAGGTAAGAAATGTTCTTGCTAGAAACCTATAGCAGCCACGTAAAAAAATTTGCAACAACAATTAGAGGACGTCTAACTTGTTCTTCAGCATATGCCGTGTGATGTGATATGGCCAAAAGGATGTGATGAATGATATATGTGATGTATGAGATTGATCATGTTCTTGTAATAGGAATCACGACTTGCATGTCGATGAGTATGACAACCGACAGGAGCCATAGGAGTTGTCTTAATTTATTGTATGACCTGCGTGTCAATGAAAACGCCATGTATTCACTTTACTTTATTGCTAACCGTTAGCCATAGTAGTAGAAGTAATAGTTGGCGAGACAACTTCATGAAGACACGATGATGGAGATCATGATGATGGAGACCATGGTGTCATGCCGATGACGATGGTGACCATGCCGCGCCTCGAAGATGGAGATCAAAAGCGCAAGATGATATTGGCCATATCATGTCACTTTATGATTTGCATGTGATGTTTATCATGTTTACATCTTATTTGCTTAGAACGACGGTAGCATAAATAAGATGATCCCTCGCTAAAATTTCAAGAACGTGTTTCCCCTAGCTGTGCACCGTTGCGAAGGTTCATTGTTTCGAAGCACCACGTGATGCTCGGGTGTGATAGATTCTAACGTTCGAATACAACGGGTGTAAGCCAGATTTACACATGCAAAACACTTAGGTTGACTTGACGAACCTAGCATGTACAGACATGGCCTCGAAACACGGAAGACCGAAAGGTCGAACATGAGTCGTATAGAAGATACGATCAACATAGAGATGTTCACCGTTGATGACTAGTCCGTCTCACGTGATGATCGGACACGGCCTAGTCGATTCGGATCATGTATCACTTAGATGACTAGAGGGATGTCTATCTGAGTGGGAGTTCATTGAATAATTTGATTAGATGAACTTAATTATCATGAACTTAGTCTAAAATCTTTGCAATATGTCTTGTAGATCAAATGGCCCACGCTAATGTTGCCCTCAACTTCAACGCGTTCCTAGAGAAAACCAAGCTGAAAGACGATGGTAGTAACTACACGGACTGGGTCCGTAACTTGAGGATCATCCTCATAGCTGCCAAGAAAGCATATGTCCTTGAAGCACCGCTAGGTGACGCACCTGTTTTCCCAGCAACTCAAGACGTTATGAATGCCTGGCAGTTGCGTAGTGATGATTACTCCCTGGTTCAGTGCGGCATGCTTTACAGCTTAGAACCGGGGCTCCAAAAGCGTTTTGAGCAACACGGAGCATATGAGATGTTCCAAGAGCTGAAAATGGTTTTCCAAGCTCATGCCCTAGTCGAGAGATATGAAGTCTCCGACAAGTTCTACAGTTATAAGATGGAGGAGAATAGTTCTGTCAGCGAGCATATACTCAAAATGTCTGGGTTGCACAACCGCTTGTCTCAGCTGGGAGTTAATCTCCCGGATGACGCGGTCGTTGACAGAATCCTTCAGTCGCTTCCACCTAGCTACAAGAGCTTTGTGATGAGCTTCAATATGCAGGGGATGGAAAAAACCATTCCTGAGGTATATTCAATGCTGAAATCAGCGGAGGTGGAGATAAAAAAGGAACATCAAGTGTTGATGGTGAATAAAACCACTAAGTTCAAGAAAGGCAAGGGTAAAAAGAACTTCAAGAAGGACGGCAAGGGAGTTGCCGCGCCCGGTAAGCAAGCTGCCGGGAAGAAGCCAAAGAATGGACCCAAGCCTGAGACTGAATGCTTTTATTGCAAGGGAAACGGTCACTGGAAGCGGAACTGCCCCAAGTACTTAGCGGATAAGAAGGCCGGCAATACCAAAGGTATATGTGATATACATGTTATTGATGTGTACCTTACCAGCGCTCGTAGTAGCTCTTGGGTATTTGATACCGGTGTGGTTGCTCATATTTGTAACTCAAAACAGGAGCTGCGGAATAAGCGGAGACTGGCGAAGGACGAGGTGACGATGCGCGTCGGGAATGGTTCCAAGGTCGATGTGATCGCCGTCGGCACGCTACCTCTACATCTGCCTACGGGATTAGTTTTAAACCTCAATAATTGTTATTTAGTACCAGCTTTGAGCATGAACATTGTATCAGGATCTCGTTTGATGCGAGATGGCTACTCATTTAAATCCGAGAATAATGGTTGTTCTATTTATATGAGAGATATGTTTTATGGTCATGCCCCGCTGGTCAATGGTTTATTTTTATTGAATCTCGAACGTGATGTTACACATATTCATAGTGTGAATGCCAAAAGATGTAAGGTTGATAATGATAGTCCCACATACTTGTGGCACTGCCGCCTTGGTCACATTGGTGTCAAACGCATGAAGAAACTCCATGCAAATGGACTTTTGGAGTCTCTTGATTATGAATCATTTGACACGTGCGAACCATGCCTCATGGGCAAAATGACCAAGACTCCGTTCTCCAGAACAATGGAGCGAGCAACCAACTTATTGGAAATCATACATACTGATGTGTGCGGTCCAATGAGCGTTGAGGCTCGCGGTGGTTATCGTTATGTTCTCACCCTCACTGATGACTTAAGTAGATATGGGTATGTCTACTTAATGAAACACAAGTCTGAGACCTTTGAAAAGTTCAAGGAATTTCGGAGTGAGGTTGAGAATCAACGTGACAGGAAAATAAAGTTCTTATGATCAGATCGTGGAGGGGAATATTTGAGTCACAAATTTGGCACGCACTTAAGGAAATGTGGAATTGTTTCACAACTCATGCTGCCTAGAACACCTCAGCGTAATGGTGTGTCCGAACGTCGTAATCGCACTCTATTAGATATGGTGCGATCTATGATGTCTCTTACCGATCTACCGCTATCATTTTGGGGTTATGCTTTAGAGACTGCCGCATTCACTTTAAATAGGGCTCCGTCGAAATCCGTTGAGACGACACCGTATGAATTATGGTTTGGGAAGAAACCTAAGCTGTCGTTTCTGAAAGTTTGGGGATGCGATGCTTATGTCAAGAAACTTCAACCTGAAAAGCTCGAACCCAAATCGGAAAAATGCGTCTTCATAGGATACCCTAAGGAAACTATTGGGTATACCTTCTACCTCAGATCCGAAGGCAAGATCTTTGTTGCCAAGAATGGATCCTTTCTAGAGAAAGAGTTTCTCTCGAAAGAAATGAGTGGGAGGAAAGTGGAGCTTGATGAGATGACCCTTCTCGAACCGGAGAGTAGCGCAGCGCAGGAAAATGTTTCTGTGGTGCCTGCACCGACTAGAGAGGAAGTTAATGATGTTGATCATGATCAAGTTACCACTGAACTTCGTAGGTCCACAAGGACACGTTCCGCACCAGAGTGGTACGGCAACCCTGTCCTGGAAGTCATGTTGTTAGACAACGGTGAACCTTCGAACTATGGAGAAGCGATGGCGGGCCCGGATTCCAACAAATGGCTTGAAGCCATGAAATCCGAGATAGGATCCATGTATGAAAACGAAGTATGGACTTTGACAGACTTGCCCGATGATCGGCAAGCCATAGAGAACAAATGGATCTTTAAGAAGAAGACAGACGCGGATGGTAATGTGACCATCTATAAGGCTCGACTTGTCGCTAAGGGTTATCGACAAGTTCAAGGGGTTGACTACGATGAGACCTTCTCACCCGTAACGAAGCTGAAGTCCGTCCGAATCATGTTAGCAATTGCCGCATTCTATGATTATGAGATATGGCAAATGGACGTCAAAACGGCATTCCTTAATGGTTTCCTTAAGGAAGAATTGTATATGATGCAGCCGGAAGGTTTTGTCGATCCTAATAATGCTGACAAGATATGCAAGCTCCAGCGCTCAATCTATGGGCTGGTGCAAGCATCTCGGAGTTGGAACATTCGCTTTGATGAGATGATCAAAGCGTTTGGGTTTACACAGACTTATGGAGAAGCCTGTGTTTACAAGAAAGTGAGTGGGAGCTCTGTAGCATTTCTCATATTATATGTGGATGACATACTATTAATGGGAAATGATATAGAATTCTTGGAAAGCATAAAGGCCTACTTGAATAAGTGTTTTTCAATGAAGGACCTTGGAGAAGCTGCTTACATATTAGGCATCAAGATCTATAGAGATAGATCGAGACGCCTCATTGGTCTTTCGCAAAGCACATACCTTGACAAGATATTGAAGAAGTTCAATATGGATCAGTCCAAGAAGGGGTTCTTGCCTGTATTGCAAGGTGTGAGATTGAGCACGGCTCAATGCCCGACCTCGGCAGAAGATAGAGAAAAGATGAGTGTCATCCCCTATGCCTCAGCCATAGGGTCTATTATGTATGCCATGCTGTGTACCAGACCTGATGTGAACCTCGCCGTAAGTTTGGTAGGGAGGTACCAAAGTAATCCCGGCATGGAACACTGGACAGTGGTCAAGAACATCCTGAAGTACCTGAAAAGGACTAAGGATATGTTTCTCGTTTATGGAGGTGACGAAGAGCTCTTCGTAAAGGGTTACGTCGATGCTAGCTTCGACACAGATCTGGATGACTCCAAGTCACAAACCGGATACGTGTATATTTTGAATGGTGGGGCAGTCAGCTGGTGTAGTTGCAAGCAAAGCGTCGTGGCGGGATCTACATGTGAAGCGGAGTACATAGCAGCCTCGGAGGCAGCACATGAAGCAGTCTGGATGAAGGAGTTCATCACCGACCTAGGAGTTATTCCCAATGCGTCGGGCCCAATGACTCTCTTCTGTGACAACACTGGAGCTATTGCCCTTGCCAAGGAGCCCAGGTTTCACAAGAAGACCAAGCATATCAAGCGTCACTTCAACTCCATTCGTGAACATGTTCAAGATGGAGACATAGATATTTGTAAAGTGCATACGGATCTGAATGTCGCAGATCCGTTGACTAAACCTCTTCCACGAGCAAAACATGATCAACACCAGAACTCTATGGGTGTTCGATTCATCACAATGTAACTAGATTATTGACTCTAGTGCAAGTGGGAGACTGTTGGAAATATGCCCTAGAGGCAATAATAAAGTGGTTATTATTATATTTCCTTGTTCATGATAATTGTCTATTATTCATGCTATAATTGTATTAACCGGATACCGTAATACATGTGTGAATACATAGATCACAGCATGTCCCTAGTAAGCCTCTAGTTGACTAGCTCGTTGATCAATAGATGGTTATGGTTTCCTAACCATGGACATTGGATGTCATTGATAACGGGTTCACATCATTAGGAGAATGATGTGATGGACAAGACCCAATCCTAAGCATAGCACAAGATCGTGTAGTTCGTTTGCTAAAGCTTTTCTAATGTCAAGTATCATTTCCTTAGACCATGAAATTGTGCAACTCCCGGATACCGTAGGAATGCTTTAGGTGTATCAAACGTCACAACGTAACTGGGTGACCATAAAGGTGCACTACAGGTATCTCCGAAAGTGTCTGTTGGGTTGGCACGAATCGAGACTGGGATTTGTCACTCCGTATGACGGAGAGGTATCTCTGGGCCCACTCGGTAATGCATCATCATAATGAGCTCAATGTGACTAAAGAGTTAGCCACGGGATCATGCGTTACGGAACGAGTAAAGAGACTTGCCGGTAACGAGATTGAACGAGGTATGGGGATACCGACGATCGAATCTCGGGCAAGTAACATACCGATGGACAAAGGGAATTGTATACGGGATTGATTGAATCCTCGACATCGTGGTTCATCCGATGAGATCATCGTGGAACATGTGGGAGCCAACATGGGTATCCAGATCCCACTGTTGGTTATTGGCCGGAGAGATGTCTCGGTCATGTCTGCATGGTTCCCAAACCCGTAGGGTCTACACACTTAAGGTTCGGTGACGCTAGAGTTGTTATGGGAAATAGTATGTGGTTACCGAATGTTGTTCGGAGTCCCGGATGAGATCCCGGACGTCACGAGGAGTTCCGGAATGGTCCGGAGGTGAAGATTTATATATGGGAAGTCATCATACGGTCACCGGAAGTATTCGGGGGTTTACCGGTATTGTACCGGGACCACCGGAGGGGTTCCGGGGGTCCACCGGGAGGGTCCACCTGCCCCGGAGGGCCCTATGGGCTGTATGTGGAAGGGAACCAGCCCCTAAGTGGGCTGGGCGCCATCCCCCTTAGGGCCCATGCGCCTAGGGTTGGGGGGAAACCCTAAAGGGGGCGCCCCCCTTGGCTTGGGGGGCAAGCCCCTCCCCTTGGCCGCCGCCCCTCCTCTAGATCTCATCTAGAGGGGCCGGCCCCCTTCCCCCTTCGCCCTATAAATAGAGGGGAGGAGGGAGGGCAGCAGCACCTCATCCAAGGCGCAGCCCTCCCCCTCTCCAACACCCCTTCCTCCTCCGTTGAGCTTGGCAAAGCCCTGCCGGAGAACTGCAAGCTCCACCACCAAGCCGTCGTGCTGCTGGAGTTGTCTTCCCCAACCTCTCCCTCCTCCTTGCTGGATCAAGGCGCGTGAGACGTCACCGGGCTGCACGTGTGTTGAACGCGGAGGCGCCGTTGTTCGGCGCTTAGATCGGAATCGACCGCGATCTGAATCGCTGCGTGTACGACTCCTCCAACCGTGTTCTTGCAACGCTTCCGCATCGCGATCTTCAAGGGTATGAAGATGCACTCCCCTCTCTCTCGTTGCTAGTCTCTCCATAGATTGATCTTGGTGATGCGTAGAATTTTTTTGATTTACTACTACGTTCCCCAACACCCCTCACCTTCGCCGTGCGTTGCAACATGTATGAAACTTTTTATATTTACAATATAATAGAGCGGGTAGAGCTAACATATACTATTAACACAAAACAACAAATAACTATAGAGCTAATTCTCAAAGGTCCATTCAACTTTGCAAATTAAGACCGACTTGTAAAGCGAGTGGCAACCTGAACATATTCCTCGTCTTCAATAAGCTTCACCTCTAGCCCACACAACATTCATTGCTAGAAGTACTTATCGTTCTTCTCTTCCTCGTCCTTCCCTACATCTTTTATTCCTAGCCTCTTCGTCAATCTTCGTTGGCGCCAACCAACACCACGTCAACATCAGTGTGTTCGTCAGTGACGTCTCATCTTCTTCTTCCTCCTTCGACGCTAGTTTTAGTTCTCGATTCTACTTTTTTTATATGATACTCTTTCTTTCTTTTTTTGCTTTATTTTCTATAACATTCTTTTCTTCTCCAACACAATGGATCATTTGGCCGCTTTAATTCTTTTTCATTCTTATTATTGGAACACTCTTTCTTTCTACTACAGAATGAACCACCTGGCTACTGTAGTGTCGTGCTGTCCTCGCCCGCAAAAGTTTCAGCAACTGTCAGCGTGTGTGGACATACTGCAGAGCATGGTCGTCATGCATCTTGGTGAATGCTTGGTTGCCCATGTCGCGAGCGCATATGGTGGCCGTTATCTATGGTGCTCGGCGATGCTGAGAGCCTGTTGACCATCCTTGTCCATGAGTGATTTCAAAATGATTTAGCGCGATTAACTGTCTACCTAACTCTATGCATGCCTAATTAACTAACAATTAAATCAATTAATTATCTGGATAATTGGAAAAAATCCCTACTTCGAATTTCTTGACATTTGAATGGTACACTTGATTTGAGAATATATTCTGGCTGGCTATCTGTATGACTAACAAGAAATATAACATGATCGCGCCCACAAACACATGTATGTGGCGGTCCGATGACCCGCCTTCCTCCACGGCCGTCCTCGACGCCAAGCTCCCGCCATGGCATTCTCGAGCATTGCATCGGCGTCAGGCCCGGACACGGTGTCCTCCATGGTGCCGCGCACGGCGTCCCTCCGCAGGGGCGCGCGGATGCGTACGCCCATAAGAATTTTTTTATTTTGTTAGGAAACTTATGATTGTCAATTAATAATAGAGATAATGTTAATAATAAATGGCATAATACGGTATTAGCCATTTCTTATTGAGGAATATCTGATTTTTTTGTAAGGTTATCGAGAAAAATCATTTGTCTATCTTTTAGGCAGGTAATCTCAGATGTATGGTATGATTTCGGAATCCTTATTTATCTATTATTTCTGACTCAGCACCTACCAAAGTAAGCACAAAACCGCTCCCCCTTTAATGGGATTTGGATTTTTAATGGGAGAGAGAAAAATTCAGTGACAGGGTGATGAGAGGTGAGGCGTAAAAAATGAGACAAAAATAAACCAGTGATGAGAAGCTACCAACTCCCCCTTTAGGAGTAGAGATTCCTATTTCTAATTATCTACATGCTTAATTAACTATCAACATAATTAATTAATTTCATTAATAACTCAGTATTCAAATAGATTCCGCGCTAAAAAAATCCTATTGAAATGGACTTAATTAATTGCATAAATAGTTAATAATCTGGTAATTAATTGCATTAATGGCTTGATTATTGTTTTGGCATCCGGTTTCCAAACTATTTTCACCATTGTCCTCGAAGGGGCGGTCAAAACCTTTTATCGTGAGTGCTTGGTTGTCCTCGAGCTCCTGTTGACCTCACCTATGAATGTTTGGCAACTGTGAGCGTATGGACGTCCTACAGAGCATGGTCATCATCTATCTTACCGACCGCTTGGTCGCCCACATCGAAAGCGCGTGGTGGCCGTTGTCCATATTCGAAAGCAATGGTCGGTGATGTCATTGAAAGACCACTGACAGTCGGTGAGAGCCTGCTGGCCATCCTCACCAGCGAGCGCTTTCAAATTGTTGGACACGGTAGACTGTTTGCCCAGTTAATTAATTGCGGGATAAATTAACTGCATGCCTAATTATCAGAAGGCCGAATTAATTACCTACCTAACTAATTAATTTTCTGCCAAATTGAAATAAAATTCTACTTCCAGTTATCTATAGGGCTAATTAAATGTATGTCTAATGAATTAATTGCATTAATGGCTTGGTTTTAAAATTGATTCCGTGTGAAAAATCCTTATTTAAATAAACCAAATTAACTTGCACCCACAATTATCAATCAAGTAATTAATTGCATTAATGGTTTGATATGTTAATTAATTCGGCAGTCGGTTTCCAAATTATTTTCGCATTAATGACTACATGTGAACCAACCAAACGACATACGGACTCCTCCATTTATACATACATACATACATATATATATGACCACAATTTGGGTCACCTAGGTGCCCAGGCACCTTGTCTACATACCGTTGGATACGTATCCTGATTTGTTGTTGTGATGGCTGCATGCATGCCTCTAAGGGCAACAAAAAAAATTCCATACTTTGTATACCCACGTGCATGCATTGATGACATTCCAAAAAATTAATGCGTGTTAATTATTGACCTTCCAAAGATTGTTGCATGGCTTATGCTATGGAAAGGGTCAAATTTAGTAATTTATGCATGCCATTAATTGGCTCTTGTGTGAGAGAGTCACAATTAATTAGTTTTTCATAACCGTTGCCATGTATGGTCGCCAGTGATTAAAAATTTAATGCAAAAAGTGAGGACGATTTTAGGTATGTCAGGATCGTTTTACAATATTACTGAATAATATTCATTTTGCGGGTCGAGGTATACACATCACAAAGTAAAAAATAACTAAGATCACATTTTATACTATTCGGTCACCTTCATTTGTATAGGAAAATAAGTCGCTAAAAGTGTGACTGGCCTTAATTTTATTTAAAATACTAGATACCTTGAAAAAAATTCACAAAAATACATAAGAATATCCTAGTTATACATACAAACGTTTGGGACGATGTTTTGTATTCTTCAGACGTGTCTGATACCTTAAAAGAATCAGAGAGTATATACATACCCTTTTTGTTTCATTAGGTATATACATACACTTGGGTATCCTCATACGCAACTATGGTCAAAATGTCAACAACAAAACCGTGTGTGGATATCAACATGCATACGTACATTCGTAAGAGAAAAAAATAATAAGAATCATATTTATATTATTTGGTCACCTTAGTTTGTATAGAAAAATTAGTCGTCAAAATGTGTGACTAGGCCTTATTTAAAAAAATACTAGATACCTTGAAAAAGTAAAACATTAGAAAAATACATAAGAACATCATAATAATACGTACAAACCTTTGGGACAACTTTCCATATTATTTGGTCGTATCTTATAGCTTGAGAAAATTATAGGGTATATATATATATATATACCATTTTGTTTCATTAGGTATATACATACCATTTTGTTTCATTAGGTATATACATACCCTTGGGTATCTTGGAATGCATCTATGGCCAAAATGTGAGAAACTTAAAGGATGTATGAATAAGCAAAAATATCATGGGTATATATGTACGCACACCATTTTTTCTAGAAGTCGACGGGAGGTATGAGAGTTCAAAATATTTTGAATGAACGTATAATACAGTGCATTTTATAGAAACACACCATGCGCATTTATTCCTGGATTTATTTCAGGATTTCCGGTGATGCGCATTCAGTGGGAGGAGACATTCCCGTCGACGACGAGGTGCCTACGGTGACTTCGTAAATTTCAAGATGATATGCCGGCTCAGTCTTTCAGAGGTGCTCATAGGGTAGGGTGTGCGTATGTGCGTTCATAGGGGTGAGTGTATGCGCGTGTATACGAGCGCTTGCGTCTGTACTGTGTTAAAAAAAATACCATGCTGTTTTAGTTTGGAAAGGAAACTTTTTACAAAACCAATAGTATAGTATTTTTTGGAAAGGAATCACTGGTCGTTAATGGTTAAAGTATATGCAAACAAACTTGAAAAGTCATTATATTGTGGATTGTACACATGCATGAACGAATATGGCTTCCATAACAGGCCTAGGTGCCCAGGCATATATGTTTTAAAGTATAGACAAAAGTGCGAAAATAAAAGTAAAAAAGAAAACAAAAAACGTATAAAATTAGGAAAAAGAGGCTGTCGCCTCCTGCGCTCGTGGGCCAGCCCAGCTGGCTCGCCCTTCAGCGAGTCCGAAGCTAGACTCGCTGAACGCGAGACATAGTCGCGCCCGTGTGTGTGCCCATTTGTAAAATACACAGTAATGGCGCCTGAAGCGCCAAATAGAAAATGTCGACGCCTAAACCCGATCTCCTCATTAACTTAACGGGCAACCGAAAAGGTTCTCTTCGCAGCACCAGTTTTGGAAACCTTCTTACTTTCGATTTTTTTTTGGGTTAGTTTATGTGGCTCTTGTGTTTCATCGGTTGTGTTTGGTTTCTGTCAGTTTTTCTCCTATCTTTTTTTATTTTTTATTTCATTTTTTTCTCATTCTACTTTTTAGTTTTTATTTATTTTTAATGAACATTTTTTAATTTTGTGAACTTTTTTGAAAATCATGATTGTTTTTAAAAAAAAATGATGTTTTCCAATTTTATGATATTTTTTCAGTGTCTGAAACTTTTTAAAATTTATATTTTAAAATAATGATTTTTCAATATCCAAACTTTTTCTAAATTCGTGATTTTTTAGTGCTTTAATATATTTTGAATTTGTAAGTTTTTTGAATTTGTGAAAACTTTCAGTTCCTTTTTTTTTTGAAATCATGAACCTTTTTTCAAAAGTTGACGGTCAACGGTTAACTGTGACACCGAGCGAGCAAGCAACCCCGTATAAGGGCCGCGTCGGTAGCGGGCGCACAAAGCCTGAAATAGGAGGTCTCCTCGCAGCCACCATCTTCGTTGTCCTCTCACTCCAAATTATTTTCTCGCCTAGCAAGGCTATAATAGTTCCATCCACTATTCCGCTTAGAGGAGTTAGGGGTACAAGGCATTCTGCGTAGGAAAAAATTCGTAATGCCAACAGCATGGTGGCGCAAGAACCACTCGCCATAGGAGGTGGAGTAAGCTGGAATAAGGCGGTGGCAGGGCGAGTGTGACCAACTATGGAAAGTGTCGACACACACAAAAAGCCCCGGTGAGAATATGATGCTAAAGGTTACTGAATGATCCTTGAACGTCCCTTGAGCGGGCCTGGGTGTTGTTGCTCCCACCATACTGTGTCCTACAATGTGAAGCTGGTTATCTTGTCCGATTGTTTCCTTATTAGAAAGCGGTCGCATCTCAATCGAGTGGTTGGAAAAGCTGACGTTATTGCATGACAGACAGTCTTTTGGAAGAAAAAAAATAGTAGCATCATGGAGTGAGGAACCACCAAGTGCAGGATGCGGGACGCAAACGGACTACTAACCTCATCCCTAAACGTATGTTGATGCAACAAGACAAGACATGATCACTTTTTATCTTAAGATGAGAGAAGCGTACACAAGTCAAACAAAACAGCTCTTGGGAAAGCGTCCCGTCGGCAGAGAAGCAAGCAGTTCGTCCATCCATCCCGCTGCACTCCAGGCTCCAGGTCCAGGATAAGCTAAGCGCACGATTCCAGGTAAAACAATGCGCTACCACGAAACCGACGAACCATCACTCGATCCCCGTAAGCATATCATGTGTCATCGTCTCGGCAGAGACCAGCAGATCCAGAGCTCCTCCCGCTTCCGTGACAACGAAGACGACGACGGGCAACGAACGCTTGTTCTGGCGAGCATGCAGGACGCCTGCGTGGCCTGGCGATCAATCATGCGATGACGAACTCGGCGGACATGACGCTACATGCGATACGACGAACCATGCACCCCGATGGCATGACCAGCGGCTAGCCGGCCGGCGACGAGTAGGCCGGCGACTGCTCTGCTCGAAAATCTCAACTGAAAGCAATAGAGTAGACCCGTGGTGGGACCCGTGTTGTTGAATGCAATGTCTAGGACCGTCCTTCGACGGGTTTGCTTACTTGCCGGCGGAGGAGACCCGTGGTGGGATCCTTCTTGCTTGGGACTCCACGGTGCTTTCTATTAATCAGGTGCATTTGGACACTAACTTCGTGACTGGTAGGGTCACTAATAAGGATGGTGCCACTTGGTGGATCACGGGGGTGTATGCCCCCCAAGGGGACGAGCTCAAGACACAATTTCTCCTCGACCTTTACGCCCGAAGAGCAATGTGCCCGGGTCCATGGATGATCTTAGGCGACTTCAACATGATCTTGCGGGCCTCGGAGAAGAGTACGAGCAACATTAATCGGGCGATGATGAACAAATTCAGAAACTTCGTAGATGACCACGAACCGAAGGAACTTTACATGCACGGGCGGACGTACACCTGGTCTAATGAGAGGAATGCGCCTACCTTAACAAAAATTGACAGGGTTTTGGTGTCGGTGGAGTGGGAGCTGGCACACCCTGAGCATTTACTTCAGGCCCTTTCCTCTGGCGTGTCGGATCATGCGCCGCTACACTTGTCGACGAGCACCCACATATATCACAAAAAGCGATTCCGCTTTGAGGTGTACTGGACTAAACTGGAAGGTTTTGATGAAGCCGTTCGAGAGGCTTGGACATGTGATGAGGAGATCGTAGACCCTTTCAAGCGACTGGACGCTCTATTCCGCAACACGGCTGCTTATCTTCAAGTGTGGGGTCAACGCAAGTCGGGTAACATCAAGACCTTGATGGCAGTTGCGAATTGGATCATCTTCAGATTCGACCAGGTGCAGGAAGTGAGGATCCTCACGGACATGGAGTGTTGGCTGCGGAGAACCCTAAAGTTGGCCTTGCTGGGTTTGGCGTCCCGAGAGAGGACCATTGACCGTCAAAGATCGCGGATTAGATGGCTGAGGGAGGGAGACGCGAACACTAAATTGTTTCAGGCAGTAGCCAACGGCAGAAGATCGAAAAACTTCATCCCCAAGATCAGGCAAGGCACGGAGATTATCACGGATCAGGATAAAATCATGGATGTGTTTGCGGACGCGTTCAACAACATTCTGGGAAAAGCTAGCGCTAGAGGGCACTCGTTGGAGTTGGGCCTTCTAGGCATGCCGGAGCTCGATCTTTCTGACCTGGAAGGGATTTTTACAGAAGAGGAAGTATGGCAGGTGATCAAGGAGTTGCCGCATGACCGTGCGCCTGGGCCAGACGGCTTTATTGGGCTTTTCTACCTCAAAGCCTGGCCTGTCATCAAGTCGGATATCATGGCAGCGTTGCTTAAGTTGTTCGTTGGCGACAGCAGGGGGTTTGCCAAACTCAACAAAGCTCATATCGTCCTCATCCCCAAATCGCCAGAGGCTTTGGACGTGAAGGACTACAGGCCCATCAGCCTCCCCCACAGCTTTGCTAAGCTGTTCGCGAAGCTGATGGCCACGAGAGCCAGGAAGCGCATGCATGAAGTTGTCAGCATCAATCAGTCCGCTTTCATCAAAGGACGGAGCATCCACGATAATTACTTGCTGGTCAGACAGGTTGCCAGGAAAATACACGCCTCCAAGATTCCAGGTCTTTTCCTTAAGCTGGATATTGCTAGAGCTTTTGACTCCTTATCTTGGCCGTTTCTGGTGGAGGTGCTAAGGGCAAGAGGGTTTGGTTGGAGATGGATTAGTTGGGTGACCGCGTTACTATCCACGGCAAGCACAAGAATCATTGTCAACGGTGTTCCAGGAAGCATCATCTATCACGCCCAGGGTCTAAGGCAAGGGGACCCCGTCTCCCCCTTGCTCTTTGTGATTGCCATGGACGCCCTCTCTGCCCTCATCAACACAGCCACGGCCGAGGGCGTTCTTAGCTCCTTCAGAGGGATCGAGCCTATGCAGAGGCTCTCGGTTTATGCGGACGACGTTGCAATGTTTGTGAAGCCTTCTGTGCAAGACTTGTATTGCGTGAAGGAGCTGCTGGAGGTCTTTGGTGAAGCTTCAGGCTTAAGGATTAACTTCACAAAATCGGCTGCCATTTTGATCAGGGGTTCGGAGGAGGATGGGCACAGAGTGAGGGCAGTGCTGCAATGTCAGTTAGGCGCATTTCCTTGTAAATACCTTGGGATCCCGCTCGCGATCCACCAACTGGGACGCACGGATTGGCAACCGTTGCTCGATCAAGTCAGGAAGGTCGTACCTGCATGGCAAAGAGGGTTGATTCAGAGGTCGGGAAGATTGATCCTTGCCAAATCAGTTGTCTCGGCAAGGCCGGTACATCAGCTCATGGTGCTTGACGCCCCTGGATGGGTCTTCGAAGACATGGAGAAATGGATAAGGGCGTTCTTTTGGGCAGGCAAGGATAAGGTTAATGGCGGGCAATGCCTTGTGGCCTGGGACACGGTGTGCCGTCCAACATGCTTTGGCGGATTGGGAGTCCGTGACCTACGTCTGCAGGCGATTGCGCTGCGTGTGCGATGGGAATGGTTACGCAGGTCCGACCCGTCAAGACCTTGGCATGGTATTCCTATGGCAGAGGATGCTAAGGCCAGGCTTGTGTTCAACAGTCTCGTCAAGATCAGCGTAGGCGATGGTGAAAGGCTTTTGTTCTGGACGGATCGATGGATTCATGGGTTTACCGTTGGTGAGATTGCTCCCCTCATCCTCGAGATGGTGAACACGAGGGCGCGCAACAGGAGGACAGTTAAACAGGCCTTGTCGGAGAATGCTTGGACGGCGGATGTTCAAGGCCACATCTCCTTCATGGCGCACATGCAAGTGGCCAATCTTTGCCTTGCCATTGCTACGGTCCCAATGAACGATCAGAGCCCGGACCAGTTTTCTTGGCCGGCTGATATCTCAGGAACTTACACTGCAAGATCGGTTTACCAGAGGTTATGCATGGGATTGGAGCGTGCCCCGACGGCGGAAGGTATTTGGAGGAGCTGGGCGCCCTTACGGTGCAAAATCTTTGCTTGGCTCGCGGTGCAATATCGGCTTTGGACCTCTGACAGGCGCGCCAGATATGGTCTCCAAGATGAGACGTCGCCATGCTTTACGTGTCTGCAAGACGAAGACAACGTGGATCACATTTTGATGCATTGCGTCTACGCACGTGAGGTGTGGCACCTTTGCCTCGATTCCTTCCAGCTTAACATCGACGCGCCGACCACCAACACTACCTTCTCCGATTGGTGGCTGGAGCAAAGATTGAGGTTAACAGGCAGAGTGCGACGAGGATTCGACTCCTTCGTCATTGGGACGGCATGGGCTTTGTGGAAGCAGCGCAACGCGAGGGTGTTCAACAGGCCGCGTGATCAGAAGACGCCTCCCCAACTGGTTGCGGCTATTCGTGCAGAGATCGTAGATTGGACTAGTGCAGGGCTTGGTGTTGGAGGCTTAGATCCTTTTGTGAGAGTGTAGTCATGTGAGTCTAGGTTGGTGTCGGAGTGGTGTTCGCCATCTCGGATGTTCGCATCCTAGTTTGGACTCTTGTAAATATTATTCTGCCTTCTATAAAAATATGGTACGCTGTTGGCGTACTCTCGAAAAAAAAAGCAATAGAGTAGTTGTCCTGGAACCAGATCCTCTGACGTGGTGGAGCAAAGGCAGGGAAGCTACAGTGCTCCCTTGTGTAAAAGCACGGAGGCAAGTCAGGGAGCGAAGCAGGCACTGTAGCTAAGATAATGAAGCTCGTTACTGTAGACAGATTACTGTAGATAACACAGGTGTGACGCCCCCGGCTTAATCGTGCACTAATCATACACGCAAATGCACACGATCAAGCCTAAGGACTCACTTGAAGATATCACAACACAACACTAAAACATAAATAAAGTCATACAAGCTTTATATTACAAGCCAGGGCCTCGAGGGCTCGAATACATAGCTCGATGGCATACAAGCGTCAGCGGAAGCATTAGATATCTGAGTACAGATATAAAAGAAAAACAGAAAGGCCTTTAAAAGGCGGGGAAAAATAAAACACTACGATCGAAAGATGTAGGCCTCCTGCCTAGGACCCTCCGAACCTACTCCTGGTCGACAGCCAACTCGTAGTAGAAGCCATCCTCGGGGTGGTAGAAGCTATTGTCGGCGTGGGCAGCGGTCTCAGGGGCTCCGTCATCGGATCACGACAAACTGATATGAGGAGAAAAAGAATGCAAAGCAACCGTGAGTACTCAGAAGTACTCAGCAAGCAAAGACCTACACTACATATGCAACATTATCAAAGGGAGGCTGTATATGTGGACTGGGCTGCAGAAATGCCAGAATAGAGAGGAAAGCCTAGTCCTATCGAAGACTAGCATCTTCCAGCATCTTCGAGCGTCTTGCAGCATTTAGAAGAGTACAAAATAGCATAGTATAATGTAGTAGTGGTAGTAGCAAGCAACAGTCTCGCCCAGAGATCCTTCCTCGACTCCCTGCGAGAAAGCGATCTCGGAGCCACATATCCAGTTATCATCTCAAGCTCTAGTTGTATTGATCGGGATACAACTCCGAGTGTCCTTTACCGTAGGACCGGCTATCGATAGATGTGTTCTACCCTGCAGGGGTGCACCAACTTACCCACCACGCTCGATTAACTCCGGTCGGACACACTTTCCTGGGTCATGCCCGGCCTCGGCCAAACGATACACCGCAACCCTACCTACAGCTCAGCAGAGAGGTCCCCGCCGGTCTACCTCCTAAGCGCAAGGGGGTCTTGGGCCATCGCCCCTCGCCCTCCAGGTCGTTGTGTGCAGGGTGAATACCAGCACCGCCTCAAAAGGCCGGTACGATCCGACCGTGCCACAAAGCTGAACTGGACGTCTGACAGAGCTTTCGGCTGATGTTACGATGTAGAACGCCCATACTATGCCCACGTGATGGTTAGTGCTATCAGGCCAGAGGCCTGCTCGGATCAAATATCCAAATCGTTAGGACTAGGGGCTTGCGGAAACGAGCAGAGACTCACGAAAGATGTGACCCCGTCGCCCCGTCTCGAGGACTTGCTACAAGGGCTAAGAATGCTCGGCCGCGCCTCGTGGAATAACTCACGGGTATCTATCCATCATTCGCGGGTACCCCTCAGGGTCGACCCGCCTTTCCAAATATCAGTATCAACAGTAATGTAAGGCATCCGTGAGGCTACCATATCAAGGGGAATCCGAGGCATCACCCTCGTTGGACTCCCACCTGATGTAAAATCAAGGTGGACGTAGGAGGAATCACCCTCGAGGTCCACGCTTGAGGTGTTGCACGACTTCGTCATTATCGGGGGTGGTGTAGGAGGAATCACCCTCGCTTACCACGACTGATCAACTAACCTACAAGGTTATCATCAGAAGTGCTGACGAGGTATCACCCTCGGCACTCGATAGTAACCCAGTAGTGTCGAGCAACTAAGGGGAAAGTGAGGTGCGGTGCCGGGGTCTGGTCTTCGATCCCGTTGATCGGGTCTTCTGAGAATCCAGCAGGGCAGTCAGGACAAGTGGGGGTCTCTGATGGGTCTCTACCCAGTCTATTCTAAACAGTTTAGGAAAACAGTAAGGTATCAACAGCAGGTTACAATAAACAGGCTATGCAACAGATATATGATAGCAGTAACAGTAGCAAATTCTAATGCAAGCATGAGAAAAATAGAATAGGCGATATCGGGATGATCAGGGGGGGCTTGCCTGGTTGCTCGGCGGCAAGGGCAAGGTCGTCGGTGGTGTAGCCAATCACCGGAGCTGCGTCTGTCTCGGAGACTACGTCGGTATTGAGATCTAACGAGAGAGAAGAGGGGAAAGAACAGTAAATAAAGAGCAAACAAGTGCTATACAATGTAAGACATGGCAATACGCAGTGTCGGGTGTGTCCTAATGTATGGTTGCACGTCACCAAGGAAGGAGGAATCCATCCGGGAATGTTTTCCCGGTTCCGGACATTTGTCAGACAGATGACCGGAGGGGGACGGTTCCATGTTCGGATAGTTAGGGACGTGTGGTGGACGAACGGACCGCATATTTGGATTTGTCTCGTCGTTCTGAGCAAGTTCCATGTACAAAGTTTTTCCATCCGAGCTACGGATTATTTTCTATGATTTTCTAAAGATTTTAACATTTTCTGGAATTTTCTGGTTTATTAATAATTCGAAATTATCCAATTGAAATTACTGGGTGCACTCGGTGCAGTGCACCCAGAGTGCACCAGAGGGGCTGACGGTGGGGCCCAAGTCAACAGTCAACTGCTGACTGGGCCGGAACTTATCCACTATAACAGTGGCTGGGTCCCACCTGTCATAGGCTGCGGGCTAATTCAGTTCTTAACTTTAAACAGGGGCTTATTTAAGGGGTGGGTCCCATATGTCAATGATACGCTAGTTGTTTTAATTAGCACTTATTTAATCCAGTGTTAGTTATTGCGTGGGACCCATGTGTCAGTGACACTGGACCGCCACATCAGCGGCGCTGACCGCGGTCAACGAGTCAACCGTGGCGCGGGGCCCATCGGTCAGCGACTCAGGCGGGCCCCACTGGTCAGTCCACATGGCAGCGGCGCCGGAGATGGCTCCGGCGAGCTCCCGCGGCGGCAACCTCGCCGGAGAGACTCGGGCTTCCGCTGTGGTGCTCTGAATCGCGTGTTTTTGGTCGCGTTCGAAAGAGCGAGGTGCGGCGCATCGAGTGGAGCTAACGTGCGGCCGCGAGGGCGACCGAAAGTTGCCGGACGTCGAGGTGCCGCGGCGGCCAGAATCGGGCTCCCGCGAACTCGCCGCTACGGGGCTCAGGGAATCAAGCGGAGGGCACATACGGCTTCAGAGAGCCGCTCGGAGCTCGTTGGTGAGCTCAGCGGGCATCGACGAGCACTACTGCGACGACAGCAGTCACGGCGGCGGAGCTCCGTTCGGAAGGTCATGGCGCGGCGGCGCGGTTAACTAGCTACGGCTCGTGCTCGTGCAAGGTGGAGAACGGAGAAGGGAGCGGAACTCACCGAGTGGACGCACGATGGTCCGGTGGAGGCTTAGGAGCTGCAGTGCAGGAGATCGACGCCGGCGAGCTTCCGTGTTCCGAGATGGGGATCGGTCGACTCCGGGCGTTGCAGTGGCCTGCAGCTCGTTCACGTGGTCGAGGAGGAAGAAGCAGGCGCCGGCGAAGCTTCTGGACTCCACAGAGAGGCTCAAGGACGCCGGTAGCTGCGAGGCGGACGGAGCAACGGCGGCGAGCGCGCTCGGACAGAGAGGATCTGCGAGGCGGGCGCGTTCGAGGGAAAACGAGGGGGGAAGAAGAAGTGGCGAGGGAGGCCAGGGGAGGTGCATGAGAGGGTGCTTATCCCCTCACCTCAACGACTCCGTCGCGGTGGCGCGCGGTGAGCGGTGCGGCGAGCTGCGGCCAGGGAGACGTCGACACGGAGGGGGGGGGGGGGGGGGGGGGGGGGGGGGGGGGGGGACTAGGTAAGGTGGGCCGGGCCGGCCACTGCTGCACGGCCCAGGGAACAGGTAAGTGGCCTTCTCCCCCTTTCTTTCTTTTATCTCATTTCTGTTTCTGTTTCTTTTATTTTTTTTATTTTACAGAGAGGGGAAAAAAATTGTTTGGGCATCCTATTAGCTTAGGAAAAATATGGGAAGTGTCCCACTAATTCCCTGATGTTTTTAGGCAGTGACACAAAAAGTTTGGGAATCTTTGGAACTCTTTTAAATTTTTCCAAAAATGGAATAGCATTTAAAAATGCTGAAATGGCGTTGTTGTAATTGATAATGCCCATCCTTGTTAATGAGTGATGTTGTATTCCTTAACACCTAATTGTTTTGGAATATTTTCTATTTAATGAACATTTTAGTTTCCACTTTGGAACAACTTTTATTTTTTTACTTTGAATTTGAATTTATTTCAAGGAGGAATTTGAAATGAAGTGTTCAAACTTTATGATCAAGCACTGCAAATGGGTATGACTTGGCATGATTATCATTATGTCACAGTGCTTATCACACAAGGGTGTTACAACAGGTTCAGTTCACTGTTCATGCGCCTGTGGCGAAGCAATGTCAGGGGACTGTAGCGGCCCCTGCCTTTCCTTCGCACGTTAGAGGATCTGGTTCCAGTTGTCCTGGTTGCTGGCGCCGGTCGAGATTGCTGTTCACGCGGCAGCGCGGATCGGGCGGACCACGGCATAATGCAGGCGATAATCTCACGTACGGCACGGGACCCCTCGCTAGTTGGAGGACCCCACCCGTCGCAGATCGGGAGGATGCGATTGGATAAAGGTTCAGTTTTAATTGCCACGTCGGACAGAAAGCATTATCACCGTTCAATTAGCTCGATCGTCCGGGCCCCCCTCCCGCGCGCATGAGAGCGAGCCGCCCGCATGCAGCCGCTCTGGCGCTGACTGGATGCATGCAAGGACCCGTCACCAGCCGCAGCCGGATACCACTGGCCGAGAACCGAATCTGCCGACGAAGGTAGCAGGAACGGAGTCCGTCCAGGCGCTCAACGGCATGGGTCGCGCCAAGCCACCATTGTTTTCTTTTCTTTTTCACAAGAAGAGTGATGAGATCACTGTGGGGCGGCCATATGGGATGAGTTGGAGGCTCGTCGGCACCACGTCAGAAACCGCGGCACACCCGGTTGCACGTACTACTACTGTTGTACAGCTTGGCATCGATCGGTCCGGTTGTTGTGTTCTATCTATCTATCCTATGCAATTATATATCTGCTCTTACTGTGGATAATAATACCTCTAGCCAACTTGTTGATACGATTCAATCGGCGTGTGGATTTCTCGTCGCAAAATATGGGTGGACTTCTATCGCCGTTGTGGCCCAGTTTTTCGACAATAATTCAACCGAGAGCAGCCGTAAAGTGGCTCTGTCGCACGTCGGTTTCCAGCAAGTGGTATGCTGTGATGGGTACACCGGTAGATTGAGGGATTAAAGGTGTCCACTGATTGCACGAGCGGCACATGCTCTTAGGGCGATCGCTAGTTCTCGCACCCAATCCCATTAAAAATGCCAGCTACGTACGTACGTACTACATGCATGTATAATTGCACGGCACGGACAAATCACGAGCGCACACATAGGCATGTTGGCTGTAGCCGGCGGGAGGCCTGGGATACGTACGTGTACGTACGTACGTAGGCAGGAAGAAGCCGGAGCACTGGATCCAGAATTCCGGATTCCAGAAGCAAACTACATTAACAGATATGCATCCGCTAGCAAGGATCGTAGGGGACGAAGGAACAAGCCACCGGCACCCTGCGTAACTCCAAAATCCAGCTATCAGCTGATTGAGTGTGCCTAAGCTAGTGGGCGACCGCGTGACGGTGCTTGCGTGTTTCAGAGTCACCTAGAAGATGACAGTTGGAGTCTTGCACCCACGATTCTTCCGCCAGATTCCAATCAATATATTTGTGAAAGTAAAACGAGAGAGAGAGAGAGAGAGCGAATGATAGAATTTGTTGGAAATATTAGCACCTTCTGGACTAATCTAATCCACAAGTAAACAGTAAATATGACAAATACGATATGCATCTCATACCGATACCTAAGCATGTGAGCATGTACAGTACATAGAACCGAAACATTTATGAACATCATATATACGGCCAGCACATGAACGAGCAAATAAGGGATGAACGAGTCATACCCTCCAGTTGGCCAGGCCAACGCGGCGGCGGCGGCGGCAGCCTCGGCATCGGCCGAGGCCTTCTTTTTGGCAGCTTCATCGTCAGCAATGGAGTCGATGCAGGGGAAGTAGTGAAAGCAGAGGCGGACGAAGACGGGGACGGATCGGGAGCAGTCGCGTCGAGACGCTCCCCAAAAACCTTATTGCCGTTCTCCCGGGCAGGATCTCGAATGACAGGGTTCCGGAGGCACCTGCTCTCCCGACCAACCGTGCACGCGGTCGTCGGGATGGGATCGCTGGAAGCAGCACAGTGAGAGGAACAGTAGATGATGGCTAGGGTTGTGCGAGAAGGAGTGAGTGAACTGAGTTAGGTTTCACTCCACTGGCCAGCGCCTTCTTATATAGGCCGTTGGGTAGATGGGCCTGGGCTCAGGCCCACGATCGAGTCCGAGAACAGCCCACGGTCCAACGTCTCGGACAGTGGCACTTTCGTAAGCGACTCATTAATTAATCCGAGATTAATTAACCATTCCTGACTCGCAAAGATAAGCTTCGGCTCGGCTCATTCCTGCAACCCGCGGCGCGCGCGCGTCGTGACGAGGTGAGGCGAGGTGGGCGGCGGAGGAGAAGGAGCGCGCGTGTACAACTCCTATTCCGAAGCTCCCAATAGCAAGTGGTGGAGCAGCCCTTATAAAGATCTCATTCTTCTTACTGTAGCAGTATGGTACTAAACTTCCCACACTTCCCACCACTTGCCGTACACAATAATGGGCCTTAGGGATTAACCAGGGATTATTGTCTTATATGGGCCTAAGCTCATCCATAATCCATCAACCCCCCACCAGATCTCGAGACACATAAGTTTGTCAACTATTCCAAACAATGTTTGATATACCAGAGTTTTCAGTGGAGACTGTTAAGTTGAACTTTCACCTAGAGCAATAGGATTAGACTTCTTCACAACTGAACAATGGACTATGCCTTGAATTGTCAGTTTGACGTGCAGAAGTTTCGCCTATTGTCAGCTGATACGTGGCTGCCGAAGGCTAAACCCCACGGGTGGAGCTTATTAGTCATACTCCGTACCTTCTCATGAGCTTCCTAGAGATCACCCAATCTCATAGACTGTGACCAGCAGTCGGGCTCACATAGGTGTGTTCCTCCAAAGAATGCTCTGTAGGTTAGCATCTTACTTTCATAAGCTTTGGAACACATTAAGACAAAAGTCAGCCTGCCTTACATAATTGAGAGTATTATGCATCTCCAACGGAGTGGGTTAATTAAGGATACTCTCCTCAGTTGACCGCTGGATTGTTTTCCCAGGTCCTAATTCACGGGATCTCCAACCACATAGGTTGGGTTACCCCCATGGCAACTTACGTGGGTCTCATACCCATCTCCCTCGATGCATTTTCTATCACAATCCGTGATAGCCCTTCCGTAAAAGGGTCTGCCAGATTTTTAGCAGTCCGGATATAATCCAACGCTATCACTCTGGAGTTTCTTGAATTTCTGACAGATTTCAATCTTCTTCTTATGTGCTTTGTGGATTTCATGTTGTCTTTTGAACTCTTTGCCTTGGCAATCACCGTTTGATTGTCATAGTTCATAAGGATAGTCGGGACTGGTTTATCAACCACGGGCAAATCCATCAAAAGCTCGCGAAGCCATTTTGCTTCGACGCATGATGTGTCTAATGCTATGAGTTCTGCTTCCATAGTCGATCTCGTTAAGATCGCCTGCTTGCAAGACTTCCTGGAAACAGCACCACCACCAAGTGTGAAGATATATCCACTTGTGGCTTTCATCTCATCAGCATCAGATATCCAATTCGAATCACTGTACCCCTCAAGTATTGTCGGGTACCCAGAATAGTGAATTTCATAGCTCACAGTACCTTGCAAATAGCGCATGACTCGTTCAACAGCATGCCAATGCACATCTCCCGGATTGGAAACAAACCGGCTCAGTTTGCACACAGCAAATGAGATGTCAGGACGAGTAGCACAAGCTAGGTACATCAGTGAACCAACCACTTGAGAATATCTCAATTGATCTACAGCCATGCCTTCGAACTTTTGAATCCGCACGCTAGGATCATATGGTGTTGCAGAAGGTTTACAGTCCGAATATCCGAAACGGCTCAAAATCTTCTCAACATAGTGGGATTGCAAAAGTGTAATTCCACCCTCAGTATCTCGAAGTAGCTTGATGTTCAAGATAACATCAGCCATGCCCAGGTCTTTCATCTCAAAGTTATGAGATAGAAAAGCCTTGACCTCCTCAATGACTTTGAGGTGGGTCCCAAATATCAGTATGTCATCGACATACAGACACAATATTACTCCTTCGCCCCCACCATAGCAATAGTATACACATTTGTCAGCCTCGTTAACAACAAAGCCAGCAGATGTCAAAGTTGTATTATACTTCTCATGCCATTGCTTAGGCGCTTGTTTCAGGCCATACAAAGAATTCACTAGCTTGCACACCTTTCTTTCCTGACCATTTACTACAAAGCCATCTAGCTATTGCATGTAAATTTCCTCGTCTAGCTCCCCGTTAAGAAAAGTCGTCTTAACGTCCATCTGATGAACGAGAAGACCATGCAAGGCAGCCAATGCGAGTAACACTCGAATGGTTGTCAGTCTAGCCACAGGTGAGTAAGTATCGAAGAAATCCTCTTCTTCTTTTTGGGTATAACCCTTGGCCACAAGCCTAGCCTTGTACTTCTCAACAGTACCATCGGGCCTAAGCTTCCTCTTGAACACCCACTTACATCCCAATGGTTGGCAACCATAAGGACGATCACTGATCTCCCATGTTCCGTTAGCCAAGATGGAATCCATCTCGCTACGGACCGCATCCTTCCAGTAGTCAGCATCCGGGGATGCATAAGCTTCTGAAATAGAACTAGGAGTGTCATCATCCACGATGTATACGAGGAAATCATCACCAAAAGAATTTGCAGTCCTTTGTCTCTTGCTCCTAATAGGAGCTTCCCGTCATCCTCTGATGAACTTTCATCACTTTTGTGTTCATAATATTCCATCGGAATGGCAGGTTCAGGAGTCTCATCAGATTCCAGTCTAGAACTGCTTTGCATATCTCTCATGGGGAAAATATCCTCAAAGAATGTAGCATCCTTAGACTATAATTGTACCGACCTTCTGGTCAGGTACCTCAGATTTCACTACTAGAAATCTATAGCCAACGCTATTCTTAGCGTAGCCGAAATTAACACAGTCCACGGTCTTTGGTCCAAGCTTACACTTTTTGGGGATCGGCACATTGACTTTCGCCAAACAGCCCCAAGTGCGCAAGTAAGAGAGTGCAGTTCTTTTCTTTTCCCATTGCTTGTAGGGAGTAGTCTAATTATCCTTCGCAGGAACTTTATTCAGGACATGACATGATGTCAATACAGCCTCCCCCCACCATGCCTTGGATAAATCCGATGTATCTAACATGGCGTTAGCCAAATCAGTTAGAATACGATTTTTCCGTTCGGCAACCGCGTTTGACTGGGGTGAACAGGGAGGCGTCCTCTCATGAATAATACCATGTTCCACACAGAATAAATCAAACTCACTAGAAAATTACTCTCCACCACGATCAGACCAGACTCGTTTTATTTTCTTCTCAAGTTGGTTCTCAACTTCAGCCTTATAGATTTTAAAGTAGTGTAGAGCCTCATCCTTTGTATTTAACAGATACACATAACAGAATCTAGTGGAATCATCAATCAGAGTCATGAAGTATTTCTTTCCACCTTTAGTCAACACACCATTCATCTCACAGAGATCTGAATGTATGAGCTCTAGTGGTGCCAGGTGTCTCGCCTTCGCAGGCTTGTGAGGCTTACGAGGTTGCTTTGCTTGCACACACGCATGGCACTTAGAGCCTTTGGCCAAAGTGAAACTCGGGATTAGATTCATCTTAGCTAGCCGCGTCATACAATCGAAATTTATGTGACAAAGATATGAATGCCAAACCTCACATTCGTTCACATAAGAATGAATTTGATTCACAACTTTATTACAGAAACCCTCGAGGGAAAGGCGGAACAAACCACCACAATCATATCCTTTTCCAAAAAATAGTCAATACCGAGATACGACTACTTTGTTGGACTCAAATACTAACTTAAACCCTTCTTTACATAGAAGGGAGCCACTAACGAGATTTTTCTTGATGGCGGAGACATGCTGTACGTTCTTTAGTTGCACGATCTTTCCCGAAGTAAACTTCAGATCTACCGTGCCAACACCATGAACAGAAGCATGCGAGCCGTTCCCCATCAGGACGGAACAATCTCGTGCGACCTGGTAAGAAGAAAACAAAGACACATCAGCACACACATGAATATTGGCCCCAGTGTCAACCCACCAATCGGTGGACTGACAAACTGAAAGTACGATAAACAGATTACCATACCCAGATGCCCCATCATTGTTGCTCAGAGTGACATTGACAGACTTGGCGTCTTGTCCTGGCTTCTTGTACTTGTTTGGGCACTTGTTTGCCCAGTGTTCCTCTGAACCACAAGTAAAGCAGCCATCTCTCTTTTTGTCTTTCTTCTTACCCTTCTCCTTAAAGGTAGTATTCTGCTGGACAGAGTTCTTTCCCTTGAACTTGTGGGAATTCTTCTGCACCACATTGGCGCTAGAAGAACCCTCTGCCCCTTTCACGTGTGAGTCCTTTGCTCTCGAGTTCTGCTCAACACTTAGATGACCAATGACATCCTCAACAGAGAATTCATGTCTCAAGTGCTTGAGGGAAGTAGCAAAGTTCCTCCATCCAGGAGGGAGTTTTGCAATATTGCAACCCGCGACAAACTTTAACTCACACTTCAGGAGCTCCAGCTCCTTAGCGACGCATTGTATCTCTTGGGCCTGGTCCAATACAGAACGGTTATCAACCATTTTGTAATCATGGAACTGCTCCATAGCATACAACTCGCTTCCAGCATTGGTTGCGCCAAACTTAGCTTCGAGCAAATCCCATAAATTCTTGGCAACATGCATATGGAGATATGCGTCAAGTAGCTTGTCTCCGATCACAGTAAGAACGGCTCCCACAAAGATGGTGGTTGCCTCCCTAAACGCATTCTCCTGTTCAGGAGCAATCGTTACCGTGGGAGACACACCACCAACCCAGAGCATGTTCATTGTCGTGAGCCACAAGGTAGCCCTCATCTGCCAACGCTTAAAATGCGTCCCGGTAAACTTTTCCGGTTTCAGAGTAGCGGCGAAGCCATGAGTCAAAAAGTGCCTAAAATAAGGTTTTTGGATTGTTGGAAATATTAGCACTTTCTCGACTAATCTAATCCACGAGAGTAAACATGGCAAATACGGTATGCATCTCATACCGATACCTAAGCATGTGAGCATGTACAATACATAGAACCGAAACATCTATGAACAACATATATACAGCCAGCACATGAACGAGCAAATAGGGGATGAATGAGTCATACCCTCCGGTTGGCCAGGCCAACGCGGCGGCGGCAGCGGCAGCCTCGGCATCGACCGAGGCCTTCTTCTTGGTGGCTTCGTCGTCAGCCAAGGAGTCGATGCAGGGGAAGTAGTGGAAGCAGAGGCGGACGGAGATGGGACGGATCGGGAGCAGTCGTGTCGAGACGCTCCCCAAAAACCTTATTGCTGTTCTCCCAGGCAGGATCTCGAACAACAGGGTTCCAGAGGCACCTGCTCTCCCGACCAATCGTGCACGCGGTCATCGGGATGGGTTCGCCAGAAGCAGCATAGTGAGAGGAACAGTAGATGACGGCTAGGGTTGTGCGAGAGGGACTGAGTGAACTGAGTTAGGGTTCACTCCACTGGCCAGCGCCTTCTTATATAGGCCATCAGGTAGATGGGCCTGGGCTCAGGCCCATGACCGAGTCCGCGAATAGCCCACGGTCCAACGTCTTGGATAGTGGCACTTTCGTAAGCGACTCGTTAATTAATCCGAGATTAATTAGCCATTCCTGACCGGCAAAAATAAGCTTTGGCTCGGCTCATTCCCCTAACCCGCGGCGCACGCGCGTCGTGATGAGGCGAGGCGAGGCGGGTGGCGGAGGAGGAGGAGCGCGCGTGTACAACTCCTATTCCCAAGCTCCCAATAGCAAGTGGTGGAGCAGCCCTTATAAAGAGGTCTCACTCTTCTTACTGTAGCAGTATGGTACTAAACTTCCCACACTTCCCACCACTTGCCGTACACAATAATGGGCCTTAGAGATTAACCATGGATTATTGTCTTATATGGGCCTAAGCCCATCCATAATCCATCAGAATTAACAATATTTCTCATTGATTGAAGACAGCTAAACTTACAATGTCGGTAACTACAACCGACTTAAGCATTGGTTATTAAGATTAAATTAATGCTTAACACTCTCCCATATCTATGCTAGTCTAATACGCATCATCTTGATAAAGACTCCTCCCAGTATGTGTTTGCCTTGAGAATGTTCATCGTCTTCGTTTTAAAAAAGACTCCTCCAAAAACCCTGTGGAAAAAATATGAGGAGAATAGTGCAAATATGTTGCTAAAACTCCTTTAAACCCAGTGGGAAAAATAATAAGAAGAAAATGATGCAACATATAATGATTATTGTCTCTTGATAACTCATAAGAAAAACCTTTGAAGAAGGAGAAAACTCATTGGTGAGTTTAGAGAACAATAAATATGCTTTGTATACTTTCCTTTAAAACTCCAATGGGGAAAAACTTGAAAGTATTGCATATGATCTTGAAAAGATATTGCCTCATTAAAAACCATTATGAGAAACTTTGAAAGAAAATTCATAAGGAAAAGAGTGCGATCTGACATGTCATTGAAAACTCCTTTAAAACCCAATGGAAAAAATATAAGGAGAAAATGATGTGACATATGTAAACACATGTATCAATATTGTCTCATTAAAAACCTTTTACGAGAAACCATGAGGGAAAATTCAAGAAGGGGAAAAGAGTACAATATATGCAATCTGACGATTGTTAACATGTTATAATTTGGGAGATTACTCCCCCTGAACTTTGCAAATCTGGAGGATCTCTCATACCAATTTCATTGACATGATCATGACATTGTGAGTAATTTGTTGGATTTTCACAGTATTTTCTTTGCAAATTGTTTTCTCACTTTTCTATAATTCATGAGGATAAGTAATTCGAGCAATGTGCTTTTATGATATTGCTCTTCATATAACCTGTAGGTATTGAGTAACACAAGTGGAAGCATCTTGATAAATCAAGTTATGTGATTCTGATGAATCTCAACCACGTGATTTTGAGTGTGGTTAATCATTCTGCTGAGCCATGCATATTTGGCAATGCTTTTAGATAAAGCAATTATGTTAGAATGATTAGTGGAAGTAGCTGTTAAAGTCTATTTAGAGGACTTCCATGAGAAGACCATTCCAGTGAATTCAGTCATTGATATGGCATTGTTGGGATCAAATAAAGAGCCAATACCATTATATCATATCATGGTCATATCTTGATTTATTGTGAGCTTGAGATATAAGTTGTTATTTCTTATATCGACCATATACCTTTTGTTGGTATGATATATCCACATTGAACTTCTCATATATGTTTTGGATATATGTAGACTAATATGTATTCTTGAGAGAATGCTCAAGTTGTAACTTAAGCTAAATTTGGTTTAACCCAAATTTTCCCTCTTGAGATGATTTTGTGTATGTTTAGGTCGTGTATAGACATTGATGATGAGGTAATCGATATACACTAAGTGATATAAGAAAATCAAATTTGGGATTCCTTCATTAAATATGTAAATAATCATAATTATTCGAGTAATGCTTTTGAAGAAGGAACTCATTTAGTCGGTAGTACCACATGATTTCCGACTATTTCAAGTCATAGAGTGACTTATGAAGTTTTACACAAAACTTGTTGCGATTTGCTTTTGGATTCGGAAGTATAAGCCCTTCAGGGACTTCAATAGAGATTTTCGAAATGAGTGCCTCATATGAGTATGTAGCCACTTCATCCATCAACTGCAAGAATAATAATATTTTTTTTATTGCCAATGATATTTAGTATCGAAACATAATTCCACTCATACCAAGAGGGTATTTTACATCGTAATCGATGTTGGGTCTTTACGTGAACCCTTTTGCTACAAGCCTCGCTTTCTCACCACCTCATTGACTTTGTCTATGAATGAGAAGTTTTTAGTATTCCATATGGAAGATACTTATGAGGAGTAGGTATTACTACGGTCAATACCACTCGTTTGCAGAGCGAGTGATATTCTTCACTACTTGCTTCCTGTTATGTGAACCAATATGAGTGCAAGAGGCACTCTACCATGGATTTTGGTTCAGGGCCCAAAAGGTTTTAGCAATTTGAGAAGAAATATATGTCAACAAATGTAGTCTTTCGTTTATATGATTCTGATGGAATCATTGAAGTTTGTGGGTAATATATTTATTCCTTTTTAACTACTTATGATTTCCTAAAACAAATGGAGCCAAGGTGTTTCATGTCCCGGCACCAAAACATTTATGCACATTTATGTTGGGCTTTGGATGATGATCATCCAGTGAGGTGTCTTTCAACTTGATGTTGAATTACATTTACTGGCTGAGGATTTTATTTCCTCTGTTTCCGCGGAAGCATATGAGAAGTTATATCTCGTGTTGTCAGATTTCTCCCCCTCTTGCTCTCATTTGGGGAGAAGAGTGGTATCAGGTACCTCCACTCTTTCTAACACTTTACTGCAGGAATATAGAATTTAGTGACACCTTGTCATCAGTAAATGTATGTGGCAGATTTGCAATGTGTTGCAAATATATGATTATCTAAACTTCTAGTTCAGATCCTGAGTACATGGATACAAGGATTGAATGTCAATAACATTTCTAATTTATTTCTCGGCATTCTTTGTGGTACTTATCTCCCCCTAATGTCAGAAAATATCCTTATTGCTGATGCAATCAGTATACGGGCTATGAATAATTTTGATTGATGGATAAATTGTTATTCCTCACATAGATCACTAATTTTCTACGAGGGCCAATTGATGTACGTTGGAGTGGTGATACCGGTATGTAACCGACTTATTACAGATGGGAAATACTTTGTTGATTTCCACATAGTTACTACAAGGGGAAAGTAGTATGATATGCAGTTGGTACGAGTTAGATCATACTTCCGGTGTGTAAGGCCGTATGTGTCCAGCAAGAGGCTGGTAAATTTACAATTCTTTAAAAGTGGTCATGTAATTCATTTTACTATCTTTGATAACAAATTTAGCTCAACTATTCTGGATATGTACATAAAGTACTAAATGCAAAAAAGATGCTCATTGAATGAGTTCAACAACATTGTTCATTCGAACGGGTTTATAGATCCTCTTTTCAGGAGAATTTTCTCTTACTTTGATAAGTTGTGCAATTTATTTAGTAAGATCATGCATGATTTTGTGTGATAAGAGACACACTTGAAATCATTTTATAAATGTTCCTATGAGTACCATGAAGTATCTTAATAATCCCATATAATGGTTAACTAATCCACATATATCTTCTGAATGTATTCAAGGAAGATTGACTGGCTCATTTAGAATTTTAAGGTGAGAGTTCCTTAAAACAAATTTCCCCTATGGCACATGCGGTGCACATAAGATCTGATGATTTGGGATTTTTTTTGCAACTTGTTAAGTTGTGACCAATAGAATTGTCAATAATTTTCTAATCATCCCCAAACCAGGATGGCTAAGGCTATCAAGCCTAATATTTAATTTAATAATATGTAGAAATTATTGTGTACACAACAATATTGAATATGAATTGAAACATACATTCAAATTTATCAAATGTTGTATCCGAGGGATATGATATTGGACATCCTACTACATGTAGTAGTACAAGTATAGGCTAATAATATGTTGGGATAATTAGGAGATTACCTGAGGTCTCTGATATTATTGAGTGCAAATGAGTTCATCCTCCATTTACTACGCTAGATTTTGGTTCTCCTTCTGATGAAGATCCTGAGAACAATCATCTACCAGAATATTTTTGGTTGTTATTTTAAAATTTTCAAATTTATCCCATTGAACTTATTGGCCCTTTTCAATATATTTGTGGTGTGATTTGACCATATAGTTGAGGGTTTGGTAACCATAGGTATGATATTTATATAACCACACCTTTGACAAACTTGAGAGTTGTCTTTGTGATCGTTTGAAAATGATATATTCCCTATTAAAAGGTAATTTTGTCTTTTGTTGTCTTTTAGCCTCCACTTTACTTTGAATTTCTCATGGTTCTGTTTTGTGAACAATGAATTGCTTAGTATTCTCAGTACTAGCAAGAATTTCAAATAATGGAATAGCACCCATTGGGTAAATCTGATGATGTTAAGAAATTCCATGTTTTGCCATCATAAAAAGGTAGTACCATCGTAAGAGGATGTAAAGTGTATTAATGGCTTTTCAACTGGATTTACATATGAAAAAAAAATTGATCACAAAATCTCAACTTGATGTTGATTAAGTGACAGAATTGTGAGCCGCGATAGACTTGAGGTCTTGAAAAACGAATGGGTAATCATTCGCGATGTGCTCATGGCAGCATGTTTCTCTTAAGGGAAATATTCGAGATGAATAAATATTGATCCACTATGTACTTAGTTTGAGACTGGATAACATGCAAAAGTACAACGAGAGAGAGAGAGAGAGAGAGAGAGTGAATGATAGAATTAACAATATTTCTCATTGATTGAAGACCGAGTATTTATACCTTCATGACAAGGCAGTTAAAGTTACAATGTCGGTAAATACAACCGACTTAAGCATTGATTATTAGGATTAAATTAATCCTTAAAAATATTCAACTTATGTTTCTGTTGCGGTAACACAAAAAGAATGACATGTTACTCCGCATATAAGATTTCTTAGAAGTCAAACTTTATAAAGTTTGACCAAATTTACATTAAAAAATATCAACATATTCCTTTTTTCTTGAATATGTACGAGTGTGCATACCGTATATTAAAGAAGAAAGGCAAAGAATGCCTCCACCACAAGTTTTACAAATATACCACCGTACACACTCCACCTACATACATACACGCTACTCCTCCCGACTAGCCCACCTCTCTAATCCAGCAAAGAAAGCCTCAACATTTCCTTTTAGCAGTCCGACCGACGCCCACACTTGTCCTTCAGACCTCACCTTACTTATGAGAAGCTCGATTGATGGCGATGTCCCATCGAATACAATGACATTGAGATGCTTCCACAACTCCCACAGAGTCCGTAGGAGGGTGGTATGAAGGTCCTTCCTGCTCATGGTGGTGAGCCCACTCTTACTGCATAACCATGACCTGAGGGAATCATGTTGGTTCGGCGCCCAGTCTTGCTTGCCCAAAGCCTCGCGTACAGCTGCCCACATTATCCCGACGAAAACGCACGCAAGCAGCACATGGTTTATCGGTTCTTCCTCTTGATCACAGAAAGGGCACGTGTCTTTGATGCAGTAACCCTCGCCTTGCAAGATGATCCAAAGAAGTCCAACATCTGTTATGCAATGCTAGCCAGGTAAAGAAACAACATTGTGATGGGGCCCGAGATTTCCATGTCAGCTCTGTCGTTGGTATTACTTCCCTGCCCCCAAACATGCAGGCATACGCCGACCTCACCGAGAACTCACCATCGGCCTCCCAAGACCATGCGATGCTATCCGGTGTGTTTTCTACCGGCTCCCAAGCATCTACCCTAGGCCACAACATCAAGAATTCCGGCAAAGCCACATTGCCGATGTTTGGCCCAATATCAGCTGCCCATGTTCCACCCTCCACCTCCTGGCCGACCATCCTGGACAATCGGATCCGCGTTGGGATCATGTCATATAGCTTTGGGGCAAGCTCCTAGATCCTCATCCCGTTTAACCATCTATCCTCCCAAAACAATGTGGACAACCCATTCCGTGTGTTAGTTCTCGTTGCCACCTGAAAGATTTGCACAAATTCCTCCAGCACCCGGAGTCTGAACTCATTCCAAGGCTTACTACTATCTGTCCGCCTCAGCCATGGCCACCGTGTTTGCATGGTAACATTCATCCAACGTAGATTAGGGATGCCAAGGCCTCCTGCCCACTTTGGAGCACACACAGACTCCCAGGCCACGGCACAGTTAGCACCGTTAGCTTCCGCCTTCCTGCACCACAAAAACCCTCTGCACACCTTATTCATTGCCGTGATCGTTTTCATGGGGAGGTCAAGGGCGATCATCGCATGATTGGCATGGCACACAAAACTGACTGGACCAAGGTTAGCCTCCCACTCTTTGGCATTAGAGTTGTCTTCCACTTTGGTAAACAGTTTGCCAACTGGTCCACAAGGTACTATAACTGCGCGGCCGATTGCTTCCTCAAGGACAACGACAAGCCAAGGTATTTGATTGGGAACGAGCCCACGGGAAAGCCAAGCTCCTGACTCACCATGGTGATGTTTTGCTTGGAGCATCTAATTGGTAGTGATGCCGACTTGTTCATGTTGATGCGTAGCCCGGATGCCTCTCCAAACAATTCAAATATGCACTTGCAAGTTGCGAGATCCACCAGCTTAGGCTTGACAAACAAGACCACATCATCTGCGAAGATTGATAGTCATTGCTTCATACCCACCCTAGCCAAGGGCTCCAAGACCCCATGGTTGGATGCCAACTCAAACAATCTCTGGAGGGGCTCCATTATGAGAATGAACAACATAGGCGAGAGTGGGTCACCTTGATGCATGCCTTGCAATTGTAGATTGTTTCACCTGGATCCCCATTCACCATAACCTTGGTAGTTGATGTTGCTAGAATTCCACAGACCCACGATCTCCACTTAGGTCCAAAACCAAATTGCTGCATCACTTCTAGTAGAAAGGGCCATTGGACCGAATCAAAGGCCTTTGATATGTCCAACTTGAGGAGTACCACAGGGTTCTTCAAAGCATGGAGCCGTCGTGTTGTGCACTGTGTATAGTGCCCCTTCAAAATATTCTGGAACTATCGTGGGTGAGGAACCGCTTGACAGTTCGTGAGGTGTTGGCCTCTCAAAAGCCAATTCCCCCAAGCTTGCCTTTCTTTGTGAGATGAGGCAAGCTTGTGATAAGATTGAGAAGATGAAGTGAAGAGTAGGTCTGAAGGTTATCATGGAGTTAGTGCGATGGAAGGGGTGGTGGTTTGGCTTTGTTCTGGGATGAATCGTTGCAAGTAACTATGATTGACTCGTGTGAGATATATATTGATGCCCGGGTGGTGGATGTGAGCTCTGATTTGAGTTGGTGGTAAACCTTTGTTTACGGTGAACCTCGTGTGGAAAACCGTCATTTTATGTGGGAACATTTGGAGTGACTTCACATTGTTTCGGACAAGCCATGGATGGTGTGTGGCGACTACAACGAGGCCATGTGGCAGCATGAACATCTCTCAAGTTCATTGTGTGTCGAGGCCCAAATGATGATGTTCCGCGATTGATTGACGATCTGCTAGCTATTGAACTTTGGTTTCTGTGGGATCCCATACAATTATGACAACATGCAACAGGGAGATCATAATGTTCGAGTCTGCTTAGGCCGTGCCTGTGCTGATAAACCATGGTGTGATCTTTTCCTGGGTGCACATGTACGTCATTTGGCTACTTCCTGTTCGGAACACCATCCGGTTCTTGTGCAACTTGTGGCAGAGGAGGGTCGAAAGTTCCATCACAGGTACAAAATTATGTGGGAGTGAGAACCGGCATTGCCGGGAATAATTGCTGCGGCGTGGGATAGGAACAGGCCAAGCAACAACCTGGGTTCGCTGCAAACTCTTTGAAGGAGACGATGAAGTGTTTGAGAGATTGGAGCAAAAAGAATTTTGGTCATTTTACTTGAAATATTGAAAATTTGCGAGCTGAATTGGAATCGCTTCAGTCGAGTGGTGCGGATGGACATGCTGTTAGATGCAAGATGAATGAGCTAGATGAGCTTCCATACCGTGGGGAGATGCTTTGGCTCTAGCGCTCATGCATCACCTGGGTTAGAGAAGGCAAGAGAAATACAAAGTATCTTCACGGGAGAGCAGTATGGAGAGAACAGAGGAATTATATTCAGCGGTTGCATAGAAATGATAGGATGTGGTGTTCTACCCAATTGGATATGGAGTTGATGGCTACCTCTTACTTTGAAGGGTGTTATACTAAGGATTCAACCCTTTCCCCGCATGAGGTACTCGATTGTAATGAGGAGAAGATTACGAAGGAGATGAACACTGGCTTATGTGCACCTTTAACTGAAAAGGAGGTGTTTGATGCTTTGATTCAGAACGGGCCAATTAAGGCCCCAGGTACCGATGGATTTCCTGCTAGATTCTATCAGAAGAACTTGGGTGCTCAAAACTGAAATTATTGTTGTGGTGCTTGAGTTCTTTCCGTCGGGAGTGATGCTAGATAGTGTTAATGATACAATAAGTCTTTATTCCTATAGTTCAATACCCAAAAGAACTGAAGGATTTTAGACCCATAAGTCTGTGTAATGCGGTGTACAAGATTGTATCTAAGTGCTTGGTTAACTGACTTTGGCCACTTTTTCTGGTTTGATCTCGGAGGATCAAAGTGCTTTGATACCCGAATGCGTAATTTTGAATAATTCTATTATTGTATTCGAGTGTATCCACCATATCAAATCTGTGAAAGGGGACTCATCCCCCTATTTTGTTTATAAGTGGATCTCTCAAAGCCATATGATCTTGTTGATTGGAAATTCTTAGAGAAGGCGTTGGTGAAGTGGGGCTTCTTGCCCACGTGGTTTTGTCGTGTTATGGCATGTATCACATTGGTGAAATATGCAATCAAGCTAAATGGGAAACTATTGGTTTTTTTCACCCACTGTTGAAGAAATCATTAACTGTTAGCTGCTCGGTTGGCTAGCGAGTAGGGAATTAATAGGCTAATCGCCAAGTTAATCGACCAATTAATTAATCAATCAGATGATTTATCAGTTTATCGGCTACTCAGTGACCCTATGAGTAGGGATTAATTGGCAAGTTAACTTGTTAATCGGACAAATTCTTGAACAGGGCTTTCACCCCTCTGAGGGGTCTTTGCCAAGGTGACCCGTTGTCCCCCTTTCTGTTCCTTTTTGTTGCTGACTACATTGTTGCATAAATCTATAGCAATAGAAGGTTAGACTGGGGTGATGATTTGTCGCAGAGCTCCTATGATTTCACATTTATTGTTTACGAATGATTCCTTGTTGTTTTTTCGTGCTTCTGGACAACAAACATAGATGCTAAAAGGTGTGTTGAACACTTACGCTTCCTCGAGGGTCAACTTATCAACCCTTCAAAGTGTTCCATCCTTTTTTATGGGAATTTTTCAGAAGTGGTGATGGTTGAGATTAAGGATATTATGGAGGTTACACAATAAGCTTTTGACCCCCAAATACTTGGGCCTGGCTGATAACCCACAAGTATAGGGGATCGTGACAGTCTTCAAGGGTAGTATTTCACCCAAATTTATTGATTCCACACAAGGGGAGCCAAATAATATTTATAAGTCTTGGCAGTTGAGTTGTCAATTCAACCACACCTGGAAAGTTGTTTCTCTGCAGCAAAGTGTTTAGTAGCATAGTAGTTTGATAATTTTGATAGTAGCGGTAACAGTAATAGTAGTAATAGTAGCAATTTTGTAGTGATTGTAATAGCAGCAGCAACAATATTAATTTAGCAAAGACAATATGAGCAAAGCGTAGGCATTGGATCAGCGATGGATATTTGTGTTGGATGACATTCATCATATAACAGTCACAACCTAGAACGATACACAATAGCTCCAACTCCTCAATTCAATGTAGGCATGCATTCCGTATATAGTCGTAAGTGCTTATAATAAGAACTTGCATGACATCTTTTGTCCTACCCTCCCGTGGTAGTGGGGTTCATAAGGAAATCTAGGGGATATTAAGGCCTCCTTTTAATAGAGAACCGGAACAAAGCATTAACACATAGTGAATATATGAACTCCTCAAATTACAGTCATCCCCGGAGAGTATCCCAATTATTGTCACCTTGGGGTCTATAGGTCAGAACAATAACAAGTGCATATAACTAGCAGATAGGATCAAGAACTCAAATATATTGATGATAACATAAAGGGTTCAGATCTGAAATCATGGCACTCGGGCCCTAGTGACAAGAATTAAGCATAGCAACGTCATAATAACATCAATCCCAGAACATAGTGGATACCGGGGATCAAGCCCTAACAAACTGACTCTTACATGACAAATCTCATCCAACTCCATCACCGTCCAGCAAGCCTACAAAGGAATTACTCACTCCCAATGGTGAGCATCATGGAATTGTTGATGGAGAAGGATTGATGATGATGATAGCGACAAATCCCCCTCTTCAGAGCCCTGAACAGAGTCTAGATCAGCCCTCTAGATGAAGAACAGGATGTGGCGGCGGCTCTGTATCGTAAAACATGATGATTCTTTCTCTCTGATTTTTTCTCCACAAGACGACACTTATGGAGTTGGAGGTAGGGAAAACAGGAGCTTGTGGGACCCACAAGATCAGGTGGCACGCCCTAGCTAGGGGGGCGCCACCTCAGCTTGTGGCTTTGTGGTGCCCCCCTCCAGCATGCCTTTTCGCCAATAATTCTTATATATTCCAGAAAAATTCTCCATAAATTTTTAGCTCAATCCGAGAACTTTTATTTCTGCACAAAAATAACACCATGGTAGCTCTGCTGAAAACGGCGTCAGTCCGGGTTAGTTTCATTCACATCATGCAAATTAGAGTCCAAAACAAGAGCAAAAGTGTTTGGAAAAGTAGAGACGTTTGGGGTGTATCAACTCCCCCAAGCTTAACTCATTTCTTGTCCTCATGCAATTCAATATACAAACTGAAAGTGATAAAACCAACTTTTACAAACTCTTTTTTTCTTGTTGTTGTATATATGCTTAACTAGTGATCAAGTTTTTATCAAATATTATGAACTAACGATATGAATGATAACACTTAGGTCTCACATTTACTCATGACAATAATATAATCAACTGGTGAGCAATAATAAGATATCTCAGATGCCAACAACTTGACAAAACAATCACGATCTAATATGATAACTTGGTATCTCGCTAGCCCTTTCTGAGACCGCAAAACATAAATGCAGAGCACCTCTGAAGTTCAAGCATCGACTAAACATTGTAATTCAGGGTAGAAGAGATCCAGTCATGCCCACATCCAACATTAACTAGACTCGATGCAATTTAAACTAAGAATGACAATAGCGCTCTCAAGGTTGGTGCTTGAATAACATGACTCAACAGTAAAAGTAAATAACATGAAAGTAAATAGAAAGGCCCATCACAGAGGGAAGCAGAGATTTGCAGTGGTGCCTGAGCTCGAAGCATAAAACAGAGATGAATACATTTTGAGAGGTGTGCTTTTTCTGTCAACGTCACGACAAAGGATTTCAATATCTTCCATGCTAAACACATAATTGGCGGTTCCCATGTAGAAATGAAAGGTTTACTCCCCTCAACCATACAAACACAAGCCATGGCTAGCCGAATCCTCGGGTGTCCTCCAAACAATCAACCTTCAAGGGGGAGTTTGTTTTATTATATTTTTCTTTGTTTTTGTTTAGCAGGATTGGGCATCCCAGTTACCAGCCTCTCTCATGCAAGCACGAGTGAATAAACACTCATCATTAGAATAACCCACTTAGCATGGAAGATATTGACCACCCCGTTGCTCCATGAGCGGTACGGGCACACAAAACAGATGTTTATTTGAATGATTAGAGGTGTCACATACAAATTTACTTGGAACGGCAGGGTAATACCGCATATAGGTAGATATGGGGGACTCATTTGGTACAACTTTGGGTTTCAAGATTTGGATGCACAAGCACTATTTCCGCTTAGTACAGGCGAAGACTAGCAAATAGATTGAGAAGCGACCAACTAGAGAGCGACAACGGTCATAATTACGCATTGCGAATATTTAACATTGAATACGAGCATGAGTAGGATATAGACACCCTGAATATAAATATCATGAAGGATGCATTGGTTTTGAATCAACTACATGTGTAAACATGTGCCAAGTCAAACCACTCAAATTATTCAGAGGAGGATACCATCCTAACATACTACATCACCGTCATTTTAATGCATGTTAACACTCAAGATAAATCATTATCCACTCCTAGCTACTTAAGCATGGCATGAGCAACTATAATCTCTAATTGTCATCACAAACATGTTTACTCATAATATGCTGAATCAAGACTTACTGTGTTAAACATATTTACAAAAACGAAAACAAGAAGCTTTCATACCAGCTTCCCTTCACCGCAATCACTTCATCAAATCATTGTCATTATTGCCTTTCACTTGCACGACCGAATGCTATGAAAATAATAATAGTGCAAGTGTGCCGTGGACTAAGCTGAAATATGTAAACATTTATTCAAAGGAGAAGACAAGGAAATATTGGCTCTTTCGTTAGATCAAAGGTAATGCATATGAGAGCCACTCAACAGTTCATACGAAGTCTTCTCCTTATGACGACTCAAAGAAAAGAGAAGAAATTCAGAGAAACACACTGAAATATTTTTGGAGTTTTTAGTTTTTCTGAAAAAAGCAACCTAACAAAGGAAAATGAAGAGTGAGAAAAACTACTTACACCGAACAACTCCTAACAAACGACAAAAGAAGAAACAGGAAATCTTTTTAGGTTTTCTTTTACTGCTATGAACTAACTAAACAAGAAAGAAAAACCGAAAAGAAGTGAGAAATATTTTTGGATTTTCAAAATTTTCTAACACACAAAAGAAAGAAAAATAAAGCGAACATGGATATACAATGAAAAAGGATGCACGTCGATAATTGGAATGAATGTGTGGTACATAAATGTAACATCAGTGAGAATACGTACTCCCCCAAGCTTAGGCTTTTAGCCTAATTTGGTCTACGGCCATGGCTGGAAATAGTCAGATCCATGGAAGTACTGGGGCTGTTGAGGCTCCCACTGATAGGTAGGTGCCGGGGCCGATGCTAGTGCAGGTGCTGCCCCCATAATCAGGCTCCAGTACTCATAAAGATCATGAGGCATGATAGTGTACCTACCCCTGGAAAGATCAAACAAACCGGGTGCAGGCAAAATAATTTCCTCTCGGGTGCCCTGACTAAATACCAAGTTATGCTGGAACCGAACCTTACCCTTACTAATAAAATCATGTTCAGTCATGCTATCATAATCTACATATTTCATGGGTAAGAGCTCATCTTCCCCATGTCTAATAGGGAGCTCAAAGTGTCCAGCGAGACGAGAAGCATAAATACCACCATAGATGACACTCTTAGAGCGGTTAGTGTGTCACGGATGTGCAACAATAGCTCCCAAACTAAAGGTCTTGTCACCATAAAGTGCACAACACAAGATAGCAAGATCAGGTGAACTAAGCGTTCCACTCTCCCACCTACCAGTTAAACACCTTCCGGCAAGTAATGAAAAGTAACGCAAAACAGGAAAATGTAAACTAGCAACTCTAGCTCCAGAGACTCCTCTCGTCTCCCCCACAGTCACATCAAATATAAAATTCTCAACGTCATTAGGACGTGGCTCTAGAGGGTTGCCCTCATTGGGAATTTTGCATACTTGGCAAAATCTATCAAGTGTCATTTCATAGGGGATATCATAGAGATGGAATGTTACGGTGGGTGTGTCTCTCCTAGCATAAAAGTGGAAATTTCTCACAAAAGTATTAGTGAGGAGGAGATACTGACCACACTTATCTTCAAGGAATGAAGTGAACCCAGCATTATTCGCCAAATAATAGAAATCCTCTTGTATGCCCGCATCTCCCAAGGATGTATCACTTCGTACAGTCGCACCTCGGCTGCACGAGGGAGATTGTACTTGGGCTTCTCCTCCGGAGCCTCCTTGGAGTTCTGGCTCAAAGAGCCTCCTAAACATTTTCTTTTCTCAGATTTTTTTTGAATTTTTAGTCCCCAAATTAAAAGTGAATGAAACTCAACTAGATTGATAGCAACTACTCCCACAAGTGTCCAGAGGCTATATCATGCATCAAAACTACTTAGAACCATACAAATTCAACATGCAAGCTCATATACATGGTCACCAATAGTAGGAAAATATGCAAAACATATCCACTAGAACAAAAACTAATTGGACCAACGGAGGAGTCACATATCAAGGAGCAATTCCTCCGAACAGTTTTGGAAACGGAGCTCCGAGCAAGGAGATCGAAAATCTCATGAAAATGAGCAAGAACACGGGAATGGAGGCAAGCATGATTTTTTCTATAGGAAGAAGGAGCAGTGGGCAAGTGCACTAAGTGACGGGGTCCCTGTGGGACCCACAAGCTCACATGGCGTGCCCGGGGGGATTAGCCGTGCCGTGTGAGCTTGTGGCTCACTGGTGCACCCCCTGGGTTGTGTTCAGTGCCAAATTTTTTAATATATTCTGGGAAAAATAATACTAAATTTTCAGGACATTCCGAGGACTTTTATTTTTGGGACATTTTTATTGCACGAGTAATTAAGAAAACAGTATAAACATGGCATTTTACTTGATTAAATTATAAATAATAGAGAGCAAACCATAGGTCCAGTAGGTTGTCCTTACTCAATTCATCGACCACATGCCCCTAAAAAACAATCCATTAATAAAGTTGATGAAGTCTTATTAACAAACTATTTCCGAGTAACATGAAACCGAACAACTTCCGTATAACACTAGGTTACCTCAATGGGGATATGCATTTCCACAACAATAAGAGTTTGGTATTTCTTTTTAAGAGTCGGAAGAGGGAATTCGAAACCTCCAATAGTAATTGTCATAATACTTTCAATAGAGTTGATACTATTCACTTGGTGTTGTTTCTTCGAAAAAATACCGTATGCTCATTACCATTGACATGGAAAGTACTTTTGTTGCAATCAATAACATCCCCTACAGTATTCAAGAAGGGTCTACCAAGGATAATCGACATGTTTTCGCCCTCGGGCATATCAAGAATAACAAATTTCATTAAGATAGTAACATTAGCAACAACAACTGGAACATCCTCACAAATACCGATGGGTATAGCAGTTGATTTATCAACATTTGCAAAGAGGTTTCATTAGGTGTCAACTTGTTCAAGTCAAGTCTTCTATAAAGAGAAAGGCATAACACTAACACCAGCTCCTAAATCACACAAATAAGTTCTGACATAATTACTTCTAATGGAGCATGGTATAGTGGGTATTCCTGGATCTCCTAATTTCAGAGGTATTTTTCCTTTAAATGAATAATTTGCAAGAATAGTGGAGATCTCAGCCTCCGGTATTTTTCTTTTATTTGTGACAATATCTTTCATATATTTAGCATATGGAGGCATTTTCATAATTTCGGTCAAGGGTGTTCTGAGATACAAAGGTCTAAACATTTCAACAAAGCGATTAAAGGCCTCCTCATCTCTATATTTGACAGCCTTACTAGGAAACTACATAGGTTTTTGAACCCATGGTTCTCTTTCTTTACCATTTTTCTAGCAACGAAATCACTTTTATCATATCTATTATTCTTAGGAGGTGTGTTATCTATCTCAGCTGCAGGTTCAATTTCTACATCATTATCAGATTCTTGATTATTATCTAGTTGAGCATCAACATGATTATTAATAGCATCATCATTTTCATTATCACTAGGTGGATGTTCATTACCAGATTGTGTCTCAGCATTAGAAATAGAAATATTATTAGCATTCTCAAAAGGTTTTTCTATAACAGGTTCACGAGAAGCATGCAAAGTTCTACCCTTATTCTTTTTCTTTTTCTTCTTCCTAGGTGAACTAAGTACATCCTTATTAATTCTCTAAGAATCTTGCTCAATTCTTTTAGGACGACCTTCAGGGAATAGAGGATCCCGAGTCATTTTACCTCCTCTAGTCACTACTCTAATATCATGATCATTTTTATATTAATCTCATTAAGCAAATCATTTTGTGACTTAGAGACTTGTTCTAATTGGGTATGAACCATAGAGGAATGTTTACTAAAACCTCTAACATCATTAGCAATTCTAAACATCAAATCACTCAAGCGTTCAATCATGATAGCATTACGTTTCAATTGATCACTTACATATCTATTAAAGTTGTCTTGCTTTATAACAAAGTTATCAAATTCATCCAAGCATTGACTAGGATATTTATTATAGGGCTCATCAAATCTATAAAGAGAATTTATCTCTACTACCTGTGTCGGAATGTCAAGCCCATGTATTTCTTTGATAGGTGGTAGATTCTTAACATCTTCAGATTTAATAACTCTCTCTTTCATAGATTTCTTCACTTCTTGCATATCTTCAGGACTGAGGAATGGAATACCTCTTTTCTTTGGAGTTGGCTTAGGTGGTGGTTCTGGAAGTGTCCAATCATCAGCATTCCTCAGTATATTATCCAATCATTCTTGAGCCTGTTTAACCGTTCTTCCTTGAAAACACAACCAACAAACTATCTAGGTAGCTCCTAGAAGCATCGATTAGTCCATTATAAAAGATATCAAGTATTTCATGTTTCTTAAGAGGATGATCAGGCAAAACATTAATTAATTGGAGAAGCCTCCCCCAATCTTGAGGGAGATACTCTTCCTCAAATTGCACAAAAGTTGTATATTTCCTGTAAGGCGGCTTATTTTTTTATGAGCAGGAAAATATTTTTTAGTAAAGTAATATATCATATCCTGGGGACTACGCACACAACTAGGAGCAAGAGTACTGAACCACTCTTTAGCATCGCCATTTAATGAGAAAGGAAACAACTTAAGAATATAGTAATAGTGAATCTTTTCCTCTTGGGTGAATAGGGTGTCTATATCCTTTAATTTAGTAAGGTGTACAACAACAAGTTCAGATTCATAACCATGAAAATGATTGGATTCTACCAAAGTAAAAGTTCAGGTTCAACGGAGAATTCATAGTCCTTAGCAGTAACAAAGAAAGGAGAAGTAGCAAACTTAGGATCATATTTCATTCTCTCTATCATAGCTTTTTCTTTCAGCTTACTCAGTAATTTGTTTAGATCTTCTCTATCATTACAAGCAAGAAAGTCTTTAGCAATCTCCGCATCCATAACATAACCCTCATGTACTTTAGGCTTTTCAAATCTAGTAGGAGATCTAGGCATATCAGGTGAATCATAATTTTTAGTAGTTTCAATGTTCTCAAATTCTTTAGCTTTAGCAATTTGTTGATCAAGAAATTCACCTACTGGCATAGTTTCATCAGGCAAAGTACTAGGATCATCTCAAGTATGATTCATAGCAGAAGTAGCATCATCAATTACTTGCGACATATCAAATTGAATAACAGGTGATGGTGTCGCAAGTCTACTTTAAACAGAAGACGAATCAAGTGCAGAGTGAGATGGTAGTTCCTTACCTCCCCTCGTCTTAGAGGGTATGATCTTGGTTTTAGTGTCCTTCAGATTCGTCATAGTGATAACTAGATATTCAACTCCCAACTGAGCTTAATAAATAGAGATATGCTCCCCGGTAACGGCGCCAGAAAAAGGTCTTGATAGCCCACAAGTATAGGGGATCGCGATAGTCTTCGAGGGTACTATTTCACCCAGATTTATTGATTTGACACAAGGGGAGCCAAAGAATATTTATAAGTCTTAGCAGTTGAGTTGTCAATTCAACCACACCTGGAAAGTTGTTTCTCTACAGCAAAGTGTTTAGTAATATAGTAGTTTGATAGTTTTGATAGTAGCGGTAACAGTAACAATAGTAATAGTAGCAGTTTTGTAGTGATTGTAATAGCAGCAACAACAGAAGTAGTAACTTAGCAAAGACAATATGAGCAAAGCATAGGCATTGGATCAGCGATGCATATTCGTGTTGGATGACATTCATCATATAACAATCACAACCTAGAGCGATACACACACGGGTACAGCAAGCTGCTATACAAATGATTTTTAACCCCTTTCCGCGACGGAGTTTTAAATCATCGCCTTGCCTGTGTGTGCGATAGGGGGGTCCTTCCAACATGACCCAGAAATCGTCGGGGATAGGGAGCCATGATGCACATTGCCCAATGTAATCGTATGTGATGCAGCAACATATCGCACACACCACATTCTAGCACATGTGTGGGATTGGTGATCAAACGTTTCTAATGATGCAATGAAACCAAACGGTGTTTCATAGTGGACTGTTTGAGAAACAGTACCCCATTGCACACGTTTATTCTGCGGAAATCGTCTGCCATGCATGACACCATGGCACACATTTCCTGAACAATTACCGTGTGCAATAATGTGCTATCACAAATGGTTCAGGAGCCCCTTCGCACACATACAGGTGTTGCAAATCGTCTGCGATTTGTTGTGTATCACCGACGGTTGCGGTACGAGTGACGTGTGCTTTCCGTTCGGGATCGCACATGTTTACTGAACAATTTATGCGTGGGATTGCATTTTGCATTGGGCACGATTTACTATAAGCTCTCATGTGCGATAATGTGCTATCACAAACGGTTCAAGAGCCCCTATGCACACGTAGAAGTGCTGCAAATCATCTGTGATTTGCTGCGTATCACCGACGGTTCCGCTATGATTGACATGTGCTTTCTGTTCTGGATCGCACACACTGATTTAGTTGAACCATGTGGCATCAATGGCTAGGTTAAAGCAAAAATATCGCATTTGAATCGCCATGCAAAAAGCAAATTCGCCATAATATGCAATTGAACAAATAGTGTCCACAAGAAGAACATTCATCAGAATTAGCAACAATATGCAATTAACAAATGGTAGCTAAATTCCAATGATTTGTCGACATATGCAGTACATAATTAATCATAGTGTATGAAATATGAAGACCTCATCACATGGAAAACAATGGATCCGTGCGTATATGTTTAGCAGCTAACTCTTACTCATTGTTTCAAGAGAAGCAATGCTGAAATCTTCATTATCACCAGTGGGCTTGATGTAGTGATTCAAGAAGAAGTTTCTGATAAATCTCCTAACCATCAGTAATTCACCAGCGGGGAGCAGTTCAGGGGTCATCGGTTCAACGATGAGCTACAGGATTTTTAAGATCAGGATGTGCCATATGAGTGGAGTAGAAGATATTAATTAAGATAGCTTACTGGTACTAATTCGCGAACATGTTCACAACAATCAGCAGATTTACAGATGGAGATCATGTGTCTGCAAACATAGTATCCATAGAGGACACTAAAATTTTTTGTATGGAATTAGTCATGTATTTGCCCTGTTAGGAACAACCTAACTGGTGTTAGATGAATTTTTTCTTTGGACAGAAATAGAAAGAGGTTTATTTAGAACTTGAACATTTGACTAGCATAAGAAAAGGTATTTGCAAACTATTGGATGCATTTTCCGAAAATAACGGATTTTGGTGTCTTACCGGAGAAACGATCTCGTGCTGCAGAGGTAGTTCCCTCTTGAACAGGTTCCCTGGTTTAGTTTTCCACAATGCCAACACACTACAAGTGAAGATGAATTTTCACATACTCAATTCTTGAACCAGATATGAATGCAAATAAAATTCAACATCATAGAATTCAATACCTATCCATGAATTGCTGAAGATGCGTCATATCCTGAGGCTTTATTGACTCTCTGAGAGAATCCAGGTAGTAAACTATGTTCTTGTTTGGAACAATGACTACCAAGATCCAATGATTGGTACAGATTAAGAAAACCAAGAACTTACGAACTATGTCGAAATCTGAAAGACAATCAATGTATGTGTGGTTGTTTATTTGACTTACCCTTCATGATATGGCCAGAGAAATAATTCTGCATGGGACGTGTTTTTGAAGATACCGGCGACCTTGTTAATGTCCCACTCTCGTTCATCCTTATCACGTAATAATGCGCCATTTGCTAATGCAGGATCTATGAAATACACACTCTGCCTTTTTCTTCTCTGTGCGATCAATCCCCTAAGAGGAATACAGTACATTTAGCTTTTTATCATTTACAGCCTTGTATGGAGAATTTTATTAGAGTTTGTTAAGTACTTACAAAATCAGGCATTTAATAAGAGTGGCATTGAGCATGTTGAAGTTGAAGAAGAGATGTAAGTCCTCGAGACCCACACTGATGGAACCTGGATCGTGACGGAAATGATCTCTGTTGTAGTGGACTAGCAGAACCTGATGACCTTTTGAAATTTGATCCATGCAATATTTATGTAACATGCGGCAACTGGAACTGCACTCATCAAAGTATTTGCCAACAAGAAATGGCTGGCCATGGAAGTAATTGCGTGCTTGATGTACGTCTGCTTTATTTTTAGGAAGCATCAATTCCAATTCCGCATCGTTCATGTTGTCATAAACAATATTACCCTCCGATTTGAACAACTTGCTGGTAATTTGGTTCTGGGCTATCGTTCTTATTCCTCCTCAGTCTCGGGGCCCGCTTCCTCATGGGTGGAGCCTTTTTACCCGCTTCCTTCTTGGTACTTGAAGCACTTCTGGTGCAAGGTCTGGATGGTTGAAAGGCGGACTGCTGAGCAAAGGGTGAAGCTATGACGGACTACTGAGCAGACGGTTTAGCTACACTAGACTGCTGAGCTGGCGGTCCTGCTGTGACGGACTGCTGGGCTCTAGGAGCAAAGGCATTGGATTGCTCACCAGGCATTGAAGCTATGTCGGGTTTCTGCGCAGGTGGTGCCAACTTGTCGGTGTGCTGAGGAGGCTGTGCCAACGTGTTGGTTTGCTAAGCAAGCAGTGCTGATGCATTGGTGTGCTGATCAGACGGCTGCGGACCGACGGATAGATGAGCAGTCGGTTCTGGTCCTTCGGACTGCTTAGCAGTCCGCTCCACCAGGTTGGTCTTCTGAGCATGCGGTGCCGCTGAGTCTTCCCTTGCTGCTTCAGTGGCCGGCATATGAACCAGTGGTGCGTCTTCAGCAGTTGTAGGCCTTGCCACTGGCTGCTCAGGGGCGGACGATGACATGGCCTGTACGGCACAAAGTTGGGCAGGCTGATCACAAGTTGATGCATCAGCCGTCGGATTACTAGTATTATATTCCTTGGGGGAAGCACGCGAGAGCTGCTGTGGACAAGAGAGAGTCACCGGTTGAAGGGTGACATTGGTTGCTATTGGCGGGGCTTGAGGGATCTCATCCATGAAGTCTATTTCCTTTCGTGGCCACTGGATATGATGTAACAGTGTTTCTCCCAAGGTCATCTGCTCATCGAAGTCCCCTAGGACATTATTCAGGGCAAATTCATTGAATCCAGGCTTTACTTCAGTCACGTAACACTTCACACAGCCTGGCTTCAATGGCACATTGTCCAACAAGAGGCCCCCTTCCAAGAAGGGGGGGGGGGGGGTAAACCTAGGCTGTTGCGCATTTTAACATACCTTCAAAATGTGTAAGCAAGCCCCTCGGTCCGTGTTTCATTCCAGATAGATCAGATATAGCATCATCGTGCGCAGTTGCAGTCCCAGTGTCGCTGGGTTCAGCTGATGCACAACTACTCTTGTGCAGTGTTGTCGTGCAATAAGCAGCATCCTCCATGCCTGCCTCCCCTCCCATCTGCTGGCTATCTGTCAGTGTTAGAGTCTTCTGCATCATCAATGACTCCTTAGTTTCCTTTCGAAGCCCCGGATACATCTCCCTCCTCAACCTTTCATACAATTGATTCTGCTTCAGTTCACTCCTTGTTTTTATGCCGAGCTTCTCTTCTTTGCTAAGTGTGAAAGCCCTCTTGTGTGGGACATTGACACCTATACCCCTTGCATGGCCAGGGGGCTCTTTTGTTTCCAGAGCATCAGACAGAATGACACATGGCTCTGAGTTCCTATAGAACTTTCCAGGGATCTTGGAAGCCTTTAACATCACGCGATACAGTTCTTCGTCATGCGATTTTTCAAAGTAATAAGTTCCGTCGTCATGCCTCCTTGCACGTGCCTGCAAGTAGTATCTAGCACGTTAACCCTTATTTCACTAAAGTCCGCTTTCCCACCCACGGCTACTACTTCTTTGTCCTCCTGGTCCCATATCGGTTTCATGCCATAGTATCCTGCCACACCCATACGGTGGGGGGGGGGGGTGTGTTCCTCTTCTGAAGGTCCGATTGCTTGGCACTCTTCTCAGTAAACTCTGTAGTGGCCCTCACCCTTTTGAATTCTGCCCAGTGATGCCTACCAGGCAACTTTATTCTTGTAGACTCGTGTTGGGCCTCCAAGCGCAAAGTTTTGTAGGACAGTAGCAATTTTCCCTCAAGTGGATGACCTAAGGTTTATCAATCCATGGGAGGCGTAGGATGAAGATGGTCTCTCTCAAACAACCATGCAACCAAATACAAGAAATCTCTTGTGTCCCCCAACACACCCAATACAATGGTAAATTATATAGGTGCACTAGTTCGGCGAAGAGATGGTGATACAATTGTAGTATGTATTGTAGAAATAGGTCTTTGTAATCTAAAAATATAAAAACAGCAAGGTAGCAAGTGATAAACCGAGCACAAACGGTATTGCAATGCTTGAAAACAAGGCCTAGGGTTCATTTTTCACTAGTGCAATCTCTCGACAGTGCTATCATAGTTGAATCATATAATAATCCCTCAACGTGCGACAAAGAGTCACTCTAAAAGTTCTTATCTAGCAGAGAACATAAGAAGAAATTGTTTGTATGGTACAAAACCACCTCAAAGTTATACTTTCCGATCAATCTATTGAGCTATTCCTGTAATGTCACAAACAGCCCTAGAGTTCGTAATAAAATAACACCATATGATATGCATCAACCAACTCTAATGTTACCTAGATACTCCAATGTCACCACATGTATCCATGAGTCAATTATACGATACACATCAAACAACTTCAGATTCATAATATTCAATCCAACACAAAGAACTTCAGAGAGTGCCCCAAGATTTCTACCGGACAAAATAGGACGAAAAATGCATCAACCCGTATGCATAGATTATCCAAATGTCACCTCGGGAATCCGTGAGTTGAGTGCCAAAACATACATCAAGTGAATCAATATAATAACCCATTGTCACCATAGGTATTCATATGCAAGACATGCATCAAGTGTTCTCAAATCCATAAAAGTATTCAATCCGATAATAGTGAAACCTCAAAGGTAAAAACTCAATTCATCACAAAAAGATTGAGAGGGGAAAACGCCATATGATCCAACTATATTTACAAAGCTCGCGGTACATCAAGATCGTGCCAAATCAAGAACACGAGAGAAAGAGAGAGAGAGAGAGAGAGAGAGAGAGAGCGAGAGAGAGAGAGAGATAGAGGGAGAGAGAGATAAACACATAGCTACTAGTACATACCCCCAGCCTCGAGGGTGAACTACTCCCTCCTTATCATGGTGGCCACCGGGATGATGAAGATGGCCTCCAGTGATGATTTCCCCCTCAGGCAGGGTGCCGAAATAGGGCTCCAGATGGTATTTCAAATGTATAGAGGCGTGCGGTGGCGGAGTCGAAGTTCTAGGGTTATTTTTGGTGGTTTCTCTATTTATAGAATTTTTTGGCGTCGGTTTCACACGAAGATGGGCCACTGATACGTCTCCATCGTATCTACTTTTCCAAACTCTTTTGCCCTTGTTTTGGACTCTAATTTGCATGATTTGAATGGAACTAACCCGGACTGACGCTGTTTTCAGCAAAATTGCCATGGTGTTATTTTTGTGCAGAAATCAAAGTTCACGGATTGACCTGAAAATTTACAAAGAATTTTTGTGGAATATATAAAAAATACTGGCGCAAGAAGTTACCAGAGGGGGCCACCCAGAGGCCACAAGCCCTAGGGGGTGCGCCTCCCAGGCTTGTGGCCCCCCTAGATAGCCTCTGACCCTAATTCCAACTCTATAAGTACCTATTCGCAGAGAGAAAAATCAGAGAGAAGGATTCATCGCGTTTTACGATACGGATCCGCTGCCACCTCCTGTTCTTCATCGGGAGGGCTGATCTGGAGTCCGTTCGGGGCTCCGGAGAGGGGGATTCGTCTCCATCATCATCGTCAACCTTCTTGATGCTCATCGCCGAGAGTGAGTAATTCCTTCGTAGGCTTGCTGGACGGTGATGGGTTGGATAGGATTTATCATGTAATCGAGTTAGTTTTGTTAGGGTTTGATCCCTAGTATCCACTATGTTCTGAGATTGATGTTGCTATGGCTTTGCTATGCTTAATGCTTGTCACTAGGGCCCGAGTGCCATGATTTCAAATCTGAACCTATTATGTTTTCTTGAATATAAGTGAGCTCTTGATCCTATCTTGCAAGTTGTAGACACCTATTACGAGTTATGATCCACATACCTCAAGGTGATAATGTCGGATTCAGGGCTCTGTGGACCCAAGAAGGTTCAAACTTTGGGGCATGTGTGAAAATCTCAACCAGCCCAAGCCTCAAGCTCACCACACCACAGCCTAGCTTCGTTGAGTTCGCGCGAGCGGGGAAGAAGATGAACACAACAGTTTACCAGGTTCGGGCCACCTTGCGGTGTAAAACCCTACTCCTGCTTTGTGGTGGATTGGCCTCACGAGGAGGCTGAGGATGAACTAGTACAGTGGATGAGCAGCCTCGTGATGGCTCGAGTGGTGAGGGTGGATCAGCCAAGGTTCCGATTCAGGATCCCCTTCTACAGTGGTGGCTAGCCTATACTTATAGTGGCCTTGGTCCTCTTCCCTCAAAACTTAGGCGGGAAGGGATCCTACAACGGCCAATTTGAAAGGGGACAAGAAGTACATCTAATCCTGACAAAGGTAGTCTTTGCCTACAAAGCTTCTGTTCATGACGCAGAGGTGGGCTCAGCAATGACATCCGTCCTGCCGAGCTCATGGTCTTGGTCTCATTGCACCGAAACGGAAACCTTTGGGGGATTCCTTGGGAACCCGCGTCTGTCCTTGCTCCCTTAGCACCAAGGGGAAATTGTCTCCTTTGCGCCTGCTGGCGCTCGCCTGGCCTTTGTCGTCATGGCTCATGTCATCGCAGCCTCGTGAGGCTGGGTACCTGCATAGAAGTCTCCACCCCTCGGGAGGCAGCCTGGGGAGGCCGCTCCTCTGGAGGTCTTGGTGTCGTTCGTCTCGCGAGGCTTGGGTCCACGCGAGGGTCTTGCCTTGGAGTTGTTGTAGCTTGGCCGTACAGGGCCGTCGATGGGCCCACGCGTTGGGCCGCAGGCAGGCAAATCTGGGTACCCCCGATCCCAGAATGCCGACAGTAGCCCCCGGGCCCAAGGCGCGCTCGAGCTGGCTTCGAGGCGAAGCCAAGGGGCAAGGGTCAAGCGACGCGGGCCCCAATTGCCTACGGGCCAGGCTTGACGCATGGTGCACGACGAGACGCGGGCACCTCCACTTCCCCACGACGCCTCGGCAACCGCCCTTGCTGACAAAAAGTCTGGCGCGCGCCGCGGAACCATCATTGCCCCACTGCGCGTTTGCCTTCTGCTCCTCCTTCTGCTATCTTGCGCCTTCTTCGCCGAGTCTCATGCCTGCTTCAATTCGTCTCGCCGCCATGGATCCCAAGAGGAAGAGGGGCAAGGCCCCGATGGTGGCGGAGCCTCAGGCGGGGCCGGAGCCCGCGCTAGGCTGGTCCACCGTGCTCAATTGCGAGGGGCTGGCCAAGGTCCGACATGCGATCGTCGCTGACTCCAGCGAGTGGAAGGCGGCGAAGATCTGGCCCGCCTCCCGGTCTTTAGCCGATCTGGAGGCCACCAACATCCCTCTTCATCTTCACGCCTGTAACACACCTAGTGGTTAACTACAGTAATCCCCTTTTGATAATGCCATGTCATCATGTTTAACAGTGCATGATCATTATTAGCATTATATTTCATTTCAATTCCTAACTCAAAATTCAAATTTAAATGAAAGTGGAATATAAAAGTTGTCCAACATAAGAACTAAAATGTTCAATACATAGTAGATAAATCAGAGGCTATGTTAAAATTGTAAACAACATTATTAAAATAGGATAAGTGACTCAAACAACTTAAAACAGTGGCTGAAAATAACATTTAGTAACCTTTTAATTTATTTAAAACAAATATGAAATGATGTTTTGTCCAAACTAGTTTTTGGTGTTAGGGTATAAAGCACTGGTATTTATGGACTAGGTCTCCCTTTTTACAAAAATCATTTGGGGCCTAAACAATTAACAAAATAGAAAAGAAAAAAAAGAAAGAAAAGAAGAAATGGAAAAATGCCCCTGTGCACTTAAGCCCACAGCCGCACAGGAGCTGGTCCAGCCCAACTAGCCCCCTCCCCCTACCCCCTGACGCCGCGGGCGCGCTGTTGAGCACACTGCGTGCGCGCGCGCCCCCGACCGGCCCACCCTCCCTCGGCACTCGACAGCGCGTCACGCGCTCGCCGTGGATAAAGAGCACCCCGCGGACATCTCCGAGCCCTCCCTCGCTCACTTTCCCCCTCTCCTTCCTCCCTGCCTCCTCGCTGCGAGCGCCGCAATGGCCTCGGCCGTCTGATACGCGCGGCCACCGTCACCCCTACACCTCGCGGCAGTGCCAGATCGCCCCGCCGTCCCCTGCTGCTTCGCCTGCTGCATCGAACCGGAGCGGAAATCACCTGCCTCATCGCGCACGAGCTCGTCTTCAAGCTTCGGGCGCCGATGATCGCCGTCACGATTCGCCGTCATTGCGCTACCCCGAACCCACCCTTGCACGCCTACATGACCACCGTGAGCACCCCGTCCTCCTCCCTCTCCCCCTACGATCTTCCCCTCTCTGTAGCTGTCGCTCCACCCATGGCCGTGCTGGACTCCGCGGAGCTCGTCGCCGACGTGTCGTCGGTGACCAATTGGTCCTGTGGCCATGCTCGCTCTCTTCCCCGCATCGCGTAGGGCCTCGCGGCGTAGTCAGTTGGCTCGCGCGCGTACTGCTGCTGCGTCTCCATCACCACCCGTAGCCGCCGCCGCTTCCCGTCGTCGCCGCGCTCGATTCCGGCAACCCCCGCCACCGTAACCGCCCCCATCGGAAGCGGCTTGAAGAGCCCGTTCCAGAGAGCCCAGCCCCGCGTCGAATGGCGCCCTGTAGCGCATTTCCGAGCTCGACGGAGTTCCACCACCGCGCTCGGGGCTCCCCTTTGACCAGTCAGCGGTGCTGACTGGGCAGCCCGTGTCACTGACACACGGGCCCCACCGCCTGTTAATTAATTATTTTGATTAAGTTAATTAGTTTAACCTAATTACACACTGACATGTGGGCCCAGTAGCCTAATTAGTAATTAGTTAAAAATAAACTCTGTTTAGACTAATCAGAGGCTGACATGTGGGCCCCACTGGTCAGGTTTGACCCTGGTCAGCCGACCGTTGACTCCTGACGTCAGCATTACGTCACAGTGACGTCACCCTGTACTGTTTCGGATAATGTTGATTTAAATAATTAAATAAATTCCAGAAAATCAATAAAACTTTAGAAAATCATATCTTTTAATCCGTAACTCCGATGAAAATAATTTATATATGAAAAATGATCAGAAAAATGAGACGGATCCGAATACTCTACCCACATACCTGTTGGATGCCTCTAACTATCTGAACATGCAACTTTTTGCCTGTTTCAGATAAATGAATAGTGTATGACCTTAATAAAATAATTCCAAACAATTTCCTAAAATAACTAAATGACTTGAACATGTCTTCAGGCAACCCTGCACTGCACGTTAGCATGGCCTGCTCCGTGTTGCTTATGTTTGCTCTATATTTATACTGTTTCCTCCCCCTCTTCTCTCTCGTTAGACCCCGACGCAGTTCCCGGTACCGACGCGGTTCAGGAGCCCGACGCCACCATTGACGACCTTGCCCTTGCCATCGAGCAACCAGGCAAGCCCCCCCCCCCCCTTGAGCATACCGATATCGCCCATTCTATCTCTCATGCTTGCATTAGAATTGCTGCTGCTACTGCTTTACCTATTCTGATGCATAGCCTGTTTACTGTAGCCTGCTGTTGATAATTACCTGCATATCCTAAACTGCTTAGTATAGGCTGGGTAGAGACCTATCAGTGACCCCACTTATCCCGACTGCCGCGCTGGATCGTCAGAAGACCCGATCAACGGGAATTGAAGACCAGGCCCCGACACCGCACATCACCCCCCTTAGTTGTAACAATACTACAGCGTTACTATCGAGTGCCGAGGGTGAAACCTCTTGTAGCACTTCTGATGTTAACTCTGTAGAGTAGCTATTCGGTCGTGGTCATCGAGGGTGATTCCTCCTTCGCCACTTCCGGTAACGACGCTGTCGTGCAACACATCAAGTGTGAACCCATCGAGGGTGAATCCTCCGAGTTCACCTTGACAGACACATCGAGTAGGAATCCAACGAGGGTGATACCTCGGATTCCCCTGATGTTATGGACACACGGATACTTGGACTTTACACTGTTACTTGGATAGGCGGGTCGGCCCTGAGGGGTACCCGCGTGCGCCTGAGAGGCGAGTGTTGTGAAGACGGGTGCCTGTATGGTGCCCGAGTGCTGAATACGAGGTGTGGCCGGGCATTCTTAACCCTTGCAGCAAGTCCTCGAGATGGGGCGACGGGGTCACATCTTTCGTGAGTCTCTGCTCGTTACCGCAACCCCTAGTCCTAACGATTTGGATATTTGATCCGAGCAGGCTTCTGGCCTGATAGCACTAACCATCACGTGGGCATAGTATGGGCGTTCTGCATCGTAGCATCAGCCGACAGTCCTGTCAGACGTCCAGTTCAGCATTATGGCACGGTCGGATCGTACCAACCCTCCGAGGCGGTGCTGGTATCCACCCTGCACACAACGACCCGGAGTGCACAGGGCGATGGCCCAAGACCCCTGAGTGCTTAGGATGTAGACCGGCGGGGACCTCTCTACTGAGCTTTAGGTAGGGCTGCGGTGTGTCGTTTGGCCGAGGCCGGGCATGACCCAGGAAAGTGTGTCCGGCCGGAGTTAATCGAGCATGTTGGGTAAGTTGGTGCACCCCTGCAGGGAAGAAAACTTCTATCGATAGCCGGTCCTACCGTAAAGGACACTCGGAGTTGTATCCTGATTGATACGATTTAGAACTGGATACTTGGATACTATGGCTCTGGGATTGCTTCTCGCAGGGAGTCGAGAAGGGATCTCAGGACGAGGTTGATGACTGTATGGCTCTGGGATTGCTTTCTCGCAGGGAGTCGAGAAAGGATCTCTGGGTGAGGATGAGACTTAATGATACTGTTTCATTATATTGAACTGTTCTACTCTCTTCTACTGCTGCAAGACCGCTGAAGATGCTAGTCTTCGATAGGACTAGGCCTTCTCTCTATTCTGGCATTTCTGCCGCCCAGTCCACATATACAGCCTCCCTTTGAAAATGTTGCATATGTAGTGTAGATCCTTGCTTGCTGAGTACTTCTGAGTACTCACGGTTGCTTTGTTTTCCTTTCTCCCCTTATCAGTTTGTTGCGACCAGATGACGGAGCCCCCTGAGACAGATGCCCCGACGATCGCTACTACTACTACCCAGAGGATGGATTCTACTACGAGTTGACTGACGACCAGGAGTAGGATCGGAGGGTCCCAGGCAGGAGGCCTACGCCTTTCGATCGTAGTGTTTTATTTTGCCCCGCCTTTCTAAAGGCCTTTCTGTGCTTTCTTTTATATCTGTACTCAGATATCTGATGCTTCCGCTGACGCTTGTTCGCAAGCTTATGTATTCAAGCCCTCGAGGCCCCTGGCTTGTAATATAAAGCTTGTATGACTTTAATTATGTTTTAGAGTTGTGTTGTGATATCTTCCCGTGAGTCCTTAGGCTTGATCGTGTGCATTTGCGTGTATGATTAGTGCACGATCGGGCCGGGGGCGTCACAAGTTGGTATCAGAGCCGACTGACTGTAGGAACCCCCCTTTCCAACTCCTTAGCCGAAGTTGAGTCTAGTAACCGAAAACTGTTTTACTAACTTGGCTGTGTGGCTTACGGGCCCACGTCGCCAATTGGGTGGTATTAGGATCTTTTACTCCTCGACCTTTACTCTAGGACTCTAATCTCTCTTCTACTCGGGTTAAAATTTTACTAACTCCAACATTACGATCTCGTAATCTCATTCTCCCGGAGAGCTGGATATTCGCAACTGATCCTTTCCTTGGAACGATTAGTCTGATAATCATCATTTTCCTTTCCATTGGTTTGTTTAACCTTTCCTTTACAAGTATCTTACGCTTCTTATACTGTCATTTGACACTTTTGGAATCTCCCGGAAAAATGTGTCGTGTCCAGCGTCAACATTTTGAGTTCTTCCGAGATGTTAATTGAATTCATGAACAGCAATGCCATCCTTGCCCCTCGCTGATCTGTGTTATCATCGTCAATCTCTTTGACTACCTGCCCATGAATTGCCGTTAACCCAGAACGAGTTCAGGCTATTCTTGACTGGACTCCTCCGAAGAATGTCAAGCAAGTCAGAAGTTTTCTCGGCCTTGCAAGTTATTGCCGCCGTTTTGTCGAGAATTTTTCTAAGATTGCTAAGCCCCTGACTGATCTGCTTCACAAAGGCGTTAAGTTTGAATGGACAGAAAAATGTCAGGAAAGTTTTTCAAGCACTCAAAGACAAGCTAACATCTGCCCCAGTACTATCTCCTCCAGGCACCCGCAAAGACTTTGTGATTTATTGTGACGCATCCCGTGAAGGATTAGGCTGTGTCCTAATGCAAGAGCGTAAAGTGATTGCCTATGGCTCTCGTCAGTTGCGCCCACATGAAGAGAATTATCCGGTACATGATCTAGAACTAGTTGCTGTCATCTATGCACTGCAGTTGTGGCGACATTACCTCCTCGGTAATCGTTGCGAGATAAACACGGATCATAAAAGTCTGAAGTACTTGTTCACTCAACCATCTCTAAACCTCCGTCAGCAAAGATGGATGGAGGCCATTTGCGGACTACGATTTGGGTATTTCCTATACCCCTGGCAAGGCTAACGTGATGGCTGATGCCTTAAGCCGCAAGTCCTATTGCGACAACCTCATGGTTAGGCGAGCTCAACCTCGTCTTTTTGAAGAACTGCGCAAGCTGAATCTCCGTATTATCCCACAGGGTTCTCTTAGTAACCTTGTAATACAACCAGATCTTGAGAAAGCCGTTAAGAATGCGCAAGCTAAAGATGCTGAAGTTGATCTGATGAAGAAAGACCTTCACCTTGTAAAGTACAGGGATTTCTCGCTGTCTGAAGATGGAACCTTGTATTTCAGAAACCGCATTGTCGTACCTCGCTTTGAACTCATGACTGACAAGGTCATGAAGGAGGCACATGATACCCCGCTGTCTATTCATCCGGGTAGCACCAAGATGTATCGTGATCCCCGTCAAAGGTACTGGTGGTCTAGAATGAAGCAAGACATTGCTCGATATGTTGCTGAATGTGATGTGTGTCGTCGCGTTAAAGCAGAACATCAGAAACCAGCTGGAATTCTGCAACCACTTCCTATTCCTCTATGGAAATGGGATAAGGTTCAGATGGATTTCGTTACAGGACTTCCCAGGTCACAGAAGGGTCACGATGCTATTCTTGTCGTCGTCGACCAACTCTCTAAAGTTGCACACTTTCTGCCTGTCAAAGAGACTATCACTGCTAGTCAGTTAGCCGAGTTGTATATCTCCAGGATTGTTTCACTCCACGGTATTCCGAAGGAGATTAGTTCGGACCGTGGCGGCCTTTTCACTTCCAAGTTCTGGGAAAGTTTCCAAACAGCTATGGGAACTCATATTACCTGTAGTTCAGCTTATCACCCCCAATCCCAAGGCCAAGTCGAACGAGTCAATCAAGTGCTTGAAGACATGCTTCGGGCTTGTGTTATTTCTTTTGGCAAGAAGTGGGAAGAATCTCTCCCGTATGCCGAGTTTTCCTATAACAACAGCTATCAAGACAGCTTGAAAATGGCCCCCTTCGAAGTTCTATATGGACATAAGTGTCGAACCCCTCTGAATTGGTCAGAAACTGGGGAACGACCGCTCGTGGGTCCGGATATTATTCAACACGTCGAAGAGCAAGTCCGTATCGTCCGTGAAAACCTCAAGGTGGCTCAGGACCGCCAGAAGAGCAACTATGATCGCAAACGATGGGCTTTGACTTATCAACCTGGTGATCAAGCTTATCTTCTTGTCACTCCTATGAAGGGCACTCACCGTTTTGGAATCAAGGGCAAGCTAGCTCCACGCTACATTGGTCCTTTCCGCATTATTGCTAGACGTGGTCAGGTGGCGTATAAATTGGAATTGCCGCCGCAATTCTCCCATATCCACGATGTCTTCCATGTGTCGCAACTTCGTCAATGCTTCAAAGAATCTCCGCACCGAGCAGTGGATCACGAGGTGCTCGAAATGTAAGATGATCTATCTTATAAGGAGCATCCGATCCGCATTCTCGATGAAGCTGAACGTCGGACCCGTCAGAAGGTTACCAAGTTCCTCAAAGTGCAGTGGTCAAATCATACGGAAGATGAAGCCACTTGGGAACGCGAGGATAATCTTCGTGCGGAATAACCCGAACTTTTTCCTTCTACCTCTTAATTCTCGGGACGAGAATTCTTGTTAGTAGAGGAGATTTGTAACACCCCCAGTGGTTAACTACAGTAATCCCCTTTTGATAATGCCATGTCATCATGTTTAACAGTGCATGATCATCATTAGCATTATATTGCATTTCAATTCCTAACTCAAAATTCAAATTTAAATGAAAGTGGAATATAAAAGTTGTCCAACATAAGAACTAAAATGTTCAATACATAGTAGATAAATCAGAGGCTATGTTAAAATTGTAAACAACATTATTAAAATAGGATAAGTGACTCAAACAACTTAAAACAGTGGCTGAAAATAACATTTAGTAACCTTTTAATTTATTTAAAACAAATATGAAATGATGTTTTGTCCAAACTAGTTTTTGGTGTTAGGGTATAAAGCACTGGAATTTAAGGACTAGGTCTCCCTTTTTACAAAAATCATTTGGGGCCTAAACAATTAACAAAATAGAAAAGAAAAAAAAAGAAAAAAAAGAAGAAATGGAAAAATGCCCCTGTGCACTTAAGCCCACAGCCGCACAGGAGCTGGTCCAGCCCAACTAGCCCCCTCCCCCTACCCCCTGACGCCGCGGGCGCGCTGTCGAGCACCCTGCGTGCGCACGCGCCCCCGACCGGCCCCCCCTCCCTCGGCACTCGACAGCGCGTCGCGCGCTCGCCGTGGATAAAGAGCACCCCGCGGACATCTCCGAGCCCTCCCTCGCTCACTTTCCCCCTCTCCTTCCTCCCTGCCTCCTCCCTCCGAGCGCCGCAATGGCCTCGGCCGTCTGATACGCGCGGCCACCGTCGCCCCTACACCTCGCGGTAGTGCCAGATCACCCCGCCGTCCCCTTCTGCTTCGCCTGCTGCATCGAACCGGAGCGGAAATCACCTGCCTCGTCGCGCACGAGCTCGTCATCAAGCTTCGGGCGCCGGTGATTGCCATCACGATTCGCCGTCGTTGCGCTACCCCGAGCCCACCCTTGCACGCCTACAGGACCACCGTGAGCACCCCGTCCTCCTCCCTCTCCCCCTGCGCTCTTCCCCTCTCCGTAGCTGCCGCTCCACCCATGGCCGTGCTGGACTCCGCGGAGCTCGTCGCCGACGTGTCGTCGGTGACCAATTGGTCCTGTGGCCATGCTCGCTCTCTTCCCCGCATCGCGTAGGGCCTCGCGGCGTAGTCAGTTGGCTCGTGCGCGTACTGCTGCTGCGTCTCCTTCACCACCCGTAGCCGCCGCCGCTTGCCGTCATCGCCGCGCTTGATTCCGGCAACCCCCGCCGCCGTAACCGCCCCCATCGGAAGCGGCTTGAAGAGCCCGTTCCAGAGAGCCCAGCCCCGCGTCGAATGGTGCCCTGTAGCGCATTTCCGAGCTCGACGGAGTTCCACCACCGCGCTCGGGGCTCGCCGACGCGTCTCCGGCGGCCGGCGCCGATGTGGCCCGTCTGGCCCACCGCCAGGGTCACTGACTGGTGGGCCCGGGGCTCCCCTTTGACCAGTCAGCGGTGCTGACTGGGCAGCCCGTGTCACTGACACACGGGCCCCACCGCCTGTTAATTAATTATTTTGATTAAGTTAATTAGTTTAACCTAATTACACACTGACATGTGGGCCCAGTAGCCTAATTAGTTAATTAGTTAAAAATAAACTCTGTTTAGACTAATCAGAGGCTGACATGTGGGCCCCACTGGTCAGGTTTGACCCTGGTCAGCCGACCGTTGACTCCTGACGTCAGCATTACGTCACAGTGACGTCACCTTGTACTGTTTCGGATAATGTTGATTTAAATAATTAAATAAATTCCAGAAAATCAATAAAACTTTAGAAAATCATATCTTTTAATCCGTAACTCCGATGAAAATAATTTATATATGAAAAATGATCAGAAAAATGAGACGGATCCGAATACTCTACCCACATACCTGTTGGATGCCTCTAACTATCTGAACATGCAACTTTTTGCTTGTTTCAGATAAATGAATAGTGTATGACCTTAATAAAATAATTCCAAACAAATTCCTAAAATAACTAAATGACTTGAACATGTCTTCAGGCAACCCTGCACTGCACGTTAGCATGGCCTGCTCCGTGTTGCTTATGTTTGCTCTATATTTATACTGTTTCCTCCCCCTCTTCTCTCTCGTTAGACCCCGACGCAGTTCCCGGTATCGACGCGGTTCAGGAGCCCGACGCCACCATTGACGACCTTGCCCTTGCCGTCGAGCAACCAGGCAAGCCCCCCCCCCCTTGAGCATACCGATATCGCCCATTCTATTTCTCATGCTTGCATTAGAATTGCTGCTGCTACTGCTTTACCTATTCTGATGCATAGCCTATTTACTGTAGCCTGCTGTTGATAATTACCTGCATATCCTAAACTGCTTAGTATAGGCTGGGTAGAGACCTATCAGTGACCCCACTTATCCCGACTGCCGCGCTGGATCGTCAGAAGACCCGATCAACGGGAATTGAAGACCAGGCCCCGACACCGCACATCACCCCCCTTAGTTGTAACGACACAGCAGCGTTACTATCGAGTGCCGAGGGTGAAACCTCTTGTAGCACTTCTGATGTTAACTCTGTAGAGTAGCTATTCGGTCGTGGTCATCGAGGGTGATTCCTCCTTCGCCACTTCCGGTAACGACGCTGTCGTGCAACACATCAAGTGTGAACCCATCGAGGGTGAATCCTCCGAGTTCACCTTGACAGACACATCGAGTAGGAATCCAACGAGGGTGATACCTCGGATTCCCCTGATGTTATGGACACACGGATACTTGGACTTTACACTGTTACTTGGATAGGCGGGTCGGCCCTGAGGGGTACCCGCGTGCACCTGAGAGGCGAGTGTTGTGAAGACGGGTGCCTGTATGGTGCCCGAGTGCTGAATACTAGGCGCGGCCGGGCATTCTTAACCCTTGCAGCAAGTCCTCGAGACGGGGCGCCGGGGTCACATCTTTCGTGAGTCTCTGCTCGTTACCGCAACCCCTAGTCCTAACGATTTGGATATTTGATCCGAGCAGGCTTCTGGCCTAATAGCACTAACCATCACGTGGGCATAGTATGGGCGTTCTGCATTGTAGCATCAGCCGACAGTTCTGTCAGACGTCCAGTTCAGCATTGTGGCACGGTCGGATCGTACCGACCTTCCGAGGCGGTGCTGGTATCCACCCTGCACACAACGACCCGGAGTGCACAGGGCGATGGCCCAAGACCCCTGAGTGCTTAGGATGTAGACCGGCGGGGACCTCTCTGCTGAGCTTTAGGTAGGGCTGCGGTGTGTCGTTTGGCCGAGGCCGGGCATGACCCAGGAAAGTGTGTCCGGCCGGAGTTAATCGAGCGTGTTGGGTAAGTTGGTGCACCCCTGCAGGGAAGAAAACTTCTATCGATAGCCGGTCCTACGGTAAAGGACACTCGGAGTTGTATCCTAATTGATACAATTTAGAACTGGATACTTGGATACTATGGCTCTGGGATTGCTTCTCGCAGGGAGTCGAGAAGGGATCTCAGGACGAGGTTGATGACTGTATGGCTCTAGGATTGCTTTCTCGCAGGTAGTCGAGAAAGGATCTCTGGGTGAGGATGAGACTTAATGATACTGTTTCATTATATTGAACTGTTCTACTCTCTTCTACTGCTGCAAGACCGCTAAAGATGCTAGTCTTCGATAGGACTAGGCCTTCTCTCTATTCTGGCATTTCTGCAGCCCAGTCCACATATACAGCCTCCCTTTGAAAATGTTGCATATGTAGTGTAGATCCTTGCTTGCTGAGTACTTCTGAGTACTCACGGTTGCTTTGTTTTCCTTTCTCCCCTTATCAGTTTGTTGCGACCAGATGACGGAGCCCCCTGAGACAGATGCCCTAACGATCGCTACTACTACTACCCAGAGGATGGATTCTACTACGAGTTGACTGACGACCAGGAGTAGGATCGGAGGGTCCCAGGCAGGAGGCCTACGCCTTTCGATCGTAGTGTTTTATTTTGCCCCACCTTTCTAAAGGCCTTTCTGTGCTTTCTTTTATATCTGTACTCAGATATCTGATGCTTCCGCTGACGCTTGTTCGCAAGCTTATGTATTCGAGCCCTCGAGGCCCCTGGCTTGTAATATAAAGCTTGTATGACTTTAATTATGTTTTAGAGTTGTGTTGTGATATCTTCCCGTGAGTCCTTAGGCTTGATCGTGTGCATTTGCGTGTATGATTAGTGCACGATCGGGCCGGGGGCGTCACAACGCCCTCTTCTCCAACTTGCTGCCACCATTTTCGGATTTCTTCAATAGCGTGCTCATGCACTTCCAAGTCCACACATTGCATCTCGACCCCGGTTCCATCGTTCTCCTCTCCGCCTTTGCGTTCTTGTGCGAAGCCTTCATGGGCGTCGCCCTGTCCGTGACTCTGCTCCGCCACTTCTTCTCCCTTCAGATGGTCGTCGGCGGGCAGCGCTCGGGGTGCGTGTCACTTCGAGCGGCGGACGCGACTACGGGCAAGGGCATTGACACCGCGCTCCACCTGGACATGGAGGGATTCCGGTAGCAATGGGTGTACGTCGATGCCACCGTGTACAACCCCCTACTGCCTATTCCGGCGGCCCCCGCGGAGCCGAGCTCCTGTTGGGAGCACGTGAAGCTTGTCGACCTGCGGCTCGCGCAAGTAATGTCCAGGCTGGCTGACCTAAGGAAGGCGGGCGTGACGATGGCGATGGTGGTGAGGGCGTTCGTCCGGTGGTGCATCACTCCACTCCAGCGCCATTCCCGCCCCATGTGGGCCTTCACTGGCCCCGTGGACTCCATTAGGCTCCTGGAGCCTTCCCTTCCTTCCAGCATGCTGTGCGAGGTGCTCCACCTCCTGACCGGTGGGGAACCCGCCACGCTTACTTCCGGAGGGCTCCCCTTGTACAATTATCCAAACGGGGGAGCCTTCGCCAAGAAGATGCCGCGCTTCGACGAGTGGGGGCTGCTCCCCAAGGACCACACGGGGCCTCGTGACAACCCCCTTCTGGTGGCCCCAGGACCTGGGGGTCCTGAGGGCTATGCCCCTCGAGCAGCTGCGGGGGAGCGCTCTGAGCCACGCGTCCCTTAAGTGCCCACCTTCGCCCCTCCAAGCAGTGGAGGAGATGCCTCGCCCGGAGGCACGCCCGTCGCCGCTCCTGCGGGAGGCCGCGCGCCGGACTCCAGCGTGCTGTCTTCCGATCCCCGCGCATCCCGGAGGGGGAAGGAGCTCGGAGGCCGCCACGGCCGTGCCCCGAGGGCCCTGAAGAGGAGGAAGTGGATCACTGCGGATGAGTAAGCGCCCGGTCTCCCTTGATTTCCGTATGGTGTGCTTCTCTGAACTCTTGCTCCTTGAGTCCTCTCCTGGCGAAGGAACGAGTGCGCCTCCGCCTTCGCCTCCCGAGGGCGCTGGCCCTGTGGCGACCTCGTGCCTCGCGAGTCGCATGGCGACGCATGAGGAGACACCTGTACACGGGCCAAGGCCTCCCCCGGGGGCCCTGGGCCTGCGTTCTTGGCGTCCTTCCTCAGGCGTGGCCCCCAGCTCGCAGAAGCAGTACCGAGGCCTCCCTCGTCGATTCTTCCTGGTGACTGGGTGCTTCGGGCGCCATCGCCTTCTTCGAGCGGGGGAGCGAGTTCGCACAGGGCCTAGCCGCGAGCTGGAGGGCCGGATGATGGAACCCCAGCCCCCGGGTCCCTGCCGGAGATGGGTGGGCCTTCACGCGCCTTCCCTGCCGACTGGGAGGGGGGGGGGGCGGGGAAGAACCCTGGTCGAGTGCTGGAGCTTGCTTGCAGCTGCAGCGCCGTCCGGCACGGCCTTCTTCAGGGTGCGATGAGCGCGCTAGGTCGCCTCGAGGCAGAGCTCAATGATGTCGACACATACCTTGTGGCAGAGCGCTTGCGCCTGGCACGAGAATGGCGCCAGCTCGAGGTCGCCATCAACTTCGGTCACCTGCAACATGAGCATGCTCGCAAGGATGCCGATGAATCCCTTGCCGCAGCGAGGGAGGCCCGCGATCGTGCCCTTGAGGAGGCCCGTGCCGCAGACTACCGGCGCGAGGTAGAAGAGAAGCGCGGGGAGGACCTTCAAGCTTCAAATGCCGCCCTCGAGCGGCAAGTCCAGGCGCATAAGGTCACGCTCGCCGCCTCGGCAGGCGGGCCGTACATGGTCGAAGCGAGGCTTCGCACATTCAAAGACACGCTGGCGTTGGAGGCACTGGAGCAAAGCCTGGAGCGCGAGCGGCTGGAGGTGATGGAGCGCCAAGTGGCTGCCGCCGAAGACGCCCTCGCCTCCCGAGAGGCGATGATCCCGGGAGAGGTCGATGAGAGGGTAGCGGGGGTCCGTAGGGCCCTCACCAAGGACTACCATGAGAAGCTGAAGTTTCAGGAGTCCCGTTTTTGTAAGCGGCATGATGAGTTGAAAGGCGAGGCTGACGACCTCAAGAAGAAACTAGCCGCGGCGGAGCGACGCGAGAAAGCCGCGATGGACGCCCAGGCCACGACCGAGGCCGAGTTGTCTTTCCTCTACAAGGAGGTGGAGGACGTCACTTCCCTCATGGAGAAGGCCTCAGACGAGGAGGACCAAGCTCGGGGACTGCAGCACACGCGCCTCCAGATGTTCCAGACCCTTGAGGCGAGGGCCCGCCAGGCCTTGAGCAGCATCTGCAATGAGAGCGTCTCCAGTCCGCTCGTTCCTGATGACGCCGGCTACCTCGGCTTCTTCACCAGGATTGTGGAGCACCTTGAAGGAGGCGCCAAGAAGGTCCACCGGCTCATTGAAGAGAAGGGTCGTGACCTCCTCGTGCGAGCGTCTTCACGTATCTTCAGCCACCTCCTTCGCTTCGATCCCGACTTCGACTTCGAGGCCGTGACAGCCCCCGTGCCCGAGGTGATTCAAGGTGCCTTGGAAGACTGGGTAGAGGATCATGTGGATAACCTGATCGCGGAGTTTACCCCTGCCGGAGGCGAAGGCCAGCCTGCGGTCGCGGAGCGCGGGTCTGACGGCGACGACGACAACAGTAGTGATGGCAACAATGGCGACGACGATAGCGCATCCCTCTAGGTTGTCTTTCCCTGCTTATCTGTTAGGATTTTGAATATGACCCCACGGGGATGTGAAAGCATTTTGGAAAAACTCCTTTATGATGTATCAAGTAAAGTTGTACTCCCTTATGTCGCCTCCCTTTTGCTTATTGTGCGCCCGCAGCCCCTAAGCAGGGGTGTATCGTTACCATTTCACTAGATCGCAATGCCCAGCGTGATTAGGGTAACTTAGCTTGATAAGCTCACGACCCTTGGCGGGTTGTTGCGTCGTGGGGTCACACTCCTCCGGAGCCCTGATCCTAGGCATACCCCTGGGTCCCGAGGAGGCTCCCTCCTTACGGGCCATGTCATCCTGGGGCCTCGAGGGGCTCGCGGCCTGCAGGGTCCCTGCGGGGCTTGCGAGATTATAGAGCCTCCAGAGATGCCTCTGCCAGGCGTCGGATCTTGCCGAGATGTAAACAGCACCTGATGTAGGATTCCTCAGTAATGAGCCAGATCGTGGCCGCTTTTTCTCCGGCCACCCTTCCTTGGCGCCCATCTTGCGTCCTGAGCCCCCGAGCGACGGGCGCTCGTCGCTGGTATGTCGGGTCGTGATGCCCGGCAAGGCTAGGAGATAAGCGCTCCTGAGGACAGGGGACCGAAGGCGATACGTGCCCATTGGCTCGCTCCCAAAGCCTTGGCGAGGTGTGCCCGCAGGTGGACCTGTGGTCATTGCGGTCTGGGGCTCCAACGTCGCCGGGGCTAGCTCGAGCATGGCACCGTGCCCAGCCCCCACTCACGGGACGCACGGGAGGAAGCAATGGGCAAGCGCCACTTCTTCCGAAAACGAAATTCAAGGAGAGAAAAACACTGGAAGGAGGAAAAAGAAAGACCCACCCCTTTTCAAATAAATATGCGAGAACTTCAAACTTCATTCCAAGATATGGCAAATTTGGTTACAAAAGAGGGCGAAAAACAGCCGCGTCCGGCGCCTACACTAGTCTTCCCACCAGCGCAGAGCATGGGGCCTCCACTGGGCGTGGGCATAGTCGTTGTAAGACCGTGTCGTCCGCCAGCGCGGAGCATGGGGCTTCCACTAGGCGTGGGCATAGTCGCTGTAAGACCGTGTTGTCCACGAGCGCGGAGCATGGGGCTTCCACTTGGGCGTGGGCGGGAGCCCCCGCGGGGCCGTGGAGCGGCGCGCCGGGGGACTCCGGGGCATGTACAGCCCCACTCATTATTACGTGAGAGTGTCATGGGTAGAGCCTGGTGCGCCGTGACTTCTGGGCGGGGACCCCGTCCTCCGTCTCCAGCGTGCGGCGCTGGGCCTGGAGACGTGAGCAGCCTTGAACAGGCCCTCCCCCTGGGCGGAAGCCTAAGGAGGCCCTCCGTGGGGAGGGCCCACCTCAGGACGGGGTCTCCGACTTTGAGGGTCCGGAGGCAGATGTTGCGGTAGTGGCGGCGCCGCAGCGCCTATCAGCACCTCGCGGCGCGGGGCGAGGCTTGGTGACGACCCTCCCTGCTGAGCACGAGACCTACCCCCGCGAGGCATCCTAACGCGCCTCATCGAACGCCAAGACGTGCAGGGGATGGGATTTGGCCTCACACAGGAGGGCCGCCTCAGCCCCGGAGACGAGGAAGAACGGGGTCTCGCCGGCGAGCCTAGTCACAATGGTGCGGATGAACCACAACACAGACTGAAACTCACCGCGCCGACCCCTACCGCAGGACTCTGACTCCCTCTTGAGGCTCCTTGGCTTGAGGTCCCTTGGGACCTCCGCGTCGGCACGCTTGGTCTGGCCGTTGCTCCATGGGTGCGCCATCGAAGCGTGATCCGCCTGCGTTCCAAGGTTAACACAATATGCTATGAGGAGATGGGTTGTAACCGGGGGTTGTCGCTGTTAATGCCACGGATGGGGGTGCCGCATTGGTTCACGAGGGACCCTGGTCTCGCGAGGCATTGACGGTCTTGATGGCCGAGGCCGGCGGGGATGGCGCACGCGGGCCTTACTTCTGCCCACTCTGGCGGACTTGTTCGTTGGTGACGCACGTGTAGTGGCGGCGCCATGCCCGCTCGTGATGTCACCTGCTTCCTTGCCCATGCCATGTGCCTGAAATGAGCCTCTGGGCCCCTTCGCCTTGTCGACCGCCACTGCCGCCATCGGATCACCCCGGCCAGGAGGTGGCCCGCAGTGGCGCCTCCCACGGAGGGCTACTTACCCCGATAGAAACCCGGGGAGGCATCTCTCGGGCCTTTGGGGGCATCCCGCCGGCGACCTCGCCGCTGCGGATCTCCCTAGGTCCTCCCAGGAAAGACGACCAGACACAGCAGGGGCAAGAGTGGGTGCAGGGCGGGGGCCGCGATGCAGGTGGGGGCGAAAAGGTTCCATGCCCTCACAAGCAGTGTCTAGCAGCTCAGCGACCCTGTTGATCCAAGCGTCATAGTCATCACCGGCAGGACGGTAATGCAATAGCTCATGTGCCACAAGGAGCATGACCTACATGTCTGTCAGCCCAGGATGGGTGCGGGGGAACGACGCCGCATCGGGGCCAAAAGAGGGCGTGGCGTGGCGGTGCGGTCGCTGCACTGCGCGAAGAGTGGTGTTGATGGATTCCGCCGCCGACGAGGGGCAGCACGGGGGGGACGGTGCGGCTAGGGGTACCGCGGCTGAAAGGCGCCGCCTGGGCGACGCGAGCGGCCCAATGCTCAGCGCGAGCCCGGCGAGCTTTCGCCATGAACATGGTGGGGCGAGGCCGGAGCGTGGTCGGTGAAGAGGCGGAGCTTCGACACGCCCCTACCTGGCGCGCCAAATGTCGGATTCAGGGCTCCGCAAACCCAAGAAGGTTCGAACTATGGGGCGTGTGCGAAGATCTCAACCAGCCCAAGCCTCAAGCTCACCACCCCACTGCCTAGCCTCGTCGAGTTCGCACGAGTGGGGAAGAAGATGAACACAGCAGTTTACCCAAGTTCGGGCCACCTTGCGGTGTAAAACCCTACTCCTGCTTTGTGGTGGATTGGCCTCACGAGGAGGCTGAGGATGAACTAGTATAGTGGATGAGCAGCTTCACCAGGGCTCGAGTTGTGAGGGTGGATCGGCAAAGGGTCCGATCCTGGATCCCCTTCTACGGTGATGGCTAGCCTATACTTATAGTGGCCTCGGTCCTCTTCCCTCAAAACTTAGACGGGAAGGGATCCTACAATGGCCAATTTAAAAGGGGACAAGAAGTACACCAAATCCTGACAAAAGCTAGTCTTCTCCTGCAAAGCTTTTGGTCATGACGCAGAGGTGGGCTCGGCGATGACATCCGTCCTACCGAGCTCGTGGTCTTGGTCTCGTTGCACCGGAACGGAAACCTTTGGGGGATTCCTAAGGAACCCGCGTCTGTCCTTACTCCCTTAGCACCAAAGGGGAAACTGTCTCCTCTACGCCTGCTAGCGCTCGCCTGGCCTTGGTCGTCATGGCTCACATCATCGCAGCCTCGTGAGGCTGGGTACCTGCATAGAAGTCTCCGCCCCTCGGGAGGCAGCCTGGGGAGGCCGCTCCTCTGGAGGTCTTGGTGTCGTTCGCCTCGCGAGGCTTGGGTCCTCGCGAGAGTCTTGCCTTGGAGTTGTTGTAGCTGGGCCATATAGGGCCGTCGATGGGCCCATGCGCTGGGCTGCATGCAGGCAGATCTGGGTACCCCCGATCGTAGAACACCGACAGACAATAATTGGTATTCTTTCCGGTGATTATCGTAGTTTGAGGAGTTCATGTATTCACTAAGTGCTAATGCTTTGGTCCGGTTCTCTATTAAAAGGAGGCCTTAATATCCCTTAGTTTCCATTAGGACCCCGCTGCCACGGGAGGGTAGGACAAAAGATGTCATGCAAGTTCTTTTCCATAAGCACGTATGACTATATACGGAATACATGCCCACATTATATTGATGAATTGGAGTTAGTTCTGTGTCACCCTAGGTTATGACTGCTACATGATGAATATTATCCAACACAATTATCATTGTCGGTCCAATGCCTACGAGCTTTTCACATATTGATCTTTGCTAAGTTACTTTCATTGCTACTGCTGTTACAATCACTACAAAACTGCTACTGTTACTTTTGCCACCGTTACCGTTACTTCCATACTACTTTGCTACTAAATACTTTGCTACAGATATTAAGTCTTTTAGGTGTGGTTGAATTGACAACTCAACTTCTAATACTCGTGAATATTCTTTGGCCCCCCTTGTGTCGAATCAATAAATTTGGGTTGAATACTCTACCCTCAAAAACCGTTGCGATCCCCTATACTTGTGGGTTATCATGACCTTTTTCTGGCGCCGTTGCCGAGGAGCATAGCTATATTTGCTGAGTCACTTGGGATTTATATCTATTTATCACTATGAAGAATCTGAAAGATGTCAAAACCAAGATTTTTCCCTCTACTACGAGGGGAGGTAAGGAACTGCCATCACACTCTGCACTTGATTCACCTTCTGTTTTGAGTAAGCTTGCGACACCTACACCTGCTATTAAATCTTATATGTTGCAAGTAATTGATGATGCTACTTCTGCTATGCATGATGCTTATGATGATACTACTGCTTTGCTTGATAATACTGTGCTACTGGGTGAATTTCTTGATGAACAACTTGCTAGAGCTAAAGATATTGAGAATGCTGAAACTGATGATATTTCTGAAACCGATGAAATTATTAAAACTTAAAACTTTGAAACAGCCATTAGACCTAGCACTCCTAGATATGAATTGCCTGTTATACCTGAAGGTTATGTTATGGATGGAGAGGTAGCTAGGGACTTTCTTGCTTGTAAGGATAGAGAGGATCTTAAGAAACTACTAGTCAAGTTAAAAGAAAAATCTTTGAATGCTAGAATGCAATATGATCCTAAGTTTGCTACTTCACCTATCATTGTTACTGATAAGGATTATGAATTCTCTGTCGACCCTGAGTTAATCACTTTGGTTGAATCTGATCCTTTCCACGGTTATGAATCTGAAACTGCTGTGGCACATCGTACTAAATTGAATATATAGCCACCCTATTTGCTCATGAGGAAAAAATTCGCTACTACTATATTCTTAAGTTGTTTCCCTTCTCATTAAAGGGTGATACTAAGACATCGTTTAATTCTCTTGCTCCTGGTTGTGTGCGTAGTCCCTAGGATATGATATATTACTTCTCTGGGGGGGGGGGAATTCCTGCTCATAAGAAACAAAGCTGCTTTAAACGAAATATTTAACTTGTGCAAATTGAAGAAGAGGGTCTCCCACAAGCTTGGGGGAGGCTTATCTAATTACTTAATGCTTTGCCTGATCATCCTCTCAAGAAAAATGAAATACTTGATATCTTTTATAATGGACTAACCGAGGCTTCTAGGGACCACCTAGATAGTTGTGCTGGTTATGTTTTCAGGGAACGAACTATTGAACAAGCTGAAGTACTATTGAATAATATATTAAGCAATGATAATGATTGGACTCTTCCTGAACCACCTCCTAAACCAACTCCGAAGAAGACGGGTATTCTATTTCTCAGTCCCGAAGATATGCAAGAGGCAAAGAAATCTATGAAGAAAAAGGTATTAAAGCTGAGGATGTTAAGAATTTACCACCAATTGAAGAAATACATGGTCTCAATACCCTGACACATGTAGTAGAGGTAAATTCTCTCTATAGATTTGATGAAGGTGATATTCCATATAATAAATCTGCTAGTCGATGCTTGGATGAATTTGATAACTTATTGTTAAAAAAGAAAATTTCAATGCATATGTTAGTAGACAATTGAAACGAAATGCTTATATGCTTGAGCACTTGAGTGACTATATTTGTAGAACTGTTAATGATCTCATGTTTGTTAGTAAACATGCTTCCATGGTAAAAACTCAAGTAGAAAAAGTTCTCAAGGCACAAAATGATTTGCTTAATGAAATGAATAATAAGATGAATGATCATTCTATTAGAGTTGTGACTAGAGGTGGTAAAATGACTCGGGAACCTTTGTATCCTGAGGGCCATCCTAAGAGAGTTGAACAAGGCTCTCAGAGAATTAATACTAATGCACCTAGGCCTTTTAAAATAAAAAGAATGATGATAGGGCCTTGCATGCTTCTAGTGAACCTGTTATAGACACACCTGAGAATCCAAATGATATTTCTATTTCTAATGCTGAAACACAATCAGGTGATGAACATGAACCTAGTCATAATGTTAATGATGATGTTCATGTTGATGCTCAACCTAGTAATGATAATGATGCGGAGATGGAACCTGCTGTTGATCTTGATAACCCACAACCTAAAAATAAAAGATATGATAAGAGAGACTTCATTGCTAGGAAACATGGTAAAGAAAGAGAACCATGGGTTCAAAAGCCCATGCCCTTTCCTCCTAAACTATCCAAGAAAAAGGATGATGAAGTCTTTGAGCACTTTGTTGAAATGCTTAGACCTGTCTTTTTGCGTATGCGTTTGACTGATATTCTAAAAATGTCTCCTTATGCTAAGTATATGAAAGATATTGTTACAAATAAGAGAAAGATATCGGAAGCTGAAATTTCCACCATGCTTGCTAATTATACATTTAAGGGTGGAATACCAAAGAAACTAGGAGACCCAGGAATACCAACTATACCAGGCTCCATTAAAAGAAACTATGTTAAAACTGCTTTATGTGATTTAGGAGCCGGTGTTAGTGTTATGCCTCTCTCTTTATATCATAGACTTGATTTGAATAAGTTGACACCTACTGAAATCTCTTTGCAAATGGCTAATAAATCAACCGCTATACCCATCGGTATTTGTGAGGATGTACCTGTCGTAGTTGCAAATGTTACTATTTTAACGGACTTTGTTATTCTTGATATACCTGAGGACGGCAGTATGTCGATCATCCTTGGTAGACCCTTTTTGAATACTGCAGGGGTTGTTATTGATTGCAACAAGGGCAATGCCACTTTTCATGTTAATGGGAATGAGCATACGGTACACTTTCCGAAGAAACCACCTCAAGTGAATAGTATCAATTCTATTGGAAGAATTTCAACAATTACTATTGGAGGTTTTGAATTCCCTATTCCTACTGTCAAAAAGAAATATGATATCCTTATTGTTGGGGACATGCATATCCCCGTTGAGGTAACCTAGTGCTATACGAAGATTCTCCGGTTTCATGTCATTCGGAAGAAGTTTGTTAATAAGACTTGATCAACCTTGTTAATGGATTCCTTTTGACGGGCATGAGATGGATGAATTTAGTAAACACAACCTTCTATACCCACTTTTTACTTTCTGTTATTTAGAGTAAATAAAGAAAAAAAAACTATTATTTTTCTGTTTTCTGAATTATCCATGCAATATAAAAATGACCAGAAAATAGAAGTTCTCCAAATGCCCTGAAAATTTAGTATGATTTTTATGCAATATTTAAGATTTTTTGGCACTGAACACACCCCAGGGGGGTGCACTAGTGGGCCACAAGCCCACAGGGCGCGCCCACCCCCCAGGGTGCACCTAGAGGGCTTGTGGGTCCCCTCACTTATTCCAGCCACCCATCTACTTCGTCTTCCTCCAGAAAAAATCACACCATTGCTCAAACCCGTGTTCCTGCTCATTTTGCTGCCATTTTCGATCTCCTTGCTCGGAATTCCATTTTTGAAACTGTTTTGGGGGATTGTTCATCGGTATGTGACTCCTCCGTTGGTCCAATTAGTTTTTACTATAGTGCTCTATTTATTGCAAATTTTTGCTGCTGAGGTGACCATGTTCTTGAGCTTGCATGTCAAATTTTATGGTCCAAAGTGGTTTTGTTGCATGATATAGACTCTAGAAACTTGTAGGAGTAGTTGCTATTAGTTTTGTTGAGTTTGGTTCACTTTTATTTTGTGTCACTAAAAATTTCAGAAATTTTCAGAGGAAAAAGAAACAATGAGGAGGTGGTTAAGGGGTTCTTCGAGCCGAAATTCAGAAGTAAATGAAAATGAGGAAAAGAAGAAGCCCAAGTATAACCTTCCTTGCGCTGCGGAGGTTCGGCTGTGTGAATGGCCAAGTGACACATTCTTGAGGGAGGCAAGAATTTATGATGATTTTTATTATTTGGCGGAGAATGCAGGCCTCACTTCTTTCCTCCAAGATAAGTGTGATCAACACCTCCTACTCACTAATACCTTTGTGCAGAACTTTCATTTCTATCCTAGGAAATCACCACCCACGGTATAATTTCATTTGTATGATGAGCCTAAGGAGATGACATTATATGATTTTTGCGATGTTTGCAAAATACCTTATGTCGGTGCAACAAACCCTGGGTCTGTTACCCAGACCGTGCACAGGCCCAAGGTCAAGACTGCAACATCCAGGACAAAGCCAAGGTAAAGAGATAGGCTCTTTGACGAATTAAAGGGCAAGTTGAGAAGACCAAGTCAAGCCAAGAAGCAAGACACCGCTAAGGGAAAATCCTCCCTTGCCGGGAAGGAGAGCCTGGCAAAATCAAGGTTGCCCCGGAAGCAAACCTCAAGGCCGCCCCGGCAGGCAGCCCCGGGGGCATACGGAGGCAAAACGCCCCGCCAAGGCTTCACAGTCCCACCTCACGATGACGCAAGTCACTGATCGGTGAGGTGTCAAGCCCCAAGATGACTAAGTGGCTGCCTTTTGCCACATGGCAGCCACTTCCTATGGGAATCACCTCCAGATGACACCCGTCCTACGACGTGTCATGCAGACAGGAGAGAAGGCGGCCAAACAGCCTGGCAAGGCATGCCGGGCAGGCCATGATGTGACACTGAGCGGCACATTTAATGTGTACTGCTCTGTTTGCAGAGGAGATATGATAGCACTGGTCGCTATCTAATCAGTACACAATGACTGATTTGCCACTGTGGTGACCCCTTGATCTATAAAAGGAGGCCCATGGCAACCATAGAAAGGATTCGGACCCCTGTACACCCATACGCACGTAGCTGCTCTCGCCACGAGGCAACCCTGCCGGGCAAGAGCGCTGTGTTTCCACCACCATCCACCATCAATCCACCAAAGCAGCAGTAGGGTTTTACGCCTCACGGCGGCCCGAACCTGGGTAAAAACTGCCCGTGTGATCTCTGCCACGCTACACTGCGCTCCCCCGCTCTTTGTGCAATGCGCTCAGTCCCCCTGCCGAACCAAAAGGGGCCCTTGGCCCCATAGGTGGCCGTGGTTTCCCACGACATATTTGGTGTGCCCGGTAGGGGGCTGCGCTTGCGCGAACCCGAGAAGTGTACGAAGCGCGTCATCTTCACCGCCATCTTCTTCGTCAGTGGCTCCATCGTCCATGGTACCCAAGAAGAAGCCCGGCGCCGCAGCTCATCCATTCACCTCGAAGGCCCCGCCACACGCGCCCACTGATGCCGCGGGGGCTACGGGGACGCCTGGAAGTGTGGACGCTACAGGGGACATGGTCGACGCGGGCAGCGTCGTTACCACCTCCCCTACGGCTGAAGCAGGAGCAGGAGGCACCGGAGAAGGACAACGCCAACTACATTCCAGCGGCCACGTCCCACGAGGCACGAGAGGAGAGATCATTCCATCTGCACCTCCTCGTCCGGCCGAAGGGCACAGCTGCAGCGGGGGTACTCGCTCTGGGGGGAATTGCAACTCCCCGATCGCTCCCGCCACGGGAGCGGCCGTAGAACATGCGCCACCGCCAGAACGCGCCAACCCAGCCGATACGCCAAATGAAGCCGCTGGCCCTCGAGCGCCTCCACCTCGTCCACACGCCGTCCAGGCGGCTGGCTCCCGACAACGAGATCACGGCGCGACCGCTACCGGCACCGTCAGGAACCGGGCAACATTATGATCTTCATCGACATCCATGCCGAGCACCGCTTTGGAGGCCATGGCGCGAGCCCAGCTACTGTTGAAATTTCCGCCGACAGTCGATCAGATGGATTAGTGGAGAGCCACCATTCAGAGTCTGGTTGGCTTCACCGAGGCGGGAGGATTGCAGCAGGCTGGCCCGCCACGGCCTCCCCAGGCAGCGGCAACAACCCACGCTGCTGGCCGTGCGGATGGGTCCACTCCTACGGTGCAATCCCCTCCGCGGCAGCCGCCACGGGAGCCGCGCGACCAAGAACCTGACGACGCCTCGATGGCTTCGTCCGACCCTCGAGTGTGTCAAGGCCCACGGCGAGTCCTAGAGGACAGGCATAGGGAAGGCGCACGTGTCGACGCCGAGCGACACCGCGACGTCCACCGCCAATCCGACAGGCGCGATGGCCCCAACGTCGACGAGCCCGCACTCGCTGACGGCGGGTACCTGCCTTTCGAGGCTGGGTGCTGAAAGTACATGTAGTCCCCATGTGTGGTTTTGGTAATTAAATGACAATCCTTATGGACTAATATTTACATTGAGATATACATTTGAAGGTTAGTCCCATTGGAAAATGATTGAAGAATATTGGAAGACAACTCCTTTGAAGCAACAATTACATCGAGATGATCAAAATGGAGTTCATTGGAGTATCTGAAGGATTACATGCTTAGAGCTATGGTTTGAGCCACAATGGATCAAGATCCTAAAAGGATGATTTGAATGATGAATTCTAGGAGTGGCTCAAAGATATGATCATAATGGACTCATGTGTTGAGTCATGATTGATCAAGTATTCAAGTGAAGAATTCAATGTACCCTTCAAAACATCAATATTAAACATGGAGTAGAGATATCGGTTGACCAAGAGGAAGCTCAAAGATCGAACACTAAATGGTCAACACACGAGCGCAAACGATGCACCACATAGGATCTTGTGGTATGATAAGCAATTGTAAATTGCACTTTGTGTACTAACCCATACTATGTGTTGTCTATGTTTTTGAGGGTTAGGTGATTCTCATGGGCTCGCATCGAGAGAGAGATTTCAAGTGTCCATGAGAGGATGACATCAAGTATTGATGATCATGGTTGACAAGGGCAAGTTCAAGATAACCATCCCGAAGGATTACATGCTTGAAGCTTGTGGATGATTACATGATGAATGTATGAAGATGAATACAATGCAATGCTCCCCACATGGCTTATGGGGGAGCTATTTGAAGCCTTCACCAAGTGTCATGATCAAGATCATCGTTCTGACTTGAGCCAAGCATAAACGTCAACATCAAGCTCAATTGGAATGCTTTAGTCAAAGGTATTAGTTCCTTTGGCTTTAGTTGTGAGGATCGATGACCATCGAAAAGGATATATGCTCAAGAATGAGTTTCCCGAAGCTATCTAGTATAGTTCTTTTATGATTCTTGAGTTATAGGGATCCCGCACTATTAAGAGGGGATCAAAGGGGTTAGTGATAGATTTGCTCAATTCAAAATCTTCTATTCTCTCATCTTATTCCAACATAGGCATATTTCACTCCTATCCAATACAAATACAATATGCCTACACATCTATGAAAGAAAATCCAAAGCCAAATAGGTTACCCAAATACATGATAAAAGCTTTGCATAATTTACATCCTCCATTTTGGTTGATCTTGGGTGGTTCTCTATGTGAGGACCTGGGCTTTTTCCATAGCTTCAAAACAAGCCCAAGATCATCAAAATCGGAGTCCGGATGTGAAAGTTATGCATGTTTCAGTTTTGGGGTTCCTGCTGTTTTTTATGGGCCGGACATCCGGGACTAGGCCGGATGTCCGGGCTCCCGGGACACCCCGGATGTTCGGGATCCTCCCGGAAATCCGACCGTCCATGTCCAGAGAGCATTTTGTGCTGCTATTTATTCCGGATGTCCGGCACTTGGCCGGATGTCCGGGGCCTGGAGGTTGGCCGGATGTCCGGGCCTCCCCCGGATATCCGGGCCCCCTGTTTTTCCTACTACGCTATGTTCTTCGTGTGGTTTTTCTACAGCCACCGGATGTCTGGCCCGGCGCTGTCACTTACACTAAAACGGCTAGTTTTCTTGCCACACTATATATACCCCCTCACCACTTCGTGGAGGGGTTGACCACTCTATTCTAAAATATCCCAAGAACCCTATGTGGCTCCCTCTCACTCTTCCACACCAAATCCTAGATCCCGGAAGCATTCGTGAGAGTTCTTGAGAGTTGTTCCAATCAAAAGATAGATCCACTCCCTCTCCCTCTTATGACCAAAGGAATTCGTGACTTGAGCAAGTCTTGAGCATTTCCCCCTTGATCTTGTTACTCTTGGAGGTTGGAGACTCCTAGGCGGTAGGAGTGCTCCGGTGAGGAATCAACTTGTGATTTGTCCCCCGGAAAGTTTGTGAAGGTTTGGAGGCCGCCTCAAGGTCTACCACTAGTGGTTGGGAATCGCCTTCGTGGTGATATCTCAAGGGGAGAATAAGGTGAGCCTTCGTGGCGTTGGTGTGCCTTTGTGGTAACATCCATCCCTCCAATGGTGACTAGCTTCCCTCCAAGGAAGTGAACATCGGGATACATCCTCGTCTCCGTGTCTTCGGTTATTTCTAACCCTAGCCACTACTTGTGGTTTACTTTGGTCACTTGACCTTGCATTCACTATATATATTGTTGTCCTCATTATATTGTGTTGGTTACCATATCGTAGAGATTATCTAGGCCAACACTTTATAGTCCGCAATTCATACTTGCTACTATTGTTCTATCTTGTGCTTAGTGTGAATTGCTAGCTTGTAACATTCATTTCCATATCTTGTGACATAACTTGTGTAAGCTTGTAGTGCTTACTTGAGTTTGATTGTATCATTCAATTCCATATATTGTAATACAATTTGTGTAAGCATGTATTGCTTACTTGTGGTTGTGTGTATTATTCATTTCCATATCTTGTGATATACATTGAGTAAGTTTGTGTAACTTACTTGTGCTTACTCATATCCTCGTTGTTCTCATCTTGTTTATCCTAAGTTGTTGGTGCACTTAGTGAGCCTAGTATATTTAGGATTTGTGCTTGAAAAGTATCCGCTTAGTTTATTTCCGCATTAGGATATAGCCAAATCCGTAAAAGATTTTAAAACGCCTATTCACCCCCCCTCTAGGCGACATCGTGGTCCTTTCAGGTGCCCTGCCTTCAGCCGCGAGCTGCGGCAAGTCTGTTGGCCGTCCACTCGCACATTCAAGCCAGAGATACCAGAGAAGTATGATGGAAGACAGAACCCGGCAGAGTTCTTGAGCATCTACACCATCGTTGTTCAAGCTGCCGGCGAAAAAAATGAGAAGGTATTCGCCAACTACTTCCCTTTGGCACTCAAGCCAAATGTGAGGGCTTGGCTGATGCACCTACCGGAGAAATCCATTTCGACCTGGGCTGACCTGTGCCATGGGTTCGTTGGTGCCTTCACAGGCGGCCATCAAGAACCAGGGCGGCCCAACGACTTGCAGCTCCTCCCGCAGAAGGAAGGCGAGAGCTTGCGGAAATACATGCAGAGATTTAGCAGAGTCCACAGGAATATTCCAGACATCCACCCGGCAGCTGTTATAGCTGCTTTCCAATTCAACGTGCGCAATCGTCGGATACATTCCAAGATGAACATTCGATTGCCCAAGACTGTGAAGGAGCTTTACACTCTGGTGGATAAGTGCGCTCGAATTGAAGAAGGAAGGAAGCTCCCCGGAGAGGAGGATGGCGTCGACATCGATTCATAAGATGATGACGAGGCCACCAGTCAAAAGAAGAAGAACAAGAAGCACAACAAAAGGCGCAAGGATAAGGCAGTGATGACCGTTGAGGGATCGGGCCTGCCTAGTACCGGCAAGAAAGCCAAGGCTGAGATACCCGGCAAGGAGGTTACCGTGTGCACTGACTACCGGGAAGCCGCGGCTGCCGAGAAGGCTGGGAAAGGCAATGGGCCGTATTGCAAGATCCATCGGACCAAGGGCCATGATCTCCAGGAGTGTCATCAGGTTGAGCAGCTTGTCAAGAAGCAGAGGGCTGAATATGAGAAGCGAGATAAAGAGAAAGGTCAGAATGACGCTGGCGGAAACGGCTGGGGTGGCGGAGCAAGCCGCCCCGGCAAGGCTCCTCAGAATCAAGGGAAACCCACCAGAGGCCGTGAGAAGGGGGATTGCAATGATGAGAGTGATGGAGAAGATGAGGAGGAGACCAGCGAGCAGGAATTCCAGAAAGCCACTGACGCCCTATGCATTGACGGGGGTGCATCTTCGCACTCCTCTCACCGCCAACTTGAACGGTGGGCGTGTGAAGTCAATGTCGTGGAGCCAGCGGCAGACTCTCGAAGGCCGCTCAAGTGGTCCCACACACCCATCATCTTCGACGAAGAGGACCACCCTGACCGCACCACCGTGGTAGGGTGCTTGCCGTTGTTGGTATCACCAATAATCCGCAACCTCAGAGTCACAAAGATGTTGGTTGACGGCGGGGCCGGGTTGAATCTGATTTCTTCAAAGGTCATCAGCAAACTCCAGATAGCAGAAGAAGAGCTCAAAGTTACTGGTACATTTCAAGGGATCAACCCCGGCAGGAGTCGTCCTAAGGGGAACATCACGTTACCAGTAACATTTGGGGGAGAGTTGAACTACCGGACTGAGAAGATCGTGTTTGATGTGGTTGACCTCCCCCTGCCATACAATGGAATCATTGGTCGCCCAGCTTTGGCCAAGTTCATGGCGGCATCCCACTATGCCTACAACACCTTAAAGATGTCAGGGCCGGTGGGCGTCATTTCCATTCCATCAGACGAGAAGGACGCAATTATTTGCGTGGACAAGATGTACCGGGATGCAGTCGCGGCAGAGGCCACTGAAGCTGCAATCCCCGCCAAGGAAAGTAATGGAAAGAAGGAGGCTAACAGGAACACCGGCAAGGAATCTGGGAAGCGTACCTCTTCGGGGTATGCTGCGCCTGTTGATGACTCGCCGGAGAGTTCCAATAGCAAGAGATCCAATGCCTCTGCACCCGCTGTGAAACAGGTCCCGGCAGGGCTGGCTGGCGCTGATGGTACTTTCACCATCAGCGCCACCCTCGATGACAAATAGGAAAGCAAGCTCGTTGCCTTCCTACGGGCGAATGTCTATGTGTTTGCGTGGCAACCATCTGACATCCCCGGTGTTCCCAGGAATGTAATCGAGCACCACCTTGCTGTCTGCCCACATGCCCGACCAGTCAAGCAGAAGGTCCGGAAGCAAGCTTTGGAGCGGAAGCAGTTTATTGCCGAGGAGATCAAGAAACTTGAGGCAGCTGGTCTGGTTAGAGGAGTGTTGCATCCAACGTGGTTAGCAAATCCAGTGGTGGTACGCAAGGCCAATGGGAAGTGGAGGCTGTGCATAGATTTTACGGATCTGAACAAGGCATGCCCGAAGGACCCATTCCCCTTGCTGCGCATCGACCAGATTGTGGATTCCACCTCCGGGTGCGACCTGCTTTCCTTCCTAGATGCCTACTCTGGATATCATCAGATCTTCATGTCCAAGGAAGACAAAGAGAAGACCGCATTCATCACCCCATGTGGCACATACTGCTTCGTGCGAATGCCTTTCGGGTTGAAGAGCGCCGGGTCTACTTTTGCAAGAGCAGTCCAGATTGGTTTTGAGTCATAGTTGCACAGGAACATTGAGGCCTACATGGACGATATTATGGTCAAGACCAAGGACAGATCAACCCTCATCCAGGATTTGGAAGAGACGCTTGCTATCTACGCAAGATCAACTTGAAGCTAAATCCAAAGAAGTGTGTGTTTGGCGTTCCTTCCGGCAAGCTACTTGGCTTCTTTGTGTCCCACCGAGGGATAGAGGCCAACCCCGACAAGATCAAGGCTATCAAGCAGATTCAAGCACCCAAGACAGTCAAGGACATGAGGCGTTTGACTGGATGTGTTGCCGCGCTCAACAGGTTCATTTCCAAGTCTGCCGAGCGTGCCTTGCCGTTCTTCAAGGTTTTGAAAAAGGCAGGGCCCATGGAGTGGACCCCCGAGGAAGACGCCGCACTACAAGATTTGAAGGCCTACCTTTCCTCTGTGCCCACTTTGGTTGCTCCAAAACCTCAAGAGTCGTTGCTGCTATATTTGGCGGCAACTAATCAGGTGGTAAGCGCAACACTAGTGGCGCAGAGGGAAGTGGATCAAGAAGCAGACGCAGCTGGTGTCCCTTCCGGGGAGGAAAGCGAACACACCCCAGCAGGGTCAGGTGCCGATCAAGGTAGAGAAGAGCAGAACAGCGGAAGCAGTTCTCTGGTCAAGGCAAAGAAGAAAGTGGTGCAACACCCAGTATACTTCGTCAGCTCCCTGTTGCAGGGGGCTAGATCCAGGTACTCTAGCATGCAAAAATTGATCTTTGGCCTTATCATGGCCTCAAGGAAACTGCGCCACTACTTCCAAGCCCATGAGATCATAGTTTTCACCCGTTTCCCTTTGCAACGGATACTCTGAAACCCTGAGGCTACCGGCAGGATAGTGGAGTGGGCTTTGGAGTTATCCAGCTTTGGTTTGAAGTTTGAGAGCACATCAACCATTCAGAGCAGAGCATTGGCAGAGTTTATTGCAGAATGGACACCAACTCCTGATGAAGAGGTATTGGAGATAGTTATCCCCGGCAAGGAAGCACCCCAAGAATGGATCATGTATTTCGATGGTGCCTTCTCCCTACAAGGCGCAGGGGCTGGCGTGCTTCTCGTTCCTCCCACCTGAGAGCACCTGAAGTATGTCGTCCAGATGCATTTTCCCCGGGAGGAAGCTACCAACAATATAGCGGAGTATGAAGGGCTCCTTGCCGGGCTCAGGATTGCAACAGAACTGGGGATCAAGAAGCTAATCATCCGTGGAGATTCACAACTTGTGGTGAGACAAGTCAACAAGGATTACCAAAGTCCATTGATGGAGGCATACGTTTAGGAAGTGAGAAAGTTGGAGGAGTGCTTTGACGGGTTGCAAACAGAGCATGTACCCCGTGCAGAAAACAGCATCGTTGATCATCTGTCAAAGTGCGCTGCGCAGAAGCTCCCTGTGAAACCAGGAACTTTGTTCTTCATCTGACTCAGCCCTCCATATCCCCGGCAACAATGGCCAGAAAGAGGAGGAAACTGGACTCCGGCAAGCCTCACCCGGTAGAACCCCTCGAGGATCCCGGCAGAAAGCTTGTCGGGCACAACTCCCCTTCGGTCGCTGAGTTGCATCCTCCCACCAGGCCACCGGTCCCCGCGGTCGAGGATTACACTCTCACGAATGAGGAGGTGCCATTAGTCCTCGTTGCCGAGCCACAGGCTCCGCCTTGGGCACGGCACATAGTCCATTTCCTCCAAACTGGAGAACTTCCTAAAGAGCAAGAAGAAGCTGAAAGAGTAGCTTGGAGGGCCAGTATGTATCAGTTCGTTGATGACACACTGTATAGAAGGAGGCCCAACGATGTGAAATTGAAGTGCATTTGCCGAGAAGGAGGAAAGGAACTGCTGGCGGAGATACACAATGGTATGTGCGGCTCCCACATTGGATCAAGGGCGTTGATTGGGAAAGCTTTCCGGCAAGGATTCTACTAGCCCACCGCCCTCCAAGACGCGGTCAAGCATGTCACCAAGTGTGAAGCCTGCCAGTTCCATTCCAAGAATATCCACCTGCCTGCCCAAGCTCTTTAGACAATCCCTTTGTCATAGCCGTTTTTGGTCTGGGGGCTCGATATCCTCGGCCCTTTCCCCCGTGCTGCTGGGGGCTTTGAATTCTTGTTCGCTGCAATCGACAAGTTTACAAAGTGGCCGGAAGTAGAGCCCGTGAGAAAGGTGACTGCTCAGTCAGCTATCAAGTTCTTGAAAGGATTGGTGTGCCGCTTCGGAGTTCTTGCCCAGATCATCACTGACAACGGGACCCAGTTCACGAGTCACGCCTTCATGCAATACGTTCATGCCCTCGGAAGCAAAATCTCGTTCGCCTCTGTGGCCCATCCAAGGAGCAACGGGCAAGCTGAGAGGGCGAATGCTCAAGACGAGAACTTTTGATAGGCTGCAGAAGTGCGGCTGGCGGTGGATCGATGAGCTGCCGGTGGTTCTTTGGTCCCTCAGAATGACACCAAATCGAGCTACCGGGCATACTGCCTTCTCCCTAGTCTATGGGGCAGAAGCAGTTATCCCCACGAAACTCATTTACGGATCACCTCGAGTGCTTGCCTACGATGAAGTAGCGCAAGATTAGTACCGGCGTGACAACGCTGTGCTACTCGAGGAGAACCGTCTCTGGGCTGCTACGCGTGTCGCGCGCTATCAGCAGGCCCTGCGTCGCTATCACAACCGCAGGGTTCATGCCCGATGTTTTGAGGAAGGCGACCTTGTCCTTAGGCGTGTTCAGTCCGCCAAGGGTGCAAACAAGTTGACGCCGAAGTGGGAAGGCCCTTACCGGGTAGTATGAGTCACCAGACCTGGCACAGTCCGTCTGGAGACCAGAGATGGCATTCAGTTGCAAAACTCATGGAACATTGAGCATCTCCGCAAGTTCTACCCGTAAGGCGCGGCTGTCGGGCCCTGCTTGGCAGCCACCCTTTTGTACAGGCCTTGCCTCTATTGCATGTAACCCCTTGTACAAAGCCAGGCGCATACCCTAAGCAATAGAGAAATAAATGAAGCACTGGGGGCCCCCCGACATATTGCATGCATGCATAAGCATATCATGAGCATTGCATGTTCATATAGATAAGATCACATGAGGCATCATTTTCATCTGCATCATACTGTAGGCTCCTACCGTGGATTCGGTCCCAAAAAAGAAGAGAAGACAAGCCTACATCGCGATCCCCGGCAAGACCAAACATATAAGTTCTCTCTCTTATCCATACGAGTTCTGTAAGTAAAGCTTGTGCATAGGAAAACCTCGCCGCTTTCAAGACTTAGGTGTTCCCGTCCCTTGACTCAAACATTGCTTCGGTCAGGGAGGTTGTAGTGGCCTTTGGCGAGGAAGTTGGCAGGGGGCTGATCCCTCTTCATGATTTGTGCCCGGCAGGCCCAGCCCCGCGGCAGCAACTAGAGGGTAACGGCAGGATAGCCTACCAGGGAAAAACTTGTTTACTTGAGCGTAAAGAGGCATTCTCCCTCTGCCTGGACACGTTCCATGCACAAGTGCCCAGCAAGGTTTATCTTTTTCATTAATATGCTGATCAACAAGTACAGACCTTACAGAACACAAACATGAATAAAAGAGATTACATAATTTGAACTACAGTTTGGCAAATGCCTACATATTTTAGATTAAAAAAAGATAAGTGCCCCGTGTTGCCCTTTCTTGCCCCTCTCCTTCTAGTCACAGCGGCATGAGGAGAAGAGGGTAAAAGGAGCACCTGGGCAAAAGCCCAGCCCGACCTCATCGGGTCTCCTGACGAAGAGCCCGGCGAGAGCGGGAGGGCGTGGACGAAGGTGATGGTGAAGAGATCGGTGGAGACGACCCGTCAACCGCCACCACCAGGGCCAGCAGGACGCGGTAGGGCGAACGAAGATGCAACCCGTAAGGAAGCCTACCGGGGTCTAGTTGGAAGGCTGCTGGAGGAGCCAGGAGCGCCACCCCCACTCCTGCATCCAACTCCCCGGCAAATCACCTTGCCGGGGAGGAGATGCAGGTGCAGATGACGGTGCTGCCGCCTGACAGTGACGGTGCAGCTGGTGCTTAGCCGGAGTCAGAGTCGTCGCCCTCCCGGCCGACGCTGTCGTCATCACCATCACTGTCCTCCTCGTCACTATCGCTTGAGGAGGAGCTTTCATCGTCGGTCGAGCTCTCCGCGCAGCACCCTAAATGAGCACCTGAGTTCCCAAAAACCTTGACAGAAAGGAAATCGGCCTTCATTAACTTAAACTGGAGGACGTGCCCTTCCGACAGGCTATGGGCGCGAGCAAAGGTCTTCCAGCCACGGCGAAGATACATAACATGAGGGGCGGGGAAATCCACATCCACCCGTATGCTGCCATTCTCGCAGCCCCTCAAGTGTAGTCTCAACGCACGCGGCTGATCGAGCTCCATCGCCCTTGCGAATGGGGTGGGGATACGGAGGCGGCCGCACGGGGGCTTATACAACCTGATGACGAACTCCAGAGGCTGGTCTCCAACATGGCCTTCCATCAGGGGAGGGCCGGCCGGTGGTGGCACAATCAGAGTGCCACCTCGTCCCCCTCGGCCCCGTGCGCCACGACGGCCTCGACCTTGTCCTCTCCCACCTCCCCTCGTCGCGGGCTCCATCCCCGCGACTTCGGAGGGAGGAGGGAGACACTGTCGAGCAGAAGTTCTCGTCGCCACTTGGGGAGGACCGGACCCCTGACCTCTCACCATGACAGACGTGGGAAACTGCAGAAATGAAGAAGGAAGGAGGTGTGGAGGGACTTCTCACACCACACCCCCCCCTTCTTATAGGCGGGCGCGGCAGGGGGATGGATTTTCTTCGTGGAGGTGGCCGCCCTGCTTGGCCAGTCTGGCTCCTCCTCGCCATCAACGGCTCAAAGAATCAAGGCTGACCCCCTGTGCCAATCCATGACCCCTAGCTTTCTGCCATGGCTCTCATTCCCGCACCCTCCGCATCCGCCACCAACCCTGCGCAATGCATGCTATACACGTGGCAGAAGCACCTGGAGCGGGGGAGGATAGTGGGGTGGCAGTTACCGTCCCGTGAACAAGGAACGTGGGTAGCTCCACACGTCGTGGCCCATTATCTCCATTACTGCAGTTGGCGTTACGCGACGGGCGGAAGAACCGGAAACTGATCCGAGCTCGGGTTAATGAAGAAGCAAAGAAGGTCTCAAAGGGCGAGCGGCTATTTCCCCCTCGCCTGTGCACAAGTTAGGGCCTACCCCGACGACGCCCAACAGCTCTTTCGGGCCAGGCCTGGGGGCCCCTGTCGGTGCAACAAACCCTGGGTCTGTTGCCCAGACCGTGCACAGCCCCAAGGTCAAGACTGCAACATCCAGGACAAGGCCAAGGTAAAGAGATAGGCTCTTTGAGGAATCAAAGGGCAAGTTGAGAAGACCAATTCAAGCCAAGAAGCAAGACACCGCTAAGTGAAAATCATCCCTTGCCGGGCAGGAGAGCCTGGCAAAATCAAGGTTGCCCCGGAAGCAAACCTCAAGGCAGCCCCGGCAGGCCTGCCGGGGACATACGGAGGCAAAACGCTCAGCCAAGGCTTCACCGTCCCACCTCACGACGACGCAAGTCACCGATCGGTGCAGTGTCAAGCCCCAAGATGACTAAGTGGCTGCCTTTTGCCACATGGCAGCCACTTCCTACGGGAATCACCTCCAGATGACACCCGTCCTGCGACGTGTCATGCAGACTGGAGAGAAGGTGGCCAAACAGCCCGGCAAGGCGTGCCGGGCAGGCCATGATGTGACACTGAGTGGTGCATTTAATGCGTACTGCTCTGTCTACAGAGGAGATATGATAGCACTGTTCGCTATCTAATCAGTACACAATGACTGATTTGCCACTGTGGTGACCCCTTAATCTATAAAAGAAGGCCCATGGCAACCATAGAAAGGATTCGGACCCCTGTACACCCATACGCGTGTAGCTGCTCTCACCCCGAGGCAACCCTACCGGGCAAGAGCGCTGTGTTTCCACCAGCATCCACCATCAATCCACCAAAGCGGGAGTAGGGTTTTACGCCTCGCGGTGGCCCGAACCTAGGTAAAAACTGCCCGTGTGATCTCTGTCGCGCTACGCTGCGCTCCTCCGCTCTTTGTGCAATGCGCTCAGTCCCCCTGCCGAACCAAAAGGGGCCCTTGGCCCCATAGGTGGCCGTGGTTTCCCACGACACCTTATGAGGGCAGCATCAGTGATCCACATCCTAGGGACATGGCAGATTTCATTGCTAACACTACTGTGGGGGAAGAGAGAGGAGTGTCAGAAGCGAGAGTGGCTAGTTTACATTTTTCCTGTTTTACCTATTATTCATTATTTGCTGGGAGATGTCTGACTCGTCGTGGGGAGAGTGGAACTCTCAGCTCACCTGACCTTGCTATTTTGCGCCATGCTTTATATGCTAATTGAACTTTTAGTTTGGGCGCTATTGTTGCACGGCGGTTAAACACAAACCGTTCGGAGGGTACTATTTTTGGAGATGTCTATGCTTCTTGCCTTGCTAAACATTTTGAGATACCCATTAGGCATGATGAGAAGGAGGAGATGTTGTTACCCACTAAATATTTAAAGTATGCTAGTATGATAGCACATGATTTTATTGCCAAAGACGATGACAAGCGACTCCTCTACAACCTAGTATTTAGTCAGGGTACTTGTGAGATTATTACCTTGCCTGCACCTTGTTTGTTTGATATTCATTCAGGTAGGTACACCATTATGTCCGATGACATTTACATGTACTGGAGGCTGACACAACCTCCAACACCTGAGCCAGCACCAGTTCCTGGTCCTTATCAGGAGCCTGTTTATTAGTGGGAGCCACAGGAGCTCGCCAACCAGTGGAACCCTCAGGACCCTCGGCAGTACCGAGGAGAGGGTTATTTCGAGCCGTGGCCCTAGACCAACTTAGGCCAAAATCCTAAGCTTGGGGGAGTACGTATTTCTCACCAACATTACATTCATGACTCACACATTCATTCCAGTTGTCGGTGTTCATCCTTTTTCATTGTATAATCCATGTTAGATTATTTTTCTTGCTTTCTTCTTGTGTGTTTGAAAAACTTTGATAAAATCCAAAAAAAATTAGTTCTTGCTTCTTTTTAGTTTTTCTTTCTAGTTTAATTAGTTGTAGTATTAAAAGAAAACCCAAAAAGATTTCTCGTTCTTCTTTTGCTTGTTGGGAGCTTTCCCGTGTAAATAGTTTTTCTCGTTTTTGTTTTTACTTTCTTCAGAAAACCAAAAACTCAAAAAAAAATCATTTCTTTGAAATTATTTTTCCTTTTCTTTGGGTCGTAAGGAGAAGACCACGATGAAAATGTTGAGTGGCTCTCATATGCATTATTATTGATCTAACAAAGAGCCCATATTACCTTGTCTTCTCCTCTAAATAAATGTTTGCAGATTCCAGCTTAGTCCAATGCACATGCACTCTTATTATTATTCACACCGTTCGGTCATGCAAGTGAAAGGCAATAATGATGATATTTGATGAAATGATTGAGATGAGGAAAAGCTGGTATGAACTTGACCTATTTTGTGTTTGTAAATATGATTAGCTCATCGTTCCTGCTTCAGCCCATTATGAATGAAACATGTTTGCAATGACAATTAGAGATTATAGTTACTCATGCCATGCTTAATTAGCTAGGAGTATATAATGGTTTGTCTTGTGTGCCAACATGCATTTAAAATGGTTGTGATGTAGTATGATAGGAAGGTATCCTCCTTTGAATGATTTAAGTGGCTTGACTTGGCACATGTTCACGCATGTAGTTGAAATCAAAATCAACATAGCCTCCACGATATTTATGTTCATGGTGATTTATATCCTACTCAAGCTTGCATTCAAGGTTGCTTAATCTCAATGCATGTTTATGACCGTTGTCGCTCTGTAGTTGGTCGCTCCTCAATCTTTTACTAGCCTTCACTTGTACTAAGCGGGAATACTGCTTGTGCATCCACTACCTTAAATCCCAAAGTTATTCCATATGAGTCCACCATACCTACCTATATGCAGTATTTACCTGCCGTTCCAAGTAAATTTGCATGTGCCAAACTCTAAACCTTCAAATAATAATCTGTTTTGTATGCCCGAATCGCTCATGTAGCGACTGGGGTTGTCAGTATCTTCCATGCTAGGTGGGTTATTATCACAATGAGTGTTTATTCACTAGTCATTCACGAGAAAGTGGCTGTAAATCGGGATGCCCAGCTCCATGCTCAAAATCAAATCAAAATATAATAATTAAACAAAACTCCCCTAGGACTGTTGTTAGTATGGACGGTACCCGTGGATTCGGCTAGCCATGGAGTGTGATTGTTGGTGGAGGGGGAGTAAAAACTGTACCATTCTGTTTGGGAACCGCCTATAATGTATCTAGCATGGAAGATAGTGAGATCTCTTGGTTGTTATGTTGACAATGAAAGCATACCGCTCAAAATTATATTCATCTCTGTTTTAAAAGCTTCGAACTCTGGCACCTCTGCAAATCCCTGCTTCCCTCTGCGAAGGGCCTATCTATTTATTTTTATTGTTGAGTCATCATCTTCTCATTAAAAGCACCAGCTAGAGAGCACCACTGTCATTTATATGCTTTGTTTTTAATTGATGTTGAGTATGAGTGTGACTGGATCTCTTTTGCCATGAATTGTAATGTCTAGTCAGTCCTTGATCTTCAGGGGTGCTCTGCATTTATGTTTTGCAGTCTCAGAAAGGGCTAGCGAGATACCATTTTGTTATATTATATCATGATTGTTTTGAAAAAAGTGTTGTCATCTGAGATTTATTATTATTTCCCGCTAGTTGATTATGCCATTGATATGAGTAAATGTGAGACCTAAATGTTATTGTGAATATTGTTAGTTCATAATCTTTCCTGAAAACCTGAATATTGGCTATACATATTTGCAACAACAAGATCAAACAGAGTTTGTAAAAGTTTTTCTTTGTCACTTTCAGTTTGTCAACTGAATTGCTTGAGGACAAGCAATGGGTTAAGCCTGGGGGAGTCGATATGTCTCCATCATATCTGCTTTTCCAAACTCTTTTGCCCTTGTTTTGGACTCTAATTTGCACGATTTGAATGGAACTAACCCGGACTGGCGCTGTTTCAGAAGAATTGCCATGGTGTTATTTTTGTACAAAAATCAAAGTTCTCGGATTGACCTGAAAATTTACGGAGAATTTTTGTGGAATATATAAAAAATACTGGCGCAAGAAGTTACCAGAGGGGGCCACCCAGAGGCCACAAGCCCTGGGGGCGCGCCTACCCCCCAGGGCATGCCTCCCAGGCTTGTGGGCCCCTGGACCGCCTCCGACCCTAATTCCAACTCTATAAGTACCTATTCACGGAGAAAAAAAATCAGAGAGAAGGATTCATCGCGTTTTACGATACGGAGCCGCCGCCACCTCCTGTTCTTCATCGGGAGGGCTGATCTGGAGTCCGTTCGGGGCTCCGGAGAGGGGGATTTGTCGCCATCATCATCATCATCAATCTTCCTCCATCATCAATTTCATGATGCTCACCGCCGAGAGTGAGTAATTCCTTCGTAGGCTTGCTGGATGGTGATGGGTTGGATAGGATTTATCATGTAATCGAGTTAGTTTTGTTAGGGTTTGATCCCTAGTATCCACAATGTTCTGAGATTGATGTTGCTATGACTTTGCTATGCTTAATGCTTGTCACGAGGGCCCGAGGGCCATGATTTCAGATCTGAACCTATTATGTTTTCATGAATATAAGTGAATTCTTGATCTATCTTGCAAGTTGTAGACACCTATTACGAGTTATGATCCACATACCCCAAGGTGACAATAATTGGGATTCTTTCCGGTGATTACCGTAGTTTGAGGAGTTCATGTATTCACTAAGTGCTAATGCTTTGGTCCGGTTCTCTATTAAAAGGAGGCCTTAATATCCCTTAATTTCCATTAGGACCCCGCTGCCACAGGAGGGTAGGACAAAAGATGTCATGCAAGTTCTCTTCCATAAGCACGTATGACTATATACGGAATACATGCCTACATTATATTGATGAATTGGAGCTAGTTCTGTGTCACCCTAGGTTATGACTGCTACATGATGAATATTATCCAACACAATTATCATTGCCGATCCAATGCCTACGAGCTTTTCACATATTGATCTTTGCTAAGTTACTTTCGTTGCTACTGCTGTTACAATCACTAGAAAACTGCTACTGTTACTTTTCCCACCGTTACCGTTACTTCCATACTACTTTGCTACTAAGTACTTTGCTGCAGATATTAAGCCTTTCAGGTCTGGTTGAATTGACAACTCAACTGCTAATACTCGTGAATATTCTTTGGCTCCCCTTGTGTCGAATCAATAAATTTGGGTTGAATACTCTACCCTCGAAAACTGTTGCGATCCCCTATACTTGTGGGTTATCAGCCATAGGGTGCCCACTACCCACCAGCCCACGACCAAGGCCCCTGGCGCGCCCTGGTGGGTAGTGGCCACCTCCTTCACCTTCTGGTCCTCCCACAAAGCTTGTAGTGCCTCTTTTGTTCCAAAAAAAATCATCAAAAAGTTTTGCTGCATTTGGAGAACTTCTATTTCTGCACGAAAAACAACACCACGGTAGATCTGCTGAAAACAGCGTTAGTCCAGGTTAGTTCCATTCCAATCATACCAAAACCATATAGAGTTGTTGTAAACATGGCATGAATACTTCATAAATTATAGATACATTGGAGATGTATCAGCATCCCCAAGCTTAATTCCCACTCGTCCTTGAGTAGGTAAATGATAAAATAAATAATTTATGAAGTTTGAATGCTAGCATAGTGCATAAGTTTGATCAGTGATAATTTCAATCACTTTTCCTAGCATCATAACAACAAATCTTTCTCATAAAACTCATCATGATAAAGTAGCAATCAATTCACATGTTATGGTTCAAACAATGCATTCTCTTGAAACTTAACAACCTATGTTCTTAGTCACCATAGAATTGCAATTCAACTTATTCAACAAAGTCTAAGTAAGAGCTCCACATACTCAATTATCAAATAGTCTTCTATGATTGCTAGTACTCAAAGCATATTTTTAGAACAAACGACATCCATCGAACACAGAGAAAGATAGGGGCTTAATGTTTCGCCTCCCAACTCATTTATCATATAGATAATTGTCAACAATAATAATTCATGATCAAATATATTTGACTGGCCATATGTGCCTAGATCTTTCCCCACCACATGATGCTTACCTACTAGAGAACAATTGAGGTTGAAATGAGAAAGCATACTATTGACTCTTGCATAAAAGTAAATACTGAAAAGTAAAATATAGGCCCTTCGCAGAGGGAAGCAGAGGTTGTCATGTGCATTTTATGTTTGGATGCACAAGCTCTTAATGCAAAGGAATGTCACATTATATTGCCCCTTGTGATAGCAACCTTTATTATGTAGTTCGTCGCTTTTATTTCTTTACCATCACAAGTTCGTACAACGCTTATTTTCCCTTGCAATAAAAGATCATACATATTTAGGAGCATTTTTATTGCTTTTTGCACCGATGACAACTTAATTGAAGGATCTTATTCAATCCATAGGTAGATATGGTGGACTCTCATGGCAAGAAACTGGGTTTAAGGGTTTTTGGATGCACAAGTAGTATCTCTACTTAGTACGAATTTTTGGCTAGCAAAATATCCTAAGCAAGCACCCCATGTTGGAGGATCCATAACAATATAACTTCTATGCAAATATACCCAAAGATAACTCATTACGTTGTCTTCCTTGTCCAACTTCAACTAATTTGCTTAAGTTTGAAAATAATTAATGGGTATTCATAATCATAAAAGATGTCCAAGATAATACATTTATATGTGAAAGTTCTCTTCCTTATATTAATCATTCATGAATTGCTTGTATGACCAATATTGTGATTGTCAAGCTTCAATAGATTTCAGTTTATAAACCCAATGTGAAGCTACCACTAGATATGATACAAGTATATGAAGCACATATAATTTTAAATTTATTATATTCAACTCATTCAACAATTTACTCTTAGGATATAAGTGAAGCACGAGAGTAAATGACAAACTACTCCAAAAAAGATATAAGTGAAGATCAAGTGAGTAGTTAAATAATTAAGTAGCTATGCGAAGACTCTCCAAATACAGATTTCAGATCCAAGTATTTTATTCAAACAGCAAAGAAAACAAAATAAAATGACATCCCAAGAATAGCACATGTCATGCGAAGAAGCAAAAAACTTAGGCTCAACCGATACTAACCGATAATTGTTGATGAAGAAACGTGGGATGCCTACCGAGGCATCCCCAAGCATAGATGCTTGAGACTTCTTGGAATATTATTGTGGGATGCCTTGGGCGTCCGCAAGCTTGAGCTTTTGTGTCTCCTTAATTCCTTCTATATCACGGTTTCCGTAAATCTCAAAAACTTCATCCACACAAACTCAACAAGAACTCATGAGATAAGTTAGTATAAATCAATGCAATACCTTATCATTATCTACTGTATAAAATCACTAGAATTATAATTTAACATTGAATACTAAATTCCTCTTCATATTTAATACTCCTATCCTCAAATAGAATCATTAAACAAGCAAACATATGCAAACAATGCAAACATAACAGCAATCTGTCTAAACAGGATAGTCTATAAAGAGTGCAATAATATTCATACTTATCTAACTCCAAAAATTATGAACAATTACCACATAGTAGAAAATTTGTCATAACTTATGGTGTAAAAATTTCAAGATTTTATCATGTGTGACTATTCACAAATATTCAAAACATAACAACAAACTTTCTGTTTTCAAACAGCAACATATAGACTTGCAAAATAAGCATGGTAAAGGCTATACTTGACATTTTTATTGAAATAAAAGATGCAAAACATTAGTATAAATAACAGCAAGCAAATCCTAATAAAATAAAATGCTGCTCCAAGCAAAACACATATCATGTGACGAATAAAAATATAGCCCCAAGTAAGGTTACGATAATGTTGGAGACGAAAGAGGGGATGCCTTCCGGGGCATCCCCGAGCTTAGTTGCTTGGATCTTCCTTGAATATTATCTTTGGGTGCCTTGGACATCCCCAAGCTTAGGTTCTTTTCACTCCTTATTCTCCTCATATCGATATCTCACACAAAACTTGAAAACTTCAATCACACAAAACTTAACGAAACTTCCTGAGATGGGCTAGCATAGTAAAACAAATCATTCACTTGGGCACTATCAAAGAAAAGATTCATAATTTTTTTCACATAATTCCTATTGTACTCTATAATTTCCGCAATTTATATTAAGCAATATAAGCCATAGAAACCATAAAACAAGCAAACTATGCATTGCAATCAAAATCTGTCAAAAACAGAACAGTCTGTAAAGATCTGAATAATGGCTAAAATTATGTTGCTCCAAAAATTATGAAAAATTAGTAAAACATAGGAAATTTGTATTTCAATCATTTGTAAAAAAAATCAGAATTGTTTTATGCTCCACTGATTTTATACAATTCTTTTACTGGGCGCAAAATTTTCTGTTTTTGCACAGAATCAAGTCAACTATCATCCACACTATCCCAAAGGCTTTACTTGGCACTTTATTGGAAAAAAATCTATAAAACATGATTAGTAAAGTATCTTAATCATGTTAACACACAAAAAACATTAGGGGTGAATATTGGGTTGTCTCCCAGCAAGCGCTTTCTTTAATGCCTTTTTTAGCTAGGCATGATAATTTCAATGATGCTCACATAAAAGATAAGAATTGAAACATAATGGGAGCATCATGAAGAATATGACTAACACATTTAAGACTAACCCACTTCCTATTCATAGGGATTTTGTGAGCAAACAAATTATGGGAACAAGAATCAACTAGCATAGGAAGGCAAAACAAGCAAAACTTCCAGATTTTCAATACATAGAGAGGAAAATTGATATTATTGAGACATGTAGAAGCATATATTCCTCTCCCATAATAATTTTTAGTAGCATCATGAATGAATTCAAAAATATATCTATCACATAAATCATTCTTTTCATGATCCACAGGCATAGAAATTTTATCACTCTCCACATAAGCAATTTTTTTCTCATTCATAATGGTGGGAGCAAAGTCAACAAAATAACTATCACATGATACTTGATTTACATAATCATTTTGAGCATTAAAATGATGATGACAAGATTCATGGTGATCATTATTCTTTATATCATAAGTGTCATCACAATAATCATCATAGATAGCAACTTTGTTATCATAGTCAATTGAAACCTCTTCCAAAATAGTGGATTCATCATTAAATAAAGTCAGGACCTCACCAAATCCACTTATCAATATTGTAATAAGATTCAACACCCTCCAAAATAGTGGGATCATTACCTAGAGTTGACACTCTTCCAAGCCCACTTTCATCAATATAGTCATCATAAATAGGAGGCATGCAATCATTATAACAAATTTGCACATCAAAACTTGGGGGACTAAAAATATCATCTTCATCAAACATAGCATCCCCAAGCTTGTGGCTTTGCATATCATTAGCATCATGGAAATTCATAGAATTCACACTAACAATATTGCAATCATGCTCATCATTAAAGGATTTTATGCCAAACATTTTGTTGAATCCTTCTTTTATCAATTGAGCACAATTTTCCGATCCATCATTTTCAAGAAAGGCATGATAAAGGCGAATAATATGAGGCAACCTCAATTCCATTTTTTTGTGGTTTTCTTTTATAAACCAAACTAGTGATAAAACAAGAAACTAAAAGATTCAATTGCAAGATCTAAAGATACACCTTCAAGCACTCACCTCCCCGGCAACTGCGCCAGAAAAGAGCTTGATGTCTACTATGCAACTTTATTCTTGTAGACTCGTGTTGGGCCTCCAAGCGTAGAGTTTTGTAGGACAATAGCAATTTTCCCTCAAGTGGATGACCTAAGGTTTATCAATCCGTGGGAGGCATAGGATGAAGATGGTCTCTCTCAAACAACCCTGCAACCAAATACAAGAAACCTCTTGTGTCCCCAACACACCCAATACAATGGTAAATTGTATAGGTGCACTAGTTCGGTGAAGAGATGGTGATACAAGTGTAGTATGGATTGTAGAAATAGGTTTTTGTAATCTGGAAATATAAAAACAGCAAGGTAGCAAGTGATAAAACGGAGCACAAACGGTATTCAATGCTTTAAAACAAGGCCTAGGGCTCATACTTTCACTAGTGCAATCTCTCAACAGTGCTAACATAGTTGAATCATATAACAATCCCTCAACGTGTGACAAAAAGTCACTCCAAAGTTCTTATCTAGTGGAGGACATAAGAAGAAAATATTTGTAGGGTACGAAACCACCTCAAAGTTATCCTTTCCGATCAATCTATTGAGCTATTCCTATAAGTATCACAAACAGCCCTAGAGTTCATACTAAAATAACACCATATGATACGCATCAACCAAATCTAATGTCACCTAGATACTCCAATGTCACCACAAGTATCCATGAGTCAATTATACGATACACACCAAACAACTTCAGATTCATAATATTCAATCCAACACAAAGAACTTCAAAGAGTGCCCCTAGATTTCTACCAGAGAAAGTAGGACGAAAATGTGCATCAACCCCTATGCATAGATTACCCCAATGTCACCTCAGGAATCCACGAGTTGAGAGCCAAAACATACATCAAGTGAATCAATATAATATCCCATTGTCACCACAGGTATTCATATGCAAGGCATACATCAAGTGTTCTCGAATCCATAAAAGTATTGAATCCGATAATAGTGAAATCTCAAAGGTAAAAACTCAATTCATCACAACAAGATAGAGAGGGGAAAACGCCATATGATCCAACTATATTAACAAAGCTCGCGGTACATCAAGATTGTGCCAAATCAAGAACACGAGAGAGAGAGACAGAGAGAGAGATCAAACACATAGCTACTGGTACATACCCCCAGCCTCGAGGGTGAACTACTCCCTCCTCATCATGGTGGCCACCAGGATGATGAAGATGGCATCCGGTGATGATTTTCCTGTCTGGCAGGGTGCCAGAACAGAGCTCCATATGGTATTTAGAAGGTACAAAGGCGTGCGGCGGCGGAGTCGAAGTTCTAGGGTTATTTCTGGTGGTTTCTCTATTTATAGGATTTTTTGGCGTCGGTTTCACGCGAAGATGGGCCACAGGGTGCCCACTACCCACCAGCCCATGGCCAAGGGCCCTGGTGCGCCCTAGTGGGTAGTGGCCACCTCCTTCACCTTCTGGTCCTCCCACAAAGCTTGTAGTGCCTCTTTTGTTCCAAAAAAATCGTCAAAAAGTTTCGCTACATTTGGAGAACTTTTATTTCTGCACAAAAAAACAACACCACGGTAGTTTTGCTGAAAACAATGTCAGTCCGGGTTAGTTCCATTCAAATCATACCAATACCATATAGAATTGTCATAAACATGGCATGAATACTTCATAAATTATTGATACGTTCGAGACGTATCACCCAGTCTGCCTTTGTAATTTGGGGGTATGCGGGGATTGGGTCCTTGCCTTCACACAAGTACTTCTTGTACGACACGTGCTTCCAGTTTCTCCTAGCATCCCTCGCCTTCTTCAGTGCAGCATGTTCCACTTGCATTCTCCACTGCTCTGGAACATTGAAGTGATCCATGATCTCCCGGACTATCCTTTGCCGTGTTTCTGTGTCAGCCTTCCGAAACCCCGGCAGATTAATGTTGAGACTTACCCTGCCAACAAATCCACACACACACTCCCGAACCTCATGCGTGCTTTATCTGGTTTAGTTGGAGCCCAAGACTTTAAATCGATGTCAGTTACTTCATATACACCTTGAGGCTGGTGTGTTGGACTTTCTTGGAGCGTTCTTTCATGTCCTGACCGGAAGGGTGATTGCATCAGCTCTATCCCATTCCAGATTACTTGATCCCTGACCATCTGCTGGAGACCTAGGGTTGTCGGACTCATATGAAGATACATCGCCTGAAGCAAGAGTGTTGTCGCTGCTACTCGGCATCTACAAAGAACACATGCGAAACTCGGGAAAGGAGGATAGGCATAAAGCTAGCAACTTGGTAGCAAGCTACCTAAACATTTCATGCAATAATTTTAAAAATGTACGGCTAAATTGTTAATTTTGTGTGACTCGGGCATCCCCTCTTTCTTCTAACGACCATCGGTAATGTACGGCTAAATTATAAACTTGATTCTTTGTAATAGTTTTGAGATATGATGATAGTAATATGTGAGTCATGTTGGTGAGTAATTATGCTTTAGTAAGAATGTTGGTGTTAAGGTTTGTGATTCCCTATGCAAGCATAAAAGTCAATAGTTATGCAATGAAATTACATCCTACTTGTGGTGCATTATTCGGTGTTAGTTATGCTTAATGCTTGTTTATAAGAATTTTTGCTTTTTGGTTGGTTGCTTCTCAATCTATTTGCTAGCCTTTCCTTGTACCAAGTGGGAATACTACTTGTGCATCCAAAATCCTTAAACCAAGTTGTGCCAAATGAGTCCACCATACCTACCTATATGCGGTATTTCCTTGTGGTTCCAAGTAAATTTGTATGTGCCAACTCTAATTTTCAAAATGAATTTCCTTTTTGTGTGCCCGTACCGCTCATGAAGCGGCAGGTGGTGGCCAATATTTTTCCATTCTAGATGTGTTATTCTCAAGATGAGTGTTTATTCACTTGTCATTGCACGAGAGTGTGGCGGTAATAGGGATGTCCAGTCCCAAAATGAAAAAGAAATTTACTTTATGTTGTCAAATAATAAATTCCTTGGAAAGTGTTGGTATGGAAGGCACCCGTGGATACAGCTAGCCATGGATTGTGAAAGAATGGTGGAAAAAAGAATAAACTTTATGTTATGTTTGGGAACCGCCTATGATGTATCTAGCATGGAAAGTATTGGGAATTCTCCGTCATTTTCGTTGACAGGAAAAGCATCTCAATTTAAGCTTTGAGCTCTGGCACCTCTACAAATCTCTGCTTCCCTCTGCGAAGGGCCTATCTATTTACTTTATGCAATTTTTATTTTTATTTGAGTCTCCATCTTCTCTTATAAAGTACCAACTAGGGAGCACTATGATCATACTTGTGCATTGGATGTAGCTAATATTCGAGTGTGTTTCATGAATGGATCAATGATTGAGCATGATGGGCTAGGGATAACTTTCTTTAGTGTTGATATTTTGAAAGACATGGTTGCTTGTTGATATGCTTGAGTATTGAAATCTTCATGTCAAATATAGACTATTGCTTTGAATCATCTAAAAGTCCAAATGTCCATGCTACAAAAGAAAAGAATATGTGATGAACATGTTAGGCAGCATTCCACATCAAAAATTCTGTTTTTATCATTTACCTACTCGAGGACGAGCAGGAATTAAGCTTGGGGATGCTGATATGTCTTCAACGTATCTATAATTTTTTATTGTTCCTGATAACCCACAAGTATAGGGGATCAATCGTAGTCATTTCGATAAGTAAGAGTGTCGAACCCAACAAGGAGCAGAAGTAAATGACAAGTGGTTTTCGGCAAGGTATTTTCTGCAAGCACTGAAATAGTCGGTAACAAGTAGTTTGATAGCAAGATAATTTGTAATGGACAAGTAACGGTAATGGTAAATAAAGTGCAGCAAGGTAGCCCAATCCTTTTGTGGCGAATGACAGGCCAAAACGGTCTCTTATGATAAGCAAAGCGTTCTTGAGGGTACACGGGAATTTCACCATGTCACTTCCATCATGTTGGTTTGATTCATGTTCGCTACTTTGTTAATTTGATATGTGGGTGGACCGGTACTTAGGTGCTGTTCTTACTTGAACAAACCTCCTACTTATGATTAACCCCCTCGCAAGCATCCGCAACTACGAGAAAAGTATTAAGATAAAATCTAACCATAGCATTAAACTTTTGGATCCAAATCGGTCCCTTCCGAAGTAGCGCATAAACTAGGGTTTAAGCTTCTGTCACTCTAGCAACCCATCATCTAATAACTACTCCACAATGCATTCCCTTAGGCCCAAATATGGTGAAGTGCCATGTAGTCGACGTTCACATGACACCACTAAGGGAATCACAACATACATATCATCAAAATATCAAACACATATCAAGTTCACATGATTACCTGCAACATGACTTATCCCGTGACCTCAAGAACAAAAGTAACTAATCACAAATGATAATCATGCTCAAGATCAAAGGGGTATTAAATAGCATAATGGATCTGAACATATATTCTTCCACCAAATAAACCATATAGTAATCAACTACAAGATGTAATCAACACTACTAGTCACCCACAGGTACCAATCTGAGGTTCCGGTACAAAGATTGAACACAACAGATGAACTAGGGTTTGAGAGGAGATGGTGTTGTTGAAGATGTTGATGGAGATTGCCCTCCCAAAGATGAGAGGGTTCTTGGTGATGACGATGGCTTCGATTTACCCCTCCGGGAGGGAAGTTCCCCCGGTGGAATCGCTCCACCGGAGGGCAAAAGTGCTCCTGCCCAAGTTCCACCTCGAGACAGCAGCGCTTCGTCCCGAAAGTCCCCTCCTGATTTTTTTCTAGGTAAAAGTGACCTATATACCAGAAAATGGGCACCGGAGGTAGGCTGGGCTGAGCACAACCCACCAGGGCGCGCCTGGGGAGCCTGGTGCGCCCTGCTGTCTTTTGCTCACCAGGTGGCCCCCCTCCGGTAGTTATTTGCTCCAGTATTTTTTATATATTCCAAAATAATTCTCTATAAATTTTCAGCTCATTTGGAGATGTGCAAAATAGGTAACTCTGACGTAGCTTTTTCAGGCCCAGAATTCCAGCTGCCGGCATTCTCCCTCTTTGTGTAAACCTTGCATATTATGAGAGAAAAGGCATTAGAATTACTCCATAAAGCATTATTATGCATAAAAACATTATAAATAATAGTAGGAAAACATGATGCAAAATGGACGTATCAGTTCCATGCTGTTATATTATCATTCTTGGATGTTTTATATTCATTTTATAACAACTTTATATCATTTTTTGGGACTAACCTATTGACATAGCGCCCAGTGCCATTTGCTGTTTTTGCTTGTTTTTTACTTCGCAGAATATCCATATCAAACGGAGTCCAAATGCAGCAAAACTTTTTGGAGATTTTTTTGTGCCCAGAAGACAACTTGGGAGCCAAGGAAGTGCAGGAGGGGAGGCCTGTGGGGCCCACAAGACACCAGCGCGTGCCTAGGTGGGTAGTGGGGCCCATTGGGGTCCTTTCCACCACCTCTCAGCTCTATAAATACCCAAATATTCCAGAAACCCTGGGGGAGTCGACGAAACACAATTCCAGCCGCCGCAAGTTCCAGAACCATGAGATCCAATCTAAAGCCCTATTCCGGCACCTTGCCGGAGGGGAATACGATCACGGAGGGGTTCATCATCCTCATTGGTGCTCCTCCGATGATGCGTGAGTAGTTTACCACAGACCTACGGGTACGTAGGCAGTAGCTAGATGGCTTCTTCTCTCTTTTTGATTCTCAATACAATGTTTTGCTCGATGTTCTTGGAGATCTATTTGATGTAATGACTTTTTGCGGTGTGTTTGTTGGGGTCCGATGAATTGCGAGTTTATGATCAGTTCTATCTATGAATATTATTTAAGTCTTCTTTGATCTCTTATATGCATGATTGTTATAGCCTCGTATTTCTTCTCCGAAACTTTGGTTTGGTTTGGCCAACTAGATTGATTTTTCTTGCAATGGGAAGAGGTGCTTTGTGATGGGTTCGATCATGCGGTGTCCTCACCCAGTGTCAGAAGGGGTAGCGACGCACACATGTATCATTCCTATTAAAGATAAAAAGATGGGGTCTATTCCTGCATGAATAGATCTTGTCTACATCTTGGCATCGTTCTTATTGCATTACTCCATTTCTCCATGAACTTAATACACTAGATGCATGCTGGATAACGGTCGATGTGTGGAGTAATAGTAGTAGATGCAGGCAGGAGTCGGTCTACTAATCTTGGACGTGATGCCTATATACATGATCATTGCCTTGGATATCATCATAATTATTTGCTCTTCTATCAATTGCCCAACAGTAATTTGTTTACCCACCGTATGCTATTTTCTCGAGAGAAGCCACTAGTGAAATCTACGGCCCCGGGTCTATCTTTTATCATATTGTTTTCAGATCTATTATTCCAAAAACCCAAAAATACCTTGCTGCACTTTTTCTTTATTTATTTTATTTTGTGTTTTTGCTAGATCTATTTATCCAATCTCATACAATTTAATCTATCTCAATACCGAGGAGGGATTGACAACCCCTCTTACGCGTTGGGTTGCAAGTATTTGTTATTTGTGTGCAGCTACCGCTTACATAGTGTTGCTTGGTTCTCCTACTGGATTGATAATCTTGGTTTCATAACTAAGGGAAATACTAACCATTGTTGTGCTGCATCATCCTCTCCTCTTCGGGGAAATACCAACACAAATACAAGCAATCATTGGTATTTTAATTACACAAAATGCAGATGGAGTCCGAAAATCATGAAAATTGGTGTGTCATTGTGGTGTGCTCTCATGACCCCATGGAAATTTTTTGGTAAAGTTTGGCACAAGTTTTGATGATTGCCCCTTGGAAACTGGAGCATCTCACAAGAAGGATCATAGTTTCCAAAAGGAGACATGGAAATTCGAACTCCAGTGGCCGGCGATTTCATCGTTTCGCCTCATAAATATTTCCACGGTACGCAATCACCATTATACCACAGGTTTGCTTTTCTTTCAGGACTCGTTTGCTATATTTAAGGCATTTTTTGCATTTACCATGCATTTTGTGCATATAAATCAAATCATAAATGCAACTGCATGTGCTGATGAAAGGGATGATGATTTTTGTTCGATCCGGCATCATCCAATGGTGCAGACGTATGATCCATGGGGTTTGGGTTCTGGACAATCTGAATGCACAACTCACATCGCGCGCAGTAGGGGGTGGGCATCGGCCACGGTTTGGTAGGCACACGGCTTTCATGAATGAACCGTGTGCTATTTGAAAACATTTACATCAACTAACAACATATTTTCATTTGAATGAAGACGTGAGTTCATCGTTTCGCCTCAAATTTTTTTCCACGATAAGCAATCACCATTATACCCTGGGTTTGATTTTCTGGCGCATTTCAGGTCTCGTTTGCTATATTTAAGCCATTTTTTGCATTTACCATGCATTTAGTGCATATATATCAAAACCCTGCTGCAACTACATGTCGGTGTTAGCAAAATCATTTCTGTGTCGCTTTGCGAGTTTTCATTCATTGTCCGAGAAACGGGGAGAATTTTCAAACATTTTGGCCGTGAGGTGCAGCCACCGACGTAGGCCTTGTTGGTATTTTAATTACAGGAAATGCATTTAGAGTCCAAATATCATGAAAATCGATGTGTCACCGTGGCGTGCTCTCACGACCCCATGGAAATTTTTTGGTAAAGTTCGGCACAAGTTTTGATGATCGCTCCTTGGAAACCGGAGCATCTCACAAGAAGGATCATAGTTTCAAAAAGGAGACACGGCAATTCAGACTCCAATCGTCGATGAATTCATCGTTCCGCCTCAAAAAAAAATCCACGGTAAGCAATGACCAATATACCCTAGGTTTGATTTTCTGGTCCATTTCAGGTCTCATTTGCTATATTTAAGTTATTTTTTGCATTTACCATGCATTTAGTACATATAAAATCAAAACTCTACTACAACTACATGTGGGTGTTAGCAAAGAAGGTGTACAAATCATTTGTGTATCGCTTTGCAAGTTTTCATTTATTGTCCGAGAAGCGGGGAGAATTTTCAAACATTTCGGCTACGAGGTGTGGCCACCGCGTAGGCCCTGTTGGTATTTTAATTATAGCAAATGCAGATGGAGTTCGAAAATCACGAGAATCAGTGTGTCACCATGGCGTGCTCTCACGACCCCGTGGAAAATATTTGGTAAAGTTTGTTACAAGTTTTCATGATCGCTCCTTCGAAACCGGAGCGTCTCACAAGAAGGATCATATTTTCCAAAAGGAGACGTGGCAATTCAAACTCCAGTGACCGGTGACTTCATCGTTTCGCCTCGTAAAAATTTCCACGGTACGCAATCACCATTATACCAGAGGTTTGCATTTATGGCGCATTTCAGGGCTCCTTTGCTATATTTAACGCATTTTTTGCATTTATCATGCATTTTGTGCATATAAATCAAATCCTAACTGCAACTGCATGTGCTGATGAAAGGGATGAGGCTTGTTGTTCGATCTGGGAGTATCCAGCAGTGCAGACGTACGATCCATGGGGTTTGGGTTCTGGCCAATCAGAACGCATGACTCACATCGCGCATAGTAGGGGGGCATCGGCCACGGTTTGGTAGGCACACGACTTTCATGAATGAACCGTGTGCTATTCGCAAACCAGATTGCATATCTTCTATTCATACATATGGAGTGAGATCAATTGAGTGTGCTACCTTAGGGTATATAATAATAAATAGTTCAAATTCATTGTCTGGGCTGACAATATATCTAGGTTAACATATTAACCGTTCTTAGATCAACAGAAGGTCGGGCATAACTCACAATTCAGTACACGCGACAGTCCTAAATTGAACAAATTAAGTTGCAGAATAGGCATAAAAATAACGTTACGGCTTAATTCCCATGTACATGGGGGAACTGGGATCATTAGGTTGACCCCAAATGAACTTAGGTTTTTTGATGATTTTAAGCCTCTCTGTATGGTTGGTGAGTGATCCCTTAGCTGGCAACTCAGCAAATTCATCGTACTCGTCCTCATCTGCAACATCCTCGACGCCCAGTACCCTCCTATTCCCATGCATCACTACATGGCAGTTCTTATGCAAGGGGTCTTTCACATAGAAAATCTGGGTAGCATCGCTGGCAAGAATAAACGGGTCCATGTGATATGCCATCTTTGACATGTTAACACAGGTCTTCCTGTAATCATCAACCTTTACCTGACTAAGAGGGATCCATTTGCACCTGAATAATGCCACCTTAACTTTCACATAGTTAAGCTCCCAAATCTCTATGATGGTTCCATAGTATACCCTTTTACCAGCTTCATCTACAGTCATGCATTCTTTCGAATAGAGCTGTTCTAATATGAGGTCTTCTCATCATGTTCCTTACTGTAGAACGTGTAGCCATTTATGTCATACGCTTGGTACATCAATATCGTAGGTGATGGCTTTTGTGCCAACCACGTAGCAATGCCATCCATGGATCCGCGTGCCAAATGATTCTTCAGCCATCTGGCGTAGCCCTTATTGTGCGGCTTCATCTCGACATCTAATGGATGCACCATGGGTAAGAAGCTTTGTCGTATCACCTCCAAGTGTTTGTTAGCATAAGCGTGAGAGCTCGGCTGTTAAGCAGTACCGTCAAATGGGCTTTGTCGGACAAATCTCCAGGTGCAGCATTTTGTGTGCCAGCAAGGACCAGCTTACCAGCTAGCCTTCCTTCGTGTCGAGAGAGGGGCAAACCTATAGGTCTTTGTTTCATGTATTCGGTGCAAAATTCAACCACCTACTCCACGGTATAACCTTGTAGGATGCTTTCCTCTGGATGGCATTAGTTCCGACAATAGCGCTTCAATATTCCCATGAACCGCTCGAAGGGATACATGTTGCAAAGAAACACAGGACCATAATACTTTATCTTGTAGACAAGGTGCACAGTGAGATGGACCATGACATCAAAGAATCATGGTGGGAAAAACATCTCTAGGCTGGACAATATTATTGCAATATCCTCTTGCATAGAACCTAGCTCTTCAGGATCTACCACTTTCTGCCATAGTTTGTTGAAGTAATCACAGAGATCAATGAGTGTGTTTCTTATATCTGTGTCCATCATATTCCTAATGACCATCGGGAGGATTTGTGTCAACATTACGTGGCAATCATGTGAATTCATGTGTGCCAACTTCATTTTACCTGAGCTCACATCCACGAGACTTCTGATATTTGTGGAGTAGGAAGAGGGTGTCTTAACTAACAACAAATAGTCGAAGAACTCTTTTGCTTCTTTTGTAGTGAAATTGTAACTCTGGAGAGCGTGGAGGAATTTGTTATCGTCTTTTGCTTCATTCTTGCGTTTTGATTGATCACCAAGCATATCAAATCATGTACCGTCACCATCCTTTGTTTTACGTTTAATCTTGAGGAGAGTACCAAGGATGCTTTCACATACATTCTTCTCTACATGCATGACATCGATGAAGTGATGTACATGTAAAATCTCCCAGTAAGGTAATTTCCAAAACACTGATTTCTACTTAAACACTTGATCCCTGGGTGTTCGTTTCACGGTCAAAGTGTGGTTCTTGCCAAGCACAACTTTAATTTGTTTAGCCATGTTGTGGGCCAACTTCCCAGGATAAGGTCTTGGGCCCAAACCTACCTCTGCCGTACCATCAAATTCATCTTTCATCTTGTGGTATGGGTGATCTTTCTGTAAGAACCTACGATGACGCAAATACACGGTTTTGTGTGAGTTGGGAAGAAAATTTCTCACTGTCCTATCCATGCATGTGACACATCCTACATCTCCCCTTGTTTTCTGCCCCGATGTGTTGCCTAATGCCGGCATATCTTGAATGGTGTGCAGCAGCATCGCATGTAGATTGAAAAACTCCTTTTTGTAAGCATCATAACATTTTATTGTAGGCTCTTTTACCCACAATGTCAGCAGTTCTTCTACGAGTAGCTGAAAGTAAATGTCGATGTCATTTCCAGGTTCCTTTGGGCCTTGTATAATCATTGACATCATGATGTATTTTTTCTTCATACACAACCAAGGAGCAAGGTATATATGCACAGAAGCACCGACCATGTGTTGTGTTTGGTGCTCATATCGCCAAACAGATTCATCCCGTCATTACACTCCCCGAGCCTTATACTTCTAGGATCCTTGGCAAAGTCTTTATACTTGTTGTCGATTAATTCCACTGAGCCCCATCTTTCGAGTGTCTCATATATTTATCCGCAATTCTCTCATCATGATGCCACTACAACCTTGGAATTAAAGGCAAGTACCAAACAACCTTGAACGGGATTCCTGTCTTGATCTTGTTGTCCAATTTGTACTTGTCCTTTGCTCTCCTACGCTTGTACCGTGCATGCTTGCATGTGGGACATGCACGCAAATCTTCGTACTCACCACGGTACAATATACAATCATTCAGACAAGCGTGTATCTTATGTACTTCAAGTTCCAATGGGCAAACAACTTTCTTCGCTTCGTTCGTGCTTTTGGGGAGCACATTATCTTCTGGAAGAATTTCTTTGAAAAGACTTAACAACTATGTGAAGCCCTTGTTTGATAGACCATTTGCTATTTTAAATCTGAGAAGCGCCAGTGTGGCACTCAACTTGGAATATTTCCTTTTGCAACCTGGATACAAATATTTCTTGGAGTCCACATCAATGGATGACAGATCCTTGTACCCAATCATATCTTTTTCTGGGCCCTGGAAATCTGCAATCATAGCAGCAAAATCTGGAATATCAAGGTCGTTGTCTGCGTCGCCGTCTTGGTTTTTCAGTGGGGTTTTTGGCTTGTCTGTGTTCTGTTGGTAGCTTGACGCCTCAGCCCTGATGTTCTGATGCACCTGGACGGAGGGAGTACATGGATTAATTTATGCCCAAAGATGCGTGCATAAATCACAAGATTTTATTTTCATAATTACTGAGGGCGCTCCATATTGTTATCCAGTCGTGCGATGACAAAAATTAATGCCCGGTCAATTTACATGCAGAGTACTACAGTACTACCCTTATGAATTGAATACCTTAATTAAGCCACTCAACAAAAAGAATACTGATGACCCACAAGTATTGGGGATCTATCATAGTCCTTTCGATAAGTAAGAGTGTCGAACCCAACGAGGAGCAGAAGGAAATGACAAGCGGTTTTCAGCAAGGTATTCTCTGCAAGCACTGAAATTATCGGTAACAGATAGTTGTGTGATAAGATAATTCGTAACAGGTAATAAATAACAAAAGTAAACAAGGTGCAGCATGGTGGCCCAATCCTTTTTGTAGCAAAGGATAAGCCTGGACGAACTCTTATATAAAGCAAAGTGCTCCCGAGGACACATGGGAATTGTTGTCAAGTTAGTTTTCATCATGCTCATATGATTCGCGTTCGTTACTTTGATAATTTGATATGTGGGTGGACCGGTGCTTGGGTGCTGTCCTTCCTTGGACAAGCCTCCCACTTATGATTAACCCCTCTCGCAAGCATCCGCAACTACGAAAGAAGAATTAAGATAAATCTAACCATAGCGTGAAACATATGGATCCAAATCAGCCCCTTACGAAGCAACGCATAAACTAGGGTTTAAGCTTCTGTCACTCTAGCAACCCACCATCTACTTATTACTTCCCAATGTCTTCCCCTAGGCCCAAATCATGGTGAAGTGTCATGTAGTCGACGTTCACATAACACCACTAGAGGAGAGACAACATACATCTCATCAAAATATCGAACGAATACCAAATTCACATGATTACTTATAACAAGACTTCTCCCATGTCCTCAGGAACAAATGTAACTACTCACAAAGCATATTCATGTTCATAATCAGAGGAGTATTAATTATCATTAAGGATCTGAACAAATGATCTTCCACCGAATAAACCAACTAGCATCAACTACAAGGAGTAATCAACACTACTAGCAACCCACAGGTACCAATCTGAGGTTTTGAGACAAAGATCGGATACAAGAGATGAACTAGGGTTTGAGAGGAGATGGTGCTGGTGAAGATGTTGATGGAGATTGACCCCCTCTCGATGAGAGGATCGTTGGGGATGACGATGGCTTCGATTTCCCCCTCCCGGAGGGAAGTTTCCCCGGCAGAACAGCTCCGTCGGAGCCCTAGATTGGTTCTGCCCAGGTTCCGCCTTGAGACGGCGGCGCTTCGTCCCGAAAGCTTCCATCTTATTTTTTCCAGGTAAAAACACACCATATAGCAGAAGATGGGCGTCGGGGGCCTGCCAGGTGGCCCACAAGGACGGGGGGCGCGCCCAGGGGGTAGGGCGCGCCCTCCACCCTTGTGGATGGCAGGTGGCCCCCCTCTGGTGCTTTCTTCGCCCAATATTTTTTATTAATTCCGAAATGACTCTCCGTGAAGTTTCAGGACTTTTGGAGTTGTGCAGAATAGGTCTCTAATATTTGCTCCTTTTCCAGCCCAGAATTCCAGCTGCCGGCATTCTCCCTCTTCATGTAAATCCTGTAAAATAAGATAGAAAAGGCATAAGTATTGTGGCATAATGTGTAATAACAGCCCATAATGCAATAAATATCAACATAAAAGCATGATGCAAAATGGACGTACCAACTCCCCCAAGCTTAGACCTCGCTTGTCCTCAAGCGAAAGCCAAAATCGAAAAATATGTCCACATGTTTAGAGATAGAGGTGTCGATAAAATAAAATACGGACATGAGGGCATCATGATCATCTTTAGAACAGCAACATATATTGTCATATAATTTCTGATGCTAAAGTAACAATTCGTTCACAAGGTAAAGTATAAATCAGAAACCTCATTGAAAACCAACAAACTATGATCTCAGTCATTGAAGCAATTGCAATTTATCATAACATCGGAAAGAGTCAATTTAAGAGCTTTTCAGCAAGTCCACATACTCAACTATCATTTAGTCTTTCATAATTGCTAACACTCACGTGATACTTATGGGTTCAAAGCTTTAGTCGGACACAGAGAAAGATAGGGGCTTATAGTTTCGCCTCCCAACCTTTTACCTCAAGGGTAATGTCAACAATAATACTTTATGATGACCTACATCCGAGTGGATATATATATCTGGATCTTTCTCCAACACATAGTGCTTGCCAAAAGGAAAAATTGTAAAAAGAAAAGGTGAAGATCACCATGACTCTTGTATAAGGGTAGAAGATAAAAGTAAAAGATAGGCCCTTCGCAGAGGGAAGCAGAGGTTGTCATGCGTTTTTATGGTTGGATGTACAAAATCTTAATGCAAAAGAACGTCACTTTATATTGCCGCTTGTGATGAAGAACTTTATTATGCAGTCCGTCGCTTTTATTTCTTCCATATCACAAGTTCGTATAAAGCTTATTTTCTTCACACTAATAGATCATACATATTTAGAGAGCAATTTTTATTGCTTGCACCGATGACAACTTACTTGAAGGATCTTACTCAATCCATAGGTAGGTATGGTGGACTCTCATGGCAAAACTGGGTTTAGGGATGTTTGGATGCACAAGTAGTATGTCTACTTGGTGCAAAGAATTTGGCTAGCATAAGAGATAAAAGCAAGCTCAACATGTTGGAGGATCCATGACAATATAACTTCTATTCGGATATAAGAAAAGATAACCCATTATGTTGTCTTCCTTGTCCAACATCAACTTTTTAGCATGTCATATTTTAATGAGTGCTCACAATCACAAAAGATGTCCAAGATAGTATATTTGTATGTGAAACCTCTCTTCCTTTATTACTTCCTTAGTATATTTGTATGTGAAACCTCTCTTCCTTTATTACTTCCTATTAATTGCAACAATGACCAAAACTATGTTTATCAACTCCCAACAATTTTTTTTCCATCATACTCTTTATATGTGAAGTCATTACTCTCCATAAGACCAATATATGATCTCTTTATTTCCTTTTATTTCTTTCTCTTATTTAATTCCCTCAAGATCATAGCAAGGAAGCAAAGCCCTCAACTCAAAACTACTCTTTATTATACATAGCTCACAGACTCGATTACAAAGAGGGAACATAAAGCAAAATTCTAAGCTAGATCATACTAAAACTTTATTCTACTAGATCAAGATATAACCAAAAGGATCGAACTAAGAAAAATGATAGAAGTAAAGGTGTGATGGTGATACGATACCGGGGCATCTCCCCCAAGCTTGGCAGCTGCCAAGGGGAGTGCCCATACCCATGTATTTATGTTTCTTTCTTCGGAGGCGGTGATGGTGGAGTTGTTGATGATGAAATTTTATCCTCCGTCTTCCAAGGCATAGGTTCACCATCGTAAAAAGATGAAATAGTCTCCGGGATCCTCAAATCTGCAGCCAAACTCATCCTCTTAAATCTATATCCATACTCACCGTTTTGATTCTGCAGGTCATAGATCTGGGCTTGGAGATGCTCGATTTTATCATGAAGCTTGAAGATGGCCTCCCCAATGTTCTCGGCATCCAGCTTGTGACCACTAGTAAATTCAGCGATCATCATGTGGTTGGCATTGAGTCCGTGTTCCACCATCCCTTGGCACTTGAAGACTTGCTGCTCCACTGCTTCGAGCCTTGTCTCCATGCTTCCGGTCTTCTTAGGCCCTTCAGTATCATGGATGTGCAGCACCCCCTCACGTAGCTCAATGGTTTGAGGGTGTTGCAGCACCTCCGCGAGATAAGGGTCGACGACCTTCTCGAAAAACTTGTCCTTGGGGGCGCTTGGAGACGTCATGGCGATTTGGATCTGTCAGAAAAAACAACACGAAACAAGAACAGGAGGTATTGCCGTGGTACGGTGTAACACCCCCGGTGATTAGCAACAGTAATCACTTTTGATAATGACATGTTAGCATGATCAACAGTGCATAATCATCATTAGCATCATATTGCATTTCAACTCCTAAGTCAAATTCAAATTTAAATGAAAGTGGAATATAAAAGTTGTCCAACATAGGAGCTAAAATGTCAGATAAATAACAAATATTCCAGAGGCTATTCTAAAATTGAAACCAACATCATTGGAATTGGATAAGTGACTCGAACAACCTCAAACAGTGGATAAAGATAATATTTAGTAACCATTTATTAAATCTGAAATAAATATGGAATTATGTTTTGCCCAAACTAATTTTAGGTGTTAGGGAATAATGCACTGGTATTTATGAAATAGGTCACGCTTTTTACAAAAACCATTTGGGGCCTAAACATTTAACAGTGGAGAAAAGAGAATAAAGAAAAGGAAAAAGAAGACGAAAAGACGCATAAAAGAAAAAGAACACCACCCCCCCCCGGCCAACTGGGCCGAAGCCCACCGGCCGGCCCACCTGCGCCCCCCTCTATATGGCCTCCCCCAGGAGACCCAAACCCTAACCCCCCGGTGCCACTTCCCCCCTCTGCTCCCCCCCCCCCCTCCCCCCCGATCCAGATCAGATCGGGGCAACCGTGCCATCCGCCCCGGATCGCTGTCGCCGTCGCCGTTGGACCCGCCGCCCGGAGCCCGCTCTCCTCGCCGGCCTGCTCCCTCGAGGCCGCTCGCCCCGACGCGCCCGACGCGGCCCCCCCCCCCCCCCCCCCCCCCCCGTCTCCATCTCGCGCCGACGCCGCACGTCGCCGCTTCGTCCCCGCCGCCTGCCTCCCCATCCCGTCGTCCCCGTCGACCACCCCGACCCCCGCTGCCCCCGTCCCTACGGATCACGGTGAGGCCTCGGGCCTCTCCCCCCCTCTCTCTCTGCCCGCACCTCGCCGCGCACGCATCCGCGCCGGCCACTACCCGCACCGACACCCCGTCCTCCCTCCTCGCCCCGCCGCCTGACGCCCGTGCTCCCCCGCCCTGCCCCTCGTCGGCCTCGACCCTCTCCGGCCACCGCTTCGCCTCCTCACTACCCCCCCCTGCCCTCCCTCCCCCGCCTCCCCCCGCCTCCCCTTCCCGCTTCCTCCTGTCTCCCCTCTTCTCGCGCCCCCCCCCGCGCCCGCGCCCGCCCTGGCGTCCTCTTTGGGCACCGGACTGTCCGGTCCCAAAAGGGGCAGCCCGGACGTGTCCGCCCCTGGTCCACTGACCAGTGGGGCCCATGACCCAAATAAAAATAAAAATAAAAAAATAAAAATAATAATTAATTAATTAGTTAATTAATCCTGATTAGGTTATATCTAATTAACTAATTAGTGTTAATTAAACAGTAATTAGTAATTAACTTAATTAACCGCTGACATCACATCAGAGGTCATGCTGATGTCATCATCAGCACTGTTTCGGATAATGTTGAATTAAAAATTAATTAATTTCAGAAATTAATAAAAACTTTAGAAAATCATATTAAAACCTAACTCTTCCGATGAAAATATTTTATACATGAAACTTGCTCAGAACGACGATACGAACCCGATACGCCCTCGGTATTCCCGTCGATGTCCGCAACTATAAGAACGTTGAACATTATAACCGATTTCGATAAATGAATAGTGTCCAACCCTAATTAAATAACCCGAATAAATCCTAAATTAACTAATCATTTAGTTAGGCAGTAGAACACCCCGGCATATCATTTAGACATGTCATACATATTGTTTGCATATTTGCCGTGGAATTTATTGTTTCTCTCCCCCTCCTTCTCTCTCGATAGACGCCGAGACCGACGACGCTGCACCAGGATACGACTACTCTACCACGAGCAACCCGTTGACGACCTTCCCCTCTTGCCAGAGCAACCAGGCAAGCCCCCCCCCCCCCCCCCCCCCCTTGAGCATTCCAGATATCGCCCATTCTATTCTCCTTGCTTGCATTAGATTTCGCTACTGTTAATGTATGCTCCTATTCTGATGCATAGCCTGCTGTTGTAACCTGTTCATTGCTATCTTACCTCCTTGATAAACTGTTTAGTATAGGTTGGTATGAACCATCTGTGACCCCACCACCTTACTTTGTCGCCCCTGCTTGTTCATCAACACCGATCAACGTGATCGTCGATCAAGACAGACGCCTCACTTCACACCCCCCTTAGTTGTACGACTCTGCGTGTAACTATCGAGTGCCGAGGGTGATACCTCGTAACGCACTCCTGATGAATACTCTGCAGTATAGGTTCGGTCGTGGTCATCGAGGGTGATTCCTCTTCTCCATGTCCGATACGACTCTGTCGTGCAACCCCCTCAGTGTGAACCTCGAGGGTGATACCTCATACGTTCACCCTGATGATTATGACCACACGGTTACTTGACCTTTTGCACAGGCGGGTCCACCTGGTGGGTACCCGCTGGGATCTATGATTTCGGTGTGCCGGAAGGGCACTCGAGTGTGACATTGTGGCGGAGCATCGAGACTCTGATTGTCTCCGCTTGATACTAATTGAGCCTATTGGATTGGGTGTGTGATCTGAGTGGGTCGACGTGCCCTATACGCACTACCACCACCGCGGGATAATGGTTATGGGCCCTCTGCGATGTACGTTTCGCCGAAAGCTTATCAGACGTCACGATTCACCGTGCGGGCTGATCGTCGGGATTGGGCTGGATACTTCACTGGCGATTTCAGTGTCGCGCCTGCACCCCGGCCAGCCACGCAACGCGCAGGGTGCCCAGGGCGATGGCCCGAGACCCCTGGGTGCATAGGTTAGTCCGGCGTGCTGACCTCTCTGCCGAGCCTAGGTAGAGCGCTGCTTCGTGTTGATCTTCCGAGGACGGGCATTACCCAGCAAGTATGTCCGGGCAGAGTTGATCGAGCGTGTTGGGTAACAGTAGTGCACCCCTGCAGGGATGAATCTTCTATCGATAGCCGGTCCTACGGTAAAGGACGCTCAGTTTGTGTATCCCGATCTACCTACTTAAACTGGATACTTGTTACTTAATTGAAGCTTCGGGATTACTTTCTCGCTGGGAGTCGAGGAAGGATCTTTGAGCTGTACTTCAACATGTTTGGCTAAATAAAATGCTATTCTACTCTCCTTCTACTGCTTGCAAAGTGATGGCTTTGAGAAGATGTTTGAAGATGCTAGTCTTCGATAGGACTAGGCCTTTCTCTCTATTCTGGCATTTCTGCAGCCCAGTCCACATATATCAGCCTTTTCTCCTTGATAATGTTGCATATGTAGTATAGAATCCTTGCTTGCTGAGTACTTCGGATGAGTACTCACGGTTGCTTTTTTTTTCTCTCTTCCCCCATATACCCCACCTTGATGATACACCAGTACGATGGAGTCCAGGAGCCAGACGCCACCACCGGAGCCTACTACCAGGCGGGTCCAGAGGGCACGTACTACTGGATCGAGCCATCTGACCAGGAGTAGGATCGGAGTCCCAGGCAGGAGGCCAACACCTTTCGATCTAGTGTCGCTGTTTGTGCTAGCCTTCTTAAGGCAGAACTTGTCTAACTATGTCTGTACCCAGATATTATTTGTATGACTGACTTTATATATTCGGATCTTCGGATCCCTGGTCTGTAATATTGTGGACCTCCGTTTATTTGTGTTTAGATTGTGTTGTGATATCTTCCCGTGAGTCCCTGGGCTTGATCGTACCCTGTTGCGTGTATGATTAGTTTACGATTGAACCGGGGGCGTCACAAGTTGGTATCAAGGCCGACTGCCTGTAGGGAAGCCCCCCTTCCAAATTCCTTGGCCGAAGTTGAGTCTAGAAACCGAAAAACTAATTTACTAACTTGGCTGTGTGGCTTACGGGCCCACGTCGCCAACTGGGTGGTATTAGGATCTTTATTCCTCGTCTATACTCTGGGACTCTAATATCTCTTCTATTCGGGTTTAAAAAATTTACTTAACGCCGACACTTAGGATCTCGTAAATCCCGTCTACCCGGAGAGCTGGATATCTGTGCGATTTGTGCCCTGCGTTGATCTGATTAGTCTGATAATCATTTTCCTTTCCATTGTTTTGTTTAACCTTTCTCTCCGAGTTGTGTTAAACTTCTCATTGTCATTTGACAAATCTGAATTTCCTCTGTTTCAGATGGACCGTTTGTTTCCACCGCGTCCTACGACACAGCTTGTGCTTCGCACTTGGGCTCGTAATACCCCTGGGTTTCCAGCTGTCCTGATCGCTCTCATGACCAGACTTGGCTACCGCTGGTACCCTGAGTACATGGTTTACGAGGATTACCGCGAGTTTAATCAGGAGCAGTACCATGCTGATGTTCGTATCTATGATCGGCAGAATGACTCAGACACCGAGCTGCACCTTTTCCACGGTATCGGCGTGACGATTGAGATGGCAGTACATGATGCCGCCTACTCTGCTGTCGCACGTCTTCGAGGACAGTTCAGTGGTATCTTGGATGACTCTGAGTTCCGATACATTCTGTATGCCCCTGCTGGAGCTACCGGATACTACACAGCTATCTGTGCCCCGTACGAGCCTCGCAGATATGACCACCGCGTTCTGATTCAGTGCACTCAGGCTCTGGATCGCACTGTTCGGGCTCTTGCCGTCGAGTTGGTTGCCACTCGAGCACGTCTTTACGATGCTATGACGCAGTTGATGCCCGCTGTTCGTGCAGGGATACATCCGGAGCACATCCTTTACCCGCGCAGGACTCAGATGTATGCTGGTATTGACTGGCCTGCTGTTGGAGGTCACACACCTACACGTGGACCTCTTCTTACAGTTCGAGACCGGGTTCTGCATCAGAGTGCACATGGAGCACAGGATCCTTCCGCGACGAATATTCGTCGTCCGCACTCGCAGTTACCCCGTTACAGTGGTTTTCTCCGACGTTGATGTAGCCTTTGCTATGTCTCGTTGTGTACTTCCTTACCGCGTGCCTGCGCGCCGCCTAGTATGTCTAGCTTTTAATTTGCGCTGTTATGCTGTCCGCATGTACCCGACTTTGTGTATGGATCTGTATGTCTTAATCGACTACTGTTATGTACCTATTACACTGCTTAAGGTATTGTCGTGTTACATCATACTTGTCGCTAAACACTCGCAATTGCTTTTACTAAACTACCCCCTGTTGATACGTAGCAGGATGGTTAGACCAGGTGGTCGTGGTCGTGGTCGTGCCCCTGAACGTCCACCACCGCCAGACTATATGGCAGCTATGATGCAACAGTTCGAGCTTAACCGCCAGTTCATGGTTGGAATCATGGCTCAGTTTCCGCATCAGAACAACCAGAACCAGAACCCAGCTTCAGTAACTTTGACAGAGTTTACGCGACTCAACCCAACGCAGTTTCGCAACTCTGACAAGCCCCTGGATGCCGATGACTGGCTCCGCGACATCACTCACGAGATGGAGTCTGCTAATGTCGCCCCCGCCAACTTTGTCACCTTCGCGGCCTTTTTCTTAAAGGGCCCCGCTGCTCAATGGTGGGACACACACAAGCGTACTCTGCCTGTTGGAACAGCCATCACCTGGTATGAGTTCCAGGCTGCTTTCCGTACACGTTACATCCCTCAAGCAATTATGGAACGCATGAAGACCCAGTTCCGTAACCTCACTCAGGGCAATAAAACCGTCGAAGCTTATCAGCGGGAATTTCTTGATCTCTCCCGCTATGCTGAAGAAGACATCGCCACAGATGCTCGCAGACAGGAGAAGTTCCGTAATGGACTACACCCTGACCTCAAGCTTGCACTAGCTGCTCAAGACATCAATGACTTCTCAACTCTAGTGAACAAGGCTATTCTCGTTGAGACCGCTCAGATGGAACACAAGGACTCGCAGAAGCGCTATCGTGATGCTGGCTCATCTTCGGGCTCAGCACCGAAGCGTAGAGTTTGGATTCCCAACAACGCGTTCCGTCCCAATACCTCTGCGCCAAAGAACAATGCTGCACCACGTCTGCCTCCTCCACCACCGAGGCCGTCAAAGGCTCAAGCTATTCAGAACAATGCCCCTCTTCGTCCTGAAGATGGTTTGTGTTTCAAGTGCCGCAAACCAGGCCACCAGGCTAAAGACTGCCGCCAGACTCAGAATCAGTTAGATTTTCCTCGTGCTGGCCGTGGATATGGCCGTGGCAACAATCAGACCCGCAACTATAATACTGGGTCTGCTTCACGTGGTCGTGGTCAAGCTTACAACATTGACATTGAAGAAGTCCAGGATCAACCTGCTACTGTGATGGGTACCCTTCTTGTCGACTCAGTACCTGCTTCTGTATTATTTGATTCAGGAGCATCGCATTCATTCATGTCTAAAGCATTTGCATTATCTCATGACATTGCATTCGAAAAGATGAACCTGCCAATAGTTGTCCGTACCCCTGGAGGCCAATGTCAAACCACTATGATGGCACATAATGTCCCTGTTGAAATCGAGGAATTTGAATTCCTAGCTTCCCCTATTATCCTGAAGTCTTCCACCATAGACCTCATACTCGGAATGGATTGGTTGAAAGCTCACATTGCTTCGATCAATTGTGCCACAAAAATTATCCAACTTCTTCACCCCTCCGATGAGATAGTGAACTATACTGCCCGAATTACTCGAGACGCTGAAGCTGAGGTATATGTTATGAATGCTTTGAACGCCTCACCTCTGGAAGGGATCGAGAACATTCCTGTCGTTCGAGATTTTCCAGACGTCTTTCCAGAAGAACTTCCAGGAATACCCCCGGCTAGAGCTGTCGAGTTTGTCATTGACTTGAAGCCTGGCACCGTTCCTATTGCCAAGCGACCTTATAAGATGCCTCCGCATCACCTTCTTGAGCTTAAGGAAGAAATCGACAAGTCACTTAAGAGTGGTTTCATCCGCCCCAGTTCCTCTGCTTGGGGAGCACCTTCACTCTTCGTTAAGAAGAAGGATGGAACTAACCGATTGGTTCAGGATTACCGGCCCATTAACCAAGCCACAATCCAGAATAAATACCCACTGCCCCGGATCAATGATCTTTATGATCAACTCGCTGGATCATCGGTGTTCTCTAAACTCGACTTGAGGTTGGGTTATCACCAAATCCGTGTCCGTGAAGAGGACATTCCCAAGACTGCATTCGTCACTCGTTATGGCTCCTATGAATACACCGTCATGTCATTTGGCCTAACGAATGCTCCAGCTACATTCTCCCGCCTGATGAATTATATATTCATGGATTACCTCGACAAATTCGTCGTGGTATATCTAGATGATATTCTGGTCTATTCTAAGAATAAAGAGGAACATGCTGAACATCTCTGCCTTGTTCTAGAAAGGCTCCGAGAACACCAGTTGTATGCCAAGTATTCCAAATGCGAATTTTGGCTTCCGGAAGTAACTTACCTTGGACATGTGATTTCCAAGGATGGGATTGCTGTTAACCCCGAACGAGTTCAGGCTATTCTCGACTGGACTCCCCCAAAGAATGTTAAGCAAGTCAGAAGTTTTCTCGGACTCGCTAGTTATTGCCGTCGATTCGTTGAGAACTTTTCCAAGATTGCAAAACCATTGACATATCTGCTTCACAAAGGTGTTAAATTTGAGTGGACAGAAAAATGTCAAGAAAGCTTTCAGACACTAAAAGATAAATTGACATCTGCCCCAGTACTAGCACCCCCGGAATCCCAAAAGGATTTCGTGATATACTGTGATGCATCTCGTCAAGGATTAGGCTGTGTCCTAATGCAAGAGCGCAAAGTGATTGCTTATGCCTCCCGACAATTGCGTCCTCATGAAGAAAATTATCCCGTGCATGATCTTGAACTTTCTGCGGTTATCTATGCCTTGAAGCTATGGCGACATTACCTTCTCGGTAACCGTTGCGAGATATACACGGATCACCAAAGCTTGAAGTATTTATATACTCAACCAGATCTGAACCTTCGTCAACAAAGATGGCTCGAAACAATTGCCGATTATGATATGAATATCTCATACACCCCCGGCAAGGCTAATGTAATGGCCGATGCTTTAAGTCGCAAGTCCTATAGCAACAATCTTATGGTTCAAGAAACACAACCTCTTCTCCATGAAGAGCTTTGCAAATTGAACCTCCATATTGTTCCACAGGGTTATCTCAATACCCTGGTTGTCGAACCAGATTTAGAACACGGCATTAAGGTTATGCAAAGGTATGACAATGAAGTTGAAAAGATCAAGCGATACCTCGAGAAAGGAAAGCCGTCGGAATTCCATCTTGATGCAGATGGGATCCTATTTTTCCAACACCGTCTCTTCGTACCCAAGTTCAAGAATGAGAGGGAAAACGTTATGAAGGAAGCTCATGACACTCCCTTGTCTATTCATCCTGGTAGCACAAAGATGTACCGTGACATTTGTCAGAGATTCTGGTGGCCTAATATGAAGCGAGACATTGCTCGTTATGTTTCTGAGTGTGACGTTTGCCGCCGCGTTAAAGCTCAACATCAAAGGCCCGCAGGAACTCTGCAACCCCTGGAAATTCCTGAATGGAAATGGGACAAGGTCCAAATGGATTTCATTACTGGTTTTCCCAAATCCCAGAAGGGTAATGATGCTATATTTGTTGTCATTGACCGATTCTCTAAGGTTGCCCACTTTCTGCCTGTTAAGGAGACAATCACTGCTAGCCAGTTAGCAGACTTGTATGTTTCCCGAATTGTGTCACTCCATGGTGTTCCGTTGGAGATCAGTTCTGATCGTGGCAGCCTCTTCACCTCCAGATTCTGGAATAGTTTCCAAGAAGCTATGGGAACTCATCTGTCTTTCAGCACCGCTTTTCACCCTCAGTCACAGGGTCAAGTTGAACGAGTTAATCAAGTGCTCGAAGATATGCTTCGAGCTTGCGTCATCTCCTTCGGAAAGAAATGGGAGGAATCTCTCCCGTATGCCGAATTCTCTTACAACAATAGCTATCAAGCTAGTCTGAAGATGGCACCGTTTGAAGTTCTATACGGTCGTAAGTGTCGAACCCCTCTGAATTGGTCAGAAACTGGGGAACGCTCACTCGTCGGACCGGACATTATTCGGCAAGCTGAAGAACAAGTCCGTATTGTTCGTGAACATTTGAAGTCTGCTCAGTCTCGTCAGAAGAGCAACTATGACCGAAAGCACCAGGAAATAGTCTATCAACCTGGCGAGCAAGCTTACCTCCGCGTCACTCCGTTGAAAGGCACTCATTGGTTCGGAATCAAAGGCAAGTTAGCCCCTCGCTACATTGACCCGTTCCGTATTCTTGCCCGTCGAGGAGAAATGGCATATCAATTGGAATTGCCGCCAAATCTTTCTCAAGTACATGACGTCTTTCATGTATCCCAACTCCGCCGCTGCTTCAAGGATCCTATTCGAGCTGTGGATCATGAAGTGCTTGAATTACGGGAAGATCTGTCATATCCAGAATATCCCATCCGTATTCTTGATCAAGCTGAGCGTCGAACACGTCAAAAGTCAATCAAGTTCCTCAAGGTTCAGTGGTCAAATCATTCTGAAGATGAAGCCACTTGGGAACGCGAGGATCGTCTTCGCGAAGAATACCCCTCTTTCTTTCAGTCTTCCTCTTAATTCTCGGGACGAGAATTCTTAATAGATGAGGAGAGTTGTAACACCCCCGGTGATTAGCAACAATAATCACTTTTGATAATGACATGTTAGCATGATCAACAGTGCATAATCATCATTAGCATCATATTGCATTTCAACTCCTAAGTCAAATTCAAATTTAAATGAAAGTGGAATATAAAAGTTGTCCAACATAGGAGCTAAAATGTCAGATAAATAACAAATATTCCAGAGGCTATTCTAAAATTGAAACCAACATCATTGGAATTGGATAAGTGACTCGAACAACCTCAAACAGTGGATAAAAATAATATTTAGTAACCATTTATTAAATCTGAAATAAATATGGAATTATGTTTTGCCCAAACTAATTTTAGGTGTTAGGGAATAATGCACTGGTATTTATGAAATAGGTCACGCTTTTTACAAAAACCATTTGGGGCCTAAACATTTAACAGTGGAGAAAAGAGAATAAAGAAAAGGAAAAAGAAACAGAAAAGAAAAAAAAAGAGCAACACCCCCCCCCTCCCCCCCCGGCCCAACTGGGCCGAAGCCCAGCCGGCCGCCCACCTGCGGCCCCCCTCTCTATATGCCTCCCCCAGGAGACCCAAACCCTAACCCCCACCGGTGCCACTTCCCCCCTCGCTCCCCTCCCCCCCGATCCAGATCGGATCGGGGCAACCGTGGCATCGCCCGGATCGCTGTCGCCTCGCCTTTGGACGTCGCCGCCCGGAGCCCGCCCTCTCCCGCCTTCTCCTCGAGCCGCTGCCCCACGCGCCGCCGCGCCCCCCACCGCCCCCCCCCCCACCCCCAGCCCCCCCCCCCCCCCCCCCCCCGTCCCCCCCCCCCCCCTCTCATCTCGCCGCGCACGCCGCACTCGCCCTTCTCCGCGCGGCTGCCTCCCCATCGTCCGTCGTCCCCGTCGCCCCCCGACCCCCCAGTCGAACCCGCCTCCGCCCCGTCCCTACGGATCACGGTGAGGCTCGGGCCTCTCCCCCCCTCTCTGCTCCGCACCTCGCGCGCGCACCAGCATCCGCCCGGCCACTCCGGCACCACCCCGTGCCTCCCCTCTCGCGCCCGCTCGCTCTACGCCGTCTCCCCGCCCTCGTCCGCCTCGACCCCCGCCACGTTCCCTCCGCACCCCCAGCCCGCCTCCCCGCGCCGCCTCCCTCCACCACACCGCCCCGTCCACCCCTCCGGTTCCCCGTCTTCGCTCCCTGCGCCCACTCTTCCCCGCGCCCGCCCCCGACCTGCCACGCGCCCGCCCGCTGCTCCCCTTTGGGCACCGGACATTTCCGGTCCAAAAGGGGCACGCCCCGACGTGTCCGCCCCTGGTCCACTGACCAGTGGGGCCCATGACCAAATAAAATAAAAAAATAAAAAAATAAAAATAATATTAATTAATTAGTTAATTAATCCTGATTAGGTTAATCTAATTAACTAATTAGTGTTAATTAACAAGTAATTAGAATTAACTTAATTAACCGCTGACATCAGCATGAGGTCATGCTGATGTCATCATCAGCACTGTTTCGGATAATGTTGAATTAAATAATTATATTTCAAAATTAATAAAAACTTTAGAAAATCATATTAATAAACCGTAACTCCGTGAAAATATTTTATACTGAACTTGCTCAGAACGACGATACGAACCCGATACGCCCTCGGTATTCCCGTCAGATGTCCGCACTATAGAACGTTGAACAATTAGACCGATTTCGATAATGAATAGTGTCCAACCCTAATTAAATAAACCCATAATTCCTAAATAACTAATCATTTAGTTAGGCAGTAGAACACCCCGGCATATCATTTAGACATGTCATACATATTGTTGCATATTTGCCGTGGAATTTATTGTTTCTCTCCCCCCTCCTTCTCTCTCGATAGACGCCGAGACCGACGACGCTGCACCAGGATACGACTACTCTACCGACGAGCAGCCCGTTGACGACCTTCCCCTCTTGCCCAAGCAACCAGGCAACCCCCCCCCTTGAGCATTCCAGATATCGCCCTTTTCTATTCTCTCGCTTGCATTAGATTTCGCTACTGTTAATGTATGCTCCTATTCTGATGCATAGCTGCTGTTGTAACCTGTTCATTGCTATCTTACCTGCCTATGAATACTGTTTAGTATAGTTGTTGGTAAACCATCTGTGACCCCACCACCTTACTTTGTCGCCCCTGCTTGTTCACAACGCCTCGATCAACGTTGATCGTCGATCAGAGACAGACGCCTCACTTCACACCCCCCTTAGTTGTACGACTCTGCGTAGTAACTATCGAGTGCCGAGGTGATTACCTCGTAACGCACTCCTGATAATACTCTGCAGTATAGCTGTTCGGTCGTGGTCATCGAGGGTGATTCCTCCTCCTTCTCCATGTCCGATACGACTCTGTCGTGCACCCCCTCAGTGTGAACCTCGAGTTGTACCTCATACGTTCACCCTGATGATTATGACCACACGGTTATTGACCTTTTGCACAGGCGGTTCACCCGGGTGGGTACCCGCTGGGGATCTATGATTTCGGGTGTGCCGAAGGGCACTCGAGTGTGACATTGGGCGGAGCATCAGAGACTGATTGTCTCCCTTGATACTAATTGAGCCTATTGGATTTGGGTGTGTATCTGAGGGTCGACTGGCCCTATACGCACTACCACCACGCGGGATAATGGTTATGGGGGCCCTCTGCGATGTACGTTTCGCCGAAAGCTTATCAGACGTCACGATTCACCGTGCGGGCTGATCGTCGGGATTGGGCTGGATACTTCACTGGCGAGTTCAGTGTCGCGCCTGCACCCCGGCCCAGCCACGCAACGCGCAGGGTGCCCAGGGCGATGGCCCGAGCCCCCTGGGTGCATAGGTTTCCGGCGTGCTGACCTCTCTGCTGAGCCTAGGTAGAGCGCTGCTTCGTGTTGTCTTCCGAGGACGGGCATTACCCAGCAAGTATGTCCGGCCAGAGTTGATCGACGTGTTGGGTAACAGTAGTGCACCCCTGCAGAATGAATCTTCTATCGATAGCCGGTCCTACGTAAAGGACACGCAGTTGTGTATCCCGATCTACCTACTTAAACTGGATACTTGTACCTAATTGAAGCTTCGGGATTACTTTCTCGCTGGGAGTCGAGGAAGGATCTTTGAGCTGTACTTCAACATGTTTGCTAAATAAAATGCTATTCTACTCTCTTCTACTGCTGCAAGATGATGGCTTTGAGAAGATGTTTGAAGATGCTAGTCTTCGATAGGACTAGGCCTTTCTCTCTATTCTGGCATTTCTGCAGCCCAGTCCACATATACAGCCTTTTCTCCATTGATAATGTTGCATATGTAGTATAGATCCTTGCTTGCTGAGTACTTCGGATGAGTACTCACGGTTGCTTTATTTTCTCTTTCCCCCATATACCCCACCTTGATGATACACCAGACGATGGAGTCCAGGAGCCAGACGCCACCACCGGAGCCTACTACCAGGCGGGTCCAGAGGGCACGTACTACTGGATCGAGCCATCTGACCAGGAGTAGGATCGGAGGCTCCCAGGCAGGAGGCCAACGCCTTTCGATCTAGTGTCGCTGTTTGTGCTAGCCTTCTTAAGGCAGAACTTGTCTAACTATGTCTGTACCCAGATATTATTTGTATGACTGACTTATGTATTCGGATCTTCGGATCCCTGGTCTGTAATATTGTGGACCTTCGTTTATTTGTGTTTAGAGTTGTGTTGTGATATCTTCCCGTGAGTCCCTGGGCTTGATCGTACACGTTTGCGTGTATGATTAGTGTACGATTGAACCGGGGGCGTCACATACGGTGGTCAAAATCTTCGGGAGATTATATAATCAATTTTTACCGACTAAAAGAAGTATTGTGCAATAAAACAGAGTCCCGAGGGCACACGAGGTGGCCACAAGGCAGGGGGCGCACCCAGGGGATAGGGCGCGTCCTCCACCCTTGTGGTCTCCTCGTGCAACTTTCGGACTATTTTTAATTTTCCTAATTTTTTAAATATCCCAAAATGGAGAAAAATTATCATTGGAAATGTTTTCGAGTTGGTTTACTTACCGCACCACATACCTATTCCTTTTCGGAGTCTGAAATGTTTTGGAAAGTGTCCCTTATGTACTCCTTCAGTGTCATGGTGTCAATTATATTGGTCTCAATATTTATGGGATTACCTGAGATATAATCTTTGATTCTTTGACTGTTTAGCACCTTCGGATTTGTGCCTTCGGCGTTGTTGATTTTTATGGCACCGAAACGATAGACCTCCTCGATAATGTAAGGACCTTCCCATTTAGAGAGAAGCTTTCCTGCAAAAAATCTTAAATGAGAGTTGTATAGCAAAACATGATCACCTACATTAAACTCACGCTTTTATATCCTCTTGTCATGCCATCTTTTAACTTTTTCTTTAAACAACTTGGCATTCTTATAGGCTTGGGTTCTCCATTCACCAAGCGAGCTTATGTCAAATAACCTCTTCTCACCGATGAGTTTGAAATCATAGTTGAGCTCTTTGATTGCCCAATAAGCTTTGTGTTCTAGTTCAAGAGGTAAGTGGCAAGCCTTTCCATAAACCATTTTATATGGAGACATACCCATTGGGTTTTTATAAGCAGTTCTATAAGCCCATAATGCATCATCAAGTTTCTTAGACCAATTCTTTCTAGATCTATTAACAGTCTTTTGCAAAATCAATTTAATCTCTCTATTGCTCAATTCTACTTGACTGCTAGACTGAGGATGATATGGAGATGCAATTCTATGGTTAACATCATATTTAGCAAGCATTTTACGGAAAGCACCATGAATAAAATGTGAACCACCATCAGTCATCAAATATCTAGGGACTCCAAACCTCGGAAAAATAACTTCTTTAAGCATCTTAATAGAAGTGTTATGATCAGCACTACTAGTTGGAATAACTTCTACCCACTTAGTAACGTAATCAACAGCAACTAAAATATGTGTATACCCATTAGAGGAAGGAAAAGGTCCCATATAATCAAAACCCCAAACATCAAATGGTTCAATAACGAGTGAATAATTCATAGGCATTTCCTGACGTCTACTAATATTACCAATTCCTTGACATTCATCACAAGACAAGACAAACTTACTAGCATCCTTGAAGAGAGTAGGCCAATAAAAACCGGATTGTAATACCTTGTGTGCAGTCCTATCTCCAGCGTGGTGTCCTCCGTAAGACTCGGAGTGGCACTTGCGTAGGATCTGTTCCTGTTCATGCTCAGGTACACAACGTCTAATAACACCATCTACTCCTTCTTTATAAAGATGTGGGTCATCCTAAAAGTAATGTCTTAAATCATAGAAAAACTTTTTCTTTTGCTGGTATGTGAAACTAGGTGGTATAAATTTAGCAACAATGTAATTAGCATAATCAGCATGCCACGGAGTATTACGAGAAGCATTTATGATAGCTAATTGTTCATCTGGAAAGCTATCATCAATAGGCAGTGGGTCATCAAGAACATTTTCTAACCTAGACAAGTTGCCTGCAATGGGGTTCTCAGCTCCCTTTCTATCAATTATATGCAAATCAAATTCTTGTAGCAAGAGAACCCATCTAATAAGTCTAGGTTTAGCATCTTTCTTTTCCATAAGATATTTAATAGCTACATGATCAGTGTGAACCGTTACTTTGGAATCAACAATATAAGATCTGAACTTATCACAAGCAAAGACAACTGCTAGAAATTCTTTTTCAGTAGTAGCATAATTTCTCTCGGCACTATCTAGAGTTTTACTAGCATAATGAATAACATTCAATTTCTTATCAACTCTTATCCCTAGAACAGCACCAACAGCATAATCACTAGCATCACACATAATTTCAAAGGGTAAATTCCAATAAGGCGGTTGAACAATAGGTGCTGAAATCAAGGCTTTCTTAAGTATTTCAAATGCTTCCACACAATCATCATCAAAAGCAAAAGGAACATCTTTTTGCAAGAGATTGGTGAGAGGCCTAGAAATTTTAGAGAAGTCTTTAATAAACCTCCTATAGAAACCAGCATGACGAAGGAAACTTCTTATACCTTTGATATCTTTAGGACACGACATCTTTTCAATAGCATCTACTTTAGCTTTATCAACTTCAATACCTCTTTCAGAAATTTTATGCCCCAAGACAATACCTTCATTAACCATAAAGTGGCAATTCTCCCAATTCAAGACAAGATTAGTTTCTTCACATCTCTGCAAAACTCGATCAAGGTTGCTTAAGCAATCATCAAAAGAAGTTCCGTAAACGGAGAAATCATCCATGAAAATCTCAACAATCTTTTCACAAAAATCAGAGAATATAGCAGTCATACATCTTTGAAAGGTAGCAGGTGCATTGCATAAACCAAAAGGCATACGTCTATAAGCAAAGGTACTGAAAGGGCAAGTAAAAGTGGTCTTTTCTTGGTCCTCTTTTGACACAGGTATTTGAGAAAAACCAGAGTAACCATCTAGAAAGCAAAAATGTGTATGTTTGGATAATCTTTCTAGCATTTGATCAATAAAAGGTAGAGGGTAATGATCTTTTCTAGTAGCTTTGTTTAATTTACGAAAATCAATTACCATTTTATAACCTGTAACAATTCTTTGTGGAATCAATTCATTCTTATCATTTGGAACAACAGTAATACCTCCCATCTTAGGGACACAATGAACGGGACTTACCCATCTACTATCAGCAATAGGATAAATTATACCTGCCTCCAGAAGCTTTAGTATTTCATTTCTTACCACTTCTTTCATCTTAGGATTTAATCATCGTTGGTGATCAACAACTAGTTTAGCATCATGCTCCAAATTAATTTTGTGCTGACATAGAGTGGGACTAATGCCCTTAAGATCATCAAGAGTATATCCAATAGCGGCACTGTGCTTCTTCAGAGTTTTCAATAATTTCTTTTCTTCATGCTCTGAAAGGTTAGCACTAATAATAACAGGATATATCTTCTTTTCATCAAGATAAGCATATTTCAAAGTATCAGGTAATTGTTTAAGCTCAAACACGGGATCTCCCTTGGGTGGAGGAGGTTCCCCAAGGATTTCAAAGGGCAAGTTGTGTTTCAAAACAGGCCCTTGATTAAAGAATATTTCATCTATTTCCCTTCTTTAATTCATAAACATATCATTTTCATGGTCTAGCAAATATTGTTCTAAGGGATCAGTAGGAGGCACGGCAATAGAAGCAAGACCAATAATTTCATCCTTACTAGGAAATTCTTTATCATGGGGTTGTCTACGAAATTTTGAGAAATTAAAATCATGAGACATATCCCCTAAACCAATACTAACAATATCTTTCTCACAGTCTATCTTAGCATTAATGGTATTCAAGAAAGGTCTACCAAATATAATGGGACAAAAGTCATCTTGTGGGGAAGCAAGAACAAGAAAATCAGTAGGGTATTTTATTTTCCCACACGAGACTTCAACATCTCTAACAATCCCAATTGGTGATATAGTATCTCTATTGGCAAGCTTAATAGTAACATAAATATCCTCTATCTCAGCAGGTGCAATCTCATTCATAATTTCTTGATATAAGGTATAAGGAATTGCACTCACACTAGCACCCACATCACATAAGCCATGATAACAATGATCTCCTATTTTAACAGAAACAATAGGCATGCCAACAACATGTCTATGTTTATCTTTCATATCGGGTTTAGCAATTCCAGCAGCTTCATCACAGAAATAAATAACATGCCCATCAATATTATCAACCAAGAGATCTTTAACCATAGCAATACTAGGTTCAACTTTGATTTGTTCAGGGGGTGTAGGTGTTCTAGTATAACTCTTACGAACCATAGTTGAAGCTTTAGCATGATCCTTTATTCTAACAGGAAAAGGTGGTTTCTCAATATAAGCAGTAGGAACAATAGGATCAACATTATAAGTAATAGTTTTTTCTTCAACTTTAATAGGTTCAACTACTTTAGCTTCAATGGGAGGATGATATTTAAACCACTTCTTCTTAGGGAGATCAACATGAGTAGCAAATGATTCACAAAAAGAAGCTACTATCTCAGAGTCAAGTCCCTATTTAGTGCTAAAATCACGAAAAGCATCGGTATCCATAAAAGATTTAATACAATCAAACTTAAGGTTTATACCTGACTCCTTACCTTCGTCGAGTTCCCAATCTTCAGAGTTGCATTTAATTCTTTCCAATAAATCCCATTTGAATTCAATATCCTTCTTCATAAAAGAACCAGTACAAGAAGTATCGAGCATGGATCGATCATTATGAGAAAGCCGAGCATAAAAATTTTGAATAATAATTTCTCTTGAGAGGACATGATTGGGGCATGAATATAACATTGACTTAAGCCTCCCCCAAGCTTGAGCGATACTTTCTCCTTCACGAGGCCAAAAATTATAAATATAATTCCGATCATGATGAACCAGATGCATAGGTAAAACTTCTGATGAAATTCCAATTTCAATCGGTTGTAGTTCCATGATCCAATATCATCACATAGCCTATACCATGTCAATGCCTTCTCCTTCAAAGATAAAGGGAAGACCTTCTTCTTGACTTCATCCCCGGGCAAACCTGCAAGCTTAAATAATCCACAAAATTCATCCACATAGATTAGATGCATATCAGGATGTAGTGTTCCATCTCCTGTATAAGGATTAGCTAGCAGTTTCTCTATCATACCCGAAGGAATTTCATAATAAATATTTTCAGTAGGTGCAGTAGGTTGAGGGGTAAATCTTTGCTCTTCCGGTCGGGGTGAAGATACCCCGAACAAACCCCTCAAAGGACTATTTTCCATAGTAAAAAGTAACAGTAAATTTCAGCACACTATATAAATGTTTCCTTACCAAAGGTGCTTCACTCCCCGGCAACGGCGCCAGAAAAGAGTCTTGATGACCCACAAGTATAGGGGATCTATCATAGTCCTTTCGATAAGTAAGAGTGTCGAACCCAACGAGGAGCAGAAGGAAATGACAAGCGGTTTTCAGCAAGGTATTCTCTGCAAGCACTGAAATTATCGGTAACAGATAGTTGTGTGATAAGATAATTCGTAACGGGTAATAAATAACAAAAGTAAACAAGGTGCAGCAAGGTGGACCAATCCTTTTTGTAGCAAAGGACAAGCCTGGACGAACTCTTATATAAAGCAAAGCGCTCCCGAGGACACATGGGAATTGTTGTCAAGTTACTTTTCATCATGCTCATATGATTCGCGTTGGTTACTTTGATAATTTGATATGTGGGTGGACCGGTGCTTGGGTGCTGTCCTTCCTTGGACAAGCCTCCCACTTATGTTTAACCCCTCTCGCAAGCATCCGCAACTACGAAAGAAGAATTAAGATAAATCTAACCATAGCATGAAACATATGGATCCAAATCAGCCCCTTACGAAGCAATGCATAAACTAGGGTTTAAGCTTCTGTCACTCTAGCAACCCATCATCTACTTCTTACTTCCCAATGTCTTCCCCTAGGCCCAAATCATGGTGAAGTGTCATGTAGTCGACGTTCACATAACACCACTAGAGGAGAGACAACATACATCTCATCAAAATATCGAACGAATACCAAATTCACATGATTACTTATAACAAGACTTCTCCCATGTCCTCAGGAACAAACGTAACTACTCACAAAGCATATTCATGTTCATAATTAGAGGAGTATTAATTATCATTAAGGATCTGAACAAATGATCTTCCACCGAATAAACCAACTAGCATCAACTACAAGGAGTAATCAACACTACTAGCAACCCACAGGTACCAATCTGAGGTTTTGAGACAAAGATCGGATACAAGAGATGAACTAGGGTTTGAGAGGAGATGGTGCTGGTGAAGATGTTGATGGAGATTGACCCCCTCTCGATGAGAGGATCGTTGGTGATGACGATGGCTTCGATTTCCCCCTCCCGGAGGGAAGTTTCCCCGGCAGAACAGCTCCGCCGGAGCCCTAGATTGGTTCTGCCCAGGTTCCGCCTTGAGACGGCGGCGCTTCGTCCAGAAATCTTCCTTCTTATTTTTTCCAGGTCAAAACACACCATATAGCAGAAGATGGGCGTCGGGGGCCTGCCAGGTGGCCCACAAGGACGGGGGGCGCGCCCAGGGGGTAGGGCGCGCCCTCCACCCTTGTGGATGGCAGGTGGCCCCCCTCTGGTGCTTTTTTCGCCCAATATTTTTTATTAATTCCAAAATGACTCTTCGTGAAGTTTCAGGACTTTTGGAGTTGTGCAGAATAGGTCTCTAATATTTGCTCCTTTTCCAGCCCAGAATTCCAGCTGCCGGCATTCTCCCTCTTCATGTAAATCCTGTAAAATAAGAGAGAAAAGGCATAAGTATTGTGCCATAATGTGTAATAACAACCCATAATGCAATAAATATCAACATAAAAGCATGATGCAAAATGGACGTATCAAATACCTTAATTAATTAGCCGCGCCGCGACCTCCACCCAGCAGACACAGAAGCGCGATGCCGCGGCATGCCGAGACAGCAGGGTTGAGGAGCAAAGCTTAGTGGGGCAACCACCTGAAGTTTGAGCTCCACTATCCCGCCATAGACCACGAGGGATGTGCTCCCAATCATGCCGCCGCCGACCTCGAGGATTGAGCTCCTCCTAGCTCCCGCCGCCGACCGAGGATTGACCTCCTATCACGCCGCCACCGCCAATCGACAGAGGATTGAGCTCCTATTCGGTAGTCGCTGCCTCGGCCGCCGCCGCCATATCTATCTGCAGAGCGGTTGTTTTTATTTTTTGACGGGTATCCGCAGAGCGGCTGTTTACCCTAAGTATTAGCACAATTATTGCATCCCCATATGTACAGGGTAGTACATCACATATGGTTATGTCATGGGAACCGTGTCTCACCTATGTTGTCTTCTCACACGGTTTGGTGTGGAAATCGTGTGTGAAGTTGTAATACTAAACACAAACGACATGTACAAACCGTGTGCCGTATACAACAGAGTGCGATAAGTAGTTCCCGACCGTTATCAGATCCCAACAGTTTCCCCATTTCCCTCAAATCCCTAGATAGCCTCCAAATCCCTAGCCCCCAAATTCACTCGCGTGGCGCTTACATTGGGGGAATGCGGACGAGTGGTGCTCATGGTTTCGGTGCGGCTGCTCCTACTCGTATGGGCTGCTTTCGACAGGGTGATGGGCGCCGCCACCGCGACAATGGTCAACGTCGAGCACTTGCCTAAGGTCATCAGAACGAAGGTGTACTACGGATCCGAATCATCTTGTCAGGTTCCAATCTATCCCGATCTTTTTTAGCATGTCCAAAGTAGCTCCCTGCTCAATCCGTCCTGAATGACCCCCGCCCACACACACACACACCCAGGAAAGCGATCAACCGTCGGATCCGGAGTATGACTCCAGACTCCCGCAACATGAGTTCGACTCCGAGTTTTGCGCCACCGAGAAGTACCAAAAGCTGAGTTGTGTGCACAGACACACTCCCACTCGACATGTATGCACGGAGGGATTCGACATTGGCAGATGGTTTCTCAGTTGCCCCTTAGAGGTTAGTGCTAAATTCATCATTTTAGTTGAGTTAATGCCACCGCTCATCCTGAATAGTAACATTGGTAGGGATATGAGGCTTGTGCCTTTGTTAACTGGTTGGATGAAGAATGGCATGGCAAGCTCGGAGTGTTATCACCAAGCTCGCAGAAGATAACGTAAAGCTGAAGAAGAAACTGACTGATCTAGAGTGTACAATCACTACGATGAAGCAAGAAATAATCAATCATAGGCAACAGATGAAAGCAAGAGACAAGAAGGAACTAGCATGTGTAGTTGTGGTTGTCGCATTAGCCATCTTCTATGCACTCTTTGCAATGATGATTAGGGGTTTTGTTTGATTATTACTGGCTACATCAATAAGCAGAGCTCCATCTATTGCTTGCCAACTGTCCTACTCCCTTCATACCGGTGCATAAGTCACATTACGAAAACCAAATAATCCCAAAACTCGTTCCCTGTTTTTTGCCCTAAAAAAAGAAATCAGCCAATAGGAGTCGTGTGGCGTGTATGCATTCAATGACTTGAGACTACTTAGCATAACATGCAATGGTCAATTCTCTGCACGCAATGATATTGATTAGCAAATAAATAAAGTTCTCTCGTTTTCCCCCCACCTTGGTCGCCAGTACGGAGGGAGTATGAAAAATGCTTGTTTCACATTTGGACGCTCCAACCCGTGTGCGTAATTATCACATTGAGAACTACGCAACTGCGGGAATTTGGAGCGACTGGGTACTATTAATTGTGGTTGATTGTATCAGTATTGTAACTGCCTGCCAAGGGGCCAATATAATCCGTCAATCCCCCGCTTCAATATTATCCGGATCATGGAAGGGATGCCGCCTCCCGAGTCGCCAGACGACAACCAGACAGACGAGGGGCCGTCGGAGGACGAAGAAGAGGACGACAATGATGATGAGGAGGAATGGTCGAACAAGGAGGACGACGATGATGACATCAACGACGATGAAGACGGCGGTAGCGATGAAAAGCCAACGGTCAGCGGCAAGAAGCATCCTCGCTAAGACGATGTCGCAGGGCCATCCAACAACAACAAGAATAAGGACTAAATTAAGTAGACTGTATATATCTCTGTTGACGTTCGCTCATAATAATTAGTTATCTCTGTTTCCCTTGTCAATCTCATCACAGATGGTTAACAATATGTATTTGACAGAGATCTTTTACATTATCGCCCACAGGTTGGTTTTGTGAATTGTGTACCCCATCGAGCACACAATTCACACACAAAAATCGTATGCGCTGTCTATAATTATCACACACAATTCGGACTACCGACCTGTTTGCCGGGTATCACACACATCTTGTTACACCAGATCGTTTGTGTTCTTCTCGATCGTCGCAAACAGTTCATCTGAGTGAACTGTATGCCGTATATCGCACACACCTTCATTTGGCTAACCGTTTCTGTTGTTCTGGCTCATCGCAAATAGTTCGTGTGGATCAACTGTATGTCATGCATCGCACACACAACTATAATCTGAATCGTGTTTGATGTCTCCGCCATCGCAAATGGTTCGTATCATTTTTTACGGTTTTCTTACAACATTGTTTGTGATTAATGCATTGCACATAGTTTCATCGAAGGGTCTCTGATTGTAGTGTCGCGTTAGCAGCATCTTGCGGTAGTGACAACAACTCCAAGTCATCAATTCAATGTATGCATGTATTCCTTATATAGTCATACATGCTTATAACAAGAACTTGCATGCCATCTTTTGTCATACCCTCCTGTGGTAGCGGGGTCCATAAGAAAATCTACGGGATATTAAGGCCTCATTAATTTTAATAAAGAACCGGAACAAAGCATTAACACATAGTGAATACATGAACTCCTCGAATTACAGTCATCACGGAGAGTATCCCAATTATTGTCACCATGTAGTGTACGGACGAGAACAATAACAAGTGCATATAACTAGCATATAGGATAAAGAACTCAAATATATTGATGATAACATAAATGGTTCAGATCTGAAATCATGGCACTCGGGCCCTAGTAACAAGCATTAAGCATAGCAAGGTCATAGCAACATCAATCTCAGAACACAGTGGATACTAGGGATCAAGCCCTAACAAATTGACTCGATTACATGAAAAATCTCATCCAACTCCATCACCATCTAGCAAGCCTACGAAGGAATTACTCACTCCCGGTGGTGATCATCAGGCAATTATTGATGGAGAAGGGTTGATGATGACGACGGTGGCAAACCCCCCCCCCCCCCCCCTCTCTGGAGCCCCGAATGGACTCCAGATCAGCCCTCCCGATGAAGAACAGGAGGTGGCGGCAGCTCCATATCATAAAACATGATGATTCTTTCTCCGTGATTTTTTTCTCCGCGAGACGATACTTATGGAGTTGGAGGTAGGGAAAGCAGGGGCTCGTGGGACTAACAAGCTCAGGTGGTGTGCCCTAGGGGGCGCCACCTGAGCTTGTGGCTCTGCGGTAGCCCCCTCCAGCAGGTCTTTTCGCCAATAATTCTTATATATTCAAAAAAAAATCTCCGTAAATTTTTAGCCCAATCCGAGAACTTTTATTTCTGCACAAAAATAACACCATGGTAGTTCTGCGGAAAACAACGTTAGTCTGGGTTAGTTTCATCCAAATCATGCAAATTAGAGCCCAAAACAAGAGCAAAAGTGTTTGAAAAAGTAGATGCGTTTGGGATGTATCACTGCGTCTCCTGGATGGGAGAATGCATAAAGGTATATTTGAAGTGATACAAGCAAGCATGTGCAGAAGGTTAGTTGATTGGAGCGAGCAATATACATCCTCTGGGAATAAGGATATTTTGATTAAATCGGTAGCCAAAGCAATTCCGACCTAGGTCATGAGTGTGTTTTGGTTGCCCATCTCGGTTTGTGATGATTTAACTCGCATGATGCGACAATATTGGTGGGGTGTAGAGAAGGGGAAGAGGAAGATGTCCTGGTTAAGTTGGGATAAGATGATTTTACCAAAATCAAAAGGAGGCTTGGTGTTCCGAGACATGTGGTCTTATAACCAAGCCCTCCTTGTGAAATAAGCATGGCGTCTTATTGATACCCTTGACAGTTTATGTGCTTATTTGTTGAAGGCGAAATACTACCCTAGTGGCAGTTTGTTGGACACTGTTTTCACACACAATTCTTCTGAAGTTTGGAAATGTGTGGTATATGGTTTAGAGCTTCCGAAGAGGGGGATTACATGGAGGGTAGGGGACAGCATAAACATTAGGACATGGCGGGATCCTTGGATCCCTCGAGGTCCATCTTTCCGCCCCCATTACCCCTAAGGGCATTTGTCGGCTGAACCGAGGTTCGAATTTTTTGGACAATAATGGTGCATGGAATTTCACACCTCCTACAGGTTTTTTTGGCTGATGGACGTGGTGGAAATCTTGAACATACGACCCTTCCCACGACAACATCACATGACAGCCGGAACGAAGTGGGATGCTCTCTGTTAAGACGTAATTAAGAGGGTCTATCCACTTTCTATGAGTGATCCTGAAGAAGCTTTTGCAGGTGGCGCAACTAGTACTAATCCTTAGGGTGAACGTCCAATGTGGAAGTTGATTTGGCAGTGGAAGTCCCACTAAAAATGAAAATGATCATGTGGAAGGCGGCGACCAACGCCCTAGCAACGACTCAAGGGAAGGTGGTGCACCAGCTGTCATCACAGGTGACGTGTCCAATTTGGGAGATGGAAGATGAAGGATCTTTTCATGCCTTGGTTACATGCAATCATGCTCGGAGTTAATGGGAGAAGATGAGTTCTATTTGGCCACTTCTGGCGCGAGATGTTTTACGGGATACCGGTATTAACAGGTTGTTTTAGGGTCTTTCTCACTGTTCGAAAGTCACTAGGAATATGGTAATTATGTTGGTGTGGAGTATTTGCAAGTATGTAATGATATATCTCATGGGAAGGAAGGCGCGCCTGTTGAGGCCTCAACTGACTTCCTTCAGAGTTAATTTAACCCCATATGTGCCTACAAAAGATATTCACTGAAGAAATAATTAAATGGAAGATGCCAATTCAAGAGTCATGGGTTGTAGAAAAACAGAGGAAGGCCAAAGTTGCTCTATGCTAACATGCACCAGAAGCGAACATGTTGGCACTTTTGGGTAATGGGCGTATGTGTAAGATGATGGAATTTCAACGAAGTGATCAAAGTAGAGATACAAGCGATAATGATGGGTATATGCAGCATTCTGAAGGGCCAATTCTCGTGTAGTCAGACTTGGGAGTGGCTCTCTCTACCCTTTCTAGTAATAGTTTGGATCATTCTGCTTACGACTAGCTAGTTTCGGAGATTAAGTTTTCAATGGTTGGTAGGGTTTTTATTCCTCAAAAAATTCATAGAGATCAAAATAGGGTTGCAGATTGTCTAGCAAGGTATAGTCGAACTGAATGCACCACTGCTGCGTGGTTGCATCGAGGTCCACCATGTATAGAGGACATCTTGCCTCTGAATTGTAACCTTATAATATAGAATAAAACTCCTAGTGAACCCGCAAAAAGAACACCTACAATACTAAATTTATACAATATGAAAATAAATTTCATGATACATCCAATGATATTGATTTTGTATTGTGAATATTAATATATATTTCTATAAAATGTATCAAACTTTACGGAAGTTGACTTTAGACAAATCTTACATGCAAAGTAAAATGAAAAACAGATAGTACTACATTAGCCTATTCAGAACCTATATATTAATCCTCGTTAGTATACTAAACCTAAAAAACTTTTGGAGAAAAGACATTTTTGTTTTGTTTCTTATACCTATTGGTTGACTCTATAACAGTCGGCCCCTCACCTTGGCTGGCAGTCGTTACGCCTGGCTATCGGACAGACTTATACTGGCTCAAAAACCAACATTGTTCTTTACAACGCACAACTTCTCGATTAGTTATGCATCCTCAAATTACTTCATTACAAACACACTTTGTGGTTGTTTAGAGACGAGCTTCCAAAAAATAAGGTGCACCATGTTGATATGACCGTGTTGAAGAATTTGGCCGATTAACCAGCTAACTTGCCACTTAATCCCTACTCGTAGAGTCACCGAGTAGCTGATAAACTGGTAAATCGGACGATTCATTGATTAAATGGTTGATTAACTTGCTAATTATCTTAATAATCCCCTACTCACCAGCCAACCGAGCAGGTACCAGTTAACGATTTCCTCAACAATGGATATGAGTATCAATCATTTTAACTAGGATGCTACATACACCTCCCCTCCCCCCGCTTACATGATATGACGTCTTCGTCGTCACATACACCCCCTTCGTAAAGAATTCGTCGTCCTCGTCGACCCAACATGAACATTCCCTTTGTTCCCTCTTCACATGTATATGCGCGTCTAGGGCTAGCACATGTGTCATGTTGTGTGCCTCGATGGCCACATGTGTCATGCACCATATGCCTGAGCCCCTGGCCCGCACACTCCCATATAACCGTGGGGATCGACTCTGTTACCATTTTGTAAAACGCTGACCTCTTACCCAGGCCGACAGTCATTACATGTGGCTACCACTTGGGATATAGGCTGACCCCATAGACCAACACTCCTCTTTCATGCACACTTGTTCTCACTCGTACGCACCTGGAACAACTACTTGGTCAGCCAGTCATCCTCAATTACACAGACCAAGCACACTTAATTTAAAGGTTCTTTGAAGTCGAGCTTCTAGAAAAGAAAATAAGCATTGGTGGTATGAGTAGTTTATTAATACTATTAACCAGGATGTCACAATTCCATGTGTGGTTGTTAAACTCCAGTTTTGGACACCCTTGGATCTAAAATTTTAAGTTTGACTATTTTGTACCACCTAACCCCCGATAGAGAAGTATGATCGATGATATGGTGGCGGTTTTCACACATGTGACAACAGAGTTAGAACCCGCTGAAATATATATAGAGAAAAATTAGGAAAGGTAAACAAATCTAAGAAAAAGATAGAAAGTTCGAAAATAGCAAATATGAAAAATGCTGATACATGAAAAAAGAACATCAAAATTTGGAGAGCACAAGAAAACTTGAAAAGTTAAATCTTCTTTTGGAATTACGGAAATATAGAATGAATAAAAATAGAATTATTTTGAAAACATGAAAAACAAGATATTTTAGAAATAGTGTATAAGTACCCATGAAGAATAATCACCACCACCATCTTAATTTTTCATTGAATTACTATTTTTTGGTATGCTTTAATTTTGTATTTTCAAAAAAATATTTTCATTTCATTTTTTCCACATAAAAAAAACTAAAGTCATCTTCTGCTCGCGAGCTCATACAAATGAGCCCATGATGAACAGTAAATCTAAAATATTTGAAAATAAATTCAAAATTTTCTGAATTTTTTTGTGGCAAACTTTGATGAATGTTTTGAACGTTTGCAAATTTTCATAATGGAATGACATTCTTGGAAGTCGCGACAATAAAAAAATCAACAGTTTAAGTTGTTTTCGACAATAACACTTTTGGAATATCGGTTTTTGGTTTTTTTGCCACGTCTTCCATCAATGTCATTACATGATGAATTTTTTTGAGCACTCGGAACATGTGTCAATGTTTGCGACAAAAAAAATAGATTTAAAAAAAAATTGTTGAGATTTTACTATCCATCCGAGCTCATTTGTGCTCGAGTTCAGAAACTATATGTCCAAAGAAAATCTATTTTTTATCTACTTACATAGATGGATCTTATGATATTTATGTCCTGACCATGCTGCTAGTGAAATCGCTGCAACATCATCAGTTACAATGTTTCATTGTGGCCGTGAAGTAAATTTGCCTGGTTTCAAGAATTTAAAGTCAAAGATGTGTGACACGTATTCGGGGACACAGACTATAATACTAGCATAAAATCAACCAACAATTCATGGAAAAAATGAACTTAATCAACATTGGATACGATTTTAATTTAGTATTGCTAAATCTCAGTCGATTGAGACTTAAAGAAGTTTCAGTCGATGCTATATCGTGAAATTTTACGTGAAGATTCGTGTAAAAATTTCTTTTATTTTTCTTTCTTTATTTTTAATGTTCTATCACTTGACTGGGATTTCTTTAGTCTCAGTCCACCAAGATCTAGCCACACTCATTTTAATTAGGTAATCGAAACAGTCAAGAGACATTGCTGAACATTCCAAAACCATGCAAGATTTTTGTGAATATGGCCCTAAGATTTGGGTACCTTGATTAGCACCATACTGGAAAAGGGTATCAAAGATACTTTTTCCCCCTAATACAATAGCAAAGGTACTTTGAGTGAACGTAAGAAGGGAAGACAAAAATAGCAAAGAAACTTTTGGTGTACCCATACGGCGGTACCTACTGGAACCGATCCAAGATAAGGAAGTTTTATGCCGGATTTTGTCAAATGATCTGGAGCTAGCTAATCGCCGAGCTCGTACGCCAGAACATGCGGATCAATATCGTGACTGGGTTTCACATGATGGCGGTGGAGCAGGAGCGCCGTAGTACGTAGTAGAAGAGTGGATTACCCTAATACCCCTATGCATGGCTCGTTGCTTACGTGGACCCTCAGGTCATCAAGTATACTACACCCCCTCCCATATTCTAACATATCGTGACTGGATCTCACATGTGTCTCCCCTTATTCAATCCATTAATAATGCAGTTCGTCGATCCCCATAGCGATCGATCTTGTGCGTTGAAATCGCACTGCACTGCGCTGCTCCGTTAACGTACACTATCCCCCCCGTATAAATACCCCCGCTCTCATCGTTCTCCCCACACAACCAGTGAGCAGCCAAGATAAGCTAGCGGCAAGCACACCAAAGCACGCACGCGAACCGTGCGAATGGCTGACATGGCCGCCGCCCCGCTCCTAACAAGCCACAAAGCAAGGCCGGCCAAGGCGCCGTCGATCGACGACACTATCGAGACGTACATGGGCGCCACCGGCGCCCTGCAGCTCCTCAAGGCCGTCCTGCTGGCCTTCGCGTGGGCCTTCGACGCGCAGCAGGTGTTCATCTCGGTGTTCACCGACGCCGAGCCGCAGTGGCACTGCACCGGCGCCGACGCGTCCTGCTCGGCCGCCGCGGCCTCGCCGTGCGCGCTCCCACCCGGCGCGTGGGCGTGGGATCGCCCGGCCGTCACGTCGGTGGTCTCGGAGTGGTCGCTCAAGTGCGCCGGCCCGGCGCTCGTCTCCCTCCCGGCGTCCTCGTTCTTCGCCGGCTGCCTCGCCGGCGGCTTCCTCCTCACAACGCTCGCCGACTCGCTCCTGGGCCGCAGGAAGATGCTGCTCGTGTCCATTGTGTCCATGTCCGTCGCTGGCGTGCTCACCGCGTTCTCGCCGAACGTGTGGGTGTACGCCGCCCTGCGTTTCATGTCCGGGTTCGGCCGGTCCATGGTTGGCACGTGCACGCTGGTCCTCTCCACGGAGCTCGTCGGCAAGAGGTGGCGCGACACGGTGTGCGTGGCGGGGTTTTTCTGCTTCACCCTCGGGTTCCTGTCGCTCCCGGCGCTCGCCTACACGTTCCGGGAGGAATCGTGGCGGAACATGTATCTGTGGACGTCCGTGCCTTCCCTTTGCTACTCCATCCTATTCTACTTCCTCGTCGAGGAGTCGCCGCGGTGGCTTCTGGTGCGCGGCCGCAAGCAGGACGCCATCGAGACGCTGCAGCAGATCGCCTCGCTCAACGGCAACAGCATCACGTCCAGCTTCTCCATGCTGCACGCCTGCACCATGAACAATGACACGGCGGGGGAGAGCGGCGGCGACAGCGTGTTCGCCACGCTGCACTCGATGTGGGAGCGCCCGTGGGCGCTCCGGAGGCTGGCGGCGATCATGACGGCCAGCTTCGGCGTCGGCATGGTCTACTACGGCATGCCGCTCAACGTCGGCAACCTGGGCTCCAACCTCTACCTGAGCGTCACGTACAACGCGCTGGCCGAGCTGCCGTCGTCCATCCTCTCGTGGCTGCTGATGGGCAGGATCAATCGTCGGAGCTCGGTGATCGGGCTCACCGGGGCGGCGGGGATGTGGAGCCTCGCGTGCGTCATCATCCCGCAGGGCGCGGCGCGGATGGCCGCCGAGCTGCTCTCCTTCTTCGCGACTTGCACGGCGTTCAACGTCATCATGATGTACTCCATCGAGCTGTTCCCGACGTCGGTGCGCAACTCGGCGGTGGGGCTGGTAAGGCAGGCGCTGGTGCTGGGAGGCGTGGCGGCGCCCGTGCTCGTCGCGCTGGGCCGCGAGAGGAGCTTCTTGTCGTTCGGCGTGTTCGGGCTCGTCGTCTTCTGCTTCGGCATGTTCGCTGCCTGCCTGCCGGAGACGCGGGGGAAGGGCATGTCGGACACCATGGACGAGGAGGAGCACAAGGAGGCGACGGTGGCCGCTTGCACCGTCAACGATGCGGACTGTAACAGCGACCTCGTGTAATTAAACTAAACTGCGGGTTGATGTACAAAGATACTATGCTCCCATTCCAATCAAGTAAACTGCTGCCAGGTCGCAGCACATTACTGAACCCAACACGAACACGTGAGAACTACTATGGTCCTGAACATTTCAGACAAAAAGATTCAATTATTATAAAACAGCTGGTCGTCCGAGTCACTAGTGACTGGTGATGCCAATGATTAGATGAGAGATCGGAGCTTATTCTAACTCTGCATGGAATCCGCTTGGAAGATGCTGATAGATTCGTCGTACCATACAAATATAAAACATGTATATATACCAGGCTAATTTGACCATGCACGATAGCTGTCTACTTATGTCGGCGCATGTAAAAGCACATATATAGCCGTGTTACACCCTGCCGCCATGAGAATGGAATACTGTTTCCACCCATTCTAATTTATGCGACCTATATTGAATTGCTTTGTCTTTTTGATAGTATTATATGTTGGCTTGGAAACCGTATTTCCAAGATGGCAACGGACAAATATTTGGCAACAAAATTGTCTATTGTTCGTGCTAAGGATGGACAGCTCATGAGGTAGTTTTTTTTCATGAAACGGGCAAACACTCCTTTCAATTACTTGAGAATAACAGCAAAGGAAATGTTAATGATCGGACGTCAGCTCAGAGGTTTTTCTTGACCAAACCCATGTGACATGTTTAATTTCCCTGTAAGAAAATCAAAGTAAGACATGTGACAATCACTGTTTGCTCCGACGCGCCACTCTTGAGTGAATAACGAGCTGTCGGCACCAAAAAGTTCGCCCAGGATGGCAATACGAGCGAATACATCATGGATGGCAAATTCTATTTTTAGAGCATGACAGTTTTCACAAGTTGTCTTTGGTGTAGCATGGCAATTTTCTTTCGCCAGAATGGTAAATCCTAAACAAGTTGGAAATTTACCTTTTCAGAGCATCTCTAGCAGACCCGTATAAACCCGCGACCCGCAAAATAACCGTCAAAATACGAGTCGGCACGGAAAATGCTGCCCAACCAGACCCCGCAAACGCGTCCGACCCGTAAATATTTTTGAGGGGCGCGGCAAAACCTCATCCCCAACCCGCGAATACGCAGGTTTCCGCCTCGCCCCTACGGTGCCCCGTATCCCAGGAAAGCGGTTGGCGGGAGGGACATTTCAGCCCGCGCCCTTTCCCCACCTCCTTCCGCCGCCGCCCGGCATTGGTTCCGCCCATCCGCTGCCGGTGATTCCGACCAAATCTACGGGCGGAATCGCGCCGTGGGGGCGCCCCTACCCCCCCCCCCCCGGATCCGCCGATTCGAGCCGCCACTAGTCGCCGTCGCCGCCGAAGAGCCACCACCCCCGAGCAGCCGGTGAATTTTTACTTGTGCTTGTGCCGAGCGGTATGCATAGTTGCTTAACGCGGCGTGCGATTTTGTGAATTTAGATGGAATTGAGCCCGTGCGAGAAGTTTTTGCTCGACGATTCGTCCAATTCGAACGACTCGGATGTTGAGACGCTGCTTGTCAACTATCGCCAGCAGACGTTGGTGATGGCCCTTGCCGTGAAGGAGCACGAAGATGAGAACCGAAAGAGGCGGTGAGGATCGACCGTCGGCCGTCTTTGCATTCCTCGAAATCGCCATCTCGGGAACGAGACGTTGATGCAAGACTACTTCACGGAGAATCCAACATATCCGCCGCACCTCTTCCGGAGAAGGTACCGAATGCGCCGATCTCTCTTTGTGAAAATTGTTCAAGCTTGCGAGGCCAATTGTCGTTATTTTACTCAAAGAAGAAATGTCGCGGGCTTGAAAGGATTTAGTGCATATCAAAAAATCTCGGCAGCTATGAGGGTAATTGCATACGGCGTTCTGGCTGACTATGCCGATGAGTACCTTCGCATTGGTGAAGATACCACAATTGAGTCGGTGTGTAGGTTTGGCAAAGTGATCATCCATGTCTTTGGTCCTGAATATCTTCGGGCACCCAACAAGGAAACACAAAAAAATTGATGACATCTAATGAGAGAAGAGGTTGGCCTGGCATGCTAGGTAGCATTGACTGTATGCATTGGACTTGGAAAAATTGCCCGAAGGCATGGCAGGGAATGTATTGTGGCAAGTCTCGTGATGCAACAATTGTGCTAGAGGCCGTAGCATCCGAGGATTTATGGATTTGGCATTGCTTTTTTGGTATGCCGGGTACTCTCAATGATATCAATGTGTTGCAACGGTCTCATTTGTTTGCTAGGCTTGTGTCGTGGGAAACCACGGCCACCTATGGGGCCATCAACCCCTTTTGGTTCGGCGGGGGGATGGACACGTTGCACAAAGAGCGGAGAAGCGTCGCGCAGCACGGCAGAGATCACACGGGCAGTCTTTACCTAGGTTCGGGCCGCCGTGAGGCGTAAAACCCTACTCCTGCTTTGGTGGATTGATGGTGGATAATGGTGGTGAAATGTAGCACACTCACCCTGCAAGGTTTCTCTAGGGACGAGAGTGGCTACGCGCGTATGGATATGCGAGGATCCAACCCTTTCTACGGTCGCGATGGGCCTCCTTTTATAGATTAAGGGGTCACCACAATGGCAAATCAGTCTTTGTGTACTGATTAGATAGCTAACAGTGCTATCATATCTTAACTCTGTAGGCTGACAGAGCGCATTAAATGCGCCGCTCTATGTCACATCACAGCTCGCCCGACAGGCCCTGCCGGGCTGTTTTGCCAGCTTTGCGCCTGCTTGCTTGACACGTCTCAGGACGGGTGTCATGTGGAGGTGTTTGCTGTAGGAAGTGGCTGCCATGTGGCAGAAAGCAGCCACTTAGTCACCTTGGAGCTTGACACCGCTTCGATTACTGACTTGCGTCGCTTGTGAGGTGGAGCGGTGGAGTGGCTTGCCTCCGCCAGCCCCGGCAGGCCTGCCGGGACGATCTGGGAGCTTGCTTCCTGGGCAAAACCCAACCCTGCCAGGATCGCCTGCCCGGCAAGGCAGGCCCTTCCCTTAGCGATGCCTTGTTCCTCTGGCTTGCCTTGGCCTTCTTGACTTGCTCTTGGATCCTTCAAAGGAATTGATCCTCCTTGCTTGGTATGATCTTGGTATTGCAATCTTGTCTCTGGCCTGTGCACAGTCCGTGCAATGGACCCAGGGTCTGTTGCACCGACAGGAGCCCCCGGGCCTGGCACGGACGCGCCGCTGGGCATCGTCGGGGTAGGCCCTAACCAGTGCACAGGCAGAAATGTAAGGCCGGCTTCGCCCCTTGAGATCTTCTTTGCTTCTTCATTAACTTGAGCTTGGGTCAGTTTCCAGTTTTCCCGCGCGTCGTGCAACGCTTAGGGGAAAAACTGAACCACGATCTATGGGCGGCCCACGCCCCACGATCACGGGGTAGGAAACTGCCATCCCACTTGCCTCCTGCCCCAGAGCGCCTCCGCCACGTGTTCCGCATGCATTGCGTAGGGTAGGTGGTGGACGCGGAGGGCGCGGGAACGGGCGCCATGGCAGAAAGCCAGGCGTCGCCGAGTGGTGTAGAGGGGCGGCCCTGATTCCCCGAGCCGTTGGAGGCGTAAAGGGGAACCGCATTGGAGGAGCAAGGCGGTCACCTACTGAGTGAGAGGCCAGCCTCCTGCCTCGTTCTTCTATAAAAGGGGGCAGGAGTAGTGTGTCTGCTCACACCTTCCTTCTCCCTTTCTTCAAATCTTCTCTTGCTTGCCATGGTGAGGGGGCGAGGGCGCGGTAGTACTCCGGTGGTGGCGATGAGAACTTCTGCTCGACAGCATCTCCCCCCTCCTCTCGATGATGTGGGGGCAAAACCTGCTATGAGAGGAGGCGGAAGGGGGCGTGGCCGGGGTCGTCGTGGTGTGCACGGCCAAGGAGGCCGGGGCGGCGCCTTAATTGCGCCCGCACCAGACGCTCTTTCTCCGATGGAAGGCCACGTCGGAGATCAACCCTTGGAGTTCGTCATCAGGTTGTACAAGCCTCCGCGCGGTCGCCTCCGTCTCCCTACTCTATTTGCCAGGGTGATGGAGCTCGAACAGCCGCATGCGCTGAGGTTGCACATGAGGGGCTGTGGGAATGGCAACATGCGGGTTGATGTTGACTTCCCTGCTCCTCATGTCATGTACCTCCGCCGCGGCTGGAAGACCTTTGCTCGAGCCCATAGCTTGTCGGAGGGTCACGTTCTCTAGTTTAAATTAATGGAGAGCGGCCTGCTTTCCGTCAAGGTCTTTGGGCGCTTGAGAGCTCGCTTAGGGTGCTGCGCGGAGAGCTCGACCGACGATGAAAGCTCCTCCTCGAGCGAAAGCGATGAGGAGGAGACTGGCGGTGATGACGACGGTAGCAGCCGGGAGGGCGACGACTCCGACTCCGGCTGAACGTCGCCCGCACCATCTTCATCAGGCGGCAGCACCATCATCTGCACCTGTGTTTTCTTCCCGGCAAGGTGGCTTGCCGGGAGGTTGGATGCAGAGGTGGTGATGTTGCCCCCTGGCCCTTCCAGCAGTCCTCTAGCTGGACCCTAGCAGGCTTTCTCTCAGGCTGCAGCTCCGTTAGCCCTGCCGTGCCCTGCTGGCCTTGGTGGTGGCAGTCGACGGGTCGCCTCCGCCATGCTCTCTATCGACGTCTTCGTCCATGTCCTCTCGCCCCTGCTGGGCATCCTCTCCTAGAGCCCGACAGGGTCGGGCTGGGCTTCTGCCCCGGCACTCCTCTTGCTCTCTTCGCCTTCTACCGCCGTGCCTAGGAGGAGAGGGACAAGAAGAGGCATTACGGGGCACTTAACTTTTTTCAGTCTTAAATCTGTAGGCACTTGCCAAATTTTAGTTCAAATAATGTAATCTCAGGTATCCATGTTTATGTTCCGTGAGATTTGTACTTGTTGATCAGCATATTAATGAAAAAGATAAGCTTGCCGGGCACTTGTGCATGTACGACATCCATGCAGAGGTGAAACACCTTCATGCTTTCACGTAAACAAGTAGGTCCCGGTAAGCTACCTTGCCGGCACCCCATAGGATTGCTACCGTGAGGCTGAGCTTGCCGGGCGCAGAACCTATTGGGAGAGACCAGCCCCCCCCCCCCCCCCCCCCCGCCAACCCCTTTCAGCCAAAGGCCACTACGACCATCCTGACCGAAGCAACATTCGTGCCAGTAGATGGGAGCACCTTTGTTTCCGAGGCGGCGAGGTTTTCTTATGCACAAGTCCTACTCACGGAACATGTATGGATAAAATATTGAACTTATCTGTTTGGCTTGCTGGAGATCGCAGTGTTGGCTTGTCTTCGCATCCTCTTCCTAGGACCAAGTCCACGGCAGGAGCCTGTAGTTTATGCAAATGAAGATGATGCCAGGTGCAATCTACCTACATGATCATGCAACCTATGTACATGAATCATGCAATGCTTATGAAATGCTTATGCATGCATGCAACTTGCCAGGGGCCCCCAGCGCTTCATTTATTACTCTGTTGCTCAGGGTCTTCGCCTGGCTTTGTACAAGGGGTTACATGCAGCTGAGGCAAGGCCTGTACAAAAGGGTGGCTGCCGGGCAGGGCCCGACAGCCGCGCCTTACGGGCAGAAATTGCGGAGATGCTCAATAGTCCATGAGTTTTGCAATTGAATGTCATCTTCGGTCTCCAGATGGACTGCGCCAGGTCTGGTGACTCGTACTACCCAGTAAGGGCCTTCCCACTTCGGCGATAGCTTGTTTGTACCCTTGGCGGACTGAACGCGCCTAAGGACAAGGTCGCCTTTCCCAAAACACCGGGCATGAACCCTGCGGCTATGATAGCGACGCAGGGCTTGCTGATAGCGTGCAGCACGCGTAGCAGCCCAGAGACGATTCTCCTCGAGAAGCACGGCGTCGTCACGCATGTGCTGTTCCTGCACTACTTCATCGTAGGCAAGCACTCGAGGTGACCCATAAATGAGTTCCATGGGGATAACTGCTTCTGCCCCATAGACTAGGGAGAAGGGAGTCTGCCCGGTAGCTCGGTCTGGTGTCGTTCTGAGGGACCAAAGAACCACCGGCAGCTCATTGATCCATTGCCTGCCGTGCTTCCGTAGCTTATCAAACGTTCTTGTCTTGAGTCCTCGCAGCACTTCAGTGTTCGCCCTCTCAGCTTGCCCATTGCTTCTGGGATGTGCGACAGATGCAAATGAGATCTTGCTTCCGAGGGCATTAACATATTGCATGAAGGCACAGCTCGTGAACTGGGTGCCGTTGTCGGTGATGATCCGGGCAGGAACCCCGAAGCGGCACACCAATCCTTTCAAGAACTTGATAGCTGACTGAGCAGTCACCTTTCTCACGGCATCTACTTCCGGCCACTTTGTAAACTTGTCGATTGCAACGAACAAGAATTCAAAGCCCCCGTCAGCTCGGGGGAAGGGGCCGAGGATATCAATCCCCCAGACCGAAAACGGCCATGACAAAGGGATTGTCTGGAGTGCTTGGGCGGGCAGATGGATATTTTTGGAATGGAACTGACAGGCTTCACACTTGGTGATGAGCTCAACCACAGCTTGGAGGGCTGTGGGCCAATAGAATCCTTGCCGGAATGCTTTCCCAACCAAAGCCCTTGATCCAATATGGGAGCCGCACATGCCTTTGTGTATCTCTGCCAGCAGTTCCTTTCCTCCTTCCCGGCAAATGCACTTCAATTTCACACTGTTGGGCCTTCTTTTGTATAGTGTGTCATCGACAAACTGATACATACTGGCCCTCCGGGCTACTCTTTCAGCTTCTTCTTGCTCTTCGGGAAGTTCTCCGGTTTGGAGGAAATGGACTATGTGCCTTGCCCAAGTTGGAGCCTGAGGCTCGGCAACGAGGACTAGCGGCACCTCCTCATTCGTAGGGGCACATCCCTTGACTGCGGGGACCAATGGTCCGGCAGGAGGGTGCAGCCCGGCAAGTGAAGGGGAGTTGTTTCCGGCAGGGTCCCTGCCAGGAGCCCCGAAAGGCTCTACCGGGAGAGGCTTACCGGAGTCCAATTTCCTCCTCTTTCGGGCCATTGTTGTCGGGGATATGGAGGGCTGAGTAAGATGGAGAAAAAAAGTCCCTGGTTCCACAGGAAGCTTCTGCGCAACGCACTTTGACAGGTGATCAGCAATGCTGTTTTCCGCACGGGGTACGTGTTCTGTTTGCAACCCGTCAAAGCGCTCCTCCAATCTTCTCACTTCCTCGACGTATGCCTCCATCAATGGGCTTTGGTAATCCTTGTTGACTTGTCTCACCACCAGTTGTGAATTTCCTCGAATGATCAGCTTCTTGATTCCCAATTCTATGGCAATTCTGAGCCCGGCAAGAAGCCCTTCATATTCTGTTGTATTGTTGGTTGCCTCCTCCCGGGGAAAGTGCATCTGGACGACGTACCTCAGGTGTTCTCCAGTGGGAGCCACGAGAAGCACGCCAGCCCCTACACCTTGTAGGGAGAAGGCACCATCGAAATACATGATCCATTCTTGGGGCGCTTCCTTGCCGGGGATAACTGTTTCCTGTACTTCTTCATCAGGGGTTGGCGTCCATTCTGCAATAAACTCTGCCAACGCCCTACTCTGGATTGTTGATGTGCTTTCAAACTTCAAGCCAAAGCTGGATAACTCCAATGCCCACTCCACTATCCTGCCGGTGGCCTCTGGGTTTCAAAGTATCCTTTGCAACGGGAAGCGGGTGACAACCGTGATCTCATGGGCTTGGAAGTAGTGGCGCAGTTTCCTTGAGGCCATGATAAGGCCAAAGATCAAGTTTTGCATGCCAGAATACCTGGAACTAGCCCCCTGCAACAAGGAGCTGACGAAGTATACTGGGCGCTGCACCACTTTCTTCCTTGCCGTGTCCTTGGGGTTGCTTCCGCTGCCGTGCCCTTCTTTGCCCTGATCCGTACCTGGCCTTGCCGGGTGATACGTCCATTTTGCATCACGTTTTCCTACTATTATTTATGATGTTTTTATGCATAGTAATGCTTTTTGGAGTAATTCTAATGACTTTTCTCTCATAATATGAAAGGTATACCCAAAGAGGGAGAATTCCGGCAGCTGGAAATCCGGACCTGAAAAAGCTACGTCAGGCTACCTATTCTGCACAACTCCAAATGAGCTGAAGCTTCACGGAGATTTTTTATGGAATAAATGAGGAATATTGGAGCCAATAAGTACCAAAGGGGGCCCACCAGGTGGGCACAACCCACCTGGGTGCACCAGAGAGCCTAGGCGCGCCCTGGTGGGTTGTGCTCCCCTCGGCCCACCTCCGGTGCCCATCTTCTGGTATATAAGTCATTTTGACCTAAAAAAAATTAGGAGAGGACTTTCGGGACGGAGCGCCGCAGTCTCGAGGCGGAACTTGGGCAGGAGCACTTTTGCCCTCCGGCGGAGCGATTCCGCCGGTGGAATTTCCCTCCCGGAGGGGGAAATCATCGTCGTCATCATCACCAACAACTCTCCCATCTTGGGGAGGGCAATCTCCATCAACTTCTTCAACAACACCATCTCCTCTCAAACCCTAGTTCATCTCTTGTGTTCAATCTTTATACCGGAACTATAGATTGGTGCTTGTGGGTGGCTAGTAGTGTTGATTACTATATGGTTTATTTGGTGGAACATTATATGTTCAAATCCAATATGCTATTTAATACCCCTCTGATCTTGAGCATGATTATCATTTGTGAGTAGTTACTTTTGTTCTTGAGGTCACGGGAGAAATCATGTTGCAAGTAATCATGTGAACTTGATATGTGTTCGATATTTTGATAGTGTGTATGTTGTGATTCCCTTAGTGGTGTCATGTGAACGTCGACTACATGACACTTCACCATATTTGGGCCTAAGGGAATGCATTGTGGAGTAGTTATTAGATGATGGGTTGCGAGAGTGACAGAAGCTTAAACCCTAGTTTATGCGCTATTCCGTAAGGGACCGATTGGATCCAAAAGTTTAATGCTATGGTTAGAATTTATTCTTAATACTTTTCTCGTAGTTGCGGATGCTTGCGAGGGGGTTAATCATAAGTAGGAGGTTTGTTCAAGTAAGAATAGCACCTAAGCACCGGTCCACCCACATATCAAATTATCAAAGTAGCGAACACAAATCGAATCAACATGATGAAAGTGACTAGATGAAATTCCCGTGTACTCTCAAGAACGCTTTGCTTATTATAAGAGACCGTTTTGGCCTGTCCTTTGCCTCAAAAGGATTGGGCTACCTTGCTGCACTTTCATTACTACTACCATTACTTGCTCGTTACAAATTATCTTGCTATCAAACTACTCTGCTACTTACAATTTCAGCACTTGCAGACATTACCTTGCTGAAAACCACTTGTCATTTCCTTCTACTCCTCGTTGGGTTCGACACTCTTACTTATCGAAAAGGCTACAATTGATCCCATATACTTGTGGGTCATCAAGGCTATTTTCTGGCGCCGTTGCCGGGGAGTGAAGCGCTCTTGGTAAGTGGAAATTGGTAAGGAAAAATTATTACTACGTGCTGAAATTTATTGTCACTTGTTACTATGGAAAACAATGCTTTGAGGGTTTGTTCGGGGTATTTTCACCTCGACCAGAACCACAATTAATTACCCCTCAACCTACTGCACCTACTGAAAATATTGAATATGAAATTCCTTCGGGTATGATAGAACAACTGCTAGCTAATCCTTATGCAGGAGATGGAACCGAACATCCTGATATGCACTTGGTATATGTGGAAGAAATTTGTGGATTGTTTAAGCTTGCAGGTTTACCCGGAGATGAAGTTAAGAAGAAGGTTTCCCTTTATCTTTGAAGGGAAAGACATTGGCATGGTATAGGCTATGCGATGATATTGGATCTTGGAATTGGAATCGATTGAAATTGGAGTTTCACCAAAAAAATTATCCTATGCATCTAGTTCATCGTGGTCGGAATTATATATATAATTTTTGGCCTCGTGAAGGAGAAAGTATCGCTCTAGCTTGGGGGAGGCTTAAGTCAATGTTATATTCATGCCCCAATCATGAGCTCTCAAGAGAAATCATTATTCAGAATTTTTATGCTCGGCTTTCTCGTGATGATCAATCCATGCTTGATACTTCTTGTACTGGTTCCTTTATGAAGAAGACCATTGAATTCAGGTGGGATCTTTTGGAAAGAATTAAACGCAACTCTGCAGATTGGGAACTCGATGAACGTAAAGAGTCAGGTATTAAGCTTAGTTATGATTGTGTTAAATCTTTTATGGATACCGATGCTTTTCAAAAGTTTAGCACTAAATATGGACTTGACTCTGAGATAGTAGCCTCCTTCTGTGAATCATTTGCTACTCATGTTGATCTCCCTAAGGAGAAGTAGTTTAAATATCACCCACCTATTAAAAAGGAAGTTAAAGAACCGGTACCAGCTAAAGAGGAAACTATTGTTTATAATGTTGATCCAGTTATTCCTACTGCTTATATTGAGAAACCACCTTTCCCTGTTAGGATAAAGGAACATGCTAAAGTTTCAACTGTGGTCAACAAGAGTTATATTAGAACACCTAAACCTGATGAACAAATCAAAGTAGAACCTAGTGTTGCTATGGTTAAAGATCTCTTGGAAGAAAATATAGATGGGCATGTTATCTACTTCTGTAATGAAGCTACTAGAATTGTCAAACCTGATAAAACAGATAATCATAGACCCGTTGTTGGTATGCCCGTTATCTAAGTTAAAATAGGAGATCACTGTTATCATGGTTTATGTGACATAGGTGCTAGCGTGAGTGCTATTCCCTTTACCTTATATCAAGAAATTATGAATGACATAGCACCCGCAGAGATAGAAGACATAGATGTTACTATTAAGCTTGCTAATAGAGATACCATATCACCAATCGGGATTGTTAGAGATGTTGAAGTCTTGTGTGGGAAAATAAAATATCCTACTGATTTTCTTGTTCTTGGTTCCCCGCAAGATGATTTTTGTCCCATTATCTTTGGTAGACCCTTCTTGAACACTGTTAATGCTAGAATAGATTGTAAGAAACAAACTGTCGGTGTCAGCTTTGGTGATAAGTCTCATGAGTTTAACTTTTCCAAGTTTAGTAGAAAACCTCATAAAAAAGAATTGCCTAGCAAGGATGAAATAATTGGTCTTGCTTCTATTGCTGTGCCTCCTACTGATCCTTTAGAACAATATCTGCTAGACCATGAAAATGATTTACATATGCATGAAAGAAATGAAATAGATGATATTTTCTTTGAACAACGTCCCGTGCTTAAACACAATTTGCCTATTGAAACTCTAGGAGGTCCTTCTCCACACAATTTGCCTATTGAAACTCTAGGACGTCCTGTGTTTGAATTAAAACAATTACCAGACACTTTGAAATATGCTTATCTTGATGAGAAAAAGATATATCCTGTTATTATTAGTGCTAACCTTTCAGAACACGAAGAAGAAAGACTATTGAAAGTTCTAAGGAAGCACCGAGCTGCTATTGGATATACTCTTGATGATCTTAAGGGCATTAGTCCCACTCTATGTCAGCACAAAATTAATATGGAACCTAATGCTAAACCCGTTGTTGATCACCAACGTCGGTTAAATCCGAAGATGAAAGAAGTGGTAAGGACGGAAATATTAAAACTTCTGGAAGCAGGTATAATCTATCCTATAGCTGATAGTAGATGGGTAAGTCATGTTCATTGTGTCCCTAAGAAGGGAGGTATTACTGTTGTTCCAAATGATAAGAATGAACTTATTCCACAAAGAATTGTTACAGGCTATAGAATGGTAATTGATTTTAGAAAATTAAACAAAGCAACTAGAAAAGATCATTACCCTCTGCCTTTTATTGAACAAATGCTGGAAAGATTGTCAAAGCACACACATTTTTGTTTCCTTGATGGATATTCTGATTTCTCACAAATACCTGTTTCTCAACCTGATCAAGAAAAGACCACTTTCACTTGTCCCTTTGGAACTTATGCTTATAGATGTATGCCTTTTGGTTTATGCAATGCACCTGCTACCTTTCAAAGATGTATGACTGCTATATTCTCTTACTTTTGTGAAAAGATTGTTGAGGTTTTCATGGATAACTTTTCTGTGTATGGGAAGTCTTTTGATGATTGTTTAAGCAATCTTGATCGAGTTTTGCAGAGATGTGAGCAAACAAATCTTGTCTTGAATTGGGAGAAGTGCCACTTTATGGTTAATGAAGGTATTGTTCTGGGCCATAAAATCTCTGAAAGAGGTATTGAAGTGGACAAAGCTAAGGTTGATGCAATTGAGAAAATGCCATGTCCTAAAGATATCAAAGGTATTCGTAGTTTCTTATGTCATGCTGGTTTCTATAGGAGATTTATCAAAGACTTTTCTAAAATTTCTAGGCCTCTTACGAACCTTTTGCAAAAGGATACTCCTTTTGTTTTTGATGATGATTGTTTAGAAGCCTTCGAAACACTCAAGAAAGCCTTAATTTCTGCACCTATTGTTCAACCACCTAACTGGAACTTGCCTTTTGAAATTATGTGTGATGCCAGTGATTATGCTGTTGGTGCTGTTCTAGGACAAAGAGTTGATAAGAAACTAAATGTTATTCATTATGCTAGTAAAACTCTAGACAGTGCACAACGAAATTATGCTACTGCCGAAAAAGAATTTCTAGCAGTGGTGTTTGCTTGTGATAAATTTAGATCTTACATTGTCGACTCTAAAATTATCGTTCACGCCGATCATGCTGCTATTAAATATCTTATGGAAAAGAAAGATGCTAAACCTAGACTTATTAGATGGGTTCTCTTGCTACAAGAATTTGATTTACATATTATTGATAGAAAGGGAGCTGAGAACCCCGTAGCTGATAACTTGTCTAGGCTTGAAAATGTCCTTAATGACCCACTACCTATTGATGATAGTTTTCCTGATGAGCAGTTAGCTGCAATAAATGTTTCTAATAACACTCCTTGGTATGCTGATTATGCTAATTACATTGTTGCTAAATATTTACCACCTAGCTTTACCTAACAACAAAAGAAAAATTCTTTTATGATTTAAGACATTACTTCTGGGATGACCCACATCTTTATAAAGAAAGAGTAGATGGTATTATTAGATGTTGTGTACCTGAGCATGAACAGGGACAAATCCTACGGAAATGTCACTCCGAAGCTTATGGAGGACATGATGCGGGAGACAGAACTGCTCACAAGGTATTGCAATCTGGATTTTATTGGCCTACTCTCTTCAAGGATGCTCGTAAGTTTGTATCATCTTGTGATGAATGCCAAAGAATAGGTAATATCGGTAAGTGTCAAGAAATGCCTATGAATTATTCACTTGCTGTTGAACCATTTGATGTTTGGGGTTTTGATTACATGGGACCTTTTCCTTCCTCTAATGGGTATACACATATTTTGGTTGCTGTTGATTATGTTACTAAGTGGGTAGAAGCTATTCCAACTAGTAGTGCTGATCACAACACCTCTATTAAAATGCTTAAGGAAGTTATTTTCCCAAGGTTTGGAGTCCCTAGATACCTGATGACTGATGGTGGTTCACACTTTATTCATGGTGCTTTCCATAAAATGCTTGCCAAGTATGATGTTAACCATAGAATTGCATCACCCTATCATCCTCAGTCTAGTGGTCAAGTTGAACTTAGCAATAGAGAAATAAAATTAATTTTGCAAAAGTCTGGCAATAGGTCCCGGAAGAATTGGTCTAAGAAATTAGATGATGCACTTTGGGCTTATAGAACAGCATATAAAAATCCTATGGGTATGTTTCCTTATAAAATGGTTTATGGGAAAGCTTGTCATTTGCCTCTGGAGTTAGAACATAAAGCATATTGGGCAATTAAAGAGCTCAACTATGATTTCAAACTTGCCGGTGAAAAGAGGTTATTTGATATTAGCTCATTAGATGAATGGAGAACCCAAGCTTATGAAAATGCCAAATTGTTTAAAGAAAAAGTTAAAAGATGGCATGATAAAAGAATCCAAAAGCGTGAGTTCAAAGTTGGAGAATATCTTCTTTTATACAACTCTCGTTTCAGATTCTTTGCAGGAAAACTCCTCTCCAAATGGGAAGGACCCTATGTTATCGAGGAGGTTTATTGGTCTGGAGCTATCAAAATAAATAATGCCGAAGGTACTAACCCGAAGGTTGTTAATGGGTAATGAATAAAATATTATATCTCAGGTACGCCCATTAATATTGAAAGTAATATTATCCAAACTATGACACCGGAAGAACACATAAAAGAGTCCTCCCGGAACACTCCAGAATCGTGAAAAAAAGGAGGTACGTGATACGGTAAGTAAACGGACTCCGAAAAATCCGCAAAAATATTTTTTGTCAGTTTTGGAATATTTAGAAAATTAGGAAAATAAGAAGCAACCAGGAAGGCACCCCTGGTGGGCACAAGACACCAGGGCGTGCCTGGCTTGCCAGGCGCGCCTAGGTGGGTTGTGCCCACCTCGGGTACCTTCCGGACTCCGTTTTTCTACCGTTTGCTTGTTTCCCAAGATAAAAAAAATCTTTATAAACCCCCCGAACCTATTGACCACCGTATCGCGAAGAAATCTTCTGTTCTCTTTTCTTGCTGTTTTCGGTCAGATCTGTTAAGCCAGGCATCATGTCTTCTTCCTCCTCCAACAACATGGAAGAGGATGCTTGGTTGATGAAGATCGAGCTGAAGAGGGAAGAGCCAGCAGAAGCCGTCAAGGGAGACAATAATAAGGAGGTTACCGTAGATCAAGCCCTGGGGATCGAGCAAGCACTTCCGGCCAAGGAGGAAGAAGAAGAAGATATCCTTAAACCTTATTATGCTCATCTTACCCCTACTGAGATTGAGGCCTTTCGGATCATTGAAATGGTTCGTGTGCAGAATAAATATCTCACTCGTGAAAATATTCTGCATCAAGAGCATATCATCTACCTCCAAAGCGTCATCCGTAGATTGGAGAATCTCTTGATCTTGAAGGACAGGATCGCTTCTACTTCACCAAAACCACCTCCTTCTTCACCACCAAAAGAAAATTGAGTATCGGGTATGGGCACTCCCCTTGGCTTCCGCCAAGCTTGGGGGAGGTGCCCCGGTATCGTATCACCTCCACTACCTTTTGCCTTTACTTTTCTTAGTTCGATCTTTTGCTTTAGATGAATAAAAGTTTAGTTCGATCCTTTCTTTTTGAGAGCTTGCTTAGTGATCTATCCTTGTAATCATGTGCAAGATATAAGATAAAGTTTAGTTTGAGTTTTTGCTTTCTTTACTTTCTTGTTGCAATAAAAAGAAAAGAAATAAATGAAAAGATCATATGCTAATCTTATGGTAGGTGATAACACCACATAAGGAAAAGTATAAGTAGAAAATTTTATTAGAGATTGACAAACATAGCATTAGCCAATGATGCAACTCATGAAAGAATTAATAAGGGAAGAGAAGATTCACATATAAATACACTATCATGGAAATCTTTTGTGATTGTGAGCCCCCATCAAAATATTATATGCCAAAATTATTGACGTTGGACAAGGAAGACAACTTAATGATTTATGTTTGTTCATATTCACATAGAAGTTATATTGTCATAGATCCTTCAACATGTGGTGCTTGCCCCCCATCTTTGCTAGCCAAAAATTCCGCACTAAGTAGAGATACTACTTGTGCATCCAAAAACCCTTAAACCCAAATCTTATTTCCAAGAGTCCACCATACCTACCTATGGATTGAGTAAGATCCTTCAAGTAAGTTGTCATCGGTGCAATAAGGTAATAAAAATTGCTTCTAAAAGTGTAAGATCATTTAGTGTAAGAGAAAATTGAGCGTTGTATGAACTTGTGATGGTGAAGAAATAAAAGCGACAGACGGCATAATAAAGGTTGCCATCACAAGGGGCAATATAACGTGACGTTCTCTTGCACTAAGGGGTTGAGCATACAAACAAATAAGCGCATGGCAACCTCTGCTTCCCTCTGCGAAGGGCCTATCTTTTACTTTTATGTATTTATTTTTATGCAAGAGTCAAAGTTCTTCTCTCTTTTCCTTTTATTTTTCTCCTTTGGCAAGCATCATGTGGTGAGGAAAGATCTAGGAACATATGTCCAGTTGAATATGGGTAGCATGAGTTATTATTCTTGACATCACCCTCAAGGTGAATACGTTGGGAGGCGAAACTAGAAAGCCCCTATCTTTCTATGTGTCCGGTTGAAACGTTTTGCTCATGTGTATGCGGTGAGTGTTAGCAATCATAGAAGACTTTATGATGGTTGAGTATGTGGACTTGCCTAAAGGCTCCGATACGCGACCCTTCCTAAAAACATGATGAATTGTAGTTGCAAAGTTGACTGAGAACATAGTTTGTTGGTTTCTAATAGAGTTTATGCTTTATACTTCGATAGTGTGATGAATTGTTACTTATTCATGAGAAGTCTATGATAAAAGTTCTATGATAAAAGTTTTATGTTAAAGTTTGTTGCTGTTACAATAATGCACATGATGCTTCTATGTCCGTATTTTGTTTTTATCGACACCTCTCTCTCTAAGCATATGGACATGTTTTTCGATTTTGGTTTTCGCTTGAGGACAAGCGAGGTCTAAGCTTGGGGGAGTTGATACGTCCATTTTGCATCATGTTTTCCTACTGTTATTTATGATGTTTTTATGCATAATAATGCTTTTTGGAGTAATTCTAATGCCTTTTCTCTCATAATATGCAAGGTATACACAAAGAGGGAGAATTCCGGTAGCTGGAAATCTGGACCTGAAAAAGCTACGTCACGCTACCTATTCTGCATAACTCCAAATGAGCTGAAACTTCACGGAGATTTTTTATGGAATAAATGAGGAATATTGGAGCCAATAAGTACCAGAGGGGGCCCACCAGGTGGGCACAACCCACTTGGGCACGCCAGGGAGCCCAGGCGCGCCCTGGTGGGTTGTGCTCCCCTCGGCCCACCTCCGATGCCCATCTTCTGGTATATAAGTCATTTTGAACTAGAAAAAATTAGGAGAGGACTTTCGGGACGGAGCGCCGCCGTCTCGAGGCGGAACTTGGGCAGGAGCACTTTTGCCCTCCGGCGGAGCGATTCCACCGGGGGAACTTCCCTTCCGGAGGGGGAAATCATCGTCATCATCATCACCAACAACTCTCCCATCTTGGGGAGGGCAATCTCCATCAACATCTTCAACAGCACCATCTCCTCTCAAACCCTAGTTCATCTCTTGTGTTCAATCTTTTTACCGGAACTATAGATTGGTGCTTGTGGGTGGCTAGTAGTGTTGATTACATCTCGTAATTGATTACTATATGGTTTATTTGGTGGAATATTATATGTTCAGATCGAATATGCTATTTAATACCCCTCTGATCTTGAGCATGATTATCATTTGTGAGTAGTTACTTTTGTTCTTGAGGTCACGGGAGAAATCATGTTGCAAGTAATCATGTGAACTTGATATGTGTTCGATATTTTGATAGTGTGTATGTTGTGATTCCCTTAGTGGTGTCATGTGAACGTCGACTATATGACACTTCACCATATTTGGGCCTAAGGGAATGCATTGTGGAGTAGTTATTAGATGATGGGTTGCGAGAGTGACAGAAGCTTAAACCCTAGTTTATGCGCTATTCCGTAAGGGACCGATTGGATCCAAAAGTTTAATGCTATGGTTAGAATTTATTCTTAATACTTTTCTCGTAGTTGTGGATGCTTGCGAGGGGGTTAATCATAAGTAGGAGGTTTGTTCAAGTAAGAACAGCACCTAAGCACCGGTCCACCCACATATCAAATTATCAAAGTAGCGAACACAAATCGAACCAACATGATGAAAGTGACTAGATGAAATTCCTGTGTACTCTCAAGAACACTTTGCTTATTATAAGAGACCCTTTTGGCCTGTCTTTTGCCTCAAAATGATTGGGCTACCTTGCTGCACTTTTATTACTACTACCGTTACTTGCTCGTTACAAATTATCTTGCTATCAAACTACTCTGCTACTTACAATTTCAGTAATTGCAGACGTTACCTTGCTGAAAACCACTTGTCATTTCCTTCTACTCCTCGTTGGGTGTTGGGTTCGACACTCTTACTTATCAAAAAGGCTACAATTGATCCCATATACTTGTGGGTCATCATCGGGCCGCTCTCTTACTCTTCTCGCTGTGCTACTAGGGCCGCACTAACCACTTGATTAGTTGCTGCCAGATATAGCAGTAACGGCTCTTGTGGTTTGGGCGTGACCAAGGTAGGCACAGAAGACAAGTAGGCCTTCAAATCCTGCAGCGCAACATCTGCTTCCGGGGTCCACTTCATGGGTCCTGCCTTCTTCAAAATCTTGATGAACGGCAAGGCGCGCTCGGCAGACTTGGAGATGAACCTGCTAAGCGCGGCAACACATCCTATCAAACACATCACATTCTTAACTATCTTAGGTGCCTATATCTGCTCAATAGCCTTGATCTTATCGGGGTTGGCCTCTATCCCACAGTGGGACACAAAGAAACCAAGTAGCTTGCCGGAGGGAACGCCAAACACGCACTTCTCCGGATTCAGCTTCAAATTGATCTTGCGCAGATTAGCAAATGTCTCTTCTAAATCCTGAATGAGGGTTGATCTATCCTTGGTCTTGACCACAATATCATCCATATAGGCTTCAATGTTCCTGTGCAACTATGGTTCAAAGCCAATCTGGACTGCTCTTGCAAAAGTGGACCTGGCACTCTTCAACCCGAAAGGCATGCGCACAAAGCAGTATGTCCCGCATGGGGTGATGAATGAGGTCTTTTCTTCATCTTCCTTGGTCATAAAAATCTGATGGTATCCAGAATATGCATCCAAAAAAGAGAGTAACTCACATCCTGAAGTAGAATCCATGATCTGGTCGATGCGCGGCAAGGAAAATGGGTCCTTTGGGCATGCCTTGTTCAAATCCGTAAAATCTATGCAAAGCCTCCATTTTCCATTAGCCTTGCGCACAACCTCTGGGTTTGCTAACCATGTTGGATGCAGTACTCCTCTGACCAAACCAGCTACTTCATGTTTCTTGATTTCCTCGGCAATGAACTGCTGCCGTTCCAAGGCCTGCTTCCGAACCTTCTGCTTGATGGGCCGGACATGTGGGCAGACAGCAAGGTGGTGCTCGATTACCTCCCTAGGAACACCGGGGATATCAGATGGTTGCTAGGCAAACACATCGATATTCGCCCGCAGGAAGGCAACGAGCGCGCTTTCCTATTTGTCATCAAGGGTGGCGCAAATAGTGAAAGTACCATCAGCGCCAGCCAGCCCTGCCGTGACCTTTTTCACTTGGGGTGGAGTAGCCTTGGATCTCTTGCTGTTGGAACTCTCTGGTGTGTCATCAACGGGCACGGCACATTCCACAGAGGTACGCTTCCCGGATTCCTTGCCAGTGCCTCTGCTATGCTTTTCCTTGGCGGGAACTGTGGCTTCCGCGACCTCTGCCGTGACCGCGTCCCGGTACATCTTATCCACGCAAATAATAGCGTCTTTCTTGTCCGATGGAACAGAAATGACGCCCATCGGCCCTGGCATCTTCAAGGTGTTGTAAGCATAGTGGGATGCTGCCATGAATTTGGCCAGGGCCGGGCGCCCAAGGATCCCGTTGTACAGCAGGGGGAGGTCAACCACATCAAACACAACTTTCTCAGTCCTGTAGTTCAACTCCCCTCCAAATGTCACTGGCAACATAACCTTTCCCTTAGAACGGCTCCTGCTGGGATTGATTCCTTGAAACATGCCTGTGGCCTTAAGTTCTTCCTCTGCTATCTGGAGTTTGCTGATAACCTTTGGGGAAATCAGATTCAACCATGCCCCGCCGTCAACCAGCATCTTTGTGACCTTGAGGTTGCGAATTGTTGGTGAGACCAACAACAGCAAGCACCCTACAGCAGTGATGCGGTCGGGGTGGTCATCTTCATCAAAGATGATGGGCGTGTGTGACCACTTGAGCGGCTTCAAGGAATCTGCCGCTGGCTCCATGGCATTGACTTCACGCGCGCACTGTTTAAGTTGGCGGTGAGAGGAGTGCAAAGATGCACCCCTGTCAATACACAGGGCGTCATTGGCCTTCTGGAATTCCTGCTTGCTGGTTTCCTCTTCATTCCCTCCATCACTCTCATTACTACAATCCTCCTTCTCTTGGCCCTTGGCGGGTTTTCCTTGGTTCCGAGGAGCCTTGCCGGGGCGATTTGCTTCACCACCCCGGCCCTTCCCGCCAGCGCCATTCTGACCTTTTTCCTTATCACGCTTCTCATACTTAGCCTTCTGCCTCTTGACGAGCTGCTCAACTTGATAACACTCATGGAGATCATGGCCCTTGGTCCGATGAATCTTACAGTACGGCCCATCACCTTTCCCAGCTTTCTCGGCAGCCGCCGCCTCCCGGCAGTCAGCGCATGCGGTAGCCTCCTTGCCGGGGGCTTCAGCCTTGGCCTTCTTGCCGGTACTAAGCGTGCCTGACCCCTCAACAGCCATCACTATCTTATCCTTGCGCTTCTTGTTCTTCTTCTTCTTACTGATGGTTTCGTCGTCATCTTCTGAGTCGATGTCGATGCAGTCTTCCTCCCCAGGAAGCTTCCTTCCCTCCTCCACCCGAGCACACTTGTCCACCAAAGCGTAGAGCTCCTTCACATTCTTGGGCAACCGAACATTCATCCTGGAACGTATCCTGCGGTTGCGCACGTTGGATTGGAAGGCAGCTATCACGGCAGCTGGGTGGATATCTGGGATATTTCTGTGGACTCGACTGAATCTCTGCAAATACTTCCGCAAAGATTCTCCTTCTTTCTGCTGGAGAAGCAGCAAGTCGCTGGGCCGCCCTGGTTCTTGGTGGCCACACGTGAAGGCACCAATGAACTCGTGGCACAGGTCAGCCCAGGTCGAAATGGAGGTCTCCGGCAGGTGCATCAGCCAAGACCTCACATTTGACTTGAGGGCCAAAGGGAAGTAGTTGGCGAACACCTTCTCATCTCTTCCCCCGGCAGCTTGAACAGCGATGGTGTAGATGCTCAAGAACTCTGCCGGGTTCAGTCTCCCATCATACTTCTTAGGTATCTCTGGCTTGAACGTGCGAGTGGACGGCCAACGGACTTGCCACAGCTCACGGGTGAAGGCAGGGCACCCAACCTCGAAAGGCAGGCACCCGCCATCTCCGAGCGCGGGCTCGTCGACGTCGGGGCCATCGCACCCATTGATCTGGCGGGGGTTGTCGCGGTGCTGCTCATCGATTAAGCGCACGCCTTCCCTTCGCCTGCCCTCCGGGGCACGCTGTCGGCCTTGACGCGCTCGAGGATCTGACGAGGCCATCGAGACGTCATCGGGCGCCTGGACTTGCGGCTCCCGGGCGGCTTGCCGTGGCGGGGATTGCACCGTGAGGGTGGCCCCTCCCGCACGACCAGTCGCACGAGCCGTCGTTGTTGCCTGGGAAGGCCGTGGCGGTCCGACCCGCTGTGATCCTTTCGCCACGGCAAAACCAATCAAACTTTGGATGGTGGCTCGCCATTCACCCATCTGGTCTGCCGCCGGTGGAAATCTCAACAATAGTTGGGCTCGCGCCGTGGCTTCGGAGGCGGTGCTTGGCATAGGTGATGATGATGTAGATCGTAGTGTCACTAGGCTCCTGACGTTGCCGGTGGCGACTGCGCCGCGCCCTTGCCGCTGTGAACCAGCCATTTAGATGGCATGGTGACGCGGCGGAGGCACCTGAGGCCCAGTGGCTCCATTGGGCACAGTAGCTGGGTCAGCCCGCCCCGGGGGTGGCGCGTGCCCTGCGGTCGCGCCCGCAGCGGGGGCGGCCGAAGGGTTGCGATTCGCCCCAGAGCGAGCATCATCACTGCGGCTGTGCCCGTTGGCGAGGAGAAAGGGTTCAGGCGGAACGACCCCTCCATCCGTACCTCGTGGAGCATGGCCGTCAAGATGTTGCTGATGTTGTCCTTCCCCGATACCTCCCGTTCCTGCTTCGGCCGTGGGGGAGGTGGCGATGGCGCTGCCTGCGCCAACCATGTCCCCCGTAGCATCCACACCCTCGTGAGCCCCCACATTCCCCGCGACGTCGTCGGTCGCGGGCATCGGAGCCTTCGAGGTGGACGGGTGATTTGCAGCTCTGGGCTTCCTCTTGGGCGCCATAGTCGATGACGCCATCGATGATGAAAATGTCGATGAAGATGACGCGCAGCGTATGCTCTCGGTTTCGCGTAAGTGATCCCCCTACCTGGCGCGCCAAAGATGTCGTGGGAAACCACGGCCACCTATGGGGCCATCAGCCCCTTTTGGTTCGGCGGGGGGATGGACACGTTGCACAAAGAGCGGAGAAGCTTCGCGCGGCACGACAGAGATCACACGGGCAGTCTTTACCCAGGTTCGGGCCGCCGTGAGGCGTAAAACCCTACTCCTGCTTTGGTGGATTGATGGTGGATAATGGTGGTGAAACGTAGCACACTTGCCTGGCAAGGTTGCTCTGGGGGCGAGAGTGGCTACGCGCGTATGGATATGCGAGGATCTAACCCTTTCTACGGTCGCCATGGGCCTCCTTTTATAGATTAAGGGGTCACCAAAGTGGCAAATCAGTCTTTGTGTACTGATTAGATAGCTAATAGTGCTATCATATCTAACTCTGTAGGCTGACAGAGCGCATTAAATGCGCCGCTCTGTGTCACATCACAGCTCGCCCGGCAGGCCCTGCCGGGCTGTTTTGCCAGCTTTGCGCCTGCTTGCTTGACACGTCTCAGGACGGGTGTCATGTGGAGGTGTTTGCTGTAGGAAGTGGCTGCCATGTGGCAGAAAGCAGTCACTTAGTCACCTTGGAGCTTGACACCACTTCGATTACTGACTTGCGTCACTTGTGAGGTGAAGCGGTGGAGTGGCTTGCCTCCGCCAGCCCCGGCAGGCCTGCCGGGACGATCTGGGAGATTGCTTCCGGGGCAAAACCCAACCCTGCCAGGCTCGCCTGCCCGGCAAGGTAGGCCCTTCCCTTAGCGATGCCTTGTTCCTCTGGCTTGCCTTGGCCTTCTTGACTTACTCTTGGATCCTTCAAAGGAATTGATCCTCCTTGCTTGGTATGATCTTGGTCTTGCAATCTTGCCTCTGGCCTGTGCACAGTCCGTGCAATGGACCCAGGGTCTGTTGCACCGACAGCTTGCTAGTGGTTATGATCGTGCTTGCAACTACACTATCAATGGGCATGAATACACAAAGGGGCACTATCTTGCAGATTGTTTATACCCTCCTTGGTGCACATTTGTCAAGAGCATCAAAGAACCCAAAACTAGGAAACAATGTGAATTTTCAAGGGTGCAAGAGGCGGCCCGAAAAGACATTGAAAGAGCATTCGGGGTTTTGCAATCTAGGTTTGCCATTGTTCGTGGTCCTGCTCGTTTTTGGGACAAGCGGACCTTGAAAAACATCATGACATGCTGTGTTATTCTTCACAATATGATTCTCGAAGATGAGGGAGGCATGAACTTGGAGTTCTTCTACGACAATGTGGGTAGCCATGTCAAACCAGCTAGAGACCCTAACCGCATTAGAGCTTTTCTTCAGACCTACAAGGAGATTGAAAATGCAAACACCCACTTTCAGCTTCAGGAGGATCTCATTGAGCACCATTGGCAAAGGGCTGGGCAGTAACAAAATTCATTTTCGTTTAATTCATGTGTGATTTGTATTCGGGACAAGTTTTATATTGAATTATTTAGTTTGCTTCAGTGATTTGAATACTTATTGTAATGTGGATGATTGTTGTATTGTGGTATTGATATTTTTTTTCTGAATATGTGCATATGTGTCAAATTCAGATAAAACCGCATCTGATTTGCGGGCTGGCGCGGGCGACGGCCGAGCAGACCCCGCATGGCGGAACTGTAAAAGGGTCTGCTCGGCCGTCGCCCGCGCCGGCCCGCAAAACCGTTTTTCCGCGAACTGTAACGAGTTTTGCGGGTCGGTGATATACGGGGTCTGCTAGAGATGCTCTTAGGCTGGCAACTCTCCAATGTTGCACCATGGGAAATCCCTGAAAACACATGGCAAATACATGTCAATTACTCTGTTGCGACAAATTCCTGATAATTTTCTGCTAGCATGACAACCTTTTCTTTACAACATGGCAATTTTTTATATAATAGCATGAAAAATATATCCGATTTAGCATGATAATTCTTGAGCATTTGTTCTGACTGGTTTCTTGAGGGACATTCCCAGATCACGACGTTCTCTCAGATGACCGCCCGTCGGGAATGATAGTTTACTCGACATCCCTAAGGGAATGTCCACGTAATATTAGGGTCGTAACAACAATACATTAGTAGTTTGAAAGACAGGGGACGAAAGGGGAGAAAGTGAGTTCCGCGCGCTGACAGGAAGCCCACCGCACATACTCGCAATTGAGACGCGCACTATGAAACCAAAACCCAACAACACCCATGCAAAATAAAGATGAGGTATACATGTAACTTGTTTTGGTTACTTTCACATAAATATGAAGGTTCAGTTCATGTCGCTGGGGATTGTGTGTGAGATGGCGGTGGGGAGTAAGATGATTGAGCACACGGGAAGTGCATGCACGAATCTTAAAGCAACATAGATGCCTCATATAGGCCCAAGACACGCGACGATGATTTTCTGGTCCGTGGTGTGTCTTTCCCTAGTGAGAAACTTGAGATTTTTGCGCACTTTACCGAAAAAGGCTTTCGCCCGCTTTATATATAAAGCAAACCACCAGAGCCACAGAGTACAACAAGGTTCACGCCACACACACCCAGACACAAAATACGACGGAAGTCCAACAGGTTCTGCTAAGGGCACAGCTCAACAAGCCCAAGAAAATAAAAACAAAGAAGCAACAAATCATCTAGGGATCTTTCAACACAAGGTACAAAGCAAAACTATCGGATTGTTGATATTAGAAGGGAGAGAGGGATTGGCGGAATATGATGGATTGTATTATTGAGTCTCGAGGGCGAGTATATATTGAGTACAAGACTTGGAGGGCAAGAAGCCTCTCCTGGAGATAAGGTAGGAGATGGATTACAAATCCTAGACTACCAAATACAAGTAACCCAAATATATCTCTAACATCCCCCGCAGTCGTAGCGGTAGCGTCACAGACAACAGGAGCGTCGCGGACGGTCAGACTGGAGAGAATAGTAGCCGACGGGCTGACATCCCCCCGCAGTCATAGCGGGAGCGTCGTGGACGGTGTCGCGTCGCGGACGGGTTGACTGCAGAGGAAGCCAACAAGTTGCTCAAGCGGATGATAACCCTTTGTGCCGATGTCGAGGTAGCCGAGAGCGTAGGGTGGTGTAGCCGTGGTCGAGGTAGCCGTGCGAAGAACGTCGCGGTCAATGTCGAGTCGGGGTAGCCGGCGTCGAGGGAGTCGCCGTGGAGCCGCGGGCGCAAGGAGGCGCCAAGTTAGTCATGGGCGTAGTGGTGTCGAGGTAGTGGTGCGCCGGAAGGAGGATGGTGTTGACGAGGCATCGCATGGGGTGTGCCAAACCCGGGGACACGTCATAGACGAAGGCACACATCGGTGTTGTCAGCACCGCGTATGCGTAGACGGACGAAGACGGAGTTGACGAAGCGCCGACCAGGCTTGCTAGGCCCAGGAACACATCGTGGATGAAGGCACGGATCGGTGTTGCCAGCACTGGGCATGCGGAGACGGGGACCTGCATGGGCTGTACGCCATGTCGGAGAAGTCAGAGAGGCTAGCAGAGAAGAACTCGACGACGATTGCGGCGTTCCATTGGTGCGGGGCCGATGTCACCAACGATGTTCGGAGTAGACGAAGTGGTCGAGGTAGATGACGGCGACGCTAGCGACGGGCTGGTGCTGGACGAACATGAATGGGGTGGACGGGCGGCGGCGGTGGCTACGGCGGTAGCAGCGGCGGCGGCCGAAGAAGCGGCGGCGGTGGCCTGACGGCGGCGGCTTGGTTAGGAGTGCGGCGGCGGTGCTCGAAGTAGACGAGGAACCTGACAGCGTGACGAAGACCTGCGCGGACGGTGGCGTTCCCGCGCCGAGGAAGATGGCACGGCGCATACCACGGGAGGTCGACGTGCGGTGACGGCAGAGTGGACCCGGGCCGCGGCGCTACGGCCCGAAAGGGTGACGCAGTGGCGGCGGGCAGGTCGGGGCGACGGCGGGTACCGCAGGCCACGGCGCTACGGCCCGAAGGAGCGGCGCAGCGGCGGACCTGGGTCGGTGCAACCGCGGGAACGGTCTCGGGACGGCGGCGTGGACCGCATGCCACGCTCGCTACGGCCCGACGGGACGACGCAGCGGCGGCACGAGGGTCGGTGCAGCCACGGACACGACCTAGAGCGGACGGCCTCGGGGCGGCGGTGGGCCGCGGACCGCGGCACTACGGCCGAAGGGACGACGCAGCGGTGACACGGGTCGGTGCAGCCGGGAGAAGAACCACGGGGCGGCGGCGCTGCGGCCCTACGGGGCGACGCAGTGGCAGCCCGATGCTTGATCGATGAAGGGGCGCGCTGTACTCCAGACAGTCTTAACGGGACCTGCGAAGGCGTGCACAACCAACTGACCAGGTCGGTCGTGCGGCGTGGATGAAGCGGATCGCGTACGCTCGGATGATCAATCCAAACGCCCGCGAGGTCGGAGTGTCCGCTGGACCAGATGAGGCGGCCGGTCGTGACAAGAGCTGGCAACAGGAGATGAGCATGTGTTATACCAGAACCTGATTGACGCGTACAAGGACGCGAGGCACACCTGATGCAACAATCAGCATGGCCAAACCAAGACCTGCACGGACACGTTGTCTAGGCCAACACTTGCACACTTGCAACCATCTGCATGAACATGTGAGCCGGCCCAAGCGGCAGGATCGGTGGTCAGCGCGAGCGGCCGGCCACAGCGGCGTCAACTACGCCCGTGTAGAGCGCGTGAGTTGGCGACGAGGGAACGACCGATGGCCTCCGCACCGTTACGCGTGAAGCTAGAGATGCGAAGCAGCGACCGATCCGGTGGATGGAGACAGGGTGGACGGAGCAGTCCCGATCGGATCATGGCGGCAACCGCCGGCGCAGAGCAACAGGCGTACGGACGCGAGGACAACAGTCATAGGCTGCCGCATGTCACGCGAAGCCGCCGGGTCGGTGGAGGCCGTATGGACGCGCCGATGTCGGAGTAGAGGCACGCAAGGTTCGATGGCGGCGGTGGGCGACGCAAACCGATTTTAGATCGGAAAACCAAAAAGAAACACCGAGCAAGACGACCGGCAAGAGAGAAAAATCCGGATCAAAGGATCAGGAAAAAGACTCTCTAGGGTAGCCGATCAACACGATCGGCGGACGAACCCTAGTTACGGGCGGCGCGGCCCCCGGCGGCGGTCATGGAGACCGACCGCCCCGGGGGCGGCGCACGGTGCGGAAGCGGCGGGCGGCGGCTAGGGTTTGGATCGGTTAGGCTGATACCATGTTTGAAGGGAGAGAGAGATTGACAGAATATGATGGATTGTATTATTGAGCCTCGAGAACGAGTATATATTGAGTACAAGACTTGAAGAGCAAGAAGTCTCTCCTGAAGATAAGGTAGAAGATGGATTACAAATCCTAGACTATCAAATACAAGTAACCCAAATATATCTCTAACACTTGAATCTCAAGAACTTACCTCATAAATTGCTCGAAAGTGTTGCACGTTTGTATGTTTGAATAACACATGAGACAGGTGTAGGAGATATGAGCCGTCATGGATATGAAATTTCCTTTGTGTTGAAAACACAAATGATGAGAGAGAGAGAGAGAGAGAGAGAGAGTAGTCTAGTAGTTTGATACAGGACCATTAGGACAGATTCAACAACTGTCTCCAGGTAAGGAAAATTCAGAGCTCGAATGTGCCGTCGTGGTCGCGTATGTTTGGAGCATCTTCCAGGCCCCAAGGCCAGGCATTCCCGGTTCTAGCTCAGCTCAACTGCTCCACGCAGCTTGCAGCAGATCTCAGCTTGGTTGGAAGGCGTGATTTCCCGGCGACGTAGGTGCTAGCTGCTTTCGCGGTAGATCAGTTTCTAAAACGATCAGATCGACCCACCCGAGCCAGGTGTTGTTGTGCTGTTGTTTTGTTTCCACGTACCGATCGACGGACGTAGGTATAGCTCACGGCTTGCGAGCGTGCCTTCTGCCGTGCGATGCGTGTCCGCAGGATGAGCTGTCCCAACGCTCCCTTTAACCGTCTACTAGAACAATGCTCGTGCGTTGTAATGAGATATAAATATTCTAGTACGTTATCTTATAATTTACTTGTCAATAATAATGTGATTGTTTAAATAAATGTTCATCAAATTCTGACCGTGAATTATCTTATATTTTGATTACAAGTTTGATAAGTAATTAAAGTGAAATTAGTTTAGAAGATAAGTAAATTATGATGATTGATTATCATATACATGAAATATTTGACGAAGAGGTGGTGAGAAAAAAGGTGAAATGGGAACCTTACGTTCTTTTTAGAGCATCTCCAACAGCCGCGTGATATAAGCGCCGCGCTGGAAAATTACAGATTTTTGTGCGCGCGCAGCTGGTCCGGGCGCTCCAGCGGCGGCGCAAAAAACGCGCGCGCGGCATAAGTAGTTCAGCGCGCGGGGCGAAACGGCATCGCGCGCCCGCTTCCGCGCGCTGCACACTCGAGCGCGCCGCGCCGCACCCTCTCCGCCATGCCGCTTTCGCCCCGTCCGCACCGCCGTCGGCGAATTCGCCCGATGGACGGTCGTGCCGACATCCCCCTCACCCCTTCGTACACCCGCGACCGTCGCCGTCGCCGCCACCGCCGGCGCAAACCCTAGCGCGGGGAGCTTTGGCTTCGCCTCCGCCGGTGCTCCTCCAAGCAATGGTCTCGCGCGCGGCCTTTTCATGGCGCCACGGACGACCTCGGCGGCGGGTGGCGTCGCGCCGGCGCCCGCCGTGAAGCCACGTGTCCCCCTCTCGAAGTTCCCAAATGCGGCGCGGGCGAAGGCGGGCAAGGTGTCCGGGAAGAAGAACAAGGCGGCGGACGGCTTGTCTAGGCGGCCGAAGAAGAAGCTTGCAGGGCGTGCGACGGATGCGGCGAGGACCGAAGCGCCGGCGAGCTCGCTTGTTGCGCGGGCGGCCGATGCGCACAAGGGAGACCATTTACCTTGCCTCATTGCTATGATGCGTTGAAGGATGATGAGAATTGAAAGCCCCGTGATGGTGTCGATGATGAGGAGAGCAACAAACACAAGCGAACTATTGATTTGGATGATGATGAGGAGGAGGCATCAAGTGATGACGGCAAGAGAAGCCCTACACCAAACTCGGTTGCGTACTCCAAGTCAAAAAGACCAAATGGATGCAAGAAAGACGGAAAAGAAAAGAAGAATAGAAAAGAAGATGATGAGCTAAAAAATGCTATGGAAGCTATTGTGAACGCAAGAAAGGAAGCGAACGAGGTGAGGAAGATGGCAAGGAATCAAGATGCGGCAGCCGAGGAGAGGAGGGTGGCGGCCGAGGAAAGGAAGGTGGCATTGGAGGAGAAGAAATTGGCCATGTAGGAGAGAACTAGATTGTTGGAATGGGAGAAGTACTTGTTCTTCATGGACACATCTACCCTCGATGAGAAGCAAAAGGAGTACGTCAATTTTACCCGTGAAGAAGTCTTGGTCCAAAAAAGAGCCATGGTTGGCATGGGCGGCATGGGAGACATCAGTGGCTTCGGAGCTACCATGGGCGGCATGGGTGGCTTCGGAGTTACCATGGGCGGCATGGGGGCCATGGGAGACATGGGTGGCTTCGGAGCTACCATGGGAGGCATGAGTTTTGCGTCTTTCATGGGAGACATGGGAGCACCTCCGGGTGACATAGGTGGACGCATGTCTTCCGATGTGCCTCACTTACCTTCGTATGATGCCGGTGGAGATCTTACCAACACCTTCCGAGCTTCCCATGATGATGCGGCGCGACGCAATAAAGAGGAGGATGAAGAATTGGAGAAAGAGAAGAACGAAGATGAGGAGGAAGAATCGGAGGAAGAGGAGGATGAAGAAGAGGATGAGGCATGATTGTTGATGTGCCATTTGTTTGTGTGAACTTTTTATGTCATGAACTTGGTGTGATGATTTTGAACTTGGTTGAATGATGATGTGGGCATGATTTTGAACTTTTATGTCATGAATTTTAAACTATACCATGTCTTGTTTTGATGTTCGAAATATCATCATATTGTCTCCAGAATAACCATATGGCAAGCGCCGACTGATCGTACGCGTTGTAGTTTAGCGTGTCTGCTGGAGCCACGCGCGTAATTTTTTGCAGCGGTCGCTGGAGCCAGCGCTCCGCGGCGCAAAAAACTGACTATTCCAACACTGTAAAAGGCGCAAAAAACTGACTATTCCAACACTGTAAAAGGCATTTTAGCGCGTCGCGCGGCTGTTGGAGATGCTCTTGAGTAGTAAGCCCTGTACGCCTGGACGGACAGCTTTCATTGACCGGAAAAAGAAAAACAACGGTCGAGACGGGCTCTTCGTATCGTCGCTAAATGTCCGGGCTTACCGGCACAATATACGGTAGCTCCTGCATAAGCGTTTAGCATTGAAAATGGCCTTATGTTCCTTTTTTATTTCACGTATTTTTTAGCAACATTTCATGTCTTTTTTCTTTACACAATCACGTTATCCTAAACTATTTTTTCCATGACCAACATTTCCTTTTATTTTTATATATTTTTCTTTTTATCTATTTCCTGAAAAAAGTTTTAGTTTTTATAGTAGCGTCTGCAATTTTTATACTGATGTGTACTTGTGTTCCTCCTTTCATTCATTTCCATCTTTTTACTGTTTGACAAAACCTAATATTTCAAAAATTCTAATTTTCATGTCTTCCCGGTTTTACTATTTAATCATCTTTGTAATGCTCAAAATTTTCAGGATGAAATTTGCTTGCTCCTTTATTTTATTATTTTTCTGTTCCGTATTACTTATAAACATCTTGCTCTCTTTTCTTGTTTCATGTTCACTTTCACCCTGTCTCGAAATAGTCGTGACCTTTCCACAAACAATTAAAACTATTTCCCACTTTATCTCGAATTTGGTCCCACTAGTAGCCTTGGTTTGTTTCATGAGCATATTTGTTTCTTTTGTTTCGTTAGTTAGCAATTGTTCCATTGGCACTAACAAAATTTGTACCATTGGCACTAAAATTTGTTCTACCGTCTAGGAATTTTTGACCTTGTGGTCATATTTTTTCACTTACTCTAAACATTTATTCTAGTAGAAGTGTGAGTTTTTCCATGAGCTAGAAGTTTTCTTCCCCAGAAAAGTAAGTAATTTTTGTTCCAAGTATTCTAAAGGTTTGTTCCAGTAGATGTTGTGATTTTCTTTAGCAGCACTAAATCATGTTCCACTCAATCTAATATTTTGTCCCTGTAGTAGTTGTGACTTGTTCCACAAGTATTGTTTGCTCAACATACTCTAAACTTCTTCTCCGGTGGACGTTCTGATTTTTAGCACTAAATTCTGCTCCATTTGACCAAACTTTTGTTCCAGACATATTTCTAGTTGTTATGGAGAGCAATTAAATTTTGTTACATTTACTGTCAATTTTTGCTTCACTGGTTTTGATTTTTTCCCCAGAACAATTAAATTTTGTTCCATTGACTCAGAACTCCTATTAACTAGGTGCTTCCGGTTTGTTCATGAGCAAATAAAAAAAATTCTACTTAATCCAAACTCTTATTGACTAGTGTAATCATGATTTGTTACGTCGCATTTTTATTTTATAAAGTCAAGATTTGTTCCATGAGCACTGATTTATTATTTCACCTGAGCTAATTTATTCTTTGTACTTCCTGTGAATAATACATTAATTTTCCTCTAAAATACTCAAACATTTCTTCTAAGATACTAGTACTGCACAAAACATCATATTTGCAAATAGCCGAACATCTTTTTTTTTAATAAATATGAGCATTTGTTCTTGAATATACATGTCTTTCTATAAAATAAGCGAAAACATTCACATATATTTTCCAAATCTGTTGCCGCTAACCCCCGGCCCACAGCGACCCCAAAAGACCGGATGGACTCGTCTTACCGTTTCAGTGCACAACTCGTCGTCATGCCTCGTGCGGCCGAACCGGGCTATGCGTTCGACACCGGGGTGGACTCAGCTTGCAGTTCCCCTGCATAACACGTCTTTCCACCATGAAAGGTAACGGAGTAGGGAACCTACATCCCAAGACCAAGACCGTGGGAACGAGGTGTGCGGCCGGCGACCAAGACGAAGCAGCTTATGATCAACTGCTTTGGTTCGCCGATGATCAACTGCTTTGGCCCGCAGGTCGCGGTGGAGCCTGACGAGGCCATGGTTCAGACAAGAAACAGGCTAATCCAGGAGCTCCGGGACATGCTGAATAGGATGGACGAGATGGATCTCAGGATCGAAGAGGCCATGGCGGTGCTCGACGATATCCGGCGGGGACAGAAGGAGATCGAGCGGCTATTCCCTCCGGTAGTAAGGAGGCCGTCACGCTCCAAGGCGGCGCTTCTCGCCATCTTCTGCAGCAACAGCGGACGTGGCGCCAAAGTCAAACCGGTTGCTGATGATGGAATAACAGCATGGGACCTGATGTTCAAGAACAGGCGACCCTTTTTGGCTGGGACCCGGTCCTTCTGGAGCGTGGGGAATTTCCTTTCAATTCCAGAGAAGAACCTGGGAGCTCTGGGAAGCATTGAGCAGGAGGAAGGACTCGCTGCACCTTGATCGACTCATCGCTCGGGTAGCAGTGCTGCGTGCTGCCACTAGTTCCGACGATCAACTGATCAGGGCTAGGGGGGCCTCTTGCGCGAAGTCTTGGGTGATGGTGTGATGGATCGCTGTTTCTTTGAGGATTGATCGCTTCCATGGGATCACTCCATGTTTGCTTCAGCCATCGTGCTCACTAGCTTATCTTTTTTTTCCAGAAAATGCAGAAGGCTTGCACAGAATAAGAATTTTTTTGGGGGCTAAACAACCTTTCATTGATCAGCATTACTACTCACTCCGTTCACAAATATAAGATGTTCTAATATATTTCTAGATCAAATGTATATAGACACATTTTAGTGTATTTGTTAACCCATCTCATATGTAGTGAAATCTCAAATATGTGGACGGAAGGAGTATTAGAGTATATAGATATATCTGTATATTGGATAGAAATAGAATTTATAACCTATCTCCTGCCTTATCTCTCGGAGAGACGCCATATACTCTACATAAACCATTCAAAGGCTCAATGCAACACACAATCAATTTATGTAAGTTCTCTCCTCTCTAATTTTCCTACATGGTATCTGCCGTAAGTTCCTATACCTAGCTTCACGCCGCATCGCCCCCGAGGAAGTCGATCTCCATGATCTCCACCGGGAGCTGCGCAACCCGTACCTAGGATTCGTCCGATGATCGGTTGCCCTAGAGAACTTTTTCCCCATCTATTGATCGGTGTTCTTTCTCTCTCGCCGGCTAATTGATCGACATTTCTTTTTGGTTTTCTGACCTAAGATTGGATTGCATTGCCCACCACCATGACGATCCTCATGTGCCTCTACACCGACCTTGGCTGCGACTACACGAGCCACCTCTTCGTTGTTTCGTCTGCTTGTTGACCTATGTCGGCCATCGTCATCGCCTTCTTCGATCAGGATGCCTCCACCTGGGCCGCCCAACCGACTTGATATGTCGTTTGCTTGCGCTTCTACCGTTTCCCGTAAAGGTCATCACTGAGTATGCACATTCCTCCATCGATCGAGTAGCGGGTTGCTGCTGCATCGCACCGCCTCCGCCATGTGGTCCTCCCGCCATTGCATTACCTCGCGTGATGTAGCACCGTCGCAGGTGGTCCACCGCACTGTTCATGTGCGTTGACGACATCTCCCTTGCGCCCGATGCGACGTGTCCCTAGGCGCGGATCGCCACTGTCCGCTCATGGCCTTCGTCATGCAGTTGGGTTCTTTCCTGCCTACTTAGAGCATCGCCATCGCGCTTATATATGAAACCAATGCGGCCTTGAGGCTACCTCTTGCTCCGCAAACCACTCCTTCATCTTCGTCCAGCACACACACGTCACCCACGTCGTCGCCTCTTCCCCGACCACTTCGTCTTCTCCGACCACCATGTGCAATATGGGCACTCATGCCGTTTTGCGCCACACCCGTCCAGGAGGCCTCCTCTGCTGGTCCCTCCAACATGGCGTACAGTTCGTGCTGGTCCCCGTCTACGCATGCCCGGTGTCGCCTCGTCTACAATGGCTTCAACAACATCGTCTTTGGCATCGACACCCTTCTCGATCACTACCTCGATCACGTCCATGTTTTCTTCCTGGGACCTAGATGTGTCCCCGACTCCTTGATGCTTCCTTGCGCTCGCGGCTTCATGTGCAACTACCTCGACATCAACCACTCGCACGAGCTACCTCAGCCATGGCTCCACCACCCATGCTCTCAAATATTTGTAATACTTGTAGAAGGCGCCCACGTTTGTTCCTAATTGGCACGCCAATCAGTTATAGTGCAAACAGAAGCTATCAATCGGTATTGGGAAGTTTTCAGAACCTTCTGGCCTACTTTTTTCTTTTATTCCTTTATGTGTTCTCTGCCTATTTTTACCCATTTTTCAGGGTTTTTTTGTTCTTTTATTTTTAAATTCATGATTTTTTTCATTTTTTGTATATTTTTCCAAGTTTAAAAAAAATTCAAATTCATGAATATTGTTTTAGATTCTTCATTTTTCCTCAAAAATAGAATTTTTTTTAAATTAGTGATATTTATAAGTTCGTAAACTTTTTAAAATTTTATGCACTTTTTAAAATGCATGATCCTTTTAATTTTTCAATATTTTTTTAAAAACTAAGAGAAAACAATGGTCGGTTATTTTAGGCAGCAAAACAACAACAATAGTCGGGAAAAACCTATTTGACGCATATTACGTCAAACTGTCGACAAATCGCACAGACGATGCGACTAGCTACCAATTTCGGCCGGCCCATCTGTAGCGTACGTAAAGGTTCCGGTTTTAGGAACCTTCTAGAGCATTCAAAGCCAGTTCTTACTGGTTTCGGAAACCTTCTAGAAGGTTCCTGAACCGGTTTTTTTATTTTTCCTTTTTATTTTTATTTTTTACTCTTTCTGTTTTTCTTCTTCCTTTTTCTGGTTCTTTTTTTCTTTTCATTTCGTTTCTTTTTTTCTTTCAGTTTTCCTTTTCAAGTTAATTTCTTTTTTTAAAAAATTTACTGGAATTAAAAAATGTTAGTATTTCTTCAAAAAATTTCACTTTTCCAGATTTTGTTCCTCTTTAAAATTGTGTTCCCAAATTCCAAAAAAAATTTGTATTTCAAACTTTGTTCACTACTTTCCAGAAAATGTTCGAAAATTTTAAAAAGTTTAAACTTTCTGAAAATGTTTGCTTTTTTATTTTATTCACAAAAAAAATGTCCACGTATTTCAATAAATGTTCCAGTTTTCAAAAAACAAATCAATAATTCAAAAAGTGTTCATATTTCCAAAATTTGTTCATAAATTCAAAGAATGTTAGGGAAATTTCATAAAATTTCATACTTAGAAAAAGTGTTGGTTTCTGAGAAAAATGTTCGGATTTTTACAAAAATGTTCCTGTTTAACAAAAATCACAAATAAAAAAAAATTATGTTTTCATAATTTGTTCGCAGATGGAAAAAATGTTTGTGGGAATTTCATAAAATATTCGTGTTTTGGAAAACAATATTCCTAACTACGGAAATTGTTAGCATTTTTCAGTTTTGTTCCTGTTTATAAAAAATGTTCGCATTTTGAAAAAGTTGCTTGTAATTTCAAAATATGTTCTTGTTTTCAATTTTGTTTCGTTTTTTACAAAAAAAATTCCAGATTCCCAAAAAATATTCGAGCCTTGAAAAGTTTGTTAGCCAATTTTGGAAATGTTCGTTTTTCTCAATATATTTACTTTTGTGAAAAAGAAAACCATGTTTTTAAATTTTAAAATAAGTTATTGTCTTTCGTGGCCTATAGTTTATATTAATTGAGGTGGCAGTTTAAACCAAACAAGTCTATGAAGACAGTGGTTAGCAGCGTGGTTCACTCGCTTGATGTCGTGTGTTCGAACCGCCACACGCACATTTTTGGGATTTTTTTGCGGCTTGTTCTTTAAATTTTGTCGTTGCCGTCCGCTTCTTTAACTGTCATGTTGCAAATATTCCAGTTGAGTCAGCTTGTCGCACTAGCTAGCTCCGCGGTCGTGTTTGACGCGCTAGTCGCAAGTTTGATTTGTTGGAAATATGCCCTAGAGGCAATAATAAAATGGTTATTATCATATTTCCCGTTCACGATAAATGTTTATTATTCATGCTAGAATTGTATTGACCGAAACTTAAAATACATGTGTGAATACATAAACAACACCGTGTCCCTAGTAAGCCTTTACTAGACTAGCTCGTTGATCAAAGATGAATAAGGTTTCCTAACCATAGACATGAGTTATCATTTGGTAACAGGATCACATCATTAGGAGAACGATGTGATGGACAGACCCAACTGTAAGCTTAGCATCATATCGTTTAGTTATTTGCTACAGCTTTCGTTATGTCAAGTATCAGTTCCTTAGACCATGAGATCATGGCACTCCCGGATACTTGAGGAATACTTTGTGTGCTATCAAACATCACTTCGTAACAGGGTGATTATAAAGTTGCTCTACAGGTATCTCCGAAGGTGTTTGTTGGGTTGCATGGATCGATACTGGCATTTGTCGCTCCGTGTGACGGAGAGATGTCTCTGGGCCCTCTCGGTAATACAACATAACAAGAAAGTTATAAGCATGTGACTAATGAGTTTAGTCACGGGATCTTGTATTACGGAACGAGTTAAGAGAATTGCCGGTAATGAGATTGAACTAGGTATGGACATACCGACAGTCGAATCTCGGGCAAGTAACATATCGCCAGACAAAGGGAATTGCATACGGGATTGACTAAATCCTTGAAATTGTGGTTCAACCGATAAAGATCTTCGTTGAATATGTGGGAATCAATATGGGCATCCAGGTCCCGCTATTGATTATTGATCAGCGAGGAGTCTCGGTCATGTCTACATGATTCTCAAACCCGTATGGTCGCACGCTTAACGTTCTGTAGCGCTAGGGTAGTATTGAAGCAATTCCAAAGGTTGTTCGGAGTCCCGGACATCACGAGGAGCTCCGGAATGGTCCGAAGGTAAAGATTTATATATGGAAAGTCATATTCAGGGTTTCGGAAAATGTTTAGTTTTTTCGGTATTGTACCGGGAAGGTTCTGGAGTGGAACCCACCTGCATGAGGGGACCCACATGAACGTGGGTAGTGGGGACAGGCCCCACACCCCTGGTCTAGGCGCACCAAGATCCCCCCTTAAAAGGAATAGTATCATATCCCGAAGGGATAAGATCAGGATCCCTAAAAAGGGGGATAGCGATCGGTGGGGAAGGAAAGGAGGGATTTCCTTCCTCCCCTTGGCCAACGACCCTAGGGGCTTCGAGGGCAAGCCACCAGCCCCTTCCACACCTATATAAAGGTGGGGAGGCGTTGGGGGCAGCCACGCTTCCACCCTTGCCCGTCTCCCTCCTGTTACACCTCCTCCACCTCGCGCAATGCTTGGCGACGCCTTGCTGGAATTCCACTGCCATCACCACCACCACGCCGTCGTGTTGGTTCAGATCTCATCTACCTCCTCTCCCTCACTTGCTAGATCAAGAAGGAGAGGACGCCGTCGAGCCGTACGTGTGCTAAACTTGCAGGTGCCGTCCGTTCGGCACTAGGTCGGATTGGATTGCGATTGGATCGTGAAGAGTACGACTACATCAACCGCGTTACGACGCTAACGCTTTCGGTCTACAAGGGTATGTAGACAGACTCCCCTCTCGTAGCTATGCATCTCTTAGATTGGATCTTGGGTGTTCGTAGGGAATTTTTTGATTTTCATGCTTCGTTCCCTATTAGTGGTATCAGAGCTAGGTCTATGCGTAGATGTATATGCACGAGTTGAATATAAAGAAGTTGTGGGCGTTGATGTTCAAATTGCTTACTTCATTTGTCTTATTTAGATTCAGCAGTATTGTGGGATGAAGCGGCTCGGACCAACCTTACTTATCCACGCACAAGAGACCGGTTCCGCTGTTTGACATGCAACTTGTATTGCATAAAAAGTGGCTTTGCGGGTGTCTGTCTCTCCGACTTTAGTTGAATCTGATTTGACAAAGGCGGTCCTTGTAGAATGTTAAAAGGCAACTTGTATATCACCGTTGTGGTTTTGCGTAGATAACAATGGTTCTTATAGTTTGCCCTAGCAGCCACGTAAAAAATGCAACAACAAAGTAGAGGGCGTCTAACTTGTTTTTGCAGGGCATGTTGTGATGTGGTATGGCCAAAACGTGATGTGATATATGTTGACGTATGAGATGATCATGTTTTGTAATAGGTTCATGAATTGCATGTCGATGAGTACGACAACCGGCAGGAGCCATAGGGTTGTCTTTAATTTATTGTATGACTTGAGTGTCAATTATTAAATGCCATGTAATTGCTTTACTTCATCGCTATGCGTTAGCAATAGTTGTAGAAGCAATAGTTGACGAGACAACCAAGTGACGACACGATGATGGAGATCATGATGTCATGCCGGTGACGATGGAGATCATGCCGGTGCTTTGGTGATGGAGATCAAAAGCACAAGATGATAATGGCCATATCGTGTCACATATATTGATTGCATGTGATGTTTATCTTTTTATGCATCTTATTTTGCTTAGGACGGCGGTAGCATTATAAGATGATCCCTTCACTTAATTTCAAGATAAAAGTGTTCTCCCTAAGTATGTACCGTTGCGAAAGTTCATCATTTCGAAGCACCTCGTGATGATCGGGTGTGATAGACTCTACGTTCACATACAAGGGGTGTAAGCCAGTTTTACACATGCGGAATACTTGGGTTAAACTTGACGAGCCTAGCATGTACAAATATGGCCTCGGAACACGGAGGACCGAAAGGTCGAACATGGGTCATATAGTAGATATGATCAACATGGAGATGTTCATCGTTGATGACTACCCCATCTCACGTGATGATCAGACATGGGTTGGTTGATATGGATCATGTGAACACTTAGAAAACTTGAGGGATGTTGATTTAAGTGGGAGTTCACTAGTAATTTGATTAACTGAACCCATTATCATGAACATAGTTTTAATGTCTTTGCAAAATTATGTTGTAGATCAATGGCTCGCGCTGTAGCTCCCCTGAATTTTAATGCGTTCCTAGAGAAAGCTAAGTTGAAAGATGATGGAAGCAACTATGCGGAATGGGTCCGTAATTTGAGGATTATCCTCATTGCAGCACAGAAGGCTTATGTCCTTGATGCACCGCTAGGTGAACCACCCGCTCCCGCAAATCTAGACGCTATGAATGTCTGGCAGACTAGAAGTGATGACTACACGATAGTTCAGTGCACCATACTTTACGGCTTATAACCAGGGCTCCAAAGACGTTTTGAGCACCACAGAGCATATGAGATGTTCCAGGAGCTGAAATTGGTATTTCAGGCTCATGCCCGGGTTGAGAGGTATGACACCTCCGACAAGTTCTTTAGCTGAAAGATGGAGGAGAACAACTCCGTTATGAGCATGTACTCAGAATGTCTGGGTACTACAACTGCTTGAATCAGTAGGGAGTTAATCTTCCGGATGAAGTAGCGATTGACAGAGTTCTCCAGTCACTACCACCAAGCTACAAGGGCTTCGTGATGAACTATAACATGCAAGGGATGGAAAAGACAATCCCTGAGCTATTCGCGATGCTTAAGGCCGCGGAGGTAGAAATCAAGAAAGAGCATCAAGTGTTGATGGTTAACAAAACCACCAGTTTCAAGAAGGGCAAGGAAAAGAAAAGGAAACTTCAAGAAGAATGGCAAGACAGTTGCCGCTCCCGTGAAGAAACCCAAAGCTGGACCCAAACCGGAGACTGAGTGTTTCTATTGCAAGGGGAAGGGCCACTGGAAGCGGAACTGCCCCAAGTACTTGGCACATAAGAAGGCTGGCAACGGCAACAAAGGTATATTTGATATACATGTTATTGATGTGTACCTTACTAGTGTTCGTAGTAGCGCCAGGGTATTTGATATTGGTTTGGTTGCTAATATTTGTAACTTGAAATAGGAGCTGCGGAATAAATGGAGACTAGCTAAGGACGAGGTGACGATGCGCGTAGGAAATGGTTCCTAGGTTGATGTGATCGTCGTCGGCACGCTCCCTCTACATTTACCTTCGGGATTAGTTTTAAACCTAAATAATTGTTATTTGGTACCTGCGTTGAGCATGCACATTATATTTGGATCTTGTTTATTGCGAGACGGTTATTCATTTAAGTCAGAGAATAATGGTTGTTCTATCTATATGGATAATATGTTTTATGGTCATGCACCCCTTGTGAATGGTTTATTCTTGTTGAATCTCGATCATAGTGATACACATGTTCATAATATTGATGCCAAAAGATGCAAAGTTCATGATGATAGTACTACATACTTGTGGCACTGCTGCTTAGGTCATATTGGTGTAAAGCGCATGAAGAAACTCCATGCTGATGGACTTTTGGAATCATTTGACTATGCATCATTTGAGACATGCGATTGCCTCATGGGCAAGATGACTAAAACCCCATTTTCCGGAACAATGGAGCGGGCTAGTGACTTACTGGAAATAATACATACCGATGTATGTGATCCGATGAGTGTTGAAACACACGGTGGATATCATTATTTTCTTACCGTCACAGATGATTTGAGTAGATATGGGTATATTTACTTAATGAAACACAAGTCTAAAACATTTGAAAAGTACAAGGAATTTCAGAGTGAAGTGGAGAATCATCGTAACAAGAAAATAAAGTTTCTACGATCTGATCGTGGAGGTGAATATTTGAGTTACGAGTTTGGCGCTCATTTAAGACAACGTGGAATTGTTTCACAACTCACGCCACCTGGAACACCACAATGTAATGGTGTATCCGAACATCGTAACCATACGTTATTGGATATGGTGCATTCTATGATGTCTCTTACCGATTTGCCACTATCGTTTTGGGGCTATGCATTAGAGACAGCCACATTCACTTTAAATAGGGCACCGTCTAAATCCGTTGAGATGACACCGTATGAACTATGGTTTGGTAAGAAACCTAAGTTATCGTTTCTTAAAGTTTGGGGATGCAACGCTTATGTCAAGAGGCTTCAGCCTAATAAGCTCGAACCCAAATCGGAGAAGTGCGTCTTCATAGGATAACCTAAAGAGACCATTGGGTATACCTTCTATCACAGATCCGAGGGCAAGATCTTTTCTAAAAATGAGTCCTTTCTGGAGAAGGAGTTTCTCTCGAAAGAAGTGAGTGGGAGGAAAGTAGAACTTGATGAGGTAATCATACCTTCTCTCAAATTGGAAGGTAGCACATCACAAAAAGTAGTTCCCGTGATGCCTACACCGACTGAAGAGGAAGCTAATGATGATGATCATGAAACTTCAAATCAAGTTACTACCGAACTTCGTAGGTCGACCAGGGCACGTTCCGCACCAGAGTGGTATGGTAATCCCGTCCTGGAAGTCATGTTGTTAGATAACGATGAACCTACGAACTATGAAGAAGCAATGACGAGCCCGGATTCCGACAAAGAGGCCATGAAATTCGAGATAGGATCCATGTATGAGAACCAAGTATGGACTCTGGTAGACTTACCAAATGACCGTAAGGGCATTGAGAACAAATGGATCTTTAAGAAGAAGACAGGCGTTGATGGTAATGTCACCGTCTATAAAGCCCAATTTGTCGCAAAGGGTTTTCGGCAAAGTTCAAGGAGTTGACTATGATGAGATATTCTCACCCGTAGCGATGCTTAAGTCTATTAGAATTATATTAGCAACTACTACATTTGTCGATTATGAAATCTGGCAGATGGATATGAAAACCGATTTTCTTAAGGAAGAGGTGTATATGATGCAGCCCAAAGGGTTTTGTGGATCCTAAGGATGCTAAAAGGTATGCAAGCTCCAGCGATCCATCTATGGACTAGTGCAAGCATCTCGGAGTTGGAATATACGCTTTGATGATGTGATCAAAGCTTTTGGGTTTATACAAAGTTTATGAAGAAATTGTATTTACAAAAAAGTGAGTGGGAGCTCTATAGCATTTCTGATAGTATATGTGGATGACATATTGTTGATTGGAAATGATGCAGAATCTCTGGAAAAGCATAAAGGGTTGTTTGAAAGGAGTTTTTCAAAGGAAGACCTAGGTGAGGTTGCTTACATATTGGGCATCAAGATCTATAGAGATAGATCAAGACGCCTGATAAGACTTTCACAGAGCACATACCTTGACAAGATTTTGAAGGAGTTCAAAATAGATTAGTCAAAGAAGGAGTTCTTTCCTGTATTGTAAGGTGTGAAGTTGAGTAGGACTCAAAGCTCGACCACGGCAGAAGAAAGAGAAAGGATGAAGGTCGTCCCCTATGCCTCATCCATAGGCTCTATAATGTATGCCATGCTGTGTACCATACCTGATGTGTGCCTTGCCATAAGTCTGGCAAGGGGGTACAAGAGTGATCCAGGAGTGGATCACTGGACAGTGGTCAAAATTATCATTAGATACCTAAAGAGGACTAAGGAAATGTTTTCTCGTTTATGGAGGTGATAAAGAGTTCGTTGTAAAGGGTTACGTCGATGCAAGCTTTGACACTGATCCGGATGACTCTGAGTCTCGAACCGGATACGTATAGTGGAGCAGTCATTTGGAATAGCTCCAAGTGAAGCGTGTAGCAGCATCTATAGTATGACATAAAGATTTGCAAAGTACACATGGATCTGAATGTTGTAGACCTGTTGACTAAAGCCTCTCTCACAATAAAAACATGATCAAACCCCAGAACTCATTGGGTGTTTATCACATGGCGATGTGTACTAGATTATTGACTCTAGTGCAAGTGGGAGACTGTTGGAAATATGCCCTGGAGGCAATAATAAAATGGTTATTATCATATTTCCCGTTCAAGATAAATGTTTATTATTCATGCTAGAATTTTATTGACCAAAAACTTAAATAATACATGTGTGAATACATAGACAACACCGTGTCCCTAGTAAGCCTCTACTATACTAGCTCGTTGATCAAAGATGGTTAAGGTTTCCTAACCATAGACATGAGTTATCATTTGGTAACGGGATCACATCATTAGGAGAATGATGTGATGAACAGACCCAACCGTAAGCTTAGCATCAGATCGCTTAGTTATTTGCTACAACTTTTGTCATGTCAAGTATCAGTTCCTTAGACCATGAGATCATGCCACTCCCGGATACTGGAGGAATACTTTGTGTGCTATCAAACTTCACTTCATAACTGGGTGATTATAAAGGTGCTCTACAGGTATCTCCGAAGGTGTTTGTTTGGTTGCATGGATCGAGACTGGGATTAGTCGCTCCATGTGGCGGAGAGATATCTCTAGGCCCTCTTGGTAATACAATATCACAAGAAGCTTGCAAGCATGTGACTAATTAGTTTAGTCACGGGATCTTGTATTACGGAACGAGTAAAGAGAATTGCCAGTAACGAGATTGAACTACGTATGGAGATACAGACGATCGAATCTCGGGCAAGTAACATATCGCCAGACAAAGGGAATTGCATACGGAATTGACTGAATCCTTGACATTATGGTTCAACCGATAAAGATCTTCGTTGAATATGTGGGAATCAATACGGGCATCCAGGTCCCGCTATTGATTATTGAGCAGAGAGGAGTCTCGGTCATGTCTACATGATTCTCGAACCCGTAGGGTCACACGCTTAACGTTCGGTAGCGCTAGGGTAGTATTGAGATATTAATACTGAAAAGTCCAAAGGTTGTTCGGAGTCCCGGATGGGATCCGGGACATCACGAGGAGCTCCGGAATGGTCCAGAGGTAAAGATTTATATATGGAAAGTCATATTTAGGGTTCCGGAAAATGTTCGGGTTTTTTCGGTATTGTTCCGGAGTGGGGCCCACCTGCATGAGGGGACCCACATGAACATGGGTAGTGGTGAAAGGCCCCACACCCCTGGTCTAGGCGCACCAAGATCCCTCCTTAAAAGGAATAGTATCATATCCCGAAGGGATAAGATCAGGATCCCTAAAAAGGGGGATAACGATCGGTGGGGAAGGAAAGGAGGGATTTTCTTCCTCCCCCCTTGCCAACGACCCTAGGGGCTTCGAGGGCAAGCCACCAGCCCCCTCCACGCCTATATAAAGGTGGGGAGGCATTGGGGGCAGCCACCCTTGCCCGTCTCCCTCCCGTTACACCTCCTCCACCTCACGCAGTGCTTGGCAAAGCCCTGCCGGAATTCCGCTGCCACCACCACCATCACGCCATCGTGTTGGTTCAGATCTCATCAAACTCCTCTCCCTCACTTGTTGGATCAAGAAGGAGAGGATGCCGCTGAGCCGTACGTGTGCTAAATTCGAAGGTGCCATCCGTTCGGCACTAGATTGGATTGGATCGCAATTGGATCGTGAAGAGTACGACTACATCAACCGCGTTACGATGGTAACGCTTTCGGTCTACAAGGGTATGTAGACACACTGCCCTCTCGTAGCTATGCAACTCCTAGGTTGGATCTTGGGTGTTCGTAGGATTTTTTTTTTATTTTCATGCTTCGTTCCCCATCACGATTCCCACCACGACGCTGTTTTTTGTTGAGTTTTCACAGTGCTCTACCATGGTCAGCTTTTCCCCTTTGTGAAGCATCGACCGTTTGCCGCAACAAGTGGCATATAGGAGGTCCCCAATAGTCGAGCGAATAAAAAATTAAGCTCGGGAGGTTGCTATGCTGTTATTGGGCCTAGGCACACGGTGAATAAGAGGATCTGCCAACATAAATATGTATTTAACATGAACTATAACTTGAATGAATATTGGGTTTCGAGATGCAGCCCGCCCCAACATTGTGGGCATGGATAGTCAGAGAAAAAATGCCCCCAATGCTATGCATCGCCTACTGCGACACCGATTGTACCATCGCCTCTGGCGTTTCTTTAGCGGGCTGCGACCCAAAATAGCGGGAGAGGGTAGCGGTTTTAGGAATCTTCTTGAAGTCTTTTTTGCTTTGGTTTTCTATGTTTTATTTTGTTGGTTTTATGTGTTTTTCTCTTTTTTCTGTTTCTTAACACATTTCTGCTTTTTTAATTCATGTTGTACATTTTTGTATTCAGGAGAAATTGTTTTGATACACGTTGAACATTTTTCATATATTGATCTATAGTTTTTTAAGTACATGATTTGACAAAAATTTAATAGAGGTTGTATAACCATTTTTAAATGCATATTGAACATACCTTTAATTGCATGAAACATTTTTTACATTGTATAACCATTTGAAAAATCATGAATCTATTTTTGAAGAGGGCAAACATTTTTCTAAAATGTCACTAACATGTGTTTTGAATGGTATGAAACATTTTTCTTGAATTATGCGAACATTTTCTTTACATTGTATAATTTGTTTTTAGAAAAATTCACGAACAATTTTTTAAACCGCACAAACATTTTTTAATTGTCACGAACATTGTTTCTTAATATTAATAACATTTTCAAAGAAGTTGTGCGAATGATTTTTTTACCCAGTGTTAACATTATTGTGATGACACTTTTAGAAAAAAATTAAAATGTAGTGCTTGAGTATATTTATGTAGATCAATGCACCACTGGATGTAAATGATCTGTGCCGCAGTCGTCGTCTTGCTGGTCTGAGTGTTGGATTTAAGAATGAAGCTGCTGCAGTCAAAGCTAAGAATATGGCACGTTGCAAAAAGAACCTGTCTTCTGAATTTGAGCATGAGATCCGTGATCCTGCTGCTGGTCCACCCCCGGAGCTCCCTCTTGAAACCATTCAAGCCATAGCCACCAGGCAGTGTCAGATCCCTCCTGAGGAGGTTTCTGGAGAGAAGTTGATGGCCCCAGTTGATCATGAATAAATTCTACTATGTCAGTTTATGGTCTTGCTGTGACAAGACCTATTTAGGCCTTATGCCTCGTTTACTTTTATCATGGCACTGGAAATTTGCTTTTGCTTTGTTTAAGAACTTGGTCTGTAAGGAGTTAAACTCCATTATTAGCTTATGTTGCTGGGAACCTATGTTTTACTTATTTTGCTATCTGAGATGTCTGAATGGTCTACCTGGTTATGGACAGTTGAGCATTTATATGAGATCATGTTTAAGACTCTGGCCTTGTTTTTCTTCTTACACCCAAATGATGGCCTCTAATATAGGAGGAATGATTAAGTCATTTCCTTATGGGCACACCCCCTCAATTATTTTAATGAATAGAACCTGGAATATATTAAATTGGAATGTCAGAGGAATAAACTCTCAAACCAGATGGGATGATTTGAGGGACAAAATTGATGAAAGCAACTGTGGTATTATATGCATTCAAGAAACAAAAAGAGATTCTTTTGACCAGGCTTATCTCAGAAATTTTTCTCCTAGGAGATTTAATCAATATGCTTATACCCCCTCATTGGGTCTCTCTGGTGGTCTGATTACTATTTGGAATGGTAGCCTTTTTAGTGGATCCATTATCAGCCAATCTTCATATCAGCTTACAGTTAAATTGCTATGTAATCTATCTGGTCATATTTTCTATGTCAGCAACATTTATGGACCCTGTCTGAATGAGGAAAGATCTGATTTTTTTTGACTGGTTAAATAATATTGATGCCTCTAAAATGGATCACTGGATACTTGTGGGAGATTTTAATTTAATCAGAAGTCCTCAAGACAGAAACAGACCTGGTGGAGACTCAAATAATATGCTTATGTTCAACAGCCTACTGCAGCAACTAGATCTTGTGGAAATTCCACTCAAAGGAAGAAATTTCACATGGAGTAATATGCAAGACATACCATTACTGGAAAAGCTGGACTGGATATTTACTTCTGCAAACTGGACTTTATCTTTCCCAAATACTCTAGCCCACCCACTAGCTAGAGTGTCTTCAGATCATACCCCAATTCATATTCAGATAGGCAGTGACATCCCAAAGGCTTCCATATTCAGATTTGAAAATTATTGGCTTGAATTTGATAGATTTTATGAGACTGTCTTACAATGCTAGAACAGAAATCAACAACTGGCAAATTCTGCTAATGATATTACTGCCAGGTTCAAATGTCTCAGATTGGGTCTCAAGAAATGGAGCAAAAACCTCTCTAGACTCAATACAAATATCTCTGCCTGCAATTATGTTTTATCTATGATGGATGGTATAGAAGATCAAAGAAACCTGAGTACTATGGAAGCCAATTTCAGGAATATTCTGAAAAAACACATCCTCAAGTTGTTGGAAGTCAAAAGAATTTACTGGAAATCTAGATTTAAAATGAGGAGTGTAAGACTTGATGATGAAAACACTGATTTTTTCCATGCTATGGCCACCCAAAGCTACAGGAAAAATTATATTACTTCTATTATTGGGGATGATGGAACCTCATATCAAAACCATGAGCATAAAGCTGCAATTATATGGAAATCCTGCAAAGATAGGTTGGGCAAAACCATTGATCCTTCCATGCTCTTCAATCTTGAAGAACTAATTCAGCCACAGGACCTATCAGAACTAGAGGCACCTTTTTCCATGGATGAGATTGATCAAGTAATTAAGGATTTACCCACTGACAGAGCCCCGGCCCTGATGGTTTTAATGGCACCTTCTTGAGGAAATGTTGGGACATTATTAAGCAAGATTTCTATACTATGATCTGGGATATTTTTTGAAGGAAATTGTGATATCCAAAGTATAAATACTACTTTCATTACTCTCATCCCAAAGATTACTGACCCTGAAAATATGAACGATTTCAGACCCATATCCCTGGTCAGTCTGCCCCTTAAAATTATTACTAAACTTATGGCCAACAGAGCTTAGAGAATCATCACTTCTGTTATTCATCAGAACCAGTATGGTTTTATTAAGGGAAGGAACATCCAAGATTGTCTGGGTTATGCTTTTGAGTACCTCCATTTATGCCATCAATCAAAAAAACCCATCATCATACTCAAATTGGATTTTGAAAAGGCTTTTGACAAGGTTGAATACAAAGCTATTATTGCTATGTTAAAGGCTAAAGGATTTGGACCTATATGGATAAACTGGGTATCAAATATTCTGCATTCTGCATCGACCTCTGTCTTACTAAATGGAGTGGCTGGCAAAAAGATTATTTGTAAAAGAGGAGTCAGACAAGGTGATCCACACTCCCCACTACTATATATTATCACTACTGACTTATTACAATCTGTTGTTAATGCTGCCTGGGCAAATGGAGAGCTCACTCTTCCCATCAACCATGCATATGGTCAAGACTATCCAATCATCCAATATGCAGATGACACATTAATGATTATGCCTGCTAATGAAGATCAGCTTATCCATCTTAAATACTTACTTAACCTCTTCAGTCTATCTACTGGTCTTTTTGTAAATTACAGCAAATCCTCCATGATTCCCATTAACATTGATCAGCAGTCTGTTTCTATGCTTGCAAACTCCTTTGGATGTAAAGTTGAAAGTCTTCCATTTACTTATCTGGGTTTACCCATGGGCACCACCAAACCTACTGTCATGGATCTCATCCCTGTCATATCCAAAATTGACAAGAGATTATCAGGAGTGGCAAGATTCATGAATCATTCTGGCAGACTTACATACATAAATTCTGTTGTTGCTTCCATGCCCATATTTGCCATGTGCTCAATTAAAGTTCATTTCACCATATTGGATCATGTGGACAAATCTAGCAGAAATTTTCTATGGTATGGTAATGAGATCAACAAAAAAGTCAAATGCCTGGCCAGCTGGGATATGATATGCAAGCCAAAGAATCAAGGGGGGCTTGGTGTTTTAAATTTGAGAGAGCGAAATAAAGCCCTCCTTATCAAGCATCTGTATAAATTCTACAATAAGATTGATGTTCCATGGGTCAAACTAATTTGGGAGGCCTACTATCAAAATAATGAAGTTCCTCACTCCACCAACAATAAAGGCTCTTTTTGGTGGAAGGATTGCATGCAAATGTTTGATCTATTTAAAGATATGACTTCATGTGAGATTAAAGCAGGAAATTCCTCTATGTTGTGGGAAGACAACTGGAATGGAGAGATTATGAAGCTGAAATACCCTGAACTTCATTCTTTCAGCCAACATGAGAAAATATCTATCTGGGTTGCCAAAGGTGTGGAAAATCATTACAGCTTATTCCAGCTACCACTGTCCACTATTGCACATCAACAGTTTCATCTACTATCTGATCAGTTAAACAGCATTAGACACATTAATGATCATGATATCTGGAATTTCTCCTGGGGCAGCAATATAAACATGACCAAGAGGATTTATAATTTCTTAATGAGAAATGAGGATGCTGCTGAGACTTTCAAATGGATATGGAAGTCTTGCTGTCTACCAAAGCATAATTTTTTTTTGCTGGCTAATGCTAAATGACAGAATAAACACATGTGAACTACTGACCAGGAAGAGTATGCACCTTGATTCCACTAAGTGTGTCTTATGCAATGTAGAAGATATGGAAGACAGAATGCATCTTCTCTTTTCCTGCCCATTTAGCCAAGGATTTTTGTGGAACATTGGTTTTGAATGGAACACAGATTTGAATATACATGATATGATAATTGAGGCTAAGCAAAGATATCATCTTAGTCATTTCATGGAAATTATGATAGTGGGCTGCTGGAGCATATGGAATCAAAGAAATGGATTGATATTTGATGGAATTCCCTGCTCAATCAATGAATGCAGACATGACTTTATCAGAACTTTCAAGTTAACCATGCTGAGAGCTAAGCCTAGCCTTAAGGATGGCATGTCATCCTGGATTGATAATATTTAATTTTTCATTCATCCATTTCTTTTTACTTTTCTAGCAATCTCTGGTTGTCCCCCCATCAACCATTGTAAAGACTATGTTATGTTATGTTTCTTTAAATGAAAATGACACACAGTAGGGCTGTTGCCTTACTGTTTTATGGTAAAAAAAAGAATAAAGTGAAAAAGAAACAAATAGAAGAGAATATTTTTGGAAGAAAAGACGGACTCAAGGTAAACATGTGGCCTAGTCTGGTTGGTGGTCCGACCGTTTGTGCGCCGCTGCAGGTAACGCTACCATCGGGGTCGCGGGAAAGTATTAGGTGATACCAACCCTCAAATGCTCCCATGCTACAAATTTTAAAAATTCAAATTTAAGCATCTCAAAAAATTCTAATACAAGTCATGGATGTTCGCAACACATGTTTAGATAATCACTATAAATTTCAGATCAAAATTCGAATTATACACCGGGAAACAAAAAACACAAATCCATCATGAATAGTGTCAAAAGAAGACAAAAGCAAAAATGAAACTATTCACATATGAATTTCTCCTTTTTGTTTCTCCATGTGTATTTCGAATTTTGATCTGAATTTGTTAGGGGTTGTCTACCTATGTGTTGTGAACATTCATGATTTTTTTTCAGAATTTTTGGAATGTTTAAATTTAAAATGTTTCAAGTTGATAGCATGGGAGCACGTGAGTGCTCATATCACTGGATATTTCCCCTCGGGGTCGCTCTATAGACGCGCCCAGAAAATTCCTTGGCGCCGAGATAGATTCTTGGGATAGGAACCCATCCGGCGATCCGAGGTGGCAACACCACGCCTCCACCGATCCAATGCCGCTCCCTGATTGGCCCAAACCAAATCCAGAAATCCTCCACCACCCCCACGTCTCCACAAAAACTTGTGCTACAAATACTTACACGTCGCCCCACTCTAATTCCCACCACTCACTGAGAAGCACCCAGCAGCAACAGCCGGCTAGGCCATCGTACGGACTCCGGAGCAGCAGACATGGCATCCACGATCATGGCCGCCGCCTCCCGCGCCGTAGTCGCCAAGACGCCGTTCCTCAGCGGCCAGGGCCGCGCCGCCAGCGCCAGCCCCCTGCGCGACATCGCCGCCGCGGCCAACGGCAGAATCACCATGGTACGTGCCATGAACTAACCACCACGGAGCTCGCCTGCAATGATAGGATCTGTGCGTGCTAACAGCTAACGATTGTCCGGTGTGTGCGCGCGCTCGCAGGGCAACGACTTGTGGTACGGCCCGGACCGCGTCAAGTACCTGGGGCCCTTCTCCGCGCAGACGCCGTCGTACCTGAACGGCGAGTTCCCCGGCGACTACGGCTGGGACACCGCCGGGCTTTCTGCCGACCCGGAGGCGTTCGCGAGGAACAGGGCGCTGGAGGTGATCCACGGGCGGTGGGCGATGCTCGGCGCTCTTGGGTGCGTCTTCCCCGAGGTGCTCCAGAAGTGGGTGGGCGTCGAGTTCAAGGAGCCCGTCTGGTTCAAGGCCGGCTCGCAGATCTTCTCCGAGGGTGGCCTCGATTACCTTGGAAACCCCAACCTTGTCCACGCGCAGAGCATCCTTGCCGTGCTAGGCTTCCAGGTCCTTCTCATGGGTCTGGTTGAAGGGTTCCGCATCAACGGTCTCGATGGTGTCGGCGAGGGCAACGACCTCTACCCCGGTGGCCAGTACTTTGACCCGCTTGGCCTTGCCGACGACCCTGTCACCTTCGCGGAGCTTAAGGTGAAGGAGATCAAGAATGGCCGCCTGGCCATGTTCTCTATGTTTGGGTTCTTCGTGCAAGCTATCGTCACCGGCAAGGGCCCATTGGAGAACCTGTTCGACCACCTCGACGACCCTGTCGCCAACAATGCATGGGTTTTCGCTACCAAGTTTGCGCCTGGATCTTAGGCTGGCCGACGCGCCACGGTGGCCTGCCATTGTAAAGTGTAAACTACTCCCATGTGTGTGCAAATAGCAACGAATGGTCGATGTGATCTCGAAATTTGGAGGATTTTTTGGTTCACTTTCTGATGTGTGTCGCTTATATGTTGCGATGTGCTTAGCTCATTCTTGGTGGTTACATTTTGTCAAGTGAAGATGGTGGAGTAACTGATTAGAATAACTCTGATGTGAAGCTCGTACCAAAAGTAACAACATCAGGGGTTCTTCCCAACTGCACGAAGGATTACATGTCACACACATGCATCACTAATCCTCCTATTGCTAAAGCCAAAGGCCACAGAATTTGACGCCACCACATGCTATAGAGATCCAACGGGCAGTGGCGGACCACGAACAAAATGAAGGGTGTGCACGCTCTAGATTTTTTGTATCTAATCCAATTGACATATAATATATGGCAACAGAATAACATAAAATGCTCAACCAAGTCTCGCAACATTATCGTTCAGGAAATATATTTCAAATTTGCGAAATTACAATGCAAATAGTCCTACATATAGCTTCTGTGGTAGCAGGAATAGGACTTGAGTGTATTTTAGTTGAGAGATATATATGTGATCTTGTTCAGTGTAGTGAGGCACATACTAACAAGTTCTCCCTCTGTGAAAGAAATATAAGAGCATTTATAGTAATCTAAACACTCTTATATTTCTTTACATAGAGAGTAGTTCACTGAGGTGAAGACTTTGCATTAAATAGCCAGAACCTGAACCTAACTGCTATCTGCTATTGGATGTCTAAATTGAATCGTTGCATCCCTATACATGGAATCATGGGTCAGTTTAGTTCCCAGGAAATGGTTCACTTAGACAGGTTACTGTAATGTAATTTCAGAGATGTATTGATACTGACCATACCTATTGCATAGCTAGCACTGATAAACAGAGCAACATCACATGGATTCTTACATGATAAAAAAAATCTCAGATTTCTGGGTGTGCCACGGGACACCCGGCACACCTGCTAGTTCCGCCACTGCCAACGGGTAGCCTTATAGATAACCTGCAAAATAATTATAACTCAAACAGTGTTAAAACTGTGTCATTTAGATAATTCCAAATGGCTCAACCCAAAGCATAGTGTGAACTAGCCGCCACAACAATCTAGCAGTAAGACATGAGAGTAATAAATATCGAATTGTCTTCTCCTCATCAGAGAAGGAACGTGCTGAATTTCCTTTCATTAAAAAATATGTCTTTTTTGCATCGTTGGGCCAACTCTAACCGATTCCCTCAAAGTTAAAGGAGGATCCGGCCGAGTAAAGCTAGAGGAGGAAAATTTTACTCCTCTATAGGTGGCCGCACCTAGCCGATCCCCTAAAATGTAGTGGAGTAAAAAAATTGTATAGATTTTATGTTCTAGCCGCATGAACTTCAAACACTTCACAATATGCATAAAAACATTGGAATTAAAACATGATTGAATAGTTCTTGGATGTAGGAGGCATACTCCGCCACTTGCACACCGCTCGGTGGTGCATGATTCACTTGATTGATGCAACCGGACCATTGGTTGTATTGGTCAAGAATGGTGCTCCAACGATGCCCAAGAGAACCTTGCGTATGGCTTGATTGAACCTCCACGAAGTTGTTGTAGTGGCCCGTAGTTCTCTGCCAAAATAGTCTTGGCTTGATCAGTTCCAATCATTGCATCCATGGAGATATTCATCCAAGCATCGCAAAGAGCAACATCTTCAATTTGATTGTAGTTGGCGGTGCGTGACCTTGACGACCGTGTGCTTGCTTCGGTCACCCCCACAACTTCATCTTCATCGGCCACCTCCTCTTCTTCCATGTCTTCGACCACCTCCTCTTCTTCGGCCGCCTCCTTATGATCCCAAATTGAGTCATAATTGAGATCATCAAGACCCATCGGTGCCGAGGACTCCGAAGACGCTAAGAATTCAGTCGTGTTCATCTCCACACTAAGACAACAAAACAAACAAACTACATCACCATCAGCCACCAACAATCACCATCGGCCAAAATGCGAAAGATGTTTTTATTTACCTTGTTGGTATTTCATCGAGCAATCGGCGATAGCGACCCTTCTTGCTGGCTGCGGTCCCCGGACGCGCTGGAATAGTGGCCATAGGGGTCGCCGGAGACGCTGCACGAAGCGCCAGCCGTGGACGGGGTGCCATTGTGGCCTTCTTCTTCTTCACATCCTTCTCGGCGAGGGCAGCCGCCACCGTCGGTTTTCTAACTCTTTTGGCTTCGGCGGGAGCAGCGGGAGGGTGGCGCGCCGTAGCTAGAGAGGCGGTAGACTTTGCCGCGGTTGGAGCCGGAGCTAGAACTCGGTGGGCTTTTTTCATCCCCAAACTTCTCTTCAGCACAGGAGGCAGCGCGGTGGTGGTTCCGGCAGTGACAAGCTGACGTCGTGTTGAGAAACGTAGTAAAAAACAAAAAAGAATTTGTCCTATGATCAACCAGGAACACTATGAAGATGCAATAATGGTTTAGATTGGATCATTACCAACTCTGAGTTACAGCGAAAGAAGAGTCGGTGTAGATCATGTTGGAAATATGCCCTAGGGGCAATAATATTGTATTATTATATTTCCGTATGCATAATTAAGAGTTTATATTTCATGCTATAACTGCTATGATCCTGGAATATGTGATTCAGTGGAAAACTCATATGCACGTGTGAAATGATAAATAATATAATATAGGTTCCTAGTCTTGCGTCTAAGACTGTGTCGGAGGGCGATCTCCAGACTGTTGGAAATATGCCCTAAAGGTAATAATATTATATTATTATATTTCCATATTCATGGTTAAGTGTTTATATTTCATGCTATAACTGCTATGATCCTAGAATATGCGATTCAGTGGAAAACTCATATGCACGTGTGAAATGATAAACGGATAAAATAAAGGTTTCTAGTTTCGCCTCTAAGACTAGATCAAGTGTTGTTGGCGATCATGTTTTCCGGATCTTAGGATATCGTTAAGTGCAACGATAGTCCTAAAATAACATTGAGATTATGACGTTAGTAGAACGTTCATATTGAATCGACCCAAACATGTCTGTTATGAATTGAGTCAATATTGTCTGTAATCAATTGCAATAACACAGAGTGTTAACATGTGAATTTGCTCCTTAGACCACGAGAGTATCGTAGTCACTTCTTACCGTATGGTGGGCTTTGAGGTTGCTCAAACGTTACTGTAACACGGTGATCATAACGACAACTTACAGGTTCATCAAAAAGTTTGAGAAGGGACTAGATAGCTTGAGAGTGGGATTTGCTCCTCCGACGATCGAGAGATATTCTTAGGGCCCTCTAGGTGTGACGACATCAATCATCGTCTGCCCAGACACAGGTGATTGCATCACTGATGACCCACAAGAATAGGGGGTTAATCGTAGTCCTTTTGATAAGTAAGAGTGTCAAACCCAACGAGGAGCAGAAGAAAATGACAAGCGGTTTTCAGCAAGATATTTTCCGCAAGCACTGAAATTATCGGTAATATCGGTAACAGGTAGTTTGACATCAAGGTAATTTATAATGAGAAATAAGTAGCAATGGTAACAAAGGTGCAGCAAGGTAGCCCAATCCTTTTTGTAGCAAAGGACGGGCCGAAACTTTCTCTTATAGCAAGTAAAACGTTCTTGAGGACACACGGGAATTTCATCTAGTCACTCTCATCATGTTTGTTCGATTCGCGTTCGCTATTTTGATAATTTGATATGTGGGTGGACCGGTGCTGTGCTATTCTTACTTGAACAAGCCTCCCACTTATGATTAACCTCTCTCGCAAGCATTCGCAATTACGAAAGAAGAATTAAGATAAATCTAACCATAGCATGAAACGTTTGGATCCAAATCAGTCGCTTACGGAATAGCGCTTAAATTAGGGTTTAAGCTTCTGTCACTCTAGCAACCCATCATCTAATTACTACTCCACAATGCATTCCCTTAGGCCCAAATATGGTGTTTTATGTAGTCGACGTTCACATAACACCACTAAGGGAAACAAAAACATACATATCATCAAAATATCAAACGAATACCGAATTCACATGATTACTTATGACAAGACTTCTCCCATGTCCTCAAGAACAAAAGCAACTACTCACAAATCATATTCATGTCCAAGATCAGAGGAGTATTGAATAGCATTAAGGATCTGAACATATAATCTTCCACCAAATAAACCAACTAGTATCAACTACAAGATGTAATCAACACTGCCAGCAACCCACAGGTACCAATCTGAGGTTTTGAGACAAAGATTGAATACAAAAGATGAACTAGTGTTTGAGATGAGATGGTGCTGGTGAAGATGTTGATGAAGATTGGTCCTCCCACGGTGAGAGGGTTGTTGGTGATGACGATGGCTTCGATTTCCCCCTCCCGGAGGGAAGTGTCCCCGGCGGAATCGCTCCGCGAGAGAGCAAAAGTGCTCCTGCCCAAGTTCCGCTTCGAGACGGCGGCGCTTCATCCCGAAAGTCTTCTCTCTATTTTTTCTAGGGCAAATGGGGTTATATACCAGAAGATGGGCCACGGAGTCTGGCCAGGGGCCCCATAATTATTTATTCCAAAATAATTCTCTGTGAAGTTTTAGCTCATTTGGAGATATGCAGGATAGGTATCTCTGACATAGCTTTTTCAGGTCCAGAATTTCACTTGCCGGCAATCTCCCTCTTCATGTAAATCTTGCAAATTAAGAGAGAAAAGGCATTATAATTGCTCCACAAGGTATTATATTGATCAAAAATATTATAAATAACAGTAGGAAAACATGATGCAAAATGGACGTATCAACTCCCCCAAGCTTAGACCTCGCTTGTCCTCAAGCGAAAGCCAATATCGATAATCATGACCACATGTTTAGAGAGAGAGAGAGATGTGTCGATAAAAATAAAATACGGACATAGAAGCATCATGATCATTATTATAACATCAATATGTATAATCATAAGACTTCGCATGAGCAAGTAACAATTCATCACAACAACAAAGTATAAGGCATAAAATTTCTTGAAAACTAACAAACTATGTTCTCAGCCAACAAGGCAATTATAATTCATCATATTTTCAGGAAGCGTCTTTTGTAAGAGCTTTCATTTAGCAAGTCCACATACTCAACCATCACGTAGTCTTCTATGATTGCTGACACTCACGACTTATATATGGAGCAAAAGTTTCAGTCAGACACATAGAAAGATAGGGGTTTATAGTTTCGCCTCCCAACTCATTTATCTCGAGGGTAATGTCAACAATAATAACTCCTGATCACTCATATCCAACTGGATATATATATGCCTAGATCTTTCCCCACCACATGATGCTTTTAAAAGAGAAAAATAAAAAGGAATAGAGGAGAACACTATTAACTCTTGCATAAAAAGTAAATACATAAAAGTAAAATATAGGCCATTCGCAGAGGGAAGAAGAGGTTGTCATGCGCTTTTTGTTTGGATGTGCAAGCTCTTAATGTAAAGGAACGTTACTTTATATTTCCCCTTGTGATAGTAACCTTTATTATGTAGTCCGCCGCTTTTACTTCTTTGCCATCACAAGTTCGTACAAAGCTTATTTTCCCTTATAATAAAAGATCATACATATTTAGGAGCAATTTTATTGCTTTATGCACCGTTGAAAACTTACTTGAAGAATCTTGTTCAATCCATAGGTAGGTATAGTGGACTCTTATGACATGAAACTGGGTTTAAGGTTTTTGGATGCACAAGTAGTATCTCTACTTGGTGCGGATTTTTGGCTAGCAAAGATATTGAGCAAGCACCATATGTTGGAGGATCTATAACAATATAACTTCCATGTGAATATAAGCAAACACAACTCATTACATTGTCTTCCTTGTCCAACGTCAACAAATTGACATAAAATATTTAATGGGGGCTCACAATCATAAAAGATGTCTAAGATAGTGTATTTATATGTGAATCTTCTCTTCCCTCATTAATATTTCATAAATTGCATCATTGACCAATACTATGTTTGTTAACCTCCAATAAATTTTATCACTTATACTTGTCTTTATGTAAAATCATTACTTTACATGGGATTAGCATACGATATTTTCATTATTTTTCATTGCTAAGATTGAAACATAAAAGCAAAGATGCAAAACTCAAACTACTCTTTATTATATAACTCTCAACTCGATTACATAGATAGATAGATCATGAAACTAGCACTCGAAAATAGATCATACTAAACTTTTATTCTACTAAATCATGAAATAAATAAAGATCAAACTAAGATAGGTAAAGATAATTAAAGTGATGGTGATATGATACCAGAGCACCTCCCCACTACTGCAGGTTGGTCCAAACGCGACAGTCGAATCAGAGACCCTTCGACGAAACTGTGTGTGATGCATTAATCACAAATGGTGATGTAATAAAACCATCAAAAAAGATACAAAACATTTGCGATGGCGGTGACATCAAACACTGTTCAGATTGGAGTTGCGTGTGCGATGAGTGGCAAACGGTTAATCCAGCAGAACTGTTTGCGATGAGGCAGAACAACAGAAACGGACAGCGAGATGATGGTGTGTGCGATATACGGCATACTGTTCACTATGATGAACTGTATGTGATTAGGCAACACAATAGAAACGGTCATCCAGATAAAGGTGTGTGTGATGGAGGGCATACAGTTCACTCGTATGAACTGTTTGCGATGAGCCAAGACAACAGAAACAGTTCAACTGAACAAGATGTGTGTGATACATGGCAAACAGGTTCATAATCAGAAATGTGTGCGAAGACCAATAATAACACAGACGATTGCTGCTAATGAGCCGTGTGATTTTCTCTGTCTACAGAAGAATAACACACACACATATATATATAACTGAAAAAAACATACAATTACATAAGTGACTATACAGATCATTCGCACACACCTCAATAAACAATTGCATGTATTCTAAACTAGGAGAAATGATCGTCTAGTCATCTACTTCTTGTGATGCTCCCGCCACTGCTCTGTGGCCCGATCCCTCGTCTGGGGCAGGAAGAAGGCACTTCCTCATGTCAACGATCCGCCTGTACATCTCGTAGCTTGTGTACGCGTCCTTGGCCGCATACTTGACATGTTGTTCATCCAGTCTCTGATGCCAAACACTGTGCCAGGCGTTCTTGTCCTTCTTGTCCTTCTTGCTCTCATCCTTCATCTTCATGTAGTAGGGGTCGATGATGGCCGAGGCGAGGTCAACCAGGGAGTTCTGTTTGTTGTTGTCGCTGCCCCAGACCTTATAGTGGTCCTGGATGTTGACAAGATTCTGACATTTCAAGCCCGAAACCTCGAGCGCTTTTAGATCGTTGGTGGTGTCCACCGTCGTGAAACTGTAGTTGGAGCTGTTGATAAACCTGAAGAAACGCTCGCAAGGCCTTGTGGCCAGGTGGTAGTGGTAGATGAGGACGTCATGTCCCACGCACAACTGGGCGACGACAACCTTCTGATCGTGCCCGGCACGATCGCTGGTGAACTTGAGGTCGAAGCCGACCACTTGGTACTTCTCCTCAGCAAGCAACTGCTCCATAGTTTGGATGGAGCTCTCCACTGAGACCGGCTCGTTCATGTACACCACCGAGAGGGTCTTCCCCCTCACATGGGCGTCCACTATGTGATGCATGGTGAACTACCCCCCGTTGTCGTCGTCGGCCGCTGGGAGTGCCATTGGAGCCACGGGGAGCGCCATTGGAGCCACTGGATGTCCTCTTTGTATGTGTCGTCGTGGGTGTGCTTATTGTGTCGTGTGGCGCGAGTGACGAAGGTAAATGGCCGCAGGAATAAATGGGGGCCGGGCGGCCTGGATTCTCGGCGCGTCCGCATGGCAGTTTTTGTAGCGGGTAGCTGCATCGTGGCACCGCGCCCGGCGCAACCGCATGCATAATGGCAGCACGAACGTATGTGATCGTGCGCCAGCCCCAAACACTAGCAGCGCGCGTGGAGGGACGAAGGCAGAGCGCCCGGAGGGACGCAAGAGCACAGCGCGTGCGGCGGGACGCGAGCAGAGCGTGCCGCGGCCGCCTCAACCACGAGCAACCACGCGCATAGTGTAGTTGAACACGCAGGGAATGGTCGTCTACAAGCCGGCCGACAGTTGCGACGCTGCGTAGAGAGCGGCCATGTGCTACTACCTCCGTCTTCATCTATTAGTCCCCTTTATATTCTGTGCCATATTTTGACCTTAAATTTAACCAACAAAATATTGATGCATGTTATAAAAATTATATAATTGGAAACTATGTTCAAATACGAATCCAACGATATAATCTTTGGCGACATGCATTCGTATTGTATTAGTTAAATCTCTAGTCAAAATTTGGCAGAAAAATACATAGACGACTTATAAACCAGGACGGGGGTAGTAGGTAATTAAATCGCAAATGTTTTTTTATTAACCGTATGTGTACTTGTCCTTTCGTCCTTCTCTCGCACGTCTTGTCACCCCGCTGCCGCAGACGGCTTACAGTGCAAGCTTGCGCAGCGCACGGGGGCGTTCTTTTGGCCAAACGGTGGCTCGAAGTGGCGCCAATGAATCGTCGGTGAGCCCGTTCCCGCGCAACCTCGCAGGTTTCCGCGCAAGCTTCCCGCCTGACTAGGTGAAATCCCCCAAAATCCCAATGCTTACCGGCCTGCTATATAAACCCTCACGGCCGGCGAGTCCTGCGTCGCATTTTCTCCTCCCTCCCTGTAGCTTATCTCGTCTGCTTCTCCCACAATCACCAATGGCACTGGTCCGTCATCGTCGCTCAGCTACTCTGCCATCATCAGCGGACAGCTCCAGCTGGGAGGCTACACCACAGCGGTGGCACAGTCCCCGGCGTAGTGTAGTGCGCGTGGTGTCCCTGTTGGGTGTCTGTGGAACACCCACCACACGCTCTGCCACTGTTGCCGTCGGCAGATATTGCCGGCAGCCGTTGCCGCCACCCCATCGTCTGCCGCCATGGCCGCCACACCACCGTCAAAAGCCAGGGCCATCGCTCGCTCCGCTGCTATGGCCCGAAGGCGGGTGGTGGCCGTCGTGGCCGCCACCCCACTGTCGGCCACCGTGGCCATCACCCGCTCCGCCACCACGGCCCGAAGGCGGGAGGTGGTGGTCGTGGCCACCACCCCACCGTCGGCCGCCGTGGCTGCCAGCCCACCGTCGACTGCCGGGGTCATGACCCGCTCCGCCACCATCGCCCGAAGGTGGGAGGCAGAGGTGGAGGACCGCACGTGCGTCAGCGACCTTGCGCGCTACATCGAGTTCTTGCGGGAGGAGGAGGAGCGCCTCGTCGAGCACGCAAAGAGCCATACCGCCGCCGTGGCTGCAGCACACGCCGCCGCATAGGCGAGGAATCAGGAGATCTATGAGGAGTCCCGCCACTTTAAGAGGGGTCATCTGGAGCAGCAGAGGGCGTTCGAGGTGAGCGTCGCTGAAGGTGCATCAGCGGTAAGCACCGTATTGCAGTTGTCCAGCTCGTCGGTAGGCTCCTCCTCCTCTGCCACGTACTGATCGTGCTCGGCAGAGGAGAGGCTGCCGGAAGTAGTACAGAGCCCCTCCGTAGTAGTAGTATGTAGGGGCTATTTTGTTCAGTTCATCTGACTATAGATGTGGTGGAATTGTACAACGTACTTAAAATTAGCTAGTATATATAGTTGAACTTGCTATTTTAGTACGTGGTTGGCAACAATTGGGGAAAAGTTTGGTCGGTTCAGCTGTCGAGTTGAACTGTTTGTATAAAGAACGACTGCTTAATCTATGAATGACATCTATGCTTAATTACTGAATTTTAGTTGCAAAAATTAGATAGTGCTAGAGATTTTTAGCTGCATATTTTGACAAATGGCAGTGTTACAAGGTTGACAAAGGGCAATGTTACTAGATCAACAAATGTCAATCTTTCCAGTTTGACAAATGCCAATATACCCAATATGACAGATGCAAATCTTACCAAATTTTCTGTACGTGGTTGCACACGGGTCATCCGAAAAAACCATTTGCGTTGAAGAGATGCACAAATCCTGCACGGCGAATTTTCCCTTGGCTTACTGGGGAAGACCATAACTCTCACTTTGCATAAGGGTGTTCTATCTAAAACGTTTGTGATGAAGAGCTGCACAAATCCTGCTCGGCACATTTTCCCTTGGCTTACTGGGGAAGCTGTCGGTTTGCATCCGGGTGTTCTATCTAAAATGTTTGCGATCAAGCGCTGCACAAATCCTGCTCGGCACACTTTCCCTTGGCTTCCTGGGGAAGCTGTCAGTTTGCATACGGGTGTTCTAACTAAAAAGTTTACTATGCGTGTTTTAGATTTAAAAACCATTGACCTTTTTTTTAAAAGAAAATCATTTGATAAGTCTGTACATTCAGAGAGAAAAACCCAAGTTCGTTCAAACCATATCTTTCATTCAGTCACACTGTGAATTTATATTCATATGATCAAGGTACAGTATTAAACCCAAAAAAAACTAATTCCGACGGCGGCGGAGGCAGCGTGCCGCGCCGACGTTGTCGTTGTCGTCCTCCGGGACGCCGTTGTTGAAGTCTTCAAGGCAGCACAGAATGTTCTTCACTTGGAAATGAAACATCATATCGTCGCGCGATCGACGGGCGGGGCGCGGGTGGATGGCAACTCGCGACGCTGCGAGGTAGCGGTCGATGGCGGCGTCCCATGCCGCTGAGGGGGGTGCGCACGGGCATGGGCACAGTGGGTGCATGCAAACACACAGGGACCGGCGCCGCGGTGGGTGCAGGGGGGCGCACGGGCACGGGCGCTGGCGCTGGCATGTACACGAGCTCGCGCGGGTCTGCGGAGACCTCGCTGACACCCGTGGCTTCCAGCTCTGCGATAGTGCTCGGCGACCAGCCTGTCAATGCTACGGGGATGGTCGCTGGCGCGGGCGTGGGGATGGGAGCTGGGACGGGCGCGGGGCGGCAACCGCCGCAGCCAGCTCATTCAGGGCCATGTCCATGAGGCCCCATTCCTCCTTATTTTCTATCTCCTCCGGCTCGGAGTCGGCTTCACCAAACTGGAAGACTAGTGCAGATGATCCTTCTGCGCCATGGCGTTGGTGGAGGTCTGTGGGTGGGGATTGGGAGGCGAACAGTAAGGCCGCCCGTATTAAACAGCGGCTCGGGCGCCATTAATGGAGAGGATGCGAGCAAGGCGAGCGACCATGGAAGTCAAAGGGCTCGCTTCCCGGTGAGCCTGCGCAGCGTACAGCTCACACGCTTCCCGGTGAGCCTGCACATTGGAGGACAGCTTGCACGCCTCTCGGTCAGCCTGCACAGCGGACTGTGCTCGCACGCCTCCCGTTCAGTCAAGCAGCTGTCCGCACGGCACCTCCTAGCCGTTAAAAGTGTGACGCGTGGCGTCACGTTAATGGTTAACAAAACACACATGATTTAAATTATAGAAACATTTGAGATGTTAAAGTGGCAGCTATTTGTTTCAAAATGCCTTTGTTGGCTATTATTCGAGTGCGCCTTCTCTCAAATGGACACGAAAAATACCACAACATGTCGGGTGCCATTCCATGATAGCATGCCAACTTTCATGAATTTCAGACGAGTTTTGGATTTACTAGAATTTAAAAACAAAGTATCTCAACGTTTTGCCGACAATCAACAGTGCCTTGGTGTTTGAAATTCATTCCCATTTCTTGCATGGGACCTAAGCATGCACCCAAGGACACACATTTGATATGTCAACCCATTTTTCTGCACTGGAGCATGTGCATGTAGTTCAAATTTGAATTATGCACATAAAATGCCTAGAAAACTCAGTTAATGTATAAAAATGTCCAAACGAACCCCGAAATTGCAAATTTTAACACGACACTCCTGTTGCTCTATGTTGCCACTAGGAAAAAAATTGAAAATAGGAAGAGGCAACGAATATCATTTCATCCATCAGGGAGGCACATTCCCTACCGGAACCATCAGGCTTCTTGTCAGAAGCTCTGGTATGTGAGAAGCTTATACCCAAACCAGCCCCAAATGGGACAAAAATTTTACCACAACATGTTGATGCCGTTCCATGATAGCATGCCAAGTTTCATGAATTTCAGACGAGTTTTGGATTTACTAGAATTTAAAAACCATGTATCTCAATGTTTGTGGCCGAGCGACGGTGGCAAGGTGTTTGATATTCATTCCCATTTCTTGCATGGGACATAAGCATGCAACCAAGGACACAGATTTGATTTTTCAACCAATTTATATGCACTGGAGCATGTGCCTGTAGTTCAAATTTTAATTATGCACATAAATACATAGAAAACTCAGTTAATGTATAAAAATGTCCAAACAGACCCCGAAAAATTCCAAAATTTAACACAACACTTCTGTTGTTCTATGTTGACACTACAAAAAAAATTGAAATCAAGAAGAGGCAACGGATATCGTTTCGTCCAGAAAGGTGAGACGTTCCCTACCGTAACCATGAGGCTTTGTTGTGAGAATCTCGGGTTTGTGAGAAGCTTATACCCCAACCTGCCCCAAATGGGACAATATTTTTACCACGGCATGTTGATTCCGTTCCATGATAGCATGTCAAGTTTCATAAATTTTAGACGCGTTTTCGATTTACTAGAATTTAATAACCATGTATCTCAATGTTAGCGGCCGAGCGACGGTGGCAAGGTGTTTGACATTCATTCCCATTTCTTGCATGGGATCTAAGCATGCAACCAAGGACACACATTTGAGTTTTGAACCCATTTATATGCACTGGAGCATGTGCATGTAGTTCAATTTTGAATTATGCACATAAATGCATAGAAAACTCAGTTAATGTATAAAAATGTCCAAGGGAACCCCAAAAAATCCAAAAAATTGACACAACACTCCTATTGTTCTATGTTGACACTAGAAAATTTTTGAGAGCAAGAAGAGGCAACGGATATTGTTTCGTCCACAAAGGTGGCACGTTCCCTACCGAAGCCACCAGGCTTGTTGTGAGAAGCTCTGGTTTGTGAGATGCTTATACCCAAATCTGCCCCAAATGGGACAATATTTTTACCACGACATGTTGATGCCGTTCCATGATATCATGTCAAGTTTCATGAATTTCAGACGTGTTTTCGATTTACTAGAATTTTAAAACCATGTATCTCAATGTTAGCGGCCGAGCGACGGTGGCAAGGTGTTTGACATTCATTCCCATTTCTTGCATGGGACCTAAGCATGCAACCAAGCACACACATTTGAATTTTGAACCCATTTATATGCACTGTAGCATGTGCATGTAATTCAATTTTGAATTATGCACATAAATGCGTAGAAAACTCAGTTAATGTATAAAAATGTCCAAGTGAACCCCGAAAAATCCCGAAAATTGACACAACACTCCTGTTGTTCTATGTTGACACTAGAAAAATTTTGAGAGCAAGAAGAGGTAACGGATATTGTTTCGTCCATAAAGGTGGCATGTTCCCTACCGAAACCATCAGACTTGTTGTGAGAAGCTCTGGTTTGTGAGAAGCTTATACCCAAATCTGCCCCAAATAGGACAATATTTTTACCACAGCATGTTGATGCCGTTCCATGATATCATGTCAAGTTTCATGAATTTCAGACGTGTTTTTGATTTACTAGAATTTTAAAACCATGTATCTCAATGTTAGCGGCTGAGCGACAGTGTCAAGGTGTTTGAAGTTCATTCTCATTTCTTGCATGTGACCTAAGCATGCAACCAAGGACACACATTTGATTTTTCAACCCATTTTTATGCACTGGAGCATGTGCATGTAGCTCAAATTTGAATTATGCACATAAATACCTAGAAAATCAGTTAACGTATAAAATTGTCCAAAAAAACCACGAAAAATTCCAAAATTTAACACGACACTCCTGTTGTTCTATGTTGACAACAGAAAAAAAATTGAGAGCAAGAAGAGGCGACGAATATCATTTCGTCCATAAAGGTGGCACTTTCCCTACCGAAACCATCAGGCTTGTTGTGAGAAGCTCTGGTTTGTGAGAAGCTTATACCATAACCTGCCCCAAATGGGACAATATTTTTTTGCCCCAGCATGTTGATGCCATTCCATGATAGCATGCCAGGGTTCATGAATTTCAGACACGTTTCGATTTACTAGAATTTTAAAACCATGTATCTCAACGTTTGCCGGAGAGCCACGGTGCCGTGGTGTTTGAAATTCATCCCCATTTCTTGCATGGGACATAAGCATCAACCCATGGACACATATATGATTTTCCAACTCATTTTGATGCACCGGAGCATGTGCATGTAGTTTAGTTTTGAATTGTGCACCTGAAATGCCTAGAAAACCAAGTTAATGTATAAAAATGTCCAAACAAACCCTGAATAATTCCAATTTTTTTACGACACACCTATAGTTGCATGTTCACTGCAGATAAAAGTTCTAGGAATTCAAACACCCTCCTTTGCCGCTGTGACCCCATTATGCAATTCAAATCAAGATGAAAAATCAAGTAGATCGCACACAGTTTATTATCACCAACCGTGTGAGATGCAGTACAAAATATCTTGGAGCACCGTCAAAGTATAGTACACATATGGCTTACGCGAGAAGGTGCGTCGGCTACAGTCCACAGCCGGTGTGTCAAGCACACTAGCTCGCTCCCCAAATATCATTTCACTGTTCAATCATCACCGGTGAAAGATGGGGACATGGACCCGCGTCGTGAGGGCAACTTCGGCGGCCCACTCCAGCGAAAGCGCGGCCGCAGCCGCCATGCGCGTGCTAACAGGCTGCGTGAGCGCGGCCGCAATCTGCTACCGGGCAGCCAAGGCAGCCCAAACGGCCGCTGTTGCTTCTCAGGTGGCGGCAGCAACATCTGCCTCGGGGATAGCAACTGGCAAGAGCGACAGAGCAACTGTTTGTTCCGCAGCGGCGGCCTTAGCCCTGATGGAGGCCGCCCATGACCATGTCGAGGCCGCCCACGCCCAGCTCCTGGCGGTCACCGCACAAATCGAATGAAGCTTCTCCGACAACGGTCGGCAACCCATGACAAGACTATATGATTTTGTCCGGCAAGTCCTCAACAGGTGCGCCTCAACAGCGATGGCTCCTCCTCCCACCTCCCACCTCCCACCTCCCACCTCCCACCTCCCACCTCCCCTCCCACCAAGCTCCATGTTGATTTCTAGGCTAGATCTCTATGGAGGGTCTACTGCATTGGGATTTTGCACCAGGCCTAGCCCTAGCCGACCAGGTGAGAAGAAGGTTTGGCTCCACAGTCCATTTTTCACCATCTCGGGACTCCAAGGAATTCTTTTTGGTGGTCTCTTTTTCCTCGGCTTCTTTTGCTCTCTCAGTGGATTCAGTTGGCATTGCTCTCCAATGTTGCATTGGGGGTATCACCTCTGGATTTAGAGTGTTCCAACTCAATTCTCGCTCATTTCGCTTCTCGGTGGCCAATAACAAAGTGGGGCATTTTATCCATCATTTGAAAGACCGAATTTGGCCAGACTTTGTCTGTCATTTCCATCTTTTCAATGGTCGTTTTGCTATAACCCCTATTGCTGATTCGTGCTGGCATGCTGACATAGAACTCACGGATTTATCAGCTCGTCGTCCAGTGGCTCTTAAGTCTTCTCTAAATTTTTTGCATTCGGGCTCACAACTGGACTCAAATTCTGAGAAGGTGCTTTGCAAGTTTGGTTTGGTTCCTATCGATTCTATGTGGTTTTCTAATCAAAATGCAGCAGAAGCGTCCAGTTCCACATTGGACAAGGGCACATGTTTTCTACAGCCTACCCTAGCCCGATCAGAGTTTTGCTCTTCAGACTCGATCATTTGTTCTTTGGATAATCTCAATGGATCTTTGGATAATCTCTCTCTGAGATCAGTTCATCCGATTTCGGACAGCAATAATCCCGCAGCATTAATTGAGCATTTTTTGTGCCAGGCGCAGTCAGAGGAGTTATAGCCGGTAGACTATATTAAATTGGGTGCTTTTAATTGCCCCCTATCTGTCCCTGATCCTCCGCTGCCCTAGTGCTTCCTAAAATCAGCATTCAAATATGCTCCTACGCATGTCTCTTGGCCCGCGACTCTCTCGGCCCGCCATAAAGCTGATCTGGCCCAAGCGCATTATTCTGCGACAGAAATCATGGATTTATCCACTAATTGGGTGGTTGTTTGCTCTCGTTGCCTTCAGTGGGGCCATCACAAGGTTTCTTGCCAAGCTAGACTGATTTGCATTAACTGTTCGACCCCAGGTCACAAAGCTGCAGATTGCCCATTATTTGTCAAAATCCAAGCTTTCCCTGTTTTAAGCACAACATTTGGCAACAAGCATCACCAGACCGGACAATTTGCTCTTTCTATTCATAAGAAAAACCATCATGCACCCAGGCCAACCGTATGATGCTCTGCATGCGGGTTTTATGGCCACGTGGAATGATCCTGCCACAAGCTGTGGTTCAACGCAAAATGGCAGTGGAGACCAAAGACTTCTCAGTCTTCCCTTTTTACCCCTCACGCTCCATCTTCCGCCTCGGTTTCTCCCACACCGCAGCGCTGCCCAGTCGCATCACATCAATAGCCATCACCACTACCCTCCTCCGTCTCCTTGCCCATGGAGAACTACCCACTCAATCCTGTGCCATTTCTCCCGCCCGGATTCACCGTCGAGCCCGGTCCGGCGGATTGTCTTGTGCGCAGCGGCATGGCCGTCGGGCCTTTCCTGCCGCTCAACCATGACTTCCTCGCCGTCGCCGAAGCCAGCCACTATGTTCCTCTGCATCACCGTGCGGCCATCCGTGCCATGGTTGAAGGTCTGCTCCATGAGTCCCAACTCTTTACAACCGAGTCTAGCGATCATCCTTTCGGCATTGGAATATTTGGGTTCGTGGATTCTTTCATGCATGATACTGCGGTTGCCACCTCTCTTGAGCTTGAGGATGAAGATTTGCTTATCACTTTTGTGCCACACAATGAAGCTCTCAACCGTCGCACCACCTCTTTTGGCCCAGAGATTTGGCTCATGTTCTTTGGATTTCCGTATGACTACCAGATGGACTACTACATCAACAAAGCCCTGGGTGGTTATGGCTCTCTCGTTAGTTGGTACAACCCAAGACAGGACAAATGGTACAATTTACTCAAAGCTCGTGTTCTGTGTCTCCGTCTGATCCCAGAAAGCTTTGTTGTCTGGCAACTGGGTGGTGCAAGGGACTGTTGGACTGTTTGGATCACCATCTTGCGTAGCAATGATTGGAACAGTCTGCTGCCTGAAGTTCCTCTAGCTAGTGAAGAGCCACCTCCTCCTGATGGCAATCCGCACCCCCAATTCGGCCCCGAGCTCACTGCAGAACAACTTTATCAGCAACAGGTTCACAACTGGTTGGTTCAGAATGGCGCACCTCCTGCTGGTAATGCAAACCAGGGCAGTGGACCTCCACAGAACAATGCTGGTTGGGGTGAATGGCCTGCTCCCCCCGCGTGACCACTGCTGCCTCTCCCCCCGCACCTAGTGAATTATCAGGCCTGGTTAGCTGCACAAGGTCTGACAGTTCAACATGGTCTTGTTCCATAAGACAATATCTCTGATAATGCCATGGAGGCCTGGAACGATACATTCTCTGCTTCAGATGACAGTTCTGCTGGGAATTCTCTGATTCTGATTCCTCTTGCCGCACTTGTTTATTAGCAAATTGAGGCCCCGAATACAGTTACTGTCACTGTGGCTCTGCACAACCAAGGCATACAATTTGGCATCTCTGCTCAAGGTTCTGAAATGATCAACCTTCTTCTGTCAGACCCAGTCCCAAGACAGCAGCTAAACACATTCATCTTCCATGCTCTGCGCCCAGCGATTGCTGCTATAGGTCCTTGGAGCAGTGGTTACGGTCTTCGACCTGATAACTTGGAAATTTCTGTACTGGTGTCTTCTGACACAAATGGCATTCGCTTCTCCCAGCAACCCAGACCCCCTGCTTCTTTAGTGGTACTGGAAGAGATCTAGGATGGCACTCTGCAAAACACGACTCCAGCGCAACCCAACCTGCCTGAGCCTACGCTGCCTACGATCACATCTTCCTTGGATGTGATCCACGCCGCTGCACTGCCCTAAGAAAACATCAATTATGCTCCCACGTAGTTGGCTGATCACAACCCCAGGCTAGCACAGGACACGCTCGGCCTTTATGCTATCAGTTCAATCACCGCGCCCGCTGGACCTGTGGTGACTCGTGGTCGTCGTGGTTGTGCTCCTGCCCCCGTTTCCACCGCCGAAGTCCATCATAGCAACCGCTCCAACAAGTACAATGGCTTCAAGATCCAACAAGTGACTGACACCCGTCCTACCATCTCTCGTGTTAAACCTTGGCTGGTCCCTTCGATTGGATCTTCCTCCTCTGCTCAAGTCTTACAATTTGATGAGGTCCCACCCACACCAGTCTGTGTCCTTCAAGAGATCGGCATCAACAGGTGTGCCGTTCCTGCAACAGAATTAACTGAAGAAATACTCAATGCGGCTCCTGAACCTGCACCTGCATTGACCCCCCACACAGGTACTTTGTCGCCTGATGATCAGGCAGGTGAGACCGCCGCGTCCAGGGTCTAGATCTTTCTTTACTCCATGCCTCTTTTGCGTAGCTGGGAAGTTCTATGTTGGAACATCTGTGAGCTGAACTCTGAAGACAAACAGCTAGCCTTGAATAATGCCATCCGTACTAGTGGTTGTTCGGTGATCTGCCTGCAAGAGACTAAAAAGACTTCTTTTGAACTGTCCTTTATTAAGTCTTGTTGCCCTTGACAATTTGATCAGTTTGCATATGTTCCTTCTCAAGGCGCATCGGGGGGTTTAGTTACTATCTGGAAAAGCTCTATTTTCTCTGGCAGTGTGGTTTTCTCCTCTGATTTTGCCTTGGTTATTAACTTTACTAGCACGCTTTCATCACATTCTTAGACGTTAGCTAATATATATGGTCCCTGCTCTGGCGACGCTCGTGTAACCTTCACTAATTGGCTATATGACCTGGATATCCCTAGCACGCAAGATTGGCACCTGCTTGGTGATTTTAATTATATTCGTGCACCTGATAACCGCAACAAGATAGGGGGATGTCCTCATGATATGTGCACATTTAATGATATTATCCGCAAGCAGAACCTCATTGAACTGCCTCTAAAAGGTCGATCCTACACATGGAGTAATATGCAACAAGACCCCTGCCTTGAGCAACTAGACTGGTTTTTCACCTCTGAGGGAGTCATGGACTAAGGGGTCCTCGGGGCGACGGCCCATTGTACGTGGGCCAGACTGGTGGAGCCGTGTGGTGACCGGAGACCTGTGAAGCCGTGGTGTGCCCTCCAAGTTAAGGGTGGACGAGATCTCTTTCCCTCTTGTTGTAATCTATCTTCGGTAACCCTAACCTTATCGGTGTCTATATAAACCAAGGGTTGTAGTCATTAGGGTTAGAGCTACATTCATCACCTCATAGCCTTAGGGTTTAGCTCATGCTGATCTCGAGGTAGATCTACTCTGTAAACTCCATCATACATTCAATACAATCAAGCAGGACGTAGGGTTTTACCTCCTCGAGAGGGCCCGAACCTGGGTTAACACTGTGTTCGTCGTCCCCTGTTATCCATTAATCCTAGATCCACAGCTCGGGACCCCCTACCCCGAGGTCTGCCGGTTTTGACACCGACATTGGTGCTTTCATTGAGAGTTCCGCTGCTGGATCACCGGAAGGATCGATGGCTCGTTTAGTCCTTGGAGAGGACATCAGTTCCATGGACCTCTTCGTCCCGGGATAGCTCTTCGCTTTTGGCAGCATCGTGCTGCACGCTGATCCAACCGGCCGTCTTGGCCAGGTCGACAACTTCGCTCCCGAGCACCGAATTCGATTCGCCAATCTGGAGTACGTCCCTGATGCGCGGGGGGATTTGGTTTTTACCGGATTCACCACCCCCGCAGGCCTTGCCGCGCCTGCTTCGACATACACCTACGATCCGATCTGTGAATTGGCCCTAGTCTACCAAACGGCTTTGGGCCAGGAAAGACTACCTGAGAGAGGGGACCTTACCCCACCGTCGACCGAACTTACATCGATGGAGGATTTATCCCCGGCCCTCGAGGCAGAACCAGAGGTCAGAGGCCAAGATTCGATCTCTGCCGAGCTCCTTCCCCGCAACATCCTGCTGGCTTCGAGCCCGCACCCTGATTCGGCGAATAGCGGCCAGGGGTCACCCCCGGCCCAAAACGACCCAACCTCAAGCCCGGTAACCGTTGATATGTTGAACGAGGCGTTGGACCGGATTCAAAAAATGACCATCCAGGAGAACCTGCTCTCCGCCGTCAATAACCAACCCTTCGAGGTGTTCGACAGGGAATTTTGCGTCCCACCCACCACCCATTTGGTAGCAACTATCGATGATTTAACCAATATGTTAGACTACAATTCGGAGAATGCCGAATACATGGATGAGGAGGATGTCACCAAGGCTTATACTGAGGTCAGTCCCCCCGTCACGGGCTGCTGGTCGGCCCCGTCCACCTACGATATTTACATGGTGGACACCCCCAAAGACGGCGACGACACTCCCAATCAGGACAGAGGCAAGCCAAGAGACGAGCCGCCCAAACGACAAAAACAACGTCGCCGGTCAAAGCCATGCCAAAGCCATACGAACAACATAGACTCAGCGGAGAACGGCACCGAGAATAATACGGATGACTCCGCCGGAGCCGCAGCCAACGAGCGTCACCAGGATGACCCTGCGGGGCAGGAGGACCCGCTCAATCTGGAAAGCCGCGAAGATTCCAAGGAGAGCAACTACCTCCCACTCTCTGAAGAGGAGGCAAGTCTCGGGGTGGACGACTTTATCGTCCCCGAAGACCCTCTGGAGCAGGAAAGGTTCAAGCGGAGGCTTTAAGCCACCGCCCGCAGCCTGAAGAAACAAAAGCGCAAAATCAAGGCCGAACAAGACACCCTCAATGAGCGGTGGACCAAAGTCCTAGCCGCCGAAGAAGGATACAGCCACGAACAACAAGTTAAGAGCTATCCTAAGCGAAAATTGCTATCCCAGTTCAACGATGAAGCCTTAGAGCCAACACGTCCAACATACACACGCGCCGAACAGCCGGACCATCCCCCTAGAGGATGGGACAGAGAAGCTGCCGAGGCCGAACACGCAGCCGCCCCACCTCACCGTTACGGCAAGGATCAAGCACGGCCCACTTACGAGTATGACCTTCGCCATGACCTAGACGCTAGGGGAGGTCGCACCAGGTCCATTTACGGACCCAGGGAAGACTCGCCCGATTATCGGGAAGCATACTATGATCAGGCAAACCAAAATGATAGAATCCGGGAACAGCAGCAGATTCGGAGGATCGAAGACCTCCGACGCGACATAGCCCGAGCCCGAGACGCCGCACACCACTTGTACTTCACAGAAAGGGTAATGCAATATCAATTCCCGGAAGGCTTCAAGCCTGTGAACATTGAATCATACGATGGAACCACGGATCCAGCCGTATGGATAGAGGATTTCCTCCTCCACATTCACATGGCACGAGGAGATGACCTCCACGCCATTAAATATTTGCCGCTAAAGCTCAAAGGCCCAGCTCGGCACTGGTTGAACAGCCTCCCCGAAGACTCTATAGGTTGTTGGGAAGAGCTCGAGGACGCTTTTCGAGAAAACTTTCAGGGCACCTATGTCCGGCCTCTGGATGCTGACGACCTAAACCACATTACGCAACAACCTGGAGAATCTGCCCGACAGTTCTGGAACCGATTCCTCACCAAGAAAAACCAGATTGTCGACTGTCCGGACGCCGAAGCCTTGGCCGCCTTCAAGCATAGTGTCAGGGATGAATGGCTCATAAGGCAGCTCGGCCAGGATAAACCACGAACCATGGCAGCCCTTACCTCTCTCATGACCTGCTTTTACGTAGGCGAGGACAGTTGGCTGGCTTGTAAAACCACCAATCCCGATTCCCCTGGAACTTCTAAAGTCCAGGATGGAAACGGAAAGCCGCGACGCAGCAAGAACAAACACCGCCACAATGATGGCGAAGGTGAGGATATGGCAGTAAACGTCGGATTCCGAAACTCGAAGTCCGGACAGCGCAAAAAGGCCCCTAAAGGCAATAGCGACGGCCCGTCCAGGCTAGACACAATTTTGGATAGGCCCTGCCAGTTCCATGGCACGTCCAAAAAGCCTGCCAACCACTCCAACCGTAATTGTTGGGCGATAAAGCAGGCTGGCAAGCTCAACGCCGAAGACTCGGGCAAAAGCCCACGCAGCGAGGACGATGATGAGCCCCGCAGGCCGAATAGTGGAGGCCAGAAACCCTTCCCCTCCGAAGTCAAGACGGTAAAGATGATCTACGCAACCCATATACCAAAGAAGGAGAGGAAGCGAGCGCTACGGGATGTCTACTCTGTCGAACCAGTAGCACCGAAGTTCAATCCATGGTCAGCTTGCCCGATCATGTTCGATCGCAGGGATCACCCCATGAGCATACGCCATGGGGGGTCCGCAGCCCTAGTGCTAGACCCCATTATCGATGGATTCCACCTCACTAGAGTCCTAATGGACGGAGGAAGCAGCCTCAATCTGATATACGAGGATAAAGTGAAGAAAATGGGGATCGATCCATCAAGGATTAAACCCAATAATACCACCTTCAAGGGGGTCATTCCAGGAGTGGAGGCCCGCTATACGGGCACCGTGAAGCTTGAAGTAGTGTTCGGATCTTCGGGCAACTTCCGAAGCGAGGACTTGATCTTCGATATTGCACCTTTTCGCAGTGGCTACCATGCCCTCCTCGGCCGCATAGCGTTCGCCAAATTCAATGTCGTCCCTCATTACGCGTACCTCAAGCTGAAGATGCCTGGCCCCTCAGGTGTCATAACTATCAACAGCAACACCAAACACTCACTTTGAACCGAAGAACACACTGCAGCCCTAGCGGCCGAATACAACACCGGCCCATATAGGCCCGGATGCCGACCCGCCGTAAAAAACGGCGATAATAGCAAACGGGTTCGAACCCGTTCTGCATCATGGGAACCCACATACGCTCGCCGCAAATAGGGATACGCGCCTCACGGCACGCCCACCTTCTCCATGCTCCATGTGCCTCGCCAGCACAACTTTGCGCTTAAAATTCCATGGTCAGCCATGAGGCATTCATTATTCTGAAGTACATATTCGGTTCAACCGAACTTCGGAACGACCTCGTCTTCGGACGACCCGGGGACTAACTCCGGATACCCCCAGCATAAAGCACCACCGGCAGAACCCTCGCCCATCAAGGTCTCATTGAAGGTCTCAGCCCCCACCTATCAGAAGCAAAGGCGCAGACGTGCAGCAGGGCACAGTGAAGGCTTCAACTCACGCATCAAGCCCCTGCGTCAACCTTTCCTCTGTAAAATTTCCTTTTTCTTTCTTACAATTACCGCCTTCGCAGTTCGAATTGTACGGTTAGACGTCCAGAGCTTACGAGAAATAATAAAATACCCTTTATGGTGTTCGGATATCCACATTCTTGCAATTTTTCTGTCCCTTTCCGATTCTCTCATCGCTCTTCGAACTGCCCGGCATGAAAAATATATTAATCAGTCACGAGTTCGATTTATGTGTCATCTCACTATCCTTAAGTCCGGCACCGCCTCCCGCTAGGTGTCCGGCATCTCAGATATTGCACTATATGCATCTGTTCTGAACTATGTCTTGGGTCAATGTTTGGGTTGCCCGGCTCCTATGTTTGCCCCTTATGTTCCGCTAGTTCGGCTAAGAGGGCAAACGGAGAACCCCTGCGATTGTACTACTGGCTTGCCCGGTCAAGTACCTCAGGAGGAAAAAGCCGAAAACTGATCGTCATAGTAAGTGTGAATGGGTCTGCGATCCGATGACGAGGTTGGACTCTAAAAAATCTTTGGCGATTTCGCCGTGTCACACGAAGGGTTCGTCTTAACACAAACCATGTGATTGGAAAGGGTAAGCTTCGACCCCCAAGTACATCACACATACACCGGGGGCTAGTCTCTAGTCCCCACCATCAAGCTCCTACGGCTAAGTGAAGGCAGTAAAACTGAATAGTCTGATTGCCTAGTTTTGTTCCCACACCACCGCCTCCGGGCACCAAGACGTTGGCTAAGGGTTACGATGCAGAGACAAAACACCCCTCGTGATATTCACTTGGGGGCTGAAGCCGACGACTGGTAGCATTCAGAATTAACATATGGCCACACAGGAGTCAAAATTAAAACATGACACAAGTCAGGTAGGTGCATAATAAAGCATATGTTCCACTTGATACAAACTTGCTACAACTACTCAAACATTACATAATTCGAACACTGGCCCTCTATCACCCGCGCACCGGTCATCACTTGTGCGAAGTACTGCTCGGGGCGGCGATGCTCCTTCCCCTGGGGCGGAGGACCAATGGCCATCTCCATTGGATTAATTCTTGGCCAATGGACCATGGTCTTCGCAAACGCGAGCCGAGCCCCCTCAAGGCACGCCGACCTCTTCACGGCGTCAATCCAGAGCGGCGCCTCCCTCAGCCTCTGCACAAGGTCGAAGTAGGTGTCCGGAAGGGGTTCGGCCGGCCACAGGCCGATACAGAGGTCTTTCAAGGCCAACTTGGACATCTGATGCATCTGCATCAGCTGCTTCATTTGATCGCTATGGAGGGGAGGACGCTCGGTGTCCGGAAACTGTGACCAAAAAAGCCGCTGCGTGGAGTCCTCCTCGCGGGTGGCATAGTGCCTCACCGCGGCCGCCGCATTCTTCGGGAGTTCGGCGAAGGAGCCTGCGGAGCGCCAGACCTTCGTCAGCAGGGCGAATCTGTTGCCTCCGAACACACTCTCCAGTAAATATTTCTTACCATTGGCAATTTGTGCGGCTTGCCGAAGCTCCTCCCGGACACCTCGAGCATCACTCCTCGCCTACTGGAGCTCCTTCTCTGCCTTGGATAGCTTGGAGGATTGCTCTTCCTGCCCCTTCTCAAGGGCCTCTAGCTTCTTGGCAATATCCTGGAGCTCCACTTGGACTTCGGTCACCCGAGCCTCGTGCTGACCCGCAGCAAGCCGGGCCTTTTCATGCTCGGCCACCGCCTTCCCCGCGGCCGCCTTGGCCTCGACCTTTTTCAAGGCCTCCTTCAAGCCTTCAACTTCGGCAGCGGCCACAGCAAGATCAACATAATAAAGGATCACCTCACAACCCAGATCGACAATATCCGACATTAAGTAAATCGCATTAATGGGCTTACCTTGCGCCTCGTCAAGCCGCTTGTTGACAAGGTCAAGCTCTTTATCAGAAAGCTTGAGCTTTCGATCCATCTCCTCAAGCGCCGCGGCATTAGCAACCGCGGCCACGGAAGATGCCTGCATCAAGCCACAAAAATATTAACATCATTAGTCATTTTGCCGAATTTGATCCTCTGCAGTTTTTCTTCGAAGAACTTGCAGAGCATTGGTGGCTGGTACATACACGGCCTACCCGAACTACCAAATACAACCGCATTATGAGGAAGAAGCATTACTTGACTTACCTCAAAGCCAGTTAAAAGGCCTTGGACAGTGTCGTTCAGTCTGGACTGGACGGACCGAACACCCTGCATAACCGCACTCTATGAGTGCGGTGCCCATCAATGATGGTGGAGTTGTTCACCAACTCCTACGACACCTCTGGCCAACCGGCCGCCGCCCGTGTAGAGGTGTTCGGCGTTGGCGTTGGCCCCCCGGCCCCTTCCCCGTTGGGAGGGGTTTGTGCTGTCGAAGGCCTTGGGGGCTCGGGGGTGATTGGCGGTTGGGGTCCGGCTGGTCTGGACTCCTTTCCCGTGTCAACCAGGAGGGACGTTCCCTCCTTTTCATCAGGGACTGAGGTGTTAACCTCGGCCATTATGGCATTGACCTCCCCCTCCGTGGTCGGAGGAGGAGGAGTCCTTTGGGACCGCACCTCTTCAACCTCTTCGAGGACCAAAGGAGGCACGGAATGCGCCATTGACCCACTATCCGCCAGTTCAGCGGGTGGAGATGTCCCCTCTGAAACCTGCTTGGCGGGGCGCTCGCGTGGGAGACTACAATTCGGAGGGGTTAACCTTCAACTAAAGCAAACTACTGAAAGCATAACAGGAGAAAATACAGACACCTTACCTGCTGCCAGGGGGCTTGACCCTGGGTTCCTTCTTCGGGGGCTCCTTGGATGCCTCGGACTTATCGTCATCCGAGCTGTCAGGTATAACCAGCTTAGGCCGGTGTTGTCTCTTTGGGGCCTGGGAAGGCTGGACCTCCTCGGCTTCTTCGGACGCCAGCCTCTTTTTGGAGTGCGAAGTGGCACTCTCCTCTTCATCCCCATCCTGTATGGATGAGGCCGCAGCGTCTCCGGACCGTTGCCCGGACGGATCCTACGATGGGGGCCTTCCCTGGCCTCCGGTGCTTCTTGCTTCTTTCCCTTCTTAGCGGGTGCCTTATAGGGCACCACGACCAGCATCTCCTCCAGCTGCTCTAATCGGGGCCCCTCTGGCAGCGGCGCCGGGCAGCTAATCTTTTTGGCCTTCGCGAGCCAGCCCTGCAGAATCCACGTAACATGGTCAGATCTCACATAATGTAAATATCCGAACACTCTTTGAAGAGAAATGCCACTCACCTCCCTTGCGGGATTCGCGGCGTCAAGACCGACGTCCTTCCCCTCAGCCGGCCACTCCTTTTGGGGCTGGAATAGTTGGCCCCATATCTTGTCTGGAGTCATGCCGAAGAGGTGCCGCACAGTGGCCGGATCTGAGGGCTCATGCTCCCACATGGGCTTGGCCCTTTCCTGACTAGGGAAAGTCCCACGATGGAGCATGATTTGGAACACGTCGACCAGCTTAGCGCTGGTCTCTAGCATGTTGTCATCGCACTTCTGTAGCGCCTTGGTGTCGGCAACGCGTCCTTAGGAGGCCAATCTGGTGGGGGCTCCGGACCGGAATGCGGGGGCCGCCCCCCATGCGGCCTCCCTCGGCTCGGTGATGTAGAACCACTCCTTCTGCCACATCCGGACAGTGTCGACGAAGTGGCCGTCCGACCATTGGACCCATGTCAGCTTGCTAATCATGGCCCTGCCGTAGTCCGCGTGCTCGCTGCCGACCACCTTGGGCTTCACGTTGAACACTTTCAGCCATAAGACGAAATGCGGCTGGACCCGGAGGAGCGCTTCACATACGACGATGAAGGTCAAAATGTGGAGGAGGGAGTTGGGGGCTAGATCATGGAAATCTAGCCCATAGTAGAACATTAGCCCCCGCACAAAGGGGTGCAGGGGAAATCCAAGCCCCCTAAGGAAATGGGGGAGAAAAACTACCCTTTCACCTGGCTTGGGTGTAGGGATGATCTGGCCCTCTTCAGGGGCTCGATGGGCGATGTTGGCCGGCAAGTAACCGGCCTCCTTCAACTTCAGTATGTCTTCATTGGTGACGAAGGAGGCCTCCCACTTCCCGTTGGTGCCAGATCCGGCCATGGTTGAAGGAGGTGAAGTGGGATTGGCTAGGGAAGCAGAGAGAAAGGGCGCTGGAACTCTGAAGGACTATGAGTGTGGAAGGAAGGAGAAGGCGTGGGATGCAGATTATAGCGGCCCCCCTTTATAGACTGTGGGCAGGCCAGAGATCCCTTTTTTCACGCCGTTGGCCTCTCCACTTCCCGATATCCCCGTAGCATTATGAGCGGGGAGGGGAATTGAAATCATTAACCATATCCCCCGAAAGGCGGGACACGATCTCCATGTTGAGGGGACGTGTCAATCGTGGCGTCAGCCTTGAGCCGCGCTTCGAGAAATAGTAACTGCCTGGCATTATGGCCAGAAGCGACTCTTCGTTGAAGGAGAAAAAATTGTCAGATAAAGGCACTATTTGCGCTTGAGCGATATTTTTATTATTACCTTCGGTGTTAAGTAAAATAGCCGCTTCAGATTCCGAACATCACTTGGTACCGAACAGGGGGGAGACTAGCTGAGGAACTCACCCCGCAAGGCAAATATTGGTCAGATGAATGGATGCTGGATACAAGTCTCGGCATTGGAGGCAAGTTTGGGGGCTCCTGAGGGAGTCATGGACTAAGGGGTCCTCGGGGCGATGGCCCGTTGTACGTGGGCCGGACTGGTGGAGCCGTGTGGTGACCGAAGACCTGTGAAGCCGTGGTGTGCCCTCCAAGTAAAGGGTGGACGAGATCTCTTTCCCTCTTGTTGTAATATATCTTCGGTAACCCTAACCCTATCGGTGTCTATATAAACCGAGGGTTGTAGACATTAGGGTTAGAGCTACATTCATCACCTCATAGCCTTAGGGTTTAGCTCATGCTGATCTCGAGGTAGATCTACTCTGTAAACTCCATCATACATTCAATGCAATCAAGAAGAACATAGGGTTTTACCTCCTCGAGAGAGCCCGAACCTGGGTAAACACTGTGTTCGTCGCCCCCTGATATCCATTAATCCTAGATCCACAGCTCGGGACCCCCTACCCCGAGGTCTGCCGGTTTTGGCACCAACAACGACACCATGTCATCGATGAATTGAACCAAAGCACCACTCGAGGGAAGCATAGCAAGAACATCAACCTTGACAATCACATGTGATCTAGATCGCAACCTGCGCCTATTCATATAACTGCTCATGATGCCACTATTGGGAAACATAGTAGAAAACAAAAAAGATTCGCACCTAGAATCACCCAAGATCAATATGAAGATGCATAACGGGTTGGGATCACAATCGTTACCATCACCGAGTTGCAATAGAAGAAGAATGTGTCAGTGTAAATCATACTTGGAGTCCCTCGAACCGTCTATCAATGATCCCTCATACCGCCCATGAATGGTCCCTCGAACCGAAGAACGAAAGCATGGCCTTTCTACTTGGTTGCAAGCGTGCACCCTTCACAATCCGGCAGTGCTTCCCCGTCCTAAGCTAATCATCGCTAGAGAATTAGAGGGAGGATATTAGAACCACACTGGGCTTCTTATTATGATTACAAGAGGATTAGCCTAGCTCTAATTAGTCAAATAGGACCAACTAGAACTAGAATTAGAAGGACTAGAGGAGGCTCCAAAAACTGTATCTCCAAAAGAGCAAAATCCTCATGTATATATAGGTTGGAGGGAGAGGGAGGGCTGCCACCAAGGGGGAAGGAGTCCCCATTGGTGTGCCGGCCTAGGGGAGGAGTCCGACTCCTCCCCTTCCCCAATTCGGCCCACTTGGGCCTTTTTGGCGCAAGTTGCCTTCCACCTCTTGATCTTTTAATGTCCGTTGATATTAAATTAAATATAAAATAGTTCTAAATATTTTTGGACCATTATATATATATAATTTAACATCCATGAAAACATTTTCCACCTATATATATTTATCGGTAATACCTGGTATTACCCGATATTCACCGAAACCCTTCCGGTGACCCCGAAACGCTTCTGAATCCTCTCAGAACTATTCCGAAAATTAATGAAACAAATCCACAAATGTTCTCATCACTCCCATCCTACTAACACTTAGCAGATCATGATTTCCTTAAACTTGTGACCTCATAGGTTCGGTAACTCATAGACATGAACGAAACCGTTCATTCAATGACCGACAACGGAACCGTGGACGGCCATATTGATCCCTATGAGCACACGAATGATATTCGAATGAACCTCTGGTTATCATGTGATGTTCCCTTTGCTTCATGATACTTCATGAAACCCGGGATGCATCGATATCCTCCTGAGTCATCACCATGCTCACTATACTGAAATCCTCGTTACCGGTTTTGTTCTTCTTTCTCGTTATTGTGTTCCGGCATCCCTGTGACTGATACGTCCATTTTGCATCATGTTTACCTACTGTTATTTATAATGTTTTTGACCAATATAATACCTTGTGGAGCAATTCTAATGCCTTTTCTCTCTTAATTTGCAAGATTTACATGAAGAGGGAGATTGCCGGCAGCTGGAATTCTGGACCTGGAAAAGATATGTCAGAGGTACCTATCCTGCACATCTTGAAATGAGCTGAACTTCATGGAGAATTATTTTGGAATAAATAAAAAATATTGGAAGAAAGAAATACCAGAGGAGGCCACCCTGGTGCTCACAAGGCACCAGGGCGCGGCCACCCCCTGGGCGCGCCCTGGTGGCTTGTGGGGCCCCTGGCCAGCCTCAGTGGCCCATCTTGTGGTATATAACCCCATTTCCCCTAGAAAATATAGAGAGAAGACTGTCAGGATGAAGCACTGCCGTCTCGAGGCGGAACATAGGCAGAAGCACTTTCGCTCTCCGGCAGAGCGATTCCGCTGGCGACACTTCCCTCCGGGAGGGGGAAATCGAAGCCATCGTCATCACCAACAACCCTCTCATCATGGGAGGACCAATCTTCATCAACATCTTCACCAGCACCATCTCATCTCAAACCCTAGTTCATCTCTTGTATCCAATCTTTGTCTCAAAACCTCATATTGGTACCTGTGGGTTGTTATTGGTGTTGATTACATCTTGTAGTTGATTGGTTTATTTGGTGGAAGATTATATGTTCAGATCCTTAATGCTATTCAATACTCCTCTGATCTTGGACATGAATATGATTTTTGAGTATTTGCTTTTGTTGTTGAGGACATGGGAGAAGTCTTGTCATAAGTAATCATGTGAATTCAGTATTTGTTCGATATTTTGATCATATGTATGTTGTTGTTTCCCTTAGTGGTGTTATGTGAACATCGACTACATAACACTTCACCATATTTGGGCCTAAGGGAATGCATTGTGGAGTAGTAATTAGATGATGGGTTTCTAGAGTGACAGAAGCTTAAACCCTAGTTTATGCGCTATTCCGTAAGGGGCTGATATGGATCCAAACGTTTCTTGCTATGGTTAGATTTATCTTAATTCTTCTTTCGTAGTTGCGGATGCTTGCAATAGGGGTTAATCATAAGTGGGAGGCTTGTTCAAGTAAGAACAACACCCAAGCACTGGTCCACCCACATATCAAATTATCAAAGTAGCAAACGCGAATCGAACAAACATGATGAAAGTGACTAGATGAAATTTCGGTGTGTCCTCAAGAATGTTTTACTTGCTAGTATAAGAGAAAGTTCCGGCCTGTCCTTTTCAACAAAAAGGATTGGGCTACCTTGCTGCACCTTTGTTACTATTGCTACTTATTTCTCATTACAAATTACCTTGATATCAAACTACGTGTTACCGATAATTTTAGTGCTTGCGAAAAATACATTGCTGAAAACCGCTTGTCATTTCCTTCTGCTCCTCGTTTGGTTCAACACTCTTACTTATCGAAAGGACTACGATTGATCCCCTATACTTGTGGGTCATCAAGACTCTTTTCTGGCACCGTTGCTGGGGAGTGAAGCGCCTTTGGTAAGTGGAGTTTGGTAAGGAAACATTTATATTACGTTCTGGAATTTACTGTCACTTGTTACTATAGAAAACAATCCTTTGAGGGGTTTGATTGGGGTATCTTCACCTCGACCGGAAGTACAAAGAGTTCCCCTCAACCTACTTCACCTAAGAAAATATTTATTATGAGATTCCTTCGGGTATGATAGAGAAATTGCTAGCTAATCCTTATGCAGGAGATGGAACAACACATCCTAATATGCACCTAATCTATGTGGATGAAGTTTGTGGAATATTTAAGCTTGCAGGTTTATCCGAAGATGGAGTTAAGAAGAAGTTTTTCCATTTATCTTTGGGGGGAAAAGCATTGACACGGTATAGGCTATGTGATGATATTGGAACGTGGGATTGAAACTGATTGAAATTGGAATTTCATCAAAAGTTTTATCCTATGCATCTGGTTCATCGTGATCAGAATTATATATAATTTTTGGCCTCGTGAAGGAGAAAGTATCGCTCAAGCTTGGGGGGAGGCTTAACTACATGATGTACACATGCCCCAATCATGAGCTCTCAAGAGAAATTATCTTACAAAGTTTTTATGCTCGGCTTTCTCATGATGATCGAACCATGCTCGATTCTTCTTCTACTGGTTCCTTTATGAAGAAAACTATTGAATTTAGATGGAATCTTTTGGAAACAATTAAACGAAACTCTAAAGATTGGGAACTCGACAAAGGTAAAGAGTCGGGTATAAAAACTTGAGTTTGATTGTTTTAAATCTTTTATGGATACCGATGCTTTTCATAAACTTTGCAACTCATTTGCTACTCATGTTGATCTCCCTAAAGAGAAGTGGTTTAAATATCATCCTCCCATTAAAGAAAAGATTGAGGAACCTGTTATAGTTAAAGATGAAACTATCATTTATAATGTTGACCCAGTTGTTCCTACTGCTTATATTGGGAAACCTCCCTTTCCTGTTAGGATAAAGGAACATCCTAAGGCTACAACCGTGGTTAATAAAAGTAATATTAGAAGACCTAGACCCTCTAAACAAATTAAGGCAGAACCTAATATTTCTATGGTTAAAGATCCCTGGGTTGATAATATTGATGGGCATGTTATTTATTTCTATGATGATGCCGCTAGAATTGCCAAACCCGTTAGAAATGAACGTGATAATGTAGCGACCCGACCCGAAAATGGTCAAGTCTCTGTGTATCTGTACCATCCCAAGATCATGCTGGCACACACAGTACATTGATGAAAATATCAAAGTTCAATCACACCTGATTTATTATATCATTCTCACATAGAGTCTTTATTACATCAGAATAAATTCGGCCGAAGGCCAACTCATGAGAAAAAACTAATGTGGAAGCGTAGATGATAAGCGAGTCCACCCGACTCCATAGGGAAATCACCGAACGTGGATCGTAGCCTCACTCCTGATCGGAATACTCCTCTGCAACATAAGATGTTGCAGTCGTGTAGGTCAGCATTTTGAATATGCCAGCAATTAATAGAGAGAAAATAATAATAAAATGCTAACACTGTATGCAATTTTGGCCGTGGGGCTCTAAGTTTAAGTTTTTGCGAAAAGCAAAATTTTCCCTCCAACAAAAAGGACTTGCTTGCAATTACTACAAAATATTGGTTGTTATTGAGATGGTTCCGCCAACTAGTGTCTCATACCCGAAATCATTATAACCCATCAATTTATTAGGTTTGTTGTTGAGAGTTCTGAATAAATCCAATTCCAGAGGCTTAGATGTCCGTAACCGGGGACACGGCTAATCGATTAGATTTTCCACTCTGCAGAGTCTTGTGCACTTTACACGCAAGAATCGCTCCCTCCCTTGAGCCCTCGCACTGCATGGTGTTTGAAGATGGGATGAACGAAACAGGGTCTTCCGTAGAGATCCTCTGGGCCACTGCCGGTGCCCATCCATTTCCTACTGTTCTTCTACATCTGCTGGCACCGTTCGTCCATAGTCACGCCTAGGGTCGACCAAGCCAGAGCTCATAATGGCTTGCGGCTGCACAGGTAAGCTTCCGATCAAGGTATATTCATCCGTCTCTTCATGGCTGGGTGAAGGTTTCCCCAAGATGTCATGGCGCTTCTCCATGCATCCTTGGGTCAACCACTAGGTGCTCCAGGGTGCCCTTCCATCCGTCCTCCACCCAGTAGTGAATTGAAGTCCATCTTGAGCATCTTGGAATCTTGAGGTTGTCATCATCTTAACTCACACATCTCCCATGTGAACCACTCAACCAACCCCGTCTACGAAGCATAGCAAAAATAACTACAACGTCCCGGGCAATGGTAACATGGGGATTTGGGTTCATCCTGCCTCGTGATACTACTCAAGAACAAAACTTAAGTTCTCCTACTTGCATGCATGGTGGGGGAGGATAACATCTAATGCAATAAAACATAGGTAATAAAAATTCATGATCAAAGACTTGCCTTGCTGACAATCTTCGAATGCTAACGACTCGTAGTAACAAGACTCGCACTCTGGGTACTCTATCGGAAAAAACAAAATATAAATAAGCATACCATCATACAAATAATAACATAACAGCAAGTAAAACTACTTATCACGCAATCATCAAATCACACAAAAGAAACCAAAAACAAAACCAAGGAAAACAAATAAACTCAAAGCAAGGTTTTTACTACAAGTAAAATGAGCTATATAATAGTTTTCTACTACTAAGAATTTCTTTAACAGAACAAAAAATATGGTTTTTGCTAAATAACAGAAATTAAAACACAAATAAATTTTTATGCAAAAAGAATTACTTTAAAACATTTTATAAAACTCCTAATATGCTCAAAACAATTTTTCTACTAAGATAAAAAGAAATAAATTACTAAAAATATTTCTTTACTACAAATAAAATTGTTACTATTAACTCTACAGAAACTAATATGAACAAAACAAAAATAACAAAAGAAAATAATTTAAAACAATTAAAAATAAAAGAAATAGCACAAAAGGTATACAATACCAAAACAGTACTATTTTTGTGGCAATCTAATTTTAATTAATTCTAAAATTCACCAAATTTAATCTATTGATAAACAAAGTCATAAGAAACTAGTAGCAAAAAGAATCACTAAAAATATTAACCCTAGCTCAAGATATTGCAAATTTAGTGATCTGACCAAAAATCATATAGATTCAACTTCAAAATTTGAAACATGGCCAAATTTGATATCTACATAAACTTTAAGAAATTTCCAAACTAGATCAAAAAGAATCAAATTTAAATATTAAATAACCTAGGAGATATTGAATTTCTAAGATTGAAACTTTTTCTGTTTTTAAAACAGAAACGAAAATAACTAAAAAAACAAAACGGGCACTGACTACGTGTCGGGCTATGACGGGCTAGAGTGGTGTGCGATCCATAGTTAACCAACGCTCGGCCGTAATATAACTAAAATGGTAGCACGCGCTTAATAACATAAAATCGACCGGTTCGATCTAAACCGTAAACAAAACTGTAAACTAAAATCGATCTAAAATAAAAACCTAACCCTACGCTGATCTATTCTAGGCCATCAATCTAAGATCTAACGGGCGTGAGAGGGGGCGATGGCTTACAGTGGGTCAAGGCGGCCGGCGACGATGGCTTGGCATCGGACGTCGATAGGGCGGTGGTTCCTGCGGTCGGCGACGGTGACGGGGAGGTCGGGGCGATGCGGCGGAGCGAGGTGGAGTCGATGGTGGCCTCGGCAGCGGTCCGGGTCGTCGGAGATGACCAGGGCGATGCGGTGCAGAACCCAGTGCTCTGCAGCTCTAGTGGCGGGCGGCGATACTTGGGTAGGCATCTCTGGCGATCCCTCAGTGGCCAAACAATACCAGTGGGGTGCGCGAGGCTGAGGGGGTGTAGTTGATGGTGTTTGGGAGGCAGGGGAGTGCTCACCGGCGATGGCAACAACGGTGAACGGCGGCGGCAGAACAAGATCGGGACGGCGAGGTGGCGCGACGTGGGTTGAGTTTGGCCTAGGGTTTTAGGGGCTTCGGTCGAGGGTGGCGACGGGTATATATTGGACGTCTTCTTGGGGGAGGGGGCAAGCTCAGACTAGGATTTAGCGACCGACGCGAACGCGACCGGTGCGAGATTGAGCGGGATTCGGGTGCGGGGATTTAAGAGGTGGAAGAAAGGGGTGGGGTCCGCATGTCGGCGTGAGAGAGAGAGGGGGGAGGTAGTGGGCGCTCGATCGAGAAGGGTTCGGGTGCGGCGCGGGTGGGGCAGGCGGCTCGGCTAGCTGGCTGGGCCGCAGCTCGGGCGTTGGCTGGGCCGGTTCGCCTGGCGGGCGTGCTGGAGCTTTTCTTTTCTTTTTTTTAGTAGAAAGAAAAAAATATAAAAACAAGAAAAAAAGTTTTATATAGGACATATATATATATATATATATATATCAAAATGTTCAGAAAAATAAACTCTAAAAGATGAACTATTTTCAGAGGCAAAATAAAAACTTTATAAAAAACATTTTTTTGAAAATTCCAAATAAAACTCAAATTTGAACTCAAAACTTTTGGCATTACTTTCTTCTGACATTTTGGAGTGTCATGTTAGCTCCTCTCATACTTTTGAACAAAGTATTTGTGAAGGATTTTTGAAATAAATTTCAAATGCCAATTTGAATTGAATTCAAATTCAAACTAAAAATAATCCAAATGCCTATGAAACTTTGCAAATTTCACCACAATTCAATCGAGATGCAATAGATGCTTAGCTATAATTGTAAAACATTCCAAATTGAAAATTTGGGATGTTACAGATAAGCTCGATAAGAATAAACCCGTAGTGGGCATGCCTGTTGTTTCTGTTAAGATTGGAGATCATTGCTATCATGGTTTATGTGACATGGGTGCTCGTGTCAGTGCTATCCCGTTTACTCTTTAATAAGAAATTATGAATGATATTGCACCTGCTGAGATTGAAGATATTGATGTCACTATTAAACTAGCAAATAGAGATACAATTTCACTACTTGGGATTGTTAGAGATGTTGAAGTTTTGTATGGTAAGATCAAGTACCCTACTGATTTCTTAGTACTTGGTTCACAACAAGATAATTTTTGCCCCATTATATTCGGTAGACCTTTCTTGAATACCGCTAATGCTAAAATTAATTATGTTAAAGAGAAGGTTAGAGTTAAATTTGGTGATGTATCTCATGAGTTCAATTTCTCTAAGTTCAATAGACAACCTCATGAACAAGAATTATCAAGTAAGGATGAAATTATTGGTCTTGCTTCTATCGCCGTACCACCTACTGATCCGTTAGAACAATATTTGCTAGACCATGAAAACGATATGCATATGAATGAAAGAAATGAAATAGATAAGGTATTCTTTGATCAAGAACCTATCCTTAAACATAATTTACTTGTTGAAACTCTTGGAGGTCCACCCCCTCCTAAGGTTGACCCTGTGTTTGAACTTAAGAAATTACCTGATACGTTGAAATATGCTTATTTTGATGAAAAGAAAATATATCATGTTATTATTAGTGCTAACCTTTTAGAGCATGAAGAAAAGAGATTCCTTAAAACTCTGAGGAAGCACCGTGCTGCTATTGGATATACCCTTGATGATCTTAAGGGCATTAGTGTCAGCACAAGATTAATATGGAACCTGATGCTAAGCCAGTTGTTGATCACCAACGACGGTTAAATCCTAAAATGAAAGACATGGTAAGAACTGAAATATTAAAGCTTCTGGAAGTAGGTATAATTTATCCCGTAGCTGATAGTAGATGGGTAAGTCATGTTCATTGTGGTCCTAAGAAAGAAGGTATAACTGTAGTTCCCAATGACAAAAATAAACTCATTCCACAAAGAATTGTAACTGGCTATAGGATGGTAATTGATTTTAGAAAATTAAATAAAGCTACTAGAAAAGATCATTACCCATTGCCTTTTATTGATCAAATGTTAGAATGACTATCTAAGTATACACACTTTTGCATCCTGGTTTCTCTCAAATACCTGGTTTCTCTCAAATACCTGTGTCACAAGAAGATCAAGAGAAAACTACTTTTACTTGCCTTTTGGAACTTATGCTTATAGACGTATGCCTTTTGGTTTACGCAATGCACCTGGTACCTTTCAAAGATGCATGACTCCTACCTTTCAAAGATGCATGACTCCTATATTCTCTGATTTTCGATGATTCCTTAAGCAACCTTGATCAAGTTTTGTAGAGATGCGAAAAAACTAATCCTGTCTTGAATTGGGAGAAGTGCCACTTCATGGTAAATGAAGGTATTGTCCTTGGGCATAAAATTTCTAAACGAGGTATTGAGGTAGATAAAGCTAAAGTTGATGCAATTGAGAAAATGCCATGTCCTAAAGATATAAAGGTACAAGAAGTTTCCTTGGTCATGCTGGTTTCTTCTCTAAAATTTCTAGGCCTCTTGCCAATCTCTTACAAAAAGATGTGCCATTTATTTTTGATGATGATTGTGTAGAAGCCTTTTGAAACACTTAAGAAAGCCTTAACTTCTGCACCCATTGTTCAACCACCTGATTGGAACTTGCCTTTTGAAATTATGTGTGATGCTAGTGATTATGCTGTTGGTGTTGTTTTACGACAAAGAGTTGATAAGAAATCGAATGTTATCCATTATGCTAGTAAAACTTTAAACAGTGCTCAAAGAAACAATGCTATACTACTGAGAAAGAATTTTTAGCAGTTGTGTTTGCATGTGATAAATTCAGATCCTATATTTTTGACAATAAAGTAACCATGCACAACAATCATGCTGCTATTAAATACCTTATGGAAAAGAAAGATGCCAAACCTAGGTTGATTAGGTGGGTTCTGTTGCTACAAGAATTTGACTTGCATATTATTGATAGAAAGGGAGCTGAGAATCCCGTAGCCGATAATTTGTCTAGGTTGGAAAATGTTCTTGATGACCCACTACCTATTGATGATAGTTTTCTAGACAAAAAACTAGCTGTTATAAATGCTTCTCGTAATACTCCTTGGTATGCAGACTATGCTAATTATATCGTTGCTAAATATATACCACCTAGTTTCACATACCAACAAAAGAAAAAAGTTTTTGTTTGATTTAAGACATTACTTTTTGGATGACCCACACCTTTATAAAGAAGGAGTAGATGGTATTATTAGACATTGTGTACCTGAGTATGAACAGGAACAATCCTACAAAAGTGTCATTCTAAGGCATACGGAGGGCACCGTGATGGAGATAGAACCGCACATAAGGTTTTACAATCTGGTTTTTATTGGCCTACTCTCTTGAAGGATGCACGTAAGTTTGTCTTATCTTGCGATGAATGTCAAAGAATTGGTAATGTTGGTAGACGTCGGGAAATACCTATGAATTATTCACTTGTTATGGAACCATTTGATGTTTGGGGATTTGATTATATGGGACCTTTTCCTTCCTCTAATGGGTACACACATATTCTAGTTGCTGTTGATTATGTTACTAAGTGGGTAGAAGCCATTCCGACTAGTAGTGCTGATCATAACACTTCTATTAAAATGCTTAAAGAAGTTATTTTCCTGAGGTTTAGAGTCCCTAGATATTTAATGAATGATGGTGGTTCACAGTTTATTCATGGTGCTTCCGAAAACTTCTTGCTAAATATGATGTTAACCATAGAATTGCATCACCATATCATCCCCAGTCTAGTGGACAAGTTGAATTGAGCAATAGAGAAATCAAATTAATTTTGCAAAAGACCATTAATAGATCTAGAAAGAATTGGTCTAAGAAACTTGACGATGCATTATGGGCTTATAGAACCGCTTATAAAAATCCTATGGGCATGTCTCCATATAAAATGGTTTATGGAAAAGCATGTCATCTACCTCTTGAACTAGAACATAAAGCATATTGGGCAATTAAGGAACTTAACTATGATTTCAAACTTGCCGGTGAGAACAGGTTATTTGACATTCGCTCATTAGATGAGTGGAGAACCCAAGCATATGAAAATGCCAAGTTGTTTAAAGAAAAAGTTAAAAGATGGCATGATAAAAGAAATCAAAAAACGGGAATTCAAAGGGGGTGAGTATGTTCTATTGTACAACTCTCGTTTCAGATTCTTTGCAGGAAAACTTCTCTCTAAATGGGAAGGACCATATATCATCGAAAAAGTTTATCATTTTGGAGCTATCAAGATTAACAACTCTGAATGCACTAATCCAAAGGTGGTCAATGGACAAAGAATTAAGCATTACATTTCAGGTATGCCTATTAATGTTTAAACTAACATTATTCAAACCATGACACCAGAGGAACACATAAGAGAGACCTTCTAGAACACTCCAGAACCTTGAAAAGGAATAGGTATATGATACGGTAAGTAAACTGACTCCGAAAATTCCATAAAAATATTTTTTCTGTCTGTTTTGGAATATTCGAAAAAATACCTGTCGGAATCGGGGCTCCGGGGACCCAAGAAGGTTTAAACTCTGGGGTGCGCTCGCTCCTCCTGCTTCACTCAACCTATCAGCCTCACGACGATGCTCCGGTGTGCTTGAGCTAAGGAAGAAGAACAAGAACATGACAGTTTTACCCAGGTTCGGGCCACCTCGCGGTGTAAGACCCTACTCCTGCTTGTCTGGATTGCTTTGGGAGATGGAGTACAAGCTATGGCTCAAGTTGCAAAGAACTCAGTCCCCTGCTATAGCTACACCTCGCCCTCTCATATATTGGCCTCAATCCTCTTCCCCCGAAAACACAAAGCGGGAAGGGTTGCCACAACGGCAAGTTTGAAGGGGGACAAGGTTGCAGCTTATCCTGACTAAAGATGGTCTTTGCCTGCAAAAGCCTCCTGCCATGACGCGCCAGTGGGCTCGGTGATGACCTCTGTCCTGGTGAGCCCACCGTCCTGGTCTTCTTGCACCGAACAGGTAACCTTTGGGACTACTTTGGGAACCGGTGCGTTGTCCTTGCCCCCTTAGCATGAAAGAGGAAAGCCTTCGCATCCGCGCCTGCTGGCACGGCTTCTGGCGCCGCTCGTTGTGGCGCACGTCACCCACATGGAGACGCAGTACCGCGCGACCCCACCGAGCCGCCCTTGACTAGTCTGCCCCGCGAAGGCTCCAAGGGAGCCTCAGGAGACAGCCTCGCGAGGGGCCCACGAGGCTCCTAACGACACCTGCTGACCTGCGCCTCACGAGGCGGCGGCCCTCGTGAGGGTCTTGCTCGTGAAGTCCAATGGTGGGCCATGCTGGGCCCATGGCATGCGCCGCGCTTTGGGCCGCAGGCAGACGGGCCAGGTTACCCCAGTCCCACAGGCCTGACAGTAGCTCCCGGGCCCGCGGCGAGCATGACTCCGCTTGTTGGGGGGCGCAATGATGCGGGCCCCAACCGCCTGCGGGCTACGCTTGACGCGTGGTGCACGACGGGGCGTGGGGCACCCCCACTTCTCCCACGACGCCTTGGCAGCCATCATGCTGACATAAAGCCTGCCCACGCAGGGCGTGAAGCCATCATTGCTCTCTTGCCTTGTACGCTTCCTTACACCTCCCTTCTCCGCGCACCACTCCTCATGATCCAATCTCAAGCTCAATGCTTTCCCTGCCTCGCATGCGACCGTGACGCACAAATGGCGCCAGCCGGCAAGAAGGGGAAGTCCATGGCTCAGGCCGTGAGCTCTCCCGTCATCGGGCCAACACTCTCCTCTGTCGCCGCGGAGGAGGATTTGGGCCCTGTGCTCCCACTGGTAGCCGGCAACCAGAACGAAGGGCAAACGACCAAGATCTGGCCGGGCTCGGAAGCTTGGAGTGGCCTGGGGGAGTCCGCCTACCCCTTCTTCCTCCACAGCGTCTATGCCGGGTTGGTCTCGCCGTTCTCTGAGTTCTTCTATGCCATCCTCTCCCACTACCGAATCCATGCTCTTCATCTTCAGCCAATTTCAATCCTCCTCTTAGCCATCTTTGCCTTCTACTGCGAGGCCTTCGTGGGCGTGAGGCCCTCGGTGGTGCATTTTCGCCACTTCCTCAGCCTGCGGTTCACCGCCCAGGATAAGCGCTCTGCGTGTGTATCCTTCGTTGATGTCAAGGGCGAGAACATCTGCCTGAAGGCCGGGAAGAAGGTAGAAGGCTACTGGCAACGCTGGGTCTTCATGGACACGCGCCGCATCAGCCCGCTCCTGATGATTCCAGCGGCTCAGCCTGAGCAGAACCCCGAGTGGAGTCACAAGAAGCTTACTGACCCAAGAGCAGAGCCCTTCCTGGAGCGGATAGCCGCGCATGGGGACGGCAAACTGACGGGGGTGATAATTGTCAAGGAGTTCCTGGGGTAGCGCATCGCACCGCTCCAAGCACGCTCGCAGCCCGTGTGGGAGTATGCCAGCGCCGGGGACGCAATGAGGCTGCATGTCGTCGGCCTGATGTCTGAAAAGCTAGAGGGAGCCCTGGGGGCCCTACTTGGCTATACCCCCGAGGACCCTCCTGAGGCTGCGTCCCCACTGTACAGCTATGAGGATAAGGCGGAGCTGGTCGCGGTGATGCCCATCTTTGATGAATGGTGGCTTGTGTCGAGCGGCCGCGGCGGCCCCCACAGGAACCCCTCCACTGTGGTGCTGTCCTCCAGCAAGAGCGACAATGGCGAGGACTCGGAGGGGACGGAGGAGGAAGAAGACGCTGGCCGGGCGCTGCCTCATCATCACCGCCAGTCCCTTCGCGCCTTCGAGGATGATGACGATGACGCAGATGCACGGTCCGAGGCGGCGTCCCCTCGGCCCGGCGACGTGATAGGAGGGGCGGCAGCCAGCACCGCGGCTGCCCAGCCTCCAGTGGTGGGGGCCAATGTTGGAGAGGTGATGGCCGCACCTACGGCGGGCTAGTCTGTCCTGGGGGCTTCCCAGGCCCCTAGGGGGGTGGAAACCTTGCTGAACTCGCCAGAGACCACGCCGAGCGCCCCGCGGACAGCACCGGGGCGGCGTACGAGGGCGGCAACGGAGCGTTGTCTGCCGCCAAGAGGAAGAGGAAATGGGCCACCCAGGACGAGTAAGTGCCCCGGTCAACTCTCGAGCCGCGCGCCAATGATTTGTGTGCCCGTGCTACATTACAAAAAAAAGACACATCCGTGACATTTTGGCCCGAACGAAAAAAATCCTGTTATGGTTATGACACTTCTATGACGATAATTGTGACAAAACCACGTATCATCATAGATGTAGTGGGCTCCTACTTCTATGACAAAAAATCATGACAGAAAATGGGCTTTTCATCCTGGGCGGGTCGGGGACGCACCTGCATGACATTCTTTCGGCCGTCCATTGTAACACCCCAAAGATTTAATCAAGTTTTTACTAAATAAAAATTTGGCCAGAAATAAAATTTTGAATTATATTAAGTCCTTTATTATTTTCAGAGGATTATCTGTTTCTGATTTTCAAAATTCTCCCTCCATATAGAAATTTTTGAAAATAACAGTGTGGCTTTGGGAGTTTTCTTAAACCATTTCATTATTACTTTAACAACAGTAGGAATTATTTTCAGAATAAAATTTGCCTCTAAAATTCTTTTAATAGCATTTTCAATACTTTAAATGCCTCTGTTGCACTACAACTACTTTAAATAATTCTTTCAAAATTCCACAAAAATTATGAGAGGTCATGTGATACCCACGTATCACTTTGGAGCAAAAACCTAACTTGGTCTTTTGAACATTTTGAGTGAAACAACCTCTTCTCAATTCTGTCCTGAATTTGAGTTTCTACTACAACCCCAATTTTCATTGCTCCAAAAATCCTGAAATTTTTCCCACTCATAGGCCTTCCAACTAAACCCTTAAGTCCAAAATTTTAGCTCCATTGGAATCTTTTTAGTTCACCAAATATTCCTCTGTAGTTTCTGTCTAGAAATGAAATTCCCCCAAATTTGCACTAGCAAGTTTTGCATTCTGCCAAAACAATCACACCATCATTTTATTCATCTAAGGAGACACCATCCTGGAAATTTGCATGCCCAGAAAAGCTTCCTAGATACCCCCTAGCATTCTGTCAAACAGGTGAGGTGCATGGCAGATTTTGGCAAAGCTTTTGTCATGCATTGCACACCTGCTTCCCTGGCCATTTTAACATGTCCACCAGTCTTGCCATCTAAAGGATCCCCACCCTGCTAAGTCTCCCTTGCAACCGACACTTCTAGATGCCACTGGCATTGCCTCGAACAGGTTGTGCTCGTGCACGGAGCGCGTCTAGAGCACGCGATCTGCAGCCTCTGGCATCGAGCTCTGCCGCTCACCCTGCTGCATCCCCTGCTTGCCCGAGTCTTCCCCTGGATCACCTGATCATCCCCAAGCCTCACTGACACCTTACCTCATCCCCTAGCGCCGGCCCCACCAACCAGCGCCGCCTCTGACCGCCGCCCGCAGACGGCCACTCGGCCACGTCTCTGTCGGCGCCGTCTCACCTTAATGGCTAACGTCCAGTGCTCATCCGTTCGTACACCGCCCTCATCTGCCACGCCTACCCACGCCATCGACCACAACTGCTTCGACGGCGCAGTTATGGCCGCCGCCGTCGTGACTTATTCGGGAAGCCACGGCATCACCTTTGCCCGCCTATAAAAGGCCACCGTGAGCTCGCTCTCGAGCATGACCACCCTCGCCTCTCCCTCTGTAAGCTCCCCGTGGAAGGAAAATGACCGGAGCGGTCATCGTCCTCAACTCCGGCAACCACAGCCGCCACCGCATCCGCGAAGATTCCCACCTCTCCAGTACCTCCCCCTCTCAACTAGCTACACCAGGAACTTCCCCACGGTCTCAAGGATCCTTTCCGTGCTCCAATTCCTCCTCCCCAAGGTCGAGTTGAGCTCAGCAAATCCACCCGTAGCTCTCCTCCGCCATGTTTGAAGCCGTGCTCGAACCTGAGCCCCTCAACGGCTATCTCCACCTCCCACGGATGCGGCACTCTTCCTTGAACCCAACCATGTGCCGAGCGTCACCGGAAATGCCCTACAACACCGGCAATCCTCGCCGGGGCTCGCCTCTGTTCCTGTCCAGGCACGCGCGAGATGGGGAAGACAAACCCGACAGGTGGGTCCCACCTGTCGGTGAGCCACCCATTCTTTCCAGAAGCGCATCTCCGTGGGTGCGTTTTCCCTGCGGGGTAAACGTACTCTGGGGGGGTACGCCTTCGACGCGCCGTCTCCCCGCGGGCTAGGAGCTGGGCCTGGCCCAGTGACGCCGTCCAACTAATTTGCGCTCAGGAGCACCCCTAAACCTTTTCCCTTTTCCTTTTTCAGCTGTCATTAAAAACATTCTGTAGCAGTCAGTTCAAACCCAAATCTGATAATTCAAATTTCTGAATACTTATAAAATAACTCTCTATTATATCAGATAGGGTGAACATTTTTAGTAGGCATTATTTTCGTAACATTTGTTTAATAGTCTATTTAAACATTTAATTCAACTTATAAATTCCCTAAGTAAATCATATTAACTCCAAATAAATTGATTCTTTTTCTGTTATTTTTCATTTTTCATCTAGTTTATTTTAGGATTTATTTCAAAAATATTTGAAACAATTTTTTTGACACACTTTTGCTATATGAGGTAATTCAAATATTTTTGAAAATAGGAAATGGAGGGAAGATAAAGTTTTCAAACTTTTTGAGTGCAACCAACACCCCTGCATACTCAAGGCAAGCATCTTGAACACTTGATATGGTGAATGCATGGTAGATTATTTGCTAGAATAATTGGAACATGACTATGTTGAATTCAAATTAAATTGCATATTGCTAGTTGAGCATGCTTGGTCATGTATATTTTCTCTTGCATGCACTCCACTCAAGTTCTGACCTGCAGAAATTGTGAGAATCCAGGAGCGTGCTCCTGCCTTGGACGTGCCGGTGGGCACGGGCCATTTTTGACACGATGGTGTCACGTGATATATGTGGAGCATGCAAGGGTTGTGACCCTGTTTGTTATTACTGTTGAGAAAATACTTGTTGTGCTAACCACTGCAGGAAATAATTGAGCCTCCTGAGTTGACCATAGATCGAGTCTTGTTCCGGTAACCCCCAAACTTGATCCGTGCTACCACATGTCCCTACCACAGGTAGGGTATGGTTCAGTAAGTTGTTAACCCCTTTCCTGCACACACCATACAGAGAGGCCATAGTGGAAGATACCATTGATCACTGGTAGGCATGCCACTTGGTCCGGGGGCATGGGTGTCTTCGATTGTAGTCGGAGAGGGGTCGCACCCCTATTTGCGCGCCGATATAAATATTGTGATCCCATGCTATTGGAGGTTGTAGCCTTCCCACTTAGAGTTTTACTCCATCATTGCCTTGGGTGATTCCTGGCTTTGGTAAGTTAAAGCTGGTATGTGCGGGTTAGGTGTGTTTTCAACCCAAAGACCGTAATAGGAATTAGTCAGTGTCTCGGTACTGACTAAGGAAATCCTTTACTTGTGGGTAAAGAGTACACCCTCTGCAGAGTTTTAAAACCTATTCGAATAGCCGTGTCCGCGGTTAAGGGCTACAGTCTGGGTTGGTCAAGTATCGGTCTTAGTGTCGGCCTCCGGAGGAAATAATTAAATTGAGCCTGAATTACTTTGCTGGATAATTATTGTCACCACTGATGCTATCATGAATATTTTTTGGTTATCATGAATGATTTGGTCATGCATATTAACATTGCTGTGGTCATGCATATTACTATAGACTAACCCGTTTCTCTTATTTTAATTTCCTGAGTGTCTCAGGGGCTGGCTAGACTACCCCGGGCACTCAATTTTATTTTTAAGAACTCTCCATGGCGTCCCTTGAGTTATTAGGCGGTCTGTCATGCCACTACTCTTGTGGACACCCGTTTGGCATTTATTTTCAAGACCTCTTCGTGGCGTCCCTCGAGTTATCAGGCGGTTTATCACGCCACTACTCTTGTGGACACCCGATTGGCATTTCTTTTCAAGTCCGACCGTGGCGTCACTTGACACCCGACTGGCATTTCTTTTCAAGACCTCTCGTGGCGTCGCCTGAGTTCTCGGATGGTCCTGTCTCGTCCGATTTCTCTTTTAGACACCCGTTTGGCATTTCTCTTCAAGACCTACCGTGGTGTCACTTGACATTCGACCGGCATTCCTTTTATTTTGTTTTCCTTTGACTTTCCTTGTTTATCACTAACAATTTTATATATTTTCACATGCTAATATTTTATCATGCCATGAATTAATTCCTGTCAGCATGCATTTTATATAGTCCAGCATGAGCATACGCATAAAGTTTGGTTCATCATGATCTTATATTTTAACTGCTGCATTCGGTATATCTTTTGTTCATAATGTTTGCGAGTACATTCCAACGTACTCACAGGCTTGTCCCTGGCTATTTACTTGGCTAGGTCAGGATTTCTACGAGGAGTACCACAGCGACGACCGTGCAGAGCCTAGGATAGCAGCCATGCGGGATAGGAATTATCCGGGTCAGCTGTTCCTGTGGGAATGGAGCCCCATCGACGTTGGAGAACCACAAGTTAATTCTGTCATCCACCACCAGACATCATTATTGTATCATTGGACCTTTATGGTCTTGTATTCAACTCTTGTAATAGCTTGGTAATCTGTAACAAGGTCGTGTCCACCAGTAACAGTAATCCTGGGCTGGTGATGACACGAGGGGTTAATTTCTGGGAATATATTGTGTCCCTGAAATCCGGCCCCGACATCCTTGGTATCACAGCCAGGCTGACCATTGGCTAATCCACTCTTAGCCTGGCACTATCCCTAGGATTCCACAATGCCCACATCCTTTCCTGTCCTCCGTCAGGCCATTCCATCCAATAAAGCCCACACAGTGGCCAGCCGACATCTTTTGATAATCGGTGCCCAACCTATCCCCCTAACCGACAACCACAGTAATACGTCACATTTTGTGATTTGTATCTATGACTTTGACCCCGACCACTCTAGAGCAGAGCCGATACCCAGAATCGTAACCCTACTAATTTATGTTTCCTAGCCCAGGCACTATATAGGAGACCACTCTCGCGTCCATAACCAGCATCCCTCACCTTGTACACTGCCTCCACCACCATTTCCCCTATGTCGCACCTTGGGATTCATCTGAGAACCCCAGATGCAACCCCGGGCAGTTTTGTCAAGATATTGTGGGATTTCACCCGCAACACTCTTGGCTCCACTTAGCCACCCCAGTATGAGCTGTTCAAATCGAGGATCAACCACAACGCCTCGAAATATTGGGCAGTCATGCACATCCCCCCAGTAGACCCAAACCAAGGCCCTACAAGTGTCGTCTTCATCGGGAAATCTATGCCAACTACAGAAATGGCTATAGAAGTTGCTGCCTATGAAGCAATTACCCGCCTCCGGTACGCAGTACCCCGTGCCAGCGAAAGGGGGCACTACTACTTCCCGAGCCGTGCAGCACCCGGAGAAGAAGCATCTTTTCCCTGCACACAATCAGAGAGAGATCCAATGCTAGCCAACCTTGTTCAATATGTTATCGCGCAGGAGCGTCTGACCCAGCAAGTGATGGACTTCCTCCAGACTCTTGCTATTCTAAATCCTCAGATCGCCATCGGCGGACCACTGTCGCCAGACCAAGGAGGGAACGTTCTCCGACTCCTCCATCCACTTTCTCCGGGGGAAGAAGAATGTGTCCCAATGCCGGGGATATTTTCTCAGGACCCTATCGATTTTACCTTTGTACCGTAGAGACCATGGTTGTGTTCGTTAGCCTAGCGTTTAAATTGCATGATTTCAAATCTGTATTGCATCTTGGGATTTACCCTATGAATAAAATGTTTGGTTGCAGTTGCGTATGAGTAATTGTGGAGATTTTATTAAGGACCACTGCGAATATAATTTTTGCAAACACAGAATTAATTCACGCACTGCCACGACACCCGGCTTACAATCACACTCACTCAACTACATGCACTAAGTGCAGAACCACACACACACACTGGCACCTAATCAACCGCCTCACACACCAGACCACTCTCATCACACCACATTTTTTTCTGAAGAAAAATTTGTGGGTTTTCTTTTATTTCTACGGAGCTACTGCAGAACGCACTAACACTCACCCGTAACCACCACCGATGCTTAATCCTCACGGTCACCGCTGCCTTGAAGAGCCACCACTTGAGCTGCGGCATCACGGCGATCGTCAAGGATCATCGAGCATAGGAGCAGCGAGAACCCGAGCAACGCCGCCACCGCTCCGGACATGAGAATCACAAACCACCCCGGAAGCACATCCTCCATTGGAGCCTCGTCCGAGCTCCTGCGATCAGAAAAGGAGGAGGAAGAAGAAGTGAGGCCAGGTGAGATGAAGAAGAGAGTAACACTGCGTTCGTTTTATAGCTCGGGCTCGGTGCATGGTGAACGAGGTCCACCAGCACCGCTCGTCGCCCGATCACCGGTGTTCGTAGGAGAAATCGCGAGCAGTGCCGACAAGGTGCCTGGCCCGCGAGGTGAGTGCACGCTGCACCGGCAGCTTGCACGCCGCACACTACCACAAATACGGCCCTAGATACCCTACATGCTAGACACCGCAGGTGGAGAAAGCACGCGAGAGGGAGAAGGAGAAGAGAGCTGGAGGAAGAAGAAGAGACTGACAGTGGGCCCTGGGTCCACCCATCAGCTGGAGAGAGCACTGTGCACTGGAGTACGGCAAGCAAATTTTGGAATATACACTTTTTCCAAATTTGTCGTAACAGTCACAGTAGAACCACAGCACTAGTGCCCACTGTAGTTACACCAATTATTAGGAGCCACGTCAACTGTGCCTAAATGGGATATTTTAATAGCTTAGGAAAATCTCCTCGAAAGGTGGGTTTAATTCTGGTGACCACCTAACAAATCTCGAGGACGAGATTTTCTTAAGGGGGGTAGAGTTTGTAACGCCCCAAAGAATTAATCATGTTTTACTAAATAAAAATTTGGCCAGAAATAAAATTTTGAATTATATTAAGTCCTTTATTATTTTCAGAGGATTATCTGTTTCTGATTTTCAAAATTCTCCCTCCATGTAGAAATTTTTGAAAATAACAGTGTGCCTTTGGGAGTTTTCTTAAACCATTTCATTATTACTTTAACAATAGTAGGAATTATTTTCAGAATAAAATTTGCCTCTAAAATTCTTTTAATAGCATTTTCAATACTTTAAATGCCTCTGTTGCACTACAACTACTTTAAATAATTCTTTCAAAATTCCACAAAAATTATGAGAGGTCATGTGATACCCACGTATCACTTTGGAGCAAAAACCTAACTTGGTCTTTTGAACATTTTGAGTGAAACAACCTCTTCTCAATTCTGTCCTGAATTTGAGTTTCTACTACAACCCCAATTTTCATTGCTCCAAAAATCCTGAAATTTTTCCCACTCATAGGCCTTCCAACTAAACCCTTAAGTCCACAATTTTAGCTCCATTGGAATCTTTTTAGTTCACCAAATATTCCTCTGTAGTTTCTGTCCAGAAATGAAATTCCCCCAAATTTGCACTAGCAAGTTTGCATTCTGCCAAAACAATCACACCATCATTTTATTCATCTAAGGAGACACCATCCTGGAAATTTGCATGCCCAGAAAAGCTTCCTAGATACCCCTAGCATTCTGTCAAACAGGTGAGGTGCATGGCAGATTTTGGCAAAGCTTTTGTCATGCATTGCACACCTGCTTCCCTGGCCATTTTAACATGTCCACCAGTCTTGCCATCTAAAGGATCCCCACCCTGCTAAGTCTCCCTTGCAACCAACACTTCTAGATGCCACTAGCATTGCCTCGAACAGGTTGTGCGCGTGCACGGAGCGCGTCCAGAGCACGCGATCTGCAGCCTCTGGCATCGAGCTCTGCCGCTCACCCTGCTGCATCCCCTGCTTGCCCGAGTCTTCCCCTGGATCACCTAATCATCCCCAAGCCTCACAGACACCTTACCTCGTCCCCTAGTGCCGCCCCCACCGACCAGCGCCGCCTCTGACCACCGCCCGAAGACGGCCACTCGGCCACGTCTCTATCGGCGCCGTCTCACCTTAATGGCCAATGTCCAGTGCTCATCCGTTCGTACACCGCCCTCATCTGCCACACTGACCCACGCCACCGAAGATAACTGCTTCGACGGCGCAGTTATGGCCGCCGCCGTCGTGACTTATTCGGGAAGCCACGGCATCACCTTTCCCCGCCTATAAAAGGCCACCGTGAGCTCGCTCTCGAGCATGACCACCCTCCCCTCTCCCTCTGTAAGCTACCCGTGGAAGGAAAACGACCGGAGCGGTCGTCGTCCTCAACTCCGGCAACCACAACCGCCACCGCATCCGCGAAGATTCCCACCTCTCCAGTACCTCCCCCTCTCAACTAGCTACACCAGGAACTTCCCCACGGTCCCAAGGATCCTTTCCGCGCTCCAATTCCTCCTCCCCAAGGTCGAGTTGAGCTCGGCAAATCCAACCGTAGCTCTCCTCTGCCATGTTTGACGCCGTGCTCGAACCCGAGCCCCTCAACGGCTATCTCCACCTCCCACGGATGCGGCACTCTTCCCTGAACCCAACCATGTGCCGAGCATCGCCGGAGATGCCCTACAACACTGGAAATCCTTGCCGGGGCTCGCCTCTGTTCCTGTCCAGGCACGCGCGAGATGGGGAAGACAAATCGGTGAGCCACCCATTCTTTCCAGAAGCGCATCTCCGTGGGTGCGTTTTCCCTGCGGGTAAACATACTCTGCGGGGGTACGCCTTCGACGCGCCGTCTCCCCGCGGGCTAGGAGCTGGGCCTGGCCCAGTGACGCCGTCCAACTAATTTGCGCTCAGGAGCACCCCTAAACCTTTTCCCTTTTCCTTTTTCAGCTGTCATTAAAAACATTCTGTAGCAGTCAGTTCAAACCCAAATCTGATAATTCAAATTTCTGAATACTTATAAAATAACTCTCTATTATATCAGATAGGGTGAACATTTTTAGTAGGCATTATTTTCGTAACATTTGTTTAATAGTCTATTTAAACATTTAATTCAACTTATAAATTCCCTAAGTAAATCATATTAACTCCAAATAAATTGATTCTTTTTCTATTATTTTTCATTTTTCATCTAGTTTATTTTAGGATTTATTTCAAAAATAATTGAAACAATTTTTTTGACACTCCTTTGCTATATGAGGTAATTCAAATATTTTTGAAAATAAGAAATGGAGGGAAGATAAAGTTTTCAAACTTTTTGAGTGCAACCAACACCCCTGCATACTCAAGGCAAGCATCTTGAGCACTTGATATGGTGAATGCATGGTAGATTATTTGCTAGAATAATTGGAACATGACTATGTTGAATTCAAATTAAATTGCATATTTCTAGTTGAGCATGCTTGGTCATGTACATTTTCTCTTGCATGCACTCCACTCAAGTTCTGACCTGCAGAAATTGTGAGAATCCAGGAGCGTGCTCCTGCCTTGGACGTGCCGGTGGGCACGGGCCATTTTTGACACGATGGTGTCACGTGATATATGTGGAGCATTCAAGGGTTGTGACCCTGTTTGTTATTACTGTTGAGAAAATACTTGTTGTGCTAACCACTGCAGGAAATAATTGAGCCTCCTGAGTCGACCGTAGATCGAGTCTTGTTCCGGTAACCCCCAAACTTGATCCGTGCTACCACATGTCCCTACCACAGGTAGGGTATGGTTCAGTAAGTTGTTAACCCCTTTCCTGCACACACCATATAGAGAGGCCATAGTGGAAGATACCATTGATCACTGGTAGGCATGCCACTTGGTCCGGGGGCATGGGTGTCTCCGATTGTAGTCGGAGAGGGGTCGCACCCCTATTTGCGCGCCGATATAAATATTGTGATCCCATGGCATTGGAGGTTGTAGCCTTCCCACTTAGAGTTTTACTCCATCATTGCCTTGGGTGATTCCTGGCTTTGGTAAGTTAAAGCTGGTATGTGCGGGTTAGGTGTGTTTTCAACCCAAAGACCGTAATAGGAATTAGTCAGTGTCTCGTTACTGACTAAGGAAATCCTTTACTTGTGGGTAAAGAGTACACCCTCTGCAGAGTTTTAAAACCTATTCGAATAGCCGTGTCCACGGTTAAGGGCTACAGTCTGGGTTGGTCAAGTATCGGTCTTAGTGTCGGCCTCTGGAGGAAATAATTAAATTGAGCCTGAATTACTTTGCTGGATAATTATTGTCACCATTGATGCTATCATGAATATTTTTTGGTTATCATGAATGATTTGGTCATGCATATTAACATTGCTGTGGTCATGCATATTACCGTAGACTAACCCGTTTCTCTTATTTTAATTTCCTGAGTGTCTCAGGGGCTGGCTAGACTACCCCGGGCACTCAATTTTATTTTTAAGACCTCTCCATGGCGTCCCTTGAGTTATTAGGCGGTCTGTCACGCCACTACTCTTGTGGACACCTGTTTGGCATTTATTTTCAAGATCTCTTCGTGGCGTCCCTCGAGTTATCAGGCGGTTTATCACGCCACTACTCTTGTGGACACCCGATTGGCATTTCTCTTCAAGTCCGACCGTGGCGTCACTTGACACCCGACTGGCATTTCTTTTCAAGACCTCTCGTGGTGTCGCCTGAGTTCTCAGATGGTCCTGTCTCGTCCGATTTCTTTTTTAGACACCCGTTTGGCATTTCTCTTCAAGACCTACCGTTGTGTCACTTGACATCCGACCGGCATTCCTTTTATTTTGTTTTCCTTTGACTTTCCTTGTTTATCACTAATAATTTTATATATTTTCACATGCTAATATTTTATCATGCCATGAATTAATTCCTGTCAGCATGCATTTTATATAGTCCAGCATGAGCATACGCATAAAGTTTGGTTCATCATGATCTTATATTTTAACTGCTGCATTCGGTATATCTTTTGTTCATAATGTTTGCGAGTACATTCCAACGTACTCACAGGCTTGTCCCTGGCTATTTACTTGGCTAGGTCAGGATTTCTACGAGGAGTACCACAGCGACGACCGTGCGGAGCCTAGGATAGCAGCCATGCGGGATAGGAATTATCCGGGTCAGCTGTTCCTGTGGGAATGGAGCCCCATCGACGTTGGAGAACCACGAGTTAATTCTGTCATCCACCACCAGACATCATTGTTGTATCATTGGACCTTTATGGTCTTGTATTCAACTCTTGTAATAGCTTGGTAATCTGTAACAAGGACATGTCCACCAGTAACAGTAATCCTGGGCTGGTGATGACACGAGGGGTTAATTTCTGGGAATATATTGTGTCCCCAAAATCCGGCCCCGACATCCATGACATAAAAAATCGTGGTAGAAGTGAGGGCGTGGAAATTTTCGCGGAGTTCCCGGTTACGGTGGGTGGTTGGGCCGACCGATGCAGTGTGGTTTGCGCGTTTCTCTCCTACGCGCGCCTCGTGCTAGCGGTATCGCTATAACTGAACCCGAGGGAGAGGCGTTCACTTACTGAACCCGAGCGATCGCCTGCTGCTATGTACTGAAGCTGATCGATCGATCCCTTCACTGCTAACCAAACTCGATTGACTCCTTTGCTGCTAACTGATCCCGATCGACCGCTACTGTTGCTTACCGAAGCCGATCGAACCCCCGTGGTAGACGTAGCTAAGCCGATTGGGTTGCCTCTGGATGAATAGTGTCCATTGCTGCCGCGTGCGCGATACATTGAACGAGTCGAGACATGGTGAGTCAAGCCGGTTGGGTTGGATGTGGATGAACAGTCCTGGTGGGGGTTGGATGAACAGGACCCCGGCCGTGTGTAGGCGGTTGCCGCTGGATGAACAGGACCCCGTGGTAGTACGTGTTTGCCGCTGGATGAACAGGACCCCGAGGAGGCCGCCACACACCCCAGCCGGTTGGGGTGGATGAACAGGACCCGGTGGAGGTAGGTTGAACTGTTGCCGATGGAGGCTTGATGAACAGTACCCGTGGATGAACAGTGGCTGGTGGAGGCTGGATACGGTGGATGAACAGTAGCAGGTGGATGCTAGAGGAAGTCGACGGTGGATGAATAGTAGCCCGTGGAGTCCCGTTTTGCGGTACGCCACACCCCTCCCGATGAACAGGACCCCGTTTCGATCATAGGAGGTAAAAGAGAAGTCCGTTTCCTCTGTGTTGCGATACGCCAGACCCCTCCCGATCAACATGACTCCGATTTGACTGTAGGAGCTCGAACAAAAGTCTGTTTCCTCCATTTTACGGTACGCCAGACCCCTCCCGATCAACAAGACCCCGTTTCGATTGTAGGAGCTCGAACAGAAGTCCGTTTCCTCCTTTTTGCGGTACGCCAGACCCTTCCCGATGAACAGTATCCTGTTTCAACCGTAGGCGGTCGAACAGAAGGCTGTTTCCTCCGTACTGCAATATGCCAGACCCCGTTTTGGCTGTTCCATCCAAGCTGGTTGTCTCCCGTTGAACAGGACGCATTCTGACCCAGCCGGTTGGCTGCCGATGAACAGGACGCCTTCGCTGTACGCATTCGATACCACGCCCGTATGTATGTACGTGGCCGTCTTTTTTGCAGCGTGGCTGTCGTATGTGTACAGGATTTAGATGGGACTACCTGAACTGCTACTGCTCCTTACTCGGCCACGGTTCATCGTGGCAGACAGACCGATCAACTAGTATGTACATACACGTGTAAGCCTACACAGACAATGGTACATACGCTTCGACCTGGTGGGTCCCAGCTCTCAGGGAGGATAAGAACGCACTTCCTTGCGTGTGAAGATAAAGCTGGTGGGTCCCAACTATTAGGGGGAGGAATCATTTTTTTTGCGTAATAAGAAGGCACTTCCTTCCGGGCGAAGATGTAGCTGGTGGGTCCAACTGCCAGCCTCACCACGTGCAGTCCTCTTCCGATGGCTGTCGTTCGTTGACCACGTTGATGACGCCACACCGAGGTTATCACAAAACTTGGATTCTAGATTACAACACTATAGGCAATGAACCACCACTAATAGCCCATAACGTTAGCTGATAGCTGCTGACCGTGGAGTACTTGCCGATCCATCAGCGAGGACTGTATCATTTAGCGATCTAAAAACTTAAGCACCAATGCGGTGGACGGTGGTGAGGCCTAGGAAGGGAACAAACTGGAGCCGGGGAAGGCAAGGCAGTGGTTTCCCAAGTGGAAGGGAGTACGAGGGTTGACTGGTTCGGCTGCGGTGTGAGGCTGCCGTCGCCGGAAAATAACATGGGGTGTGGGTGAGTAAAGGGAAGGCATGGCTGGTGGTGGGAGTAGTGTGGGGCGGTGATGCCTGCACGGCAGCACAGCCGGCCACAGGAGGCGGGAGCAGGCGGTACGGCCGAAGTTGGTTTGGGCGGCTGGAGCAAGCAGATCAGAGGTTGAAGAAGCAGCACGGCGGTTGGATTAAGATTCAACGGTCATTGCTGCTAGAATCGTTTGTTGACTAAGTTGACAAAGCGATGCGTATGCATCAACTTAGTAGGCCCACAAGTCAGCCTCCAAATCGGGTGGGTCCCAGCTAGCAGCGGGAGGAATCATTTTTCTTGCATGTAATAAGGAGGCACTTTCTTGCGTGTGAAGATGTAGCTGGTGGGTCTCAGCTGTCAGGGGAGGAAACTTTTTTTCTGGGTAATAACCAGGCACTTGCTTGTATGCGGAGATGTAGCTGGTGGGTCCAGCCTGTCAGTGGGAGGAATCATTTTTTTGCATAATAAGGAGGCACTTGCTTGCATGCAACCATGGATCATGTGGGTCCCTACTGTCAGCCGCTCCATGTACATCCCTCTTCCGATGGCTGTCGTTTGTTGACTACGTTGACCATGCCGCGTCGAGAGCACCAACGCGGTGGACGACGGCGAGGCCTAGGAAGGGAACGACCCGGAGCCGGGGAAGACTCGGCAGTGGTTGCCCACATGGTGGGGAGTACGAGGGTTTACTGGTTTGGCTGCTGTCGCCGGAAAATAATAGGAGGTGTGGGTGAGTAGAGGAATGGCCTGGCCAGCGATGGAGTAGGGTTGGGCAGTGCGGCCTGCGCAGCAGCATAGTCGGCCACGGGAGGCGGGAGCAGGTGGTCCCACCGACGCTGGTTTAGGCGGCTGGAGCAAGAAGATCAGATATTGAAGAAGCAGCACGGCCGTTGGATTAACATCCAACGACCACTGCTGCTAGAATCGTTTGTAGACTAAGTTGAGAAAGCCTTGCGTACACGTCAACCTAGTAGACCCACAAGTCAGCCTCCAAATCTGTCCCAAACAACATACAGCCCAAAATTTCTAGCCAGATTCAAATTAATTTAAAAATTAAACATACCTTAATTTAAAATCCAATGAAATTTTACCAGCACAAAAACAATGAAATTTAAAATATAAAATCTGAAAGAAAAAAGTAATTTGGAACTAATTGCATGTTTGCTGTATTTCTCATTTTACAACCCATTTCTTATTACTAATATCCCATTTTCTGGGCAAGCCGAATGCATCCCTCCTCGTCTTGAAAGACTTCCGGCCCAGCAGGGCGTAGAAAAGCAAGTAAGCCTCCGTTGGTTATTCTGCAAAAAACAAAATAGCTGGGCTAGCCATTTTTAGACTGAAAATAAAACTGGGCTAGTCATGTGGTAAACATATGAAATAAAAGCCTGGGCTAGACGGGCCACAGCTCCCGCACAACCCAATTGATACCCTGCTCCGTCCCGAAAAAAAAATTTACTGCGCAAGCTGCTGGGTCCTGGGTGTTAGCCGCTCCTTATGCAGCTATCTTGCTTATTGACTACATTGACAGTGGCGTGCGACCTAGATGCCAGGAAACCATCAGGAGGAACCATTTTTTGCTTGTAATAAAGGAGGCACTTGCTTGCCTACTACCATGATCCTGGTGGGTCCCTACTGTCATCCTCACCATGTACAGTCATCTCCTTATTCCTCTCGGTTGTTGACCATGTTGACAACACCGGAGGGCAGCGCCGCGGCGAGCGAACCAAGGCGGAGGACGATGGTGAGGCCTCGGACGGGAACGAACAAGAGTCGGGGAAGATGCGCAGAGTTTTAGGGTGTGATGTGGCCGTGATGCATGCGCGGCAGCACAGCCACCCGTGGCAAGCGGGAGTAGGCAGTCCCGCCGGCGCTGGTTTGGCTTTGGCGGCTGGAGGAAGAAGAGACTGAAGAACCACGACAAACGTTGAATGTCAATCCAAAGGTCAAGGTTGGCACAATCATTTGTTGACTAAGCCGACACCACGTAGCATACTTTTTTATAGGAAGAAAAGAAAAACTTGGCTCATTCGCCAGATAACATTCCCGAAACTGCAACGGTTTGATCTTGCATCGCAACAAAAACTGCTAGGAAAATGCATTCGTTTGCCGTCCTCCTCCCAGGGAACATTTGCCACATAACATTCCAAAAAATCAAAGACTTGAGAAGGCGTACAGAACAAGCTAGTGTACCAGTAAAGAGACGTTGCTGAGTTTTAGCAAAAAAGAGAGACGTGCTCCTGTAGTTGATTCGAATCCAAACCTAGACTATCACTATATAATATATATAGTACTATGCTACTCTGAAAGTAATGAAACTGACATATCCAACATTCGCTTCTCCTCTTCTCTAGTTACTTTGCCTAGCATCAGAAGCACCAGCCGCAGCAACCATGTCCGCTGGCGGCTCATCTACCTGCTCTTCAGCATGCAACAACCAGATATGCGCCAAGTTGCCACCCGTACCATCGCCTGTGGTACTCATCACACCCCCGCTGGCACACTCATCGTAGCCGGTTGCTCATCGCAACCCGCTGTCATTGGTGTGATGCCACTGCTACAAATCATGCAGAGTCATCCGTCGCGTCTCAACTAGCATCCTCAACCCTAGTCGAGTCTTCTACAAATGCCCGAATCATGGGGTAATAATATGTTTATGTGTTGTTCGCCTGCTTTCAGTTGCTGATTTTTTTAATAGTTTGGTTGATGATCTTCCAATTTGATTCGTGCAAAAAAGGGAAGATTCGTGTGATTTGTATTTCTGGGAAGTTGCTAATGTGGGGGAATGGAACTACGCTGATTATTTGGTTAGCCGAGGAATCCCAATATCAGCAGGTTGGTGTGTGGGACAAGTAACTGAAGGAACGACAGAAGAGGAAGATGCACAACAGAAGGTTAAAGATGCAGTTCATCTGATCATGGCCAAGCAACAGCTGCTGAACGGCCTTGGCAGCAATGAGTAGATGAAAGAGCTCGTGAAGATAATGGGCAAGATCATTGTGCTCTGTAGGATGATTGTCTCTTTATTTGCAGTGTATGTAGCACTCATGATGTATTCAGTGGCTATGACATGAGCACTTTGCTGAAACTAGTAATGAATGAAACCTCTTTAGCAGGCTGGGCGTAGTGTTGTGAACATCTAATGATTTCTATTAATGGAAACCGGGGGGTATCCCCTTTTGCTCATAATTAAATAAATAGCAGAGGCCCTTTTGCTAGTAAATAAATAAATTAGCATAGGCCCTGTCAGGTCAGCTTTATCCTATTGGAAGACGTAGAGCAAATTGCAGTCCAACAGCAAACTATGTCATCAAATACAAGTTTCACAGCCAAATATGAGTACAACTAAACAACAATGTCGTCATGTTTTAGTCGTCACACATTCACTAGACACAAATCAACATACATAATAAGTGATGTTCTCACAGCAAAATACTAAACAACAACTTCATCAGGTTTCAGTTGTCATAGAAAACACAATTTCACATAGTAGATAAAAAGTCATCTTCTCATAGGCAAATACGACAAAAGCAATCTAATCATCATCCGTAGTAGCAGTGTCAACATCTTCGCCATGTGTATCAGTCTGAATCATAATTCCCCCCAGTGTCATCTTCTTCTTCATCCTCAATGTCCTCGAACGTTGGCCTCTTATTGATCAACTCTCGTACATCCATAGCCCGACAGGGAATCTTTTCTCCAGCGTTATTGATGTGATGGTTCTCAAAGAAACTATGAACATCTGTGGAATCTTCTACATCAGGAGCAGTGTAAGCATCATCTTGTTGTGCAACTTCATTAAACAAATTCACCTGCTCAAACCTTTGCAATACTCTCCAGTCATCGCTACATGCATATGTGTCTTCCAAGAAAAATATTTGTGTCGCTTGATCTGCCAAAATAAAAGGCTCGCCGGTGTGGTATGCCGCCTTGACATTGATGGATTTGAAATAATCATCAGCTTTGGGTTTTGCGATCCTGGAAAACAGGTTATATCAATGACAGCACAACAGAAACACACACCGATGAACCTCGAAACTGGAGATATACTACAACTGAACAATGGATGTTATGTTAGCATACATTTCAATTGTCTCTTTGCCGTACGTATCCGTGCTGATGATGGCACTATTTTGTGTCTTCCTGCCTTCGTCGCGTGCAAGGCTGTTGTAGCGCACATCACCAACAACGTAAGATTCATAATGTCTTACCCGAGTATCAGGACCCATTGCTAGTGTGTAAAGGGCATCATTAACTGCCTGCCCATCCTCCCGCATATTCTTAACCTATGGTTAGAAAATAGACAAGCTGATCATCTTATGTACTCAATATATTAAAAAAACTGACAGTGCAATTCAAAAGCTTACACGGCTCTTGAACCATTTCGCAAATCCTGCCATAACCAGTTTGTCAATGTTTCTTTGATTTTGCACCAGTAACTCCTTTTTGTAGATGCTGCACAACATAGTGATCGCTCAAACATCTAAATATATAAGAATGTGCTGCAAGTTTAGTAGATTACGATGTATAAGCTGCAGTACTTAGCTCTTAATTGATATAAGGTAGAATATCAGGACAATTATTCAACACACACCAAACCATTTTTTCCAAATCTTTAGGTTGGTTATCTTGTCAACTCTTCCCTGTAAGTCGAACAGAACAATCAAAAACATTGAGCTCGGGATTGTCTTCACCCACCATTTTGCTAAGTTGATCAGCTATTTCAATGTATTTTGAGCAGAATGTCAACGCTTCTGTAGCAATGTAGGCCTCTGCAATGGAACCCTCAGGTCTAGCTCTGTTCCTAACATAGCCCTTGAAAGTGCCTAGCTGCCTTTCAATAGGGTACATCCAGCCATACTGTACTGGACCTCTAAGTAGTGCCTCATCAGGTAGATGAACAGCGAAATGAACCATCACATCAAAGAAGGCTGGAGGATATATCTTCTCAAGGTTGCATAGGATAGTTGGTATCTTGTCTCTAAGACGCTCCAAAGCATCTATCCTAATATTTCTTCTGCAGAGTTCCCTGAAGAATTGTCCCAACTCTGCAACTGCTCTGTATAAGTCAGGGCAGCCCAATCCTCTAAGGATAACAGGTAAAACACTTTGAAGTAGGACATAGCAGTCATGAGTTTTCAACCCTTGTACCTTCTTTCCATCTGCACTGACTCTCCTTTCAGGATTGGAAGCAAATCCATGTGGGAATCTCACATGTGAAAGGACTTTGCAGAATTCTTTTCTTTTTACCTTGTCCAAGACGTACACAGCTGGTTCCATATCTCGTGATGCACCATCAGCATTCACCTACAAATCAGATCTGATACTCAGGTGTGTCAAATCACTCCTCGATTTTAAGGTATCTTTCATCTTGCCTTCAATATTAAGAAGTGTGCCGATAATGATGTCACATATATTTTTTCGATGTGCATCACATCAAGATTATGCCGTAGATCCAAATCTTTCCAATACTCCAAGTCCCACAAAGTGGACCTACGGGTAAACAATAATCTCTCTTCTGCCCTACCACGCTTCCTTTTCCCGCTACCATTATCATGATGGTTTCCTGATGTAATATGCCTGACCTTCTGTAATTCCTCCTACAACTCATCGCCGGTGAGCCTCTTTGGCGCACCGCGATTTTCATGCTTTGCATTGAACACATGTCTTCGGTATTTTCTTGGACACGGCTTGTCCTTGGCAAGGAAATGGTGGCGTGCAATGTAACAGATCTTGCTAAGTATTGCGTATGACAGCGGATTCTTGTCACAGCGAACACATGCATTGTAACCATGTGTCATTCGCCCTGACATAGTGCCCAAAGCCGGATAATCATGGATGCACCAAATTATAATAACACGCAGAAAGAAATCAGCTGGTGGGCTGCTATATAGGTCTCGAGTGAGAACACCCCTCCATAGCTGTTGAAGTTCCACCACAAGAGGCTCCATGAATAAATCAAAATCCTTTCCAGGAATTTTTGGACCTGGGATGAGCAAGGCCATCATGTAGTTTGATTCTTTGGTGCAGACATTTGGTGGCATGTTGTAAGGGATAACAAGCACTGGCCACATGCTATATGTGGCGCTCTGGTGGCCAAATCCGTTGAATCCATCTGTAGCTAAGCCAAGTCTAATGTTTCTCGGCTCAGCAGCAAACTTTTTGTGTTTCTGATTGAAGCTTATCCAGTCACTACCATGAGATGGATGGCTCATTAAATTCTTATATCTATACTCCTGGTTCCTAGAATGCCACAATACATCCTCTCTTGTTTCAGCATCATGAAACAACCTCTGCAATCTTGGTATAATTGGAAAATGGCTTAGAACATTATGAGGAATCCTCTTCACAGCATCGACATCTTTCCATCTTGATGATTTCCATTTTGGGCATTCACTTAAGTTGGCATAATCCTTCCGGAATAGAACAAAATTATTCTTACAAACGTGGATCATATCATATCCAATTCCAACTGCATGAAGGAAATTCTTCATTTTACTGTAGGTGTGTGGCAGCTCAGACGCATCAAAGATTTGCGGAAAGTAGCCAACATCACATCGAATGATTTGTTGGTCATCCGCTCAGATGTCTTCACCTGAAGAAAGGTGACCATAGCTGAGAATACTGACAGCTTATTTCCTGGGGTTACTGCCACGTTGCATTGTTCCAACATGTGGGCCCATCGTTTTTCTTGTGCAGGTGAAAGTTCACGAAATGCATGAGCATTTCGTAGCATTGTTTCAATGTTGGTCAAACTCACTAGCTCCACCGCCACCACCTCCTCCTCCTCCTCTTCCTCCTGAGCATCAGGCACATCAAGATGGTGATCTGCTGCTTCCACATAGTCAGTAACATTGACATTCACAGCTTCACCATGATGAACCCACCGAGTATATGTGACCGACATCCCATACATGTGTAGATGATTTTGCACAGTTGACTGGGGTCTTGAAACTAAATTCATACAACTACTACACGGGCAGAGCACATCTGATTTCGGACCACCGTACTCAGTTCTGATAAAGTTCATGAAGTTTTCAACCCCCTCGACATATGTAGCGGAGAATCTTCGAGCAGAAGTTATCCAAGTCCCGTCCATCTGTTAGACATACAAATTAGTTCTTCTACTAGATATTACAGGAAAAACATATATGTTTTTTATAAAGTCCAACAAAAATACCTACCTCGATGTCTAAAGCTATGGCAAGATATTTGGACAAGTAGATCTAAGTAACAAAATATATGTAAAGCTAATTCAGCAAACAAATTGAGTGCTAAATTATGGCAGGCTATTTCAGCAATCAATGAGGCTGAGCACACAGCCATCGAAGGCCATCTCAGCAACAAAGATCGAGTATAAAACGGTGTCAAGCTATTTCACCTAACAGATTGGCTACTAGACCATGGCAATCTACTTCACAATAAATATATGGCAGGATATTTTAGCAACTAATCGGGCGTGGCATGCCATCTCAGCAAAGAAGATTGAGTGCAGAACAGGGCAAGGAAGCTTCTTAAGCAGACCATATTGAATGTAAACTATTTCGGCAAGCAGTGAGATTAACAGCGTCTATCAGCTAACATTCAGCGCTACTTCGACATGCATGGGGCCTCAGTCTAGAATGCGCATACCATGGGAGAAGCTGACCACCGTGCATCTCCACAAGAACGTCGCCAGCGGTGGCGGCGCGGCTGGAGGACGATAGTCTATGAGAGCGTACTGTGGGAGCGAGAGGATCGCCGTGCGTCCCCTCAATGAACCACGGCGCCGACGTATCGGAGCGGCGGGGAGGGCGGCTTTGGCGGAGTGAATGGAGTGGAGGGGGCCGGGGGGAGGGGGTTTGGGGAATATTATTGGCCAGTTGGCCGAAGGGTAGTTGAATTTGGGATTTGGGGAGAATTTTTTGGGGGGAATTTTCACGTGGTGGGCAGGGGAGTTTGGCGCATGGTTTGTTTCTCCAAATGCGGTCCCACGTGTTAGTGAAGAGGCAAGCCGAAGCGCATTCCATTTGGGTGAGCAGTGTGCAGGACCGACCATGTGAGGAGTGCAATGCGACCGCGACAGGCATGCTTTGAGTGTATCGCCTTTTTCCTTTTAAACTTAGTGCTTCACACGATCCATGAATACTACTAGTAATCCGGTAATCCCGACTAAAACGGCGCGGCCGGGTCTTTTCCCGCGCTATATGCTGGGAGGTTGGCTTAGTTGGTTGTTTTAGGACTATAATTTTTAGGACAAGGCTTAGTTGGTTTGACAGACAGAGCGAGAGAAAGATGTGAAATGCGTGAATGTGTAGTGGACGTACTATTGGAGAGCCTAAGATAAATTGTGTATGTAGACCTTATGTGTGTATTTACTTCGCATGTTAGCTTTGTCTCGGGTCAAACCTTCTAAACTTAGACCAAATTTATACACACAAAAACGAATCATCATTCCATATATTTTCATATAATATATCTTACTATTATAGTGAAAGTTCATATACACCGGACGAGATTCATGCAAACACAGCAGATTTTCATTACATTTCGAACTATTATAGGACAAAAAATAAAAGAAACCTGACCCTAAACCTATTCTATGGCGGCAACCGACGCCCACTTTCCTTTGTACTTCCGCATCGGCGACGATGTCCTCCATCTGCCATCTCCATGAACGGCGGCGGGGTTCAAGACCCGTGAAGTGAAGGTGCGGTTTCCGGCGAGGAAGAGCAGAACATGGGAGACGGACTGGCCAGTTGGCACACCATACCCTGCCGCCTCCCATGCACTACTCATCCTCGGAGGAGTCCCCAACCTCGGTGGTGCCGGTGGACGTGAGGTCGATGATGATGGACGTGGACGGTCTGTCGCTTCACCTGCCACATGCGCCAGCGAACATTGGATGGCAGCAAATAGGACGCGTGGCTGGCGGTGCTCCTGTTATCGGCCGCCAGCGTGGCCACCTTTTGTGCGGTCGCGTCCCCGTCCGGCTACGCCGGTATTGCATTGCCAGCAGCGAGTTGAGCGAGGGCGGCGACCTCAAGCTTCATCCCTGAAGACAAGCTCTCCCACAGAGTGTTCCCGCTCGCGGTCATGGTGGATGTGGTGCCAAGTAGGAGGATGCGCTATGGTGTGGAGTTTAGCTCGGTGTTGCCACTTTAAGTAGCGCATTCCGGCCAGGCCAAGCGTCCGGGTGCGTCAAGAAGTCGCCGGAGTTGGTTCCTCGAGCAGCGAGCCTGCTTAATGACAGCATATGGACGGAAGGCATGAATGCGAGCAGCTGGCTCCGGCTGGGAATGCACGCGCGCGGCGGCATGAGGGAAGAGGGTTTTTTGTGTGCGATGGTAGTTAGCTGTGGGCGTGGCAACGTTTTGGAGATGCCCTTTGCTCACATGCGATCCCACATGTCATTGAAAAAGCAAGATGACCCAGCATGGTCTCGGGTCCTGGGGATGTAGTTGGCCGTGCTAGAACACTCCACGGACGAGTCGTGACGCGCGCGCACTTTGGCGCCCCATGCACCCTCAACGAGCTGGGTGTTGATCTGCTGGTTGTGCCACTGCGGTAGTGCCACCCTCGGTACCCTAAAGCCGAGTGAGTCCAGCGACGATGAGCGTGTCGCTCACCACGGTCGCCGTGTCCAGAGGCGGTGCGGGAGCTGCGCCACGTTGCTGACCCCCACGACCCACATGAACAGTTGCCGATGGTGAGGAGGTCGTGGGCCAGCTCCTCCATTGGACTAGTCTGTGCCACATCATCTCGACAGGTGGGCCCCACATGTTGGTTTCCCTATTTTCTCGGCCAAATTCGAGCATCAGTGCTCCGCGTTACGCATTAGGCGCAGAACAGGTGGTTTTTGTGCCCTGGTTCAAATGTGGTACAGTACCAAGTTGTTACCCTAGCCCCAAGTGTGGTGGTTTTGGGTACAGTACCACCCTTTTCCTTTTCAATTCGTGAAGCATAACACTTGATTAAGTAGCCGGATGGTGTGCTAATTTAGGTGTCTGACTATTTGAAGGAATAATTGAGGTGTGCCCGATCCGTGCCCGCATTTAAGGGTCCAACTTATACCATGTTCCGGCAGTAGTAACTATACTAGTCCATGCGTATCTTACTCCTTGACCAAGACAGAAGGGAAAACGAGACAACTTAATGTTTATTTGAGCCGTCCAAGTATAATCATGTGGCGTTGCGTATTTCTCATTCCTCTTCAACAGAAATGATGTGAGAGAGAGAGAGGGAGGGAGAGAGAGAGACCTCGAGATGAAACCAAGAGAGAACGAGTGGGTGCATGTGTGATACCTAAGGCGGATTCAAAATTTTGAACCTGTGATCATAGCATCAACAAATCATATATAAATGGTATTCAATGTTCGTTTCGCTTTTGAATGTACAATATACTCCCTCCAATCCTTTTTAGTTTACATATAAGTTTTGTGTGTAGTCAAAGTATCTCTACTTTGATCAAACTTACAGAAAAAAGTATCAACATTCAACAACGCCCAATCAATATTGTTAGATTCGTACATACTCCTAGATTTGTATTCAAATAGAAATGGTTTCCAATTTGTATTCAAACACGTGAATGCTTGTTCTCGCGCATGCTCTTCCTACTAGTATTTCGCCACGTATAGCCAGTCCAATAGTAACTTTTTTTGAAGCTCCCTATCCAATAGTAGTAGGAGTAGTAGTACTAGTGGAGTACTGACAACATCTGCAGTAGAGTATGGAGTGCTCCTAGTACTAGTAGTATACTATTAGTACTACTAGTAACACTCGACCGACCTCACACTCTCAACAAATTTCTTGGAATCCGTGCTACAATCTCCCCATCCAGCCATCCACGTCTCTCTTCTAGTAGTAAATGACGCGGGTGGGGGAGGGGGAGGAACTGCAGTCCCGCAAGCGAGCGAAAACGCAAGACGAAGCGCGTTCCATTTGGTGAGCGACATGCAGGGTCCACCGTGCCGGGGTGCAACGCCAACGTGACAAGAGTGATGTACACCATCCGTTCCTTATGAACTTGCATACTTCGAGTACTCCTTTTTTTAACACAGTACAGACACAAGTGCTCATACATGCACGCATACACTCACCCCTATGAATGCACACACGCACACCCTGCCCCTATGAGCACCTTCGAGAGATTGAGCTGGTATATCATCTTGAGATTTACGAAGTCACCGCCTCATCGTCGACAAGAGCGGTGGGGAGGTCCGGACGTCTGCCACGTGAAACTCCCAAACTTTGGTCCCATCCCACCTCACAACTGTCCAGGCTCCAGCCGTCCGGCTTTGCAAACTCCTCACAGTCAAAATCGATTGACCGGTCATCACTGGAACCACTATTCACACCAGAACCTTCGCTGCTTGGCGTATGCCAGCTACTTACCAGCCGGTCACCACTGCCCCAAAACCAAACCTCCTCTCCAGCCCATTCTCCCACCTTTCGATCCCCTAGCCCGCATCAGCCGTCCCCTAGTTCACCGGAAAGCCATGGTGTGCCGCAAGATCACGTACTACAAGATGCTGATGCCGGAGCGCCTCGCAGAAATCACGGCGGAGGTCGGCGCCATAGACCTCCATTCCCAAGCTCGCTTTGCAGCGGGCCAATCCCCGAGTTCTCTGGAGCCAAGCTCCGAGGAGGAGGAAGCCGATCCAATGTTCATGGCGGAGGTCGCGGCGCAGAAGGCCCTCGACGCGTATGAGACCATGGATGTCAACTTCGTACCGGCGTCTGGGTTCCCCATGGTGCAGGCGGGCCAGCGGTTCAACCTGGCGATCCTAAAGGAGCACCAGGAGGCAGAGGCTCAACTCAACATGGAGCGCGCGGATGCCGCTGCTATCGAGGCCCTGCTGCAGGTGGAACCGGATGTCGTGGATGTGAACCGGGCGACGAAGGATCAACTTGACGCAGAGCGCGCGGATTCCGCTACCATCGAGTCCCTCCTATAGGTGGAACCAAATGTCCTGGACTTGAACCGGGCAGCGGAGGCTCAACTAGGCGCGGAGAGCGTGGATGCCGCTGCCATTGAGGCCCTCCTGCAGGCGGAACCAAACGTCATGGACATGAGCCGGGCAGTGCTCTCGTTCGTGCTGAGCGGCCGCATGCTCCGCGTGAACGAGTAGCTGGGGGCCGAGGACAACCACGCTGCGGAGACACGTCGGCAGCTACGGCTAGTTCACGCCGTCAGCCAAAGACGACGAGGCCGGCTCGTTCCACGAGCAGTGATAGTTTTTCTTTATGTTGTTGCTTTTAGGGATCTTTTGCTCTGTAAAAACATATATTTATGCAAGTCGCCTGACTTTCATCATTTGGGTCAGTCGACCATTTCAGGCGGTTGGATGAATATCCTACGTCTCCTAACCCTTCTTCTTCCTCACCTCTTCTTCTTCTTCCCCAACAGACCACCGCACGGGCCGCACAGATATTCGCCAACAGGTGGTTGGATAAACATACTATATGAATGAAAATTAGGTGTCAGTGGTTGGATGGCTGAGTTTGGTTTGATCACATGTGGTACCACATGTCAGTGAGGGTGTGTTCCCTTAGTTGGGTTTGCGGCGTGCAGGACCTACTGTGTGACGGTGTGGTGCGACCACGACAGGCGTGCGTAAGTGTACCTCCTTTTCATTTTGAACCTGTAATAACATCTGGTTTGCGAGGGTGAGCGACTTCGGTTTTAGTACGTACTTTGTTAAAAAAAGGGCGGGGTTTCCCTTCGCGGGATTGAACGATACAAATCCTCGTTTGACATGTCAATTAATGCGTATATTTTTTCTCCAACGCCCAATAAGCTAAGCATCTCACTCCTCATTGCTTGATTAATGCAACGCATGCAAACCGACCTTCTCACTTCCGCATGAATGCAATGGTATATTAATGTCCATGGTTGCTAGTATGAGGCAAACCCCATCTTTTTGCCTCGATTAGTGTTAGTGGCCTTCTGCAAATTGTAATTTTGATAGTGGCCTTGTATACAAAAAAATGGAGGGAGTAACTATTTGACTTCCTTCCCCATTGCGGTAACGTCGACGATATGACGATCGCTGTAGCTTTGGTGAAGTGCGTTCGATGAAGCACACCATTGAGGCAGATCACGGAAAGTCGTTCGCAAGTGCCGCCTGCAAGCCGAGACAACCGCCTTCTTTGCATCCAGGAAGTCCTTTGAACCAAAGGAGGCCTAAATGTACTACTAGTAGCACAATAGCGTTGTCCATCCAGCTTAGTGCGGTAAAGGTGGTTTCTTGAAGAAGACGATGGAGAAGCGCAGTCGGCGAAGAGTGAAATGATGGTTGCTTCGTCCGTACTTTGTGATTTGGCGCCTCACTGCTTTGTGATTTGTGATAAAAGGGACAAGGGAGTAGACTCTATGCTCTATGCATGCGTCCAAGCACGGGAGAAAGAGGAGAGAGGTTGCATTTTTCTATTCCTTCAGCAATCAATTAGGGAGCTTTGGTTCCCTCTTTTTTTTCTTTGGCAGCACCCTCCACAATGGTTCCCATCAATGCCAAAAGCTATTTTAACATTTGGCTACACATTGTGGATGCCCTTAAGCGTTCCACTTGGTTTTGCTCCTTGGTTATATCTATACAAATCTCGATTATATCGATCTAAAAAAATATATCAAGATTAGTAAAAAGGAGGTGAATTTGCCGCGTGGAAGGTGGGGAAGGTTTCTTATTTTTAGAGGAGGTTAGACTGGCGGTTTGCTAACATGCAGTCCCATGTGTCAGTGATGTACCAAGCCGATCCGCATCCCACATGAGGCAGAACAATGGCAGAAGCAACATGTGGTTAACTTGAACAACATGAGGGAGAAGCGGATTCAGCAAAGAGTGAAATGTTGGTTGCTTCGTCCCTCCAACTCTTTCTTTGAGCATCACTTTGTCCCTCCAACTTAATTGCGGGAAACGTGCAGCTTTGTGATTTGACGCCTCATTGTTCATTACTACTATGGCGCCAAGACCGGGGTACGTCCCCCTGCTGCTCTGCACTGTTATTTGGGTATGGCACGTGGACCCGGTTGCTTGATGTCCCACATGTTGGCGAAAGGGACTAGAACATTTATGAAAGTGAGCGCTCCATTCTTATGACAGAGGAGTACACGAAACGACGGCCCAGTGAACTGTTACTTGTACTGTAGTATTACTACTATAGTTTTGCTGTTTCACACGATCCATCGATACAAACCCGATTAAATAGGCGAGGGCAGGATTTTTCCCGCACGGTAGGCAGGGCAGCTTGGCATAGTCGTTTTGACATAGAGAGCGAGAGAAAGATGTGAGATGCTTGAATGTGTAATGGGCCCTTTTGTGTGTGTGTGTGTGTGGTCTGACCTTTCATATCACTAGATGATACTAGCCATACATTTCAACGCAATTTTAAGGTATGCAAACTAAATAATTGAAGTAACAATATGAGATCGAGTAAAACTAAAATCATATATAATTTATTTTGTTAGAGTGTAGTAGTGATGTATTGCATAGTTGTTAGATGTAACCTGCGAGAACGTGTAGAGATGTACTTTTGGAGGGCCTATAGAGAGAAATGGGGCATAAAGTGGATTCAAATATTTGTATTCATCTTCATAGCGTTTGTAACTCATTTGTAGAGTTTGTATGGTAGACGTGAATGCTTGTTCGCTCTTACGAAACCAGTACACCAATAATGGGGTGGCGTGCACCAATTTAGGCACTAGCACATTCGCCTACTCGGCTCCAGGGTGAGAGCGAGAGAAGAGATAAATACACTGGTGGTCAGTGTATTTCAAGAGAACAGCGTAATATGGTCACCAAACTTCAGAATATGCTCATTACGGTCACTATATATGTTTTGCGGTGATTATACGGTCATTTGCTCACCGTTCAGCATCAGATTTGTTGGTGCAATGATTTGCCTCCTTATGCTTTGGAGCTTGTTGACATAAACAATATGGGACTTATGTGTTTGCTAGTGCACACAGAGTAACAGGTCCCTAGAATCAAGAGGAGTTTGATTCAAACGACGAAGATAATCCCCTGTGTAGCAGTGAAGGTTATCACCGAAGATTATGTTGACAAGATTGACCCCTCAAAAAATGTTGTCGTGAAGCAATTGGTTCGATGCTTGTCCGAAGGAAGTGACTGCGTCCGAGAAGAATGAAGACGAAGTGAAGACGTAGCATTTATTTCGTTGTTTCTCTTCTCTTTATTGAGTCACAGGACCGCCGTACTATTAAGAGGGGTGTAGCGTTTCAAACTTTGATTCCCTGATGCTAAACCCAGATCCTATGAAAGTTGTGAGAGAAATCTCTTTATGATCCGAGCAAATACTTGCCAGCAAGAGAGTGTGATCTTCTTCGTTGCGAGAGATTTGTCTCAGACCGAGGAGTTAGCATTACTTGGTCTTCAAGTAATGTTACCGTTGCTCCAAAATCCGACCATTGTGAACGTGTCGGTTGGCCATTAGCTGGACCGCGTGTCCAAAATGGTAATTTCCTATCTGGGAAGGCTGCGGCTATAAATACCCACCCCGCGCCGGCTTTGTCCGGTGGCTGCTCCATTTGATTCTGAGAAGATTGTTGAGCAACCCCCTCTCTGAGTGCTTTGAGTTTAAAATCCACTGAGAGAAAACCCCTAGAGCCGAAAAATTAGATAGTGGTTCAGCATCACTAGAATCTAAGCCCGGTACGCTCTGCCTATTACTCCTGAGAGCTGCAAACTCTCTAGACGGTTAGGTGTCAATTTCTTCAGAGGCTAAGAGTAATTGTAGTTCTCGAAGAAGAAGTCTGTAAAGGTTCGTACATCACCTCAAGTATCTACCACGAGTGATTGGCATTGGTTGATGAACCAATTGTCGAGGAGGATAGGGTGAAGAGAGTTTATCTTCTATGTTAGATCACAACCCCTCCAACCAGACGTAGTCCTTGTGCAAAAGGACGAACTGGTCGAACAAATACCCTGCCGCCATCGAGCATCACTGGTTACATCTGTTCCACATTCGTACTGAACCAATCATGTGATTTGTCTCGATGCATGCTTTAGTTTCTTTTCGGTAGTTTGTTTTCGCTCATTGTACTCTGTTTTTCATTCGCTCCGCTGCTGGGTTCCGAGAGTTTTAATCTTTCCGAAGAATTTTTAAAGCTCCCATTCACCCCCCTGGTAGACATACTTCATTCCTATAGGATTGCACTCTGTTGACCGGCAAAATAGTCTGCGTGGCACTATGTTGACTGGTTAAATTGGCCACGTTCCTTGTGGGTCCCACCTGTCAGTTCACAGAGGGAAAAAGTAAGATAAACACAAATTTATGTAGGCGCAAAAAGACTCCAACCTGTGCGCGGGAAACACCTGGTTGTGTATGTGTCTGTCAGGCCCTGACGTGTGCGCATGCACATGTAGGTCGAGCACTTGAGCGTGAGAGTGTGTGTTGGTCGTGTGATGTGTGCATGCATGCGTGCGTGTGTGCATGTGAGTGTTGCGTGCATGCGTGTGTGCGTGTGAGTGTTGCGTGGCTGCGTGTGTACGTGTGAGAGTTGCATGCATGTAGTTCATGTGCATGCGTGCGTGTGTGCGTGTGAGTGTTGCGTGGCTGCGTGTGTATGTGTGAGTGTTGCATGCAAGCAGTTCATGTGCATGCGTGTGTGTGTGTGTATAATCACCACACTAGCTCCTGTGTATTAAAAGAGACGGCTCAGCATACCAATACAAGGCCATATTGTCCGTTGTGCCCGCGGTCACGACTTCTAATACCCACCGTCTAATATTTTTTTATCGTTTGTTTTCAGTCTTATACCCGCCGACAGGTGGGCCCTATGGTAGTGAGATAATGTGTGCTAATGATGCAACACTAGATGCGCCATGTGGAGCGTTTAACTGGTCAACTAGTCGTGTCTTCAACAAATACATAGTTGTACGGTGAGACCGTGATTATATAATGACCACAAGACGTAAATGGTGACTGTAATGAGTAGATTCTGATGTCCAATGAACGTATCGTGCTTTTGCTTCAGATACAGTGATCGTCGGTGTATATATCACGAGAGAAAGATGAAACATGCATGAGTGTGTTGGGGGCGTACTTTTAGAGGGCCTAGAGATAGTTTGTGTGCGTACGTGAAAGGGGCGTAGAGGAGGGGTGTGCGATGGAGAGAGAGATGCTCTTTGTTTCTCTTTATTATGACTAACTTTATATATAGTATAAAAATATAAAAATTCACAATGCGGAATAAATATCATTGGGTGCACCATGCAATGCAAATTAACTTTCATACTCCATATAACTTTGAAATGTTGTATATATGTAGATTTTCTAAAATAATTTTTTGGCCACACTTTGTGTGGTTTTTATTCAAAAGGAATATTATATGCGAAGTAAAAGTGAAGAGAGGGCTTTTTAGATCAATGGGGTACGTGATAAGATGTAATATGTGTGAATGTGTAGTTGACGTATTTGGCAGGGCCTAGAGAGGTTATGTGTATGTATTTGAGAGAGGCATGGATAGAGGGGCCAGCGCGCGCAGGGGGAGGGGGCCGGCGGGGGGCTACGAGGGAGGGATAGCACGAGAAATGAGAGAGGTCTAGCGAGAGAGATGAATAGGATGTCTCGGCGAGAGATGCCCTTGAGTGTGTCCATGCAAGGGGGAGGGGATAGAGGCATGAGGTGAAATAGTTTGTGCGGTGTGTGTGTTGGTATGTGTGGGTGTGAGAAGATAACGAGACCTAGGGGTAGAGGGTGTGTCACCTCGTGACGTCCAGTGGGCCGAGGTGAGGCCCTTGGGTTGGTTCCGTCCTACGCCACATTGGTCGGCCCGTGACGCATTCAGGGAGACCCATGGAGGACTAGTCGTACAAGACAAATAAACCAGAGTCGTGAAGAAGGACTCTGTGTCCACTGACAAAGCCGGCTAGGATTAGTAACCCTAGGTCCCCGAACTAAGGTAACCCCTTGTCTATGATATTACCATTCATCCAACCTAACTTTAAGAGGCATGCTACAGAATGCTCTACCGGAATCATATTCGTTAATTAGGAAGAGAGGTGGAGACAATGCGTGCAAGATAGGCCTAAAGATAATGTGCGTGCGGGAGACACGTAGGCAGGTCTATGTGTAGAGAAAGGGTCGATGGTGATCGTGCATGCATATGCGTGTGAGAGGATGATTGCTTGTGACAAAGGTTAGCGAAAACAGTCGTAAATGGTTGCGACAGAGAGGGAGGGTGATATCGAGAGCATGTGTGCGAGAAAGACACCCCGGGAGAGAGTGTGTGAGCATGTGTGAGAGACCCCCAATGGATATACACTGTGTGCACGTATTTGTGAGAGAGAAAGTTAGAGCATGTGTGAGGAGGGGCCTATGGAGAGTGAATCTACACGTAAAAGACTGATGTTCACATGGATTAGAATATAAATTGTATCCAAATATTTGGATGGGATCATGATATTTGCAATTCGCGCAAGGAACAGTCATTGATCCATCACACATCCATATTCTATCGAAGTTGAGCATGTCTATCTTATTATTCGACATAATTGATCCATAGAGTCAGTATTTTGAAGTCCAGACAATGTATCGCTTTAGCAATTCAAATATAAACTTGAGTATAGTTTATGTTGTGTGTGTAAAGCACATTATACATACAAAACTTACACAATGAACATTCTAAATAGCTAGCTAGGAACTTGCATACATTTGAATTTAACTTAAGGTGGTTTAAAAAATTCAAATTCAACATGAAGTCCATTCAATTATTTGAATTCGAGATCATGGCATTTGTAAATTATACCTAAATTAAGGGGGCATCAATCTTTGCGCTGCTTTTGTACATTATAGCATATATAGTCGTGTACAAAATAGATTCAAATTTACCTCCTCCATTCCAAAATAATCGTAGTTATAGGATTTTCAAGAGTCAAAATTTCAAAAAGAAGCGCATAATTTAATGAGGTTTTCAAACATACAAGGTCAAATTTAATGTTGCCTATTTAGGTCAATCCTCAAAGTTCAAGAGTACTCTAAACGTGAATGCTTCTATTTCAAAATTTTGAACGAAGCGCCAAAAGAGCCTCTACTCGCCCCAAACCGCGTGAGACCAATGTTTAGTAGAAGGAATTACTTTTCTAACTCTGACCCATGAGGTTCTCAAGAAAAAACTCTGACCCGTGAAACCTACCGGCCTCACGTCCAAATTTCTAAACTGGGGTAGGTTTGTAATTCATCTAGACGCCACGCAACCGCCTCCGAAAAACATTCATACACCGTGGCCGCCTAAACACACGTGCGCTCGGCCGAAATCGCTCCCGCCCACTATTTGGGACACCTGGGATTACCGACCTACCCCCAACCAAGAGTAGGTCCTTAATTTAAGAGAGGGGCAAAGTTTGTACTTTCCCCAAATTTCAAACAAGCGCGTCCTAGACCGAAACATGGTTCCCCCATAGCTCCCCCCCCGCCTCCCGTCTGATTCCCCATTCATACTCCGTGTGTGCCAAAACTACCTCTCCACCAGCCGCGAAACCCCAGTGTCCTCCGTCCGCCACCCCATCCCACCCATCAACAGCCTCCCTCCTCCATCACGCCGGAGCCGATACCCTGACATCATCGTCCATCGCAACCGCAACCACAACGCCCTCCACGACTACTAGTTGAAGCCGAGGCTGAGCTGCCTCCAGGACGCCGACGTGCGTCGTACCCGAGGCAGTTCAACCACGCGGTCCTGCGCCTCATCGCTGCCGCTCCAATGTCGACACCGTCCACTGCAGTTGTTCCCGCTATGCCGTCCTTCGCCGCCTCGGATCTGCTTCCCCTCCGCCGACAGACGGCACCGCAACACCATCAACAATTTGGCCATGGGTTCGTCCAAGGCTCCACCGTCCTCCACAACATCGGGTCCCCCGGTAAAACGAAGAACATCGCCGCGAAATCAGGAGGACACAACACTGGCAACCGGAACTACTACTCCTCTTCCCTTATTCGTTCAAATTTATGTGTGTGCTTGTACGGTATTCATCCCACAGAAGACAATAGTTGACCACTGCTTACTGCACCTTCTTCCTGATATTAGATGTTCCTATTAACTCGCGATGCACAAGGTTTCTCCTCATATACTATTTCACCTTAGCTAGAGGTCCGTCGCACCCCTAGATTTCAATTCCTGGTCAGTTGATTCCCAATTAAAGGAAGCACCACCCACGGAGGTGCTAGTCCGCCTGTTACATCGGGGAAGCAGCGCCTAGGTGTTTATCTTAGGGGTGTGTGGGGCCTAGGAGCTGCTAGCGCCCGATCTAGAGGTTGTCCGGGCTTAAAGGGATGGCCGGGGGGCGGTGCAAAGCACGACGGTGGTGTGAGGTCGAGGGAAGGGCGGGGCGGCCGAGGTAGGGGTCTGGGCTGATGGTCGCTAGCTGTTCGAGAAAGATCATCAACAGTGACTGGCGGGAGGTAGACGAAGGCCATCTGCCCATTTCTTGTAGATCAGACGATTCAGAAAAAATCGACTGACCTATTTATTTTCACTCGGCTGTTATTTTGATAGGACCACATGTGGTGGTGTGCTGGAGGAGTACCTGCATTTCCCAGCCATCCTTGTGCTCATATTACAAAATCCTAGAATCTAATTTCATGTGACATGCATGTTTTCGAGTTATCATATGTCTCCTGTCATTTATTTTCCAGCCACCTGCTATCTGCTACTTTTACAATGCACTAGTTCTGCACACACTTCACCCATACTCTCACTATAGTTTTTTTATGCATGGTTATTTCAGCCTCTGCCACACTGTTGATAAGTTCACAACATAAAAGAGAGAAAGCGCTCCTGCTTAAGGCGCGGGTAAGCAAGACACGTCTCAGCACTTTAAAGGGTGCAGTGTCAGCAGATGGAGACAGTAAACGTAGCTCTAGAGTTGATGATCTCGTTCGCTATGAACTACCATCCCAGGTGCTTGCTTTAACTTCGCGGTGTCATATGTGGTTGCATGTTGCACATGGTGTCTAGCTTGTATTTGAAAGGCCGAAGTCCGTCTTTATTAAGATAAGGAAAGAATTTTTTTATATCACGGCGACGCCTGCAAAGAGTACAAGACCACAGAGCACCAGAAGCCAAATAGCTAGTCAAGGCACTGGCCGAGCAAGTGACAAGGCCAGCACGGACAGGCATCACCTGCAAGCCAACTAAAAAGCCATGGTGGTGGCGAAGCAGCCAACCTCCCGCCAGGCTCTCAGGTCCTCGATGATCATGCTCACCACTTCAGGCGGGTGTCTAGCTGGTATTGCTTCCAATTTGGTTAAATTGCATCTGCTTAGTTTAAACATTATACCTTTGAATATGACATGCCTTCTTGTTTTTGGTACATACTACTACATTTGTCTATTAACCATGTTCTTACATCAAACTAATGTTCTTGTGTATCCCTCATCAATCACTTATGATGAGACAGTCAGGCTCGTGGATTGATGTGAGAAAAGATCCTCTTTTAAAGAATGCAGTGTCAGCCTCCCCACATGATTCTCAAGAAACAGCAAGGCTAGATGAAGATAGTCAACGTAGCTCTGTAGTTGATGACCGCATTTCCCCTACACCACCATCGCAGGTGCTTGCTCTAACTTGGCAGTGTGATATGCAGTTGCATGTTGCATATGGTGTCTAGATTGTAATTCTTCCAATCTGGTTAAATTGCATTTGCTATTCTGCTTAGTTTATACAATATACCTGTTAATGTGACATGCCTTCCTATTTTTGGTACATACTACATCTGTCTATTAAGCATGTCCTTACATAAAACTATTGTTTTTTTGTATCCTGCATCAATCAATTATGACGAGACACCTTTAGTATATGTAGTGTGATATTGGTTGCATCTTTCATATGATTTCTAGCATGCACTACTTCTAATTTGTTGAAATGCCATTTATGATGGGACACTTTTAACTTGGCAGAGTCATATTGGTTGCATATTTCATGTGGTGTCTAGCTTGCATTGCTTCTAATTTGTTGAAATGGCTTCTGCTTAGTTTACACAAATAGTTGTGACTATGCCATGCCGTCCTGTTTTTTGTACATATCCCATCCTTGTATCATGTGTTTGCCTTACATAAAAGTAGTGATTGTCAGTATCATGCATGAATGGGTTCTGAAGAGTGAATTTTATCGCTTTTTCTTGTCGGTTTTACTTGACAATGAAAAATCAATAAAGCGGAAGGAAATTAGCAAGGCAATGGATAATGGTGCTCCTTCCGACCACCTGAAACGGAGGGCCTCTACAGATTCTACACCGCCATCCCCCCAACAAGATTTGCAAGACAACACATGCATAGAGACTCAACGTAGCTGTGTTGATGATGAGCACATCTCCCCTAGTCCACCATCACAGGTGCTCCCTCTAACTTGGCACTGTTATATGTGTTTACATGTTATGTATGATGTCTAGCTTGTATTGCTTCTAATTTTGTTGAATTCCATCTGCTTACTTTACACATTATACTTGTGAATAAGACACGTGTTCCTGTTTCTAGAACATACAATATCTGTCTATCACACCATGTTCTTACATCAAAGTACTACTGTTGTGTAACCTGCAACAATCACTTATCATAAGACACAATTAACTTGGGACTGTGATATAGGGTACATCTGACATTCTTTTCTAGCTTGTACTACTACTTTGTTGAAATGGCACCAATGACGAGACAATTTTAACTTGGTAGAGTGATATTCGTTGCATCTTACATATGGTGTCTAGCTTTCATTGCTTCTAATTTGTTGAAATGCCTTTTGCTTAGTTTACACATCATAGCTGTGAACATGCAATGTTGTCCTTTTTTCTTACACATTCAATCGTCCTATCATGTGGTCGCCTTACATTAAAATAGTGCTCGTCAGCATCCTGCATCAATGAGTTCTGAAAAGAAAATTTTTATTCATATTTCTTCTGGGTTTGACTTGACAAGGCAATAAATTTAAGTAAGAGGAAGGAAAAAATTAAGGCAGGAACTAATGGCGGTCTTTCGACGGAACCGGCATCCCAGGTGCTTTCTCTAGCTTGGCAGTGTGATATTTGCTTGCATGTTGCATACTGTGTCTAGCTTGTATTGCTTCTAATTTGATTAAATTACATCTGCTTAGTTTACACATTATACATGTGAATATTGCATGTCTTCCTTATTTTGCATATACTACATCTCTGTATTACATGTTCTAACATCGAAGTACTGTTCGTGTCTATCCTGCATCAATCACTTATGACGAGACACCTTTAACTTGGTAGTGTGATGTTGTTTGCATCTTGCATATGATTTATTTCTTGTACTGCTTCACATTTGTTTAAATGCCAGTATGATGAGACACTGTTAACTTGGAAGAGTACTATTTGTAGCATATTTCATATGGTGTCTACCTTCCATTGCGTTGCTTCTAATTTATTGAAATGCCTTCTGCTTAGTTTACACATCAAAGGTCTGATTATCTCATGTCATCCTGTTTTTCGTACATATTACATCCTCCTATCATATGGTTGTCTAACATCAAAGTTCAGTTCGTCTGTATCACGCATCAATTTGTTCTGAAGAACTAAATTTTTATTCCTTTTTCTTGTCGGCTTGACTTGGCATGGCAAAGAAAAAGAGGAAGGAATCCAGAATGGTAGGGGATGGTGTTAGTACTTGGGAGTACCGGAGACGGAAGGGGAAGAGGTATGCAGATTCTGCTGGTACTGATAGTGCAATAGAAGGTCCCAGTCCACCGGATAATTGTACAAACATACAAACACGGTATCCCCTGCTACAACAGCTGGAAAACAATCTGAACGGAAATGAAAAGCTGCCACCAAACAAGCAACGACAGCCCTAGTTGTCACAACACCTTCCACTGTACCAGCATCTGCATGAGTTACTTGTTCAGCAACTCAGCTAGCGGCAAGTTCCGAAGCATTCTTGACACAAGAGGACTTGGCAAGATCAGATGAACCTTGTGAGCTTCAACAGCTAGAAGGTAGTTGCTTGAGTCAAGTTAGAGTTGCATGCTTCTTTATATGTAGTCTCATAGTTTGATGTACACTAACACTTCCCATGTTAGTTGTTGAACTAGCATCTAGGCGCAAGAGGAAACAAACATCAGGGATAATGATCGACAGGTTAACTAAATATAGAGAAGGAAGAAAGGAGATCCGTTTTGAGGCAGGTTTAAAAAGGCCACGTGATGCTATAGACTCAACCAAGTTAGTATCAGAGGCAGCCGTTGCCGTTAGGTGTCATGCACGTATCCTCCCAACATGGATTCAATACAGGAATGACAAAGACAAAACCCAGGTTAACACCTTCCTCGACCATTTATCTGTATGTATGGTTATGTATGGAAATTAGTAATGTCGTCTTTCTCTGTCCTATACTTTCTAGTTCGCTGGTAATGAGACTCCCATAATTTTCAATAGATGAGGTTCAAGTTGGATAGCCAAGATGATGCAACCAGGCAAGCATGCACCCTTGTTTTCAAGTCTGCTCTGCGACAGTATTGGTATAACTTCAGGAAAACTCACTTTGAAGGCAAGTCTAACAGTGAACTTGCCCAAACATCTCCAGTGGAAAATATAACGGATGAAGACTTGAGAGGCCTTGTTAAACACTGGTCTGATCCAAAGTATCAAGTATGTTATATATATGTGATCAGATCACACGTTAAACTCCTATTTACGCATGTGCCTCACAAATCTATCTTCTTCTAGGTGAACTGTTCAAAGAACAAGGCCAACCGTACGAAAGTGAAATTCCAACAGACGACAGGATCTCGTAGCTATATTGCACACTGCGAGACTCTTGTAACTAGCTGCTGTTTCACTCTTTTTGTTGTGCCATATTATCAGATCTATATTGACTTGTTCCATATGCAGAGGAAAGCCCGCAAGGACCAAAAAGTACCGGAACCCAATGTTGTGGAAATCTTCAAGGACTGTCACACCAGCAAGACGAAGGGCATGACTACACCAGTCAAAGCCGCTATTGTAAGTCCTTAATCCTCATGCCTTTTAGCTACTGCTTACTCTAACTTGTGCATTGAACTGCACGGTTTGCAGCCAATGTCTATTGCTCTTTTCAATTTTATACACAATTGTCTTAGCGTATCATTGCACCTTACAAGGTTTAAAAGAGAGGAGTGATGTTCCTTTGATCTTGATCTGTAATCTAGTTCCGTGCTGGACTTTCCCTCACAACGTTACATTTGCATGTTTGTCTGTTCTCAATTGTTTTGTGATATGAATGATGTCATACTATGCTTACTGTATTATAAACTTTGTCTCTTTATCCTTAGCTGTCAATACAATGTGAAGAAATAGACAATACATTAGCCATGGTACATGGTCATATGTTTGGAACCTGGTATTATTATGTACTTAGCAGTAAAATACAACTAATATTTTACATGGGTTCACCAAAATAAGTTCTATATATAGACCAAAGCTATTTTGTTTGGTTTTGCTACCTCCTTAATATCTTCTGTTCTGGTACTACTAATGTACAAAATCAACTTTTCAGCAAGCTATGGAACAAATGGTGGAACCGCCACCTTCTGAAGGTGACGAGGCAACCATGACCGCAATGTCACCTCTTGCTGCAGTGGGTCAGTACCTATTCACTAACAGTGCCAAAAGCACGTTCCTACGTAATACTGGGTTGGTTGTTAAGGCAATCTCGTCCAAACTGCCTCTTGATCAAGATATGCAAGCTCAAAACAATGTTATATCTGCGCTCCAGACACAAGTCCAATCCCTAACAGAGGCCCTTTGTGAAACAAGGACAACCATTGTTCGATGTCGTCAAGATATGCATGGTTTTGAAACCAGACTATCAGACATTTGCTATGTTGTTCAGGAGCCTAGGAGAAATGAAGGTGAAGGTTATGGTGCTCCATCGGACAGTACAACATGAAAACATAACAGTCAGGTCAAATGAACTGAGCTTCTGAACTTCTGATGGTGCATTTATCTGCCGGACTGTTAACATTTGTGCCAACCTTCCTGTTGTTATATGGCTGTAATTTGTTTTGTTGCGATACAAATTTTGTTCTTAATATGCAGCGATCGGCTGAAGAAAACAGCAAGCCATTTTTGTATAGTGTAGGATGTTCCCTATATTTGCGCTGGTGGCGAACTTTGATGCCCAGTGGATGTAATTTGTGCAATCGCCTTAATAGCCTAGCATTAGTTTCTGGCTTATTTATTTCCCTAGTATTCTTTTCCTTTGCTTGCTAGTGGCCGCAACAACCGTGGGCCAGATCAGACCGTGGTAACCTTGAGCCTACTACGGGTCGTATGATCAATGGGCCTCGTAAGGGTCGTAGGATAAATGGGCCTCCGACGGGCCGTAGAATCAATGGGCCTCCTACGAGCCATCGGATAAATGGGCCTCTAACGAGCCGTAGGATCCATTGGCTTCATATGGGTCCAACAATTCGTGTGCCAAAACTGGACCGCGACATGGGCCGTAAACGGGCGTAATTGGTATTGGGCCAGCACGATAATAGGCCGTTAACATGTCGGAAGACAGCAAAGGCCTAATTCTGTCACAGGCATAATGGGTCTTAACAGGCCACAAATGGGCCAATTTTAACCACAGGCTGAATTTAGCCCATTAGGAGAACAGGCCAGCAACAGACCAGAAGTAATCGAGGCTGGAAAGGAGCCCAAGAATTTATGGGCCCTCAGTAGGCCGAAAGCTACCACGGGCTGGAATGGCCCATGTGAGTCATGGGGCCTTAATGGGTATAAAGAAATTTACTGTTTATTATGGGCCAGAGGCACTACAGGCCACTAAAGGGCCCAAAGATACGAAAGGCCTCATATGGGCCGAAAGACATCATGGGCCATACATGGGCCGATAGTGAAACGGGCTGGTATTATACTGGATGGCCCACATGACGCTGTTGGGCCAAATTCGAAAAGGCCTTAACGGGCCGTGAGTTACCGGGCTATAAAATGGGCTATATGCGAACAGACCGATAACAGGCTTTCCATGGGCCAGCCTGCTAGCTTTTGACCAAGTCAAACGGGCCAGCCTTTGTAAGCTAAATGGGCAAATGTTGGGCCGTGCCACATGTCGACATATCATAGACGCCTATCTGTACCAATGGCAAGCTAACACGTGGTTCCTGTGGCCAATGAGAATTTTACACGTGGAAAATCCCCATTGGTCCGGGTTGTTAATGGGTTATCGGATCCAAAATCGGACCCGATAGCATAACGGTGACCCGTTACGGTAGATGCCATGTGTCGGTTACCCTTGACGAAAGCACTTCCATGACGCGCCATTTATCATCATGGAAGTGGACAATTCCATGATGATAATTTTGGTATTGTCATGGAACACTTCTACTACAGCACAGGTATGACTATCTTGATTCTGTCATAAAATCGTCATGGATGTACATGCATGACAGAAAACATGACCTACTGTGACAAACACGTATCATCATGGAAGTGTTTTTTTTAGTGCTAACCCATTTCCCGTGCAGGAGCCAGGGCGGCGACGAGAAGAAGAAGAAGAAGAAGAATGTAATTGCCGGGGCAAAAGGGACTTCTGTCCTGAAGGCGGTGGTGATGCTCGGCCATAGCTTCGACGGGCGCAGGGGTGCCTTGCATCGGCCTGGTACCATGCTCGGCCGCGCGGGCGCCGCAGCTGTGCCCAGTACTACTCCAGTACTGCGAGAAGGCCCGACCGCCAAGGCCGCGATGGGCTAGCCCCCGGCGCCGCTCCCCGGGGCCGGATGCATGGGGGACATGATGACGGAGAAGGAGGGGGCGCCTCAGCCTCCGCCGGCTACCCTCATCCCCGCAGCCGAGAGCGACACAGAGGACGCGACGGGGCACCCTCAACGCGCGCCCACGCACATAGCCCAGGAGGCAAGCCGGTAGTCCTCCCAGGCGGGCCACGGGCGTCGAGCGCGAGGAAGGACCCGGAGCCCCTTGCACCTCAGGCATACGACACCGGGGTCTTTTCGACCGTGGCGGCCACAAGCGTTGGGACACAGAACCCCGGCCCGGCTCTCGCCCTCGTGAACTGCAACACCTTGCTCAGGTGCGGGGCCTTGACTGATGCTCGGGCCGCGCTCGATCGGCTGGGGCCGGACCACCAGGAAGATGAGGCACGCGTCTCCAAGGAGCTCCTGAGGCTCGCCACTGGGTGGCGCCAGCTTGACACCGCCGCTAAGGAAGCCCAGAGCCGGGCCGAGGCCACCATCACGAAGAGCAAGGAGGAGGCTGCCGAGGCAAAGGCAGCTCACGAGAGTGCCCTTGCCGAGGTGGGGACAGCTACCAAGCACTGCGAAGCAGTGGAAGCCAGCCTAAAGGCGCTCCGGGACAAATGGGCCGCACAAGTGCAGCAGCTCCAGCTGCGGGAAGATGACCTCAAAGCCCGCGAGGCGAAGCTTGTGGATCACGACTCCGACTTAGCGAAGGCAGTGGCTGAACAGGCCACGGAGCACGAGGGCCTGGAGACGTTGCAATGCCAGGTGACCGAGGCCCAGGAGGCCCACGTGAAGCACGTCTCCGAGTCCAACGCTAAGCTGGATGCCAGGGAGAAGAAGATCTAGGCGGATGACGACGCGAGGGCGGTGGCAGACCGCACCACTCTCTCTTCTCTCGAGCTCAGGGCCCGCAAGGCCCTGAGTTCCATATGCAGGGAGAGGTTCGAGGCTCCTCTTGTAGCTCGCGACGCCGACTATGCCGAGCTCTCCTCCAAGCTCGTGGAGGGGCTCGAGGACGGGGCCTAGAAGATGGACGGCATCCTGGAGGAGGAGTGTTGCCACCTCTTCTCCGTGGCGGCGACACGCGTCTTCAGCCACCTTCTCCTCCGTGATTCCTGCTTCGACTTCGGCAAGGTGATAGGCCCCGTTCTCGAGGAGTCCCGCGACGGCCTTGCGGAGGCCATGAGAAGCCACGTGAATGCGCTGCTTGGGAAGTTCTCCTGCAGCGGCGACGGGGAGCCTGGCAATGCCGAGGTAGGCGATGGCAATGGCGGTGGCAACCCTTCTTCCCGAGACATCCTTTTATCGTCCTGCAATAGACTGACCCTACCTCGTGGAGGCGTAAAACAATGGTTTTATTTATTTGAACACTTAATGTTTGTAATGAATGCTTGCGATCTTTTGGGGTTCCCCTTCCGCTCTTGCTTTTCCTTTTGCTTGCCTTCATGCTCTATGTCGATAGGGCCCAACCCCGTACGGACCTCAGCCGTCACTGGAATGTCTGGTCGCGATGCCTAGACAAAGCCAGCAGGTGAGGGGTCCGGGAGCTAGTGAAGGCTCCTGAGGCGCGATGCTCAGGAGTCCCCCCTTGACGCGCAAACAACCCGCGTGAGGGAAAATGCTAACATCGGCGAGGCTGTCCACAAAGGCGTCCAGACTTAGCTCTTTGCAGCGATATCAATTCGCTACTTGCATGGCGCGCCTCGATAGGTCTCCCGATCCGCTCCTGGGGGAAACCTGCACACAAAGGTTTTGCTTCGTACGACGCGCGCTCGCCATCTTACACATGGGTGTCACGCGAGGAGACCAGACACCAAGGGCCTTGGTGGGGTGACGTGCACGGGGGCAGGCCCGCGAGCCATAGCCCGGTCCCTTGGGTTTTTCAGCGCTGCTGGGACTGACCCGAGCACAGGCACCATGTCCGGCCCCCGCTCGCGTGAGGCGCATGGGGGAGCTGCGAGCGCGTGGCGGGGAAGAAGATAGCGGCCGCCGTGTCAGGCACGGGTTATCCTGAGGTTGGTACAACCCATGGGGTGCTTCTCAGTTGTTTATCCACCAGTGCGGAGCATGGGGCTTCCACTTCTGCATGGGCATGATCATAGTTTGATTGTTCCGCTAGCGCGGGGCATGTGGCTTCCACTGGGGCGTGGGCATGATCGTAGTTCGATCGTTCCGCCAGCACGGAGCATGGGGCTTCCACTAGGGCATGGGCAGGAGCTCTATTCCAGAGTCTTCGGGGCGTGTACAACCCTGTTTTGTTCGTACGTGTGGGAGCTATGGCATAACTGGAGGTATTAGGCGTCCCAGGCGATAAGCTCAGGGACCCCGTTCTCCACTCGCAGCTTGGCTGCGTTGGCTCGAAGCCACGGGTGAGCTTGCTGTGACCCCTCGTTGAGGCGGCCTTTGGGCGGCACGCGGGCAGGTCGCCACTTGAGACGCCGCCTGATGCGCTTTAGAGCGAATAGTCCTAGAAGTACCTGCATGTTCGTGAATCCTGTGACATGGGGACGACGCGCACCGGGTGGTCTCCCGAGGTCATTGCATGTAGATGTTGGACACCAAGGACCCAAACGAGGTGATGTGCACAGGTCCGGCCTGCCAGACAGAGCTCAGTCACGTGGATTTAGCGACGTTGCAAGTGTGATGCCCCCGATTCAATCGTACACTAATCATACACGCAAACGTGTACGATCAAGATCAGGGACTCACGGGAAGATATCACAACACAACTCTAAACACAAATTAAGTCATACAAGCTTCATATTACAAGCCCGGGGCCTCGAGGGCTCAAATACATAAGCTTGAACATAAACGAGTCAGCGGAAGCAACAATATCTGAGTACAGACATAAGTTAAACAAGGTGCCATAAGATGGCTGGCACAAACATGGATACAGATCGAAGAGGCGAGGCCTCCTGCCTGGGATCCTCCTAAACTACTCCTGGTCGTCGGTGGCCTGCACATCGTAGTAGGCACCCTCGGTGTAGTAGGGGTCGTCAAAGGTGGCGTCTGGCTCCGGGGCTCCAGCATCTGGTTGTGACATCCGAAAAGAATGGAAAAAGAGGAAAAAGAGGGAGCAAAGCAACCGTGAGTACTCATCCAAAGTACTCGCAAGCAAGGATCTACACTACATATGCATCGCTATCAATGAAATGGGTAGTATCTGTGGACTGAACTGCAGAATGCCAGAATAAGAGGGGGGTAGCTAGTCCTATCGAAGACTATGCTTCTGGCAGCCTCCATTTTGAAGCATATAGAAGAGAATAGCAAGTATAGCATCAAGTAACATCGTATAGCATAATCCTACCTGGCGATCCTCCCCTCATCGCCCTATGGGAAAGCGATCACCGGGTTATCTCTGGAACTTATCTGGGTGTGTTTTATTAAGTATCCGGTTCTAGTTGTCATGAGGTTGGAATACAACTCCAAGGCGTCGTGTTACCGTGGACACGGCTATTCGAATAGATCAATCTTCCCTGTAGGGGTGCACCACATTACCCGACACGCTCGATCCCTCTAGCCGGGCACACTTTCCTGGGTCATGTCCAGCCTCGGAAGATCAACATGTCGTAGCCCTACCTAGGCCCAACAAAGAGGTCAGCACGCCGGTCTACATCCTAAGCGTGTAGGGGTCTTGGGCCCATCGCCCTTTGCACTCATGCATGTTGCGAGGGCGGCCGAAAGCAGACCTAGCCCCCTAATACAAGTGCAGGTGTTCCAGTCCAATCCGGCGCGCGCCGCTCTGTCGCTGACGTCTGATGAGCTTTAGCTGATGCTACGACGCCGGTTGCCCATATCTTGTCCCATGTGGCGGTTAGTGCGTATAGGTCAATACCAACTCAGATAAAATACCCAATCTCATTAAGCGTGTTATTTGAAGTATCCGCGGATGCCGACCAGGGACCAGGCCCACCTATCTCCTAGGTGGTCACCACCTGCCCTGTCGCTCCGCCACAAAGTAACACTCGGGGGCCGTCGGGAACCCAGGCCCACCACTACCTGGGTGGAACCACCTGCCCCTTCAACCCCCATATCCGAATAGTAACATAAGTAATGTAATAGTATATAGTATATAGTATATACCCGTGACCACCTCCCGAGTGATCACGGCCCAATAGTATAGCATGGCAGACGGACAAGAGTGTTGGGCCACTGATGTAATACTAGCAACCTATACTAAGCATGTAGGATTGCAGGTAAAGGAATCAACAGTAGTAACAAGGACAGCCTATGCAGTAGTATAGGATCAAGCCGGTGAAATATTAACACTACTCTAATGCAAGTAGTAGAGGGAAAGAGTAGGCGATATCAGGATGATCAAGGGGGGTTTGCTTGCCTGGAAGGTCGGTCGAGAAGGAGGGTCGTCAACACCGTAGTCGATCAGGGCAGCAGTGGCGTCAGTCTTGAAGTCTACCGTAGAGAAGAGGGGGGGAAGAAACAATGAATACAATGCAAACAGATGCATGATGATGCATGACATGACAATAAGCGGTGCTAGGTATGCCCTAATGCGATACTAGGTGCTACTGGCAAGGGGGAAAACATCCGGGAAAATATTCCTGGTGTTTGACGTTTTCGGACAGTCGAACCGGTGGGGACGGTTGCATGTTCGCTATGCTAGGGACGTGTGACAGACGAATGGAGAGCGTATCCATATTCTTCTCGTTTTTCTGAGCAACTTTCATGTACAAAGTATTTTCATCCGAGATACTGTTTATTTGATATCAATTTTCAAAGTTTTAATTCATTTTTTATATTAACAGAATTAGTTTAAATCAAAAATACGTTTACTGCATCAGCATGACGTCAGTATGATGTCAGCGGTCAACATTGACTGTTGATTGGGTCAACTAAAGTGTGGGGGCCGTTTGTCAATGTCACGGATTAACTAATCATAATTAATTAGTTTAACTAAGTGATTAGGTTAATTAAACAGAATTAATTAATTAATTTCCTATTTTAATCCTCTTTTTGTTAATTTCGTTCTGGGTGGTGGGGCCTCCTTGTCATAGGCCCAGGGGACCTTAGCGGGGTGCGGGCAACGGGAAAATGGGCGCGGCCCAGTAGCGAGGCGCGGGCGATGCGGGGCTGAGCGGGCGCGGCCGGTGCAACTGGCTGGTGGCGGCGGTAGGGGCGGACCTGGGCGGCGACACGGGAGGGAAAGCGGAGCGGCATGTGGCGTCGGCCGCGGTAGGCGGAGCAGGAGGCAGTGGGTGAGCAGCGGCGCGACTGAGCGAAGGCGCGAGTGGCGACCTGTAGGGGGAGGCACGCGGTGACGGCAGCTGCAAGAGCAGCAGGAGCAGCACGGCAGTCGCGTGAGCCCCAAGGCCCGGGGCGGAGCGACGCACGCGGTCGAGGGCAGAGGAGGCGGTGATGGCCGGAGCAGCGCACGTCGAGGGGAGGAGGCCAGGCGCGGCGCGGTGCATCGGGCAGCGGCGGGCCTCAGCGATAGTGAGCGACGGGGGAGCCGGTGCAGCTGGGTGGAGGCGGACACGACCAAGCGAGGGGGGCAGCAGGCCGGGGCGCGCAGCTACGCGCAGGTGGCCGCATCCGGGGGATGGGCGAGCCACCCTGGGATGTGGCTAGGGCGAGCAGGGGGCGCGGCTCGGGCGTGGCGAGGGCAGCACGGCGCGGGTGCGGCCAGGGTTGGATGGGCACGGCGTCGGGCGCGCGGACGCGTCGCGCGCGCGGGGAGGCTACGCGGCGAGGAGGTCAGGGGTGCAGCGGCGCGTACGAGCGCCCGGCGCGGCGTGCGCGGAGCAGAGCGCCGGCGAGAGGGCACAGGGAGGAGGACCGGGGTCCTCACCGCGATGTAGAGGAACAGGGGGTCAGCGAGGCTCGATGATGCGCTCGGGGAGGCGCCGGCGGGGCAGGGCAACAGGGCTGCTCCGACGAGGTCCGCGGAGCTCCGGGCGGCGGCAACGGGGCGCCGGGTTCGAACCCCTCCCCGATCCACATGGGATCGAGAGGTGGGGGGCTGACGAGGGGGAGTGGGGTAAGTGGGTGCGATGGGGGCTAGGGTTTCCCGTCGGTGGGGGTTATGGGGAGTGAGGAGGGCCGGCTAGGCTAGTGGGCTGGCCGGCTGGGCCGTCTGGCCCAGTTGGCCAGGGGGTCCTTCTCTTTTTATTTTTATTTTGGTTTTGTCTTTTCTTTTTATTCATTTTTCCTTTTACTGTTTTATTTTATTTTAGTATTATAAAACATAAACATTGTACCTAAATTAGTATCACTAATTATACCTCTGCTACAAAAACTTTAAACCCCTAAATAAAATAATTTAACATTTTATAAATAATAAAAGGCATTTATTAAATTGGTTATGCTGTTGTTTTATTCCTTTTAGAGTATTTAAACATTTTATAAAAGTGGTTTCTCCACCATAATCACCTATGCATTATCTGGCACAACCCGAACATTTTAGTTTTATTGTTTGAAAACTTTTGTTGTTGCCTTTATTTTAAATTTGAATTTGAATCGTTTTTGAACCATCGCGAGATCGACAACAGTAATCATGGTGATGTGGCATCATTAGCAGGGAATTACTGTAGCTTAATTATCCAGGCGTTACAATTCTCCTCCACTACAAGAAATCTTGTCCCAAGATTTAGGAGGTGGACTAAGGGGGAATGTCCTAGGTACAAAATTCTAACTAATCTTCTCGGTCTTGGTTGCTCTTCTCGAAGAGATCTATCCATTACATTGATGTCTTCATTCCTATGCTTCAGGTCATCATGATGAAGTCGACATCCTTTCTTCGAGAACTCCATTGTACTTATGAGGGGGTAAAGGGAGGGCATTCCGGGAGAATGGACTTCTGCAAGGTTGACTATCTGATAGATAACATCAGGGAAGGTGGCCGAAAGTAACTCTCGAATTAAAACTTAAGAAAATATAGAGAGCAAAGTAAGGAGGTACCATGGGGAGTTTCGAGCGGGCAGGTAGTCGTTCGATGACTGAAACAGGCATAAAAGGGGTTCAGAGCAACGGGAATAAGTATTGTGTCTGATACCAGAATAGATCATATCTAGGAAGGTGGTCTGTGAATTACATACGATGTCAAGTGCGAGGAATAACTTTGGCAACATGGGGTGTACAGGAGAGTCAGGTTTCGATCCTGTGGAACTGTGGGTTATTGGCCCAAGATGCGGGTTAAAAGTAGGAAGGTGCTGACATGTTGTACGGTCAGGATAGCAAGGCAGGTCAGAGGATAGCTTGTCTGTTATGTCGGCAACAACGTCGATACCAAAGGCGAGGGACGAAGAGAACCATTTTCCTACTCGTTGAACGAGGAGGACCCATAGGCAAAGTTCTCGTCCATCGGTGGTTACCGGAATGTCATCATCTGAAGTAACAGGGTCTTACTGACAGAGTTGCACACCGAGGTGCTTACATAAGCAGGAAATTGTCACTGCTTAGTTAAGTCAGATTGCAAGAAAGGTTAAACAACACAATGGAAGGAAAGTGTGTTTAAACACATATTTCAAGGGTATATCCCTCCCAAGGACAAGCAGAGCATGATATCCATGACAGGATGGAAAGTATAAAACCATTTAGGTAATGGGAGAGGAATTTCATGACATTACCCATACAACGGTGTTAGGATAATTGATAAAGAAAATTTAGCATTGTGCTTCAAATGTTCATATTGAAGATCGGAGTACGACAGACATGCTTCGAGATAGCATTGACATGGTCTTCAAGCAAGGTCAGACTTTGGATACTCAAAGGATTCATCAGGAACAACTTATAGAATAAGCCTTACAATTTCCTCGTGGAAGAATGGTTAACATTGCTAAAAAGGAAGAACTATAGCAATAGGTCCTCCGGCCAGGTGTGCTAGGCATGACATCACCTTATCGGGTTAAAGACCAATGTTATAACTCTTGGGAATATGTTCCAACCATCATATCTGTCGGCGTTCTGGGAACCAGGGTACCCAGACTTGCCTGCCTGTGGCCCACGGCGTGGCTCCATTGATGGCCTGGTATGGCCCACCTCCAAGGCCACCAAGACAAGACCCTCGCGAGGGGCCAAGCCTCGCGAGGCAGACGACACCAAGACCTCCCGAGGGAGCGGCCTTCCCAGGCTGCCTCCTGAGGAGCGGAGATTTCTATGCAGGTACCCAACCTCAGGAGGTTGCGATGACGCAAGCCATGACGACCATGGCCAGGCGGGCACCAACAGGCACAGAGGAGGCAGTTTACTCTTTGGTGCTAAGGAGGCAAGCGCAGGCGTGGGCTCCCAAGGAGCCCGACAAAGGTTTCTATTCCAGTGCTACAAGACCAAGACCGCCAGGACGGCGGGATGGATGTCATCATCGAGCCCACTGCTGCGTCACAACCAGAGGCTTTGCAGGCGAAGACCACCTTTCGTGAGGATAAGATGTACTACTTGTCCCCTTTCAAATTGGCCACTGTGGGATCCCTTCCCGCCTACGATTTGGGGGAAGAGGACTGAGACCACTATAAGTATAGGCTAGCCACCACCGTAGACGGGATCTGATTGGATCAATTCCACCCTCACCCATAGACCTCACGAGGTTGTTCATCCTTTGTACTAGCTCATCCTTAGCCCCTCATGAGGCCAATCCACCACAAAGCAGGAGTAGGGTCTTACACCGCAAGGTGGCCCAAACCTGGGTAAACTGCCGTGTTCATCTTCTTCCTTGTTTGTGTGCATCGAGCTAGGCCGTAGGGCGGCGAGCTGGTTGGCTGGATAGGTTGAGTTCTTCGCACACGCCCCAGAGTTCGAACCTTTCTTGGGTCTGCGGAGCCCTAAATCTGACATTTGGCGCACCAGGTAGGGGCGTGTCGAGGTCCTCGCCCCTTCATCAACCACACTCTACCCTCGTGCCATCGCACCCATGGCAGAGGCTCCCCGAGCTTGCGCTGAGCGTTGGGCTGCTCGCGCCTCCCGGGCGGCGCCCCTCGGCCGTGGAGCTCATCATCACCCCATGCTCCCCGTGGCTGACGATGCCGCTGGCGTCGCCGGCCGTTGGCGGCGAGGCCCACCACCACCCTCTCCCGCGCGGCGCCGCAATTGTGCCGCTGCGCGGTCCTCCAACCACGCCACGGCGTCGTCCCTGCGTGTTCACCGGGGGCTGGTGAACATGTGGGCCAGGCTCCTCGTGGTGCGAGAGTTGCTGAGATGCCGGCTAGCGGAAGGCAGCCATGACGCCTTGCTTGCCAGGTCGCTGAGCTGCTCGATGCCACCTGCGAGGGCGCAGAACCCTTTCGTATCCTGTCTACATCACGGATGCCGCCAGGGGTTTGCATCTGCTCCCGCTATGTCTGCTCGCCCTCCCGGAGGGAGTCCAGAGGGTCTCGCGGTGGTGATCTCGCACGCGACGCCGCCCACCCGGCTCAAGATGCGCTCCCCTGGAATATGATCGGGGCAGGCGGCCCCTCCAGGAGCCGCAACGAAGGATCACCCCTTGGTCACCACGACCAGGCATCGGGGATGGTAGGCAGAAGAGCGGAGGAACTGGAGGCTAGTTTCGGGATGATGGCCTCTGGTGCCTCTGTGCCGCCATCATTGAGCTTGTTGTGCGAACAAAGGGGAGGCCCGCGCATGTTCCCCTCTCCGACATGGACGTCGAGACCGTCGAGGCCACACGGGACCGGAGCCCTTGACGAGCCAACCCATCGCCCCACCGGCGCCTTCGACAACAATGGCCGCCGGTAACAACCAATATCTTTGGAACATGTCGCGCTAACCTTGGATCGTAAGTAAATCGCGCCACGACTGCACACCTCCAGGCACCACCCCCCCCCCCCCCCGCGCGCGCGCGCGGCGAGTGAGCCTGGTGCCAGGGCTCCCTCCCGTGTCACGAGGCGCATGGTGCCAGGGCTCCATCGCGGTGGCACGTGCCATCCGGAAGTGGGTCCTCTCCGGGGAAGGCGCCGGCGAGCCCTCCCCCGGTCAAGGGCCCGCAGCCACCTTACCACCGCCCGCGTAGCCCCTTGCCCCTTGGTCCTGTCCTAGTTTCCGGATGCCCCAATGATGGTCGGGGTATGCGCAGGGTGGGTACCCGCCCAAGGGCAAGAAGCGCCCCTCAAGTCTTCGCTCGTGACACTCCCACATAATAATGAGTGGGGCTATACATGCCCCGGAGTCTCCTGAGTGCTACCCCTGAGCCTCATGGGGGCTCCCACCCACGTCTCAGTGGAAGCCCCATGCTCTGCGCTAGCGGACGACACTATCCCCCAATGACTATGCCCACGCCCAGTGGAGGCCCCATGCTCCGCGCTAGCGGGAAGAGTAGAAGACTAGTATAGGTGCCGGACGCGGCTGGTTTTTGCTTTCTCTTGTAGACGAATCTGCTATTTCTTGGAATGAACTTGCAGCTCTTGCGTTTTTGTCGGAAAAGGGGGGGGGGGGTTCCTGGTTCTTCCTACTCCTAGCTATTTTTCCTTCGCTTGGTTTCCGTTTTTGCAAAAGATGGCGGGCACCTGTTGTCGGTGCAACAAACCCTGGGTCTGTTGCCCAGACTGTGCACAGGCACGGGGACGAGATTGAAGCACCAACCCAAGTCAGAATACAAGGGACTGAGAGGCTTAAAGGACTAACATGCATATCAGAGGGACCAAGATCAAGCCAAAGAAGCAAGGCACCATCAGGAGAAGGGCCTCCTTTGCCGGGCAGGCGAGCTCGGCAAGGGGTGAGGCCAACCCCGGAAGACGACGTCCAAAGACGTCCCGGCAGGGCCTGCCGGGGCACACGGAGGCAAAACCACCTCACCAACTACTCCACCATGACCCACGTCGTTAATCAGTGCGGCGTCGAACCACGGAGTGACTAAGTGGCAGCCATTCACCACATGGCAGCCTCTCCCTATAGGAAACACCTGCAGATGACACCCGTCCTGCGACGTGTCAAGCGAGCAGGCGTGGAGCTGGCGAGGTAGCCCGGCAAGCCTTGCCGGGAAACCAACGATGTGACGTTGAGTGGTGCATTTAATGCGCCCTGTCAGCCCGTAGAGTTAGGTATGATAGCACTGTTTGCTATCTTATCATTGCATAATGACTGTTTTGCCATTGTGGTGACACCTTAATCTATAAAAGGAGGCCCATGGCAACCGTAGAGAGGGTTAGAAGGTTGGATAACTCAGACCCCCATACGCGCATAGCCACTACCGCCCTGAGGCAACGCTTGCCGGGCAAGTGTACTACACTCCACCACCACCTTTCCACCATCAATCCACCAAAGCAGGAGTAGGGTTTTACGCCTCACGGCGGCCCGAACCTGGGTAAAAATGCCTGTGTGATCTCTGCCATGCTGCCACACGCTTGTCTGCTCTTTGTGCAATGCGACGCCCCCTGCCGAACCAGCAAGGGTCCTCCTGGTCCCATAGGTGGCCATGGTTTCCCGTGACATCTTTGGCGCGCCAGGTAGGGGGACCGCTTGCGCGAACCTGAAGGCGTGTGTAGCGCGTCACCTTCATCACCATCGGCATCATCGACGACGCCATCGACCATGGCGCCCAAGAAGAAACCCGGTTCTTCAGCTCATCCTTCCACCTCGAAGGCTCCGCTGCCCGCGGCCTCTAACGCTGCGGGGGCTGCGGAGACACACGAGGATGCGGACGCTACTGGGGATGTGGTCGGAGCAGGCGGCGTTGTCACCACTTCTCCTGCGGCTGACGCAGGAGCAGGAGACATCGGAGGAGAGGAGCATCAGCAACATCCCGACGGCCAAGGTCCGCAAGGTCCGAGTGAAGGGGTTACTCCATCTGCGCCCCTTCCGCCCACCGACGGGCACAGCCGCAGTAACGGCGCTCAGGCCGGGGTGCATCGCCGCCCTCCGACCGCTCCCACCACGGGTGCGGTCGCAGCGCATGCGCCTCCCCCGGGATGGGTCGACCAAGCCGCTGCGCCCGACGGAGCCACTGGCCTTCGAGCGCCTTCGCCGCACCACCCTGCCATCCAGGTGGTCACCCGACAGTAGCGGGGGCGCAGTGCTGCCGCCACTGGCACCTTCAGGAGCCGAGCGACGCTGCGATCGACTTCATCATCACCCATGCCAAGTACAGCCTCGGAGGCCATGGCGCGGGCTCAGCTGCTGCTGAGATTTCTGCCAGCGGCCGAGCAAATGGATGAATGGCGTGCCACCATCCAAAGTCTGCTCGGTTCAGCCAAAGCTGGGGTCTCATGCTACTGACCGTATAGAAGGGGCCGTCCCCATGATGCAGTCCCCGCCACGGCAGCCAGCGCGAGTGCAACAGAATCAAGACCCCGATGACGTCTCGATGGCCTCTTCTGACCCTCGAGCGCGTCTAGGCCAACAACGAGCCCCAGAGGATAGGCGGAGAGGAGACACGCGCGCCGTTGTCGAGCAACGCCGCGACGACCTCCGCCGGACCGATGGGTGCGATGGCCCCGGCGTCGACGAGCCCGCGCTCGGTATTGGCGGGTGCCTACCTTTCGAGGTTGGCTGCCCTGCCTTTACCCGTGAGCTGCGGCAAGTCCGTTGGCCGTCCGTTCGCATGTTCAAGCCAGAGATACCTGAGAAGTACGATGGGAGGCTGAACCCAGCAGAGTTCCTGAGCATCTACACCATCGCTGTTTAGGCTGCCGGGGGAAGAGATGAGAAGGTGTTCACCAACTACTTTCCTTTGGCCCTCAAGTCCAATGTGAGGTCTTGGCTGATGCACCTGCCAGAGAACTCCATTTCGTCATGGGCAGACCTGTGCCATGAGTTCATCGGTGCCTTCACCGGTGGCCACCAAGAGCCGGGCCGACCCAGCGACTTGCAGCTTCTCCAACAAAAGGAAGGAGAGACCCTCTGTAAGTATTTACAGAGATTCAGCAAAGTTCATAGAAATATCCCAAATATCCATCCGGTAGCCATGATAGCCGCCTTCCAGTCCAATGTGCACAACCGCCAGATTCGTTCCAAGATGAACGTACGGTTGCCCAAAACTGTGAAGGAGCTCTACACATTGGTGGATAAGTGTGCTCGGATGGTGGAGGGAAGAAAGTTGCCCGGAGAGGAAGATTGCACCAATATTGATTCAGAGGATGAGGATGAATCAACCAGTCAGAAGAAGAGCAATAAGCGCAGTAAGAAGCAAAGGGATAAGGCAGTAATGACTGTTGATGGATCAAGTATGCCTAGTACCGGCAAGAAGGCAAGGAAGCTATCGTGTGCGCTGACTGCCGGGAAGCCGCTGCTACTGAGAAAGCCGGGAAAGGTGATGGGCCGTACTGCAAGATTCAGCGGACCAAGGGCCACGACCTTCAAGAGTGTTATCAGGTTGAGCAACTTGTCAAAAGACAGAAAGCAGAGTATGAGAAGCGTGATAAGGAAAAGGGTCAGAATGTTGCTGGCGGCAAGGGCCGAGGTGGTGAAGTAAATCACCCCGGCAAACCCTTTCGAAACCAAGGAAATCCTGCCAGAGGTCGAGAGAAGGAAGCCTGTGGTGATGAGAGTGATGGAGGGGATGAAGAGGAAACCAGTGAGCAAGAGTTTCAGAAGGCCACCGATGCCCTGTGCATTGACGGGGGTGCATCTTTGCACACCTCTCACCACCAACTCAAGCGGTGGGCGCGAGAAGTCAATGCCGTGGAGCCAGCGCCCGAGGCCCGGAAGCTGCTCAAGTGGTCCCGTACACCCATCATCTTTGACGAGGAGGATCATCCTAGCCGTACCACTGTGGTAGGGTGTTTGCCATTGTTGGTCTCCCCAACAATCCGCAACCTCAAGGTCACGAAGATGTTGGTGGACGGCGGGGCCAGGTTGAATCTGATTTCCCCAGCAGTTATCAGCAAGCTTCAGATAGCAGAGGAAGAGCTGGAGGTTACCGGCACATTTCAAGGTGTTAATCCCGGCAGGAGCCATCCTAAGGGAAAGATCATGTTGCCGGTAACGTTTGGGGGAGAACTAAACTACCGGACTGAGAGGATTGTGTTTGATGTGGTTGATCTCCCCCTGCCATACAATGGGATTCTTGGACGCCCGGCCCTGGCTAAGTTCATGGCCGCATCTCACTATGCCTACAACACCATGAAGATGCCTGGGCCACTGGGAGTCATCACCATCCCATCAGATGAGAAGGATGCAATCATTTGTGTGGACAAGATGTACCGGGATGCGGTCGCAGCAGAGGCAGCAGCAGCAGCAGCTCCCGCAAAGGAAAGCAAAGGAAAGAAGAGGGATTGCAGGGACTCCGGCAAAGAGTCCGGGAAGCGTTCCCCCACCGAGTGCACGGCACCCGTTGACGACGTGCCGGAGTGTTCCAATGGCAAGAGATCCAAGGTCGCTGCGCCCCAAGTGAAGAAGGTCCCGGCAGGGCCGGCTGGCGTTGATGGTACTTTCACTATCAGCGCCACCCTCGATGACAAATAGGAAAGCGCGCTCATTACCTTCCTACGGGCGAATATCGATGTGTTTGCCTGGCAACCATCTGATATTCCCGGTGTTCCCAGGAAGGTAATCGAGCACCACCTTGCTGTCTGCCCACATGCCCGAGCTGTCAAGCAAAATGTCGGGAAGCAGGCCTTGGAGAGGCAGCAGTTCATTGCAGAAGAGATCAAGAGACTAGAGGCAGCTGGATTGGTCAGAGGAGTACTGCATCCCACATGATTGGCAAATCCAGTGGTAGTCCGGAAGGCTAACGGGAAGTGGAGGCTTTGCATAGATTTCACAGATCTCAACAAGGCTTGCCCGAAGGACCCGTTTCCCTTGCGGCGTATCGATCAGATTGTGGATTCCACTTCAGGTTGTGATTTGCTCTCCTTTCTGGATGCGTATTCTGGGTATCACTAGATCTTCATGTCCAAGGAAGATGAAGAGAAGACATCGTTCATCACTCCTTGTGGTATGTACTGTTTTGTCCGCATGCCATTCAGATTAAAGAGTGCCGGGTCCACTTTTGAAAGGGCAGTCCAGATTGGTTTTGAGCCACAGTTGCACAGAAACATAGAAGCCTATATGGATGATATTGTGGTCAAGACCAAGGATAGGGCCACCCTTATTCAAGATTTGGAGGAGACGTTTGCTAATCTGCGCAAAATCAATTAGAAGCTCAACTCAGAGAAGTGTGTATTTGGTGTTCCCTCCAGCAAGTTGTTTGGGTTCTTTGTATCCCATCGCGGGATCAAAGCCAATCCCGACAAGATCAAGGCTATCGAGCAGATCCAAGCACCAAGGACAATTAAGGATGTCAGGCGCCTGACAGGATGCGTTGCCGCGGTAAGCAGATTCATCTCCAAGTCTGCCGAGCGTGCCCTGCCATTCTTCAAAATTTTGAAGATGGCAGGACCCATGAAGTGGACCCCGGAAGCAGATGCAGCTTTGCAAGAGTTGAAGGCCTACTTGTCCTCCATGCCTACCTTGGTCGCTCCCAAACCCCAGGAGTCGTTGCTGCTGTACTTAGCGGTAACCAACCAAGTAGTCAGTGCAGCTTTGGTAGCGCAGCGAGAAGTGGATGAAGCAGAGAGTGAGCAGAGACCGGCAGAGTCAGAGAAGGATCAGGACAGCAATGAGCACGGCAACGAGAGCAACCCCAAGGACGTGGCAAGGAAGAAAGTGGTGCAGCGCCCAGTGTACTTCGTCAGTTCCTTATTACAGGGGGCTAGATCGAGGTACTCTGGCGTGCAAAAGTTGATTTTTGGTCTCATCATGGCCTCAAGAAAACTGCGCCACTACTTCCAGGCCCATGAGATCACGGTTGTCACTCGTTTCCCGTTGCAACGGATACTCCGAAACCCTGAGGCTACCGGCAGAATAGTGGAGTGGGCTTTGGAGTTATCCAGCTTTGGTTTAAAGTTTGAAAGCACGTCAACTATTCAGAGCAGGGCATTAGCAGAGTTTATTGCAGAATGGACGCCAACCCCTGATGAGGAAGTGACGGAGACAGCTATCCCCGGCAAGGAATCGCCCCAAGAATGGATTATGTATTTTGATGGTGCTTTTTCCCTACAAGGTGCAGGAGCTGGCGTGCTTCTTTTTGCCCCCTCCGGGGAGCACTTGAGGTACGTCGTCCAAATGCATTTTGCCCGGGAAGGAGCAACCAATAATACAGCAGAATATGAAGGGCTCCTTGGCGGGCTCAAGATTGCTGCTGAATTGGGAATTAAGAAGCTGATCATTCAAGGAGATTCATAGCTTGTGGTGAGACAAGTTAACAAGGATTACCAAACTCCATTGATGGAGGCATACGTCGAGGAAGTGAGGAGATTGGAGGAGCACTTTGGCGGATTGCAAACAGAGCACGTACCCCGTGCGGAAAACAGCATAGCTGATCATCTATCAAAGTGTGCTGTGCAGAAGCTCCCTGTGGAACCAGGGACTTTTGTTCTCCATCTCACTCAGCCCTCCGTATCCCCAGCATCAATGGCCCGGAAAAGGAGAAAGTTGGACTCCGGTAAGCCTCTCCCGGTAGAGCCATCCGCTCCTGGCAGAGACCCTGCCGGAAACAACTCCTCGCGGTCTGCCGGACCACACCCTCCAGCCGGGCCCATGGACCCTGTGAACGAGGCATGTGCTCCCGTAGCAGAGGAGGTGCCGCTAGTCCTCGTCGCTGAGCCCCAGGCTCCAACTTGGGCAAGGCACATTGTCCACTTCCTCCAAACCAGAGAGCTTCCCGACAACCAAGACGAAGCTGAAAAAGTAGCCCGGAGGGCCAGTATGTATCAGTTTGTCGATGACACTGTGTACAGAAGGAGGCCCAACGGTGTGAAATTAAAGTGTGTCTGCCGAGAAGAAGGAAAGGAACTGCTGGCTGAGATACACAAATGCATGTGTGGCTCCCACATTGGATCAAGGGCACTTGTTGGGAAAGCATTCCGGCAAGGATTCTATTGGCCCATAGCCCTCCAAGATGCGGGCGAGCTAGTCACCAAATGTGAAGCCTGCCAGTTCCATTCCAAGAAAACCCACCTACCTGCCTAAGCTCTTCAAACAATCCCTCTATCATGGCCATTTTCGGTCTGGGGGCTCGATATCCTCGGCCCCTTCCCCCGAGCAATCGGGGGCTTTGAATTCTTGTTCGTTGCTATCGACAAGTTTACAAAGTGGCCGGAAGTGACTGCCGTGAGAAAGGTGACTGCTCAGTCAGCTATCAAGTTCTTGAAAGAATTGGTGTGTCATTTTGGAGTTCCGGCAAGGATCATTACCGATAACGGCACCCAGTTCACGAGTCGCGCCTTCATGCAATATGTTCATGCCCTCAGATGCAAGATCTCATTTGCCTCTGCGGCACACCCCCGGAGCAATGGGCAAGCTGAGAGGGCGAACGCTGAAGTGCTGCATGGACTCAAGACGAGAACCTTTGATACGCTGTAGAAGCGCGTTAGGCGGTGGATCGAGGAGCTGCCGGTAGTTCTCTGGTCCCTCAGAATGACACCAAGCCGAGCTACCGGGCAGACTCCCTTCTCCCTGGTCTACGGGGCAGAAGCAGTTATCCCCACAGAACTCATTTACGGGTCACCTCGAGTTCTTGCCTACGATGAAGTAGCGCAAGATCAGCACCGGCGTGACGACGCTGTGCTACTCGAGGAGAACCGTCTCCGGGCTGCTACGCGTGCTGCATGCTATCAGCAAGCCCTGCATCGCTATCATAGCCGCAATGTTCACGCCCTGTGTTTTGAGGAAGGTGACCTTGTCCTTAGGCGCGTTCAGTCCGCCAAGGGTACAAACAAGTTGTCACCGAAGTGGGAAGGCCCTTACCGGGTAGTACGAGTCACAAGACCTGGTGCAGTCCGTCTGGAGACCGGAGATGGCTTTCAGTTGCAAAACTCATGGAATATTGAGCATCTCCGCAAGTTCTACCCGTAGGGCGCGGCTGTCGGGCCCTGCCCGGCAGCCACCCTTTTGTACAGGCCTTGCCTCAGCTGCATGTAACCCCTTGTACAAAGCCAGGGCGATGACCCTGTGCAAGAGAAAATAAAGAAGCACTGTGGGGGGCCCCCGACCAAGATTGCATGCATGCATGAGCATTCCAAGATCACTGCATAAACATTTCATGAGCATTTGCATATGCATATAGATAGGATCGCATCCTGCATTCATTCTCATCCGCATGAAGCTGCAGGTTCCTGCCATGAACTTGGCTTTGACGAGGAGTTGAGAAGATTACCCGGCACTGCGATCCCCGGCAAGCCAAACAGATAAGTTCTACCTCCTGTCCATTAGTGTTTTGTAAGTTATAACTTGTGCATAAGAAAACCCCGCCACTCTTTTGAGACTTAGGTACTCCCATCCCTGACTCGAACGTTGCTTCGGACAGGGTGGTCATAGTGGCCTTTGGTAAAAAGAAGTTGGCGGGGGGCTGGCCCCTTTGCCTGTTGCCCGGTAGACATAGCTCTCCGGCAGACAGAAAAGGTGCCTACAGGATAGCCTGCCGGGGAAAACCCGTTTATTTACACTAAAGAGGCATCTCACCTCTGCATGGACATACACATGCATGGGTTCCCGGCAAGGTTCATCTTTTTCATTAATATGCTGATACAAGTACAAGCATTGCAGAATACAAACATGGACTCGAGAGATTACATTATTTGAATTAAAATTTGGCAAGTGCCTGCAGATTTAAGATTGAAAAAAGATAAGTGCCCCGTAAGGCCTTTACCCCTGTCCATCTCCTACAGGAAGAGGTCGAAGAGGCCAGAGGCGGGCGCAGCTGGGATTCGGCGCCTCCCCAGGATGAGGACGGCACCGCTCCCTAGCAAGGAGGAAGAAACCGGAGGGTAGGTGAGGATGGTGACGCTGCCGGAGGACCAGATGGGGGACACGGAGTCACCGGCAAACATGACTCGTCGGAGCGGTCGTCCCCGTTCTTGATGCGTCGTGGGTTGCCGCTGCCGTCCGCATCACTACCACCCGAAGACCTCGGCACGGCCGTCGCGTCGGGCACCATGCTCTCTGGGTCTTCCCACAGAGAGCATGGTCATCCCCAGGAGCCCTGGCGTGGGAAGTCACTGCACGTCTCGGGGACGTATGTGAAAGCAAGGAGCCCTCCCGCATGACAAAAGGACAGCGCCCAGGAGAAGTCAGGTTCGCCTCTACTAACGGCGAATCTCTTCTGTGACTCCTTCTCAGCGTCGTGAAGGGAAGAAGAATGGGGAGCGATCGACTACCACGCGCCATGCCCGCCTCGAGCCTCGACATGGTGTCGTTCGTGTCCCCTCCCACTGAAATCAAGGCCATGGGCGGCCCGGCGGCGAGCACGCCGGAGTTGCCACCCCCGGCGTCGTCGCCGCGCCGCTCGAGTCCCCCTTTCGGACCCAGGAAAGGCTTCAAGATGAAGCCCAGGGCGTGGCCCCAGTCTCTTTTTCCTAATATAACCAGCAGAGGCAGAAAGCGGAGGGGAAGAAGAATGCGAGGGTGGGTGACTTCGCCCTCCTCCACCCCTCCATTTTATAGGCGGATCGGGGAGGGGAGCCGCTCCCTCAACAAGTGGCCACCGTCCTCCTCCACCAACTCAAGACGACCGGGCCCTCGCCTTGACGCTCTCCCATGCCACGCGCCTCCATTACCTACCCCGCGCGATGCACGCAGCATACGTGGCTAAGGATAAGGGCGTGGTGGGAAGAGTGAATTGGCGGTTTCTCCCCCGTGCGTTAAAGTCATTCAAGGGCCATCACTGGAGCGGCCCCACCACCATTGGCCTTACACGATGCACGGAGAAACCGAAAACTGGCCTGGAATCAAGGCTAATGAAGAAGCAAAGAAGACCTCAAGAGACCAGCGTCTTCAGTGACCCCGCCTGTGCACTTATTAGGCCCTACCTCGACGACACTCGGCAGCGCGTTCGGGGCAGGCCCGGGGGCTCTGTCGGTGCAACAAACCCTGGGTTTGTTGCCCAGACTGTGCACAGGCACGGGGACGAGATTGAAGCACCAACCCAAGTCAGAATACAAGGGACTAAGAGGTTCAAAGGACTAACATGCTGATCAGAGGGGCCAAGATCAAGCCAAAGAATCAAGGCACCAGCAGGAGAAGGGCCTCCTTTGCCGGGCAGGCGAGCTCGGCAAGGGGCGAGGCCACACCCGGAAGACGACGTCCCAGCAGGGCTTGCCGGGGCACACGGAGGCAAAACCACCTCACCAACTACACCACGACCCACGTTGTTAATCAGTGCGGTGTCGAACCGCGGAGTGACTAAGTGGCAGCCATTCACCACATGGCAGCCTCTCCCTACAGGAAACACCTGCAGATGACACCCGTCCTGCGACGTGTCAAGCGAGCAGGCGTGGAGCTGGCGAGGTAGCCCGGCAAGCCTTGCCGGGCAACCAACGATGTGACGTTGAGCGGTGCATTTAATGCGCCCTGTCAGCCCGCAGAGTTAGGTATGATAGCACTGTTTTCTATCTTATCAGTGCCTTGATTCTTTGGCTTGAACCTGGCAACCGTAGAGAGGGTTAGAAGGTTGGATAACTCAGACCCCCATACATGCGTAGCCACTACCGCCCTGAGGCAACCCTTGCCGGGCAAGTGTACTACGCTCCACCACCACCTTTCCACCATCAATCCACCAAAGCAGGAGTAGGGTTTTACGCCTCACGGCAGCCCGAACCTGGGTAAAAATGTCTGTGTGATCTCTGCCGTGCTACCACATGCTCGTCTGCTCTTTGTGCAACGCGACGCCCCCTTGCCGAACCAGCATGGGGCCTCCTGGTCCCATAGGTGGCCGTGGTTTCCCGCGACACCCGTGGTTCGCTCCATCGCACCCCGCGAGCGGGAGCTGGGCATGGTGCGCACGCTTAGGCCACACAGCGGTGCTAAAGATGCCCTGAGGGCCCAGGCCACAGCAACTGTGGCCATGACTACGCGCACACCTCCCTGGATCCTCGCGTGGCGCTCTCGAGGGAGCTGGCGGGCGCGCATCGCCCAGAACCCTCGATAGGCGCCCCCCTTTCGGACCTGGAACCGGGCACCGCGACCAGGCACGACAATGACGGCCACCCCTACTCAGGGGACGTGAGTGCGCGAAAAGTAAAAGAGGGTCGACAACAGGGAGTGCAAATACCACTCAACACATTGCAGAAAAATTCTTTCGCATCCCCGCGGGGTCACATTCAAAATTCTGATAGGAAAACGGGGAAATACAAGCCTAGCGAGACGCGCCATCGTCGTCGTCATCAGCTCCGCCCTCTTCAACCGCAGGCGCGACCACGTCATTGGCAGGGGCGAGTTCCGCGATCAGGTCATCCACGTGATCTTCCACCCAGTTCGCCAGGACGGCTTGGATCGCTCTAGGCACGGGGGCTATCGCGGCGTCGAAGTCAAAGTCAGGATCGGAGCGAAGAAGGTGGCTGAAGACACATGAGAACGTGCACCCAAGAAGGTCGTGGCTCTTCTCCATGATGAGTTGGCGCACCCTCGCGGCCTCACCTTCGAGGTGTGTCACGACCTGGGTGAAGAAGCTGAGGTAGCCGGCGTCGTCGGCTTCAAGCGGGCGGGAGACATTCTCGTCACAGATGTTGCTTAGGGCCCTGTTGGCCCTAAGCCCAAGGGCCTCGAACATAAAGGAGCGCTCACGCTGTAGCACTCGGTGGTAGCCCGCCTCGTTCGAGGCTTTCTCTACGAGGGACGAAACACCTTCAACCTGCTAATGGAGGAAAGACAGCTCGGCCTCGGCGGTAGCCCGAGCTGCCTCAACGGCCTTCTTGCGCTGCTCCGCCACAGCTAGCTTCTCCTTGAGGGCGCCGGCCTTGCCCTGCAGCTCATCGCGCTGCACGCAGAAGTGAGCCTCCTGGAGCTCCAGCTTCCAGCGGTACTCCTCGACAAGGGTCGTGCGGATCCTCGTCACCTCCTCGTCGACCTCTCGCTAGATCCTCGCCTCCCGAGAAGCGAGGGCATCCTCGGCAGCAGCTACTCGGCGCTCCATCACTTCCAGCCGCTCGCGCTCCAGGATTAGCTCCACCGTCTCTAGCGCCAGCATGTCGTCGGGCGTGCGGGGCCTCGCCTTGCCTGTGGGCAGCCCGGCCGTCGGAGCAGCGAGCGCGGCCATGCGCGCCCAGACTTGCTGCTCAAGGATGGCGTTGGTAGCTCAGAGCTATTTCTCGCGCGCCTCGGCCGCTTCGCGCCGGCGGTCTACGGCTCGGGCCTCCTCCAATATGTGATCATGGGCCTCCCTCACCACAGCCAGGGGCCGCTCCACCTCCGCTCGGGCCTGCTCGCGCTGCAGGCGACCGAAGTTGATGGTGACTTGCAGCAAGCGCCATTCACGCGCCAGGCGCAGGCCCTCTGCCTCGAGGCGGGCGTCAATGTCACCAAGCTCTGCCCCGAGGCGCTCCAGCGCGCTCGACGCCTCCTGAAGAAGGTCATGCCGGACGATGCTACGTCCACGTGCGAGCTCCAGTGCCCAGCCTGGGTTTTCCTCTGCGCCCCAACCAGCCCGAGAGGCGCGCGAGGCCTCGCCCGCCTCAGGCAGGGGCCCGAGGGCTGGGACTCCTTCGCTCGCTCCTGCGGCCCAAGGTGGGGCCCGACGCAGACTCGCCCAGATGCTTGAAGATGGCGCCGTCCCGTAGACTGCCCGGCTACCGGCAAGGATCAGTGGGGGAGCCCTCAGCACAGCCTCCATGCCCCAGAATTCACTCCGGAAGAAGGACGCCAGGAGTGCAGGCATGCGGCCTCCTAGGGGCGGCCTTGGCTCATGTTCAAACGCAACCTTGCGCGAAGCCGTCCGGCTCGTGAGGCCTAAGGTCACGACGGGACCGGTGGCCTCCGGAGGTCACGCTCGTGACACGCTCGCCCCCGCGACGGAAGGGATCCTGAGGGACAAAAGTCAGAAGAAGATGCAATATGCAAGAGTCAAGGAGGGCAAGGTACTTACTCGTCCACGCCTATCCACTTCCTCCTTTTCAGGGTCCTTGGGATAGGGTTGCAGCGGCTCCCGAGCCCCTTCCTTTTGCGGGACGCCCCAAGATCCGGACGGGGCTCGCTGGGGGCTGGCGCGTAGCCCTTCACGGCGGAGACAACGGCTGCATCCGCGGGCAGTGCTCCTCCCTCGCCGCCCGTGGAGCCAGGGCGGCCACCTCAGGAGCGCGTGGTGGTGCCCGCCCCTCGACCACCACCTCAGGAGCGCTAGGCGGTGCCCGCTTAACCACAGCCACCTCGAGAGCGTGCACCTCAGGGCCTCCGTGCGTGGGAGTCACCAAGAGGGGGTTGTCGCGAGACCCCTCGTGGCCCTCGGGGAGCAGCCACCACTCGTCGAAGCGCGACATCTTCTTGGCGAAGGCTACCCCCTGCGGGTAATTGTAAAGAGGGAATCCGTCCGGAGGGAGCTCGGTAGGCTCTTCGCTGGTCAGGAGGCGGAGAACTTTGCGCAAGGTCCTGGAAGGAAGAGAAGGCCGCTGGAGCCTCATGTTGTCCACGGGACCGTTAAAGGCCCACATCGGGCGAGAATGGCGCTGAAGCGGGGCGATACATCGCCGGGTGAACTCCCTCACCACCATCACCATCGTCACCCCCGCCTTCTTCAAATCGGCCAGCCTAGCCATGACCCGGGTGAGCCGTAGGTCGACCAGCTTCGCGTGCCCCCACCCGGAGGTTTGTCTCGTGAGGGCGGAGGGGATCAGGAGCAGGGGGCTGCTTACGGTAGCATCTACGTACACCCACTGCTTCCGGAATCGCCTCGCATCCGGGCGAAGCGTGGGGTCGATGCCGAGGCCTGTGGTTGCCGCCACCGCCTGCAGCGATACACACCCCGAGTGCTGCTCGGCGTCGACCAATTGGAGCGAGAAGAAGTGGTGGACAAAGGCCAAGGACAGGGCAATGCCCACGAAGGCCTCGCACAGGAATGTGAAAGCGCAGAGGAGGACGATAGATCCGGGATCCAGATGCAGCGCATTGATTTGGTAGTGCGAGAGCACGGTGTTGAAGAAATCGGAGAATGGAGGCAGCAGGCCGGCGAGAAGAGCGTGGAGATGAAGAGGGATCTTGGTGGCCTCCATGTCGGTGAGGGCTCCGCAGCCGCAGGGGTCCTGCCCTTCTTCTTCCTGGGGCCCATGGTGGCAAGGGAGGTAGGAGCTATCATGGAATCTGGTGAGGAGGGCGCAAGTTCGCAAGGATGAGGAGAAGTAGAAGGCAAGCGCACAGCGGGGTAATGATGGCTTGGGTGCGTGCACCAGGCAGTTGTCAAGTCCGAGCAGTTGCCGAGGTGATGTGGGGAAGCGGAGATGCCCACATCCCATCAAGCGCCATGCGTCATCCTGGCCCACAGGCGATTGGGGCCCGCGACGCTTCGCCCTTCCCCTTTGGCTTCGCCACGAAGCCAAGTCCGAGCGCGCCTTGGGCCCGGGGGCTACTGTCGGCGTTCTGGAAACTAGGGTACCACGACTTGCCTTCCTACGGCCCACGGAATGGCTCCATCGACGGCCTGGTATGGACCACCTCCAAGGCCACCAAGACAACACCCTCGCGAGGGGCCAAGCCTCGAGAGGTGGATGACACCAAGACCTCCCGAGAGAGCGGCCTTCCTAGGCTGCCTCCTGAGGAGCAGATATTTCTATGCAGGTACCCAACCTCAGGAGGTTGCGATGATGCAAGCCATGATGACCAAGGCCAGGCGGGCGCCAGCAGGCATAGAGGAGGCAGTTTACTCTTTCGTGCTAAGGAGGCAAGCGCAGGCGTGGGTTCCCAAGGAGCCCGGCAAAGGTTTCTATTCCAGTGCTACAAGACCAAGACTGCCAGGATGGCAGGACGGATTGAAGGAAATATGCCCTAGAGGCAATAATAAAGTTGTTATTTATATTTCCTTATATCATGATAAATGTTTATTATTCATGCTAGAATTGTATTAACCGGAAACTTGATACATGTGTGGATACATAGACAATACACAGTGTCCCTAGTAAGCCTCTACTAGACTAGCTCGTTAATCAAAGATGGTTAAGTTTCCTAACCATAGACATGTGTTGTCATTTGATGAACGGGATCACATCATTAGGAGAATGATGTGATGGACAAGACCCATCCGTTAGCTTAGCATAATGATCGTTAAGTTTTATTGCTATTGCTTTCTTCATGACTTATACATATTCCTTTGACTATGAGATTATGCAACTCCCGAATACCGGAGGAACACCTTGTGTGCTATCAAATATCACAACGTAACTGGGTGATTATAAAGATGCTCTACAGGTGTCTCCGAAGGTGTTTGTTGGGTTGGCATAGATCGAGATTAGGATTTGTCACTCAGAGTATCGGAGAGGTACCTCTGGGCCCTCTCGATAATGCACATCATGATAAGCCTTGCAAGCAATGTGACTAATAAGTTAGTTATGAGATGATGCATTACGGAACGAGTAAAGAGACTTGCCGGTAATGAGATTGAACTAGGTATGGAGATACCGACGATCGAATCTCGGGCAAGTAACATACTGATGACAAAGGGAATGACGTATGTTGTCATTGCGGTTTGACCGATAAAGATCTTCGTAGAATATGTAGGCACCAATATGCGCATCCAGGTTTCGCTATTGGTTATTGACCGGAGATGTGTCTCGGTCATGTCTACATAGTACTCAAACCCGTAGGGTCCGCACGCTTAATGTTCGATGACGATTTGTATTATGAGTTATGTGTTTTGGTGACTGAAGATTGTTCGGAATCCCGGATGAGATCACGGACATGACGAGGAGTCACCAAATGGTCGAGAGGTAAAGATTGATATATTGGACGATAGTATTCGGACATCGGAATGGTTCCGGAGTGTTTTGGGTATTTTTCGGAGTACCGGGAGGTTACCGAACCCCTCGGGGAAAGTAATGGGCCACTATGGGCCATAGGGGAGAGAGAGGGCAGCCCACAAGGGGTGGCACGTGCCCCCCCCTCTGGGCACTCCGAATTGGACAAGGGGAGGGGGCGCGGCCCCCCTTTCCTTCCCCCTCTCCCTCTCCTTCCCCCTTTCCCCCTCCATGAGAAGGAAGGGGGAAACCGACTAGGACTAGGAGTCCTAGTGGGTTTCCCCCCACTTGGCGCGCCCCCTAGGGCCGGCCTCCTCCCCTCTCCTCCTTTATATATGGGGGCAGGGGGCACCCCAAAGGCACATCAATTGTTGTCTTAGCCATGTGCGGTGCCCCCTCCACAGTTTACTCCTCTGGTCATATTGTCGTAGTGCTTAGGCGAAGCCCTACGCGGATCACATCACCATCACCGTCACCATGCCGTCGTCCTAACGAAACTCTCCCTCGACACTTTGCTGGATCAAGAGTTCGAGGGACGTCATCGAGCTGAACGTGTGTAGAACTTGGAGGTGCCTTACATTCGGTGCTTGATCGGTTAAATCGAGAAGACGTTCGACTACATCAACCGCGTTAAGCTAACACTTTCGCTTTCGGTCTACGAGGGTACGTGGACACACTCTCCCCCTCTCGTTGCTATGCATCTCCTAGATAGATCTTGCGTGATCGTAGGAAATTTTTTGAAATTGCATGCTATGTTCCCCAACAGTGGTATCAGAGCCAGGTTTATGTGTAGATGATATGCACGAGTAGAACAAAAAGAGTTGTGGGCGATGATAGTCATACTGCTTACCACCAATGTCCTATTTTGATTCGGCGGTATTGTTGGATGAAGCGGTCCGGACCAACCTTACATGACCACGTTCATGAGACCGGTTCCACTGACAGACATGCTACTTGTTTTGCATAAAGGTGGCTGGCGGGTGTCTGTTTCTCCAACTTGAGTTGAATCGAATTTGACTACGGCCGGTCCTTGTTGAAGGTTAAAACAACAAACTTGACGAAACATCGTTGTGGTTTTGATGCGTAGGTAAGAACGGTTCCTACTAGAAGCCCGTAGCAGCCACGTAAAACTTGCAACAACAAAGTAGAGGACGTCTAACTTGTTTTTGCAGGGCATGTTGTGATGTGATATGGTCAATACATGATGTGATATACGTTATTGTATGAGATGATCATGTTTTGTAAAAGTTATCGGCAACTGGCAGGAGCCTTATGGTTGTCGCTTTATTGTATGAAATGCAATCGCCAATGTAATTGCTTTACTTTATCACTATGCGTTAGCGATAGTTGTAGAAGCAATAGTTGGCGAGACGACAACGACGTTACGATGGAGATCAAGGTGTCAAGCCGGTGACGATGGAGATCATGACGGTGCTTTGGAGATGGAGATCAAAGGCACAAGATGATGATGGCCATATCATGTCACATATTTTGATTGCATGTGATGTTTATCTTTTATGTATCTTATTTTGCTTAATATGCCATGTTGACACACGAACACATCATGTGTACCATCGACGCCGGGGGTGATGCACCGCAGCTCATGTCGAAGGAGACCCGACCGACAGCGTGATACGCAAGACAATCGGCGGGCGTTTTTGAGACCCGAAACCCCACACGCCCGGGAGGGACCCCGTCAGGGAGTGCGGCGGCTAGGGCTGCCCTAGGTCGATTCGCTTGCCCCTAGAGCCTCAAGATTCGTAGCTCTCAAACTCGAGGAACAGCGAAGAACGAGAGAGAAAAACGATGGAGGGATAAAACGTAGACTTAAAAAGTAGTATATTGATTTGTTCGATTATGTGTTGTTCAATCGGCCGTCACCCCAAACATATATAAGAGTCGGCTGGACTTCCCATACAAGTAAAGGATTCATCTAGGCTTTCCTTTCGAGAATATTACCTCAATTCACGTCCTAAAAAATCCTAGTTCTAGTCCAACTCAGATTTGGCTCGGATCTGTCACATACTTCTGTCCTGCTTCTTGCGTGGGCTATAAAAATCCCATACTAACTCGGATAGAGTCGAGTTCAACATCAAACTTGTCTGCCTCGATGATCTGCATATTACTACGCGGGCCACTTCTCCTTTTAAGGCCGTCTTTATGACTTTTAGGGCCCATCTTTAACTGTGGGTCGGATTCAATTGTGCAATTTTCTGAACTGTCCGAGTATTGTAACAACTTTGCAGGCCGTATACTATCTCCAATGATGATGACTCCAAAAGAAAAGTTGACTGTTTCAACGATACGCACAACTTCTGTGTAGAACATTTTTCCATCCGAAGTCGTCTGAATAATCTTTCGAGCCCATCTCCAACTTCTGGTCGGATTGACTTTGACAGCAAGCTTTCCACGCCGGCAAGGTTTCCACCCCGGCAAGCGTTCCACCCCGGCAAGCTTTCCACGCCGGCAAGGTTTCCACCCCGGCAAGCCTTCCACCCCGGCAAGCTTTCCACCCCGGCAAGATTTCCACCCCGGTAAGCTTTCCACACCGGCAAGGTTTCCACCCCGGCAAGCTTTCACACCAGCAAGGTTTCCACCCCGGCAAGCTTTCACACCGGCAAGGTTTCCACCCCGGCAAGCTTTCACACCGGCAAGCTTCCATGCCGATAAGCTTTCCACGCCGGCAAGCTTTTCCTTTTGCTGGCAAGCTTTTTACTCGGATTTCTCGACTGAAAATATAGTCTGATCTTGTTTTGCCTCTCCAGGTCGCATATGACCTCGGATTGAGACAATTTATATATGAAAATTAATCGGCTCGATGAGACGAAGTTTTTTCATGTTGAAGGTTTTTCAATTCAAGGCCATCTTGATGTCCAAATGACTCGCGCGACCCATCAGACAGGGTGTTTGGTACCTCACGCCATATTTCCGTTTAGGTTCAGTCTGCAGTGTATTGTCTCTAACTTTTGCATATGAACTTGGATTGAGATGATTTATATATGAAACTAGATCGCCTCGACGAGACGAAGACAATCCATGTAGAGTGATCCTTCATCTGAGGTCGTCTTGAAGGCGTAACCAGCCGAAAAGCACTCGGAACACTAAATTCTGCCACTCGGAGCACAGTTTCGGCCCCTAAGATGGGGTTGGACGATGATAACTTTAACATCAAAGTTGTTCCACTCGGCGACGTGAAACTTTTCACGCTGAAAACCCTTTCACTTGAGACAATCTTATTTTCTTTTTATGCCGTGCCAAAATCTGATGTCAACACATGCCCCCCTGTTTTTCGGCAAAGCTTGCATGCTGAAAAATAATATGCACGGTATTCGTTCTAAGGACGATATCAACACTCCATAGGCCATTTATATATCTCAGGGCGATAATTATGTATTGGCCATGTTTGTGCTAAGGGAGATAATCATATATCGGCCATTGCCTACTTAGGCTTCTTGCCACACACTTGGGTGGTATTTCTTCAAGTACTTGCCATTGAGAGCTCTAGGTAACAATGCCGCTTGTACAGATTCCACCAAATGAGAGTTTCCAGGAACTACTCTTGTAATCCTAAAAGGACCTTCCCAACTCGGAGACCACTTCCCGAATTTTCTATCTCTTGAACTAATCGGTAGAATCACTTTCCAGACGAGATCGCCAACTTGAAAATTCTTCAACTTAACTTTCTTATTGTAAGCTCTTGCCACCCTCAACTTGTCTCTCTCTATGGACTTTAAAGCAGCCAAACGTTTATCGGCAACCTCATCAATATTGTCCATCATCAAGTTATAAAAGTATATTGTGAATAAATCATTTTGTTTGGCTATTCTCAAAGCATTCAAATTTACTTCCACCGGTAAAACAGCCTCTTGACCATATACTAGCTCATATGGAGTCACCTTCATAGCACCATGCCTTGAGATCCTATGTGCCCACAAAGCTTCAGACAACAACTCATGCCATCTTCTCGGATTGTCCTCAATCTTCTTCTTGATAAGCTTGATTAAAATTTTATTGCTGGACTCAGCTTGTCCATTAGCTTGGGCATAATACGGAGAGGAATTGAGCAACTTTATGTTATAAGATTCGGCAAATTCTCTGACTTGATGTGACATGAAAGATGAACCTTGATCTGTAGTTAATGTTTGGGGAATGCCGAATCTATGAATAATGTGCTCAGTTATGAATTGAATTACCTCTGTATGTGTCATGTTCTTGAGAGGTACTGCCTCAGACCATTTAGTGAAATAATCGGTTGCCACCAATACGAACCGATGCCCCTTTGAGGAAGACGGGTGAATTTCTCCAATAAAGTCTAAACCCCATCCTCTGAAAGGCCACGGTTTGATAATAGGATGTAACATAGCAGCAGGAGCCAATTGAATATAACCAAATTTTTGACAAGCTTCACACCCTTTATAATATCTGAAGCAATCATTAATCATAGTCGGCCAATAAAACCCAGCACGTCGCAATAACCACTTCATCTTGGGAGCCAACTGATGAGTGCCACAAATGCCTTCATGTACCTCTCCCATAGCAACTCTTGCTTGGTCCTCGTCCAAGCACTTTAAAAGAACATCGTCAACTGTTCGGCGATAAAGGTCATCATCCCTCATCGTATATTTAAAAGCCATACGCCGAACAGCCCTGTCCACCCTTCTACTAGGATCACACAAATAATCAATGATGGGTTTCCTCCTGTCTTGATGTTCTCCTGCATTGAATATTTCATTAGTGGCCAAAACGGTGGGCTCCGGTTCGGCCTCCCCTATGTTGGCAAGACTAGACATCGGCCTTTGAGAAACATGAAACATGCCATGATCAACATGATAGCCGGATGCTTGTTGTGCCAACTCATTTGCTCTCCAATTGTCTTGTCTAGATATATGAGCAATGCTAAAATAATCCAAAGTAGAAATTGTATCTAGACATTTATCAAGATAAACATTAAGTGGTTCGTCAAAACATGAAAAGACTTTGGATATTTGTTGCCCTACTAATAACGAATCACCAAAAGCCTCAATATGTGTAGCACCTATGGCAAGCAACATCTCTAAGCCGAATAACAATGCTTCATATTCGGCTTGATTATTTGTGCAAAAATATTCTAAACGGCACGAGGCTTCAAAAATAGCACCATGAGGAGATATATAAACAATACCAACACCTTGGCCATTGCTACAAACTGAACCATCAAAATATAATCTCCAAGGTACTAATGAAACAAGGTTTATATCAACATCATGCTTGTCATTAATCTGATGCTCAACAATAAAATTAGCAATGATTTGGCCTTTCATGGATTTTAGAGATTCATAAGCCAAATCATATTCAATGAAAGCATAAGCCCACTTGCCAATTCTACCACTAAGAATTGGCCTATGCAACATGTATTTAATGCCATCGGTTTGACAAGCTACTATGCAAGCACTCGGTACTAAATAATGTCTCAATTTTGTGCAAGCATAATATAAGCATAGGCATAGTTTTTCAATAAATGTATACCTTCTCTCGGCGTCCAATAAACGCCTGCTCAAATATGTAATAGCATGCTCTTTTCCTTCGGTTTCTTGAGTCAAAACAGCGCCAATAACACCTTCTTCTGCTGCAATGTAAAGTTAAAGGGTTCCCTATGCTTGGGCGCTTTCATCACCGGAGGAGTGCACAAATAGTTCTTGATCATATCAAATGCTTCTTGCTGTTTTGCCCCCCAAGTGAAATCAACATCGTTCTTTGACCGAAGGATAGGAGTAAATGCATCAACTTTCCCTGACAGATTAGCTATGAACCTTCTCAAATAATTAACCTTGCCAAGGAACTTTTGCATATCTCTCTTGCATGTTGGAGCCTCCACTTTCTGTATGGCCTCTATCTTTTTGGGATCAATCTCTATGCCATCTTCATGAATAATGAAACCCAAAAGCTTTCCAGCCGACTCGCCGAATGCACACTTCAAAGGATTCATCTTCAGTCCATATTTTTTCATTCTTTCAAAAGCTAAATGCAAATCGGCTAGATGAGATTCGAAAGCATCCGATTTGACAACAATATCATCAATATAAACTTCAAGTATAACACCAAGTAAATCATGAAAAATTAAATTCATAGCCCTTTGATACGTGGCACCGGCATTTTTAAATCCAAAGGTCATCACTGTCCACTCAAATAAACCAAGGAAACCAGGACATCGAAAAGCCGTTTTGGACATGTCCTCTTCGGCCATAAAAATCTAGTTATACCCCGCATTACCATCAAGAAAGCTAATGACCTTATGTCCAGAAGCATCATTAATAAGCATATCGGCAATTGGCATGGGATACTCATCTTTAGGTGTAGCTCTATTCAAATCTCTGAAATCAATGCACACCCTCAACTTGCCGGAGCCTTTCTTCTCTACTGATACAATGTTAGAAATCCACTCGGCATAACTGCAAGGTCTAATAAAATTAGCTTTAAGCAAACGAACGATCTCTTCCTTGATCCGTCATATGTTTTTGGATTAAACTTTCTAGCCAATTGCTTGTATGGTCTAAAACCAGCCTTTATAGGTAACCGATGCTCCACTAGCTCTCGGCTTAAACCTGGCATCTCATGATATTCCCATGCAAAGCAACAAACATATTCTTTCAAAAGCTCGATCAACTTAGCTTTATGATCGGCTCTTAAATTTTTGTTTACAAATGTCGGCCTAGGAATTGAACCATCTCCTATGTCTATCTCTTCTAATGGATCGGCCGACATAAAACCTTGTCCTAATTTATCCATATCATCTAACTCCTCTATAGATTCATACATATCGTTCTCATTGGACCGATATTCAACAAGACGCTTTTGCAACCAATCTGAGTTAGAATCAATTTAAATACATCATACCTTGGAGCCGATTACCACCAACCGGCTTTAAAGAAACGGGCACGAAACCACTTTTTGTGGCGCTAAGAAAATCAAATTCTGATAAGTCGCGTCTCATGAAGCAAGTAGCATTGGGATGTTGCCAATCCACCGATGCATCGGCCAAAGCAACACAAGCCGAATTATCCGCATGAATGACCTCCACTTCATCATCCACCCATTGAATCAAAAACTGGTGCATAGTAGACAGCACACATTGGTTTGCATGAACCCAATCGCGGCCTAATATCACATTTTAGTTACCTTGCACCTCGGCGACAAAGAATGCGGTAGCCAAAGTTTTGCTTCCCACCGTAAGCTCCACATACATTACACCTTTGGCTTCAGTTTTCTCTTTGCCTTCAAATCCATTAAGCACCATGTTGGTCTTTATTAACTCTTCGTCACGCAGCCCCAATATTTTGAAGACCGAATATGGCATAAGATTCACCACAACACCACCATCGACAAGCATTCTAGCAACCGGCGATCCATTAATATGATCTTTAAGGAACAATGGCTTCAAGTGTGTCACCGGTTCTTTTAGCTTCTCGAATATAGCAGTTTTAGGACCAAAATCTAGCTGAGCCACTTCCCCTTCTTCATCTATAGCACGAAATTCAGCGGGTAAGTAATACACCATATTGATATCCATACCGTCGCGGACCGGTGTAGGCTCATAATCCAACATATCATCTTCCTCCTCGGGTGTGTTCATCGGTTCTGAAATCTGTCCGAGCGAAGTGGAATCAATAGGTGTTGCGGATGATGTAATAGTGGTGGCATCGTCCTCCTTTGTTGGTGTAGGTGCTGCTGTGATAGATGTAGAAGCCACTACACCTTGCATTTGTTTAGGCATCCATATTTGTTTTGTAGGTACCATGGGCCGAATGTCATTGAACAATTTACCTCTTTGCTTCTCGGCCTCCTGTTCTGCCATCTCTTGACTCCTCATGCGTTGCAGTCTCCCTTTTTGTGCCTTGGTCAAACCGGAAGGACACCACTTAGGCTGAGTATTTTTTGGATCCCTTGACTTGGCCTTGCTTGTGCTAGCTTCATGATCATTAGCCATGGGACCTTGCTGGACAACAGCCACATCTTTATTGGAATCAGCCAGTTTTTCAACAATAATCGGCTCTTTGATTGTCAATTCTTTAGTGCCTATCATAATAGTTTTAGCACTAGTATTCTTCTCCTTTTGCTTGCTAGGCTCTGAAATTTCTGCACTTGGTGATTTAGCACGCCACACTTGCTTGCCAACCCTTTTTTGATTATCTTGCATTGGCTGATTGACACCATTGTTCAAACGGCCTCATGTGGGATAAGAAAGTCTCTCATGAACGGGCCTCCTTGGTTCTGTCCAACCCGGATGAAAAGCATAAGGGGCCATTGGGGGTTGCCACCATCCTCCATTGAAGTCTCCCATGTAGTATGGTGCATAGGGGGGTGGCGGCATCCATGGTCCCGGTGTCCACAACCCATATGGCCTTTTATGATGCTGAAATTCTTCCCAAGGAGGTGACCTTGAGCGCTTCAAATTTTATGACCGGTTAGAGCTAGAACCGGCTGCTTGACTAGCATACTTGGACAACAACATATCAAAAGTTGGCTTGATTTTCTTGCGCTGCACTTTAGCTTCATTCGTCTTCCACTTGCCAACCTCTGGACTCTTGGGCTTAACAAATTTAACACGAGTATTTTCTTGCACTTGCGGTTGCCCCCTGAGTGCAGGATTCCTGATGATGATTTTGATCACCTCCTTGCCATTGGGTTGCTTATCAAGCACAACCTGTCTCCCCAAGACCTTGCTGCCCTCCTTGTCTTTCCTGGGCTCACCAACAATGACATTAGCTTTATTAGCAGATTCAGCTACCTCCGGCCGAATGAGTAGCTTCTTCCCCTCCAACTCCATGGTATTCATTGGAAAGGGCTGTTTATCAACTTGCATCTCAGAAAAGTTCAATCGTCCGTCATTAATGGCCGATTGTATCTGCCGTCGAAAAACATTGCAATCATTAGTAGCATGAGAAAAAGAATTATGATACTTGCAATAAGCGCGCCGTTTCAGCTCTTCAAACGACGGTAAAGTATGAGATATTCTAATAATTTTGGCTTGCAGCAAAGCATCAAATATTTTATCACACTTGGCAATGTTAAAAGTAAACTTCATATCTTCATCATGATTCTTATGAATCGGTTTCAGATCATTGCAAGTGAAGGGTTTGGCCTTAGATGGCCAAACTAATTCAGTAGCATAAATATCACCCTCATCGTTCGAGTGATCACTATCATATTCAACCATGTTCATCTTAGGACGATCAGCTTTATATCTATGCACTTCTTTGAGTTCTTTGCTTTGGCTTTCTTGAGCCAAAGCCCTTTGTAAGACTTGGTTGACATTTAAAACCTCATAGCCCTCTAGCTTTTCTCTAATGGGAGTTTTCAAACCACTAAGCACAAGATCAGCCAAATCTCTCTCGGTTATCACCAAACTATAGCACAGGTTTTTTGTATCTCTAAATCTTTTGACGTAATCGGAGACCGATTCATCATACTTTTGTCTAACCGATGTAAGATGTGATAACTTAAGCTCGTTATCGCTGCTATAAAAGTGATCATGAAATTTCTACTCTAGCTGTGACCAAACCCGAATGGAACCATGTGGTAAAGAAGAAAACCATGAAAATGCGGTACTAGTTAATGATAAAGGAAATAAACACACTTTCAATTCATTTAGTGAGCCTGCTTCACCTAATTGTGCCAAGTATTGACTAACATGCTCCCATGTGGTTTTTGTGCCCTCTCCATTAAACTTAACAAAATCTGGAATTTTATATCCCGGAGGGCATTGAATGGCATCAAAGTATTTTGGATATGGCTTTTGGTAAATACGGTTCCTTAGTAACTCAACTCCAAAATTCTCTCGGAGCATCTTAGCCATCTCCTCTCTAAGATTAGCTAGACCATCATTCACAGTGGACGATGAAGCTTGTGGCAGTGGCATAGGAGGAGTATGGTTAGTAGTTGCAGGTGTGAATTTTGGCATATATGCCGAATTGTAATTCGGCAATGATCTAACAGCGTTTGCACTTGTAGGTAGGGTTTGGTTCGGCGTCACCACCGAACCTGGCATGCTTATGATAGGATTAATGGGTGCAGCCACAATCTGATTGGTTTGGGTAGGATAGTAAGTCATCGGCACGGGAGGCGCCGATGAAATAGGTAAAGCCAGATTAGGGTTTTGCACACTAGCAGCTATACCACCATTACCACTAGATGATTGAGATATATTATTTTGAGCATTAGTATTTTCTAGGTAAGTCTGATAAACCAGATTGTTACCATCAGCAATACGACTCTCAATCTCAGCCCACTGCTCAGGAGAAAAGGCAGTACTTATAGAGGGTTTAACCTGCTTAGCTTGAAGAGCAGGGAACTTGATTTATTCAATCGGAGTGATGTTGCCTTGGCGATCCTTCTTGAACTTTGCAAGGAACTCCTGCAAGTCCTTCTCCTCGGGCGCCTTCTTGTACTTTTCATAGACTTGGAGATGATCGGCCGGTATCTCATCAAGACTGGGCTTAATGATGTTATCGGTGTCTACCTCAGATGGCTTGGGAAGATCGGACATGGTGGATGATGATGATTGATCTTCAGTCCCTAGCAGAGTCGCCAAAAAGTGTGTTGACACAAGAACATGTCATGTGTACCCTCGATGCCGGGGGTGATGCATCGCAGCTCACGTCGAAGGAGACCAAACCGACAGCGCGATACGCAAGACAATCGGCGGGCGCTTTTGAGACCCAAAACCCCACACGCCCGGGAGGGACCCCGTCAGGGAGTGCGGCAGCTATGGGCTGCCCTAGGTCGATTCGCTCGCCCCTAGAGCCTCGGGATTTGCAGCTCTCAAACTCGAGGAACAGCGAAGAACGAGAGAGAAAAATGATGGAGGGATAAAACATAGACTGAAAAAGTAGTATATTGATTTGTTCGATTGTGTGTTGTTCAATCGGCCGTCACCCCAAACATATATAAGAGGCGGCTGGACTTCCCGTACAAGTAAAGGATTCATCTAGGCTTTTCGTTCAAGAATATTACATCAATTCACGTCCTAAAAAATCCTAGTTCTAGTCCAACTAGGATTTGGCTCGGATCTGTCCCATACTTATGTCCTGCTTCTTGCGTGGGCCATAGAAATGGCATACTAACTCGGATAGAGTCGAGTTCAACATGAAAATTGTCCACCTCGATGATCTGCATAATACAACGTGGGCCACTTCTCCTTTTAAGGACGTCTTTATGACTTTTAGGGCCCATCTTTAACTGTGGGTCGGATTCAATTATGCAGTTTTCTGAACTATCCGAGTCTTGTAACAACTTTGCAGGCCGTATATTATCTCCGATGATGATGACTCCAAAAGAAAATTTGACCGTTTCGACGATACGCACAACTTCCGTGTAGAACATTTTTCCATCCGAGGTAGTTTGAATAATCTTTCGAGCCCATCTCCAACTTCTGGTCGGATTGACTTTGACAACAAGCTTTCCACGTCGGCAAGGTTTCCACCCCGGCAAGCTTTCCACCCCGGCAAGCTTTCCACGCTGGCAAGGTTTCCACCCCGGCAAGGCTTCCACCCCGGCAAGCTTTCCACCTCGGCAAGCTTTCCACACCGGCAAGGTTTCCACCCCGGCAAGCTTTCACACCGGCAAGGTTTCCACCCCGGCAAGCTTTCACACCGGCAAGGTTTCCACCCCGGCAAGCTTTCACACCGGGAAGCTCCCACGCCGACAAGCTTTCCACACCGGCAAGCTTTTCATTTTGCTGGCAAGCTTTTTACTCGGATTTCTCAACTGAAAATATAGCCTGATCTTGATTTGCCTCTCCAAGTCGCATACGACCTCGGATTGAGACGATTTATATATGAAAACCGATCGGCTCGACGAGACGAAGCTTTTTTGTGTTAAAAGTTTTTCGATTCAAGGCCATCTTAATGGCCAAATGACTTGCGCGACCCATCAAACAGGGTGTTTGGTACCTCGCGCCATATTTCCGTTTAGGTTAAGTCTGCAGTGTATTGTCTCTAATTTTTGCATACGAACTCGGATTGAGATGATTTATATATGAAAATCAATCACCTCGATGAGACGAAGACAATCCATGTAGAGTGCTCCTTCATCCGAGGTCGTCTTGAAGGCGTAACCGGCCGAAAAGCACTCAGAACACTAAATTCTGCCACTCGGAGCACAGTTTCGGCCCCTAAGATGGGGTTGGACGATGATAACCTAAACATCAAAGTTGTTCCACTCGGCGATGTGAAACTTTTCACGCTGAAAACCCTTTCACTCGAGACCATCTCATTTTATTTTTATGCCGTGCCAAAATCTGATGTCAACACGGCGGTAGCATTATAAGATGATCCCTCACTAAAATTTCAAGGTATAAGTGTTCTCCCTGAGTATGCACCGTTGCGAAAGTTCATCGTGCCGAGACACCACGTGATGATCGGGTGTGATAAGCTCTACGTTCACATACAACGGGTGCAAGATAGTTTTGCACACGCAGAATTCTCAGGTTAAACTTGACGAGCCTAGCATGTACAGACATGGCCTCGGAACACTGAGACCGAAAGGTCGAACGTGAATCATATAGTAGATATGATCAACATAGAGATGTTCACCATTGAAAACTACTCCATCTCACGTGATGATCAGACATGGTTTAGTTCATATGGATCACGTGATCATTTAGATGACTTGAGGGATGTCTATCTAAGTGGAAGTTCTTAAGTAATATGATTAATTGAACTTAATTTATCATGAACTTAGTCCTGATAGTTTTTGCATATCTATGTTGTAGATCAATGGCCCGTGCTACCGTTCCTTTGAATTTTAATGCGTTCCTAGAGAAAGCTAAGTTGAAAGATGATGGTAGCCACTACACGGACTGGGTCCGTAACTTGAGGATTATCCTCATTGCTGCACAGAAGAATTATGTCCTTGATGCACCGCTAGGTGAAAGGCTTGCTGCAGGAGAAGATGCTGATGTTATGAATGTCTGGCAAGCTCGATCTGATGACTACTCAATAGTTCAGTGTGCCATGCTTTACGGCTTAGAATCGGGACTTCAAAGACGTTTTGAACATCATGGAGCATATGAGATGTTCTAGGAATTGAAGTTAATATTTTAAGCAAATGCCCGAGTTGAGATATATGAAGTCTCCAACAAGTTCTATAGCTGCAAGATGGAGGAGAACAGTTCTGTTAGTGAACACATACTCAGAATGTCTTGGTACCATAACCACTTGACTCAGCTGGGAGTTAATCTTCCGGATGATAGTGTTATTGACAGAGTTCTTCAATCACTGCCACCAAGCTATAAAGGCTTCGTGATGAACTATAATATGCAAGGGATGGAGAAGACTATTCCCGAGCTCTTCGCTATGCTCAAAGCAGCGGAGGTAGAAATCAAGAAGGAGCATCAAGTGTTGATGGTTAACAAGACCACTAGTTTCAAGAAAAAGGGCAAAGGAAAGAAAGGGAACTTACACAAGAATGTCAAGCAAGTTGCTACTCCCGGGAAGAAGCCCAAGTCTGGACCTAAGCCTGTAACTGAGTGCTTCTACTGCAAAGGGACTGGACACTGGAAGCGGAACTGCCCCAAGTATTTGGCGGATAAGAAGGATGGCAAAGTGAACAAAGGTATATTTGATATACATGTTATTGATGTATACCTTACTAATGCTCGTAGTAGCACCTGGGTATTTGATACTGGTTTTGTTGCTCATATTTGCAACTCGAAACAGGGACTACTGATTAAACGAAGATTGGCTAAGGACGAGGTGACGATGCGCATCGGGAATGGTTCCAAGGTCGATGTGATCGCCGTCGGCACGCTACCTCTACATCTACCTTCGGGATTAGTTTTAGACCTGAATAATTGTTATTTGGTGCCAGCGTTGAGCATGAACATTATATCTGGATCTTGTTTGATGCGAGACGGTTATTCATTTAAATCAGAGAATAATGGTTGTTCTATTTATATGAGTAATATCTTTTATGGTCATGCACCCTTGAAGAGGGGTCTATTTTTGTTGAATCTCGATCATGGTGATACACATATTCATAATATTGATGCCAAAAGATGCAAAGTTGATAATGATAGTGCAACATATTTGTGGCACTGCCGTTTAGGTCATATTGGTGTAAAGCGCATGAAGAAACTCCATGCAGATGGACTTTTGGAATCACTTGATTATGAATCATTTGATGCTTGCGAACCATGCCTCATGGGCAAGATGACTAAGACTCCGTTCTCCAGAACAATGGAGCGAGCTACTGACTTATTGGAAATAATACATACTGATGTATGCGGTCCGATGAGTGTTGAAGCTTGTGGCGGGTATCGTTATTTTCTGACCTTCACAGATGATTTGAGCAGATATGGGTATATCTACTTAATGAAACATAAGTCTGAAACATTTGAAAAGTTTAAAGAATTTCAGAGTGAAGTGGAAAATCATTGTAACAAGAAAATAAAGTTTCTACGATCTGATCGCGGAGGCGAATATTTGAGTTACGAGTTTGGTCTTCATTTAAAACAATGTGGAATAGTTTCGCAACTCACGCCACCTAGAACACCACAGCGAAATGGTGTGTCTGAATGTTGTAACCGTACTTTATTAGATATGGTGCGATCTATGATGTCTCTTACCAATTTACCACTATCGTTTTGGGGTTATGCATTAGAGACAGCTGCATTCACGTTAAATAGGGCACCATCTAAATCCGTTGAGACGACACCGTATGAACTGTGGTTTGGCAAGAAACCTAAGCTGTCGTTTCTTAAAGTTTGGGGTTGCGATGCTTATGTGAAAAAGCTTCAGCCTGATAAGCTCGAACCCAAATCAGAGAAGTGCATCTTCATAGGATACCCAAAAGAAACTGTTGGTTACACCTTCTATCACAGATCCGAAGGCAAGATCTTTGTTGCTAAGAATGGATCCTTTCTAGAGAAGGAGTTTCTCTCGAAAGAAGTGAGTGGGAGGAAAGTAGAACTTGATGAGGTAATTGTACCTTCTCTCAAATTGGAGAATAGCTCATCACAGAAAACAGTTTCCGTGATGCCTACACCAATTAGTGAGGAAGCTAATGATGATCATGAAACTTCAGATCAAGTTTCTACAGAACCTCGTAGGTCAACCAGAGTACGTTCCGCACCAGAGTGGTACGGTAATCCTGTTCTGAAGTCATGTTACTAGACCATGACGAACCTACGAACTATGAGGAAGCGATGATGAGCCCAGATTCCGCAAAATGGCTTGAGGCCATGAAATCTGAGATGGGATCCATGTAAGAGAACAAAGTGTGGACTTTGGTTGACTTGCCCGATGATCGGCAAGCCATAGAGAATAAATGGATCTTCAAGAAGAAGACTGACGCTGATGGTAATGTTACTATCTACAAAGCTCGACTTGTTGCAAAAAGTTTTCGACAAGTTCAAGGAGTTGACTACGATGAGACCTTCTCACCCGTAGCGATGCTTAAGTCTGTCCAAATCATGTTAGCAATTGCCGCATTTTATGGTTATGAAATCTAGCAAATGGACGTCAAAACTGCATTCCTTAATGGATTTCTTAAAGAAGAGTTGTATATGATGCAACCAGAAGGTTTTGTCGATCCTAAAGGTGCTGACAAAGTGTGCAAGCTCCAGCAATCCATTTATGGACTGGTGCAAGCATCTCAGAGTTGGAATATACGCTTTGATAGTGTGATCAAAGCATATGGTTTTATACAGACTTTTGGAGAAGCCTGTATTTACAAGAAAGTGAGTGGGAGCTCTGTAGCATTTCTAATATTATATGTGGATGACATATTGTTGATTGGAAATGATATAGAATTTCTGGATAGCATAAAAGGATACTTGAATAAGAATTTTTCAATGAAAGACCTCGGTGAAGCTGCTTATATATTGGGCATCAAGATCTATAGGGATAGATCGAGACGCTTAATAGGACTTTCACAAAGCACATACCTTGATAAAGTTTTGAAGAAGTTCAAAATGGATCAGTCAAAGAAAGGGTTCTTGCCTGTGTTGCAAGGTGTGAAGTTGAGTAAGACTCAATGCCCGACCACTGTAGAAGATAGAGAGAAAATGAAAGTCATTCCCTATGCCTCAGCCATAGGTTCTATCATGTATGCTATGCTATGTACCAGACCTGATGTGTGCATTGCCATAAGTTTGGCAGGGAGGTACCAAAGTAATCCAGGAGTGGATCACTGGACAGCGGTCAAGAACATCCTGAAATACCTGAAAAGGACTAAGGATATGTTTCTTGTTTATGGAGGTAACAAAGAGCTCATTATAAATGGTTACGTTGATGCTATCTTTGACATTGATCCGCATGACTCTAAGTCACAAACCGGATACGTATTTATATTGAATGGTGGAGCTGTCAGTTGGTGCAGTTCCAAGCAAAGCATTGTGGCGGGATCTACGTGTGAAGCGGAGTACATAGCTACTTCGGAAGCAGCAAATAAAGGAGTCTGGATGAAGGAGTTCATATCCGATCTAGGTGTAATACCTAGTGCATCGGGTCCAATGAAAATCTTTTGTGACAATACTGGAGCAATTGCCTTAGCGAAGGAATCCAGATTTCACAAGAGAACCAAACACATAGACGCTTCAACTCCATCCGCGATCAAGTCAAGGAGGGAGACATAGAGATTTGCAAAATACATACGGATCTGAATGTTGCAGACCCATTGACTAAGCCTCTTCCACGAGCAAAACATGATCAGCACCAAGACTCCATGGGTGTTAGAATCATTACTATGTAATCTAGATTATTGACTCTAGTGCAAGTGGGAGACTGAAGGAAATATGCCCTAGAGGCAATAATAAAGTTTTTATTTATATTTCCTTATATCATGATAAATGTTTATTATTCATGCTAGAATTGTATTAACCGGAAACTTGATATATGTGTGGATACATAGACAATACACAGTGTCCCTAGTAAGCCTTTACTAGACTAGCTCGTTAATCAAAGATGGTTAAGTTTCCTAACCATAGACATGAGTTGTCATTTGATGAACGGGATCACATCATTAGGAGAATGATGTGATGGACAAGACCCATCCGTTAGCTTAGCATAATGATCGTTAAGTTTTATTGCTATTGCTTTCTTCATGACTTATACATATTCCTTTGACTATGAGATTATGCAACTCCCGAATACCGGAGGAACACCTTGTGTGCTATCAAATATCACAACGTAATTGGGTGAATATAAAGATGCTCTATAGGTGTCTCCGAAGGTGTTTGTTGGGTTGGCATAGATCGAGATTAGGATTTGTCACTCCGAGTATCGGAGAGGTATCTCTGGGCCCTCTCGGTAATGCACATCATGATAAGCCTTGCAAGCAATGTGACTAATAAGTTAGTTATGGGATGATGCATTACGGAATGAGTAAAGAGACTTGTCGGTAACGAGATTGAACTAGGTATGGAGATACCGACGATCGATTCTCGGGCAAGTAACATACCGATGACAAAGGGAATGACGTATGTTGTCATTGCGGTTTGACCGATAAAGATCTTCGTAGAATATGTAGGAACCAATATGAGCATCTAGGTTCTGCTATTGGTTATTGACCGGAGATGTGTCTCGGTCATGTCTACATAGTTCTCGAACCCGTAGGGTCCGCACGCTTAACGTTCGATGACGATTTGTATTATGAGTTATGTGTTTTGGTGACCGAAGATTATTCGGAGTCTCGGATGAGATCACGGACATGACGAGGAGTCTCGAAATGGTTGAGAGGTAAAGATTGTTATATTGGACGATTGTATTCAGACATCGGAATGGTTCCGGAGTGTTTCGGGTATTTTTCGGAGTACCGGGAGGTTACCGGAACCCCGCGGGGAAAGTAATGGGCCACTATGGGCCATAGGGGAGAGAGAGGGCAGCCCACAAGGGGTGGCGCCCCCCCCCATGGGCAGTCCGAATTGGACAAGGGGAGGGGGCGCGGCCCCCCTTTCCTTCCCCCTCTCCCTTTCCTTCCCCCTTTCCCCCTCCATGAGAAGGAAGGGGAAACCAACTAGGACTAGGAGTACTAGTGGGTTTCCCCCCACTTGGCGCGCCCCCTAGGGCCGGCCTCCTCCCCTCTCCTCCTTTATATACGGGGGCAGGGAGGCACCCCAAAGGCACATCAATTGTTATCTTAGCCGTGTGCGGTGCCCCCCTCCACAGTTTACTCCTCTGGTCATATTGTCGTAGTGCTTAGGCGAAGCCCTGCGCGGATCACATCACCATCACCGTCACCACGCCGTCGTGCTGACGAAACTTTCCCTCGACACTTTGCTGGATCAAGAGTTTGGGGGACGTCATCGAGCTGAACGTGTGCAGAACTCGGAGGTGCAGTACATTCGGGGCTTGATTGGTTGAATCGAGAAGATGTTTGACTACATCAACCGTGTTAAGCTAACGCTTTCGCTTTCGGTCTACGAGGGTACATGGACACACTCTCGCCCTCTCGTTGCTATGCATCTCCTAGATAGATCTTGCGTGATCGTAGGATTTTTTTTGAAATTGCATGCTACGTTCCCCAACACGGATGTCATCGTCGAGCCCACTGCTGCGTCACAATGAGAGGCTTTGAAGGCGAAGACCACCTTTCATCAGGATAAGATGTACTACTTGTCCCCTTTCAAATTGGCCACTGTGTGATCCCTTCGCGCCTATGATTTGGGGGAAGAGGACCGAGGCCACTATAAGTATAGGCTAGCCACCACCGTAGACGGGATCTGATCGGATCGATTCCACCCTCACCCATAGACCTCGCGAGGTTGTTCGTCCTTTGTACTAGCTCATCCTCAGACCCTTGTGAGGCCAATTCACCACAAAGCAGGAGTAGGGTCTTACACCGCAAGGTGGCCCGAACCTGGGTAAACTGCTGTGTTCATCTTCTTCCTTGTTCGTGTGCATTGAGCTAGGCCATAGGGCGGAGAGCTGGTTGGCTGGATAGGTTGAGTTCTTCGCACACGCCCCAGAGTTCGAACCTTTCTTGGGTCTGCGGAGCCTCGAATCCGACAATATCTGATCGAGATTCAGATCTGATTGGTGTCAGGATACCTTAGACTCAGGATGCTTGAGAAGAAAGGGTGCAACACAATTTCACAAGATGGCGTTGCAAGATTCTCTGGAAATGAACTATGGAAGCAAGTTCTGAATCATGAGTTCATCATTAAACCAAGGAGAGGATGAGGTGGTTGATGAACTCAGCGACAATTCATTGAGATTTCCAAAAGATGGATTTCCACAATTATGTGAACAAGGAGATAACATTTGTCAGATCAAATGTTATAATGAGGTATGCTCAAGGAAAACATACTCAATTAAATATTGGTTGAAAGGTGCACCCAAAATATGGGCTTAGGTAGCATGATCAATGTTAGAATGGTGATTCGATAACCAATGGTCTAAGAATGAAATGTCAACCATTAATTTCAAAGCAATAGGCTTGCTAGAAGTTTTGAATTCGCACGTCATAGTTCAATTGTCGGTTTTCCGGTTAGAAACAACACGGGGTCCAAGAAAGAATGGTGATGGTGATAAGTATCACTATACCCAGAATTCTTAAGAGGTGGAGCAATCCTCACCACATCCTTGATATAGAAGACAGTAATACTACAAGGTAGAACATAATACAAGCTGGATAGCAAGTTGCATCCATAACATGAACAAGTTTTGTGATGAAAGGAAGGTAAGGATGTTATCGATGGTAACTCAAATTACCAAGGGATGAGGATGGTACTTATGATCATTAATTCAACTGATATCCTGGAAGGAGTTAAAACATTGATGATGATCATGACAAATTTTGTCGAGAGGCTCCACAAAGATGCAATCGATCGGCGACGACATCAAGCCAAGGGAATGGTGAAGCAAAAGGTCATTATAACCATAGATAATATGCCATATTAAAATTTAGAGTTGTCTCTCAAGACAAACAATATGATGCTGAAAGTTCGATGTAAGCTTAGAGCACTATCGGGACTGTGTCCCGGGGATGAAGGACATACGTAGAATGGGCAAGCAGTCAGCCTGACGATGATGATGTAGTCAATCAGCTGGGAATGACATGATCGAGTACAAACTCGTAAGCAATGAAGATTACTAAGAGTTGTTGAATCGTAGTGCCGATTCGATTCAGTTGTCGATGTCTTTGAGGGGTTCTAACAACTCAGAACCCGTGGAAAAATGGAATCGGCAAGAATAATAGTTGATGAAGAACTCATAAGAAGTTATGTAGTTCCATGGTATTCTCGAGATATCAGAGGGTAATACTCGAAGGTAGAGCAGAATAAAGGTTGAAGTGGTGTATTTATCTGCAGAAGACGAGTGCGAAAACTTGTCTCAGAAATGGAAGCAAAGGAGAACAATATGGTCGGAACCACATTTGTAAATGATCAAACCACAGATACAAGATGAACTTATAACAAGGGGGGAATAATTATTTTTACGAGCAGCTTCCATGATAAGATTTACATCATGTCCATGGGCATGAACACAAAGTTCAAGGTCGACTCCCACTTCTTCAATGCATAACCTTTCATTCACTTCTCTTTTTTGAAGAAGTTGTAGTGTTGAAGTTTTAACTGGCGTAACAACAGTAGAGTGTGATCCATAGGAGTTTCCAGGTTCACACCGATTAGGGAAGGCATTGGTTCAACCCATCGGGAATCTTAGGAACATATACCACAAACTTCAAGAGTAAATAACTCAAGCTCGGAAGTAGAGCATGGTTGACAAGAACAGGGATACAATTTACCAAAGGCACTATGTATCAGGGAAAGAACTTCTCGAGGTCTTTGTATATGAAGGACACCGTCGGATGATAATTCAACAAAGGACCTAATGGTCCATAACGGAGCTGATGTGAGCACCGGCACAATCAGAGGAAGAAACAATGCAAAGACATTGGATTATTGAAACAACTAACTAATTCAAAGCTCAAATGCAAAGGAATTATGATTTCCAAATCAAGGGGTCAGAAGCAAATGCTCTGATTAAGGATGGATAAGTTGAGTAGGCTTAGGGGGGGTACAATCGATGGCAATTTGATTGGTCCAGATCCAGCTCATGTTTAAAATGACGTCTGAGCCGGAAGGATGAATTATAGGGTCTGATTGAGGATTGCGAGCATTCGGAACATATTGAATCAAGGGACTCGAAATGATAGTGACAGAGGATGTCAACGCAGATTACTAGAAATACGGAATTAACCATAATGCAGGCAAGCAAGAATTTCAAGAGCAATAGGCTGCTGAGGATCGGAAGATGGAATGGTCTTTCGAAGACTTTTGTGAAACATATGAACAACTGGGGATGAGCGGATACTCGGTTAGTGCGAGGAATTATCCGTAGGGGTATTCATGTGGCAAAGAACTGCAAGGCAGCAGGCACAAAGTATTCTCGGAACAATAGAGAGAATTTCGGGGTATCTTGTAATAACAAGATCAACTGGGAATAAAAGTAAGAATGATAGGTGTGTGTATTTATCCATAGGGATATTTCGGTGGTAGGGAATTGCAAAAGCGACGGGCACAAAGTCTTGAGAGAACATCGAAGAGTATCTTCAGAATCCTTCGGTGCACCAAGCAATCATCTGGAGTGAGGGGCTCTCCGGGAGGAAGTAATTACGAGAACCTAGAGTCAGAGTTACTAAAATCATTTAACCCGAATAGAAGAGAGATCAGAGTCCTAGAGTATATATGAGGAATAAATGATCCTAATACCACCCAATGGCGATGTGGGCCTGTAAGCCACACAGCCATGTTAGTAAAAGTTTTGCAATGACTAGACTCAACTTCATCCAAGGAGTTGGGAAGGGCGATTGCTACAGGCAGTCAGCTCTGTTACCAACTTGTGACACCCCAATTCAATCATACGCTAATCATACACGCAGACGTGTATGATCAAGATCAGGGACTGACGGGAAGATATCACAACACAACTCTAAACACAAATTAAGTCATACAAGCTTCATATTACAAGCCAGGGGCCTCGAGGGCTCGAATACATAAGCTCAAACATAAACGAGTCAGCGGAAGCAATAATATCTGAGTACAGACATAAGTTAAACAAGGTGCCATAAGATGGCTAGCACAAATATGGATATAGATCGAAGAGGCGCATGCCTCCTGCCTGGGATCCTCCTAAACTACTCCTGGTCGTCAGCGGCCTGCTTGTAGTAGTAGGCACCCTCGGTGTAGTAGGGGTCGTCAAATGTGGCGTCTGGCTCCGGGGCTCCAGCATCTGGTTGCGACATTTGAGAAGAATGGAAAAAGGGGGGAAAGAGGGAGCAAAGCAACCGTGAGTACTCATCCAAAGTACTCGCAAGCAAGGATCTACACTACATATGCATCGGTATCAATGAAATGGGTAGTATCTGTGGACTGAACTACAGAAGGCCAGAATAAGAGGGGGATAGCTAGTCCTATCAAAGACTACGCTTCTGGCAGCCTCCATCTTGAAGCATATAGAAGAGAGTAGCAAGTATAGCATCAAGTAACGTCGTATAGCATAATCCTACCCGGCGATCCTCCCCTCGTCGCCCTGTGGGAAAGCGATCACCGGGTTATCTCTGGAACTTATCTGGGTGTGTTTTATTAAGTATCCGGTTCTAGTTATCATGAGGTCGGAATACAACTCCAAGTCGTCCTGTTACTGTGGACACGGCTATTCGAATAGATCAATCTTCCCTGCAGGGGTGCACCACATTACCCGACACGCTCGATCCCACTGGCCGGGCACACTTTCCTGGGCCATGTTAGGCCTCGAAAGATCAACACGTCGCAGCCCTACCTAGGCCCAACAGAGAGGCCAGCACGCCGGTCTACATCCTAAGCGCGCAGGGGTCTTGGGCCCATCGCCCTTTGCACTCCTGCATGTTGCGAGGGCGGTCGGAAGCAGACCTAGCCCCCTAATACAAGCGCAGGCGTTCCAGTCCAATCCAGCGCGCGCCGCTGACGTCTGATGAGCTTCGGCTGATACTATGACGCCAGTTGCCCATATCTTGGCCCACGCGACGGTTAGTGCGTATAGGTCAATACCAACTCAGATCAAATACCCAATCTCGTTAAGCATGTTATTTGAAGTATCTGCGGATGCTGACCAGGGACCAGGCCCACCTGTCTCCTAGGTGGTCACAACCTGCCCTGTCGCTCCGCCACAAAGTAACACTCGGGGTCCGTCGGGAACCCAGGCCCACCACTATCTGGGTGGAACCACCTGCCCCTTCAGCCCCCATATCCGAACAGTAACATAAGTAATGTAATAGTATATAGTATATACCCGTGACCACCTCCCGAGTGATCACGGCCCAATAGTATAGCATGGCAGACGGACAAGAGTGTAGGGTGATACGTCCATTTTGCATCATGTTTTCCTACTATTATTTATGATGCTTTTATGCATAATAATGCTTTTTGGAGTAATTCTAATGCCTTTCCTCTCATAATATGCAAGGTTTACACAAAGAGGGAGAATGCCGGCAGCTGGAATTCTGGACCTGAAAAAGCTACGTCAGAGTTACCTATTCTGCACATCTCCAAATGAGCTAAAAAATTACGGAGAATTATTTTGCAATAAATAAAAAATACTGGAGCAAATAACTATCGGAGGAGGTCCACCAGGTGGGCACAACCCACCTGGGCGCGCCAGGCCCCCCAGGTGTGCCCTGGGGGAATGTGCCCTCCTCGGCCCACCTCTGGTGCCCATCTTCTGGTATAAAGGTCATTTTGACCTAGAAAAAAATCAGAGGAGGACTTTTGAGACGAAGCAGCACCGTCTCAAGGAGGAACTTGGGCAAGAGCACTTTTGCCCTCGGGCGGAGCAATTCCGCCGGGGGAACTTCCCTCCCGGAGGGGGAAATCATCGTCATCGTCATCACCAACAACTCTCCCATCTTGGGGATGGCAATCTCCATCAACATCTTCAACAACACCATCTCCTCTCAAATCCTAGTTCATCTCTTGTGTTCAATCTTTGTACCGGAACCTTAGATTGGTACTTGTGGGTGACTAGTACTGTTGATTACATCTTGTAGTTGATTACTATATGGTTTATTTGGTGGAAGATTATATGTTCAGATCCATTATGCTATTTAATACCCCTCTGATCTTGAGCATGATTATCATTTGCGAGTAGTTACTTTTGTTCTTGAGGTCATGGGAGAAGTCATGTTGCAAGTAATCATGTGAACTTGATATGTGTTCGATATTTTGATGATATGTATGTTGTGATTCCCTTAGTGGTGTCATGTGAACGTCGACTACATGACACTTCACCATATTTTCATCTAAGGGAATGCATTGTGGAGTAGTTAGTAGATGATGGGTTGCTAGAGTGACAGAAGCTTAAACCCTAGTTTATGCGCTACTTCATAAGGGAACGATTTGGATCCAAAAGTTTAATGCTATGCTTAGATTTTATCTTAATACTTTTCTCGTAGTTGCGGATGCTTGCGAGGGGGTTAATCATAAGTAGGAGGTTTGTTCAAGTAAGAACAACACCTAAGCACCGGTCCACCCACATATCAAATTATCAAATTAGCGAACACGAATCGAACCAACATGATGAAAGTGATATGGTGAAATTCCCGTGAATCCTCAAGAACGCTTTTCTTATTATAAGAGACCATTTTGGCCTGTCCTTTGCCACAAAAGGATTGGGCTACCTTGCTGCACTTTATTTACCATGACCGTTACTTGTCCATTACAAATTATCTTGCTATCAAACTACCTGTTACCGACTATTTCAATGCTTGCAGAAAATACCTTGCTGAAAACTACTTGTCATTTCCTTCTGCTCCTCGTTGGGTTTGACACTCTTACTTATCGAAAGGACTATGATTGATCCCCTATACTTGTGGGTCATCAAGGCTATTTTCCGGCTTCGTTGCCGGGGAGTGAAGCGCTCTTGGTAAGTGGAAATTGGTAAGGAAAAATTATTACTACGTGCTGAAATTTATTGTCACTTGTTACTATGGAGAATCATCCTTTGAGGGGTTTGTTCTGGGTATCTTCACCTCGACCGGAAGCACAATTAGTTGCCCCTCAACCTACTACACCTACTGAAAATATTGGTTATGAAATTCCTTCGGGTATGATAGAACAACTGCTAGCTAATCCTTATGGAGGAGATGGAACTGAACATCCGGATATGCATTTGATATATGCGGATGAAATTTGTGGATTATTTAATCTTGCAGGTTTATCCGTAGATGAAGCTAAGAAGAAGGTTTTCCCTTTATCTTTGAAGGGAAAAGCATTGACATGGTATAGGCTATGCGATGATATTGGATATTGGAACTGGAATCGATTGAAATTGGTGTTTCAACAAAAAAATTATCCTATGCATCTAGTTCATCATGATCGGGATTATATATATAATTTTTGGCCTCGTGAAGGAGAAAGTATTGCTCTAGCTTAGGGGAGGCTTAATTCAATGTTATATTCATGCCCCAATCATGAGCTCTCAAGAGAAATTATTATTCAGAATTTGTATGCTCAGCTTTCTCGTGATGATCAATCCATGCTTGATACTTCTTGTACTGGTTCTTTCATGAAGAAGACTATTGAATTTAGGTGGGATCTTTTAGAAAGAATTAAATGCAACTCTGAAGATTGGGAACTCGATGAAGGTAAAGAGTGAGGTATTAAGCTTAAGTTCGATTGAGTTAAATCTTTTATGAACACCGATGCTTTTCAAAAGTTTAGCATTAAATATGGACTTGACTCTGAAATAGGAGTCTCTTTCTGTGAATCATTTGCTACTCATGTTGATCTCCCTAAGGAGATGTGGTTTAAATATCACCCACCTATTAAAGAAGAAACTAAAGAACCAACCATAGCTAAAGATGAAACTATTATTTACAATGTTGACCCAGTTCTTCCTACTGCTTATATTGAAAAACCACCTTTTCCTGTTAGGATAAAATAACATGCTAAGGTTTCAACTGTGGTTCGCAAAAGTAATATTAAAGCACCTAAACCTTCTGAGCAGATTAAAGTAGAACCTAGTGTTTCTATGGTTAAAGATCTCCTGGTAGAAAATACTAATGGGCATGTTATTTACTTTTGCGATGAAGCTGTTAGAATTGCCAAGCCCGATGAAAAAGATAAACATAGACCTGTTGTTGGCATGCCCGTTGTCTCAGTTAAAATAGGAGATCATTGTTATCATGGTTTATGTGATTTAGGTGCTAGCGTGGGTGCTATTTCTTTTACTTTATACCAAGAAATTATGGATGGCATAACACCCGCTGAAATAGAAGACATAGATGTTACTATTAAACTTGCTAACAGAGACACCATCACACCACTTGGGATTGTTAGAGATGTTGAAGTCTTGTGTGGGAAAATAAAATACACTACTCATTTTCTAGTTCTTGGATCCCCACAAGATGACTTTTGTCCCATTATCTTCGGTAGACCTTTCTTGAACACTGTCAATGCTACTATAGATTGTCATAAACAAACTGTCAGTGTTAGCTTTGGTGATGAGTCTCATGAATTTAATTTCTCCAAGTTCAATAGACAACCTCATAAGAAAGAATTACCTAGTAAGGATGAAATAATTGGTCTTGCTTCTATTGCCGTGCCTCCTACTGATCCACTAGAACAATATTTGCTAGACCATGAAAATGATATGCACATGCATGAAAGAAATGAAATAGATAAAATTTTCTTCGAGCAACGACCTTTACTTAAACACAATTCGCCTATTGAAACTCTAGGAGGTCCTCCTCCACCTAAAGGTGATCCTGTGTTTGAATTAAAACAATTGCCCGACAATTTGAAATATGCTTATCTTGATGAGAAAAAGATATATCCTGTTATTATTAGTGCTAACCTTTCAGAACATGAAGAAGAAAGATTATTGAAAATTCTGAAGAAGCACCGTGCTGCTATTGGCTATACTCTTGATGATCTTAAGGGCATTAGTCCCACTCTCTATCAGCAAAAGATTAATAATTAATGGAACCTGATGCTAAACCCGTTGTTGATCATCAACGACGATTAAAGCCTAAGATAAAAGAAGTGGTAAGAACTGAAATACTAAAACTTCTGGAAGCAGGTATAATCTATCCCATAGCTGATAGTAGATGGGTAAGTCCCTTTCATTATGTCCCTAAGAAAGGAGGTATTACTATCGTTCCTAATGATAAAAATGAACTTATTCTGCAAATAATTGTTACTGGCTATAGAATGGTAATTGAATTTAGAAAATTAAATAAAGCAACTAGAAAAGATCATTACCCTTTGCCTTTTATTGATCAAATGCTATAAAGATTATCTAAGCACACACACTTTTGCTTTCTCGATGGATATTCTGGTTTCTCTCAAATACCTATTTCACAACCTGATCAAGAGAAAACCACCTTTACTTGCCCTTTTGGAAATTATGCTTATAGACATATGCCTTTTGGTTTATGCAATGCACCTGCTACCTTTCAAAGATGTATGACTACTATATTCTCTGATTTTTGTGAAAAGATTATGGAGGTTTTCATGGATGATTTTTCTGTTTATGGATACTCTTTTGATGATTGCTTAAGCAACCTTGATCGAGTTTTGCAGAGATGTGAGCAAACTAATATTGTTTTGAATTGGGAGAAGTGCCACTTTATGGTTAATGAAGGTATTGTCTTGGGGCATAAATTTTTTGAACAAGGTATTGAGGTGGATAGAGCCAAAGTTGATGCAATTGAGAAAATGCCATGTCCTAGAGATATTAAAGGTATTCGTAGTTTCCTAGGTCATGCTGGTTTCTATAGGAAATTTATTAAAGACTTCTCTAAAATTTCTAGGCCTCTTCCAATTCTTTTACAAAAGGATGTTCCATTTGTTTTTGATGATGATTGTGTAGAAGCCTTTGAAACACTTAAGAAAGCCTTAACTTATGCACCTATTCTTCAACCGCCTGATTGGAACTTGCCTTTTGAAATTATGTGTGATGCTAGTGATTATGGTGTTGGTACTGTTCTAGGACAAAGAGTTGATAAGAAATTGAATGCTATTCATTATGCTAGCAAAACTCTAGATAGTGCTCAAAGAAATTATGCTACCACGGAAAAAGAATTTTTAGCAGTTGTGTTTGCTTTTGATAAATTCAAATCTTACATTGTTGATTCCAAAGTAATTGTTCACACTGATCATGCTGTTATAAAATATCTTATGGAAAAGAAATATGCTAAACCTAGACTCATTAGGTGGGTTGTTTTGCTCCAAGAATTTGATTTACATATCACTGATAGAAAAGGAGCTGAGAACCCCGTAGCTGATAAATTGTCTAGGTTAGATAATATTCTTGATGACCCACTACCTATTGATGATAGCTTTCCTGAAGAACAACTAGCTACAATAAATGTTTCTCATAATACTCCTTGGTATGTTGACTATGCTAATTATATTGTTGCTAAATACATACCTCCTAGTTTCACATACCAACAAAAGAAAAAAAATTCTTCAATGATTTAAGACATTACTTTTGGGATGACCCACATCTTTATAAAGAAGGAGTACATGGTATTATTAGATGTTGTGTACCTGAGCACGAACAGGAACAAATCCTACGAAAATGTCACTCCGACGCTTATGGAGGGCATCATGCGGGAGATAGAACTTCTCACAAGGTATTGCAATCTGGTTTTTATTAGCCTACTCTCTTCAAGGATGCCCGTAAGTTTGTTTTATCTTATGATAAATGTCAAAGAATTGGTAATATTGGTAAGCATCAAGAAATGCCTATGAATTATTCACTTGCTGTTGAACCATTTGATGTTTGGGGTTTTGACTATATGGGACCTTTTCCTTCCTCTAATGGGTATACACATATTTTGGTTGCTGTTAATTATGTTACTAAGTGGGTAGAAGCTATTCGAACTAGTAGTGCTGACCATAACACTTCCATTAAAATGCTGAAAGAAGTTATTTTCCCGAGGTTTGGAGTCCCTAGATATTTAATGACTGATGGTGGTTCACACTTCATTCATTGTGCTTTCCGTAAAATTCTTGCTAAATATGATGTTAACCATAGAATTGCATCACCCTATCATCCTCAATCTAGTGGTCAAGTTGAACTTAGCAATAGAGAAATAAAACTAATATTCAAAAAAAATGTTAATAGGTCCCGAAAGAATTGGTCTAAGAAATTGGATGATGCAGTTTGGGCCTACAGAACAGCTTATAAAAATCCTATGGGCATGTCTCCTTATAAAATGGTTTATGGAAAGGCTTGTCATTTACCTCTTGACTTAGAACATAAAGCATATTGGGTAATTAAAGAACTCAACTATGATTTAAAACTTGCCGGTGAAAAGAGGTATTTGATATTAGCTCTCTAGATGAATGGAGAACCCAAGCTTATGAAAATGCCAAATTATTTAAAGAAAAAGTTAAAGGATGGCATGACAAAAGAATCCAAAAGCGGGAAATCAAAGTGGGAGAATATGTTCTTTTGTACTTTAGATTCTTTGCAGGAAAACTATTCTCTAAATGGGAAGGACCATATATCATAGAGGAGGTTTATCGCTCTGGAGCTATCAAGATCAATAATGCTGAAGGCACTAACCCGAAGGTTGTTAATGGTCAAAGAATTAAACACTATATCTCAGGTACGCCTATTAATGTTGAAAGCAATATTATCAAAACCATTACACCGGAGGAACACATAAAAGAAACCTTCCGGAACGCTCCAAAATTCTAAAAAAGAGGAGTTACGTGATACGGTAAGTAAACAGACTCCGAAAAATCCGCAAAACTATTTTCTGTCAGTTTTGGAATATTACAAAAATTAGGAAAATAAGAAACAACCAGGGAGGCAACCAAGGAGGGCACAAGACACCAGGGCGCGCCTGGGCCCCCTGGCGCGCCCAGGTGGGTTGTGCCCACCTCGGGAACCTTCCTGACTCCGTTTTTCTCTCATTTACTTGTATCCCAAGATAAAAAATTCTTTATATATCCCCCCGAACGTATTGACCTCCGTATCGCAGAGAAATCTTTTGTTCTTCTTTCTTGCTGTTTTTCTGTTAGATCTGTCAGCCCAGGCATCATGTCTTCTCCCTCCTCTGACAAGGTAGAAGGGGATGCTTGGTTGATGAAGATAGAACTAAAGAGAGAGGAACCAGAGGAAACCATCAAGGGTGACAAGGTCGAGAAAGTCATGGGAGATCATGTTCCCGCAGTAGGGTAGGCCGTCCCAGCAGTAGAGGAAGAAGACATCCTTCAACCTTACTATGATTATCTTACCCCTACTGAAATTGAAGCTTTCAGGGTCATTGAAACGGTTCGTGTTCAGAATAAGTACCTCACTCGTGAAAATATTTTGTTACAAGAGCACATCATCGCCCTCCGAGCATCATTCGTAGATTGGAGTACCTGGTGAAGCTTGCTACTACTTCACCACCACCATCATCATCTTCCCCACCAAAGGAGACTTGAGTTCATGGTATGGGCACTCCCCTTCACTACAAAAAAAATAGATCCATGACGATTTTATGATAGAATCAAGATAGTCAGACCTGTGCTGTCGTAGAAGTGTTCCATGACAATACCAAAATTATCATCACGGAAGTGTTCACTTCCATGACGATAAATGACGCGTCATGGAAGTGCTTTTCTCAAGGGTAACCGACACGTGGCATCCACCGTAACGGGTCGCCGTTTATCTATCGGGTCCGGTTTTGGATCCGATAACCCGTTAACAGCAACGACCAATGGCGATTTTCCACATGTAAAATTCTCATTGGCCGAAGGAAACATGTGTCAGCTCGTCATTGGGTCAGATACGCGCCTATGATATGTTGACACGTGCGACGGCCCAACACTGGCCCATTTAGCTTACAAAGGCCGGCCCGTTTGACTTGGTCAAAAGATAGCGAGCCGGCCCATGAAAAGCCTGTTAACGGTTTGTTCGCATATAGCCCATTTTACGGCCCGGTAACTCACGACCCGTTATGGCGTTCCCGAAATTGGCCCAACAATGTCATGTGGGCCATCCAGTATAATACCAGCCCATTTCATTTTCGACCCATGTATGGCCCACGACGTCTTTCGGCCCATACGAGGCCTTTCATATCTTTGGGCCCTTTAATGGGCCGCGGTGACTCTGGCCCATAATAAACAGTAAATTTCTTTACACCCAGTAATGGCCCATGATTCACATGGGCCGTTTCCAGCCCGTGTTAGCTTTCGGCCTACTGACGGCTCATACATTCTTGGGCTCCTTTCCGGCCCTCGATTACTTCCGACCCGTTACTGGCCTGTTCCCCTAATGGGCCAAATTCGGCCCGTGGTTAGAATCGGCCCGTTTGTGGCCTGTTAACCCGTTGCGCCGTTTCCAGCCCGTCCTATATTCTGGCCCATTAACGACCTGTTATGCCTGTGACAGAATTAAGCCTTTGCTGTCTTCTGGCCTATTAACGGCCCGTTACCATGCTGGCCCGATACCAATTATGCCCGTTTACGTCCCATGTGGGCCCATTTATCTGATGACCCGAGGCCCACTGAATCTACGGGCCGTTAGAGGCCCATTTATCCGACGGCCCGTAGGAGGCCCATGGGTCCTACGGCCTGTAGCAGGCTCAAGGTTACCACGGTTCGTATATGGCCCATAGTTGTTGCGGCCACTAGAAAGCAAAGAAAAAGAAGACTAGGGAAATAAATAAGCCAGAAACTAATGCTAGGCTATTAAGGGGATTGCACAGATTACATCCACTGGGCATCAAAGTTCGCCACCAGTGCAAATATAGGGAACACCCTACAATATACAAAAATGGCTTGCTATTTTCTTCAGACGGTCACTGCACATTAAGAACAAATTTTGTATCGCAACAAAACAAATTACAACCATAAAACAAAAGGAAGGTTGCCATAAAAGTTAACAGTCCGGCAGATAAATGCACAACCAGAAGTTCAGAAGCTTAGTTCATTTGACCTGACTGTTACGTTTTCATGCTGTACTGTCCGATGGAGCACCATAACCTTCGCCTTCATTTCTCCTAGGCTCCTGAACAACATAGCAAATGTTTGATCGTCTGGTGTCAAAACCATGCATATCTTGACGACATCGAACAATGGCTGTCCTTGTTTCACAAAGGGTCTCTGTTAGGGAATGGACTTGTGTCTGGAGCGCAGATATAACATTGTTTTGAGCTTGCATATCTTGATCATGAGGCAGTTTGGATGAGATTGCCTTAACAACCAACCTAGTATTACGTAGGAACGTGCTTTTGGCACTTTTAGTGGACAGGTATTGACCCACTGCAGCAAGAGGTGACATTGCGGTCATAGTTGCCTCATCACCTTCAGAAGGTGGCGGTTCCACCATTTGTTCCATAGCTTGCTGAAAAGTTGAGTTTTTACATTAGTAGTACCAGAACAAGAGATATTAAGGAGGCAGCAAAACCAAACAAAATAGCTTTGGTCTATATACATAACTTATTCTGGTGAACCCGTGTAAAATATTAGTTGTATTTTACTGCAAAGTACATAATAAAACCAGGTTCCAAACATATGACCATGTACCATGGCTAATGTATTGTCTATTTCTTCACATTGAATTGATAGCTAAGGATAAAGAGACAAAGTTTGTAATACGGTAAGCATAGTATGACATCATTCATATCACAAAACAACTGAGAACAGACAAATAGGCAATTTTAACGTTGTGTAGACAAGTCCAGCACGGAACTAGATTACAGATCAAGATCAAAGGAACATCACTCCTCTCTTTTAAACTTTGTAAGGTGCAATGATACGCTAAGACAATTGTGTATAAAATTGAAAAGAGTAATAGACATTGGTTGCAAACCGTGCAGTTCAATGCACAAGTCAGAGTAAGTAGTAGTTAACTGGCATGAGGATTAAGGACTTACAAATCGGCTTTGACTAGTGTAGTCATGCCCTTCGTCTTGCTGGTGTGACAGTCCTTGAAGATTTCCACAGCATTTGGTTCAGGTACTTTTTGGTCCTTGTGGGCTTTCCTCTGCATTTGGAACAAGTCAATATAGATCTGATAATATGGCACAATGAAAGGAGTGAAACAACAGCTAATTACAAGAGCCTCGCAGTGTGCAATATAGCTACGAGATCCTGTCGTCTGTAGGAATTTCACTTTCGTACGGTTGGCCTTGTTCTTTGAACAGTTCACCTACAAGAAGATAGATTTGTGAGGCACATGCGTAAATAAGAGTTCAACATGTGATCTGATCACATATATATAACGTACTTGATACTTTGGATCAGACCAGTGTTTAACGAGGCCTCTCCAGTCTTCATCCGATATATTTTCCACTGGAGATGTTTGGGCAAGTTCATTGTTAGCCTTGCCTTCAAAGTGAGTTTTCCTCAAGTTATACCGATGCTGTCGCAGAGCAGACTTGAAAACATGGGTGCATGCTTGTCTGGTTGCATCATCTTGGAAATCCAACTTGAACCTCATCTGTTGAAAATTATGGGAGTCTCATTACCAGCAACCTAGAAAGTATGGGACAGACCAAGACGATAAATGGTCGAGGAAGGTGTTGGACTTGGGTTTGTCTTTGTCATTCCTCTACTGAATCCATGTTGGGAGGATACGTGCATGACACCTAACGGCAACCGCTGCCTCTGATACTAACTTGGCTGACTCTGTAGCATCACGTGGCCTTTTTAAACCTGCCTCAAAACGGATCTCCATTCTTCCTCCTCTAGATTTAGTTAACCTATTGAGCATTATCCCTGATGTCTGTTTCCTCTTGCGCCTAGGTTGTGACGACCCCGGCTTAATCGTGCACTAAGCATACACGCAAATGCGCACGATCAAGCCTAAGGACTCACTTGAAGATATCAGAACACAACTCTAAAACATAAATAAAGTCATACAAGCTTTATATTACAAGCCAGGGCCTCGAGGCTCGAATACATAGCTCGATGGCATACAAGCGTCAGCGGAAGCATCAGATATCTGAGTACAGATATATTACAGAGAGAGGAATAGGCCTTCACAGAGGCGGGGTAAAATAAAATACTACGATCGAAAGGCATAGGCCTCCTGCCCTGGACCCTCCGATCCTACTCCTGGTCGTCAAACGGCTCCTCGTAGTAGTAATACTCGCCAGGCGGGTAGTAGTACTGGTCGTCGGCTGGGGCGTCTGGCTCAGGGGCTCCGTCGTCTGGTGGCATCAAATGGAAAATGGGGGAAAAAGAAAATAAAGCAAACATGAGTACTCATCCGAAGTACTCAGCAAGCAAGGATCTACACTACATATGCAACATTGTCAAAGGAATGGCTGTATATGTGGACTGGGCTGCAGAAATGCCAGAATAGATGGGAAAAGTCTAGTCCTATCGAAGACTAGCATCTTCAACAATCTTCGACAGTCTTGCAGCAATAGAAGAGAAACAGATGAACATAACATAAAGTAGTAGTAGTATCATCAACCTCGACCTGAGATCCTTTCTCGACTCCCTGCGAGAAAGCAATCCCAGAGCCGTACTATCCAGTTCTCATCACATGTTCTAGTTGTACCGATCGGGATACAACTCCGAGTGTCCGTTACCGTAGGACAGGCTATCGATAGAAGTTTCTTCCCTGCAGGGGTGCACCAAGTTACCCACCACATTCGCTTAACTCCGGCCGGACACACTTTTCTGGGTCGTGCCCGGCCTCGGCTAAGCAACACGCCGCAACCCGACCGAATACCTAACAGAGAGGTTAGCACGCCGGACTAAACCTATGCGCCCAGGGGTCTTGGGCCTTCGCCCCGGGAACTCCTGCACGTTGCGTACGCGGCTGAAAGCAGACCTAGCAACCCCTTATACAAGTGCGATTGCATTCCCAGTCCAATTCAGCGCGCGCCGCTCAGTTGCTGACGTCTATTAAGCTCCGGCTGAAGTATACGACGTAGAACGCCCATACTATGCCCATGTGATGGTTAGTGCTATCAGGCCAGAGGCCCCTCGGATCAAATATCCAAACCGTAGTGGATTAGGAGCGCGCGGAAACGAGCAGAGACTCACGATCGATGTGACCCCGTCGCCCCGTCTCGAGGACTTGCGGCAAGGGCGAGGAATGCCCGGCAGCGCCTCGTGTTATCTCGCGGGCACCATCCAGGTCAACCTGACTCCACATCACTTCACATTAAGCTCGCGCGGGTACCCCTCAGGGCCGAGCCGTCTTTAGTATCATGGTTCATAGTCAAGTCATAATATCCAAGGTAACTGTGTGTCTGACACCGAAGGGAACCCTGAGGAATCACCCTCGATGGAATTCCCGCTCGATGTTATCATCAAGGTGAACAAAGGAGGAATCACCCTCGAGGTCCACACTTGAGAGGTTGCACGACGATGTCGTTATCGGGGGTGGTGTAGGAGGAATCACCCTCGCTTACCACGACCGAGTAACTAGCCTACAAGGTTAACATCAGAAGTGCTGACGAGGTATCACCCTCGGCACTCGACGGTAACAAAGCAGTGTCGGCAACTAAGGGGGAAGTGATGTGCGGTGCCAGGGTCTAGTCTTCAATCCCGTTGATCGGGTCTTCTGATATCTAGCGGGGCAGTAGGGATCAAGTGGGGGTCTCTGTCGTGTCTCTACCCAGCCTATACTAATCAGTCTAGGATAACCAGAAAGGTAACAAGGCAGGTTACAATAAACAGGCTATGCAGCAGATATAGGAAAATAGTAGCAGTAGCAGTTCTAATGCAAGCATAAGAGAGAAGAGAATAGGCGATATAGGCATGCTCAAAATGGGGGTGCTTGCCTGTTTGCTCTGGGGCAAGGGCAAGGTCGTCGGGGACGTAGTCGTACTGCTGAGCTGCGTCTGCCTTGGGAGCTACGTCAACGTTGGGGTCTACCGAGAGAGAAGAGGGGGAAGAAACAGGTAAACATAATGCAAACAATTGCAATACGGTGCGTGCTAGGCTATGATGCAGTGCATGGTTGCCTAAATATGCATCTAAGTCATTTTAGTTATTTTTAGAATTAATCTGGGATTTATTTACCGAAGTGTGTGCACTATTCATCTGCCGGATACAGGTCCGAAGTTACAAGTTCTTCTACGTAGGGGGTTCCGACAAAGAAACAGACGGCACGATCAGACTCGTCTCGTCGTTCTGAGCAACTTTCATATTTTAACTTTTTCGATCCGAGCTACGGTTTAAAAGTTATTAATTTTCAAAGTTTATTTGAATTTCTGGAATTTATTTATTTAGCAGAAAATGAATTATGATGTCAGCATGACGTCACTGTGACGTCAGCGGTCAACAGGCGCTGACCAGAGTCAAATATGACATGTGGGACCCACATGTCAGTCTTTGTTTTTCTTAATCAGCGAATTAACTTAATCCAGAGGGTTAATTAGGGGGCGGGCCCCACTTGTCAGTGAGACATTAGGCTAAACTATTTAATTTTATTTAATTAAATGTTTAATTAGGTTAATTAGCCACGGGGCCCACACGTCAGCGACTGGGGTTGCCCAGTCAGCACGTTGACTGGGTCAACCCAGTCAACTGGGGCCCCCAGGGCCCACTGGCAGCCACCCTGAGGTGGGGCCGGCCTTGCCACGTCGGCGGTGGCCGGCGGCTTGATGCCGGTGACCTCCAGACGCGGCAGAGGACACGGCCCGGCATCGGATTTCACCTACAGGCCATCAAAACGGCCGCGGTTGGTCTCGTTCGCACGGGCAGAAGATGCCGCGTTGAACGGTGGCGGTGGCGCAGCCGGACTCGGCCGGAAATGGCGCCGGCGACGAGTAAAAGCGGCGGCGTATACTGGCCTACGACGAAAACAAAGCTACGGCGCGCAGCAGCTCAAGCGCGAGGCCTAGGCGTGTTCTACGCGATGCGGTGAGTGTGTTCGACTCGACCCCGAGCTCGTTGGGTCACCGGAGGCTTGCCGACGACGGGCTTCGCGGCGACGGGCTTGGGTTCGCGTGGAGAAGCTGCCAGCGCGTGCGTGCGGAGCCATAGAGAGATGAGGAGGGAGGAGTGGCTCACAGTGAAGGCGCACGGTGGCCCGGTGACAGCTTAGTAGCAGCAGAACGGCGGGAATCGCCGGAGAGGCGCCGGCGTCAGAGAAGGAAGGGGGCGGAGCCTTCTGGTTTCATCAGGGCCTCCCCACCTCCATTCGCGGTCAGAGTCGAAGGAGTCGAAGACGGCGGAGCTCACAGGCATGCTAGCTGAGCTCGGGGACGTCGGTGGCCGCGTCTACGGCAAGGCCACGGCGACGGTGGCGCTCGGCGACGGATCTGGGAGGAGAGGGAGAGGCGAGGCGAGCGTGGGAGAAGGGGAAGAATGACGGAGAGGCCGGGGAGGAGTGGAGGGGCGTCGGCCTTATCCCCTCGTCGGCTTCGGGCGTCGGTGGCGTCGGCGTGTCGGCGCGCGCGCTCGCGCCCACTGCGACGGCGACACGCACAGGAGAGAGACGACGACATGGGCCTGGTGGGCTGTGCTCTAGGTACTGTGCACTCAGGCCTGTGCACAGTGGCCCATCTTCCCTTTTCCCTTTTCGGTTTTCCTTTCTTTATTTCATTTCCTGTTTCGAAATAGTTAGAGCACTTTTGCACTTTTGTAAAATGTGGGACTTAGTCCAAATATTACAGTGCCATTTTAGCTCTCACCAAAAAGTGGTTTGGACAGATTTGGAAACCATTTGTATTTGAAATGATTTTAAATGGATTTGAATATTCTATTTTGGTGCTGTTTCATCTTGTTTGAGTCACTTGTCCAACTCCAATTATTTCGATGTTGATTTTAGAAATGTTCCTGGATTATTTGCCATTTAATGAACATTTTTCCAACAGTGTTTGATCAACTTCATATTTCATTTTTGAATTTGAGTTGATTTTCAGAATGGAGTTGATTTGCTTTGATTAACCACTTTGTTTAAGCACTGCAAATGATATGACTTGGAATTATTAGCAGCTGATCACAGTGGCAATTACATAGGGGTGTTACATAGGTTCTAGTCCAAGAATGAACATAGGAAGTGTTAGTGTACATCAAACTGTGAGACTACATATAAAGAAGCATGCAACTGTAACTTGACTCCAGCAACTACCTTCTTGCTGTTGAAGCTCACAAGGTTCATCTGATCTTACCAACTCGTCTTGTGTCAAGAGTGCTTTGGAAGTAGTGTCAGGTGGCAAGGGAGCTTGGGAACGTGCTGCTAGCCGAGTTGACAAATGAGTAACTCGTGCAGCTGGTGGTACTGTGGAAGGTGTTGCAACAACTAGGGATGTCACTGCTTGTTTGGTGGCAGCTATTAGTTTCTGTTTGGATTGTTTTGCAGCTGGTGTAGCACGGGATACCGTGTTTGTACAATTTTCTGGTGGACTTTGACCTTCTATTGCACCATCAGTACCAGCAGAATCAACATAATTCTTTCGCTTCCATTTCCGTGCGTCCTGAGTACTAACACCATCCCCTGCCATTATGTGTTCCTTCCTCTTTCGCTGTGCCATGTCAAGTTAAGCCGCCAAGAAAAAGGAATAACAAGTTAGTTCTTAAGAACAAATTGATGCATGATACAGACGAACTAAACTTTGATGTTAGACAACCGCATGATCGGAGGATGTAATATGTACGAAAAATAGGATGGCATGAGATAATCAGAACTATGATGTGTAAACTAAGCAGAAGGCATTTCAATAAATTAGAAGCAATGCATTGGAAGGTAGACACCATATGAAAGATGCTACAAATATTGCTCTGCCAAGTTAACAGTGTCTCGTCATAACTGGCATTTAAACAAATGTGAAGCAGTACAAGAAATAAATCATAAGCAAGATGCAAACAACATCACACTACCAAGTTAAAGGTCTCTCGTCATTAGTGCCATTGCATATTCACAGCATTGCATATTCACAGCTATGATGTGTAAACTAAGCAGAAGTAATTTAATCAAATTACAAGCAATACAAGCTAGACACCGTATGCGACATGCAAGAAAATATCACACTGCCAAGCAAGAGAAAGCACCTAGGAAGCCGGTTTCGCCGGAAGACCGCCATCAGTCCCTGCCTTAATTTTTTCCTTCCTCTTTCTTAATTTTATTGCCTTGTCAAGTCAAACCCACAAGAAAAATGAATAAAAATTCACTTTTCAGAACTCATTGATGCAGGATGCTGACGAGCACTACTTTAATGTAAGGAGACCGCATGATTGGATGATTGAATGTGTAAGAAAAAAGGACAGCATTGCATATTCACAGCTATGATGTGTAAGCTAAGCAGAAGGCATTTCAACAAATTAGAAGCAATGAAAGCTAGACACCATATGAAAGATGAAATGAATATCACTCTACCAAGCTAAAACTGTCTCGTCATAAGTGCCATTTCAACAAATTAGTAGTATAAGCTAGAAAAGAATGTGAGATGCAACCTATATCACACTCCCAAGTTAAACGTGTCTTATGATAAGTGATTGTTGTAGGTTACACAATAGTAGTACTTTGATGTAAGAACATGGTGTGATAGACAGATATTTTATGGTCTAGAAACAGGAACTCGTGCCTTATTCACAAGTATAATGTGTAAAGTAAGCAGATGGAATTCAACAAAATTAGAAGCAATACAAGCTAGACATCATACATAACATTCAACCACATATAACAGTGCCAAGTTAGAGGGAGCACCTGTGATGGTGGACTAGGGGAGACGTGCTCATCATCAACACAGCTACGTTGAGTGTCTATGCATGTGTTGTCTTGCAAATCTTCTTGGTGGGGTGGCAGAGTAGAATCTATAGAGGCCCTCCGTTTCAGTTGTTTGGAAGGAGCACCTTTATCCACTGCCTTGCTAATTTCCTTCCGCTTTATTGATTTTGCATTGTCAAGTAAAACCGACAAGAAAAAGCAATAAAATTCACTCTTCGGAACTCATTCATGCATGATACTGACAATCACTACTTTGATGTAAGGCAAACACATGATACGAGGATGGAATATGTACGAAAAATAGGACGGCATGGCATATTCACAACTATTTGTGTAAACTAAGCAGAAGCCATTTCAACAAATTAGAAGCAATGCAAGCTAGACACCACATGAAAGATGTAACCAATATGACTGCCAAGTTAAAAGCATCTCATCATAAATGGTGTTTCAACAAATTAGAAGCAGTGCATGCTATAAATCATATGAAAGATGCAACCAATATCACTCTGCATATACTAAAGGTGTCTCGTCATAATTGATTGATGCGGGATACAAAAAAATAGTAGTTTTATGTTAGGACATGCTTAATAGACAGATGTACTATGTACCAAAAACAGGAAGGCATGTCACATTAATAGGTATAATGTATAAACTAAGCAGAATAGCACATGCAATTTAACCAGATTGGAAGAATTACAATCTAGACACTATATGCAACATGTAACCACATATCACGCTACCAAGTTGGAACAAGCACCTGCGATGGTGGTGTAGGGGAAATGCGGTCATTAACTACAGAGCTACGTTGACTATCTTCATCTAGCATTGTTGTTTCTTGAGAATCATGTGGGGAGGCTGACACTGCATTCTTTAAAAGAGGATCTTTTCCTACAGTAGTCCATTGGCCTAACTGTCTCATCATAAGTGATTGATGAGGGATATACAAGAACATTAATTTGATGTAAGAACATGGTTAATAGACAGATGTAGTAGTATGTACCAAAAACAAGAAGGCATGTCATATTCAAAGGTATAATGTGTAAGCTAAGCAGATGCAATTTAACCAAATTGGAAGTAATACAAGCTAGAGACCCGGCTAGAGTGGTGAGCATGATCATCGAGGACCTGAGAGCCAGGTGGGAGGCAGGCTACTTCGCCACCACCATGGCTTTTTAGTTGGCTTGCAGGTGATGCCTGTCTGTGCTGGGCTTGTCACTGGCTCGGCCAGTGCCCTGACTAGCTATTTGGCTTCTGGTGCTCCCGGGATGGTGGTTCATGTAAAAAATATCTTTCCTTTTCTTAATAAAGACCGACTTTGGCCTTTCGAATACAAGCTAGACACCATATGCAACATGCAACCACATATGACACCACAAAGTTAAAGCAAGCACCTAGGATGGTGGTTCATGGCGAGCGAGATCATCAACTCTAGAGCTACGTTTACCGTCTCCATCTGTTGAACATGCAACCTTTAAAGTGCCGAGACGTGTCTTGCCTGCCAACGAAGAAAGAAGGAGCAACTTCTCTCTTTTATTTCGTGCTTCTATCAACAGTTTGGCAGAGTCTGAAATACCCATGCATAAAAAAAATAGTGAGAGTATGGGTGAAGTGTGTGCAGAACTAGTGCACTGTAAAAGTAGCAGATAGCAGGTGGCTGAAAAATAAATGACAGGAGACATATGATAGCTCTACAACATTGCATGGCAAACAAAATTAGATTCTACTCCGTATGATTTTGTAATATATGAGCACAGGGATGGCTGGAAAATGCAGGTACTCCTCCAGCACACCACCACATGTGGTCGTATCAAAATAACAGTCGACTGAAAATAAATAGGTCAGTCGATTTTTTTTATGAACCGCCCGATCTACAAGGAACGGGCAGATCGCCTTCGTCTACCTCCCACCAGTCACTGTTGATGATCTTTCTCGAACCGCCAGCGACCACCGACCCAGACCCCTGTCTCCGTCGCCCCGCCCTCCCCTCGACCTCACACCACCGCCGTGCTTGGCAGCGCCCCCTGCCATCCCTTAAGCCCGACCGACCTCCAGATTGGGCGCCACCAGCTCCTAGGCCCCACACACCCCTAAGATAAACACCGAGGCGCTGCTTCCCTGGTGTAATAGGCGGACTAGAGCCTGTTACGCCGGGGAATGCTTCCTTTAATTGGGAATCAACTGACTAGGAATTGAAATCCAGGGGGCGACGGACCTCTAGCTAAGGTGAAATAGTATATGAGGAGAAACCTTGTGCATCACGAGTTACAAGGAACATCTAGTATCAGGAAGAAGGTGTAGGAAGAAGCGGTCAACTAGTGTCTTCTGTGGGATGAATACCGTGCAAGCAGACACGTAAGATTTGCACGAATAAGGGAAGAGGAGTACCGGATCTGGTTGCCAGTGTTGTGTCCTCCTGATATCGCGCCGATGTTCTTCTTTTTATCGGGGGAACCGATGTTTTGGTGGAGGGTGGAGCCTTGGACGAACCCATGGCCAAATTGTTGACTGTGTTACGGTGGCCGTCTGTCGGCGGAGGGGAAGCAGATCCGAGGCGATGAAGGACGGCATAGCGGGAACAACTCCGGTGCGGTGGACGGTGGTGACGTTGGAGCGGCAGCGGTGAGGCGCAGGACGGCGTGGTTGAACTGGCTCGGGTACAACGCACGTCGGTATCCTAGAGGCAGCTCGGCCTCGGCTTCAACTACTAGGCGTGGAGGGCGTTGCGGTTGCGGTGGACGACGACGTCGGGGTATCGGCTCTGGCGTGATGGAGGAGGGAGGCGGTTGATGGGTGGGATGGGGTGGAGGATGGAGGACGCCGGGGTTTCGTGGCTGGTTGAGAGGTAGTTTTGGCGCCCACGGAGTACGAATGGGGAATCGAACGAGGGGCGGGGGGCCAGGGGGAGCTAAGGGGGAACCATGTTTCGGTCTGGACCACAGATGGGACGCGCTTGTTTGAAATTTAGGGAAAGTACAAACTTTGCCCCCCTCTTAAATTTCGGACCTACTGCGGGTCGGGGTAGGACGGTAATCCCAGGTGTCCCAAATAGTGGGAGGGAGCTATTTCGGCCGAGCGAATGTGTGTTTAGGAGGCCACGGTGTATGAATGTTTTTCAGAGGCGGTTGCGTGGCGTCTAGATGAAGTTACAAACCTACGCCGGTTTAGACCTATAGACGTCGGGCTGGTAGGCTTCACGGGTCGGAGTTAGAAAAGTAATTTCCTTCTACCAAACATTGGTCTCATGCGGTTTTGGGCGAGTAGAGGCTCTTTTGGTGCTTCGTTCGAAATTTTGAAACAGAAGCATTCACGTTTAGAGTACTCTTGAACTTTTAGGATTGACCTAAATAAACAACATTAAATTTGACCTTGTATGTTTGAAAACCTCATTAAATTATGCGCTTCTTTTTGAAATTTTGACACCTGAAAATCCTATAACTATGATTATTTTGGAATGGTGGAGGTAAATTTGAATCTATTTTGTACACGACTATATATGCTATTATGTACAAAAAATAGAGCAAAGATTGGTGCCCCCATAATTTAGGTATTCTTTACAAATGCCATGATCTCGAATTCAAATAATTGAATGGACTTCATGTTGAATTCAAATTTTTTAAACCACCTTAAGTTGAATTCAAATGTATGCTAGTTCATAGCTAGCTATTTATAATGTTCATTGTGTAACTTTTGTATGTATAATGTGCTTTACACACACAACATGAACTATACTAACGTTTATAATCGAATTGCTAAAGCAATGCATTGTCTGGAGTTCAAAATACTGACTCTATGGATCAATTATGTCGAATAATAACATAGACATGCTCAAATTTGATAGAATATAGATGTCTAATGTATCAATGACTGTTCCTTATGTGAATTGCAAATATCATGATCCCATCCTAATATTTGGATACAATTTATATTTTTAATCAATGTGTACATCAGTCTTTTACGTGTAGTTTCACTCTCCATAGGCCCCTCCTCACACACGCGCTGACTTTCTCTCTCACACATACGCGCACACGGTGTATATCCATCGGTGGTCTCTCACACATGCTCACACTCTCTCTCCCGAGGTGTCTTTCTCGTAGACATGCTCTCGATATCACCCTCCCTCCCTCTCGCAACCATTTACGACTGTTTTCACTAACCTTTATCACAAGCACTCTTCCTCTCACACGCATACACACGCACAATCCCCATCAACCCTTTCTACATACATAGACCTGCCTACGTGTCTCCCGCACGCACATTATCTTTAGGCATGTCTCGCACGCATTGTCTCCACCTCTCTTCCCAATTGACGAGTGTGATTCTAGCAGAGCATTCTGTAGGATGCCCCTTAAAGTTAGCTTGGATGAATGGTAATATCAGAGATAAGGGGTGACCTTAGTCCGAGGACCTAGGGTTACAAATCCTAGCCGGCTTTGTCAGTGGACACAGAGTCCTTCACGACTCTGGTATCTTTGTCTTGTATGACCAGTCCTCCATGGGTTTCCCTGAATGCATCACGGCCCGACCAATGTGGCGCAGGACGCAACCGAACCAAGGGCCTCACCTCGGCCCACCGGACCTCATGCGGTGACACATCCTTTTCCCCTAGGTCTCGTTATCTTCTCACACCCACACATACCAACACAGACACCACACAAAATATTTTATCCTCGTGCCTCTATCCCCTCCCCCTTGCATATACACACTCAAGGGCATCTCTCGCTGTGACATCCTATTCGTCTCTCTCTCTCTAGACCTCTCTCATTTCTCGTGCTATCTCTCCCACGTCGCCCCCCCCCCCCCCCGCCGGCCCCTCTATCCATGCCTCTCTCGAATACGTAATATATATACATACCTTCTCTAGGCCCTGCCAAATACGTTAACTACACATTCACACATTTTACATCACGTACCCCATTTATCTAAAAAGCCCTCTCTTCACGTTTATTTCGCATACAACATTCCTTTTGAATAAAACCACACAAAGTGTGGCCAAAAAATTATTTTAGAATTTCTACATATATACAACATTACAAAGTTATATGGAGGAGTATGAACGTTAATTTGCACTGCATGATGCACCCAATGATATTTATTCCGCACTGTGAATTTTTATATTTTTATGCTATATATAAAGTTAGTCATAATAAAGAGAAACGAAAAGCATCTCTCTCTCAATTGCATACACCCCCTCTACGTCCCTTTCACGTACGCACACAAACTATCTCCAGGTCCTCTAAAAGTACGCCCCCAGCACATTCACGCATGTTTCATCTTTCTCTCGCGATATATATAGTGACGATCATTGTATTTGAAGCGAAAGCATGATACGTACATTGGACTTCAGAATCCACTCATTACGGTCACCATTTACGTTTTGTGGTTATTATACAGTCACGGGCTCACCGTGCAGCTCTGTATTTGCTCAAGACACAACTAGTTGACCAGTTAAACGCTCCACGTGGCACCTCTAGTGTTGCATCACATTATCTCACTACCATTGGGCCCACCTGTCGGGTTATAAGAATGAAAACGAATGATAAAAAAATATTGGACGGTGGTTCGAAGTCATGACCGCGGGCACAACGGATAAGGTGGCCTTGTATTGGTATGCCGAGCCATCTGTTTTAACACACATGAGCTGGTGTGGTGATTATACACACATGCACGCATGCACATGAACTGCATGCACGCAACACTCACACGTACACACGCAGCCACACATGCACGCAACACTCACACGTACACACGCAGCCTGTAGGATCAAAAGTATGTCTAGAGGGGGGGGGGGTGATTAGACTACTTGACCAAATAAAAGTCTAGCCTTTTCCCAATTTTAAGTCTTGGCAGATTTTAGCAACTTAGCATAAGTCAAGCAATCAACCTACACATGCAATTCTAAGAGTATAGCAGCGGAATGTAAATCATTGCATATGAAGGTAAAGGGGAGGAGTTTGGAGGGAGCAAACGCAATGTAGACACAGAGATTTTTAGCGTGGTTCCGATAGGTGGTGCTATCGTACATCCACGTTGATGGAGACTTCAACCCACGAAGGGTAACGGTTGTGCGAGTCCACGGAGGGCTCCACCCACGAAGGGTCCACGAAGAAGCAACCTTGTCTATCCCACCATGGCCATCGCCCACGAAGGACTTGCCTCAGTAGGGTAGATCTTCACGAAGTAGGCGATCTCCTTGCCCGTACAAACTCCTTTGTTCAACTCCACAATCTTGACGGAGGCTCCGAAGTAACACCTAACCAATCTAGGAGACACCACTCTCCAAAAGGTAATAGATGGTGTGTTGATGATGAACTCCTTGCTCTTGTGCTTCAAATGATAGTCTCCCCAACACTCAACTCTCTCTCATAGATTTGGATTTGGTGGAAAGATGATTTGAGTGGAAAGCAACTTGGGGAAGGCTAGAGATCAAGATTCTTGTGGTTGGATTGGAATATCTTGGTCTCAACACATGAGTAGGTGGTTCTCTCTCAGAAAATGAATGCTGGAAGTGTAGGCATGTTCTGATGGCTCTCTCCATGAATGGAGGAAGGGTGGAGGGGTATATATTGCCTCCACACAAAATCTAACCGTTACACACAATTTACCAAACTCGGTGGGACCGAATAGTGAAACTCGGTCAGACCGATTTAGTTCAAAATGTGAATGTTAGGATTTTCGGTGGGACCGACATGTCAACTCGGTGGGACCGATTTCGTTAGGGTTAGGGCATAACGTAATCTCGGTGAGACCGATCACATGAACTCGGTGAGACCGATTTCTGTAATAGGCAAACAGAGAGTTGGTCAGGCAAACTCGGTGGGACCGATCGCTCATTTCAGTGAGACTGAAACGTTACGAAGAGGAAACAGAGAGTTTGCATTGAGAACTCGGTGGGACCAATCGCTCATCTCGGTTAGACCAAAACGTTACGAAGGGAAACAGAGAGTTAGCAATCCCATCTCGGTGAGACCGAGATCCCTATCGGTGAGACCGAACTGATTAGGGTTTCTGGCAGTGGCTATGTCAAATGAACTCGGTGGTGCCGGATAGATCAAATCGGTGGGGCCAAGTTTTACTTTTGGTTTGGGACATATGTGGATATGAGAAAGTGGTTGAGGGCTTTTGGAGCATATCACTAAGCATTTTGAGCAAGCAAGCCATTAAGCAACACCTCATCCCCTTTTAATAGTATTGGCTTTCCTATGGACTCAATGTGATCTTGGATCACTAAAATGAAAAGAGTAGAGTATTGAGCTTGAGCCAATATGTGTCCTTAGCATTTTGAGGGGTCCATATTCCTAGTCCATGCCATGCCAATCATTGAACTTTCTGAAATGATCATCTTGAAAGAGTATTAGTTCAGTGAGCTATATGTTGTTAAGAATTACCAAAACCACCCAGGGATTAGTTGCACTTTCACAGCCACACACACACGCAACACTCACAAGCACGCATGCATGCACACACCACACGACCAACACACACGCTCACGCTCAAGTGCTCAACCTACACGTGCATGTGCACACATCAGGCCCTGACAGACACATACCCAACCAGGTGGTTCCCGCGCACGGGTTGGAGTCTTGTCGCGTCTGCGTAAATTTGTGTTTATCTTACCTTTTTCCTATGCGAACTGACATGTGGGACCCACAAGGAGCATGGTTAATTTAACAAGTCAACATAGTGCCACGCAGACTATTTGGCCAGTCAACAGAGTGCAATCCGATGCTGAACGGTGAGCAAGTGACCGTATAATCACCGCAAAACATATATAGTGACCGTAATGAGCGTATTCTGAAGTCCGGTGACCGTATTAAGCTTTTCGCTTGAAATACAATGACCGCCAGTGTATTTATCTGTTCTCTCGCTCTCTCTGTGGAGCCGAGTAGGCCAACGTGCCAGTGCCTAAATTGGCGCACGCCACCCCATTATTGTTGTACTGGTTTCGTAAGAGCGAACAAGCATTCACGTCTACTGTACAAACTGTAGATATGAGTTATAAATGCTATGAAGACGAATACAAATATTTGAATCCACTTTATGCCCAATTTCTCTCTGTAGGCCCTCCAAAAGTACATCTCTACACGTTCTCGCATGTTACATCTAACAACTATGCAATACAACACTATTACTACACTCTAACACAATAAATCACATGTGTTTTTAGTTTTACTAGATCTCATATTGTTACTTAATTATTCAGTTTGCATACATTAAAATTGCCTTTGAAATGTATGGCTAGTATCATCTACCGCGCGGGAAAAATCCCGCCCTTGCCTGTTTAATCGGGTTTGTATCGATGGATCGTGTGAAACAGCAAAACTATAGTAGTACTACAGTACAAGTAACAGTTCACTGGGCCGTCGTGTCATGTACTCCTCCATCGTAAGAGTGGAGCGCTCGCTTTCATAAATGTTCTAGTCCCTTTCGCCGACATGTGGGACATCAAGCAACCGGGTCCACGTGCCACACCGAAATAACAGTGCAGAGCTGCAGGGGTGAAGCACCCCAGTCATGGCGCCGGCGTAGTAATGAGCAATGAGGCGTCAAATCACAAAGCTGCACCTTTCCCGCAGTTAAGTTGGAGGGACGAAGTAATGCTGAAAAAAAGAAGTTGGAGGGACGAAGCAACCATCATTTCACTCGTTGCTGAATCTGCTTCTCCCTCATCTTCTTCAAGTTAACCACGTGTTGCTTCTGCCGTTGTTCTGCCTCATGTGGGATGCGGATTGGCTTGGTAAAGCACTGACATGTGGGACCGCATGTTAGCAAACCGCCAGGCCAACGTCCTCTAAAAATAAGAAACCTACCCCGCCTTCTGCCCGTCAAAATCACCTCCTTTTTACTAATCTTGACACTATAATTTTTTTAGATCAATATAATCGAGATTTGTATAGATAGCACACAGTAGCAAAACCAAATGGTACGGTTTGGGGCATCCACAATGTGTAGCCAAATGTGAAAATAGCTTTTGGCATTGATGGGAACCATTGTGGAGGGTGCTGCCAAAGCCAAAAAGATGGAACTGAAGCTCCCTAATTGATTGATTGAAGGAATAGAAAAATGCAACCTCTCTCCTCTTTCTCCTGTGCTTGAACGCATGTACAGTATAGAGCACAGAGTCTACTCCCCTGTCCCTTCTATCACAAATCACAAAGCAGTGAGGCGTCAAATCAAAAAGCACGGACGAAGCAACCATCATTTCACTCTTCGCTGACTCCGCTTCTCCATCGTCTTCTTCGAGAAACCAGCTTACCGCACTAAGTTGGACGGACGATGCTATTGTGTAGTACTAGTACATTTACGCCTCCTTTGGTTCAACGGACTTCCTGGATGCAAAGAAGGCGGTTGTCTCGGCTTGCAGGTGGCACTTGCGAACGACTTACCGTGGTCTCCCTCAATGGTGTGTTCCGTCGAACGCACTTCGCCAAAGCCACAATGTTCGAGATATCGTCGACGTCACCGCGATGGGCAAGGAAGTCCAATAGTTACTACCTCCATTTTTTTATACAAGGCCAGTATCAAAATTACAATTTGCAGAAGGCCACTAACACTAATCGAGGCAAAATTGATGGGGTTTGCCTCGTACTAGCAACCAAGGACATTAATATACCCTTGCATGCATGCGGAAGTGAGAAGGTTGGTTTGCATGGCGCTGCATTAATCATGCAATGAGGAGTGAGATGGTTAGCTCTTTGGGCGTTGGAGAAAAAAATACGCATTAATTGACATGTCAAATGAGGATTTGTATCGATCAATCCCGTGAAGGAAAACCCCGCCTTTCTTTTTTAACACAAGTAGTACGTACGTACTTGTATCTTGTTTGGGTCTAGGCCTTGCATTGCCATACTTCGCCACACATTTTTGCCAAGCTTGCCTAAAGTTTTCAAAATGAAAAGGAGGTACACTTGCGCACGGCTGTCGCGGTTGCACCGCACCCTCTCACAGTCGCTCCTGCACACCGCAAACCCAAGCAAGGGAACACACCCTCACTGACACATGCTATCGCATGTGATCTTACCAAACTCAGCCATCCTACCGCTGACACATAATTTTCGTTCATACAGTATGTTTATCCAACCGCATGTTGGGGAAGATCCGTGCGGTCCGTGCGGTGGTCTATTGGGGAAGAATAAGAGGTGAGGAAGAAAAAGGGTTAGGAGACGTAGGATATTCATCCAACCTCCTGAAATGGTCGACTGACCCAAATGATGAAAGTCAGGCGACTTGCATAAATATATGTTTTTACACAGCAAAAGATCCCTAAAAACAAAAACATTAAGAAAAACTATCACTGCTCACGGAACGAGATGGCCTCATCGTCTTTGGCTACCGGCGCAAACCAGTCGTAGCTGCTGGCGCAAACCAGCCGTAGCTGCCGACGTGTCTCCGCACCATGGTTGTCCTCGGACTCCAGCTACTCGTTCACGCGGAGCGTGCGTGCACAGACGCGAGCACCACTCGGTTCACGTCCACGACGTTCGGTTCCTCCTGCAGGAGGGCCTCGATGGCAGCAGCATCCGCACGCTCCGCGTCGAGTTGAGCCTCCACCGCCCGGTTCAAGTCCAGGACGTCCGGTTCCGCCTGCAGGAGTGCCTCGATGGCAGCGGCATCCGCGCGCTCCACGTTGAGTTGAGCCTCCGTCGCCTGGTTCAAGTCCAGGACGTCTGGTTCTGCCTGCAGGAGGGCCTCGATGGCAGCGGCATCCGCGTGCTACGCGTCCAGTTGAGCCTCCGCCGCCCAGTTCACATCCACGACATCCGGTTCTGCCTGCAGGAGGGCCTCGATGGCAGCGGCATCCGCGCGCTCCGCGTCGAGTTGAGCCTCTGCCTCCCGGTCCTCCTTTAGGATCGCCAGGTTGAACCGCTGGTCCGCTTGCACCATGGGGGACCCGGACGCCGGCACGAAGTCGACGTCCATCGTCTCATACGCATCGGGGGCCTTCTGCGCCGCGACCTCCACCATGAACATTGGATTGGCTTCCTCCTCCTCGGAGCTTGGCTCCAGAGAACTCGGGGATTGGCCCGCCGCAAAGTGAGCTTGGGAACAGAGGTCTGTGGCGCCGACTGCCGCCGTGATTTCTGCGCGGTGCTCCAGCGTTAGCATCTTGTAGTACGTGATCTTGTGGCGCACCATGGCTTTCCGGCGAACTAGGGGACGGCTGATGCGTGCTAGGGGATCGAAAGGTGGGGGAATGGGCTGGAGAGGAGGTGTGGTTTTGGGGCAGTGGTGACCGGCTGGCAAGTAGCTGGCGTAGGCCGACTAGCGATGGTTCTGGTGTGAATAGTGGTTCCGATGACGACCGGTCAATCGATTTTGACTGTGCGGAGTTTGCAAAGCCGGATGGCTAGAGCCTGGAGAGTTGTGGGTGGGATGGGACCAAAGTTTTAGAGTTTCACGTGGCAGACATCCGGACCTCCCCACCGTTCCTGTCGACGATGAGGCGGTGACTTCGTAAATCTCAAGATGACTAGCAAGATGCCCGTGCATTGCATGGAACATCAGGATGCATATTTTTACAAAACACATGTTGTGATTGACCCATGAAGGAGTAATCCCATGTGTAAAAACTAATGATATCTCAAGAATTTCATAAAAAAAATGGTATCTCAAGAATTTCATCGAAAAGTGATATCTCGAGAAGGATGAGAGATAAGGTGAGGAGGAGTGGGGTGCGGTGGTGATTGGTGGTCGGACTTAGCAGAGGCATGGGGATGGACGACGCCGGCAGTGGCCACCATGCAAGATTGTTCCATAGGCTTCCTTTTTTAATTACTCAACAATGAAGTTGTGGGAGATAAGGATGAATGAGAGAGGTGCGGGTATCCTTTTGCAAAATTGCCATAGCTTGCTTTCTATCCGTTAGATGTAGATCGGACGGTCTATATTGCAAGATGGCAGGCACACCATCATCACCAAGAGTAGAGATAAGAGTAGAGATATAGTATTATAGATATGATGGCTCAGTCTCTCGAAGGTGCTCATAGGGGTAGGGTGTGCGTGTGTGCGTTCATAGGGGTGAGTGTATGCACGCATGTATGAGCGCTTGCATCTATACTGTGTTCAAAAAAAGGAGTACTCGAAGTATGCAAGTTCATAACGAACAGACGGTGTACATCACTCTTGTCGCGTTCGCGTTGCACCCCGGCACGGTGGACCCTGCACGTCCCTCATCGAATGGAACGCGCTTCATCTTGCGTTTTCGCTCGCTTGTGGGACCACAGTTGAGAGCAAACCGACGTCCGTCCACCTCCCTCGCCCGCGTCATTTACGGATACTACTAGACTAGAAGAGAGAGAGAGATCGGCCGAGTGTTAATGAGGCCATACTGACGCTCGAATTTGGCCAGGAAAATAGGGAAACTGACATGTGGGGCACACCTGTCGGGATGATGTGGCACAGACTAGTCCAATGGAGGAGCTGGCCCACGACCTCCTCGCCACCGGCAACCGTTCATGTGGGGCGTGGGGGCCAGCAACGTGGCGCAGCTCCCGCACCACCTCTGGGCACGGCGACCATGGTGAGCGACACGCTCATCGCCGCTGGACACGCTCGGCTTCAGGGTGCCGAGGGTGGCGCTGCCGCTGTGGCACGACCAGCAGATCAACACCCGGCTCGTCGAGGATGCACGGGGCGCCGAAGTGCGCGCACGCCACGACGCGTCAGTGGAGTGTTCTAGTGCAGCCAACCGCATCCCCAGGACTTGAGACCATGACGGGTCGTCTTTCAATGACATGTGGGATCGCATGTGAGCAAAGGGCATGTCCAACGTTGCCACGCCCGCAGCTGACTACCCTGGCACACAAAAAACCCTCGTCCCTCGCGCAATCGCGCACGTGCGTTCCCAGCCGGCGCCAGCTGCCCGCATTCATGTCATCCGTCCGTATGCCGTCATTAAGCAGGCTCGCTACCCGAGGAACCAACTCCGGCGACTTATTGACGCACCCGGACACTTGGCCTCACCGGAATGCGCTACTTAAAGTGGCAACGCCCAGCTAAACTCCACACCATAGCGCATCCTCCTACCTGGCATCACATCCACCATGACCACAAGGGGGAATGCTCTGCGGGAGAGCTTGTCCTCGGGGATGAAGCTCGAGGTTGCCACCCTTGCTCAACTCACCGCTCGCAACGCAATACCAGCGTAGCCGGACACGACCGCACAAGCAGTGGCCACGCTGGCAGCCGATGACGGGAGCACCACCAGCCACGCATCCTACTTGCCACCGTCCAACGTTCGGTGTCGCAAGTGGCAGGTGAAGCGACGGACCGTCCACGTCCATCATCATCGACCTCAGGTCCACCGGCACCGCCGAGGTCGGGGACTCCTCCAAGGATGAGTAGGGCATGGGAGGCGGCAGGGCATGGTGTGCCAACTGGCCGGTCCGTCTCCCGTGTTCTACTCTTCCTCGCTAGAGACCTCACCTTCACTTCACGGGTCTTGAACCCCGCCGCTATTCATGGAGACGGCAGATGGAGGACGTCGTCGCCGATGCGGATGTACAAAGGAAACTGGACGTCGGTCACCGCCGTAGAATAGGTTTAGGGTCAGGTTTCTTTTCTTTTTCTGTCCTATAAAAGTTCGAAATGTAATAAAAATCTGCCGTGTTTGCATGAACCTCGTCCGGTGTATATGAACTTTAACAATAATAGTAAGATATATTGTATGAAAATATATTGAATGATGATTTGTTTTTGTGAGTATAAACTTGGTCTAAGTTTAGAAGGTTTGACCCGAGACAAAGCTAACATGCGAAGTAAATAAACACATAGGTAGTATATATACACAATTTATCTTAGGCACTCCAATAGTACGTCCACTACACATTCACGCATCTCAAATCTTTCTCTCGCTCTGTCTGTCAAACCAACTAAGCCTTGTCCTAATAAAAAATAAAGTCCTAAAAAAAACAACTAAGCCAACCTCCCAGCATATCGCGCGGGAAAAGACCCGGCCACACTGTTTTAGTTAGGATTACCGGATTAGTAGTAGTAGTATCGATGGATCGCGCGAAGCACCAAGTTTAAAAGGAAAAAAGGCGGTACACTCACAGCACACTTGTCGCGGTCGCATTGCACCCCTCACATGGTCGGTCTTGAACACGGCTCACGCAAACGGAACGCGCTTCGGCTTGCCTGTTCACTGACACGTGGAACCGCATTTGGAGAAACCGACCATGCGCCAAACTCCCCCGCCCACCGCGTGAAAATTCCCCCCAAAAATTCCCCCCAAATCCCAAATTCAACTGCCCGTCGGCCAACTAGCCAGTAATATTCCCCAAACCCCCCTCCCCCCGGCCCCCTCCACTCCATTCGCTCCGCTAAAACCGCCCTCCCCGCCGCGCTGATACGTTGGCGCCGCGGTTCATCGAGGGGACGCACGGCGATCCTCTTACTCCCACAGTACGCTCTTGTAGACTGTCGTCCTCCAGCCGCGCCGCCACCGCTGGCGACGTTCTTGTGGAGATGCATGGTGGTTAGTTTCTCCCACGTTACGTGCATTCTAGACTGAGGCCCCGTGCATGTTCGAGTAGCGCTGAATGTTAGTTGATAGACGCTGTTAATCTCACTGTTTGCCGAAATAGTTTACAGTCAATATGCTCTGCTTAAGAAGATTCCTTGCCATGTTCTGCACTCAATCTGCTTTGCTGAGATGGCATGTCACGCCCGATTACTTGCTAAAATATCCTGCCATATATTTATTGTGAAGTAGATTGCCATGTTCTAGTAGCCAATCCGTTAGGTGAAATAGCTCGACACCATTTTATACTCGATCTTTGTTTCTCAGATGGCCTTCGATGGCTGTGTGCTCGGCCTCATTGAGTGCTGAAATAGCCTGCCATAATTTAGCACTCAAATTTGTTTGCTGAATTAGCTTTACATATATTTCGTTACTTAGATCTGCTTGTCCAAATATCTTGCCATAGCCTTAGACATCGACCTAGGTATTTTTTTCTGGACTTTATAAAAAAGCATATATGTTTTTCCTGTAATATCTAGTAGAAGAACTAATTTGTATGTCTAACAGATGGACAGGACTTGGATAACTTCTTCTCGAAGATTCTCCGCTGCATATGTCGAGGGGGTTGAAAACTTCATGAACTTTATCAGAGCTGAGTATGGTGGTCCGAAATCAAATGTGCTCTGCCTGTGTAGCAGTTGTATGAATTCAGTTACAAGACCCCATTCAACTGTGCAAAATCATCTACACTTGCATGGGATGTTGGTCACATATACTAGGTGGGTTCATCATGGTGAACCTGTGAACGTCAATGTTACTGACTATGTGGAAGCAGCAGATCACCATCTTGATCTGCCTGCTGCTCAGGTGGAACAGGAGGAGGAGGAGGAGGTGGTGGCGGCGGAGCCAGCGAGTTTGACCAACATTGAAACAATGCTACAAAATGCTCGTGCATTTCGTAGACTTTCACCTGCAGAAGAAAAACGGTGGGCCCGCATGTTGGAACAATGCAACGTGGCAGTCACCCCAGGAAATAAGCTGTCAGTATTCTCAGCTATGGTCACCTTTCTTCAGGTGAAGACATCTGAGCGGATGACCAACAAATCATTTGATGCGATTTTGGCTGCTTTCCGCAAATCTTTCCCAGATGCGTCTGAGCTGCCACACACCTACAGTAAAATGAAGAATTTCCTTCGTGCAGTTGGAATTGGATATGATATGATCCATGTTTGTAAGAATAATTTTGTTCTGTTCCGGAAGGATTATGCCAACTTAAGTGAATGCCCAAAAAGCAAATCATCAAGATGGAAAGATGGCGATGCTATGAAAAGGATTCCTCATAATGTTCTGAGACATTTTCCAATTATACCAAGATTGCAGAGGTTGTTTCATGATGTTGAAACAAGAGATGATGTACTGTGGCATTCTAGGAACCAGGAGTACAGAGATCAAAATGTAATGAGCCATCCATCTCATGGTAGTGACTCAAAAAGCTTCAATCAGAAACACAAAAAGTTTGCTGCTGACCCGAGAAACATTAGACTTGGCTTAGCTACAGATGGATTTAACCCATTTGGCCACCAGAGCGCCACATATAGCATGCGGCTAGTGCTTGTTATCCCTTACAACATGCCACCAAATGTCTGCACCAAAGAATCAAACTACATGATGGCCTTGCTCATCCCAGGTCCAAAAAGTCCTGGAAAGGATTTTGATTTATTCATGGAGCCTCTTGTGGAGGAACTTCAACAACTATGGAGGTGTGTTCTCACTCGAGACCTATATAGCAGCCCACCAGCTGATTTCTTTCTGCGTGCTATTATAATTTGGTGCATCCATGATTATCCGGCTTTGGGCACTATGTCAGGGCGAACGACACATTGTTACAATGCATGTGTTCGCTGTGACAAGAATCCGTTGTCATACGCAATACTTAGCAAGATCTGTTACATTGGACACAACCATTTCCTTGCCAAGGACAAGACATGTCCTACAAAATGCCAAAGACATGTGTTCAGTGCAAAGCATGAAAACCGTCATGTGCAAAAGACGCTCACCAGCAATGAGTTGCAAGTGGAATTAGAGAAGGTCAGGCATATTATACCAGGAAACGATCCTGATAATGGTAGCTGGAAAAGGAAGAGTGCAGGGCAGAAGAGAGATTATTGTTTACTTGCAGGTCCACTTTGTGGGACTTGGAGTATTGGAAAGATTTGGATCTGCGGCATAATCTTGATGTGATGCACATCGAGAAAAATATATGTGACGGCATTATCGGCACACTTCTTAATATTGAAGGCAAGACGAAAGATACCTTAAAATCTAGGATTGATTTGACACACCTGGGTATCAAAAGGGATTTGCAGGTGGACGATGATGGTGCATCACGGGATATGGCACCAACTGTGTAAGTCTTGGACAAGATAAAAAGAAAAGAATTCTGCAAGGTCCTATCATGTGTGAGATTCCCACATGGATTTGCTTTCAACCCTGAAAGGAGAGTCAGTGCAGATGGAAAAAGGTACAAGGGTTGAAAACTCATGACTGCCACGTCCTACTTCAAAGGGTTTTACATGTTATCCTTAGAGGATTGGGCCGCCCTGACTTATATAGAGCAGTTGCAGAGTTGGGACAATTCTTCAGGGAACTCTGCAGTGGAAATATCAGGATAGATGCTTTGGAGCATCTTAGAGACAAGAGACCAACTATCCTATGCGACCTTGAGAATATATATCCTCCAACCTTCTTTGATGTGATGGTGCATTTGGATGTTCATCTACCTGATGAGGCACTACTTAGAGGTCCAGTACAGTATGGCTGGATGTACCCTATTGAAAGGCGGCTAGGCACTTTCAAGGTCTATGTTAGGAATAGAGCTAGACCTGAGGGTTCCTTTGCAGAGGCCTACATTGCTATAGAAGCGTTGACATTCTACTCAAAATACATTGAAACAGCTGATCAGCTTAGCAAAGAGGTGGGTGAAGACAATCCCAAGCTCAATGTTTTCGATTGTTCCGTTCGAGTTACAGGGAAGAGTCGACAAGACGAGAAACCTAAAGATTTGGACAAAATGGTTTGGTATGTGTTGAATAACTGTCCTGAGATTCTACCTTATATCGAGTAAGTGCTAAGTACTGCAGCTTATACATCGTAATCTACTAAACTTGCAGCACATTGTTATATATTTAGATGTTTGGCGCGATCACTATGTTGTGCAGAATCTACAAAAAGGAGTTACTGCCGCAAAATCCAAGAAACATTGACAAACTGGTTATGGTAGGATTTGCGAAATGGTTCAAGAGCCATGTAAGCTTTTGAATTGCACTGTCAGTTTTTTTAATATATTGAGTACATAAGATGATCAGCTAGTCTATTTTCTAACCATAGGTTAAGAAGATGCGGGAGGATGGGCAGGCAGTTGATGATGCCCTTTACACACTAGCAATGGGTCCTGATACTCGGGTAAGACATTATGAATCTTACGTTGTTGGAGATGTGCGCTACAACACCCTTGCACGCGACGAAGGAAGGAAGACACAAAACAGTGCCATCATGAGCACGGATACGTATGGCAAAGAGACAACTAAAATGTATGCTAGCATAACAGACATTGTTCAGTTGCAATATATCTCCAGTTTCGTGGTTCATCGGTGTGTGGTTCTGTTGTGCTGTCGTTGGTATAACCTATTTTCCAGGATCGCGAAACCCAGAGCTGATGATTATTTCAAATCCATCAATGTCAAGGTGGCGTACCAGACCGATGAGCCTTTTATTTTGGCAAAACAAGCAACATAGAAATTTTTCTTGGAAGATACATATGCATGTAGCGATGACTGGAGAGTATTGAAAAGGTTTGAGCAGAGAAATTCGTTTAATGAAGTTGCACAACAAGATGATGCTTACACCATTCCTGATGTAGAAGATTCCACAGATGTTCCTAATATCTTTGAGAACCATCACGTCAATGACGCTGGCAAAAAGATTGCCTGTCGGGCTATGGACATACGAGAGTTGATCAATAAGACGCCAATGTTCGAGGACATTGAGGATGAAGAAGAAGATGACACTAGGGGGAATTATGATTCAGACTGATACACATGGCGAAGATGTTGACGCTGCTGTTGCGGATGATGATTAGATTGCTTTTGTCGTATTTTCCTGTGAGAAGATGACTTTTTATCTACTATGTGAAATTGTGTTTGCTATGACAACTGAAACCTGATGAAGTTGTTGTTTAGTATTTTGCTGTGAGAACATCACTTATCATGTATGTTGATTTGTGTTTGGTGATTGTATGACGACTAAAACATGATGACATTGTTGTTTAGTTGTACTCATATTTGGCTATGAAACTTGTATTTGACATAGTTTGCTGTTGGACTGCATTTTGCTCGACGTCTTCGAATGGGAACAAAGCTGACCCGACAGGGCCTCCGCTAATTTATTTATTTATTAGCAAAAGGGCCTCTGCTATTTATTTATTATGAGCAAAAGGGGATACCCCCCGATTTCCGTTAATAGAAATCATTAAATGTTCACAACACTACGCCCAGCCTGCTAAACAGGTTTCATTCATTACTAGTTTCAGCAAAGTGCTCATGTCATAGCCACTGAATACATCACGAGTGCTACATACACTACAAATAAAGAGACAATCATCCTACACAGCACAACAATCTTGCCCATTATCTTCAAAAGCTCTTTCATCTCCTCATTGCTTTCAAGGCCGTTCAGCAGCTGTTGCTTGGCCATGCTCAGATGAACTACATCTTTAACCTTCTGCTCTGCATCTTCCTCTTCTATCGTTCCTTCAGTTACTTGTCCAACACCACAAACTGCTGGTATTGGGATTCCTCGGCTAACCAAATAATCAGCGTAGTTCCATTCCCCCACATCAGCAACTTCCCAGAAATACAAATCACATGAATCTTCCCTTTTCTGCATGAATCAAATTGGAAGATCATCAACGAAACTATTTTAAAAATCAGCAACTGAAAGCAGGCAAAAAACACTTAAACATATTATTACCCCATGATTCGGGCATTTGTAGAAGACTCGGCCAGGGTTGAGGATTGTTGTTGAGACGCAACGGATGACTCTGCGTGATTTGCAGCAGTGGCACCACACCAATGGCAGTGGGTTGCGATGAGCAACTGGCTGCGGTGAGTGTGCCGGCGGGGGTGTGATGAGACCCACAGGGGATGGTACGGGTGGCGACTTGGCGCATATCAAGTTGTTGTTTACTGAAGAGCAGGTGGACGAGCCGCCAGCGGACATGGTTGTTGCAGCCGGATCTTCTGATGCTAGGCAGAGTAAGTAGAGAAGAGGAGAAGCGAACATTGGATATGTCAGTTTCATTACTTGCAGAGTAGCATACACTACATATAGTCATAGTCTAGGTTTGGATTCGAACCAGCTGCAGGAGCACGTCTCTCTTTTTTCTAAAACTCTGCAACGTCTCTTTACTGGTTCACTAGCTTGTTTTGTACGCCTTCTCAAGTCTTTGATTTTCGGGAATGTTATGTGGCGAACGTTCCCTGGGAGGAGGACGGCAAACGAACGCATTTTCCTGGCAGTTTTAGTTGCGACGCAAGATCAAATGGTGGCAGTTTCAGGAATGTTATCTAGCGAACGAGCCTAGTTTTTCTTTTCTTCCTATAAAAAAGTATGCTACGTGGTGTCAGCTTAGTCAACAAACGATTATGCCAACCTTGACTGTTGGATTGACATTCAACATATATCGTGTTTCTTCAGTCTCTTCTTCATCCAGCCACCAAAGCCAAACCAGCACCGGCGGGACCGCCAGCTCCCATCTCCCACGGCTGGTTGTGCTGCCGTGCACGCATCACGGCCACATCGCACCCTAAAACTCTGCGCATCTTCCCTGGCTCCTGTTCGTTCCCGTCTGAGGCCTCACCATCGTCCTCCGCCTTGGTTCGCTCGCCGTGGCGCCACCCTCCGGTGTTGTCAACATTGTCAACAACTGAGAGGAATAAGGAGATAACTGTACATGGTGAGGATGACAGTAGGGACCCACCAGGATCATGGCAATAGGCAAGCAAGTGCCTCGTTTATTACAAGAAAAAAAATGGTTCCTCCTGATGGTTTCCTGACATCTGGGTCACACGCCACTGTCAACGTAGTCAATAAGTGAGATAATTGCACAAGGAGCGGCTAACACCTGGGACCCAGCAGCTCACGCAGTATTATTTTTTATTTTCGGGACAGAGCAGGGTATCAACTGTGGCCCGTCTAGCCCAGACTTTTATTTCATATATGTTTACCACATGACCAGCCCAGTTTTGTTTTTTCTTTCTGAAAATGGCTAGCCCAGCTATTTTGTTTTTTGCAGAATAACCAACGGAGGCCTACTTGCTTTTCTACGCCCTGCTGGGCCTGAAATCTTTCAAGACGAGGAGGGATGCATTTGGCTTGCCCAGAAAATGGGCTATAAGTAATAAGAAATAGGCTGTAAAATGAAAAATACAGCAAACAAGCAATTAGTTCCAAATTACTTTTTTCTTTCCGATTTTGATATTTTAAATTTCATTTTTTTTGTGCGGGTAAAATTTCATTAGATTTTACATTAAGGTATGTTTATTTTTAAAATTAATTTGAATCTGGATAGAAATTTCAGGCTGTATGCTGTTTGGGACAGATTTGGAGGCTGACTTGTGGGTCTACAAGGTTGACGTGTACTAAAGGCTTTGTCAGCTTAGTCCACAAACGATTCTAGCAGCAGTGACCGTTGGATTGTTAATCCAACGGGCGTGCTACTTCTTCAACCTCTGGTCTTCTTGCTCCAGCCGCCCAAACCAGCGCCAGCCGTACTGCCTGCTGATGCCTCCCGTGGCCGGCTGTGCTGCCGCGCAGGCCTAACCACCCCACACCACTCCCATCGCTGGCCTGGCCATCCATGTACTCACCCAGACCTCCTGTTATTCTCCGGCGATGGTAGACGAACCAGTAAACCCTCATACTCCCCTCCGTGTGGGAAACAACTGCCGAGTCTTCTCTGGCTCCGGGTCGTTCCCTTCCTAGGCCTCGTCATCGTCCACCGCCCTGGTGCTCTCGGCGCGGCGTGGTCAAACATGGAGAGGATGACAGCTGGGTCCACGGCCGCACGCAAGGAAGTGCCTCCTTATTACACGCAAAATAATGATTCCTCCACCTGATAGTAGGGACCCACCGGAAGCACCTCTGTATTTCACAAAAAAAAGTTCCTCCTGCTGACAGCTCGGACCCACCAGCTATATCTTCGCACGCAAGGAAGTGCCTCCTTATTATGCACAAAAAAAATGGATAGCCCCGCTGCTAGGTGGGACCCACCATATTTGGAGGCTGACTTGTGGGCCTACTAAGTTGACGCGGACGCAGGGTTTTGTCAACTTAGTCAATATAAACAATTCTAGCTGCAGTGACCGTACGATGTCCATCCAACAGCCGTCGTGCTTCTTCAACCTCTGGTCTTCTTGCTCCAGCCCCGCAAACCATCGCGGGCCGTGCCGCCTGCTCCTGCCTCCCGTGGCCGGCTGTGCTGCCGTGTAGGCCTCACCGCCCCCTCCTACTCCAACAGCTGGCCAGGCCATCCCTCTACTCACCCACAACCCCTGTTATTCTACGGCGACGACAGCCTCACACCGCAGCCGAACCAGTCAACCCTCATACTCCCCTCCGCGTGGGCATGAACTTCCGCATCTTCCCTGGCTTCGCGTCGTCCCCTTCCTAGGCCTCGCCTTCGTCCACCGCCTTGGTGCTCTCGGCGCGGCGTGGTCAAGGAATGACTTCCATCAGAAGAGGACTGTATGTGGAGAGGCTGGCAGCTGGGTCCACGGCCGCAGCAAGTAAGTGCCTCCTTATTACGCATAAAATAATTATTCCTCCACCTGACAGCGGGGACCCACCAGAAGGGCCTCTGTATTTTGCAAAAAAAACGTTTCTCCCTGACAGCTGGGGCCCACCAGTTATATCTTCGCACGCAAGGAAGTGCCTCCTTATCCTCCCTGACAGCTGGGACCCACCCGGTCGAGCCGTACGTAGGGTTGTCTGTCTGGTCGCGAACGTGTACGTACATACTAGTCGATCAGTCTCTCTGCAACGATGAACCGTGGCCGAGCAAGCAGCGGCACGTGTAGTCATAGAGCCCCCGACGTAGCAGTTCAGGCAGTCCAATCAAAACCATGTACACATACGTACAGCCAGATGCCAAAAAATACGACCACGTACGTACGTACGGGCGGGGTCTCGAACGCCTACTCACGCATACGTACGGCCAGGGCTCACGTACATGGAGAGGCAACGGACGGCAGCAACGGCGTCTTGTTCATCGGCAGCCAACCGGTTGGGTCGGAATGGAGAAACAGCGTCCTATTCATCGGGAGGCAACAGACTGAGTCGGAATGCGTCGTGTTCAACGGGAGCCAACTGGCTTGGACAAAACAGCCGAAACGGGGTCTGGCGTACCACAAAACGGAGGAAAACGGCCTTCTGTTCGACCGCGTACGGTCGAAACAGGGTCCTGTTCATCGGGAAGGGTCTGGCGTACCGCAGAACAGAGGAAACGGCCTTCTGTTCGAGTGCCTATGGTCGAAACGGGGTGGTGTTGATCGGGAGGGGTCTGGCGTACCACAAAACGGAGGAAACAGACTTCTGTTGGAGCGCCTATGGTGAAACGGGGTCCTGTTCATCCACCGTCTACTGCCTCACTGTAGCCTCCATGGGGCTACTGTTCATCCACCGTCGACCTCCTCCAGCTTCCACCAGCTACTGTTCATCCATGGGCTACTGTTCATCCAGCCTCCATCAGCTACTGTTCATAGAGCCTCCACGGGGTCGTGTTCATCCACCCCCAATCGGCTGGGGTGCGGTGGCCTCCTCGGGGTCCTGTTCATCCAGCGGCAACGTCCTACTACTACGGGGTCCTGTTCAACCAACCCGCACCGGGAACTGTTCATCCACAGCCAACCAACCGGCTCGACTCACCACGTCTCAACTCGTTCTACGTATCGCTCGCACGGTAGCAATGATAACTATTCATCGAGAGGCAACCCAACACTGGCTGGCTACGTCGCATGGGGGCTTGGTCGGCTTCAGTAAGCAACAGCAGTGATCGATCGCTCGGTTCAGTTAGCAACAGTAGCAAAGGAATCGCTCGGGTTCAGTTAGCAGCGAATGAATCGCTCGGGTTCAGTTAACAGCCAAGGGATCGATTGCTCGGGTTCTGTAACGTGCGATCGCTTAGGTTCAGTTAGCCAACGCCTCGCACACACGCGTGTACACAATAGAAACGCGCAAACACAGTGCATCGCTCGGCCCCGACCACCCACCGTAACCGGGAACTCCCCGATATTTTCCTCGCCCTCGCTTCTACCACGATTTTTTCCGTCATGGACGGCCCAAAGAATGTCATGCAGCTGCGTCTCTGGCCCGCCCAGGACGAAAAGCCCATTTTCTGTCATGATTTTTTGACATAAAAGTAGGAGCCCACCACATCTATGATGATATCGGGCTTTGTCACAATTATCATCATAGAAGTGTCATAAGTATGACAGAAAAAAAGTTCGTTTGGCCCAAAATGTCACGGATGTGTCTTTTTTTGTAGTGCTTGGCTTGTGCCAAGCTTGGGGGAGGTGCTCCGGTATCGTATCACCACCACTATCTTTGCCTATATCTATTTTAGTTTGATCTTTAGTTATATTTTGGTTTAGTTCAATAAAAGTTTAGTTCGATCCTTTCTTTTTGAGTGCTTGCTTAGTGATCTACCTATCTATGTAATCGTGTGCGAGATATATAATAAAGAGTAGTTTGAGTTTTGTTTCTTTACTTTTGTGTTTCAATAAAAAGAAAGGAAAAAAATGAAAAAGATCATGTGCTAATCTTATGGTAAGTAACGACATCACATAAGGAAAAGTATAAGTGATAAAATTTATTGGAGACAAACATAGCATTGGTCAATGATGCAACTCATGAAAAAATTAATAAGGGAAGAGAAGATTCACATGCAAATACAATATCTTGGACATATTTTATGATTGTGAGCCCCGATTAAATATTATGTGTCAAAATTGTTGACGTTGGGCAAGGAAGACAACGTAATGATTTATGTTTGTTCATATTCATAGAGAAGTTATATTGTCATAGATCCTTCAACATGTGGTGCTTGCTCAATATCTTTTCTAGCCAAAAATTCCGCACTAAGTAGAGATACTACTTGTGCATCCAAAAACCTTAAACCCAAATTCATGCCTTGAGAGTCCACCGTACCTACCTATGGATTGAGTAAGATCCTTCAAGTAAGTTGTCATCGGTGCAATAAGGCAATAAAAATTGTTTCTAACTGTGTTGGGTCATTTAGTGTAAGAGAAAATTGAGCATTGTATGAACTTGTGATGGCAAAGTAATAAAGTCGACAGACTGCATAATAAAGGTTGCTATCATAAGGGGCAATATAACATGATGTTCTTTTTCATTAAGGGATTTGGCATACAAACAAATAAGCACATGGCAACCTCTGCTTCCCTCTGCGAAGGGCCTATCTTTTACTTTTCTGTATTTACTTTTATGCAAGAGTCAAAGTATTCTTCCCTATTCCTTTTTATTTTCTCTTTTTGCAAGCATCATGTGGTGAGGAAAGATCTAGGCACATATATCCAGTTGGATATGAGTAGGCATGAGTTATTATTGTTGACATCACCCTTGAGGTGAATACGTTGGGAGGCGAAACTATAAGCCCCTATCTTTCTATGTGTCCGGTTGAAACTTTTTATTCATGGGTATGTTGTGAGTGTTAGCGAAAAGATTATATGATAGTTGAGTATGTTGACTTGCCTAAAGGCTCTGACACGAGACCCTTCCTGAAAATAGGATGAATTGTAGTTGCAAAGTTGACTGAGAACATAGCTTGTTGGTTTCCAGTAAGGTTTATGCTTTATACTTCAATGTTGTGATGACTTTTTACTTGTTCATGAGAAGTTGTATGACAAAAAGTTGCGTGATAAAGTCTTATGATAAAATTTCTTTGCTTTTATAATAATCAGCATGATGCTTCTATGTCCGTATTTTGTTTTTATCGACACCTCTCTCTCTCTCTCTCTCTAAGCATTTTGACATGGTTTTCGATTTCGGTTTTTTTCTTGAGGACAAGCGAGGTCTAAGCTTGGGGGAGTTGATACATCCATTTTACATCATGTTTTCCTACTGTTATTTATGATGTTTTTATGCATAATAATGCTTTTTGGAGTAATTCTAATGCCTTTTCTCTCATAATATGCAAGGTTTACACAAAGAGGGAGAATGCCAGCAGCTGGAATTCTGGACTTGAAAAAGCGACGTTAGAGTTACCTATTCTGCACATCTCCAAATGAGCTGAAAATTTACGGAGAATTATTTTGCAATATATAAAAAATACTGGAGCAAATAACTACCGGAGGAGGCCTACCAGGTGGGCACAACCCACCTGGGCGTGCTAGGCCCCCCAGGCGTGCCCTGGTGGATTGTGCCCTCGTCGGCCCACCTCCGGTGCCCATCTTCTGGTATAAAGGTCATTTTGATCTAGAAAAAAATTAGAGGAGGAATTTCGGGATGAAGCGCCGCCGTCTTGAGGTGGAACTTGGGCAGGAGCACTTTTTCCCTCCGGTGGAGCGATTCCGCCAGGGGAACTTCCCTCCCGAGGGGGAAATCATCGTCATCACCAACAACTCTCTCATCTTGGGGAGGGCAGTATCCATCAACATATTCAACAACACCATCTCCTGTCAAACCCTAGTTCATCTCTTGTGTTCAATCTTTGTACCGGAACCTTAGATTGGTACTTGTGGGTGACTAGTAGTGTTGATTACATCTTGTAGTTGATTACTATATGGTTTATTTGATGGAAGATTATATGTTCAGATCCATTATGCTATTTAATACCCATCTGATCTTGAGCGTGATTATCATTTATGAGTAGTTACTTTTGTTCTTGAGGTCACGAGAGAAGTCATGTTGCATGTAATCATGTGAACTTGATATGTGTTCGATATTTTGATGATATGTATGTTGTGATTCCCTTAGTGGTGTCATGTGAACGTCGACTACATGACACTTCACCATATTTGGGCCTAAGGGAATGCATTGTGAAGTAGTTAGTAGATGATTGGTTGCTAGAGTGACAGAAGCTTAAACCCTGGTTTATGCGCTACTTCGTAAGGGAACGATTTGTATCCAAAAGTTTAATGCTATGGTTAGATTTTATCTTAATACTTTTCTCGTAGTTGTGGATGCTTGCGAGGGGGTTAATCATAAGTAGGAGGTTTGTGCAAGTAAGAACAGCACCTAAGCACCGGTCCGCCCACATTTCAAATTATCAAAGTAGCGAACACGAATCGAACCAACATGATGAAAGTGATATGGTGAAATTCTCGTGTATCCTCAAGAACGCTTTGCTTATTATAAGAGACCGTTTTGGCCTGTCCTTTGCCACAAAAGGATTGGGCTACCTTTCTGCAGTTTATTTACCATTACCGTTACTTGTCCATTACAAATTATCTTGCTATCAAACTACCTGTTACCAACTATTTCAGTGCTTGCAGAAAATTCCTTTGCTGAAAACCACTTGTCATTTCCTTCTGCTCCTCGTTGGGTTCGACACTCTTACTTATCGAAAGGACTACGATTGATCCGCTATACTTGTGGGTCATCATAGGGCACTGATGTAATACTAGCAACCTATACTAAGCATGTAGTATTGCAGGTAAAGGAATCAACAATAGTAACAAGGATAGGCTATGCAGCAGTATAGGATCAAACTGATGAAATGGTAACACTACTCTAATGCAAGCAGTAGAGGGAAAGAGTAGGTGATATTGGGATGATCAAGGGGGGTTTGCTTGCCTGGAAGCTCGGTCGAGAAGGAGGGGTCGTCAACACCGTAGTCGATCGGATCAGCAGTGGCGTCAGTCTCGAAGTCTACCGGAGAGAAGAGGGGGGAAGAAACAATAAATACAATGCAAACAGATCCATGATGATGCACGACATGACAATAAGCGGTGCTAGGTATGCCCTAACGCAGTACTAGGTGCTACTGGCGAAGGGGGAAACATCCGGGAAAATATTCTAGGTGTTTGACGTTTTCGTACAGTCGAACCGGTGGGGGACGGTTGCATGTTCGCTATGCTAGGGACGTGTGATAGACGAACGGAGAGCGTATCCGTATTTGTCTCATTTTTCTGAGCAACTATCATGTACAAAGTATTTTCATCCGAGATACGGTTTATTTTATATTAATTTTCAAAGTTTTAATTCATTTTTTATATTAACAGAATTAGTTTAAATCAAAAATATGTTTACTGCATCAGCATGATGTCAGTATGACATCAGCGGTCAACATTGACCGTTGACTTGGTCAACTGAAGTGTGGGGGCCGTTTTTCATTGTCACATGTTAACTATTCATAATTAATTAGTTTAACTAAGTAATTAGGTTAATTAAATAGAATTAATTAATTTAATCAATCAATTAATTAATTAATTAGCTAGTGGGCTGGCCGGCTGGGCCGTCTAGCCCAGTTGGCCAGGAGGGTCCTTCTCTTTTCATTTTTATTTTGGTTTTGTCTTTTCTTTTTATTTATTTTTCCTTTTACTGTTTTATTTTATTTTAGTTTTATAAAACATAAAAGTTGTACCTAAATTAGTATCACTAATTATACATCTACTACAAAAAGTTTAAACCCCTAAATAAAATAGTTTAACATTTTAGGCATTTATTAAATTGGTTATGCTGTTGTTTTATTCATTTTAGAGTATTTAAACATTTTATAAAAGTGTGGTTTCTCCACCATAATCACCTATGCATTATCTGGCACAACCCGAACGTTTTAGTTTTATTGTTGCCTTTATTTTAAATTTGAATTTGAATCGTCTTTGAACCATCGCGAGATCGACAACAGTAATCGTGGTGACGTGGCATCATTAGCAGGGAATTACTGTAGCTTAATTATCCGGGCGTTACAACAGGGACGGACCCGAGCACAGACGTCGTGCCGAGTTTCCTCATGGAATGATAAAGGGAAGAGCCGCTGGACGCGCGATGCCCGAGGTGGCGAATCACTAAGCTCACAGTTATACAAACCTGGCCACGCCCTTACTTACTTGCTCGTGATGGTCCCATGACGAGGTGAGACACCAAGGACCTCTGTGAGGTGACGTGCACGGGAGCAGGACCGCGAGCCAGAGCTCGATCGCTTGGATTTATCAATGCTGCAGGGACGGACCCGAGCACAAACGTCGTGTCTAGCCCCCAGTCATGGGACGGTCAAGAGAAGAGTTGTGAGGGCGCGGCGATTCAAATGGTGGCGAGGCACCAAACACAGGGTTAAGCAAGCAACATAAACTCATTAAAAGGTAACCAGACTTGCTACACGACCAAAAAGTGAGGCGGCTACAGGGACGGGCCCTGACCAGCTTGAGGATAATGCAGCCCATGGGGCGCTCTCAATTCAAACAAACCAAAGAGTCACCTGGCAATCATGCTGCTGGGGGAGCGTTGGGCCGCTTGACGGAGCGTGCTGCGGGGGTCCGCCTCTCAGAGGCCAGTTGGTTCCCAAGGCCTAGGGGGCTCGCGAGGGGCTGAGGCCTCGCAAGGTGCCATCGCAAGCTGCACCAACCTCTGGAAGGTGGCATCGGCGTTCTCTAGGTCGAAAGGCATGCGGGTGTAGTTGGTGGTGATGCCCCTGCTTGGGCCGACGCGCGAGGGCCAAAAGAGGTCCTGAGAGCTGGCCCTGTTGAGGCTCGCAACATCGACGCACGTGCGCACCTTGCCGCCTTCCTCGGAAGCGTCAGCCGGGTTGATGGAACATGCAGGGCAACGCTTGCCATGGATGGCCCGAGCCTCTCGCAGCTTGTGAATCTCCTGGGTGATGAATTCCTATGCCTCTAGTGCCTAGCTTATTGTTCCTTGCTTGCGAGGGTGCGCCTATAGGCACGCCTCCAAGTGGTGCCCCAGCACCTCCATTGATGCGTCGATCAGGTCAGATGCTCTCCAGGCGAAAGCCCCCGAGCCCGCCCGCCGGGAGGCGTTGGGCGCGCCTTCCTATGCTGGAGGGAGGCATGCGCCAGTGGCAGGCACGGGGCCTGAGGCACTGGCATCCGCAGCCGCCTTCTTTGCCTTGGCGGGGCCTTGGGCGGGCAACAGCTACTTCTTCTTTGGGAGCACGGCCTCGCGGGGCCCAGCTCCATCCTCGTCATCCGAGTGTTCAACTGCGGCAGCTTTGTAGGCACGCTCTAGGGAGCAGACCGCATGCTTCTCGTCACGGACAACGGTGATGACACCGCTGCAGCTAGGCATCTCGAGGATGTTGTATCCATGGTGGGTTGCTACCATGAACTTGGCGAGTGCTGGGTAGCCCAGAATGGCATTGTACGGGAGACCGATGTGCACCACGCCAAAGTCGATGAGCTCAGTGTGGTAGTTGTTGCGCGTGCCAAAGGTGACGGGGAGGCGAACTTGCCCCAGGGGGATGGTGGAACCATTGGTTACCCCCGAGAACGGCCTGGTTGGCATCAGCTGGTCGTAGGTCACTTGGAGCGTCTCAAAGGTCTCGACGGAGAGGACGTTGAGGCCGACGCCTCCATCAATGAGGGTTTTGGTCACCTAGACGTTGCTGATGGTGGGAGTGCACAACATGGGAAGCGCGCTCGTGGCGACCGTGGACTTGAGGCTCTGGAGTCGAAGGTGATAGCGTACTGTGACCACTTGAGGGGCTGTGCGGCCTCCAACCTTGGGAGGGCAGCGTTCACCTCACGGGAGAATTGTTTTGAAGAGGCGGTTGGACGCGGGAGCGTCGGCTCCTCCAAGGATGTAGGCTATCGCGCAAGTTTCCTGATAGCCCAAATCCCCCTCATCATGCTGGTTGTTGTCGTTCCTCCTGGGCGGCGGCAGCAGCGGTGGGAGGCCAGCATTGGCCTGAGGGTCCGCCTCGCGAGGTTGGTCACGCCAGCCACCCTCGCGAGGTTGCTCGCGCCAGTCCTGGTGGGGGTTGCCACTACGGGCGTCCCATCGGCAGCCTCCGCGGTCGTTATGGTCCGGACGGCGGCCCAGCCGCTCGTCGCAGAGTGACTTGTGCTCCTGGCAGTCTTCAGTTTTGTGGGTGCGCACATAGTGGTAGACGTAGAATGGGCGGTGGTTCTTCTCGGGCGCATCATGGTCGCGGCCACGCTTCTGCTCACACTCTGCCGCCAGCATGGCGAGGCCCTTGCGCTTGACCTCCTTGCCCTTGGCCTTGTCATTGTCGGGCGCGGCGTCGGGTCATTGTGGATGAACAGACGACCCTCTTCAGCCGTGGCGCACTTGTTAGCGATGTTGAACAGCTCTAGAGCCGAACTCAGGTTGTCGTTGATGGCGAGCTTCTCACACGTCCGTATGTCCTTTGATGACCCACAAGTATAGGGGGTCAATCGTAGTCCTTTCGATAAGTAAGAGTGTCAAACCCAACGAGGAGCAGAAGGAAATGACAAGCGGTTTTCAGCATGGTAATGTCTGCAAGCACAGAAATTATAAGTAACGAGTAGTTTGGTAGCAAGATAATTTGTAACGAGCAAGTAACGGTAATGGTAACAAAAGTGCAGCAAGGTAGCCCAATCCTTTTGAGGCAAAGGACAGGCCAAAACGATCTCTTATGATAAGCAAAGTGTTCTTGAGGGTACACGGGAATTTCATCTAGTCACTTTCATCATGTTGGTTTGATTTGTGTTCGCTACTTTGATAATTTGATATGTGGATGGACCGGTGCTTAGGAGCTGTTCTTACTTGAACAAACCTCCTACTTATGATTAACCCCCTCGCAAGCATCCGCAACTACGAGAAAAGTATTAAGAATAAATCTAACCATAGCATTAAACTTTTGGATCCAAATCAGTCCCTTACGGAATTGGTCACCCACAAGTACCAATCTATAGTTCTGGTACAAAGATTGAACACAAGAGATGAACTAGGGTTTGAGAGGAGATGGTGCTGTTGAAGAAGTTGATGGAGATTGCCCTCCCCAAGATGGGAGAGTTGTTGGTGATGATGATGACGATGATTTCCCCCTCTAGGAGGGAAGTTCCCCTGGCGGAATCACTCTGCCGGAGGGCAAAAATGCTCCTGCCCAAGTTCCGCCTCGAGACGGTGGCGCTTTGTCCCGAAAGTCCTCTCCTTATTTTTTCTAGGTCAAAATGACCTATATACCAGAAGAGGGGCACCGGAGGTGGGCCGAGGAGGGCACAACCCACCAGGGCGCGCCTGGGCTCCCTGGCATGCCTAGGTGGGTTGTGCCCACCTGGTGGGCCCCCTCTGGTAGTTATTTGCTCCAATAATTCTTATTTATTCCATAAAAATTCCTTGTGAAGTTTCAGCTCATTTGGAGTTGTGCAGAATAGGTAGCCTGACGTAGCTTTTTCAGGTCCAGATTTCCAGCTGCCGGAATTCTCCCTCTTTGTGTGAACCTTGCATATTATGAGAGAAAAGGCATTCAAATTACTCCAAAAAGCATTATTGTGCATAAAAACATCATAAATAACAGTAGGAAAACATGATGCAAAATGGACGTATCATCCTTGACGCTGTTGGTGAACGCCATGATGATGGCCTCGTCCGAGGCACGTGGGATCTTGTTGCGCACCTGGCTGAAGCGTTGGATGTACTTGCGGAGGGTCTCCCCAGGGCACTGCTTCACATGCCGCAGGTCGTTAATGGTGAGGGGGCGGTCATGCGTGCCCTTGAAGTTGGCGACGAACTACTCGCAGAGCTCGCTCCACGAAGAGATAGACTCCTCGGACAGGTTCATGAGCCAGGAGTGTGCACTGTCCTTGAGGGCCATGGGAAACCAGTTCGCCCTGACCTTGTCATCACCGTTTGCCTCCTCTATGCTCAGAGCATAGAGCTGGAGGAACTCCTTGTGGTCGGGGATGCCATTGTAGCGCGGGGGCAGCTCCGGCTTGAACTTGACGGGCCACACCACCCTGCACAACTCGCGAGTGAAGGCCCTGTAGCCCACGCTGCTTGAGGGAACACCGCACGCGAGGGCGGCTCGGTTCTGGCACCCTGCCGCCTTGACATCTTGGATGATCTGGTCTTGGTGTTGGCGCTGCTGTTCTAGGAGCACGCACGCGTCGGGGCGCGCGCGATGGACGATTTGGCAGCTGGCTTCATCCCCGGCCGGCATGGGTGCCTCGCGTGGCTGGTCGCGCATCACGCCACGGCTCGCCTATGTCACTGCGCAGAGGAGGTGGTGGAGGCGCGCCATTAGCCACATCCCCGGCACGAGATGGCGGAGGACGAAGTGAGTGGGAGGGCGTCGGGGCCTCTCCGGTGGCGTTGACGAGCTCGGTGATGCGACCAAGCCAAGCGTCGTGGCCGGCGTTGGCTGGGCAGTAGCGGAGCAGCTCATGCGACATGAGCAGCGCGTCCTGCGTGTTCAATGGCCCACAATGACCAAGGGACAAGGAGACTGTGGCGGTGTGGCCGTCCTACCACACTGAAGGATGCAAGGAGGAGTCATGTTGCTCGTGGCCAGCGGGGTTCGTGGCGGCGGCGCCCCTGTCATTGGCAGAGTAGTGACGACCGTCGCGGCCCGCGGGCGCGGTCTGGACAACGCGAGCCGCCCTACGCTCGGCACGCGCACGGCGGGCGTCAGCCATGGAGCTGGCGAAGCGGGAGTTGAAGCGAAGCGGAAGAGCAGCTAGGCACCCCTACCTGGTGCACCAAAATATCAGAATCGGGGCTCCGGGGACCGAAGAAGGGTCGAACTCTAGGGTGCACTCGCTCCTACCGCTTCGCTCAACCTCTCAGCCTTGCGACTGTGCCCCGGCGTGCTCGAGCTAAGGAAGAAGAACAAGAACACTGGAGTTTTACCCAGGTTCGAGCCACCTCGCGGTGTAAGACTCTACTCCTGCTTGTCTGGATTGCTTGGGGAGATGGAGTACAAGCTATGGCTCAAGTTGCCAAGAACTCAGTCCCCTGCTACGGCTGCACCTCGCCCTCTCGTATATTGGCCTCGGTCCTCTTCCCCCGAAAACACAAGGCGGGAAGGGTTGCCACAACGGCCAGTTTGAAGAGGGACAAGGTTGTAGCTTATCCTGACTAAAGATGGTCTTCGCCTGCAAAAGCCTCCTGCCGTGACGCGCCGGTGGACTCGGTGATGACCTCCATCCTGGCGAGCCCACCGTGCTGGTCTTCTTGCACCGAACAGGTAACCTTTGGGACTGCTTTGGGAACGAGCGCGTTGTCCTTGCCCCCTTAGCACGAAAGAGGAAAGCCTTCGCATCCACGCCTGCTAGCATGGCCTCTAGCGCTGCTCATCGTGGTGCGCATCACCCACGTGGAGGTGCAGTACTGCGTGACCCCGCCGAGCCGCCCTTGACTAGTCCACCCCGCGAAGGCTCCGGGAGGAGCCTCGGGAGACGGCCTCGCGGGGGGCCACTACTGCAGGATGCTGCTAACGCGACACTACAGTCAGAGACACTTTGACGAAACTGTGTGTGATCCAATAATCGCAAACGGTGATGTAAAAAAACCATCAAAAAAGATGCAAAACGTTTGCGATGGCGGATACATCAAACACGGTTTGGATTTTAGTTGCATGTGCGATGCGGGGCATACGGTTTAGTACAATGAACTATTTGTGCTGAGGTAGAACAACAGAAACGGGCAGCCAGATGAAGGTGTGTGCGATATACGGTATACAGTTCACTCGGATAAACTGATTGTGATGAGGCGGAACAACAGAAACGGGCAGCCAAATGAAGTTGTGTGCGATATATGGCATACAGTTCACTCGGATGAACTGTTTAATTTAACAAGATGTGTGCGATACGCGGCAAACAGGTCTGTAATCAGAAATGTGTGCGAAGACCGATAATAACACAGACGATTGCTGCTAATAAGACGTGTGTGTTGTGCGATGGGATTGCATACAGAACAACAACATATATATATATATATATATATATATATATATATATATAAACACTTATAAGGACATGGCTGCATAACCAAATTAAACATCAAATTACATGGGTGGCTACTACACACATGAGACATGACATTTAATTGCACACACCAAAGTAAACTATATATTACATGCAGAATTAACTAGGATAAATGATCATCTGATCATCATCTACTTCTTGTGACGCTTGCCGCTACTGCTCTGCTTGTGGCTCGATCCGGCCTCGTCGATTTTGGGAACGAAGCACTTCCTCATGTCAACGATCTGCATGTGCATCTCGTAGCATGTGTATACGCTCTTGGCCATGAACCTGAGGTGAGGTTCATCCACTTCCCCCATCCATGCCCCATGCCAGGATACGGGATTTGTTCTCTTTGCATCCTGCTTAATCTTTTCATAGTAGGGGTCGATGATGGCCGAGGCGAGTTCAACCAGGGAGTCGTTCTTCGTGCTGCCCCAGACCCTATAGTGGTCACGGATTTCGACAAGGTTCTTGCAGGCCAAGCCCGTAACCATGAGCGCCTTTACATCGTTGCAGGTTTCCACCGTAGCGAACTTGTAGTCGGTGCTGTTGACAAACCTGGTGAACGGTCGCAAGGCTTTGTGGCCATGCAGTAGTGGAAGATGAGGACATGATGGCGCACCAACAACTGGGCGACGGTGACCTTCTGATCTTTGCCGGGATGACCGCCGGTGTACTGGAGGTCGATGCCGACCACCTTGTACTTGTCTCGAGCAAGCAACTACTCCACGGTGTTGATGTAGTCCTCCACCACGGCCGGGTCGATGGTGTACACCACCGAGAGATCCGTCTCCCTCACGTGGGTCTCCACTTTATGCTCACCGAACTCCATTGGAGCGCCGCTAGATATCCTCTCTGTATGTGTCGTCCTGGGTGTGCTTGTTGTGTTGTGGTGCGAGATCGAAAGGTTGAAGAGACTAAGGTTATAATGGCCATGGGAATTAATGGGGCAGCCGGACGGCCTGGAATATCCGCACGCCCGGATCGCAGTTCTAATTTGCAACACGTAACTGCATCATGGTGATGCGCGCGGCATAACCGCATGCATATGGGCCCCCAACGTGATCATGCGCAGGCCCCAACTACTGGCAGAGCGCGCGCGTAGGGACGCGAGCAGAGCTCTCCACGGTGCCTCAACGGTGAGCAACCATATATATGCATATTTTTTTGATAAAGGGTGCTTTATATTACTTAAAAGGTTTAAGAATTACACACAAGGAAAAGCAGTCCACAAGCTAAGCGCGTGGAGGTACGCGAGCAGAGCGCGCCGACGGACGCGAGCAGAGCCCGCCGCGGCGCCTAACGGTGAGCAGAGAGCGTCAAGGGACGTGAGCAGAGGCCGGCATAGTGATACGTGGCAAATAAGACGAACTGTGCGAGCGACGGCGGAGACATCAAGCACAAATCAGATTAGAGTTGCGTGTGCGATATGTGGCATACAGTTGATCCATCCGAGCTGTTTGTGACGAAATAAGCCGTGTGTGTTGTGGGCAAACGCTTGCTGGTATACAACCGTTTGCGATTGATGCAATCATCACTGACGGGTTCCCTAGTGTGGTTCGTGTGCGATGTGATATGCTCTGTCTGCACAACATCTATGCTCTGTGTACAGAAGAACAACATATATATATTTATAACAGGACATGGTTGCAAAAACAAATTAAACATCCAATTACGTTATATAACAAATACCATAAATATTGCAAGGTTCAAATTCCAGCATTACAAGGCCCAAATTCAAAGATTACAAGGTTCAAACTATTCAGACACATAAAATTCATCTTCTTTAGAATCTTTTTCATGCATTATTTCTGTGAAAGGATCAGCCACCAAGAAGTCATATAGCGGCTCAATACAGTGACTTCCGAATAATCTGTCATATGAAGTTACAAACTAAAATTCAGCTTGTGCGGAGCCTTTTCCATTCAGCTGTAGATGCCTGCGCTCTTTAGCAATCCATTCACTTCTGCGCAGTAAATATAGGGCAAACCTCATTACCTTGAGCAACCTTGCTTTCTCAACAAAGAACCTGGTGAATTTAATTTCTGGTGTGGTGCCTCGGTACTCGCTAAAAGTAATTTCTATGAGATGAAGATCAAGGCATTCAATGGGATTGTTATATTCCCCAACATTTTCTACTTTCGGGCCTGCAAGTATCCGCAAATGAAGACAACATATTAGTGTCTAGCTGCAGATTTGAACACTTCGGGCCTCTTTGATTTGCAGGATTTCTAAAACACACGAAAAGAGTGAAATGCCACCTTCAATCTTTCATGATAAACTTTTTTCACGAAAGCATGTCGGGTGAAGGAATAAAACGCGAACAACACTAGCATCTCAAAAAATATATGTATTGAAATCCTCCAAATTTCCTTTAGAAATCATTCTACATTTGTCATTGTAATCCTGGGTAAATGTAACAAAAAATTGAGCTCCGTTGTGGTTAACAATTAACAGGAAAGGAGCATCACCTCGATGTATAGCTTCTCCGTGCAAGGAAAACATCTAAGGAATCTAACAACTTCATCCAGATCGGGGCCAATAGATTGTAGTGCCAAGACCTTCACTGTGCGCAGAGGCCGGGTTAATCTTGTGGGAATCATTTTCTGGATGACAGACGAACATATAGATCAACAACAATTAGATAAAATGTGTTGTCCAATAATATATAAGAAGGAGAAGAAGAAGACTGTTGTACCTAAACGGATAATGATCCAGTAACAAGTTCATTGAATTCAGCACACGAATAGCCCAACACTGACAATTTCGGTGTGTGAATGACCCTGATTCTTGCTGGACCTAATTTATCAAGTACATACAATCTCTTGACGAAAGGCGCATTCTCAATGACAATATCGTGAAACACCTCAACTGACAGCCTTGGGCAGCGCCAGCAATGCACATAAATCGCACAGACATTCGTCGAGGTGATGTGGAGGCTACTGAACCCATCCATCGCATGAAGACGAAGGTACTCGAGCGCTGTACAGCCGACGAGCAGGCGCTCCAAATCCTCCTTCGAGATGAGGTCGGCAATGAGCTCGAGGTGCTTAAGTTTAGGGAGATGAAGAGCACGTGTGGCATCGATCCGAGGGAAAATGCACCGCCTGAATGTAGCACGGCGCAGCGAGATGGAGCACGGACGGCGGCAACGAGCAAGGACGTCTAGCATGAAAGCTAAGCTCCTCGAGCTGATCCAGGGCTGGGGATAGGAACCAGTAGTGCAACCTGAGTTCGGTCTTGTTGTGGGGACTGAGCCTGCCGATAGCAACGCGTCTGACCGGCCCAGGGTGCGTGGCGAGGACATGGGACAATGCGTCCAGGCGTTGCTGCTCCCCACTGAAGAACTCGTGGTCGACGATGAGGTCCAGGGGGGTGGAGTGCCAGAGGGGGCGCCACCGCCGCGAGAGGACAATGGTTCGCACGCCATATTTTATGGGGAGGTGGGATATGATGGTTATCAACATCTCGTTGGGGAGGCTGCTGATGAAGTTCATGTTCGCTGGAGGCTCTTGCGGTTCTGGCTCGACCCGCCCCCGCTTGTTGGCCAGCTCGTCCTCCATCTCGCAGCAGGCGGCGATCCTCGGCGGCAGTGCTTGTAGATGAAAACGGAGGACTGTTCTACGTACCTTCCCGAGGCGGCCAAAACAAAAGTCCAAAACCAGCAATAAATTGCAGCACTCGCGGCATGCACGGCGGACTGCTCGCAGTCGTCCCGTCTAATCAAACAGCTGCCCGCGGTAGTAAATGGTTAGTTGAACGCCCACGGTTGGACTAATACGACCGTTTGCGATAATAACATGGTGGCTATTTGTTAAAAATGCCTAGGAAAATCAATGTATAAAAAGGCGAAACAAACCCTGAATAATTTCATATGTTTAGCACAGTTGCATGTTGCCTCTTTAAAATAAATCAAGGCGGGAAGATACAGCGTATGTCGTTTCGCACACAGATCATGTGACCAAGTTCCCTCTCAGAACCATGAGGCTTCTTGATGGAAGCTCCGGTTTGTATGAAAGAAAATATGGGTCAAAGCCGAGTTGAAAAGGGCATCAATATCTAACCCCAGCTTATAGAAGGTACAAAAGCATGATGATTAATTGTTCATCAGGTTTACACAAAATCCAGATTGAACAGGACAATAACACCTAACTCAACCAAAGTTTTTGGCAGTCACAATCAAATGGATCGGTCTGATCCATAAAATCAAGATCCTGGACCAGAAAATCTACTGGTACATGAAGACAAGTTGTTGTAAATAGAAGCCGAGCACGTTCAGAAGCCCTTTTGTCCACCTAAAACTTCTTTTTATGCTGTTCAACGTGTCCATCTGTGAGAAAGTTTTTGTTAACAAACTTAATCATCATGGACAATAGTACTCTCGCATTCAACAGGAAGAATGTGACAAAGCTAGTGTTTGCATGGTTGGATGCATATCCTCAAATGAATGTCATGAGAACTGAGAACAATTAATCACTAACCATAGATACCATTCAAACAATCAATAGACTACACGGATCTAACAAATCTTACGCTGATTTCATTGACTGGGTGAACATAAGCAAGGATTTCTGTTCCCAACAAAAAGGGCGGGGGGAGGGGGGGACTAACCGGTTTTCCGTCGGAGTCGGAGTCGTTGCTGGAGTAGCTGTGGACCTCCGGCTCTGGCTGGGGAGGTACGATGATGGCGACAAAGTCAAGGTCACGTTGTTGCCCGCGTGAGACCTCGTCGGCCGCGACAACAACCTCTGCGCCCAGCTTCATGCGTTGCGTGGGTGCTTCACCAGCCCCGGCGTCGCCACTCCCACCGATGGTGCACTTCGGCAAAATCCTAATACACTCCATGCGGCGGTGACAACTGTGGACGGGGTGTGCGGCCGCCTATTATGACCAGCGGATCGAGTGTGCCATTAATATGGAGCAGTGGGAGCAAGGTGGGCGGCGGTCAAAGGGCTGGCTTGCCTCCCGATGAGCCTGCACAGCGGACTGCTGGCATGCCTACTGTCATTTCACACAGCTACTAGCACGCCCCACGGTGAGTGCGTAGCGAACACGCGCATGCCTCGGCCTCCCGGTCTGCCTGCTAGCATGCGTCTCGTCAACTCACGATGCTCGTACGACACGCGGGACGCATGCACGGCATGTATTATATTGATTTTTCCTTTTTGATGATTAATTCTGCCGCTTTATTGCTTAATCGAAGCACGACACGTACATTGTTGGTCTAACACACACGGTTCGAATAAAGAGTCCGTTTGCGATATTGGTTGATAATTATTTATAATTTCCTGTACGTAAGAAGATTATACAAAACTTGTCTCAAATTTGGAAAAAAAATATCACAGTCTATTGGTGTCCATATGACACCACGATAAGTTTCATGAATTTCAACTTAGTTTTGGATTTACTGGATTTTAAAATCAAGATTCTCGATGTTAGAAATTTCTTGCATGGGGACTAAACATGCACCCAGGGACACGTACACATATGATTTTGCAATCCATTTTCGTGCACTATCACGGGTCCCATGTAGATCAAATTTGATTTTTGCACATTAAATCCCTAGGAAATAAATCAATGTATAAAAACAGACAAATGTTATCTATTTTTTTTTCAATTTTTAACACTAAACTCCTTTGGGTGCATGTTCGCTGCAGAAAAAGTTTGACATGCATCTTTGTGCCACATGCATGCGGTGGTCCTAGGACACTCACTCTCGTGGGCCCGTGAGGTCGCCATCCAGCACTATGACATGCGATGAGAGAGGTTAATTTGACCAACAAGGATGGTCATTTTTTTGGTTTTGTTACGTACGGTAGGAGTATATATATAGTACGCGTTTAAGAGTGTGGCTGGGGGCAATACTACGCGTTATATAGGACAGTCACTCGCATGCGATGCTTCCATCCATGGGCCCGCGAGGTTGTCCTCCATCACTTTGACCCAACACAAGGAGGTTTCTTTTTGGGCTGTGCTGCATTAGGAGTATATAGTACGCGTTGAAGAGGGGAGGAGGGGCCGGGGCAGCACATACTACACACACGTCATGAACGATCTCGCTCCGTGTGGGGACTTTTCGGTTTCCGAGGCAGGTGCCACAAAGAAGTTGTTCATATTGGGTATTAAAAACATCACCAACACATTGGGCCACGTGAATACGATGGTTGTCACTCATTCGCCTGCGACTCTTCCCTCCATGGGCCCGCGAGGTTGTCGTCCATCTAATATATGACACAACGAGAAAGGTAATTTGACGAACAAGGAGGATTATTTTCGGGTTGTCTTACGGTACATAGGAGTATATATTACGCGTCGAAGAGGGGAGGGGGCAACATATATATACTACATGTCATGAACCTCGGTTCGTGTGGGGGACTTAAAGGTTTCCGAGGCAGGTGCCACATCAAAGTTCTGCATATATATTAGGTATTCAAACATCACAACCACACATCTCCATACATGTGTTTGGCCCACAAGCAAGCGATGGCGGTTGTCCTCTCTAGCACTCACTCACGGGGTTATCGGCGAGATGCTTCGTCCATCGATCTCTGTGTGCCCGCTTGGTCAATCACTTTGACCGACAGCAATAGAGGTTAATTTGACTTATAATTAGGAGGGGATTAAATTTTGGTTCATCTTATACGGTACGGTACATGCAACTATACTTCGAGCGCATGTGTACACACGAATCCCTCCCAACGGGTCAAAGTGGGGGGGAGGGGTGAGCACACGATGCGTCATGAACCAGATCTGTGTGGGGACTATGCGATTTTCGACGCATGCATGCGCCACATCAAAATGTTGTGCTTTTGGTATTCAAACATATATGCATGCATCACGCATGTCCATACATATGTTTGGGGCACATACGTGCAGTGGTTGTCTTTGGACACTCTCCCTCCCTTGGTTATCATCGACGGCCTAAATATTCGTGGGCCCGCATGGACGTCCATCACTTTGACCAACAATGCGAGAGAGGTTACCAGGGTGGATCCTTCTTCTCTTGGTTTGCGTTACCATATAGTCGTACGTCGATCATGGTGAGATTCGAGACCTTAGTTCGAGGGCTCGCATACATATGAATCCCTATTTATATAGAGTATACGCGTCGTGAACCCTCACTCCGTGTGGGGACTTTCCAGTTCCAAAAGCACGCTGCCACATCAAAGTTGTGCATTGGGTATATTCAAACACCACATGACACTTCATACATATGTTTGGGCCACATGCATGTAGTGGTTGTCTTCAGGCACTCCCTCGCGTGGTTATCGGCGACAAGCTAGCCAATTTTGTGGGGCTGCGTGTGGATGTCCATGCATGACTTTGACCCAACAACAAGAGAGGTTATATGACCAAGGTGGTGATTCTTCTTGGTTAGTCTTACAATATGCCTTGGTGAGATGCCCCCTCCCACCGACTAAAAGTGTGTGTGGGGGGGGGGGGGGCACAGTACTACTTCGCACTAGATGAACCTCCATGGGGTCGGGGTTGTCCGGTTAATTTGCGATGCACATGTGCCGCATCAAATTTGTGATTTGGTTAATTAAATATCACACCACATCATTTTCACACACACACACATATCGGGCCACCCATAGGTGTGGTTCGTCTGTGGTCTCACCCATCTAATGCCAGAAGAACACATCTGTGGGCCCGCCCACGGTCCACATTTGATTGGAAGCAAGGGGGGTTGACCATGATGTACTCCTTCCGGTTTTGTGTTATGGTAGGGTGAGATGTCAGACCTAGCTATTTGGGGGCATGCGTTCATAGCTAGGATTCCCCTCCCGGCAACATGAAGTGTGTGTGTGTGTTTGTGTGGGGGGGGGGAGGGGCTAGCAATAATAACGTGCGCTTTGTGCGACAGGTGCCACATCAAAGTTGTGCATTGGGTGTTTGAACATCAAACCACCCTTTTCATACATGTATTTGGTCCACATGCAAGTGTGTTCGTGCTCTGACCCTTTCCCGCATTTTTTTTGCCAAATTTATAAACAGCAGACGAGTTGGACGCAGCAACCGTCTGCGATCGTGTACAAAACAGACATGGTTCCCTAGGACTACCCGTGTGCCGCGCCCCTGCCCCTGTCACCCACATGATCACAGTAGATTGGGCTCCACGAGGCTTCCCTCCCCCTCACGAAAATATCTACTCCCTCGCAATCTCGAAAATATCTACCCGCCTAGATAGTTTTTCTGTTTGATAGCACACGATTAGTGTGTGTGGCCCATGTGCGATGTCTGTTACTCCTGCTCTGCTTCAATCAGTAGATCCAAATTTTTAGTAGCCCCGGCATTTTATCCCCGCCTGCATCCCTCGCAATCTCAAAAATATCTGCTCGGCTGGAGTGTTTTTCTGTTTGATAGCACACGATTATTATGTTTTAACTGTGTGTGATGTTCGTTACTCCCGCCCCGCTCTGCTTCAATCCCTTGATCCAAAATTTCGGTAGCCCCGCCATTTTACTCCCGCCTAGCAAAAATTTTAGTACCCGCGGCATTTCTTCAAACACCACCTTGGACCCCCTCCACACACACACCCCAAATCCTTCGCTCACCCCAAATCCCCCGCTCACACGCATACACACCACCCCTCCCTCGCTCCAAACCTAGCTAGGTCGCCGCTGCCGCCTCCATCGTCAACCTCTGTCGGTCTGTCCGTGTAGTTTACCCACCGATAGACATACCCTCACCGCCCTGAGTTTCTTAGATGACGGCTGCGAAATGCCCCCTTTCCTAGAAATCCCCATCCCCAGCCCCCTCCCCCACTCCAGAGCATCGCAGGCTAAGCCCGGCTACGCTTCCCGGGGAGCTCGAGGAGCGAATGGCCCAAAAGAGCTTTACCGCGGCCTCTTCGCCTGATGTCGGTGAGGTGGATGCCGAGGAAGCTGACGACGATGACTGGACCTGGATTGAGCCTTTCAATCAGCGGGCTAGAGTATTCTGGCATGTCGCGAATGCCGACTACGACATCGAGGTCGTTGACAGCGATGGCTTGACGCGGGCTATGTCACAGGTTAAGTTGCCCAACCCCAACCCTTCGGGTTCGACAGCCGTCTATCTCATTGATGGCCCTGCCGCTGATCTCCTGCGGCTCGTTATGAATAATTTGCCATCCTTCATCTCCATGGAGCCCCTTTTGTCATTTCTGAAGGACACGTTCTATGACGCTGGCTTGGGATCCTCAGCTGGCAAGTCAGACCTCATCAACGGCGACCACGAGGAGGAGCCAACCTGTGACAAGTGAGGAAACCCATGATTTGTTTTCTCGAACCCCTTTTGTAGTGAGAACATGTCCAGTATTTATTGCTATATTTGGTTGTTTGCATTACGCCTTGTTTATTTCTACGGTTTATGGTTGTTCGGTTGTTTGTAGTTAGCATATGTCCAGTTTCAATTGCCATCTTTGGTTGTTCGTAGTATGCCTTCTTTATTTTAGCTATTCACAGTGTGATGTTCTATATGTGCTAGTATGAACTGTGCAATTCAATTTCATCAATACCAATTTTAACAATAGCTCTATGAATGACTATATTTGGTTGCTGTTAAGCATGTTGTACTCCCTCCAAATCTTTTTAGTTCGCATATAAGATTTGTCTAAAGTCAAGCCTCGTAAAGTTTGACCAACTTTATAGAAAAAATAACAACATTCACAATATGAAATCAATATGAGTAGATGTGTCATGACTTAAATTTTCATATTGTATAACTTTAGCATGGTAGATGTTGATATTTTTTCATATAAATAAGGTCAAACTTTATGAAGTTTGACTTCAGACAATTCTTATATGCAGAGTAAAAGGACCGGACGGAGTATTTAACACGCCTTTCCATTTGATTTAACAATGGCACTGTTTGGATACTCTAACTTAGCTAGAGGTTAGAGTTAGTTTCTAGCTCATGACAGTTAAAAGGGAGAGAGAGAGAGATTGGTGGAATAGTTGATTGTATTGCTTGAGCCTCGTGGGCATATATATAGGAGTACATGGTCATCTTGGAGTACAAGTCAAGGTAGAATAAATCCTATGCTATCCTACGTTTCGTAAATAACAATGATACTCAAAAATGACTAACCCTAAACTAACTCTAGCCAAAGAGGTGTTTGGATGACAGGGTTTGATTGACAATAAATGCACTAGGAGAACTAGTCCCAATTAGCACCTCTTGGATGGGATAGTTGTTTTGGGTGGGTTAGACGCAACTAGCTCAATCTAGCCCTCATGTTTGGATACTTTAGGGCTATTTGAGCCCAAACTAGCTCAAACTAACTCTAACCCATGGATCCAAACAGGGCCAATAACTAGCGTACTTAGACATGCACAATACAAGTTTGAATGACTATGTTTGCTTGTTTTTAAATATTAGGCCTGTTGCAGTTAATAACACACCTTTCCACTTCTTGTTTTTAAATATTACCTGAGTGTGCATTACTAATCTGCTCATGTGCATCATGTTTGCATTTGTTATATCTTATGTCCAAACTGTCTTGCGAGTACATTCAAAGTACTCACCTGGCTTGTTATATCAGTCAAGTCAAGAAACTCAGAAAGATTGTTAGGATAAAGAAATTAGCGACAAAAAACAACAAGATCTTTGTCTGCACAATGAAGAAGACATCAGTTCACTACAGCATGGTACTAACTGTTATACCTTGTCTTTTTAATTCCTTTGCGCCATTTCAAATCTAGAGAAGATATTTATGCACATCCTGGTTTTCAGGCCTTTCCAAAGCAGTTCATTGATGATTACCTCTCAAACCACATGTATGGTCAGGAGGCGAGGAGGGTATTCATACAACACCCACTTGTCAATATTGAAGTGTTCCTGAAGAGGATGAAGGATGGACGGTCAATCATCCACAGGCACTGGCCTAAAGTTGCAAAGACCTTCAACATCAATGAAGGCTCAATATTCGCCTTCCACTTCAGCAGTTTTCCAGATGAGATTCATCTGTCTATGTACTGTCTATGATGCTAATTTTGAAAGGTTATAGATGTTGCATGTGAAACTTGGTGCTGGTGTAGTTGTGTAATGGGGTAGCTGAGTGCTGAAGCTATATGCTATTGTACTCTGATGTATTTCAATTATGAAATCCTGCTTCCTTAATACAAAAATGAAATATATTGTGTGCTTAATATGAAATGTCAATTAGATTAATAAATGGATTATTAATAATAGGCCAATTAGCCTGCTAATGGCCAATTAGCCTGCTAATTGGGTTTTTCTATTGCAAACGGTTATTGAGAAAACATCGTGGGCGCTGACCTCAGGCAACGCACACAGTTTCTAGGAATAAACCGTGTTGGATCAACGAACAATCACACACGACATCCTCTTGAAAACTGTTTGCGTTAGGCCACCTTGCGCAAACGTTTACCACATAAAAAGTGTGTGTGATGGACAGTCTATGCCACACAGTTTCTTCTACGCACCGTGTGTGATGCATTCAAGAACACAAACGGTAAAATTGTTAATATCATCTGCAATGGCAACGCTATCACAAACGATTTAATGGGGAAAATTGTGTGTGATGTACATGCGAACGGAAACATTTCCCTTGGAGTGACTGTGTGGGAAGTATATACGAACGGAAACGTACTTATTGGATTGACTGTGTGGGATGTACATACTAACGGAAACGTATTCCTTGGATTGACTGTGTGGAATGTACATACGAACGGAAACGTTTCACCGAGACTCACTGTGTGGGATGTACTTACGACTGGAAACAATTTGGCCTGTTTAATTGATTTTTTTAATACAACTGCATTCAAACGGTTTTTAACCCCTTTCCGCGATGGCATTCTGAACCGTCGCCGAGTGAGTGTGTGCGATAGAGGGGTCCTTCCCACACGACCCAGAAACCATCAGGGATAGGCTCTCCTGGCACACACACTCGGCAAAATGAGGTCGTGTGCGATGGGCGAGCGATCAAATACGGTTATACATACAATTATGCTAAAAAAAATACAATTATACAGGCCAAATCATTTTCGGCCGTAAGTACATCCCACACAGTCAGTCCTGGCTAAACGTTTCCGTTCGTATGTACATTCCACAAAGTCAAATCAAGGAATAGGTTTCCGTTAGTATGGACATCCCACACAGTCAATCCAAGAAGTACGTTTCCGTTCGTATATACATCCCACACAGTCACTCCAAGGAAAATGTTTCCGTTCGCAGGTACATCACACACAATTTTCCCCATTAAATCGTTTGTGATAGCGTTGCCATTGCACATGATATTAACAATTTTATCATTTGCGTTGTTGAATGCATCACACATGGTGTGTAGAAGAAACTGTGTGGCATAGGCTGTCCATCACACACACTTTTTATGTTGTAAACGTTTGCGCATGGTGGCCTAAAGCAAACAGTTTTCAAGAGGAAGTCGTGTGTGATTGTTCATTGATCCAACATGTTTTATTCCTAGAAACTATGTGCGTTGTCTGAGGTCATCGCCCACGGTGTTTTCTCAATAACCATTTGCAATAGAAAAACTCAATTAGCAGGCTAATTGTCCTATTATTAATAATCCGTTTATTAATCTAATTGACATTTCATATTAAGCACACAATATATTTCATTTCCGTATTAAGGAAGCATGATTTCATAATTGAAATACTTCAGAGTACAACATCATATAGCTTCAGCACTCAGCTACCCCATTACACAACTGCACCAGCACCAAATTTCACATGCAACAGCTATAACCATTCGAAATTAGCATCATAGATAGTACATAGACAGATGAATCTCATCTGGAAAACTGCTGAAGCGGAAGGCGAATGTTGAGCCTTCATTGATGTTGAAGGTCTTTGCAACTTTAGGCCAGTGCCTGTGGATGATTGACCGTCCATCCTTCGTCCTCTTCAGGAACACTTCAATATTGAACCGTGGGTGTTGTATGAATACCTTTCTCGCCTCCTGACCATACAGGTGGTTTGAGAGGTAATCATCAATGAACTCCTTTGGAAAGGCCTGAAAACAAGGATGTGCATAAATATATTCTCTAGATTGGAAATGGTGCAAAGGAATAAAAAAGCCAAGGTATAATAGTTAGTACCATCCTGTAGTGAACTGATGTCTTCTTCATTGTGCAGACAAAGATCTTGTTGTTTTTTGTCGCTAATTTCTTTATCCTAACAATATTTTTGAGTTTCTTGACTTGACTGATATTCATGGTCAACTCATTTCCCCATATGCAAAAAGGGTCGAACAGTGGGTCAAAATCTCTGACAGCAGGACCTACATGTGCAAGACCAAATTGTTAAAAACCTAAATATTAGAATGGTTCCTGCAGTTGCACAATAATGTGCTATTAGACAAAGGACCATGCATGTGCGAACCTCGATTGTAAACCTCAGTGCTTCCCATTGTTTCCCTGCAACACATATAAGGTAGTTAGTGATCAGGTTAAGTGAGGGTTTGCAATTCGCATGCTATCAGTAAAATATATTGATGAAAAATAAGCACATTGCAGATTCATCAGATTAATTCGAGCCACATGGAAAACACATTTATCCAAACCAAGCATGATTAAGAACTAGGAAATATAGCAATTGTATATGTTTCTCATGTATTAAGTGCAGCCAAATTCGATTTATTCCACACATTCACAACAATACAAAATTATACCAATGACAATTGGACATCGCATTGCAGAACTGAACCAAGCAGTTAGCTAAACACCACAACAAATTAACCGAACATTAATTGAGCACCACATTGCATAATATAACATACTCCTAATAGAAGATCAGAAAGTTAACCAAACCAAGCATGCTTAACAACTTGGAAATATAGCAATTGTATTTGTTTTTATGTATTTAGTACAGCCAAATTCGATTTATTTCTCACATGGTATACAATAACAAAATGCACCCACAACAATTGAACATTGCATTGCAGAATTGAACCAAACAGTTAACTAAACACCACAACAAATGAACCAAATGTTAACTGAGCATCACATTGCAAAATATATAACATACTAGAAGATTAGACAGTTAACCAAACCAAGCATGCTTGGCAACTTGGAAATATAGCAATTGTATTTGTTTCTCATGTATTTTGTACAGATAAATTCAATTTATTTCTCACATGGAAGACAATACCAAATTACACCCTGAAGAATTGAACATCACATTTGCAGAATTGAACCAAACAGTTATCTGAACACGACAACTAATTAACCAAACAGTTAATAAGTGAGCACCACATTGCACGACATATAGAACATATACACTAGAGCAACAGATTGCATCGTAAAACTAGATAGGACAATTCACTAGAATTTGTTAAGGAAAGGCAGGAGCAGCACATGCAACGGGTAAACCGAGCATGCTTAACCAGCGTAGCTAAGAAACTGAACATAAGTCCTTATAGTGAGCTAATAAGACAAGCTACTCCTCATCGTCGGAGATATCAATGATGATTGGCTCCTTGGACATGGAAGAGGGCGAGGCCTCCACATCGTGGGTGCCCTCATCATAGTGGTGAGTTGCTTGAGCCGCTCCGGGCACCAACCTGCTGGCTCTCGAGTTGAGGTAAGCACGGGCACACCGAGAAAACACCTCGTAGTCTTCGTCGAAGATACCGATGGTGGCCTCGAGAAAATGCCATGAACTATCGTTTAAAGCAGGCAACTGTGTTGCGGCGTCGGCGCGCGAGGCATCGAAGGTGGCCTTGATGGCGAGGTGCTCCTCCAAGATCTGGGGGTTGGCACGAATGGCAGCCATCGCGACCTCATCCGCGTGTGCGGCCGTGATTTGCTTCTCTGCTGCCAAATGCTCCTTGAGCTCCTGGCTATACTGCATGCACCATGGCTTAGGGTGGCGCTTATTTGGGGGAGGGGTCGGTGATTTGGGTGGAAGGTGTCGCGTCGGCGGTCGGGGCATGTGGGGTGTGGAAGGAGGAGGAGGATGGGGGTCGGGTGTGGATTACCTACCTGGATCGACGAGGCGGAGCACCGTCAAGGAGGGTCGCCGGCGAGGAGGCAGCGCTGCAAGCAAGGAGTGAAGGTTTCAACTTGGAAAGGAAGGCAGAAATAGGGGAAATGTGGCTTTTGGTAAGGGGGAGGGGGCGGGGAGGTAGATATTTCCGCGGAAGCCGAAAATTTGGATCGGTCCAGCAAAAAAACTGGCGCGCAAAGTGTCATCGGACACGGTCCCTTATTCAGCACTGTGTACGATATGTGAACATCACAAATGATTCATATAGCTTACCCCTTGTGTGATGAGTTTGAACATGCAAAGTTTGGTCCCAATTTCCTTAGTTACAGTGGTCATCCACGTCATTGCATAATTTGGGTACACAAAGGAGACTACAGCACACTCACACTTCTTAATCGAGCAAGTTCAGCAATGAAACAGAGCTACCTGACCTGAACATTACTCTAACAAATTAAAGATTGGCGCTCTTAATTAAACAAAACAAAGAGTACTACTCCGGCTGGTGCTCGTCGATCTCCGCCGCCTCCTCCATGTCCAGCTCGCGCCCGACGATCTCCTGGGGAAGGGGCTCCATGGCATCCATCGCACCATACTCGGCAAGCATCTCGCCATCCGCGTCCACCATCTCTTTGGAAAAGGCCGCCATGAGCTGGGCGTGGGGGCGTGATCTGGGCTTGGACGGGCTCCGTCGTGGCAAGGTATGACGTGGAGGAACGGGCGACTGCTCGAACGCTCTCGGCGATTGCCAACTCTTCGGTCGTGGGTTGCCGACCATTTTTTTTGAGGAATGGATAGTAGGAGAGGCTCCTACTGTGTTTTCATATATATGTAAGAGGTGTTACACAATTACATCTTATATACAAGGTTTCATCCACACCCAAATGACAAGTTTGGGTTTTGGATAAAAGGGAGTGACAGTAACAACTATCTAGTGTAAATCAGCAACAAAAGACGAGATAAAGGCAGGATGTGGCCCCTTGGTCCTATGTTGAAGGAGGCCAAAATCGTCCTTAAATCTTTGGAGCCAGCTATCAATGCTCGGGGCAACTCTTCTGAAATGTTTGTTGTTTCTCTCTTTCCACAAACTCCATGCCGCAACTAACAATATATCAAAGAAGAGTGGTCGTCCCCAAGTTTCTTTGCCCAATTGGAGTAGTTGGAGTCAGCAGGTGAACGAGGACCATTTGATGCCAAGATTTTGCCAACAAGCACGGCTAAAGGGACACGTGAAAATCATGTGGTCAACTGTCTCCTCAACCTGGGTACCACAGAGCAGACAACTATGATCATCTCCAATATCATAATGGCGGCGTTTCAGCATGTTGCATGTGTTTAATCTATCGTGCATCAGAAGCCACCCAAACACCTTGATTCTCATGATGCAATGTGAGCGCCAAAGCAAGGTAAAGGCGGGGTGGACAGCCGCATCGCTAAAGTAAAACTTGTAGTAGTCAGCTAGTCTGTATTCTGTTTTGCCTCAGGTGTAGTACCAGACATCATTTATGGAGGAGGTCGGACGCATGCACGAGGAGATTGCCCGAATGTCACGTACTTCATTTAAGGCCTGCGGAGAGAGGGACAGATGAAAGGTTTCCGATAGCGCCCTGCTCTCCAAGAAACCCTTGATGGACACATCTTCGTGCATGGCATAAGAGAATGCATGAGGGTGTGAGGATTCGAGTACGTCGCTGGCCCAGAGATCTTTCTAGAACAGAGCTGTTGTGCCCGAAACCATCTGGATTTGTGAGATGCCATAGAAGGTTGGGGTAAGTTTTAGGATGTCACGCCACCAGAAAGATCCAATAGGGTTCGTCGCGTGGGGGATTTTATCAGTGTAGTACGTGTCCCATAGCAGATGTACCCATGGGATATCAAGCTTGTTGTAGAACTTGTGAAGGAATTTCATGAGTAAAGCCTCGTTCTATAGTTTGATGTTGATGACCCCTAGCCCACCCTACTTCTTAGGTTTGCAAACCATTTCCCAAGCAGCTAGAGAATTGCATTTGTCACCCTGTTCAGTTTTTTTGGTCCAAAGGCATATTGTTCTGATCTTGTCGAGCATTTCAACTAGTTTGGGGGGAACTTCAGTGTGCACATGGCGTAGATCAGGAGGGAAGTGACAGTTGCATTAAGCCAAGAGAGTTTGCCGCCATAGGACATCATAGCTATCGTTGAGGTGAGGCGGCGTTCAGCGCTGCAGACAAGCGGCATAAGGTCCAGGACAGTGGGTTTGGATGTGCCAAGGGGTAGTCCAAGGTAAGTAAATGGCATCGATCCAACAGAGCAACCAAATAAACATGCAAAGGTAAGAGCTGAGTCTGCGGAAAGATTGATCGGGATTAGTGTGGACTTATGAAAATTGATCCGGAGGCCAATGGAGGACGCATAGTCAGTAAGGATCCCTTTTATGATGGTTGCTTGATGGGTGCATGCTGGCCATGCCAAGATCGTATCGTCCGCGTATTGGATTACCGGGTAGTCAGTTTGACCTGCGCAGGAAAAAGCTAGCTGGATTCTGCCCTGTCTGAATGCATCGTTAATGGCATCCTGGAGGAGATCAGCGGCAAGAAAAAAAATTAGGGGTGACAGGGGGTCGCCTTGTCGAACCCCGGTGCGGCAGTCGAATTGGCGTCCAGGGACACCATTTAACAATATCAAGGAGCGCCCAGTGGAAAAAATGCATCTGATCCCAGACAACCACTTGTCGTTGAAACCCATATGTTTCATGATGTTTATCATGGGTGTGTGTTCAATCGTATCGAAGGCTTTGGCAAAGTCAAGTTTTAGCAAGATAATCTCCCTCTTCGATGTTTGACACTGATGGATGTACTGGAAAGCCCAAGCCAGACAGTCTTGTATCGTTCGCCCTTTGATGAAGCCATACTGGTTCATGTGAATGATCTGTAAAATGATGCGTTGCAGGCGATTGGCAAGCAGTTTGGTGATCAATTTGAGGCAACAGTTAAGCAGCGTGATCGGTCTATAGTCATTCATAGTCTCCGGTGAGTTGGTTTTCGGGATTAGGGTTATCAAACCATCATTTATACTTGTGAGATCCAATCCACCCTCATGGAACTTTTCACATATAATGTAGAAGTCCTGCTTGATAATAGGCCAACATGTTTTGAGGAAGGCGCCACTAAAACCATCAGGGTCGGGGGCTCGATCTGCCGGCATTTCTTTGATTACTGTGTCAATTTCATCATGTGTGAACGGTTCTGTTAATTGGTCAAGATTTGCGTGGTGCTGGATGATGTCTGGGAGATTAAATTTCATCTCCGTAGGTCTAGAAGTGCCCAGGCGATCTGTATAGGTTTGGAAAAGTAAGGCCTCTTTACCAGAATGATAATCGACAATAGCTACATCCTCCCTTCTAAAGCTGGCAATGTTGTTACGATGGTACCGTTCAGTGGCAACCGCTTGGAAGAACTTTGTATTTTCATCGCCAAACTTGATCCACCGAATGGTGCAATTTTTTTTCCAATACTGGTTTTGATAGTTAAGTAACCGCAGCAGGTGCTTCTAGATGATGTTACGAAAGTTCATCTCTGGGGTGGTCAGTGTTCTACTGTTTTCTAACTCATCTAAGAGCTCCAGTGTTTCGTTGCAATTAGCAATGGCCACCGAGAGGCGAGATAAGTTTTTACTCCAAATCTTCAGAGCATGCCGAAGAGCTTTGAATTTGCGCAAAGTGTGGTAGCAGCATTATTGGATTGAACTGGTCTGTTCCACACCTCTTGAACTAATTCCATGAAGCCAGGGTGTAAAATCCAGTAGGGTTCAAAACGAAAAATCTTGCTGCGAGGAATGGAAGTTTGGATAGAAACAACATACGGCACATGATCAGAGACGGGCTTACCAAGGGGTTTAACCAAGGTGTTTGGATATGCATTTGTCCAATGTAGGGAGGTTGTCGGTGTCAAAACCGGCAGACCTTGGGGTTGGGGGTCCCGAGCTGTGGATCAAGGATTAATGGATAACAGGGGATGACTAACACAGTGTTTACCAAGGTTCGGGCCCTCTCGAGGAGGTAAAACCCTACGACCTTCTTGATTGTATTGAATTTATGATGGAGTTTACAGAGTAGATCTACCTCGAGATTAGCATGAGCTAAACCCTAAGGCTATGAGGTGATGAATGTAGCTCTAACCCTAATGACTACAACCCTAGGTTTATATAGACACCGATAGGGTTAGGGTTACCGAAGATAGATTACAACAAGAGGGAAAGAGATCTCATCCACCCTTAACTTGGAGGGCACACCACGGCTTCACAGGTCTTCGGTCACCACACGGCTCCACCAATCAAGCCCACGTACAACGGGCCGTCGCCCCGAGGACCCCTTAGTCCATGACTCCCTCAGTAGCCCCCGAACTTGCCTCCAATGCCGAGACTTGTATCCGGCATCCATTCATCTGACCAATATTTGGCTTGCAGGGTGAGTTCCTCAGCTAGTCTCCCCCCTGTTCGGTACCAAGCGATGTTCGGAATCTGAAGCGGCTGTTTTACTTAACACCGAAGGTAATAATAAAAATATCGCTCAAGCGCAAATAGTGCCTTTATCTGACAACTTTTTCTCCTTCAACGAAGAGCCGCTTCTGGCCATAATGCCAGGCAGTTACTATTTCTCGAAGCGCGGCTCAACGCTGACACCATGATTGACACGTCCCCTCAACGTGGAGATTGTGTCCCGCCTTTCGGGGGATATGGTTAATGATTTCAATTCCCCTCCCCGCTCATAATGCTGCGGGGATATCGGGAAGTGGAGAGGCCAACGGCGTGAAAAAAGGAATCTCTGGCCTGCCCACAATCTGTAAAGGGGGGCCGCTATAATCTGCATCCCATGCCTTCTCCTTCCTTCCGCACTCGCAGTCCTTCAGAGTTCCAGCGCCCATTCTCTCTGCTTCCCTAGCCAATCCCACTTCACATCCTTTAACCATGGCCGGATCTGGCACCAACGGGAAGTGGGAGGCCTCCTCCGTCACCAACGAAGACATCCTGAAGTTGAAGGAGGCCGGTTACTTGCCGTCCAACATCGCCCATCGAGCCCCCGAAGAGGGCCAGATCATCCCTACGCCCAAGCCAGGCGAAAGGGTAGTTTTTCTCCCCCATTTCCTTAGGGGGCTTGGATTTCCCCTGCACCCCTTTGTGCGGGGGCTAATGTTCTACTATGGGCTAGATTTCCATGATCTAGCCCCCAACTCCCTCCTCCACATTTTGACCTTCATCATCGTATGTGAAGCACTCCTCCGGGTCCAGCCGCATTTCGGCTTATGGCTGAAAGTGTTCAACGTGAAGTGCAAGGTGGTCAGCGGCGAGCATGCAGACTGCGGCAGGGCCATGATCAGCAAGCTGACATGGGTCCAATGGCCGGACGGCCACTTCGTCGACACTGTCCGGATGTGGCAGAAGGAGTGGTTCTACATCACCGAGCCGAGGGAGGCCGCATGGGGGGCGGCCCCCGCATTCTGGTCCAGACGCCCCACCAGATTAGCCTCCTGGACCACCAAGAGTCTGGACTGGGGGCGCGTTGCCGACACCAAGGCGCTGCAGAAGCTCGTCGACAATGTGCTAGAGACCGGCGCTAAGCTGGTCAACATGTTCCAAATCATGCTCCACCGCGGGATCCTCCCTTGTCAGGAAAGGGCCAAGCCCATGTGGGAACATGAGCCCTCAGATCCGGCCACTGTGCGGCACCTCTTCGGCACGACTCCAGACAAGATATGGGGCCAACTATTCTAGCCCCAGAAGGAGTGGTCGGCCGAGGGGAAGGATGTCAGTCTTGACGCTGTGAATCCCTCAAGGGAGGTGAGTGGCATTTCTCTTGAAAGAGTGTTCGGATATTTACATTATGTGAGATCTGACCTTGTTACGTGGATTCTGCAGGGCTGGCTCGCGAAGGCCAAAAAGATCAGCTACCCGGCGCCGCTGGCAGAGGGGGCCCGATCAGAGCAGATGGAGGAGATGCTGGTCGTGGTGCCCTATAAGGCGCCCGCTAAGAAGGGCAAGAAGCAAGAAGCCCCAGAGGCCAAGGAAGGCCCCCGTCGTAGGATCCGTCCGGGCAACCGGTCCGGAGACGCTGCGGCCTCATCCGTACAGGATGGGGACGAAGAGGAGAGTGCCACTTCGCACTCCAAAAAGAGGCCGGCATCCGAAGACACCGAGGAGGTCCAGCCTTCCCCGGCCCCAAAGAGACGACACCGGCCTAAGCTGGTTATACCCGGCAGCTCGGATGACGATAAGTCCGAGGCATCCGAGGAGCCCCCGAAGAAGGAACCCAGGGTCAAGCCCCCTGGCAGCAGGTAAGGTGTCTATATTTTCAGCTATTATGCTTTCAGTAGTTTGCTTTAGTTGAAGGTTAACCCCTCTGAATTGCAGTCCCCCACGCGAGCGTCCCGCCGAGCAGGTTTCGGAGGGGACGTCTCCACCCGCCGAACTGGCGGATAATGGGTAAATGGCGCATTCCGCGCCTCCTTTGGTCCTCGAAGAGGCCGAAGAGGTGCGGTCCCAAAGGACACCTCCTCCTCCGACCACGGAGGGGGAGGTCGATGCCATAATGGCCGAGGTTCACACCTCGGTCCTTGATGACCAGGAGGGAACGTCCCTCCTGGCTAACACGGGAATGGAGTCCGGACCAACCGGACCCCAACCGCCAACCGCCCCCGAGCCCCCAAGGCCTTCGATGGCACAAACCCCTCCCAGCAGGGAAGGGGTCGGGGGCCAACGCCAACACCGAACACCTCTACACGGGCGGTGGCTGGTTGGCCCGAGGTGTTGGAGGAGTTGGTGAACAACTCCGCCATCATTGATGGGCACCGCACTCTTATGAGTGCGGTTATGCAGGATGTTCGGTCCGTCCAGTCCGGACTGAACGACGTTGTCCAAGGCCTTTTAACAGGCTTTGAGGTAAGTCAAGTAATGCTTCTTCCTCATAATGCGGTTGTATTTGGTAGTTCGGGTAGGCCGTGTATGTACCAGCCCCCAATGCTCTGCAAGTTCTTTGAAGAAAAACTGCAGAGGATCAAATTCGGCAAACCGACTAATGATGTTAATATTTTTGTGGCTTGATGCACGCATCTTCCGTGGCCACGGTTGCTAATGTCGTGGTGCTTGAAGAGATGGATCAAAAGCTCAAGCTTCCCGATAAAGAGCTTGACCTTGTCAACAAGCGGCTTGACGAGGCACAAGGTAAGCCCATTGATGCGATTTACTTAATGTCGGATATTGTCGATCCGGGTTGTGAGGTGATCCTTTATTATGTTGATCTTGCAGCGGCCGCCGCCAAAGTTGAAGGCTTGAAGGAGGCCTTGAAAAAGGCCGAGGCCAAGGCGGCCACGAGGAATGCGGCCGCTGAGAATGCAGTGGCCGAGCTTGAAATGGCCCGGCTTGCTGCGGGTCAGCATGAGGCTTGGGTGACCGAAGTCCAAATGGAGCTCCAGGATGCTGCCAAGAAGCTAGAGGCCCTTAAGAAGGGGAAGGAAGAGCAATCCTTCAAGCTATCCAAGGAGGAGAAGGAGCTCCAGGAGGCGAGGAGTGACGCTCGAGGTGTCCGGGAGGAGCTTTGGCAAGCCGCACAAATTGCCAATGGTAAGAAATATTTACTGCAGAGTGTGTTCGGAGGCAACAGATTCGCCCTGCTGACGAAGGTCTGGCACTCCACAGGCGCCTTCGCCGAACTCCCGAAGAATGTGGCGGCTGCGGCGAGGCACTATGCCACCCGCGAGGAGGACTCCACGCAGCGGCTTTTTTTGTCACAGTTTCCGGACTCCGAGCGTCCTCCCCTCCTTAGCGATCAAATGAAGTAGCTGATGGAGATGCATCGGATGTCTGAGCTGGCCATGAAGGACCTCTGTGTCGGCCTGTGGCCGGCCGAGCCCCTTCCAGACACCTACTTTGACCTTCTGCAGAGGATGAGGGAGGCGCCGCTCCGGATTGACACCGTGAAGAGGTCGACGTGCCTTGAGGGGGCTCGGCTCGCGTTTGCGAAGACCATGGTTCATTGGCCAAGAATTAATCCAATGGAGATGGCCACTGGTCCTCCGCCCCGAGCAGTACTTCGCACAAGTGATGACCGACGCGCGGGCGATAGAGGGCCAGTGTTCGAAAAATGTAATGTTTGAGTAGTTGTAGCAAGTTTGTATCAAGTGGAACTTATGCTTTATTATGCACCTGCCTGACTTGTGTCATGTTTTAATTTTGACTCCTGTGTGGCTGTATGTTAATTCTGAACGCTACCAGTCGTCGGCTTCAGCCCCCAAGTGGATATCACGCGGGGTGTTTTGTCTCCGCACTGTAACCCTTAGCCAACGTCTTGGTACCCGGAGGCGGTAGTGTGGGAACGAATCTAGGCAATCAGACTATTCGGTTTGACTGCCTTCACTTAGCCGTAGGAGCTTGACGGTGGGGACTAGGGACTAGCCCCCAGTGTATGTGTGATGTACTTGGGGGTCAAAGCTTACCCTTTCCAATCACATGGTTTGTGTTAAGACGAACCTTTCGTGTGACACGGCGAAATCGCCAACGATTTTTTAGAGTCCAACCTCGTCATCGGATCGCAGACCCGTTCACGCTTACTATGACGATCAGTTTTCGGCTTTTTCCTCCTGAGGTACTTGACCAGGCAAGCCAGTAGTACAATCGCAGGGGTTCTCCCTTTGCCCTCTTAGCCGAACTAGCGGAACATAAGGGGCAAACATAGGAGCCGGGCAACCCAACTACTAACCCAAGACATAGTTTGGAACAGATGCATATAGTGCAATATCAGAGACACCGGACATCTAGCGGGAGGCGCTGCCGGACTTAAGGATAGTGAGCTGACACATAAATCGAACTCGTGACTGATTAATATATTTTTCATGCCGGGCTATTCGAAGAGCGATGAGAGAATCAGAAAGGGACAGAAAAATTGCAAGAATGTGGATATTGGAACACCATAAATGGTATTTTATTATTTCTCGGAAGCTTCAGACGTCTAACCGTACAATTTGAACTGCGAAGGTGGCAATTGTAAGAAAGAAAAAGTAAATTTTATAGAGGAAAGGTTGACGCAGGGCCTTGATGCGTGAGTTGAAGCCTTCACTGTGCCATTCTGCACGTCTGCTCCTTTGCTTCTGATTGGTGGGGGCTGAGACCTTCAATGAGACCTTGATGGGCGAGGATTCTGTCGGTGGTGCTTTATGTTGGGGGGTATCCGGAGTTAGTCCCCTGGTCGTCCGAAGACGAGGTCGCTCCGAAGTTTGGTTGAACTGAACATGTACTTCGGATTAATGAATGCCTCACGGCTGCCCATGGAATTTTAAGTGCAAAGTTGTGCTGGCGAGGCACATGGAGCATGGAGAAGGTGGGCGTGCCGTGAGGCGCGTATCCCTATTTGCGGTGAATGCATGTTGGTTCCCATGATGGAGAACGGGTTCGAACCCGTTTGCTGTTGTCACCGTTTTTTACGGCGGGTCGGCATCCGGGCCTATATGGGCCAGTGTTGTATTCAGCCGCTAGGGCCGCAGTGTGTTCTTCAGTTAGAAGTGAGCGTTCGGTGTTGCCGTTGATAGTTATGACACCTGAGGGGCCAGGCATCTTTAGCTTGAGGTATGCGTAATGCAGGACGTCATTGAATTTGGTGAACGATGTGCGGCCGAGGAGGGCATGGTAGCCACTGCAAAAAGGTGCAATATTGAAGATCAAGTCCTCGCTTCAGAAGTTGTCCAGTGATCCGAACATTACTTCAAGCATCATGGTGCCCGTACAGCGGGCCTCCACTCCCGGAATGACCACCTTGAAGGTGGTTTTACTGGGTTTAATCCTTGATGGATCGATCCCCATTTTCTTCACTGTATCCCCGTATATCAGGTTGAGGTTGCTTCCTCCGTCCATTAGGACTCTAGTGAGGTGGAATCCATCGATAATGGGGTCTAGCACTACGGTTGCGGACCCCCCATGGCGTATGCTCGTGGGCTGATCCCTACGATCGAACATGATCGGACAAGCTGACCATGGATTGAACTTCGGTGCTAGTGGTTCGACAGAGTATACGTCATGTAGCGCTCGCTTCCTCTCCTTCTTCGGTATATGGGTTGCGTAGATCATGTTTACCATCTTGACTTTGGAGGGGAAGGGTTTCTGGCCTCCACTATTTGGCCTACGGGGCTCATCATCGTCCTCGCTGCGTGGGCTTTTGCCCGAGTCTTCGGCGTTGACCTTGCCGGCCTGCTTTGTCACCCAACAATTATGGTTGGAGTGGTTGGCAGGCTTTTCGGACGTGCCATGGATCTGGCACGGCCTGTCCAAAATTGTGTCTAGCCTGGACGGGCCATTGCTGTTGCCTTTAGGGGCCTTTTTGCGTTGTTCGGACATCGAGTTTTGGAATCTGGCGTTTACTACCATATCCTCACCTTCGCCATCATTGTGGTGGCGTTTGTTCTTGCTGTGTTGCGGCTTTCCGTTTCCATCCCAGACTTCAGAAGTTCCAGGGGGATCGGGATTAGTGGTTTTATGAGCCAGCCAACTGTCCTCGCCTGCGCAAAAGCGGGTCATGAGAGAGGTAAGGGCTGCCATGGTTCGTGGTTTATCCTGGCCGAGCTGCCTTATGAGCCATTCACCCCTGACACTATGCTTGAAGGCGGCCTAGGCTACAGCGTTCGGACAGTCGACAATCTGGTTTTCCTTGGTGAGGAATCGGTTCCAGAACTGTCGGGCAGATTCTCTAGGTTGTTGCGTAATGCGGTTTAGGTCGTCAGCATCCGGAGGCCGGACATAGGTGCCCTGAAAGTTTGCTCGAAAAGCGTCCTCCAGCTCTTCCCAACAACCTATAGAGTCTTCGGGGAGGCTGTTCAACCAGTGCCGAGCTAGACCTTTGAGCTTTAGCGGCAAATATTTAATGGCGTGGAGGTCATCTCCTCGTGCCATGTGAATGTGGAGAAGGAAATACTCTATCCATACGGCTAGATCCGTGGTTCCATCGTATGATTCCATGTTCACAGGCTTGAAGCCTTCCGGGAATTGATGTTGCATTACCCTTTCTATGAAGCACAAGGGGTGTGCGGCGCCCTGGGCTCGGGCTATGTCGCGTCGGAGGTCTTCGGTCCTCCGAATCTGCTGCTATGCCCTGATTCTATCGTTTCGGTTTGCCCGATCATAGTATGTTTCCCGGTAATCGGGCGAGTCTTCCCTGGATCCGTAAATGGACCTGGTGCGACCTACCCTGGCGTCTAGATCATGGCGAAGGTCGTACTTATAAGTGGGTCGCACTTGATCCTTGCCGTAACGGCGAGGTGGGGCGGCTGGGTGTTCGGCCTCGGCAGCTTCTCTGTCCTGTCCTCTAGGGAGACGGTCTGGCTGTTCGGCGTCTGTGTATGTTGGACGTGTTGGCTCTAAGGCTTCATCGTCGAACTGGGGTAGCAATTTTCGCTTAGGATAGCTCTTAACTTGCTGTTCGTGGCCGTATCCTTCTTCGATGCCTAGGACTTTGGTCCACCGCTCATTGAGGGTGTCTTGTTTGGCCTTGATTTTGCGCATTTGTTTCTTCAGGCTGTGGGTGATGGCTAAAAGCCTCCTCTTGAACCTTTCCTGCTCTAGAGGGTCTTCGGGGATGATCAAGTCGTCCTCCCTGAGACTTGCCTCCTCTGTAGAGAGTGGGAGGTAGTTGCTATCATCGGAGTCTTTGCGGCTTTCCGGATTGAGCGGGTCCTCCTGCCCCGCAGGGTCGTCCTGGTGATGCTCGTTGGTTGCGGCTCCGGCAGGGTCATCCATATTATTCTCAGTGTTGTTCTCCGCCGAGTCTATGTTGCTCGTATGGCTTTGGCGTGGCTTTGAACGGCGACGTTGTTTTCGTCGTTTCGGCGGCTCGTCTTTGGGCTTGCCTCTGTCCTGATTGGGAGTGCCGTCACCGTCTTTGGGGGTGTCCACCATGTAAATATCGTAGGTGGACGTGGCCGACCAGCGGCCCGTGATGGGGGGACTGACCTCAGTATTGTGATGCCCCGGGCCTAATCGTGCACTAATCATACACGCAAATGCACACGATCAAGCCTAAGGACTCACGGGAAGATATCACAACACAACTCTAAAACATAAATAAAGTCATACAAGCTTTATATTACAAGCTAGGGGCCTCGAGGGCTCGAATACATAAGCTTGCGAACAAGCGTCAGCGGACGCATCAGATATCTGAGTACAGATATGAAATAGAAACAGAAAGGCCTTTAGAAAGGTGGGGCAAAATAAAACACTACGATCGAAAGGCGAAGGCCTCCTGCCTGGGACCCTCCGATCCTACTCCTGGTCGTCAGTCAACTCGTAGAAGTATCCATCCTCTGGGTAGTAGTAGCGATCATCGGCGGGGACAGCTGTCTCAGGGGCGCCGTCCTCTTGGTCACGACAAACTGATACGGGGAGAAAAGGAAAACAAAGCAACCGTGAGTACTCAGAAGTACTTAGCAAGCAAGGATCTACACTACATATGCAACATTTTCAAAGGGAGGCTGTATATGTGGACTGGGCTGCAGAAATGCCAGAATAGAGAGGAGGCCTAGTCCTATCGAAGACTAGCATCTTCAGCGGTCTTGCAGCAATAGAAGAGAGCAGAACAGATCAATATAAAGTAGCAGTATCATTAAGTCTCATCCTCACCCAGAGATCCTTTCTCGACTCCCTGCGAGAAAGCAATCCCAGAGCCATACAGTCATCAACCTCGTCCAGAGATCCCTTCTCGACTCCCTGCGAGAAGCAATCCCAGAGCCATATATCCAGGTATCCAGTTCTAAAATTGTATCAATCAGGATACAACTCTGAGTGTCCTTTACCGTAGGACCGGCTATCGATAGAAATGTTCTTCCCTGCAGGGGTGCACCAACTTACCCAACACGCTCGATTAACTCCGGCCGGCCACACTTTCTTGGGTCATGCCCGGCCTCGGCCAAACGACACACCGCAGCCCTACCTAAAGCTCAGCAGAGAGGTCCCCGCCGCTCTACATCCTAAGCACTCAGGGGTCTTGGGCCATCGCCCTGTGCACTCCGGGTCGTTGCGAGCAGGGTGAAGCCAGGCACCCGGAGGGCGCCGGTCCGTCCCGGCCGCAAGGCTGAACTAGACGTCTGACAGAGCTTTCGGCTGATGCTACGATGCAGAACGCCCATACTATGCCCACGTGATGGTTAGTGCTATCAGGCCAGAGACCTGCTGGGATCAAATATCCAAATCGTTAGGACTAGGGGCTTGCGGTAACGAGCAGAGACTCACGAAAGATGTGACCCCGTCGCCCCGTCTCGAGGACTTGCTGCAAGGGTTAAGAATGCCCGGCCACGCCTCGTATTCACCACTCGGGTACCACACTGGCACCCATCTTCACAACACTCGCCTCTCAGGCGCACGCGGGTACCCCTCAGGGTCGACCCGCCTATCCAAGTAACAATGTAAAGTCCAATTATCCGTGTGTCCATATCATCAGGGGGATCCGAGGTATCACCCTCGTTGGATTCCTACTCGATGTATCCGTCAAGGTGAACTCGGAGGAATCACCCTCACTGGGTTCACACTTGAGGTGTTGTACGACGGCGTCGTTATCGGAAGCGGTGAAGGAGGAATCACCCTCGATGACCATGACCGAATAGCTACTCTACAGAGTTAACATCAGAATTGCTACAAGAGGTTTCACCCTCGGCACTCGATAGTAACGCTGCAGTGTCGTTACAACTAAGGGGGGTGATGTGCGGTGTCGGGGCCTGGTCTTCAATTCCCGTTGATCGGGTCTTCTGACAATCCAGCGCGGCAGTCGGGATAAGTGGGGTTGCTGATAGGTCTCTACCCATCCTAGACTAAACAGTTTAGGATATGCAGGTAATTATCAACAACAGGTTACAATGAACAGGCTATGCATCAGAATAGGTAAAGCAGCAGCAGCAACAATTCTAATGCAAGCATGAGAAATAGAATGGTCGATATCGGGATGATCAAAGGGGGGGGGGACTTGCCTGGTTGCTCGGCGGCAAGGGCAAGGTTGTCAATAGTGTCTTCGGGCTCCGGAGCTGCGTCGGCCTCGGGGACGACGTCGGTGTCGGGGGGCTACCGAGAGAGAAGAGGGGGAGGAAACAGTATAAATACACAGCGAACAAGTGCAGCACAAAGCATAACATGGCAATACGCGGTGACAGAGGTGATCTAACGCAGTGCCGGGTGATACTGGCGAAGGTGGGATTCATCCGGGAATGTTTTCCCGTTTCCGGACATTTGTCAGACAGATGATCGGAGAGGAACGGTTGCATGTTCGGATAGTTAGGGACGTGTGACGGACGAACGGACCGCGTAGCCGAATTTGTCTTGTCGTTCTGAGCAATTTTCATGTACAAAGTTTTTCGATCAGAGTTACGGATTAAAAGATATAATTTTCTAAAGTTTTTATTAATTTCTGGAATTTATTTAATTTATTAAATCAACATTATCCGAAACAGTGTCTGCTGACGTCAGCATGACGTCAGGACCAGTGGGTCCCACCTGTCATTCTCACATTAGGCTAATTAGGGTTTGATTATGTTAATTACAGTTTAATTAGACTAATTAATTAATTAGATTAATTAAACAGAATTAATTAAGTTAATTATTTAATTAATATTTATTTATCTTTATTATCTTCTTTTTTAAAAAAAAAATTCTGGGGCGTGGGCCCCTCGTGTGAGTGGGTCAGGGGGTGGGGCCCGGCTGTCGGTGGCCCAAAGGCCACAGCGAGCGGGCACGGGCGTGCGGGCGCAAGCCCGATTGGGCGCACGCCCAGGCCACGGCGACGGCGAGCGAACGACCGGGGCAAGGCCAGTGCGAGCGGCACGGCGAAGCAACGGCGGGGCGGCGCGGTTGGAGCAGCAGCACAGCATCAGCGAGGGGCGAGCGGGGCTAGGCGAGCGCGCGCGGACTGGCGCGAGCAGCAGCAGGGTCGGGGCCAGGCGACGCGAGCGCGGTCGGGCGGAGGCCGACGCGGGCGCAGGCGAGGGGCGTGAGCGGGTCAGCGGATCGGCGCGGCTACGTGGTCGGGAGCGCGGGCGCGCGCGCAGAGGCGCGGCCGGAGCGGTGTACCGTGCGCGAGCTGAAGCAGTGGCAGGGGGAAGAGGAGTAGCGCGCGCGGTGCCTCACCGCCGGTGCAGGGGAACGCCGGCGAGGCTCGATGGAGCCGCGGTTGAGGAGGAGGTCGGGGACGCGAGCGACGGGGACGGGGTAGTCCAGCGGGGTCCGACAACGGCGCAGTCGCGAACGGGGCGGCGAGGCCCAGGGCGACGGCGTTGAGGTGGCGGGGCGTCGGCTCAAGGTCAGGGTGGCGACGGGCGTCGGCGATGGTGCGGTGCAGGGGGCGAGCGGCGTGCGCCAGGCGGCTCCGGGCGACATCGAGGCGGCCGGGATCGATCCCGATCCAGGAGGGGATCGGGGGAGGGAGAGTGGGGGCGCGAGTGGGGTTAGTGGGTCTAGGGTTCCGGGGGGTGGCCAAATAGGCCAGCGGGCGTGCGGGAGCGGGACGGCCTGGCCGGCATAGGCCAGCTGGGCCGAGGCCCAAAAGTGGGGGGGGTCCTTTTCTCTTTTTCTGTTTTGTTTTTCTTTTGTTTTTCTTTTCTGTTTTGAAATGTGTGGCCCCCATTAGAGTTTTGTAAAATATGAGAGCTGGCCCACAAATCACAGCACAATATATCCTACCACCAAAAACTAGTTTGGGGTAAATATCTTTTCATATTTATTTTAGACTAAATAAAAGGTAATTAAATATTGTCTTTAATCACTGTTTGGGGATGTTTGAGTCACTTACCCAACTCCAATGATGTTGGTTTCAATTTTAGAATTGTCTCTGATTTATTTGCTATTTAATGAACAATTTAGTTTCTATGTTGGACAACTTTTATGTTCCACTTTCATTTAAATTTGAATTTGAGTTAGGAGTTGAAATGCAATATGATGCGAATGATGTTTAGGCACTAATAATCATGATGACATGGCATAATCAAAAGGGTGATTACTGTAGTTAACCACTGGGGGTGTTACAAGTATAAGCCGTGGTGACGTCCTCCTCATCCATGTATTCGGCATTCTCTGAATTGTAGTCTAACATATCAGTTAAATCATCAATAGTTGCTACCAAATGGGTGGTGGTTGGGGCGCAAAATTCCCTGTCGAACACCTCGAAGGGTTGGTTATTGATGGCGGAGAGCAGGTTCTCCTGGATGGTCATTTTATGAATCCGGTCCAATGCCTCATTCAACATATCAAGGGTTACCGGGCTTGAGGTTGGGTCGTTTTGGGCCGGGGGTGACCCCTGGCCGCTATTCGCCGACTCAGGGTGCGGGCTCGAAGCCAGCAGGATGTTGCGGGGGAGGAACTCGCCGGAGATCGAATCTTGGCCTCTGACCTCTGGTTTTGCCTCGAGGGCCAGGGATATATCCTCCACCGATGTAAGTTCGGTCGACGATGGGGTAAGGTCCCCTCTCTCAGGTAGTCTTTCCTGGCCCAAAGCCGTTTGGTAGACTGGGGCCGATTCACAGATCGGATCGGAGGTGTACGTCGGAGCCGGCGCAGCAAGGCCTGCGGGGGTGGTGAATCCGGTAAAAACCAAATCCCCCGTGCATCAGTGATGTACTCCAGATTGCCGAATCGAATCCGGTGCTCGGGAGCGAAGTTGTCCACCTGGCCAAGACGGCCGGTCGGATCAGCGTGCAGCAGGATGCTGCCAAAAGTGAAGAGCTGTCCAGGGACGAAGAGGTCCATGGAACTGATGTCGTCTCCAAGGACTAAACGAGCCATCGATCCTTTCGGTGATCCAGCAGTGGAACTCTCAATGAAACCAACATTGTCGATGTCAAAACCAGCAGACCTCGGGGTAGGGGGTCCCGAGCTGTGGATCTAGGATTAATGGATAACAAGGGACGACGAACACAGTGTTTACCCAGGTTCGGGCCCTCTCGAGGAGGTAAAACCCTACATCCTGCTTGATTGTATTGAATGTATGATGGAGTTTACAGAGTAGATCTACCTCGAGATCAGCATGAGCTAAACACTAAGGCTATGAGGTGATGAATGTAGCTCTAACCCTAATGACTACAACCCTCGGTTTATATAGACACCTATAGGGTCAGGGTTACCAAAGATAGATTACAACAAGAGGGAAAGAGATCTCGTCCACCCTTAACTTGGAGGGCACACCACGGCTTCACAGGTCTTCGGTCACCAAACGGCTCCACCAGTCCGGCCCACGTACAATGGGCTGTCGCCCCGAGGACCGCTTAGTCCATGACTCCCTCAGTCGCTTTTCCCAAGGTTCTGATAATCAATCGGCTCTGGCTGTCGACGATCTGTTAATAGTTCCTTGGGCCTCACCATAGGTGAGAATAGTGAAACACCACGTACACAAGAGGGTGCCAAAGATGGATGATCGTCTAGGGGTCACGCATATTGACGAAGTTTAGTGTGGGGCCAGAGATTTTAATTAAGTCTCTTCTTTCACACACCCTGAAACTTAATCTAACATCAAGAATCATTGCCTAAATCGTGGACATAGGTTGCTAGTATTACTTGTTAAAATGGTTAACCACGTAACTAGAATTTTGCTAAAACTGATCAGAGGACGTCTAACTTGGTTTTGCAGGGTTTGCATATGATGTGGTATAGCCTCTGTCATGATAATGAGTTTATGTATGAGATGGTTATATGTTGTAATGTTAAGTGGCCCGCGCATCACAACATGATGACTGGAGCCAAGAGATTGCCACGTTAATGTAAATATCATAGAGATAGCCTACATGTTACATGTGACGATGAAAAACATACACGGAGGACCCCGACGAGGATAAGGTGTACTAGGCGCAGGACAAGGAGCTATAATTTCGTTCCATGGTGGAATTTCTGAAATTTGGTGCCACGACAATGTTTTCTAAAACGGTCGCCACGACAACATTTTCTGACATTGCCGCCACGGCACCATTTTTGAAACGGCTGTGACGGTAACGAAATATTGGCCGTCACATCGCTTCAACAGGATATTGAAGATGATCACAGAGATTCCCGATGCCTAGGGCTATACCATATCATGCTTTTATGAATTTCATAAGATGTTTATCCCTTTGTTGTTTGCACCCTTTGATAGTGCAGTCTTCAATTATTAGGGTGATTTCTCACAGTAAAAATCAAGTTAAAAGGTGCTCTTCCCAATGTTGCAACCGTCTATGAATATCTAGCACCACGGAGTGCGTCATGTCCACATGAGTACAAACGAGATGAGAGGTGTAAGAAGGAGATAGTCAGACCATGTATGCATATAGCACTCGGTTGTCTTGAAGTTCTGGCAGAATCATTCTGAGCTCGGCGCAGAAAGCATCGAAAGATGAACAAGAGTCATATGGTGATATGATCAGCAATAGTTTGCCCACCTGTTAAAATTCTCGTCATCAGTGATGTCCACATCAATGGCTGAGAACTAGATTTGGATTTTGAATCACTTAAAATCAATTATGAGAGATATTGATTTGAGTGGGAGCACAATTATGTATTAATTTAGTTTAATCACTAGTGCAAATTAATTATGAACAATGTCTATGTGATGTTTGCTTTATAGTTGTAGAATTATGGCTCACAGTCCACATTTGTTATTAAAATTGATTAGTTGTTATTTATCTGGTTGAATTTTATGATTGAGAGGATCGTCCTCTAAAAGTGCCAAGAAGGATTTTGTCCTACTGCATGCTTAGAATACTCTCTTGCTAATGCTATGGATGATGAGACTCACGTCCTTCGATCCAAAAGTTAGAATTGCATTATGGTCTGCTTGATTCTGAGAAACCCGAACTTCAATATGTTTGGGATAGTTATGTGATATTCTTGGAACTGAAAATTGTTTTCAAAACAAACAAAGATTAAAAGATGTGTGATATCTAAAGGAGTGTTTTCTTTGCAAGATCTAGTGAAGTGTTCAACTATGTTTAAGACTAAAATGCGTAAGATTCGGAAGAACGCCAGTCATGAGTTGATGGTCAGAACTTACAGAGAAAGAACAAAACCAAAGGATTTAAGGAGACTTACATTCCTAGGGAAGTTCGGGGCTGACGCCACTCCTAAAAGGTTAGATGATTATTCTGTTGAGTGGGAGAAATATTGAATGTAAAACTATAAGAAGTTTAGAGGCGGAAGGAAAAGAAGACTGGAATGTCCAGCTCAGGTATGAATGTCATAAAATTTATAAGATGTAGAGAAAGTCAGTCAAGTAAAGTGTGATTCTTGAAAATTGTGATTAAATTGTTAAACACTAAAACCTTTGGGAATTGTGGTTAAAAGTTGATCACAAGGATACAGACTCGATTGCATGTTGTTGCAGATCGATGCAAGAATTACTACGTCCTAATGACCAACAAATTAATGAGGTTAAAATATGTGTTGAAATTTTGGTAATAGTTATGATACTTTTTCATCAACATATTACCTCTGAATTTATTGTAATAATTTATTTTAGAGTTTTGTACACTCTAGCCCATTGCATAGAAATTGCAATGAGGTTGTTCATAAGAGAACAGTAGCTGTTCAATGTAATGAACAAAAGGGGATGTAAGTTATGAATATTGATGATAGAACTGAACATCCATAACACTGAAGCAAATGTCGCAAGACTAAAAGAATACCACATATGTGTGGCACTACATGCATTTAGTCACACTGGAGAAACCCGCATGGGGAAATTCCATAGTGATGGATTTTGGAGTCATATGATTATTAATCATGTGACACTTGCAAATTTTGTCCAAATAAGTGAAGCAAACTAAAATACCGTTCACATGCCATAAAGAACGAGAAACAAGAATAAATTAGAAATATACATATTGATGTATGTAGTCAAATAAGTGTTGTTGCAAGCAGTGGTTTGAAGTAGAAATTATTGTAACAAGAAAATTATGTCTCTACAATAGGATTGCAGAAAAGAATATTTGAGTTACAAATTTAGTGAATGTTTGTTGAGCTGTGAAAATGTTTTATAGCTTGCACCTCCTACAAACACTACTAAGAGTAGAGTGTTTTGAGTAGATGTAATCAAGCTATGTATGACATGGTGCGATCAAAGATGGCATTAATTTTTTCGCCAGTATACTTTTTAATGTGATGCTTTATAGACTGTGGCTTTTACACTAAAGGAGCACCATCAAATTTATTGAAATAAGTCCTACTTTGTAGGTTATCCCAAATGATTGGGTATTCGTCTATCACTTTGCCAAGGCAAAGTGTTTTCCTAGAGAGTGCAGTAATTTTGAAGAAAATGTTTTCTGCATAATAGTGCCTGGGAGTACAGTGCAACTCGATAAGATTATAGAATTATCATAATTAGGTCAAAGAAAAGAAACGCTAGAATTGGTTTCAGTATTTCATACTTTGACTGATATGGAAGCCTCGACATAAGATGTAGTGATTTCAGTCGAATGTGCAACTGAACTATATAGGTTGGAAAATTCGTACAGACCTTCAGGGTGTGCAGACGAAATATTGTTCAAACAAACAATGAACCTATAATACACAGAGAAGCGTTGATGGGCCCTGACTCCGAAATTGGCTATACTCCAAAATAATCTGAGATAGTATCCATACACATAATACAAGTTTGGAACTTGATAGACCCTGTGAAAGACATAAAGTCTAAAGTGTAGTGATGGATCTATAAATTGACAAACATAAAAATGTTTTATAATGCTTGACTTGTTGCAAATAGTTTATGACAAGATCAAGGAGTTGATTATGACAAGATTGTCTCATCATAATAATACTTAAAGTCAGTATGGATTAAACTAGCAATTAATAAATATTTTAGATATGAAATATAACAGATGGATGTCAAAATGATTCCCATGATATGGAAATAGAACCAAGGTTGTATATTTGATATGGTCCAAGGTAAGTGTGCAAACGTCAAGAGATCCAGTAATGATCTGAAGCAAGCATAGTGGAGTTGGAATCTTTGTTTTGATGAATTGATCAAATAATATGATTTCATTAATAGAAACAAATATGCTTGTATTGACAAGAAAGTAAGTGGGAGCATTATAATATTTCTAAACACTATGTGTGCATGACACAATGTTGATTGGAAATTATATAAATTTCTTGACACAGCATGTTTAAAATTTTATTGAAAGTGGTTTTTTAGTAAAGTACTCAAGCAATGTTGTCCTTCTATTAGACATAATAATCTATGGAGATAGTAGTGTCTAATCGGTCTTATCCAAAATACATATTGGCAAATACTAAATCAGTTCAGTATGAAAAACGCCAAGGAGAGTTTCTTGTCAAAGTCACATGGAAGGAATTCTTTGCAAGAATCGAGATCTCGAAATACTGATGAGTGGAATACATGATTTCAATCACACTTGTATTAATTCCATGGTATGTAAATAACCAGATATGTCCAGTACTCCAAGTAAGTTGTGAGTAAAGTTACTGGAATGATCAAATTGTTGATCATATGACAACAGTGAAAATGCCGTTGAGTACTGACGACATGTTTCTCGCATATGAAAAAGATGAAGGGATTGTTGTAAGGAGTTATATCAATAAACGCTTGTTTTAAGTAGTACATCGATAAAATCTTCATCAGTGCTCCAAATGATTTTTTGTTTCAATTAAATGATTAATGGTGGCACAGTAAGTTGGAATTGGTCCAAGATAGTTATGGTAAATTCTACAACATAAGGCTAAGTATATTGTCACTTTAAAAGCAACAATAGAGGGTGATGAATCAAAGGTTCATTTATGAACTTAGTATGGTTTCTAGATGATTGTGCAAATAGAACACTCTTCTTAATAGTGGTTCTATGGCTCAATCTAAGGAATCAAAGGTCCTGCCAGTGATTCAATATATACTAAGCTTATTTCACATAAATTATGAATTCACATGAAAGCATGTTAGGTGCATTGAAATTCAAAAGATACACGGATCTGAAGATTGTCAGATTCGATAGGACGAAGTCTATACCACAAGCAAAGCATGGACTGACACCGGATTGCCATTGGTGTAGAAGTTAAAAATGATAATTAGATTATTGACTCTAGTGCAAGTGGGAGACTGTTGGAAATATGCCCTAGAGGCGATAATATTGTATTATTATATTTCCATATTCATAGTTAAGTGTTTATTTCATGCTATAACTGCCATGATCCTGGAATATGTGGTTCAGTGGAAAAGTCATATGCAGGTGTGAAGTGATAAACGGATAAAATAAAAGTTCATAGTCTCATCTCTATGACTAGCTCAAGTGTTATTAGCGATCATGTTTTCTGGATCTTAGGATATTGTTAAGTGTAACAATAGTCCTAAAACAACATTAAGATTCTGACGTTGGAAGAACGTTCATATTGAATCGACCCAAACTTGTCTGTTATGAATTGAGTCAATATCATCTATAATCAATTGTAATAACAAGGAGTGTCAACATGTGAATTTGCTCCTTAGACCATGAGAGTATCATAGTCACTTCTTACCATACGATGGGCTTTGGGGTTGCTCAAACGTCACATGTAATACGGTGATCATAACAACAACTTACAGGTTCATCGATAAGTTATACAAGGGACTAGATAGCTTGAGAGTGGGATTTGCTCCTCCGACGATGGAGAGATATTCTTATGGCCCTCTCAGTGTGATGGCATCAATCATCGTCTGGCTAGACATAGGTGACTACATCACAAGGATGCCGGAACACAATAACGAGAAAGAAGAACAAAATCGGGAACAAGGACTTCGGTATAGTGAGCATGGTGATTACTCGGGAGGATACCGATGCATCCCAGGTTTTGTGAAGTATCGTGAAGCAAAGGGAACATCACATGATAATCAAAGTTCCACTCGAATATCATTCATGTGCTCATAGGGATCGATATGGACGTCCATGGTTTCGCTATCGGTCATTGAACGAACGGTTTTGTTCATGTCTATGAGTTACCGAACCTATGGGGTCACAAGCTTAAGTCAATCATGATCTGCTAAGTTTTAGTAGGACAGGAGTGATGATAATATATTTGTGTAATTTTTTAATTAATATTCGGAATAGTTCCGAGAGGATCCGTAAAAGTTTCGGGGTCGCCGGAAGGGTTTCAGTGAATATCGGGTAATACCGGGTATTACCGATAAATATATATAGGTGAAAAATGTTTCCGTGGATGTTAAATTATATATAATGGTATTAAAATATTTAGAACTATTTTATATTTAATTTAATATCAACGGGCCTTAAAAGTCCAATAGGTGGAAGGCAACTTGGACCAAAAAGGCCAAAGTGGGAAAGTGCCTCCTTCCCTAAGGAAGGAGGCCTAAGGAAGGAGGCTGAATTGGGGAAGGGGAGGAGTCAGACTCCTCCTACCCTAGGACGATGCACGAAGGGGAACTCCTTCCCCCTAGGTGGCAGCCCTCCCTGTCCCTCCAACCTATATATACATGAGGATTTTGCTCTTTTGGAGATACAGTTTTTGGAGCCTCCTCTAGTCCTTCTAGTTCTAGTTCTAGTTGGTCCTAGTTGACTAATTAGAGCTAGGCTAATACTCTTGTCCTCATAATTAGAAGCCCAGTGTGGTTCTAATCTCCTCCCTCTAATTCTCTGGCAACAATTAGCTCTGGACGGCGAAGCACTGCTGGATCGTGAAAGCTGCACGCTTGCAACCAAGTAGAGAGGTCGTGCTTTCGGTCTTCGTTTCGAGGGACCATTCATGGCCGGTATGAGGGATCGTTCATCGATGGTTTGAGGGACTCCAAGGACGATCTACACTGACACGTTCTTCTTACACTGCAACTCGGTGACGGTATCGATCGTGATCCCAACCCGTTATGCATCTTCATGTTGATCTTGGGTGATCTTAGGTGCGATTCTTTTATTTTCTACTTGTTTCCCAACACAGACACCGAGGATCAAAGGTGCCTCATATTTGTTAGTTTGACCAGGGGCTAAACCGCTAAGCCAATTGACTCACAAGAAAAGGACAAGAGAGCAAAAATGCAGGAAGATTTATACAGGTTCAGGCTGCCATCGAGGCGTAGAACCCTACGTCATGTTGATATTTCATATCAGCACAAGGATACAAGTGTTTGGGTGTACAATTGAGGTCGTCGGGGTGTGAGAGAATGTGGTCGGGGTACTCGCTAGAGTGCCCGAGCAGCCTTATCTCATCTCTCTCTACCTTCTCCTTGCCAAAGGTTGTATGTGGGATGGTGGTTGCTAGAGTGTGTAAGAGTTGTCCACCTATTCCAGCACGACCCTCCCCTTATATAGATCCAGGGGTACCACACTTGGACATACTAATAAATTTGCTACATTGCATAGAGGAAGATATTTGTCGCGCCTCCTCCACTTGCTCATGTCGATCAGTCAGGAGATAACCTGACACTGCATCGGATCAGGTAGTTGAGTACCTTCCCCAACGTGACGCACCACGCTGCCCTCCTTTCTTAACTAATGGCCAGCATCCTGTCTTGTCTTGCACCTCCCAGGTCACCGTTATGATGGCCCTAAGTGTAGCCATGCACTGGGCTATGCTAGTAGCCTCGTCAGGCATTCAAAGCCTGATCGGTGAAGTGCGCTGCAAGGCCAATCCTGTCCAGCTGACGCGTGTCCTGCCAGCTTGGGGAGATAGCCCCCGTATGCATCACAAATGACATTGGGGGTCACCTCGGGGATCTTTTGTGGTAGCCATTTCGTCGCTTCTTATTAATTTTTAACTCTCTTACTATGGCTTTTTCTCTATAAAACCATAAAATGTTTTATGATCGAGCAGGCGCATATATTCAGTATATCAGGTATACCCCATAATTAAATACTTTGTCAGCACGCAACAAGCTTCGATCATGGGGTCAAAGAAGGGGCGCGTGCTCGAGTCTTAGTAGGTGTGGGCCTAGAAAAGGTAATGATGGTGCCCGCCTCGGGAACCAGCGACGCATGCACGTCTGATACGTCTCCATTGTACCTATAATTTTTTATTGTTCCATGTTGATATAGTATCAATCTTGGATGTTTTATATACAATTATATGCAATATTATATCATTTTTTGGGACTAGCCTATTAAATTAGTGCCCAGTGACAGCTGCTGTTTTTTTGCTTGTTTTTGGTTTTCCAGAAAATTAGTACCAAACGAAGTACAAATGCCACGAAACTTTATGGAGATTTTTTTTCTGGACAAAAGAGACCCTAGAAGCTTCAGGAGAGGATCAGAAGATGAAGGAGTAGCCCACAAGGCACCAGGGCGTGCCCAGGGGGTAGGCGCGCCCTGGTGTGTTGTGGGACCCACGTTCAGCGTTTTGAACTAACTCCGCCTCTATAAATTCTCTAAAATCGGGAAACCAACAGAGAGCCTCCCAAAACACTTTTTCCGCCGCCGCAAATTTTTGTTCTCGAGAGATCCCATCTGGAGGCCTTTTCCGGCACTCTGCCGGAGGCGGAATCAATCACGGAGGGGCTCTACATCAACCTTGCTGCCCTTTTGATGATATGTGAGTAGTTTTCCATAGACCTACGGGTCCATAGTTTGTAGCTAGATGGCTTCTTCTCTCTCGTTGATATTCAATACAATGTTCTCCTTGATATTCTTGGAGTTCTATCCGATGTAATCACTTTTTGAGGTGTGTTTGTTGGGATCCGATGAATTGTGAGTTTATGATCAGATTATCTATGAATATTATTTGAGTCTTCTCTAAACTCTTTTATGCATGATTATTATAGCTTCGTATTTCTCTCTGATCTATTGATTTGGTTTGGCCAACTATATTGATTTTTCTTGCAATGGGGGAGGTGCTTTGTAATGGGTTTGATCTTGCGGTTCTCTATCCCAGTGACAAAAAGGGACAGGTCACGTATTGTATCGTTACTATTAAGGATAAAAATATGGGGTTTATTCATGCGTGAGTTTACTTTGTCTACATCATTTCATCTTGCTTAAGGCGTTACTCTGTTCTTTATGAACTTAATACTCTAGATGCATGCTGGATAGCGATCGATTTGTGGAGTAATAGTAGTAGATGCAGGAAGGAGTCGGTCTACTTGTCTCGGACGTGATGCCTATATACATGATCATTGCCTTAGATATCGTCATGATTATTTGCTTTTCTATCAATTGCCGAACAGTAATTTGTTTACCCACCGTATGTTATTTTCTCGAGAGAAGCCTATAGTGAAAACTATGGCCCCCGGGTCTATCCAAATCATATATTAAAATCCAAAAATATATTGCTACACTTTTATTTACTTTGTTTTATTTTGTTTTTTATTTATCCATCTATCACTATGAGATTTGATCCTTGCAATTAACCGCCAAGGGATTGACAACCCCTTGTTTGCGTTGGGTGGAAGTATTTGTTATTTTGTGTGTAGGTGCAGCTAACGAGGTGTTGTTTGATTCTCCTACTGGATTGATAAGCTTGGTTTCTAACTGAGGGACATACTTATCTCTACTATACTGCATCATCCTGTCGGTACAACAAACATTTACGTTCGCTGCCCGAACTCATGAACAGGCGTACTGGCGATCATACCTCCAACACCAATGCATGACGTAAAGACAAGCCAGACAAACCGCTCTTCGTGAGATCAAGGAGAGCATTAAGAAGATTAAGTCAACAAGAGATCACCACAAGGAAGCGTCCCTTGCCGGGCAGGAGAGCCTGGCCGGGTCGAGGCAGCGCCTGAAGGACGAGACCAGATCGCCCCGGCGAGGTTTTCGGGGCCGCCAAGACCAGAACCCGCCAGGCTCTTTGCCGGCAGGTTTTCACCAAGACGCCACCGCTCCACCTCATCGCACCCAAGTCATTAATCAGTGCGGTGTCAAGCTGTCAAGCAACAAGGTGGCTCCTATCAAGCACGTGGCGGCATGGTGAGGAAGAGATTTTCTTTATTGACACACGTCCGGGGGACGTGTCAAGCTAATAAGAAGAGGCAGATAAGCGGCACGGCAGGCTTGCCGGGCTGCAACACCAGCTTGACACCTAGTAGTGCATTTAATGCACTTTCTACTAACTGCCAGAGTTAGGTAGGATAGTACTATTAGCTATCTAATCACCCAAAAATGACTGTTTTGCCACTGTGGTCGCCCCTTAACCTATAAAAGGAGGACCGAGGCAACCTAGCAAGGGGTTCGAACATTTGATTCCTAAACACTTGTATGCACGCACCGCTCTCCCCAAGGCAACCTTGCCGGCTAGAGCACGTCGTGTCTTTGTGTTCCTCCAGATCAATCCACCAAAGCAGGAGTAGGGTGTTACGCTGCAAAGCAGCCCGAACCTGGGTAAAAGCGAGCTGTCATCGTCGTGTTGTCCCCTGTTGTTTCTGCTTTTTGTGCAATGTGACCATCCCATCACCAAACCACAATGGGGCACCCCTGCCCCATAGGTGATCTTGCTTCCACGCTGACATCTTTGGCGCACCAGGTAGTGGGCGTTGCTTGTGCGAACCTGAAGCAGTAGCCGGTGCATCGATCTTCATCGTCCTTCTACATCGCCCATGGCCCCCAAGAAGAGGACCGGTGCGGCGTCGCATCCATCCACTTGAAAGGCTTCGCCGCCCACGGCCGCGGGTGCTGCTAACATAGCGGCCTCAGCGGATGGAGCAGGCGCCACGGGCGATGCTGCTCACGCTCCCTCCACGACCGGAGCAGGAACCGGAGCCGCAGGAGCATCCCAACTTCAGCAACATGCTGGCGATCATGCTCTCATCGGTGCGGGTCACGGAGACGCCCATCTCCATCCTCCCCACCACTCGGGCAAGCTCAACCAGCATGATGTCGATGTTCGCTTCGGTGCAATCCAAGACCCTTTGGCTACGCAGATAGGAGGGGTGGCGACGGGATGCACGCTTTGTCCTACGCAGGGCGAGTGAGACAAGACCCCGAGTGGCGTCGTCGATCCTTCTCGACCGCGCCCACACGCTGATCAGGATGTTGGCCATCAAGAATAGCTTCGACCACGTCAGACCACTCTGGTGATCGGCCAGAGGCAGCAGGGACAAGACGGCGTTCCTTCTGGTTCATCCAGAAGTTGAGCGGTGTCGCGTTCCGCCTCCCACGCCATGCCAGAGACAATGGACGAAGCGATGGCGAGAGCTCAACTACTGCTGAATTTTCCCCCAGCAGCAGACAAGATGGATGAATGGAGAGCTACCATTCAGAGCCTTATTGGTTTTGCTAAAGCCAACAAGTCACGATGCGCGGAGCCCTCACGACACCTGCAAACGACTCCGATGGCGCCAAATGATGGCCGAGTTGAGAGGACCACACCTATGGCGCAGTCCCCTCCATGGCTGGCTGTCCAAAGGCACCCTCGGCGGGATCAACAAACCCAAGACATCGACGAGCATGACGAGGCGTCAATGGCTTCGTCTGACCCACAGCTCCGGCAGGATCAATGACATGTGTTGAGAGACAGGACGAGGGAGGACGCCTGCGTCACCATCGAGCGGCATCGCGAGACGCGCCATCAGTCAGACAGGCGCAATGGACTCGATGTCAACGAACCTACGCCCAGTGTTGGCCGGTACCTGCCTTACGAGGTGGGGTTCCCTGCCTTCACTCGTGAACTGCGGCAAGTCCATTGGCCGTCCTCTCGCACCTTCAAGCCTGACCTGCCGGAGAAATACGATGGGAAGTTGAACCCGGCAGAGTTCTTGGGCATCTATACGATCGTCGTTCAAGCTGCCGGGGGAAGAGATGAGAAGGTGCTCGCCAACTACTTCCCATTGGCCCTCAAGCCTAACGTGAGGTCCTGGCTGATGCACTTGCCAGAGGATTCCATTTCTTCATGGGCGGACCTGTGCAATGAGTTTGTTGGCGCCTTCACTCGCGGCCACCAAGAACTAGGACAGCCTAGTGATCTGCAAGACCTTCCACACAAAGAAGGGAAGAGTTTACGCAAATATCTGTAGAGGTTCAGCCGAGTGCACTGCAACATTCCTCAGATACACCCGATAGCTGTGATTGCCGCATTCCACACGAACGTGTGCAGTCGAACGATGCGGGTAAAGATGAATGTTCGCCTGCCGAAGACTGTCAATGAGCTGTACACATTGGCGGATAAGTGTGCTCGGTTTGAGGAAGGTAGAAGGCTCCCAGGCGAGGAGGAAGATGACGACGATGCCACCACCCCTGGGAAGAAAAACAAGAAGTGCAACAAGAAGCGTAAAGGGAAAGCCGTGATGGTCGTCAAGAGCTTCGGTGACCTTGCCACAGGCAAGAAAGCCAAAGCTGGGGCGTCCGGCAAGGAAACCACTTCTTGCGATGATTGCTGGGCGGTGGCAGTGACTGAGAAAACTGATAAGTCCAATGGGCCGTATTGTAAGATCCATAGGACCAAAGGCCATGATCTCCAAGATTGCAAGCAAATTGAACAGCTAGTTGAGAAACAGAAGGCTGAGAATGAGAGGCGTGATAAGGAGAGAGGCCAGAACGATGCTGGCAGGAAAGGTTGAGGTGGCCGTAATGGATACCACGACAAGCTTGACCAGCAGAAAGAGAAGCCCGCCAGGGGTCGTGAAAAGAAGGAAAATGAAGAAGACAATGATGAGGGGGATGATGAGGCCAGTGAATAGGAGTTTCAGAAAGCTACTGAGGCAATGTGCATTGACGGGAGTGCATCCCTACACTCCTCTCATTGACGGGAGTGCATCCCTACACTCCTCTCACCGCGGGCTCAACCAGTGGGTGCATGAAGTCAATGCGGCATAACCAGTAGCGAGCGCTCGAGAACCACTTAAGTGGTCCCGCACGCCCATCATCTTTGACATTGGGGATCATCCAGATCACACTACTGTGGTTGGATGCTTGCCGTTGTTGGTTTCACCAACAATCCACGACCTCAAGGTCACTAAGATGTTGGTTGATGGTGGGGTAGGGTTGAATTTAATTTCCCCTAGCATGCTCAAGAAACTCCAAATTCCTGACGAAGATTTGAAGAAGACTGGCACTTTCCAGGGGATGAATTAAGGGAGGAGCCAGCCGAAGGAAAAACTTACCTTGCCGATAACATTTGGCGGGGAAATAAACTTCAGGACCAAGAAGATCGTGTTTGACGTCATTGAGCTTCCCCTGCCATTCAATGGGATCCTTGGCCGTCCCACACTGGCCAAGTTCATGGCAGCATCCCATTATGCTTATAATACTCTGAAGATGCCTGGTCCCATGGGGGTCATTTCCATCCCCTCGGATAAGAAAGATACAGTCATTTGTGTGGACAAGATGTATAGAGACGCGGTCGCAGCAGAGGCCATCAAGGCCTCGTCTCCCACCAAGGAAGAGAAGAAGATTAAAAAGGCTTGCAAGAACACCGGTGAGACCCCGGGAAGCGCATCTCTTCGGAATACGCTGCGCCCGGCAGGGACCTACCAGAGAGTTCAGCTAGCAAAAGGTTCAAGGTTGTCCCTCCAGAAACCAAGAAGGTTCCGGCAAGGCAGGATGGCACTCATGGTACTTTCACCATTAGTGCCACTCTTGACGACAGATAGGAAAGTGCGCTCGTTGCCTTCCTGCGGGCGAATGTGGATGTGTTTGCCAGGCAACCATCTGACATCCCCGGTGTTCCCAGGGAGGTAATCGAGCACCACCTTGCTGTCTGTCCGCATGCCCGCCCCGTCAAGCAGAAAGTCAGGAAGCAGGCCTTAGAGCGGTAGCAGTTCATCACTGAGGAAATTAAGAAGCTTGAGACAGCGGGTTTGGTCCGAGGGTGTCGCAGTACGACACCTATGGGATCCCAAAGGACCCCTTTACGATTCGGCAGGGAGAGAGGTATGCACAAAGATCAGAACCAACGATCGACGCGGGGCGATTTTACCCAGGTTCGGGCCGCTGATCAGCGTAAAACCCTACTCCTGCCTTGTTTTATTATGAGTGTTCATGAGCCCAGGCTCCAGGAGCGCTCGCAATGAACAGTATGTTCAAAGAGCAGCTACGCATGCAGAATGGGCCAGAAGATCCTCCTCCCTATAGCAGTTTCCTTGGGCCTCCTTTTATACGTTCAAAGGGGTCACCACAGTGGCAAAATGTACATACATTGAGGTGTAAAGTAGCTACAGGGTCATCATACCTAACCACTGACGGATTAGGACGAATGTATTTAATGCACCGTGAGGTGTCCATTTAGGTGTCCTCACTTTCTTGGGGATGGAAAAAGGGGCCATCCCATCGGCACCGCTTAAGCTCTCCTCCACTGGCGCGTTGCCACGTGTCCAGAGAAGGACCCAGAATGTCAGGCTTGTTGCTGTGCCGAAGCGGCGGCACAGTGGCCGAATCTTGCCGGGCGCCGAATCTTGCCGGGCGCCGAATCTTGCCAGGCGCCGAATCTTGCCGGGCACTGAATCTTGCCGGGCTTCGCAGGCCACCCCGGCAAGATCTTGCCGGGGAGGCTGGCTTTTGGTCTTCAGCTCTTCTTATCTGATGATCCTCAGATCCTTGACTTGGGTGTTTCTTCGATAACTCGAATCAACCTCCAACTGTTCCCTGACAAGCCTGGCCGCGAGCATGGCTAGAACTGCCTGTGCACAAGTACGGGGTACTAATGGCCCAGTACTTAGTACACCGACAGGAGCCCCCAGGCCTAGGCCACACACGGGTGCGAGGCGTTGTTGGGCTAGGCCCAAACAGTGCACGGGCACGCGTGGCAGGGGATTAACTGCTCGTAAATATCCCGCTTACTGTGCCCCCCAATACACGCGCTGAATGCGCGACGTGGGAAGCGTGCGCTGAAAGGCTGCAACTGCAGCGTGCCTGCAGAGGCGTATTTACATTGGGGAGTAAAAGAGGCGGCATTGCTCCTTCGCCATAAAAAGGGAAACCGCAGAGGCGCAGCCTATTTACCCCCTCTTCTTCCCAATCTAGACTCCGCCATTGTTTTCCCCTTCTCGAGCTCAAAGCCAGACTTCTCCTCATCCGCTCTTCGCCTCCGCACCCGCTCTATCCTCAGCCTCCGCCTTCGCAATCGCCATGCCGCCCAAGGCTAGCAAGGGCAAAGGCAAGAGCAAGGAGATGAAGGCCGATGTCCCGGAGAGCGAGCTGGTGAAGATGCGGAAGAAGTTCATCGTCTTCACCCCGACGCTCGACGCGCGGGCCTTGAAGAACTGGTACCAATGCATGTGGGCGAAGGAGACGCAAGCTCACGCCGCAACTCGCGTGATTCCAGGTTCTTGTTCCAAAAGCGGTCCTGACAGATATCACTTCTTCACCGCTTATTTCTATTGCGGACTCTGTCCTCCATTCTCTGATTTCTTCAACGACATTATGTACACATACGGCTTCCATCTTCTTGATTTCACACCGAACGCCGTAATGTGCATGTCTATCTTCGCTCATCTTTGCAAAAACTTTGCCGGAGTAGTTCGCAACACCGCCCTCTTCCGCCATTACTTTATTCCTCACATCCAAAAGGGGGAGGCCCTTTCCGATTCTATCTCCTGGATTCCACAGGCTTGGAATAAGGAGATATACCTAGATGGAGTTTACCGCGAGAAGTGGGATGAATGGCGGTCTGAGTGGTGCTAGATCAAGGAAGCAGATCCCCATCCGTTATGTTCGCCTCGACGGCAGAAGGTGGTCCGCGGAAGTGACTGGAGCGATCTCGCCGCGGAGGACGAGAGGCTCACAATCGCCACCACCAGGATCCTTCGCCTGAAAGCTGCCGGGCTCACAATGGAGATGATCAGCTTCGATTTCCTCCACCGCCACATCGCCCCCCTACAGAGCAGGGGAAGATCAGCTTGGGAGTACCGGAACGCAGCGGATATCATGAGGCTGCGCCCTGGATTGAACAACAATTTGACGGCCATGCAGCTCGGCACCCTCCGCCACAAGCTATTCCAGCGCGATGACAAACATCGGTTGCCGGCAAGAATTGTCCCTTTGTGCAACAACTCCGCCCTGGGGTCGATCATTGCCTTCATGCCAATGTTCAATGCTCACGGTCTTGACGCGACTTGGGCCAAGCCAACCGAGGAGGAAGCACAAAAGTTCTTCGACAACTTGTCAGAGAGGGCCGTCCGGGAAGAGACGGGCCTCATTCGTGCCACCACTGACGAAGAAGTGGCGTGCATTGCATCTAGGGTGGAGGAAGCGAATCTTGCCGCGGAGGCCGGCAGCGTCGGTTTCACAGAATGGGAAACCAGCGATGCAGAAGTTGTGATGGAAGAAAATCTTGCCGGGGAGGCTGAAGCTGCTGGGGAACAGAGCAGCGCGGCCGTCGAGGGCTCGTCCGACGAGGACGTAGCCGAAGAAGAGCCACAGGAGGAGCCCCCAGCTCCAAAGAAGACCAAGCGCGTCCTTCGAAAGGCCGCTTCTGGCATCCCGGCAAGCCAACCTTCGTCGAGCAGCGAGGCTCTCGGCAAGAAGGTAGCCGGCAAGACTGCGCCGCGGCAAGGAGTCCGTCAGCAACCTGCGAGGCACGCGAGACCTACACCTGCGGCAACTGCTGAGGCGGTAGGGGCGTCTCACACAACCACACCGGAGGCTGAGGTGGCGGAATCATGCCAATCTCCTGCGCCTGCTACAGCCAAGCGACCCAGGACCCCTCCTCCGCCCCTCACACGGACACTGCAACGAAGGTCGATTTCGACATCTCCGGCTTTAGCCCGGAACGTGAAGAGGAAGAGTAAGTGTCCTGTCATAGCCTTTATCTTCCAAATTTCAGAGTAATCTCATAGCCTTGCTTTGTCTCGTCTCTGCAGTGATGCAGAAACCTTGGCGGAAAGGGCGGCGAAGAGGTTGAGGACTTCCACGGGTGACAAGCCCCCGGCTGGCTCTACGAGCGCGCCGGAAATTGTCATCGTCAGCCCGGAGCTCAGCCCTCAACGCAGCCCCTAGCGCAGCCCCCAGCGTGAGTTCTCCATTCGTTCCCCGCTGGCAGGCGCCGAGGTTTTTACCCTTGCCGCTGATATCTTCGGGCTTGCAGGAGAAGAACAGCAACAGGAAAAGGTGGAAACCGCCCCCGTCGTGCCGCCTCCATCAACCGCGCCGCCCACAAGCGCATCCCCGGCTAGAGTTACCACCGACGAGCCTATCTTGGTTGAGGAGGAGCCGGTACGCATGGATACCGGAAACATTTCCCCGACAGCCAACGTTGCCGGGAGGGGCGGGGCCACCTCTCAACAACTCGACGTAGGTAACTATTTGCCTTAGAGCACTTGCTATCCTTTTCTTTATCTTTCTTTCTTTTCCTCTTCTTGAACTTCAACCTTGATCTTATTTGGTTTCCTTCCTTCGTCCTCCAGAATTCCCTGTGATGGAACACATGGATGTCGACGTTGTCATCGAGGAGACCGCCAGAGACGCCGCCGCCGAAGCTGACAGGATCACGGCTAACGAGGCCGCCAAAGACGCCACTGTCGAGGTCGGCGAGACTGTTACCGAGGAGGCCGCCAAGGAACCTGCCGAGAGGGCCGGCGAGGAGACTGATGACCACACTGACGGCATTCCTGCCGCAGGAGCGCCAGGCGCTACATCGGCCACAGAGCCCCCAGCCACTGGCGAGACGAACATCGAGGACCAACCATCGACATCCGAAACTCCCTCATCAAGCAAATACCTCAAGGTTGGCGACAACCTATTCATCAACTTGCCGGGCACGGCAAATATTGAAACGTCGGCCGAAGGGGAAACCTTCAATGAAGAAATCATCGCCGATGCCGGGCTCGAAATTGTTGATGATCCAAGCGCCAGCAGTGGCAAATCTGAAGAGGATCAGCTCCTTCAGGCCATGGGCGAAAATTTCCAAAAGCTCCAAGCACTCCACCGGGCTCGAAAAGAGAAGGCAGATTCCAGGATGGCAGTTGTCGAAGAAGCCAAAGCAGGCCTTCAGAAGCGCGTTGAGCAGACACAGATCTGGTAAGCCGAGGCTCTTAAGGAGTTGACTGCCAGCCGGGAACAAGTGAGCCAAAGCTGGACGGAGCTCCTCTTGAAACAATCTGACATGGAGAAGGCGCAAGAGAAAGCTGCACAAAGAACTGCCGCTGAAGATGCTCTCCTGACGGAGCATCGCATTGCACTTGATGCCCACGAGGAAGATCTTGCTGCACGAGAGGAGGTGCTCACCGCCAAGCTTCGTGGCAAAGATGAGGAGGTCGATAAGCTTGTCGGGCAGCGGATCCAGGAGCTGGAGCAAAAGCACAAGGAGGCGCTCGAAGCTCTAACTGTAGATCACGCCGGCAAGCTCAAGGAGGTCGTTGATGCTGCCGAGGTCGCAGAGGCCGCTAAGAACGAGCTGAGCGACAAAGTGAAGAAGCTGGAGGTGGATCTTGAAGAACACGGCAAGGAGCTCTCGACGCTCAAAGGGGACAGGGAGAAAACTCTCCATAGCTTGGCGGAGATGCAAGTTGCCATGTCCAACAAGACCAAGCAGCTCACTTCAGCCAACGATGCCATTGCCGATCTGAAGCTAAAGCTGACCACGTTGGAGAAGTCTCTTAAGGATGGCAGGGCCTGCGAGAAGGCCCTAAGTAGGGATCTTCAGGAAGAGAGGAACTTGCTTAAGAGCGCTGCCGCCGCCCAAATTGACTACGAAAAGGGGGTGAAAATCTGGACTGGTCGCCTTGTCGACGCTGCGAAGAGGCTCACTGCATAGTTGTCAACCATGCGCCAAGATGGCCTGCAAAACATCAGGTATTCCACCGAAGAAAGCATATCTTTGAGCGCCAGGTTGACTATGTTCTTCGAAAGCAACATTGACGCTTTGAAGCTGCTACTGTCCAACCGAGCGACCCAACTGGCCAATGAATCCCACAAACTTTGCCGGGCTGTCCTTCGCAAAGTACTCGTCAAGGTGGTATATAATAACCCTGGCGTTGATCTCTCCAACGTGCTCGGCCACTTGTCGAAAGATGCAGATCTCAAAGCACTTGAGGAGCTCGTCGCGCCCATCCTTGAGAAGGTAGATTCAATCAAGAGGATTGAGGGCCAGCGCAGGGACTAGCCGCCTCATTTTTCCTTGTCGCCACCATTCCATGCCAAAAGACAATCAAGTCTTGTGTTAGAACTGCGACAATTTATTGATGTAATATAACTTGCGTATGTTTGGGTGTATGCATGCTATTTCCCTTGTCTGATTCCTTTATGTACGGAATACACCCAACGCTGACTGAAAACTTGCCGGCGCGCAACCTGCCGCGAGCGCTGGGTGCGGGACTTCAGCAGCCTGCTGGAGGTGCAGCGGCCGGCAAGGCACCTTGGCGTTCTCAGTGCAGCCACTTAAATTGTTGAGCGGACTCGAAACAAAATAAGGGCGCAACCGATTACAACAAGGGTTCCTTCGCGTGTAGGTTTTCCATACAAAAGTCGAAATCATCTAAGGAAAATAACTTTGTAATAAAGGAAACTTGCTTTATGTTTTATAACTTAGCTTTCTGTCGCTGTTCTTCTTCCGGTAAGGTGTCAATTCTGAACGTCGCCAACTGGTACTCATATCTTCCTTCCTTCCCCGGCAAACGTGCACGCGAGGAATCCTTCTGTCTTTTGAGAAAAAGAAAGAAGAGAAAATAAAGATATGGAACCTTGGCGGTTTGTTAGAACTTACCGGGAACAAGTGTCATACAACATCTTAGACAAGCATGCATATATATATATATATATATATGAACATGGAAATCGATAAGGAAATGCACAACACTTAAACTTATTCATCTGGGCTCAGGGTCTGCGCCTGGCTTTGTACAAAGGATTACATGCCTTGCCGGCAAGACTTGTACAAAAGGTGGTTGCCGGGGGCCCCCGGCAACCACGCCTTATGGGTAAAACTTGCGAAGATGCTCAATATTCCAGGAGTTGCTCACTGGAACGCCATCTTCGGTCTCCAGGCGGACAGCGCCGGGCTTGGTGACTCATACTACACGATAAGGGCCTTCCCACTTCGGCGTCAACTTGTTTGAATTCTTGGCGGACTGAATCCGTCGAAGAACAAGGTCGCCTTCCTCAAGACTTCGGGCATGAACTTTGCGGCTATGGTAGCGGCGCAAAGCTTGCTGGTAGCGTGCAGCTCGCACAGCAGCCTGAAGACGATTCTCCTCAAGGAGCACAGCGTCATCTTGCCGCAGTTGCTCTTGCTCAAGCTCATCATAAGCGAGCACTCGAGGTGATCCATATATGAGTTCCGTGGGGAGAACTGCTTCCGCTCCGTAGACCAGAGCGAAGGGCGTCTGGCCGGTGGCTCAATTTGGTGTCATTCTGATTGACCAAAGAACCACTGGCAACTCATCAATCCAGCGTCTTCCGCACTTTCTCAGCCTGTCAAAAGTTCTGGTCCTGATACCGCGCAGCACTTTAGCATTAGCCCTCTCCGCTTGGCCGTTGCTTCTCGGGTGAGCAACAGAAGCAAAACAAATTTTGCCGCCAAGGTCTTGGACGTACTGCATGAAGGTGCGACTTGTGAATTGCGTGCCGTTGTCGGTGATGGTCCTGTTGGGCACACCAAAACGGCAAACTATTCCTTTAAACAACTTGACGGCTGATTGTGCTATCACCTTTCTCACCGCTTCCACCTCCATCCACTTTGTGAACTTGTCGATCGCAACGTACAAGTACTCAAAGCCCCTGGTAGCACGGGGGAAGGGGCCCAGTATGTCGAGCCCCCAGAGCGAAAATGGCCAGGAGAGAGGGATCGTCTGAAGAGCTTGAGCTGGCTGATGTGATTTCTTCGAATGAAACTGGCACGCTTCACACTTGGTTACTAGTGCAGTTGCATCCTGGAGAGCGGTGGGCCAAAAGAAACCTTGCCGGAATGCTTTCCCGACAAGTGCTCTTGATCCTATGTGAGAGCCACATATGCCTCCATGTATCTCTGCCAACAACTCTAGTCCATCCTCCCGAAGAATACACTTCAATTTCACACTATTTGGTCTCTTTCTGTACAGGACGTCATCGACGAACTTGTACATAACAGACCGACAGGCTACTTTTTCCGCTTCTTCCTGTTCCTCAGGGAGTTCTCCTGTCTGAAGGAAATGGACAATGTGTTGTGCCCATGCTGGAGCCTGGGGCTCGACAGCTCGGACTAAAGGCATCTCTTCCACCAGGGGAACATTTGTCTCGACAGCGAAAGCGTGAGGTTCCGCCGGAGCCTGTTGTTCCCCGGCAGGCTTGTCGCTGATCCCCGCAAGTTCCTTGCCGGCGGCTCCAGGGAGCTCTGCCGGAAAGTACTGTCCAGAATTCAACTTTCTTCTCTTTTCTTGCCTCATCAATGGCACCACAGATGGTTGAGTCAAATGGAGCACAAAAGTTCCTGGTTCCACAGGCAACTTGAGGGCAGCACGCTTTGACAGGTCATCAGCAATACTGTTTTCAGCACGAGGAATGTGCCTCATTTGCAGACCGTCAAAGCGCTCTTCCATTTTTCTCACTTCATCCACGTAAGCTTGCATCAATGGACTCTAATAATTCTTGTTAACTTGCCTGACAACAAGCTGCGAATCGCCTCTGATGACGAGCTTCTTGATACCAAGGTCGGCCGCGATCCTGAGGCCGGCAAGCAGCCCCTCGTACTCCGCAGTGTTGTTTGTCGAACTCTCCCGGGGAAAAAGCATCTCGATTACATACTTGAGGTGCTCTCCGGTGGGTGCGACAAGCAGCACGCCAGCACCGGCGCATTGCAGCGAGAAAGCCCCGTCAATGTACATAACCCATTCTTGATCAATTTCCTTGCCGGGGAGAGTCGATTCTTGAACCTCTTCGTCTGGCGTTGGGGTCCATTCCGCAATGAACTCTGCCAAAGCCCTGCTCTGAATTGTCGAAGTACTTTCAAACTTGAGACCAAAGCTTGACAACTCCAACACCCACTCCACAATCCTGCCGGTTGCCTCTGGATTTCGCAAAATCCGTTGCAACAGAAAGCGAGTGACGACAGTGATTTCATGCGCTTGAAAATAATGGCGCAGCTTCCTCGAGGCCATAAGGAGGCTGAAGAGCAGCTTCTGCACACCAGAGTATCTTGACCTAGCTCCTTGCAAAAGGGAGCTAACAAAATAAACTGGGCGCTGCACCATCTTTTTCTTTTGCACTGGTTCTTCTGACTGCGCAGATCCTGTCTTGCCGGGATCAACCCTTGCCGGGGAAGATCCTGCCGCGTCACTTGGTGGTCCTGCCGCTGGTGTTGCCTCCTATCAGCTTCTCTCTGCGCCACTAACACAACACTAACCACTTGATTTGTCGCTGCCAGGTACAGCAGCAACGGCTCTTGTGGCTTAGGCGTGACTAGTGTCGGCGGAGAAGAAAGGTATTTCTTCAAATCTTGCAGCACAGCCTCCGCTTCCGGAGTCCATTTCATTGGACCTGCGTTTTTCAAAATTTTGAAAAAGGGCAGGGCGCGCTCGGCAGATTTGGAAATAAACCTGCTTAGGGCAGCAACACAACCGGCAAGACGACGTACATCCTTGACGCATCTTGGCGCTTCAATCTGCTCAATAGCTTTGATCTTGTCGGGGTTCGCTTCGATCCCTCGCTGAGATACAAAGAACCCGAGAAGCTTGCCGGAAGGAACACCAAACACGCACTTCTCAGGATTGAGCTTCAAATTGATCTTGCGCAGATTTGCAAATGTTTCTTCTAAATCTTGTATGAGCGTCGCTTTGTCCTTGGTTTTGACCACTATGTCATCCATGTATGCTTCCATATTTCTATGGAGCTGAGGCTCAAAACCAATTTGGACCACTCTCGCAAATGTAGAACCAGCACTTTTCAACCCGAAAGGCATTCTTATAAAACAATACGTACCACATGGGGTGATAAACGCGGTCTTTTCTTCATCTTCTTTTGCCATGAAGATCTGATGGTACCCTGAGTAGGCATCAAGGAACGACAGTAGGTCACAACCTGCAGTGGAGTCCACAATCTGGTTGATGCGTGGCAAGGGAAAAGAATCTTTTGGACAGGCTTTATTGATGTCTGTATAATCAATACACAACCTCCATTTCCCATTCGCCTTGCGCACTACAACCGGATTAGCCAACCACGTTGGGTGAAGCACTCCTATGACCAATCCTGCCACTTCAAGCTTCCTGATTTCTTCGGCAATAAATTCTTGCCGCTCCAAGGCTTGCTTCCTGACCCTCTGCTTGACGGGCCGCGCGTGAGGACAGACAGCAAGGTGGTGCTCAATTACATCCCTGGGAACACCGGGGATGTCAGATGGTTGCCATGCAAACAGGTCGACATTCGCCCGCAGGAAGGCAATGAGCGCGCTTCCCTATTTGTCATCTAGGGTGGAACTTATGGTGAAAGTTCCTCCCGTTCCGTCCTCCCTGACGGGCACCTTCTTGGTCTCTGGTGGAGCAGCCTTGGATTTCTTGTTCTTGCCGGTGGAACTCTCCGGTGCATCCTCAACGGAAGCGCAGCACTCCGAGGAGGTGCGCTTGCTGGGGTTCGCGCCATGATTCTTGCCGGTCTTCTTCTTCCCCCCGGGAGTTCCATCGGCAGGAGCAGATGCCTTGACGGCAGGTGCTGCAACTGCTTCCCAGTAGAGTTATTCGGCACAAATGAGCACATCCTTTTTGTCGGAGCGGATAGTGATGACACTCAATGGCCCGGGCATCTTCAGCACATTATACGCATAGTGTGATGCCGCCATGAACTTAGCCAGCGCTGGGCGGCCAAGGATCACATTGTATGATATGGGGATCTTGGCGACATCAAACACTACCTTCTCTGTCCTGTAGTTGAGCTCGCTACCAAATGTCACCGGTAGCGTAATCTTGCCCTTTGGCTGGGTCCTTCCTGGATTGACCCCTTGGAACGTGCCCATTTCTTTGAGTTCTTCATCAGGAATTTGGAGCTTCTTGAGCACGTCCGGCGAGATTAGGTTCAGTCCGGCCCCACCGTCAACTAGCATTTTCGTCACCTTAAGGTTGCGGATTGTCGGTGAGACCAACAATGGCAAGCACCCGACCGCGGTTGTGCGATCAGGGTGATCCTCGGCGTCAAAAATGATAGGCGTGTTGGACCACTTCAGGGGCTTACGTACATCGAACGATGGCTCCGCTGCATTAACCTCTCGCACCCACTGTTTAAGTCGACGATGGGAAGAATGCAATGAGGCGCCTCCATCGATGCACATGGCCTCTGTAGCTTTCTGAAATTCTTGCTCACTGGACTCATCATCTTCTTCATCATCATCCTCTTCTTTGTCACGGCCTCGAGCGGGCCTCTCCCTCTGTTGCTTGGCCTTGCCGCGGCGACCCCCTCGGCCACCGCGCTTCTTGCCGGACCCGTCAGCACCGTTATGGGCCTTCTCCTTGTCTCGTCTTTCATACTCAGCTCTCTGCTTCTCGACAAGCTGCTCAACTTGCCGGCAGTTTTGGAGATCGTGGCCCTTGGTGCGATGGATCTTGCAATACTGCTTGCCGGAGCTTTCCGACTTGTCGGCGGTCGCCAAGGCCTAGCAGGAGGAGCACCCGGCAACTTCCTTGCCGGGGTCGTCAACCTTGGCCTTCTTGGCGGTGCCGGGGTTGCCGGATTCCTCGACAGCAAGCACGGCCTTGCCTCTACGCTTCTTGTTTCGCCGCCGGCCTTTCCTTGGCGGGGTTGCAGCGTCTTCATCTCCTGATTCGCCCCCTGCACCAACAGCCTCGCCAGGGAGTTTCCTCCCTTCTTTAGCCCGAGCACACTTGTTGGCCAAAGCGTAAAGCTCGGCAACACTCCTGACCTTGTTCATCGCCAGCTCTTCACGCATTTTGCGGTTACGCACGTTCTGATGAAACGCGCTAACAACAGCGGCAGGGTGAACGTCGGGAATATTGTACTGCACTCGGCTAAATCTCTAGATAAACTTGTGCAGGGATTCGCCCTCCTTCTGAGGGATGATATGCAAATCACTCTCTTGGCCAGGAGCTTGCTGGCCTCCAACAAAGGCGCCAACAAACTGATGGCACAGATCTGACCAAGAAGAAATAGAATTCTCCGGCAGATGCATCAACCACGACCTGACATTGGGTTTGAGCACCAACGGGAAGTAGTTGGCAAGTATCTTGTCGTCTCGGCCCCCGGCAGCCTGCACCGCAATGGTGTAGATGCTCAAGAACTCCGAGGGGTGAGTCTTGCCGTCATATTTTTCCGGGACCTCTGGCTTGAAGATTCGGCAATTGGGCCACTGGACTTGCCGTAGCTCACGGGTAAACGCTGGAGTACCTACCTCGTAAGGTAAGTCACTTGCGTCCCCTGGTGCAGGCTCGTCGACAGCGGGCCCTGCGCGCTTATCAGATTGATAGCGCGCCTCCTGTCACCGCTCGATGGTAGTTCGAGCGTCCTCTTTGTTTCGTTCCTGGAGAACTTGACGCTGGTCACGGCACATCCGTGGATCGGACGACGCCGTGGAATCATCATCACGGCCATCAGTCCGCCGGGTTGTCGACCGCGGCTGGTGTCGTGGAGGGGAGTGCACTGTGGTCGCACCGCCTCCGGTCTTCTCCACATCGGCTCGCGCCGGATCGATGGACCGCCGTTGTGAGGGCCCTGCCTCCTGCGGCCCATCTTTATTGGCGAAGCCAATGAGGCTCTGGATAGTAGCTCGCCACTCCTCCATCTTCTCCAGGGCAGGAGGGAAATCGAGGAGCAGCTGCGCACGCGCCAAAGCTTTCGCTGGCGTAGGCGGCGGCGACAGGCACGAGGTACGCGCGCCACTTCCGCCGGCAGTTTGACGTGCATGCTGGGCCTGCGCACCTTGGGATTGATGCGCAGAAGCCTTTTCATGGGGACGCCCTGAACCACCGGCACCATGACGCTGCTCATCGCACACGACCTGGGAAGGCTGTGACGTTTGCGCCGGCGCGGGAGTCCTAGAAGGCGTCCTCCGATCTCTGGAGCTCGTTGCGCCGCCCGTAGGCAGCACAGCCCCATCTCTGGATCCAGCAGCATGTGGGTTGCCGCTGCCGCTGCGAACGACGCCGCTCGCCTAGCTTGGATCACCGGAACGCCATGGAGGCTCTAAACCTCTTCCTTCTGCATCCACACCATCACCCGTACGTGAAAGCACAGGCAAAACGGATGTAGATGGTTGCGCCGTTGCGGCGCTCTTCTTCTTGGGTGGCATAATGATGGAAACGATGAAGGCACTAAGGCGTCGATCACTAGATCAGGTTCGCACAACCTTCAATGCCCCTACCTGGCGCGCCAAAGATGTCGGCGTACGACACCTATGGGATCCCAAAGGACCCCTTTATGATTCGGCAGGGAGAGAGGTATGCACAAAGAGCAGAACCAACGATCGACGCAGGGCGATTTTACCCAGGTTTGGGCCGCTGATCAGCGTAAAACCCTACTCCTGCCTTGTTTTATTATGAGTGTTCTTGAGCCCAGGCTCCAGGAGCGCTCGCAATGAACAGTATGTTCAAAGAGCAGCTACGCATGCAGAATGGGCCAGAAGATCCTCCTCCCTGTAGCAGTTGCCTTGGGCCTCCTTTTATACGTTCAAAGGGGTCACCACAGTGGCAAAATGTACATACATTGAGGTGTAAAGTAGCTACAGGGTCATCATACCTAACCACTGACGGATTAGGACGAATGTATTTAATGCACCGTGAGGTGTCCGTTTAGGTGTCCTCACTTTCTTGGGGATGGAAAAAGGGGCCATCCCATCGGCACCGCTTAAGCTCTCCTCCACTGGCGTGTTGCCACGCGTCCAGAGAAGGACCCAGAATGTCAGGCTTGTTGCTGTGCCGAAGCGGCGGCACAGTGGCCGAATCTTGCCGGGCGCCGAATCTTGCCAGGCGCCGAATCTTGCCGGGCACTGAATCTTGCCGGGCTTCGCAGGCCACCCCGGCAAGATCTTGCCGGGGAGGCTGGCTTTAGGTCTTCAGCTCTTCTTATCTGATGATCCTCAGATCCTTGACTTGGGTGTTTCTTCGATAACTCGAATCAACCTCCAACTGTTCCCCGACAAGCCTGGCCGCGAGCATGGCTACAACTGCCCATGCACAAGTACGGGGTACTAATGGCCCAGTACTTAGTACACCGACAGGAGCCCCCGGGCCTAGGCCACACACGGGTGCGAGGCATTGTTGGGCTAGGCCCAAACAGTGCACGGGCACGCGTGGCAAGGGATTAACTTGAAGCCAAACAAAAGTTTAATATTGACATAAAAACAATAATACTTCAAGCATACTAACAAGCTACTTTGAAGCACAAGTGTGGAAAAAAAGGATAGTAACATTGCCCCTTCTCTCTTTTTCTCTCATTTTTTTTGTTTGGCTTCTTTGGCCTCCCTTTTATTTTTTTCCTCACATGGGACAATGCTCTAATAATGAAGATCATCACACTCTTATTTACTTACAACTCAAAAATTACAACTCGATACGTAGAACAAAAATATGACTCTATATGAATGCCTCCGGCAGTGTACCGGGATGTGCAATGACTCAACAGTGACATGTATGAAAGAATTATGAAAGGTGGATTTGCCATAAATACAATGTGAACTACATGATCATGCAAAGCAATATGATAGTGATGGAACGTGTCATAATAAAACGGAACGGTGGAAAGTTGCATGGCAATATATCTCGGAATGGCTATGGAAATGCCATAATAGGTAGCTATGGTGGCTGTTTTGAGGAAGGAATATGGTGGGTTTATGGTACCGGCGAAAGTTGCGCGGCACTAGAGAGGCTAGCAAAGGTGGAAGGGTGAGAGTGCGTATAATCCATGGACTCAACATTAGTCATAAAGAACTCACATACTTATTGCAAAAATCTATTAGTCATCGAAACAAAGTACTACGCACATGCTCCTAGGGGAATAGATTGGTAGGAAAAGACCATCGCTTGTCCCCGACCGCCACCCATAAGGAAGACAATCAAAAAATACCTCATGCTCCAACTTCGTTACATAACGGTTCACCATACGTGCATGCTACGGGAATCACAAACCTCAACACAAGTATTTCTCTAATTCACAATTACTCACTAGCATGACTCTAATATCACCATCTCTATATCTCAAAACAATCATACGGAATCAAACTTCTCATAGTATTCAATGCACTTTATATGAAAGTTTTTATTATATCCCTCTTGGATGCCTATCATATTAGGACTAAATTCATAACCAAAGCAAATTGCCACGCTGTTTAGAGACTCTCAAAATAATATAAGTGAAGCATGAGAGTTCAATAATTTCTACAAAATAAGGCCACCGCCGTGCTCTAAAAAGATATAAGTGAAGCACTAGAGCAAAATTGCCTAGCTCAAAAGATATAAGTGAAGCACTAGAGCAAAATTGCCTAGCTCAAAAGATATAAGTGAAGCACATAGAGTATTCTAATAAATCGTGATTCATGTGTGTCCCTCTCAAAAGGTGTGTACAGCAAGGATGATTGTGGAAAACTAAAAAAATAAAGACTCAAATCATACAAGACGCTCCAAGCAAAACACATATCATGTGGTGAATCAAAATATAGCCTCAAGTAAAGTTACCGATAGACGAAGACAAAAGAGGGGATTCCTTCCGGGGCATCCCCAAGCTTAGGCTCTTGGTTGTCCTTGAATATTACCTTGGGGTGCCTTGGGCATCCCCAAGCTTAGGCTCTTGCCACTCCTTATTCCATAGTCCATCAAGTCCTTACCCAAAACTTGAAAACTTCACAACACAAAACTCAACAGAAAATCTCATAAGCTCCGTTAGTATAAGAAAATAAATCACCACTTTTGGTACTGTTGTGAAATCATTATTTATTTATATTGGTGTAATATCTACTGTATTCTAACTTCTCCATGGTTCATACCCCCCGATACTACCCATAGATTCATCAAAATAAGCAAACAACACATAGAAAACAGAATCTGTCAAAAACAGAACAGTCTGCGAAGATCTGAATTGTTCTAATACTTCTGTTACTCCAAAAATTCAGAAAAATTAGGAAAACAGAGAAAATTTGTATATAAATCTTGTGTAAACAATTCAGGGTTTTTCCATGCTCCAGTGAATCTAAACAATTTTGTGACTGGACACAAAAGTTTCTGTTTTTCAGCAAGATCAAATCAACTATCACCGTAAGCCATCCCAAAGGTCTTACTTGGCACAAACACTAATTAAAACACAAAAACACATCTAACCAGAGGCTAGATGAATTATTTATTGAAAAACAGAAACAAAAAAGAAAAGAACAAAAATAAAATTGGGTTGCCTCCCAACAAGTGCTATTGTTTAACGCCCTTAGCTAGGCATAAAAACACATAGATCTAGGTATTGTCATAGTAATAATAAGGAAAATCTCAAAAACTCATCTCATACTCCCTTCGTTCAGCAGCAAGTTTTCTTTGTGGTAAGCAAAAGTAATCAAAAGGGCTAAATTTAATGGGATAAGGATCCCTAAGATCAAGCTCGGGAGGAATTGGTTCCTCCTTCGGCCCCTCATATTGTATGACCAACTCATCATTGTAAGCATTCTTTTGGCAAAAAGTCATGAGCTTGTGTCCAAGAGAGAAACCCAATCTGTTGTTTTGTATAGCAAAATTATCATTAAGTTCGAAAATCTTATCAACAAAAACATCGGTAGGGACTCTCTTTCTTAGATTTTCATTATAAGCAACATGATCTAGAGATCGTAAACGCATTATTTCCTCTTGATTAAAGAGAACCCCCTCTATGGGAGGTCGACCACCATCTACTTTATAATGCACAAAAATTTCATTAGCTTCTTTCATAATAAATCTAAACTCATGGTCTAGAAATATAGTGGCGGCGCGATTAACAGAAGAATGCTCAATATTGGAAAACTCTAGAAAAATCCTTTGTATGCATGGATGCATATGAACAAATTGTCTTTCAAGTTCAACCACAAGCAAAGATATAGCATCCGCGAGGCTACTAGTTTTATGGACAATCGATCCACCTAACATGGGTAATGCACTGGCACAAGTAAAGAAATCTTGAATGACCCCTTTTCCAACAATATTGCCACTCCCAATGCGAAGTTTTTTAGTGTGCAAGATAGTGGATTCTTCATGAGGATTAAAATTAGCAAAAGCATCAAAGTTTCCCCCATCGTAACTACTATCCTTTTTATCGATAATCTCCCCAGATTCAGACATGGTGGCACAAATCGATCCAACAAAAGGGCAAACAAAAAGGCAAACAAAAAAGACAAATGGAAGAAGGGCGAAAGAATGGCGAATAAAAAGGCAAATCTTTTCGAAAATCGTTTTAGAAGCGGGGGAGAGGAAAACAAGAGGCAAATGGCGAATAATGTAATGCAAGAGATGAGAGTTTATGATGGGTACTTGGTATGTCTTGACTTGGCGTAGATCTCCCTGGCAACGGCGCCAGAAATTCTTCCTGCTACTTCTTGAGCTTGCGTTGGTTTTTCCCTTGAAGAGGAAAGGGTGATGCAGCAAAGTAGAGATAAGTATTTCCCTCATTTAGAGAACCGAGGTATCAATCTAGTAGGAGACAACGCACAAATCACCAATACCTGCACAAACAATCAAACACTTGCACACAACGCGATAAAGGGGTTGTCAATCCCTTCACGGTCACTTGCAAAAGTGAGATCTGATAGATATAGATAAAACTAAACAAAAGATAAAGTAAATATTTTTAGGGTTTTTGGTTTATACATCTGAAAATAAAAAATTGCAAAATAGTAGATCAGAAAGTAATCTGATGGAAAATAGACCCGGGGGCCATAGGTTTCACTAGAGGCTTCTCTCAAGATAGCAAATAATACTGTGGGTGAACAAATTCCTGTCGAGCAATTGATAGAAAAGCGCAAAGTTATGACGATATCCAAGGCAATGATTATGAAATATAGGCATCACATCCGTGTCAAGTAGACCGACTCCTGCCTGCATCTACTACTATTACTCCACACATCGACCGACTCTTGCCTGCATCTAGAGTATTAAGTTCAGGAAGAATAGAGTAACGCTTTAAGTAAGATGACATGATGTAGAGGAATAAACTCAAGCAATATGATGTAAACCCCATCTTTTTATCCTCGATGGCAACAATACAATACGTGCCTCACTGCCCCTACTGTCACTGGGAGAGGACACCGTAAGATTGAACCCAAAGCCAAGCACTTCTCCCATTGCAAGAAAAACCAATCTAGTTGGCCAAACCAAACCGATAGTTCGAAGAGAATTACAAGGATATCAAATCATGCATAAAAGAATTCAGAGAAGATTCAAATAATATTCATAGATAAGCTGATCATAAATCCACAATTCATCGGATCTCGACAAACACACCGCAAAAGAAGATTACATCGGATAGATCTCCAAGAACATCAAGGAGAACGTTGTATTGAGAATCAAAGAGAGAGAATAAGCCACCTAGCTACTAGCTATGGACCCGTAGGTCTGAGGTAAACTACTCACGCTTCATCGGAAGGGCAATACAGTTGATGTAGAAGCCCTCCGTGATCGAATCCCCCTCCGGCAGGATGCCGGAAAAGGCCCCAAGACGGGATCTCATGGGAACATAAGGTTGCGGCGGTGGAAAAGTGTTTTCGTGGATGCTTCTGGTGGTTTGGGAATATATGTGAATATATAGGAGGAAGATCTAGGTTAGGGGGTCACCGAGGGGCCCACAAGGCAGGGGGCACGCCTTCCCCCCTTGTGGCCGCCTTGTGGCTCTTCTGACTTGCACTCCAAGTCTCTTGGGTGTCTTGTGGTCCAAAAAAAATCATCGCGAAGGTTTTATTCCGTTTGGTATTCCTTTTCTGCGAAGCTCAAAAACAAGGAAAAAACAGAAACTAGCACTGAGCTCTAGGTTAATAAGTTAGTCCCAAAAAATAATATAAAATAGCATATTAATGCATATAAAACATCCAAAACAGATAATACAATAGCATGGAACAATAAAAAATTATAGATACGTTGGAGACGTATCAATCCCAACGCAGCTCACAAGTAGCAGGAGGAATTTCTGGCGCCGTTATCGGGGAGACATCATCAACATCTATGACGTACCATCGCATAAACTTTCATCTCCTTGCATTTAATCTATTTGCCATTTTCCTCTCATTTTCATCTCCCCCACTTGTAAAACTTTTTTTTATCAAAAATATAAAAATATTTTCTGTTTTCCTTTTTCGTGTGTTCTTGTTTGCTTGCTTGTTTACGTGTTTGCCTAGTCAAGATGTCTCAAGAAAATACAAAATTGTGTGATTTTTTCAATACTAATAATAATGATTTTATTAGTACTCTGATTGCTCCTCTCGCCGCTAGTGCGGAGTCTTATGATATTAATGCCGCTTTGTTAAATCTTGTTATGAAATAACAATTTTCTGGTAGTCCTAATGAAGATGATGCATCCCATCTTAACACTTTCATTGAATTGTGTGATATGCAAAATAAATAAGATGTGGATAATGATATTTTCAAATTAAAATTATTTCTGTTCTCACTACGAGATCGCGCTAAAACTTGTTTTTCATATTTGCCACGTAATAGTATTGATTCTTGGGATAGATGTAACGATGCTTTTATTGCCAAGTATTTTCCTCCCGTGAAAATTATTTCTCTTAGAAATAAAATTATGAATTTTAAGAAAATTGATCATGAACATGTTGCCCAATCTTGGGAGAGGATGAAATTAGTGATAAGAAATTGCCCAACTCATGGCTTAAGTTTATGGATGATCATACAACAATTTTATGCGAGATTGAATTTTGTTTCTAGAAATCTTTTAGATTCCGCCGCGGGTTGTATGTTTATGGAAATTACATTAGGAGAAGCAACTAAATTTCTTGATAATATTATGCCAAATTATTCATAATGGCATACAGAAAGAACTCCTACTAGTAAAAAAGTGAATACTGTTGAAGAAATTAGTACTTTGAGTGATAAAGTTGATGCGCTTATGAAAATGGTTGCTAGCAAAAGTGCTCATATTGATCCAAATGATGTTCCATTGTCTACTTTTATTGAGCAAAATAATGATCCCGTAGATGTGAATTTTATCTCGCGAAATAATTTTAATAGTAATGCTTATAGAGGTAATTTTAATCCTAGAACGTTTCCTGGAAATTCCTCTAATAATTATGGCAATTCCTATGGTAATTCTTATAATAATAATAGGATTCCCATTGATCTTGAAAGTAATATTAAAGAATTTATTAATGCTCAAAAGGTTTTCAATGCTACGATAGAGGAAAAATTGAGTAAACTTGATGATATGTCTAGGAGCATGGATAGAATTGTTCATGATGTGGAAAATCTTAAATCTAAAATTTTGCCACCTAAGATTGATATTAATGAATCCATTAAATATCTTTATGTCTCCATGGATTAAAGTAGAGAAAGAACCGCTAGGTTGAGGGCTAAGCGAGAATTCTTAGAAAAAGCGATTCGACACAATTTTTATAGTAATTATGATTAAGATGTTAAAATGATTAGTGTTTCATCCATTGACTCTTTATTTAGAAATATAAAATTTGATGATAATGGGACTGAAGAAGAGTCAACTTTAGCTACAAGGAGTCCCAATAATTCGAAGGGTGAAAATCTTGACGAAAAAATTGATAAAAGTAAGTTTGGAGAGGTTAAAACTTTACATAGTGATGTGCCCACTATTTTGGATTTCAAGGATTTTAATTTTGATAGTTGTTCTTTAATTGAGTGTATTTCCTTGTTGAAATCCATGCTAAATTCACCCAATGCTTATGAACAAAATAAAGGTTTTACTAAACATATTGTAGAAGTTATGATGAAAGCTTTAGAAGAAAAGCTAGAATTAGAGATTTCAATACCTAGAAAATTATATGACGAGTGGGAACCTACCAATAAATTAAAAATTAAAAATTATGAGTGTAATGCTTTATGTGATTTGGGTGCTAGCATTTCCACCATACCAAAATCTCTATGTGTTGTGCTCGGTTTTACCAATATGGATGAATGTTCTCTTAATTTGCACTTAGCGGATTCCACCATTAAGAAACCCTTGGGTAGAATAAATTATGTTCTTATTATTGCAAATTGGAATTATTTACCGGTTGATTTGATTTTTCTTGATATTGATTGCAATCTGTCTTGTCCCATAATACTTGGTAGACCGTTCATATGAACCACAGGTGCGATCATTGATATGAAAGAAGGGAATATAAGAATTCAATTTCCATTAAAGAAGGGTATGGAACACTTCCATAGAAAGATAATTAAGCCACCATATGAATCAATCATGAGGGCCACCTATGGAACTAAAACCAAAGATGACAACTCTTGAAACTATGCATTACGCCTAGCTAAGGGCGTAAAACAATAGCGCTAGTTGGGAGGTAACCCAATAGTTATCTTAAATTTTCTTGTTCCTTTTATGTTTTTGAGTATGCACACAATTATTCTACTGTTATGGTTGTGTTTTCGTGTTTAAGATAGTGTTTGTGCCAAGTAAAGCCTTTGGGACAATTTGGATGATAGTTGATTTGATTCTGTGAAAAAACATAAACTTTTGTGCCCAGTACTGGAATTTTCTAAATTCACTGGAATGTGATAAAATTTTGAATTTTTTACACATGATTTATATACAAATTTCCCACATTTTTCTAAGTTTTTAGAATTTTTGGAGTTGCAGAAGTATGGTCATTCGTCATATTGCTGTAGACTATTCTGTTTTTTGACAGATTCTATTTTTGATGCACTGTTTTTCTTATTTTGATGAAACTATGGATTGTATAGGGGGGTATAAGCCATGGACAAATTATAATATATTAGGTATAATGCAATAATAAAATATGAATGGTATAACAACAGTACCTAAAGTAGTGATTTGATTATTATACTAACAGATCTCATGAAGTTTTTGTTGACTTGTGTGTGCTAAAGTTTTCAAGTTTTGAGTTAGACCACGATGGATGAAGGAATAAGGAGTGGCAAGAGCCTAAGCTTGGGGATACCCAAGGCACCCCAAGGTAATATTCAAGGACACCCAAGCATCTACGCTTGGGGATGCCTCGGAAGGCATCCCCTCTTTCATCTACCAACTATCGGTAAAATCACTTGGAGCTATATTTTTATTCATCACACATGATATGAGTTTTGCTTGGAGCATCATGTATTATATGAGTCTTTTATTTGTTTGCTTTTTAGATTTTTCACAATCATCTTTGCTGGACAGACCTATCTGAGAGAGACACACATTTATCATGATTTGTTAGAATACTCTTTGTGCTTCACTATATCTTTTGAGCTAGGCAGATGCTCTAGTACTTCACTTATATCTTTTTGAGCACGGTGGTGATTATATTTTAAATAAATACATGCACTCTCATGCTTCACTTATATTATATTGAGAGTTGACATTTTTTTAAAGAAATGCATGCACTCTCATGCTTCAGTTATATTATTTTGAGAGTTGATTTCTTTTAAGAAATACATGCACTCTCATGCTTCACTTACATTATTTTGAGAGTTGACAATAGTAACGGCAATATGCATAAGATATGAATTTGGTCCTAATGTGATGGATATTCAACAAGGATATAATAAAAACTTTCATAAAGATCATTGAACATGATAAGTTTTATTCCTTGCAATAGTTTTGCAATATGAAGATGATGATATGTGAGTGGTACTAGTGAGTAATTGTTGTTTAGTAAGAATATTGGTGTTAAGATTTGTGATTCCCTATGCACGCACGTAAAGTAAATAGTTATGCAACGAAGTTACATCCTACTTATGGTGCATTATTCAGTGTTAGTTATGTTCAATGCATGTTTATGACCATTTTCGTTTTTTGGTTGGTCGCTTCTCAATCTATTTGCTAGCCTCCATTTGTACTAAGCGGGAATGCTGCTTGTCCATCCAACTCCTTAAACCCAAAGTTGTGCCATATGAGTCCATCATACCTACCTATATACGGTATTCACGTGCCGTCCTAAGTAAATTTGCATGTGCCAACTCTAGTTATTCAAAATAAATTTCTGTTTTGTGTGCCCGTACCGCTCATGTGGTGGCAGGGGGTAGCCAATATCTTTCATGCTAGGTGGGTTATTCTCATGATGAGTGTTTATTCACATGTCATTGCACGAGAAAATGGCAAGGTAATAGGGATGCCCAGTCCCACAATGAATCAAAAATAATAATAACAAAATTCCATGGAAAGTGAAAAGTTTGGAGGGCACCCGTGGATACGGCTAGCCATGGATTGTGAAGGAATGGTGGAAAGGAAATGAACTTTATTTTCTGTTTGGGAACCGCCTATAATATGTCTAGCATGGAGGATATTGGAAACTTTCGGTCGTAGAGTTGACAGAAAAAGCATGCCTCTCAAAATAATTTTTATCTCTAATTCAAGCTTTGAGCTATGGCACCTCTGCAAATCTCTGCTTCCCTCTGTGAAGGGCCTATCTATTTCCTTTTATGCAATTTTTATTTTTATTTTGAAACTTCACCTTCTCTTATAAAGCACCAACTGGGGGGCACTATTGTCATACTTGTGCATTGGATGTAGCTAATATTGAGTGTGTTTCATGAAAGGATCAATGATTGAGCATGATGGGCTAGGGATAACTTTCTTTAGCGTTGATATTTTGAAAGACATGATTATTGGTTGGTATGCTTGAGTATTAATATCTTTATGTCAATCTATAGATTATTGCTTTGAATCATTTGAATCTTAATGTTCATACCACAAAAGAAAGATTACATGATGAATATGATAGGCAGCATTCCACATCAAAAATTCTATTTTTATCATTTACCTACTCGAGGACGACCAGGAATTAAGCTTCGAGATGCTTGATACGTCTCCAATGTATCTATAATTTTTTATTGTTCCATGTTGTTATAGTACCAATCTAGGATGTTTTATATACAATTATATGCAATATTATATCATTTTTTGGGACTAACTATTAACTTAGTGCCCAGTGCCAGTTGTTGACTTTTGCTTGTTTTTGGTTTTCCAGAAAATAAGTACCAAACGAAGTCCAAATTCCACGAAACTTTTTGGAGCTTTTTTTCTGGACAAAAGTGACCCTGGAAGCTTCGGGAGAGGATCAGAAGATGAAGGAGTAGCCCACGAGGCACCAGGGTGTGCCCAGGGGGTAGGCGTGCCCTGGTGTGTTGTGGGCCCCACGTTCAGCATTTTGACCTAACTCCGCCTCTATGAATTCTCTAAAATCGGGAAACTAACAGAGAGCCACCCAAAACACTTTTTCCGCCGTCGCAAGTTTCCATTCTCGAGAGATCCCATGTGGAGACCTTTTCTGGCACTTTGCCAGAGGGGGAATCGATCACGGAGGGGATCTACATCAACCTTGTTGCCCTTCCGATGATGTGTGAGTAGTTTACCACAGACCTACGAGTCCATATTTAGTAGCTAGATGGCTTCTTCTCTCTTGTTGATCTTCAACACGATGTTCTCCTTGATGTTCTTGGAGTTCTATCCGATGTAATCACTTTTTGCGGTGTGTTTGTTGGGATCCGATAAATTGTGAGTTTATGATCAAATTATCTATGAATATTATTTGAGTCTTCTCTGAACTCTTTTATGCATGATTATTATAGCTTCGTATTTCTCTCCGATCTATTGATTTCGTTTGGACAACTAGATTGATTTTTCTTGCAATGGGAGAGGTGCTTTGTAATGGGTTCAATCTTGCGGTGCTCAATCCCAGTGACAGAAAGGGACATGACACGTATTGGGTCATTGTTATTAAGGATAAAAAGATAGGATTTATTCATGCATGAGTTTACTTTGTCTACATCATGTCATCTTGCTTAAGGCAATACTCCGTTCTTTATGAACTTAATACTCTAGATGCATGCTGGATAGTGGTCGATGTGTGGAGTAATAGTAGTAGATGCAGGCAGGAGTCGATCTAGTTGTCTCGGACGTGATGCCTATATACATGATCATTGCCTTATATATCGTCATGATTATTTGCTTTTCTATCAGTTTCCCAACAGTAATTTGTTTACCCACCGTATGCTATTTTCTCGAGAGAAGTCTCTAGTGAAAACTATGGCCCCCGGGTCTATCTAAATCATATATTAAAATCCAAAAATATATTGTGGCACTTTTATTTACTTTATTTTATTTTGTGTTTTATTTATCCATCTATCACAACATAAGTAATAAGTAAGTAGTAGCAATGCCCAGAGATCCTTCCTCGACTCCCTATGAGAAAGCGATCCCGGAGCCATCATATCCATTTAGTGTCTCAAGTATCCAGTTCTAGTTATAGAAGATCTGGATACAACTCCGAGCATCCGTTACCATGGACACGACTATTCGATGGATATACTTCCCTGCAAGGGTGCACCAACTTACCCAACACGCTTGATTAACTCTGGCCGAACACACTTTCGGGTCATGTCTGGCCTCGGCTGATCGACATACTGTAGTCCTACTTAGGCTCAACGGAGAGGCCAGCATGCCGGTCTACATCCTAAATGTGAAGGGGTCATGGGCCAATCGTCCTTTGCAATCCTGCGTGTTGCCAGGACGGTCGGGATCAGTCCTCGCTACCTCTTTATACAAAGCAGGTGCTTACGCGGACCACCCGGGCGCATGCCGCTCCATTGCTGACGTCTGAAAGCTTTCGGAAGAATCGTACGATGCCGAGTGCCCCTACTTATTCTCGCGTGGTGGTTAGTGCGAGAAGGCCAGAGGCCTACTTAGATCACATATCCAAACCCGTTAGTGTTTTTGGAGCGCGCTGAGACGATCAGTGATCCTGTCGCCCCGTATCACGGACTTACGACAAGGGTCAGGCCCATCCCTCTCTTGGGGCGGTGTGCCTGCCCGGCCGTGCTGCGTACTTATCTCGCGGGTACCCTCATGGTCAACTCGACTTCAGTAACTCTCGTGAGTACCCCTCGGGGTTGACCCGACTTCAAGAAGGGACTGAGGTAAAGTCAAAGTATCCGTGTGTCCATAACATCATGGAGGAATCTGAGGAATCATCCCCGAAGGATTCCTACTCGATGGTCCATACCATCAAGGGGGAATCTGAGGAATCACCCTCGAAGGATTCCTACTCGATGTAACCATCAAGGTGACCTTGGAGAAATCACTCTCGAAGGGTTCGCACTTGAGGTGTTGCACGACAGAGTCGCGATCGAGAGTGGTGAATGAGGAATCACCCTCTGTAGTCCACGCCCGATTGGCTACACTACAGAGAAATCATCAGGAGTGAGATGTGAGGTATCACCCTCGTCAGTCGATAGTTTCTTTGCAGAGTCGTACAACTAGGGGGGTGCCGGTGATGTGTCAGTCTCTGCACGTCGATCACATGATCAAGTCATTGATAACAAAGCGGGCAACAAGGACAAGGGTGAGGGGTCACTAATGGATCACTAACCAACCTATACTAAGCATATAGGATAACAGATAAGTAACAATAGCAGGTTACAAAAGCAGGCTATGCATCAAAATAGGAACTATCAAACAGCAGTAGCAAAATCTAATGCGAGCATGAGATAGAAAGAATGGGCGATATAGGAATGACCAAGGGGTTTTTGCTTGCCTGGAAGCTCTGCTGGAAGGGGCTGGTCGTTAGGAGTGTAGTCGAACTCGGGAGCAATGTCGGCCTTGGGGTCGACCGGAGAGAAGAGGGGGAAGAAACAATAAATATAAAGCAATCAAATGCATCACGATGCATGGCATGGCAACATGTTGTGCTAGAGGTGACCTATTGCAGTGCTAAGCGTTACAGACAGAGCGGGAAAACATCTATGGATATTTCCCCGGCTTTAGGCAGTTATCGGATAGACGTTCCGAAGGGGAAGGTTCCATGTTTGCTGTGTTGGGGGCATGTGGCAGGTATGTGGATGGCGTATTTAGATTCATCTTATTTTTCTGATCATTTTTCATATAAATTATTTTCATCCGAGTTATGGATTATTTTATATGAATTTCCAAAGTTTTAATGTTTTTTAGGAATTTCCTGGATTAATCTAATAATTCAAATTAAATACTGTAAATGCTTTTGTACACAGTAGCACCTAGCCACTGTGTATGACAGTGGGGTCAGGGGCGTTTGGTTGACTGTTGACCAGGTCAATGATTGACTGGTCAACAGGGTCAGAAGGGCCCACACGTCATTCTCACATGTGTCAATAACTCATCTAGCTAATTTAATCAGGGAGGGTCCCACTTTCCATAGACTACAAGCTAACCTAACACTAATTAACCCCAATCTAAAATGCAATTAGCCCTAGCAAACTGGGCCGCCCTACCAGGCAGTGGCACAGCCAGCCTCACGGATGTGCCCGCCATGGCCACGCAGCGAGCAGCAGCTGAAGCACAGCGCAGTAATAGCGGCAGCACACGTGGGCAGGAACGGCAACAGGCAGCAGCGGTGCGGCAGTAGCAGCAACAGCTAGCGAGTGGCGGCAAAAGCAGCGGCGAGCGCTGGCGTGCACGGGCGGCGGCAAAGGAGCAGCAGGCGCGGGCAGGCGTGAGCAAGCAGGAGCGGCAGGCGTGGCGGCCAGTGGCGCGGGGAGGGGGAGGTAGCGGTGGGCGTAGGGCTCCCCGGGTGCGCGCGTGGGCATGGCCAGGGAGTTCCCTAGGGCATCCAGGACGCGACGGGAGTGCGATAGGAGCCCAGCGTGTGCGCGCATATATGTAACGCAGGGTGCATCGGTGCGGAAGCCTTGGGCAGCAACGGCAGCAGGAGGCAGCTGCGGGCAAGCAGGCACGTAGAGGCGAAGCGTGCTTGGGTGGCAGCGGGCATGTGGATGGGCGAGGCAGCTCGCGGCCAGGGGCTCACGGGCACGGCCCGAGAGCGCGGCGGGCAGAGCTCCGGCCCCGATGATTGGGCAGCAATAAACGGTAGCTGAATCAAGGGGAGAAGCAGGGGAACGGGGCATACCTGACATCGGGCGCGGTGACGGGCTCGACGGAGGTTGGGATGCAGCGGTGGTGGCGGATCGAGCGCGGTCGAGGCTGAAGACGACGTCTGATGGCGATTGCTCAGTGCATCTTCAGCTTGAATTGGTTCTCACAAGCGAAGTGGACGATGGAGGCACACCTCCTGGACACCTTGGAATGGCGAATGGTGGCTGGTGGACACGGTGATGACGACGGCATGGCGGTGGCCGAGCTCGGCTCAAAGAAACCAAAGGGGGCAGGCAAGGGAGAGGGGAAAACTGGGGCTAGGGTTCTAGAGGGAGAGGGAGGCTATTGCGGGTGTTGGGGATGTAACTACTGGGTATGACCCGCCCAAGAGGGGCCGGGTCATGCCACTGGCGGCTTAAAGATGAAGAGGCCCGATAAGGTCCAAGAAGATATGAAGATGGCGGTTCATAGAGCAAGCCAATTGAAGGCCCAAGACCCGGAGACGACTTGAAGCCCACGGGTGTGAGCCGTCATATGTTTAAACTTGTCTTGTAAAGCAAGCTTAGTTAGAAACCGAGCCGGTCACGTTTGTGTGAACCGGCCGGGACTCTGTAAGCCGCCGGGCATTAACCTATATATAAAGGGGTGACCCGGTGGCGGGTTAACTCAAGTAACAATCGATCGAGAACTAGGTCAAGCGTATTCGCTCCCTGGTAATCGAAACACAAGCAATACACCCTGAAGCAGGAGTAGGCTTTTACCTCATTGAGAGGGGCCGAACCTGGGTAAACTCTCTGTGTCCTTTGTCCCGTTTAACCCCTTCAAGCTAACCTAGTTGCGATGGCTCCACACCTAAGTCCTTTTGCTAGGGCATCTGCCGTGTTAAGTCCACGACAGTTGGCGCCCACCGTGGGGCCAGCGCACGGTGGTTTCGAGTTCTTGAAGGGCAGCTTCTCAGGGATCAAGGGATATGCCGTGGGCCGGATGACCAAGAGTCGTCGCGGCAAGATCTACATCGACGACGTAGGCTGGGTTCCCGAGGCCGATTCAATCGAATATGGGTACCGGGTCCCCTTCGGTGGAATCCACGTCTTCATCAGCAAGATCGGCGAGTCAGAGCCTGAGCCGGACACCTGCACCGACATCATCGAGACAGCTCGGCGCGCGCGACCTGCCAAGATTCAAGCCACTGTGATGCACACTTATGTTGGGTTTGTTCATGGAGTGGATCTTGAGGAAGGATCTGCATCTGGCGGAGAGACGGTCATCCACTCTGATGATGAGTCCTCAACCGGTGAGACCAATTCAATGTATGAACTGCAAGACGGCGGGCTTGGGGGCTGTTCTGAGGGCGACAGTATTTCGGACCCCTATGAGCCGCCGAACAGAGTCGCGATCTTCATGGCCGGCTCACAACCGGCGCTGAATTCATCAACTGCGGTGGCTATGACTTCCGGTTCAACGTCTGAGGCGACGGCCGGCGTGAGCGGTTCTGTGCGCCCACCGGCTCAAGTTTTGTCCGAACTCTTAGACGCCTTGGCAACTTTGTTAGAGGCAGAGGTGACTCCGGCGACTCAAGCCTAGCATAAGGTGGATGCGGCAAAACTGCGAGACGAGATAGCTCAAGCTAAAATTGAGCTTACCGCTGAGAATCCTAGGATGGCAACAGAATGAGCTGCCCTGGACGCTAAGTCGCAACAGATTCAAGCAGAAAATTTCCGGTTAACCTTGGACCAGAATGCATCCAACGCCGTTCTACGAAGGAGGCATCAGAGCCGTTTACCTTTGGAGTACGATGCGAGGAATCTTTTTCATACCCCTGGGGCAGGACCAAGTAACCTGCCCGAGGTGACCCGGGCTGTTGAAGCGCCCGCGGCCGGGGCAAAGGCTCAACCGCATGTTGCGGATCCGCCTCGCTTAAATTTAAACCCGCCTCAGCAAGTGCCTACACCGTCGGGTCATTTTTCTAATCCTCTGGATAATATGCTTGTTGCGGCGTCACGGCTGGCGGCTCTTCCAGTGCAAGGTGAGTCTCCCACGGTGGTTGAAGCCCAGAAGGTTGTGGAGCTTCTTCAGATGATGGTGGCTCAGCAGGCGGCTTATTCATACAGCCGAGATCGGATTCATTCGACTCCACGCCATAGTCAGAGTTACAGCCGGCATATTGAGTCGCCGGTGGTTTCGAGCAGTGAACGGCACCGTAACCAGCCCCGTGGACATGACCCGCCACGTGCTGATAATGAGGCTCAAGCTTTGGTGGATCAGGCCAGGGCACGTCGGGAGGCGGAGCTGGCGGCTCAGCTGGTGGCTCAGCGGCGGCCTCAGCATAACCCGTCGGTGTCTGTAGAAGCTGGGATGATTTCTAGGACCGTGGGCATGCCATGCTTGGTGCCGGCTTTGCGTAATGAGCGCCCACACAAGGATTTTAAGGGCCCTCGCAAGGTGCCCAATTACACAGCTGATCAACCTTCGGAGGCATGGGTTGAGACCTATGAGATGGCCATGGAGATGTTAGACGTCAACGACGCTGTGTGCGCTAAGTATTTCACCATGATGTTGGATGGGCCGGCTCGTACCTGGTTGAAAGGATTACCTGCCAACTCCATCAGTTCATGGGCACAGTTGAAAGCACGCTTTATTCAGAATTTCAGAGATACATGTAAGCAACCCATGTTGATCATCGACCTTGATGCCTTTGTCCAGCTTGAGGATGAGTCAACCAATCACTGGGTTCGCCGTCTCGGCTGTTATTCACTCATCAGATAGCATCAACGTCGGTTCAGCCGTCCTAATTTTGGAGAAAAATTGCCGTTTCCTTCCCCTCAAACAGAAGCTAGGGCGGCTTAAGCGCCACTGTAATGATATGGGAGAGCTCATGGCGGCTCTCACCAAATATGCCGACTCAGATAGTACTAAAGACCCTGCGTCTGATGAAGAGAAGGCTGGCAAGGGGAAGAAGGGCAGCAATGGAAAGGGACAGCAGCACAATATGGCGGGTCAAGGTAACAACGGTAAGCGCAAGCAAACCGATGGTGGTTCAGACATTGTGGCTAACACCAGCACGCAGAATAGCAATCAGCGCCGTAAGGGGAAATCATCAGTGCCCCGGTTTGGCGGGCCAAAGTTTAACCTGGAGGCAATAATGAATTAACCTTGTCCGAAGCACGGCTCTCAGGATAAGCCGACCACTCATTTGTGGAAAGATTGCTTCATCATGAGGGAGTATAGAAATTCTGGTTTTTATCAAAACCATCACGGCCCAAATGGCGGGTCAGGATCCGGCTCTCACGGGCCCGGCTTTGGAGGTGGCGGTGCAAACTCTGGTTTTCAAGGCCAAGGTAATCAAGGCGGTGTTAATCAGCAGCCTGGTCAGGGTAATCAGCAGCAGCAGTCTGGTTATCAGAGTAATCCAAAGCAGTTGAATAGTGGCCAATATCATGTTTTTACCACGAATTTGTGCAAGCGAGATCAGAAGGTTCATAAACACGCGGTGAGCACGGTCGAGCCGGCAGTCCCTCGATACTTGCGATGGTCAGAACAGCCCATTGTATGGAGCCGTGAGGATCACCCGCTCCGGGTCGACAACCCGGGTCAGCTGGCTTTGGTGGTGGCTCCTTAGGTTGGAGGATACAAGTTCACAAAGGTACTTATGGATGGAGGCAGCAGTATCAATATCCTGTACTATGATACTTTTCGCCGTATGAATTTAACTGACAAAGATCTTAAGCCGTCTTCTACTGTGTGTCACGGGGTGGTGCATGGTAAGTCGGCGTATCCGGTGGGTAAGATAGCTTTGGAAGTGGCTTTTGGCGATGAGCAGGATTATAGAGCTGAAACGTGGACTTTTGAGGTGGTCAAGATCAAGAGCCCTTATCACGCCTTGTTTGGACGACCGGCTTATGCCAAGTTTATGGCACAGCCTTGTTATGTTTATCTGCAGCTTAAAATGCCGGGTCGTAAGGGTACCATTATGGTACATGGTGACAGGAAGATAGCTTTGGAGTGTGAAGAGGGTGATGCTGCCTACGCTGAGTCTGTTTGTGCAACAGAAGAGTTGAAGTTTTACAAAGATAATGTTGACCCGGCGGATATGACCCCTTTGAAGAAGCTGACCACAGAGCATGACCCCTTGTTGAAGCTTAAGTCAGCAGATGACACCAAGCAGGCCGATTTTGTCCCTGGCGATTCATACCAACAGTTCATTATCAGTGCCAACCTGGATCCGAAATAGGAAAGCGCGCTCATCGAGTTCATCCGTGAGAACCGGGACATCTTTGCATGGAAGCCTTCAGACATGCCAGGTGTACCAAGGGAACTCGCTGAGCACACTCTCAATATTGATCCGAAGTTTAAACCGGTCAAGCAATTTCTTCATCGTTTTAATGAAGAGAGGCGCAAGGCCATTGGTGAAGAGGTGGCCCGGCTCTTGGCGGCTGGGTTTATTGTTGAAGTTTTTCATCCTGAATGGTTGGCTAACCCGGTGCTGGTGCTTAAGAAAAACAGCACTTGGCATATGTATGTGGATTACATGGACCTTAACAAGGCCTGTCCGGCTAATCCTTTTGCTCTCCCTCATATTGATCAGATCATTGATGCTATGACGGGTTGTGAGCGCTTGAGTTTTTTAGATGCTTATTCTGGTTATCATCAGATCAAGATGGCAGTTAAGGACCAGGAGAAGACATCTTTTATCACTCCTTTTGGAGCCTTCTACTACGTGTCTATGCCTTTTGGGCTTAAGAGTGCCCAGGCGACTTATCAGCGTTGTGTTCAGAATTGCCTCCACAGCCAGATTGAACGCAATGTTCATTCTTATGTGGATGATATTGTTGTGAAGCCCAGGAAGAAGGAGACCTTGTTAGATGATTTGAAGGAGACCTTTGACAACCTCCAGATCTACAAGATGATGCTTAACCCGGCCAAGTGTGTCTTTGGCGTGCCCGCAGGCAAGCTCTTGGGTTTTTTGGTATCTGGGAGAGGTATTGAAGCTAACCCGGAGAAAATCAAGGCTATCACTTCTTTGGCTAAGCCGGCATGTATTAATGACATCCAGTGTTTGGCGGGTCATATCGCGGCTTTAAGCCGGTTTATAAGCCGCCTGGGAGAAAAGGCTATTCCCCTCTACCAGTTGATGAAGAAAACAAATCGCTTTGTTTGGAGTGATGCTGCTAATCAGGTGTTCGAGGCGCTTAAAAAACAGTTGGCTGAGCCGCCGATTCTTGCAGCTCCTATTGACAAGGAGCCCTTGCTGTTATATGTGGCTGCTAACAGCAGAGCCATCAGTGTAGCAGTTGTGGTGGAAAGGAAGGAATCAGGCAAGGAATATCTGGTTCAAAGGCCGGTTTACTATGTCAGTGAGGTATTAATTGAATCTAAGCAAAGATACCCGCATTGGCAGAAGCTAGTGTATGGAGTGTTCATGGCCAGTCACAAATTGAAGCGTTATTTCCAAGGTCACCCTATTACTGTGGTCAGTTCTGCTCCTTTAGGGGATATTATTCAAAACAGAGAAGCTACAGGCCGGGTGGCCAAGTTGGCCATTGAGCTGGGACCTCATGGTTTGAAGTATATGCCTCGGACAACCATCAAGTCTCAAGCACTTGTGGATTTCATCAATGACTGGACGGAGTTGCAGATGCCTGAGGAGAAGCCTAATAACACATATTGGACTATTCATTTTGATGGATCCAGACAGTTGGAAGGCTCGGGGGCTGGAGTTATTTTGACTTCCCCACGAGGTGATAAGTTTTGCTATGTTTTAAGGTTGATGTTCCCTTGTACTAACAATGCAGCTGAATATGAGGCCTTGCTCCATGGTCTTTGGATGGCCAAAGAGATGAATCTAAGCCGGGTCAGGTGTTTTGGTGACTCGGATCTGGTGGCTCAGCAAGTTTCAGGAACTTGGGATTCTAAAGACCCGTTCATGGCGGCTTACCGCCGGGTGGTTGATGCTATTGCTGGGCATTTCAAAGGTTATCAAGTGGAACATGTTGATCGCAGGAAAAACGAGGCGGCTGATACTTTGAGCCGGCTGGGGTCTCAACGTAAGCCGGTACCACCTAATGTTTTTCTGGATATTCTGAACAATCCTTCCGTTAAACTGCCTACGGAAGAGGATCTTGCTATCCCTGACCCGGAGGCGCAGCTGGTGGCGGCTCTAAGGACAAAAAGACCCACCTGTTGGCGGTGGTTGACAAATTCACAAAATGGGTTGAGGCAGAGCCGGTCAGCAAGTGTGATGCGGCAACGGCAGTTCAATTCTTTAAGAAGGTGATTTTCCATTTTGGCTACCCTCATAGCATCATAACTGATAATGGTACTAATCTGTCCAAAGGTGCTATGAAAGAATTCTGTCAACGAGAACATATTTGTCTTGATGTATCATCAGTGGCTCACCCCCAGTCCAATGGTCAAGCCGAAAGGGCCAATCAAGAAATCTTGAGAGGCATAAAGCCCCGGCTTATGGTCCCTTTGCACAGGACGCCGGGTTGTTGGATTGAGGAATTACCCTCAGTACTTTGGAGTATCAATACTACACCCAACAGATCCACGGGTTATACGCCTTTCTTCATGGTGTACGGAGCAAAGGCGGTTCTACCCAGTGACATCCGTCATGATTCGCCCCATGTGGCGGCTTATGTTGAAGCTGATAATGAAAAAGCACGCCAGGATGATCTTGACCTCCTGGATGAGGAGCATGACCTTGCGGCGGCTCGTTCGGCGATTTACCAGCAAGATCTGCGTCGTTATCATAGCCATCGGGTTAAAACCCGGACCTTTCAAGAAGGTGATTTGGTGCTCCGGCTCATCCAGGATCAAACAGATATGCACAAGTTATCCCCACCTTGGGAAGGGCCTTTTGTGGTCAGCAAGAATTTGAACAACGGGTCATACTACCTCATTGATATTCGAGATCACAAGGACTCACGCACATCTGAGGAGGAGACCCGCCGGCCTTGGCACATTGCTCATCTTCGGCCTTATTACACTTGAGCTACTGGCTCTTGTGTTGTACATATTTTCATCCATGTATATATATTATGATCAAGTATAATAAAGCTGGCATCCCTAATAATTCAGGGCCTCTGTCGTTTCATTTGTGAGTATCTTAGTCTTTATTATCAGTTCATAAGATCACTTGGGGGCTTCCTGCTCACTAAGCATAGCTATGACTACCCTATTGATCCGGCTTATGCACCTTGTTGCAAATCACTTGGGGGCTTATTGCCCAAGTTAAAAGGTTACCAAAGAGAACTTGCTACAATGAGCAGTTTAAACATAGGTATCCTGCCTTGAGGGCTAATTATAGGTCACTTGGGGGCTTCCTGTTCAATGAACATAGCTATTCTTACCCTCTTGATTGGCTTGGATGCCAGGTGTGAAACACCAAATTCCGGGTTATCCTGCCTATATGTCTGCCACTCCGCCCAGGTTATCTGGAATGACCCGCCGTACTCTTGACAGTCAATCTTATAAAGACCCTGAACTTGTCAAAGTTAAAATGGCGGTTGGTCATGTGAGGCCAGGCTTACAGGTTTGAATGAAGGATTAACTCAGTGGCTGTGTAGCCCATGAACAGCACTTGATATTGAGGCTTGGCAGCCTATGAAAGCCTTGCTTTTTCTGATTTGTTATTTTCTTTGAACATTGTTTGGGTTCATATCCTTGTACCATATTGATACATGGTTTAAAATGATTCAGGCCATGTAGCCTTAATCCTTATGACTCATATTTGAGCATATTTGGGGTTTTGATAACCCGGTCTGGCTTTGGACGATAAGTCGCTTGTATATTTTGATTGTGCACTTGGAGTTATGCGCTCTAAGTTTTGGGCTGTTACCCTTACTGCATATGGCGCTGTAAGCCGGCGGTATGAACCAAGTTCAAAGGTATGTGTTTACTTGTTATATGAATATGCGAGGTTTGATAACCCGCCCTAGTTATGGACTATACAGTCACCAGCAAATTTTATATGGGACATCATGACCCGCCCTGGGATAAACCGCCAGGGCACATGTTATCTGCTTGTGTGCAGGGAATATGATAATATGACCTACATGATTGATAATATTATGAGTATGAACAACAGATCTTCCAATATCAAGATCGGCGGTTTAAAGTATTATGCAGATAAACATGCACGATGGCATGGCAGATCACTGTTTTACACTAGCCTATTACAAGGCTTTCTGCGGCCCAATTGATTGAAAGTTTTTCCGAGCAAAATAAGCCGGGTTGCCGTCTGAGAGCCGCCTCGTGATTCAGTAGCCCTGGTCGTGGCGAGTTGAAGCTTCCGGGTCATCCAGCGCCGGTTCTTCTTCTTCCTCCACTAGCTGGAAATCAAGCGATGTCCAATTGATGCCAGTTACGGCTTTGAATATAGCTTCATCATCTATGAGTGCGGATGGATCAATATTAGGAGCAAAAGTGTGCTTACGTGTTGGTGGAATAAGGTCCATAACTTCGTAAACCGACATTTTCACTTTTGCGTTTTCAGCAGTATAAGCCGCCTGATACTTGGAGAGATCGGTCTCCTCAGCCAACTTGCTTGCCAAAGGACACATTTCCTTTACAATTTTGGTGAAGTCATCTGCATTGAAGGGAGACCCATCTTCTTTTAAGCCGGGACAGCCAGTGGCCAATTCCTCCGGGTCAAGCTCTGCTTGCCATGCCTTGGCCCGGCTCAGGGCAGTGATGGCACCAGCTCTGGCGGCTGACCGCTTTATCTCCTCCACCCTTTGGGGTACAACGGATAGTTTGTCCAGTGTTTCTCTGATGAGTGAAGGTGGCTATTTAGTATGGGAGACGGCAGCTATAGCTCGTTGGTGTATAACTGCTCCACAAGGGTGTATGCAGCTTTAAGCTTCACACGCATGTCTGGGCCAAGGTTGGAAATTCTGGAGCCTGCATTAGCAAAGATATTGATAAACCGGCTAATGATTGTTATACATTGATGGTGAAAGATTGAAGTACTATATTACTTACCAAAGATGGCAGCTGTCATGCTATTGATTTGATGTTTCAAGCCGGATAACTCGTCAGTCACCGGCTTTAGAGCAGCTTCGGCATCTTCCGCTCTTTTTAGCAGAGCTGCCTTCTCGGTGTCCCAGTCGGTTCTTTCAGCGCTGAAATCCTTTTTCAACTTCTCCATGTCTTCCAAAGCGGTTTTCAGTTCTGATTTGGCCTTGGAAGTTTCAGATTGCTGTGTTTGGATGTTCTGCCGCAGATCCACTACTTGGGATTCTTTCAGATTTAATTCAGCCTACAAGATAAGGAGATTAAGCAGCGGTATGTGGTTATGATGATCATCTTCAAGTCCCAAGCATAATACAAGTATTTTACTTGGCACTTGGGGGCTAATGTACGTTGCTCTTTTTGAAGACAAATTTTTAATGACCCAGCTAAGTTTCTTCAACTACAGCCGGCTCATGGGGGCTACATATTTGGATTTGTTCATAAATATTGTGGTAAGTCCCGGCATAGCTAGGCAGCTTAAGCCGGCCCGTGGGGGCTACGTATGCGGGTTTTAGCACTACAATTTGAAGTCCCGGCTTAACCTTCCAGTTTAAGCCGGCCCTTGGGGACTACTTGTTCGGCAGTTACATAATGCTATGGCATAGTTGCAAGATCAAAGAGGTTATCTAAGTCTACAACATATTCAATTTTTTCATATTCAGTAGACTTGGCGGCTGGCAGATATATACTTATATGAGAAGGTTTTGTTAGTGCTTACCTCAAAGCGCTCCTTCATGAGGTTAACCAGGCCGGCTTCAAAATCACGGCTGGTGTGAAGGCGGTTTAGATAACCTGCATGAATCTCGTGAGCATTGAACTGGGCGTAACTCTCCAAATCCAGTTTCCACTTGCCCTTGTCAGCAGCTGAGAATTCTTCTTTGGCGCTGTGTTTAGATAAGACGGTGGGGTTGCCTGGTGATGTATAAGCCGTCCTAGTAACTACTACGCCTTCACCTTCTTGAGTCGGCTGAGCGGGACTGGGAGGCTTAGCAGGAGCCGGGTTAACATCCATGGAGTCCATAGTGACATGGTGCTCTTCTGGCGGCGGATCATCAATGGCTGCTTCAGAGGTTTGATGCAAAGATTCAGATATTGTCTAGTTCTCCGGGTCAGCAGCTTTGGGATCTTCAGCCGGTTTATTCACTTTCGGCTTCTTGCTGGGCTTGGCTATAGCACTGGAAATAAAGCACATGACGGGGTTAGTATATCAATTGAGTAAGTGTTAAAGCAAATAAGCTTAATGTTCTCACCCGGGTACGGTTTTGAAAAGAGGAATCTGAGTTCCAGTTGAGTCGCCGGAGGAAGAGTGAGGAGTTCATTGATAATTTGAGTCGGATGAATTAAGTGGTTGGCGAATAAGACCTGCTTTTGGGTAAAAAGATATTGGATTCCGAGGCACCTCTTTCTGGTGTTTTCGAGGAGCCGGTGTATTGGGTAAACCGGAGAAAAGTTCTCCACCTCCACTGTTCCGGGTTGTGTGGCGAGCTTTATGCTGTTGTTTCTTCAAAATAAAGTTGGGATCCAAGTAAGCTAAAGGATGAGAAAATCTTACTTTCCGGCTCAATTTCCGAGTTCTCTGTCTTGATAAAGGCTCTGAGTCGGAGGAAATGATAGTTACCTCTTCGACATCCGCCTGACTTCCTTCCGCGTCATCCTGAGAATTTTTGGCGTCAATGAGGTGTATAAAGAAAGAGCCAAGGGAGTCAAGTTTTACCTCCGACTCATCGTCATTCAAAGCAAATAGTTCAGAGGTGTTCATTTTCTTCTTGGCGGGCTTTTTGGGAGCCTTATGCTTTGTCCTGGTCTTCTTGGCCGGTTTATCCTGAAGGTTCTTGCTCCAGAAGGGGGAATCAGCCTGCAGAAGTTTAAATAATAATGAGAAGGCAGATTGACAAATAATGATTTAGTGAAACTTGTTTGAAAATGCTTACAGCTGGCGGCTTGTTGAGGGTGCAAAAGGGGTTTAGCCCCACTTTGTTGCAGGTCTCTAGACTCCCGTTGAGCAGAGTCTTTGTTATATCATTGATTTGTTTGTCATCCAGACGGATGGGAGAGTAACGCAGCGGATCTTTAACATCACCAGTATACTCACACATTAAGCCGAGGCGGCGGCTTAAGGGCAAGATTCTCCATGCGACCCAGCAACGAACCAGATCGACTCCAGTCAAACCGTTGGCCATCAAGGCTCTGATCTTTGAAAATATGGGCATATATTTGGCCCGTTCTTCTGTACTAATCCGTTCTGGGAGAGGATGTATGTTGCTAAGCCGGCTTTCATGATAACCCGGCAGAGAATTTTCGTCTTCTGGAGAGGTGTCTTTGCAATAGAACCAAGTCTGGTTCCAGTCCTTAGGATGGCTGGGAGGTGCGGCAGTAGGAAACGTGGCTTCTTTTCGCCTCTGAATTGAAATGCCCCTTAGCTCTAAGCTGGGCCCTTCCGTGAACTCGGTCTAGCGGTTCAGGTAATAGAATTCCCTGAACAATTCGACAATGGGCTCTTGTTGAAGGTACAGTTCGCAAAAGACTTGGAAATTGCAGATGTTTGAAATAGAGTTGGGCCCGATATCTTGCGGATGGAGTTGGAAGAAATGCAGCACGTCACGAAAGAATTTTGAACCGGGTGGAGTGAACCCCCGGAGCATGTGATCAGTAAAAACCACAACTTCACCTTCTTTCGGGTCAGGGGTAGTCTCATTTCCTGGGACTCTCCGGTGGATGACGTTCTTTGCGGCTAAAACGCCCACCTGAACATGTTCATTCAGCGTCTGCTCGGTAACCCGGGAGGCGACCCAGTTGCATGAAGTAGCAGTTTTGGTCATTTTGTTGAAAGCCTAGAAAAGAAAATGTTGCCGGATTAAGGTTATGCCCTTAAACCGTCTAGTGATCAATGAGTAAGTGTGTTATGCAAGGCCAATTCGTATGCAGAGGGTATGTGCTATAAACATTAGTATGGTTAAACCGGAAGATGATGCCGGGTTGTACAGATTCTGAACGTACACTGGCGGCCTAAAAGGGGACTAATGGTATATGGCTGGTTATGGCCTATCTTATAAGCCGCCCGTATGGTTGCAGTATTACAGATCTATAAGTGAAATTTTGCTAAGTGATGGACGAACAAGTTCCACAGATCAGTTCTATTATTTTGGATCTACAGCAGTTCAGAAAATAAAATAAATTCTAAACCTAAGGTCGCGGCAGTGGAAGAACTCATGTGCTTGGATGGGATCTTATACAGAAAAAGTGTTTTCTGCGATTGGAAAGGGATGTTAAAGTACTGCCGCGCGAACTTCAACATCATGTTCAGATTAAACTACACAAATGTAGAGAGGAAAATGAGGAACGGTGAAGAACACCGATGAACGGTGGGAACCCTAATGCGGATCTGCTTCGGGGAAGGGTGAATATTTACTGACGCTGACGAACAGTGGAGGCGCACCGCGGTTCTCTGGTCCGTTCAGGTCGATGCAGCGGCCGGAGTTGAGGACGCTGGAGGCAGACGGCGGTGGCGAAGCTCGGGTTGGCTGAGGCGTCGCAAGGAGGAAGACGAAGACGAGGGGGCAGGGTAAAAGGTGAAAAGAAGGACCCCTGTTCCTATTTATAAGGAAGTGGATAGATGGCATGCACGGGAATCGAGGAGGCTGAAAAATGGTTATGTGGCTATGTGGACGCCTCGATTTTCGGGAAGTCCATTAAGATAAAGATCTATTGAGATGTCCTGGGATTTGTGCAAAGTTAATGCACAATGATGTCATGGCGGGTTAACACGATTCTGAGATGTGACATCATGGCGGGTTACGGTGAATTGGAAAGAATTGATAAAGGAAGATTCTGCTAAGTCAAAGTGGTAAAGATTGATGTGAACCAGTTCAAATCAACCTGGGGCCTAATGTTGGGGATGTAACTACTGGGTATGACCCACCCAGGAGGGCCGGGTCACGCCACTGGCGGCTTAAAGATGAAGAGGCCCGATAAGGTCCAAGAAGATATGAAGATGGCGGTTCATAGAGCAAGCCAATTGAAGGCCCAAGACCCGGAGACGACTTGAAGCCCACGGGTGTGAGCCGCCATATGTTTAAACTTGTCTTGTAAGGCAAGCTTAGTTAGAAACCAAGCGGTCATGTTTGTGTGAGCCGGCCGGGACTCTGTAAGCCGTCGGGTATTAACCTGTATATAAAGGGGTGACCCGGCGGCGGGTTAACTCAAGTAACAATCGATCGAGAACTAGGTCAAGCGTATTCGCTCCCTGGTAATCGAAACATAGGCAATACAACCTGAAGCAGGAGTAGGCTTTTACCTCATTGAGAGGGGCCGAACCTGGGTAATCTCTCTGTGTCCTTTGTCCCGTTTAACCCCTTCAAGCTAACCTAGTTGCGATGGCTCCACACCTAAGTCCTTTTGCTAGGGCATCTGCCGTGTTAAGTACACGGCAGGGGGTGCACTTATCCACCCGGGGAAAGCCATGGGATGGCCGACACGCACCCCCAACGGCGACCATGGTGGTGGATGTGCGCCACGATCCCCCTGCCTCCCTGTAGCAGGAGGTTGTGGATGACAGGGGGTGGGCTGGGCCTCCCAGCCACATGGGCCTTATTTGTTTTTATTTATTCCCTTACTCTTTTCTTTAGCTTTCTTTTCTCTTTTATTTAATTCGCCACTGTTTTGCGTTTTATTTAAATACCAACTGAATTTTGTTGAAAGTGTAACTTGGCTTTGTTGAATGTGTAACTTGGCACATAAATACTAGGACATATTTTGGAACTGCACAGAAAGTTTCAAGTCATTCGGGATTGTATGAATATTTGTTTATTTTAGAATGGTCAATTTAAATGTTGTGGGACCACCATATAATTTAATAGGGTTTAACTGGTGAGTCAAATGATGTTGGTTTCAACATGACAAATGATCAGGGGAATTTTTAGAATAATGCGAACATTTTAGGTTTACTGTTTGAAGAAAAAAATATTTTGACTTGTATTTTAAATTTGAATTTGACTCTGGTTTTTATCAAGTGGTAATTTGGCTTCGTAAAACATGATGACATGGCATCATTAGCAAGGGATGACTGTAGCATGATTATTGGGGTGTTACAGAGAGGGACCCTTTGTTCGGGGCTCCACCATTCCTCCTGCCCCCACCTCTCACCATGTCTTCGCGTCGCGTTTCTCCTCGGGGTTCCGGCTCACAATCCTCCCCATTCCTTCGTCCAATCCAGCGTTCTCGACTGGAGATTGATACGTGTCCAACGTATCTATAATTTTTTATTGTTCCATGCTATTATATTATCTGTTTTGGATGTTTTTATGCATTAATATGCTATTTTATATTATTTTTGTGACTAGCCTATTAACCTAGAGCACAATGCCAGTTTCTGTTTTTTTCCTTGTTTTTGACTTTTACAGAAAACGAATATCAAACGGAGTCCAAACGGAATAAAACTTTCGCGATGATTTTTCTTGGACCAGAAGACACCTACGTGACTTGGAGAGAGGGCTAGAAGAGTTCCGATGAGGCCACAAGCCACTAGGGCGCGCCCCCTGGCTTGTAGGCCCCTCGGAGGTCTTCTAACCCTAGTTCCACCTCTATAAATTCTAAAATATTCCCCGAACATCAGAAGCGTCCACAAAAATACTTTTCCGCTGCCGCAACCTTTTGTTCCCATGAGATCCCATCTTGGGGCCTTTTCCAGCGATCTGCCGGAGGGGGATTCGATCATGGAAGGCCTCTACATCAATCTTGCTGCCCTTTCGATCATGCGTGAGTAGTTTACCACAGACCTATGGGTCCATAGCTAGTAGCTATATGGCTTCTTTTCTCTCTTTGATCTTCAATACAATGTTCTCCTCGATGTTCTTGGAGTTCTATCCGATGTAATCTTGTTTTGTGGTGTGTTTGTTGAGATCCGATGAATTGTGGGTTTATGATCAGATTATCCATGAATATTATTTGAGTCTTCTCTGAACTCTTTTATGCATGATTAAAATATCTTTGTATTTCTCTTCGAACTATCGGTTTGGTTTGGCCAACTAGATTGGTTTTTCTTGCAATGGGAGAGGTGCTTAGTTTTGGATTCAATCTTGCGATGTCCTCACCCAGTGACAGAAGGGGTAGCGAGGCACGTATTGTATTGTTTCCATCAAGGATAAAAAGATGGGTTTTATGTCATATTGCTTGAGTTTATCTCTCTACATCATGTCATCTTACTTAGAGCGTTGCTCTGTTCTTATGAACTTAATACTCTAGATGCAGGCAGGAGTCGGTCGATGTGTGGAGTAATAGTAGTAGATGCAGAATTGTTTCGGTCTACTTGTCATGGACATGATGCCTATATTCATGATCATTGCCTTAGATATCGTCATAATTATGCGCTTTTCTATCAATTGCTCAACAGTAATTTGTTTACCCACTGTATGCTATTTTCAAGAGAGAAGCCTCTAGTGAAGCCTATGGCCCCCGGGTCTATTTTCCATCATATATTTTCAGATCTATAAACCAAAAATCCAAAAATACCTTGCTGCAATTTATTTATATTTACTTTAGTTTGCTCTTTTATTTATCTTTTATACCTATCTCTTTTAGATCTCACTCTTGTTCGTGACCGTGAAGGGATTGACAACCCCTTTTTCGCGTTGTGTGCAAGTGTTTGTTAGTTTGTGTAGGTGCATATATTGAAGACTTGCTTGTGCCTCCTACTGGATTGATACCTTGGTTCTTAACTAAGGGAAATACTTATCTCTACTTTGCTGCATCACCCTTTTCTCTTCAAGGGAAAAATCAATACAAGCTCAAGAAGTAGCAGAGACGAGCGCACTGTCGCTGGTCTCGTCAGTCATGGTTAGGACACCTCTGCCCCTCCCATTCCCGGTGCTAGGGGTGCGTCGCTGATGGCTCTATATTTTATGCATTTTTAGAGCTCATATGTTGCATGTTCTCTTTATATATCATGTCCCATTGAACCAAATATATGTCCATTATGCATGATTACCGGGCTTTGCACTTTTCATTATGAGCATTGCACATTTGTGTATTTATTTGGTTTTTGTTAGTTTTCCTTCTTTTCTTGTGTCTATAAGTGTATTGGAGCAACCTAGGGCCAAGCACGATGAAAGGATCAAGGATGGGTTCAATACGGAGTCAGCTAGGGGTCAGAGTTGGCCATTTCAAAGGTCGGAAAAAATTCATTTTTCCAAAGTACTCCAAATAAATATCTAACACTAGAAATAGATCAGCATCATTCATACGAATCCAGTGAGCCCAAGAATGTCAAATTCCGAGTTTGTATGAAGAAAAGGCGGTCATTTTACCGGAGAGAGATTGCACAAGAAGATAACACGAAAGACATTGTTCCACTCGTTTGAGCAGCCCTTTGACTTGCAGACAGCTCTGAAAGTTGCCCTTCCAGATGGGATTCTTCACCGATTTCATCCCCGTTTGTATCCCATGGGATCCTTGGCTCGTAAAGAAGAGATTGGGAGAGGATTTGTCTCATTGTGAGCCCTTGTGTTGGGGATATTACTACTGGGTATAAACTGGCCAGGAGAGGCCGGGTTATCCCCATAATGAGTTATTATACTTGAAGCCCACTTGGACAAAGATGGAGGCGCTTTATGAAGGCCCGGGGCCCAACGGCGGATTAAGGCCTGTAGACATAAACCGACATTGATATGTAAACTTGTGTTATAAGATAGAAAGAGTAGAGACCGAGCCGGACATGTTCATGAGCCGGCCTCGGGATCCTGTAAACCGACGGGCGTCAACCCATGTATATAAGGGGACGACCCGGCGGCGGTTTGAAGGGAGACAGACAACAACTCGAGAGCCAGGCATAGCGGATTCGCTCCCTGGTCATCGAAACCCTAGCAATCCCACAACAACTGGATTAGGCCTTTACCTTCACCGCAAGGGGCCGAACCAGTATAAACTCTTTGCGTCCCTTGTCCGCTTTAACCCCTTTAAGCTAACCCATCACGATGGCTCCATGACTAAGTCCTTTCTCTAGGACATCTGCCGTGACAAGACCACGACAGTTGGCGCCCACCGTGGGGCTCTCGCACGATGGTTTCGAGTTCTTAGAGGGCAGCTTCGAAGGACTCAAGGGATACGCCGTGGGCCAGATGACTAAAAGTCGTCGCGGCAAGCTCTACATCGACGACGCAGGCTGGGGCACCGAGGCCGGTTCAATTGAGTACGGGTACCGGGTCCCCTTCGGCGGCATTCACGTGTTCATTGGCAAGATTGGCGAACCGGGCCCTGAGCCGGACATCTGCACCGACATCATCGAAACGGCTCAGCGCGCGAGATCTGCCTGGATTAAGCCTGTCACGAAGCGTGCCTTCATGGGAGTCATCCACGGAGTGGAATCTGAAGATAAATCGGAATATGATGGCGAAACCATTGCTTATTCCGGTGACGAGTCATCTACTCGAGAGACCGAGTCATTGTACCAGCTGCAGGATGGCCGGTTTGGTGGTTGTTCCGATGGTGACAGTATTCCGGACTCTCTCGACCCGCCAAGCCGGGTTGCGATCTTCATGGCCGGTACGCAGTCAGCGCCACAATCTTCGACCGCTGCGGCGATGATCTTCGGTTCAGCAGCGGCGACGGCCGCTGGGGCAGGAGGCCCTGCGCCATCACCGGCTCAGGCTCTGTCCGATTTATTCGACACCTTGGCAGCACTGATAGCGGCCGAAGTCCGCCCGGCGGATCAGGAGCGGCACAACGCAGAAGTGGCGAAGGTGAAGGATCAGATAGCCCAAGCCAAGGTGGATTTGGCAGCTGAAAACACCAGGATGGCTGCAGAGCGGGCCGAGTTAGATGCACAGGCCTATCGGCTTACGTTGGATCAGAACGCGTCCAATGATGTAATGAGGAGAAGGTACCGGTCTCACCTGCCTCCGGTTTACGAAGCCAGGAATCTCTTCAATACGCCAGGGGCCGGAACCAGCAACCAGCCAGTGGTAAACTGGGTAGAAGCGCCTGGAATGGGGACACCGGTTCAGCCGCGCGCAATGGATCCGCCTCTTCAGAATAACCCATCCCAGCATGTGCCCACGCCTCAGGGTCATTATTCAAAACCCTTGGATAACATAGTCGCGGCCGCTTCACGATTGGCAGCCCTTCCAGTCGATGGTGAGTCCCTTGTAGCGGTGGAGACGCGACGGGCTAGGGAGCTCCTTCAGACAGCTTTGACTCAGCAACAGGCTTATTCGTACAGTCGCGAGAGGATTCATTCCACCCCCCGCCCAAGCCGGAGTTACAGCAGACATGTTGATGAACCGACTGTGTCTAGTAGTGCCCACAATCGTAATCCGCTACGAGGCCATAACCCGGCGGGTGGCGGTGTTGATGCTCAGGATGTGGTGGACCGTGCTAGGGCACGTCGAGAGGCTGAGTTAGCAGCACAGAACGCGGCCCGTCAGCTTACTCCGGTTCGTCCAACAACTCCGGTGGAACCAGGGGTTACCTCCAGTTCTTTGGGGGTGCCGTGTCTCGTCCCAGCATTACGCAATGTACGGCTGCCCAAGGACTTCAAGGGCCCATGTAAAGTGCCGAATTACACTGCCAATTTATCCCCCGAGTCGTGGGTGGAGAGTTATGAGATGGCGATGGAGATGCTGGACGTAGATGATGCGGCATGTGCTAAGTACTTTACCATGATGTTGGAAGGGATAGCTCGCACTTGGTTGAAAAACCTACCAGCTAACTCCATTGGGTCATGGGCCGAGCTAAGAGCCCGGTTTATTCAGAATTTCAAAGACACGTGCAAGCAGCCCATGTCAATTGTGGATTTAGCTGCCTGTGTCTAGGAGGAAGGAGAATCAACAACCCATTGGGTGCTCCGAGTTTCAGAGATTTTGCATTCATCGGACCGCATCAACGCTGATACGGCCGTTTTGACGTTGGAAGGCAATTGCCGGTTTACGCCTCTTAAGTTGAAGCTGGGACGGCTCAAACGCCATTGCAATGACATGGGGACGCTTATGGCAGCTCTGGTGAAATACGCCGACTCTGATAGTACCAAGGACCCTGAATCTGATGATGACAAGATAGGAAAGGGAAAGAAGGGTGGCAGCACCAAAGGGCAGCAGCATAACTCGGCGGGGCATGGAAACAGTGGTAAGCGTAAAACGGATAACAGTTCAGATTTTGTAGCTAATACCAACGCACAGGGTAATGGTCAGCGTCGGAAAGGTAAACCGCCCCCGCGTGGAAGAGAACCAAGTCCCAATCCAGAGCGCCTGAATTACCTGTTGAACCAGCCCTGCCCAAAGCACGGATCGCGGGACAAGCCGGCCACGCACCTCTGGAAGGATTGTTATATTATGCGAGAATTCAAAGATTCAGATTTTTTCCGGAATGATAATGGACCGGCTGGCGGTTCAGGCCCCGGGTCTCATGGGCCGGGTTATGGTGGGGGCAGTTCCGGTTCGGGATTCCAGGGTAATCAAAGCGGACATGGCAATCAAGGCAATGAAGGCAACCAAGGTGGTTATAATCATTAGGGGAACCAACAGCAGCAGCAGCAGTCGGGTTACCAGAGCAACCCGAAGCAGTTAAACAGTGGATAGTACCATGTCTTCACCACCAGCCTGTGCAAGCGCGATCAGAAGCTTCATAAAAGGGCAGTGAACTCCGTTGAACCGGCGGTGCCCCGTTACTTACGCTGGTCTGAACAGCCCATTGTGTGGAGTCGAGAGGATCATCCACCTTGGGTTGATAATCCAGGTCATCTGGCGTTGGTGGTGGCACCTCAGGTGGGAGGTTACAAGTTCACTAAAGTACTCATGGATGGGGGGAGTAGTATCAATATCCTTTATTATGAAACCTTCCATCGCATGGGGTTAACAGATAAAAATCTTAAACCGTCCAGCACGGTCTTCCATGGTGTGGTACCTGGTAAATTGGCGTATCCGGTCGGTAAGATAGCTCTGGAGGTTGCTTTTGGTGATGAGCATGATTCAAGATCAGAAACATTGACCTTTGAAGTGGTGAAAATCAAGAGCCCGTATCATGCCCTGTTTGGGCGGCCGGCTTATGCTAAATTCATGGCGAGGCCCTGTTATGTCTATCTGCAGCTCAAGATGCCGGGTCATAAGGGGACCATCACGGTACATGGGAGTCATAAGATCGCTTTGGAATGTGAAGAAGGTGATGCGGCTTATGCGGAGTCGGTTTGTGCAACAGAGGAGTTGAAGTTTTACAAAAACAATGTTGATCCGGCAGATATGACTTCCTTGAAGAAGCCAACTACAGAGCATGATCCGGCCTTGAAGTTTAAGTCGGCTGATGAGACTAAGCTGGTTGATTTCGTTCCTGGCGATTCATCCCAGCAGTTCAGCATCAGCGCTACCTTGGATCCGAAATAGGAAAGCACGCTCATCGAGTTCATCCGTGAGAACCGGGACATCTTTGCGTGGAAGCCTTCTGACATGCCAGGTGTACCGAGGGAACTCGCTGAGCACACTCTTAATGTTGATCCCAAGTTTAAACCAGTCAAGCAGTTTCTCCGCCGGTTCAATGAAGAAAGACGCAAGGCTATTGGTGAGGAAGTGGCCAGGCTCTTGGCAGCTGGCTTTATTGTTGAGGTATTTCATCCTGAGTGGTTGGCTAATCCGGTGCTAGTACTTAAGAAAAACGGCACTTGGCGTATGTGTGTGGACTACACAGATTTGAACAAGGCTTGTCCAGCGGATCCTTTTGCCCTCCCTTGTATTGATCAAATCATTGATGCTACGGCGGGTTGCGAGCGTTTGAGTTTTCTGGATGCTTATTCTGGCTACCATCAGATCAAAATGGCAGTTAAGGACCAGGAGAAGACAGCTTTCATAACTCCCTTTGGAGCCTTCTGCTATGTGTCTATGCCCTTTGGGCTAAAGAGTGCCCAGGCGACTTATTAGCGCTGTATGCAGAACTGTCTTCATGATCAGATCGGCCGCAATGTTCATGCTTATGTGGATGATATTGTGGTGAAATCCAGAGAGAAGAAGACATTGATAGATGACTTGAAGGAGACCTTTGATAACCTTCGGGTTTATAAGATGATGCTTAATCTGGCCAAATGTGTCTTTGGTGTACCGGCAGGCAAGCTTTTGGGCTTTCTGGTGTCTAACAGGGGCATTGAAGCTAATCCGGAGAAAATCAAGGCCATAACTTCTTTGGCTAAACCGAAGTGCATCAATGATGTTCAACGCTTGGCAGGCCGGATTGCAGCCTTGAGCCGGTTTATCAGTCGCCTCGGGGAGAAGGCTATCCCTTTATATCAGATGCTGAAGAAGACGGACAATTTCGTCTGGAGCAACGCCGCCAATGAAGCGTTTGAGGATTTAAAGCGGCAGCTAGCCGAGCCGCCTGTCCTTGCTGCTCCTGTTGATAAAGAGCCTTTGCTGTTATATGTGGCTGCCAATGCCCGGGCAGTTAGCGTGGCTATTGTGGTGGAGCGCAAGGAGACCGGAAAGGAGTATCTGGTTCAACGGCCGGTTTATTACATCAGTGAGGTACATATTGAGTCTAAGCAAAGGTACCCACATTGGCAGAAGGTGGTGTATGGAGTTTTTATGGCAAGCCGGAAGCTTAAGCAATATTTCCAGTGTCATCCCATCACTGTGGTCAGCTCTGCTCCTTTGGGGGAAATAATCCAGAATAGGGAAGCGACTGGCCGGATTGCCAAGTGGGCCATTGAGCTTGGACCTCACGGGTTAAATTATGTGCCTCGGACGGCAATCAAATCACAAGCATTGGTGGATTTCATCAATGATTGGACAGGGTTACAGGCGCCAGAAGAGAAGCCGGATCATACTTATTGGACTATTCATTTTGATGGGTCCAGGCAATTGGAGGGCTCGGGGGCTGGAGTCGTATTAACCTCCCCACGAGGTGATAAGTTTTGTTATGTTCTCCGTTTAATGTTCCCTTGCACTAACAATGCAGCTGAATATGAGGCCTTACTCCACGGTCTTCGGATGGCTAAGGAGATGAATTTGAGCCGGGTTAAGTGCTTCGGTGACTCAGACCTGGTGGCTCAACAAGTGTCTGGTACTTGGGATTCTAAGGATCCGCTCATGGCTGCATATCGTCGAGAGGTGGATATTGTTGCAGGTCACTTCAAAGGCCATCAGATTGATCATGTGGACCGGCGGAAGAATGAAGCATCGGACGCTTTAAGCCGTTTGGGTTCCCAGCGTAAGCCGGATCCACCCAACGTCTTTTTGGATGTGCTGCATAATCCATCGGTTAAACTTCCCACAGAGGAGGATCTAGTTGTTCCTGATCCGGAGGCTCAATTGGTGGCAGCACTTCATGTTATTCCAGATTGGACCGTCCCGTATCTGGCGTACATGAACCGGGGTGAGTTACCAGAGGATGAGACTTTGGCCAGACAGATAATCCGGCGATCCAAGTCAATGACTATTGTCAATGGCGAATTACATCACTACAGTGTAACAGGGGCGTTTCAACGTTGTGTATCTCCGGAAGAGGGCTGTGAGATCCTGCGTGAGATCCACGAAGGGGATTGTGGTCACCATGCCGGTTCAAAGTCCCTGGTAGCTAAAGCTTTTCGTCACGGTTTTTATTGGCTGACGGCTCATGCTGATGCGGAAGACTTGGTGAAAAAGTGCGATGGTTGTCAGAAGTTTTCACGCCGAGCTCATGTTCCGGCCCAGGAATTGAGGATGATTCCAATTACTTGGTCGTTTGCAACTTGGGGGCTGGATATGGTTGGGCCCTTTAAGAGATCCAAGGACAAGAAGACCCACCTTTTGGTGGTGGTTGATAAGTTTACTAAGTGGGTGGAGGCAGAGCCAGTCAGTAAGTGTGATGCAGCTACGGCGGTTTAATTCATCAAGAAGGTGATTTTCCGGTTTGGCTTTCCACACAACATTATAACTGATAATGGTACTAATCTATCCAAAGGTGCTATGAAAGAGTTCTGTCAGCATGAGCACATCCGGCTTGACGTATCTTCAGTGGCTCACCCCCAATCTAATGGTCAAGCGGAGAGAGCCAATTAGGAGATCTTGAGAGGCATCAAGCCCCGGCTTATGGTTCCTTTGCAACGGACGCCGGGTTGTTGGGTGGAGGAGTTACCTTCTGTGTTATGGAGCATCAATACCACGCCCAACAGGTCTACGGGTTACACACCTTTCTTCATGGTCTACGGAGCAGAGGTGGTTCTCCCGAGTGACATCCGTCATGACTCGCCTCGTGTGGCGGCTTATGTTGAAGCTGATAATGAGAAGGCACGGCAGGAAGCACTTGACCTGTTAGATGAGGAGCGTGACATTGCAGCAGCCCGTTCGGCGATTTATCAGCAAGATCTGCGTCGTTATCACAGCCGCCGGGTTAGAACCAGAACTTTTCAAGAAGGTGATCTGGTGCTCCGACTCATCCAGGATCAGACGGATATGCACAAGGTATCCCCGCCTTGGGAAGGACCCTTTGTGATCAGCAAGAACCTGCACAACGGGTCATACTACCTAATCGATGTTCGAGAGCACAAAGATTCACGTAAATTGGAGGAGGAAACCCACCGGCCATGGAATATTGCTCATCTACGGCCTTACTATACCTGAGCCCTAGGCTCCGCTACGTACATAGTTATGACAATGTATATACTCTGATCAATATAGTAAACCAGAGCCTCAGCTAAAGCGGGGTATCTGTTGTTTTTTCTTACATCAGGTGTGGTTACATGGAGATATCTTCTTATAAAGCGGCGTCCGGTTTATCCCTTGATTCGGCTTATCAAGCCATATATATAAATCACTTGGGGGCTTGGTCGTATTCGAACCTTAGCTACACCTCTTGATAGGTGCAAGGCCACCAGAAAAATCACTTGGGGGCTTGGTCATATTCGAACCATATCTACACCTCTTGATTGGCTCAGAGCCAAAAAGAAAAATTACTTAGGGGCCAAAGAGAGTTTTCCAAAAGAACAACTCAAACATAGGCACCCACTGAGCACAGCTCAAAATATTGCTTGGGGATTCTTTGCTATCGCAATGAACAAAGAATCTACACTTGTAATAGGCTATCAAGCCACGGCTTGGAAGCCTGGTGTATACACCTAAAACCCCGGGTTAGCCTGCATTTTTTAAGTAAGTCACTCCATCCAGGTAAACCTGGTATGACCCGTCGAACTTCGACAAGTCAATCTCATAAGACCCTGAACTTGTCAAAGTTAAAACGACGATTGGTTAAAGATTGAGGTCCATCTTAAAAGGCTTTGTAAAATGGTTTAACTCAGTGGCCTGGCAGCCCATGAAAAGCCTCGAATTTGGGGCCTGGCAGCCCGTGAAAAGCCTCGACTACAAGTTTTCATATGCTTTTATTTGCCAAGTTTTTTCTCCTTTGATGAGATTTATGATGATTTTGGTAAACCGACGTTAATCAACCCGGCTCGGCTTTCAACGACAAGTTGTCAGTACATGATTAGTCATATTCCGGTGCTTATTAACCCGGTCTGGTTTTGACTATAAGTCGCCAGTATTATATATGAGTAATCCGGTGTTTTTTCACAACCCGGTACGGGTTTATCATAAACCGGCACAATATGGAAGGAGTTATCAATACTAATGGTTAGGGGTATCGCCCTTACTACAAAAGTTGGTCAACCTACGATGTGATTCAATGTCATAGGTATCATTTATTTTCATATTTGATTATTTTTAACAGCCTTGTTTATAAACCCAAGCTACATGTTTGGGCATCATGACCCGTCCGGTGGTAAACCGCCAGGACAAGTTCAACTTTTTGTATGCAGGAACAGCCTGAATAAATCGCTCTGGATTATGAACATCATATATCTTAAGCATGGTGAATTAACGGTATCAAACAAAGAAAATATGCATGATGGCATAGCAGACCAAGTGTTTAAACTAGCCTATTACAAGGCGTTTCAGTGCCCAAAAGAGTAATTGTTTTTTGGCAAGTATTGCAACACGCAGAAGGTTAAATCGGCCTCCGGATCATGACTCGTCACCGGGCTGCCCTGACGGTTGTGGATCGCCTTGCGCCGGTTCATCCTCTTCCTCTCTACCCAGCGGCTGGAAGTCAATGGTGGCCCAATCGATCCCAGTTAATGCTCGGAACACAGCTTCATCGCTTATAAGTGTGGACGGTTCAACGTCAGGGGCATAGGTGTGCTTACGGATTGGCGGGATAAGATTTTGAGCCTCAGGGGTTGGTGCAGCAATCCATTTGTTGTTGACATCATAACTCGGCTGGTAATATGAAAGATCAGTTTCTTCAGCCAGTTGGCAAGCCAGTGGACGTACTTCCCGGTTTATTGCTCGGAGGTCCTCATGGCCAAATTCTGATCCGTCTTCTTTTAAGCTTGGATAGCCTTTAGCCACATCCACCGGATCAAGATCAGGCACCCATGCTTTTGCCCGGGTTAGTGCGGTCAGAGCACCAGCCCTGGCAGCAGATCTCTTTAGCTCTTCTACCCGGACAGGCAGCATTGACAACCTTTCTAAGGTCTCCTTGATTAAAGTTGGGGGCGGCTTGTTGTGAGAAGCAGTGCAGATGATCCGTTGTGCGCCGGTATATAACTGCTCTATAAGAGTATAGGTAGCCTTCAGCTTCTTTTGTACATCAGAGCCCAGATGACTAATGCGAGTTCCTGCGCCATTACAAACATCAGTAAATCGGCAATGTATGGGATGATATGTTGAAAATTTAAAGCCAGGATATTTACCAAACACAGCAGCAGTCATGGCATGTATTTGCCACTTTACACCAGTTAGCTCGTCTACCACCGGTTTAAGAGCTGCTTCTGCGTCCTTGGCTCTTTTTTGCAATGCGGATTTTTCTGTGTCCCAATCCGCCCGCTCCTTGTTGAAACTCTCCTTCAGCTTTTCCATAGCGGCTAAGGCACTGGTAAGCTCATCTTTGGTTTTGGAGGTTTCTGCCTGCTGGGACTTGATGTTTTCTTGCAGATCAGCGGTTTGAGTTTCCTTTTTGCTCAGCTCAGCCTATAAGAGACAAACATATCATAAATTGGCAGTGCATATTTGAAGTACCAAGCACATAACAAGTTATGCACCTGATACTTGGGGGCTAATGCATATTTGCTTGTAATCAGAAATTTCTGCAAGTCCCAAGTGCAATACAAGTATTACTCTTGGCATTTGGAGGCTAATGTATGCTGGCTCAAAGTGACATTATGAGTATTCTTCTAAAAGTCCCGGTTCATCTTCATTAGTTAAACTGGCCCTTGGGGACTATACCGGCGAAAGTTGTAATATTGCAATTCTAAGGTACCGTTTCATCTTAGAAAGATAACCCGGCCCTTGGAGGCTAAGCATGCAAAGTTGAGATATTACAAAGTCCCAGTTTAGATGACTATCATAAACCGGCACTTGGGGGCTACTGGAGTTAATATTTGGAATTGAGCACAAGAGAGAAGCAGTTATGCAGTTACCTCATATCGCTCCTTCATTAGATTCACTAAACCGGCTTCAAAGTCACGGCTTGTGTACAGGCGGTTTAAAAAAACAGAATGGATGTCTTGGGCGTTGAGGTGAGCATAGGTTGACAAATCTGTGTTCCATTTGCCTTTGCCCATAGCAGAAACCTCGTCCTTGGCACTATGCTTTGATAAAGCAACAGGATTGCCAGGAGCGGTGTGGCCGACGCCAGTAATCATAATATCATCTTCTTTATCATCAGCAGCCTTCACGGGAGTTGACGGTTTATCAGCAGCCTTAGCTGGGCTGGCCGACTTATCATCCGCGCGAGCCGGGCTAGTCGGTTTATCAGTGTGGCCTGTGGTGTCAACTTCTATTTGTTCAACTATGAAGTTATAATCTTGAGGCGGTGGATCATCATGTGTAACATCAGTATTTGTTCTTTCCAGATCTGGAGTCTTCTCCGGTTCAATATCTACATTGTCATCAGACGGTCTATTTAACCGGGCCTTCTTACTGGGTCTAGGCTTGGCACTGAGAAGAACAAGCATAAAGATCAGTACAGTATGCAAACATAACACATTAAGGATAAGATTAAAGCATAACCTACCCAGGGACCGTCTTGAGGGTTGGAAGTTGTGTGGCCGTTGACTCGCCAGAGGACGAATTAGGTGTTCCCTGATAATTTGAATCAGACGAATTAAGGGGCTGTCAAAAACAACCCGCCTTGGGGCAAGAAATATCAGGAGTATAAGAGACCTCTGTTCGACGTTTCCGGACTGGAGTGTTCGGTAAACCGGCAGAGGTAACTACCTGGCCACTGTGCCGGGTTGTGCGGCGGGCTTCGTGTTGCTGTTTCCTCAAAAGAAAGTTTGGGTCCAAGTGAGCTAAGGGGTGAGAAAATTTTATTTTCCGGTGTGCTTGACGGAGTTTCTGTGTTGGCAGAGGGTCAGAACCGGAAGAAAGGATAGTTACCTCTGCATCGTCAGCCTGGCTACCTTCGGCGTCGTCCTGATAATAGTTGTTGTCAATAAGGTGTATGAAGAAAGAACCAAGAGAGTCAAGTTCTACCTCTGAGTCCGGATTAGCCAGATCCACATCAGCATTTGGTTCAGAAGATTCAGTGGTCCTCTTCTTGGCAGGTTTCTTGGTGACCTTGGTCTTCGGGCGAAGTGGTTTGGCCGGTTTATCCTGTGGTTTTTTCTTCCAGAATGGGTCATCGCCCAGTGAAAGATGGACAAAATTTTGAGACTATTTGAAAAGGGGTAAACTAAAACAAGAAAGTTGTGATTCTTACAGTTGGCGGCCTGTTGAAGACGCAGAAAGGGCTTAACCCGGTTTGTCTACAGACAGCTTCCGGTTCATTCAGTATTTTCTTGACAGCCTCAGTAACTTCGGCTTCTGTTAGCTGAATGTCGATGTGTCGTTGAGGGTCTTTCAAATCCCCTGTGTACTCACACATTAAACCAGGGCGCCGGCTTAAGGGCAGGACGCTCCAAGTTATCCAACAGCGAACAAAGTCGACACCTGTCAAACCGTTTGCCATAAAGGCTCTGAGCTTTGACAGTTGTGGTGTATAGTTGGACCGTTCCTTGGCAGTCAGCCTTTGAGGGAAGGGATGAGAGTTGCTAAGCCGGTGGGGATGGTAACCCGGCAGAGGATTTTCATCAGTTGGAGATGTGTCTTTGCAGTAAAACCAAGTCTGATTCCATTCCTTGGGGTGACTATGAAGCTTGGCATGAGGGAAGCTGACATCCTTCCTCTTTTGAATTGCCATTCCACCAAGCTCAGTGTTGGGTACGTCTGTGAACTCTGTGCGACGGTTTAAGTAAAAGAAATCCCTGAACAGTTCAACTGTGGGCTCCTCTTGAAGATAGGCCTCACAAAATACTTGGAAATTGCAAATATTGGACACAGAGTTTGGTCCAATATCTTGAGGGTGGAGTTGGAAGCTGGCCAGCACATCCCGGAAAATTTTTGAACCGGGAGGGCTAAAGCCTCGACCCAGATGGTCAGTGAATACAACTACTTCTCCGTCCTTGGGTTCAGGAGGATTTTCCGGACCAGGGGCCCTCTAGTGGATGACTTCTTTCTTGGCTAAAGCTCCAGTTGTGACACATATGTTTAATTGCTCTTCAGTAACCCGGGAAGGAACCCAGTTGCACTCGTAAACTTGTTTGGCCATTTCAATGGGAAGCTGAAACACATTTATTGCCGGTTTAAGATTTATGACGGGCGAGCATAAAGCAATGAAAGATAAGCAGAAGCAGAGGTATATGCATATTGTTAAACCGGAGTTTGGTATTACTAAACCGGAGTCTGACAATGGAGAAGGTGCAAAGATCAATGAATCGGCGGTTTAAGCGGGGACTAATGATGCCTACCGGATTATTGTTCTTTGACAAAGCTAAACCACCTATATTGGTATGAAAGATACAGATCTAAAATACCTAAGTGAGGGAAAAACAAGTTTCACAAAGTGATATGATAATTTCAGATCTGCAGTGCGACAGAAAACTAGAATATACTCAGACCTAAACTTCAGGTACTTAAACAGTTCATCAGGTTCAGATGAGTTTTTCTGTATGAAAGGGATGCTCTAGTGGGGAAAAAGGGAGCTTTAACTACAAAGGCACCGGAAAATATTAGATCTAACTTGACATTTGCGCTACTGAGAAGAACAGGGAAGAACAGCTCTAGAACTTTGAAGAACTCTGATGAGTACAAACCCTAGTGATAAGATCTAGGGTGGAAGGAGAGAAGGCTTACCAGTATCAAAGGAACAGCGGAGAGGTGTCGCGGCTTTCTGGTACGATCAGGGTGATGCAGCGGCCTTCGTTGGGGCAGAGGCGAAGGTCGACGGCGGCGGCGGAGCTCCAACGTTCGGGCGACGCGAGGAAGAGGACGATGCGAAGGGGCACGAAGGGGAAAAATGAAAAGGACCCTTCGGCTTTATTTATAAGGCGAATGGATAAGTGACAGGCGCGAGAATCGAGGAGCCCAGAGCGGGATATGTGGCAGAGCTGTCGCCTCGATTGTCGGAGGCTCATTAATGAAGGTGAGAGACATACCATTTTTAATAACAGGTGACATCATGGCGGTTTATCAAGATACTGGAAGATGACGTTGTGGCGGTTTACAAGATTTATGCGAAGATGCTGAAAGAAGATTTTTTCTCAAGTTGAAGATTGACATGAACCAGTTCAAATCAATCTGGGGCCTAATGTTGGGGATATTACTACTGGGTATAAACCGGCCAGGACAGGCCGGGTTATCCCCATAATGAGTTATTATACTTGAAGCCCACTTGGACAAAGATGGAGGCGCTTTATGAAGGCCCGGGGCCCAACGGTGGATTAAGGCCTGTAGACATAAACCGACATTGATATGTAAACTTGTGTTATAAGATAGAAAGAGTAGAGACCGAGCCGGACATGTTCATGAGCCAGCCTCGGGATCCTGTAAACCGACGGGCGTCAACCCATGTATATAAGGGGACGACCCGGCGGCGGTTTGAAGGGAGACAGACAACAACTTGAGAGCCAGGCATAGCGGATTCGCTCCCTGGTCATCGAAACCCTAGCAATCCCACAACAACTGGATTAGGCCTTTACCTTCACCGCAAGGGGCTGAACCAGTATAAACTCTCTGCGTCCCTTGTCCGCTTTAACCCCTTTAAGCTAACCCGTCACGATGGCTCCATGACTAAGTCCTTTCTCTAGGACATCTGCCGTGACAAGACCACGACACCTTATATGAAGCCCATCAAGAGAAGAGGCTAGGAGGCTCTCAATATAAGCCACCCTCAACCCTAGCCGCCGCCTCACACGCCATTCATCTCCAACACACCCATCTTCATTGCTGCTCCAAGACCACCTCCATAGAGAAGAGAAGGGCCAAGCCAAGAGGAAGAAGAAGGGGAGCCTCCACCACGAGCACCGGCGTTCGGGTCGGTGCGGTCTTCATCATTGGCGCCACCACCATCACCATCTCCACCGTGCTCCTCTATTTCACCGGCTCCGTGTTGGCTTGTAACTTGCCTTCTCCCTCTCCTATGTTTGATTAGTTGTATTAGTTCTTGAGGAATTGGATGAACCCTTGCATGATTAGTACTTTGTTGAATAAAGTGATCCAATATTCTCGTTATATGTGTTGTGTTGATTGTCTCGTGGTGTTGTGAAGGGCGCCCACACAACATTAGCCACTTATGGACTTGAGGTGATTTATGTTGGTGAGAAGGGTAGTTGTGGAGGGAAGGTAGTGACAGGACCTATTCTCGCTTCCTCTCTGATCATTGCAATAGGGATTAGTGGAGAACCCTAGAACTTGAGGCCACGACCACGAGGAGTTCACTCCCCTTAATCATCATTGTGATTACTGAAGTGGGGGAGCACGATGGTGGCACGAGTGTACGTGGTAACCTTAGCGGGGATATGTGCTTTATATGGCTCCGCCCATGCGAGATCATATACAAGTGGCTTAGTGATACAATTAGAGTGTGATGTTCATCATGTGTTGTCAGCATCATACTTGTGGTGATGACTCTAATTCCCTCGAGATTGTTTAATACTCAAGCACCATTTCTCTTAGTTTAGTTCCTTTATTTTTCTATCTTTTATTTCCTATTTGTAGTTTAGATAAACACTATCCCTTTTATCTGTCTTCCTCGCAACTTACTAAAGTAGGCTATTTCCAAACTACGGTTTGGGTGCGTACGTAGCTCGTTAAGTGACAGTGTAGCTGCAGGGTTTGTGGTGCCTTCCTTTTTGCTCTTTGTGGGTTCGACACTCCGTTTATCATGAAAGTGCTACAACATCCCTGTGCACTTGCAGGTCATCAAGCATTTTCTGGCGCCATTGCCGGGGAGCATAGCGCTTGGTTATTACTTACCCGCTCGCATATAGTTTATTTATGTTTGTTGCTATTTAATTAAAAATACCAAAAAAATCTATCTTTGAGAAGTCTTCTGCAGGAATTAGAAATGTTACAAGGAAACAAAACGAAGAGAGAGGAATGATATATGCTCAATACCGATATTCATTTAAAGGTATTGAAATGGGTGATAAATTGGAGGCATTGGATATTTATGCTAAAGGTATATTTGCATATCCATCATCTTGTGAGCATTGTAAGTCAAAATGCCACATGAGCTTCAGCTGTAAACTTCACCCTAACCCTGTTGTAGCAGCATATGAGCGTGACTCATACATATTTGATCATGTTTCAATTATTGAGGAACTAAGGCCCTATTACAGAACATTAGAATTGATGAAAAGGGTGAACGAGCTCTCTCTACAACATAAAGAGGTCTTGAAACATATGGTGTTGGTGGAGAGTATTTATAAATGGTGTACTACTAACAACCTCCATAATGCCCCTTTAATTAAAGATTATGAGAAGTAGACTGCCGCTTCCCAAGCCTCTATGTTGCAAGAACATAACCTCATAAAAGAATCCGAGGAGATAATCGAGCGATGGGATAAAAACAAGGGAACCACTTTACAAGAAGTGTGTCTAGGAGAAAAGCCGGAGAAGGAACATGGAGATGAAGGAGGGAAGGGCCCCCTTCCAACAACTCCTACCGATCATGGTAAATTTCTAGACACCATTAATGGCCAGCTCGATGATCATTTATCATATCTACGTTCTATTAGAGCTTTCATGGAACCTATTAAAATGATGCTTGAATATTCTCCTCCAGAGGATATAGTGACAGCTGATGTTTCAAAGTTTTTTTGTAACACCCCCTGTATTAAGCTACAGAGATCACCCTTTTGATGAGGCCATGTCATCATGATTAATAGTGCACAATCATCATTAGCATCATATTGCATTTCAACTCCTAAGTCAAATTCAAATTTAAATGAAAGTGGGATATAAAAGTTGTCCAACATAGAAACTAAAATGTCAGATAAATAACAAATATTCCAGAGGCTATTCTAAAATTGAAACCAACATCATTGGAATTGGATAAGTGACTCGAACAACCTCAAACAGTGGATAAAGATAATATTTAATAACCATTTATTAAATCTGAAATAAATATGGAATTATGTTTGTCCAAACAATTTTAGGTGTTAAGGAATAATGCACTGGTATTTATGAAATAGGTCACACTTTTTACAAAAACCATTTGGGGCCTAAGCATTTAACAGCAAGAAAAGAGAATAAAGAAAGGAAAAAAAAAAAAACAGAAAAGGATAAAGAAACACCCCCCCCCCCCCCCCGACTGGGTGGCCCAGCAAGCCACCGGGCGCAGGCCGGCCAGCCGGCGCCTACTTAGCGGCCCCCCCCCCCCCCGGCAAACCCTAACCCTTCCCCCGATCCCCTCCCCCTCGTTTTCTCCTCCCCCCCCCCCCCATCTGGATCGGGATCCTCCCGATCCGTCCGCCCCGTCGCCGACGCCGCTCGCCGACGCCGCCGCCACACCGACGTCGCCCCGTCCTCTCCTCTCCCGACCAGCCGCCTGGCGCTCGGTCGCCCCCTCCCTCGGCTGGATCTGGATCGGGGCGATCCCCGATCCCGGTCCGCCCTGTCGCCGTCGCCGTTGGACGCCGCCGCCGGATCCCGCTCTCCCTCGCCGGCCGCTCCCTCGACGCCGCTCGCCCGACGCGCCCGACCGCGCCGCCTCGCCCTCGCCGCACGACGCCACCGCCCGGAGCTCTCCCTCGCCGGTCTGCCTCGTCTACGTCGCCGCCTTGTCCCGCCGGCCCTGCCTCCCCATCGCCGTCGTCCCCGTCGACCACCCCGACCCCCGCTGCCCCGTCCCTACGGATCCCGGTGAGGCCTCGGGCCTCTCCCCCTCTGAGCGCACGCCAGCACGCGAGAAAAGAAGCCTCGCCGCGCTCTGCCGCACGCGCGCGCGCGCCGCCCACTGCCCTCGCTCGCGCGCCCGCGTCGCTCCTCGCCGCCAACCGCCCGCTCCGGCCCCCCCCGCTTCGCCTCCGCGCGACCGCCGCCCGCTGCCGCTCCAGCCACCGCGCTGCCGCCCGCGGCCGCTCCAGCCACCGCGCCGCCGCCCCGCCTCCGGCCCTGCCGTGGCCTCGCCGGCGCCCGCGCCCGCCGACCGCCCGTGCGTCCCCTTTGGGCACCGGACATGTCCGGTCCCGAAAGGGGCACGCCCCGGACGTGTCCGCCCCTGGGCCACTGCCCAGTGGGGCCAGAACCCCTGTGACGCTGACGAATGGGGCCCACGGCCCAGAAACAGTTTTAAGAAAATAGAAATAAAAATAAATAATTAAAATAATTAAAATAATTAATTAATTAATTAGTTAATTAATCCTGATTAGGTTAATCTAATTAACTGATTAGTGTTAATTAAACAGTAATTAGTAATTAACTTAATTAACTGCTGACGTCAGCATGATGTCATGCTGACGTCATCAATTACTGTTTCGGATAATGTTGAATTAAATAATTAATTAAAATTTCAGAAATTAATAAAAACTTTAGAAAATCATATCTTTTAAACCGTAACTCCGATGAAAATATTTTATACATGAAACTTGCTCAGAACGACGATACGAACCCGGATACGCCCTCGGTATCTCCGTCTGACGCCCGCAGCTATGAGAACGTTGAACAATTAGACCGATTCCGATAAATGAATAGTGTCCAACTTTAATTAAATAAATCCGAATAAATTCCTAAATTAACTAAATCGCTTAGTTAGGCTGTATATCACCCCGGCATATCATTTAGACATGTCATGCATCCCTGTTGCATTATTGCCGTGTGTTTACTGTTTCTTCCCCCTCTTCTCTTCGGTAGACTACGAGACCGACGCAGCTGCTGGTGCCCCGACCGACTACGTTGTTGACGACCCCTACTTGCCAGAGCAACCAGGCAAGCCCCCCCCCTTGATCACCAGATATCGCCTATTCTTCTCTATACTGCTTGCATTAGAGTAGTGTAGCCTGTTACTGCTTTCGGTTAATCCTATTCTGCTGCATAGCCTGACACTGTTGCTACATCTGTTGATACCTTACCTGCAATCCTAAATGCCTAGTGTAGGATGCTAGTTTATCATCATTGGCCCTGCATTCTTGTCAGTCTGCCTTGCTATACTATCGGGCCGTGATCACTCGGGAGGTGATCACGGGTTATACTATACATATATACATACTATACAAATGGTGACTAAAGTCGGGTCGGCTCGAAGAGTACCCGCGAGTGATTCACGGATTGGGGGCTGAAAGGACCTTTGTCCCCATGGCCCTTTGTGTGGATCTTTGTGGCGGAGCGACAGGGCAGGTTGAGACCACCTAGGAGACAGGTGGGCCAGGCCCTGGTCGGCGTTCGCGTTTACTTCATAATAACACGCTTAACGAGATTGGATATTTGATCTGAGTCTGGCCATTGGCCTATACGCACTAACCAACTACGCGGGAGTAGTTATGGGTATCCCGGCGTCGTGGTATCAGCTGAAGCCTTCTTGACGTCAGCGACTGAGCGGCGCGCGCCGTGTTGGACCGCGCTAACGTAACCGCCGTGATCGTGTGGGTTGCTAGGTCTGCTCGCGGCCGCGTACGCAACATGCAGGAGCGCACTGGGCGATGGGCCCAGACCCCAGAGTGCCTAGGATTAGTCCGGCGTGCTGACCTCTCTGTTGAGCCTAGGTGGGGCTGCGACGTGTGGATCTTCCGAGGCCGGGCATGACCCAGGAAAGTGTGTCCGGCCAAAGGGGATCGAGCGTGTTGGGGAATATGTGGTGCACCCCTGCAGGGAAGTTTATCTATTCGAATAGCCGTGTCCCTCGGTAAAAGGACGACCCGGAGTTGTATTCCGACCTCATGACAACTAGAAATGGATACTTAATAAAACACACCCTTATAAGTGACAGATATAACCCGGTGGTCGCTCTCTCGCATGGTGGCGACGAGAGGATCGACGGGTAGGATTATGCTATACGTTGTTGCTTGGTTAACTTCCAACTAATCTCTTCTATTGCTTCAAGATGGAGGCTGCCAGAAGCGTAGTCTTCGACAGGACTAGCTATCCCCCTCTTATTCTGGCATTCTGCAGTTCAGTCCACCGATATTGCCTCTTTACACATATACCATGCATATGTAGTATAGATCCTTGCTTGCGAGTACTTTGGATGAGTACTCACGGTTGCTTTCCCCCTCCTTTCCCCCTTTCCCTTCTTGCTGGTTGTCGCAACCAGATGTTGGAGCCCAGGAGCCAGACGCCACCTACGACGACTACTACCACCAGGGCGGAGCCTACTACTACGTCCAGGACGCCGACGACCAGGAGTAGTTAGGAGGATCCCAGGCAGGAGGCCCTGCGCCTGTTCGATCTGTTGTATCCCTGTTTGTGCTAGCCATCTTATGGCACCTTGTTTAACCTATGTCTGTACTCAGATATTGTTGCTTCCGCTGACTCGTCTATGATCGAGCATTTGTATTCGAGCTCTCGGGGCCCCTGGCTTGTATTATGATGCTTGTATGACTTATTTATGTTTTAGAGTTGTGTTGTGATATCTTCCCGTGAGTCCCTGATCTTGATCGTACACGTTTGCGTGCATGATTAGTGTACGATCGAGCCGGGGGCGCCACAAGTTGGTATCAGAGCCGACTGCCTGTAGGAATCCCCCTTTCCAATTCCTTGGCCGAAGTTGAGTCTAGACATAGAAAACCGTTTTACTAACTTGGCTGTGTGGCTTACGGGCCCACATTGCCAACTGGGTGGTATTAGGATCTTTTATTCCTCGTCTATACTCTGGGACTCTGATCTCTCTTCTACTCGGGTTAAATGAAGTTTAATAACGCCGACACTTAGGATCTCGTAAATTCTGTCTACCCGGAGAGCTGGATATCTGTGCGATTTCCCTGTCGTTGATCTGATTAGTCTGATAATCATTTTCCTTTCCATTGTTTTGTTTAACCTTTCTCTCCGAGTTGTGTTAAACCTCTTATTGTCGTTTGACAAACCTGAATTTCCTCTATTTTCAGATGGACCGTTTGTTTCCACCGCGTCCTACGACACAGCTTGTGCTTCGCACTTGGGCTCGTAATACCCCTGGGTTTCCAGCTGTCCTGATCGCTCTCATGACCCGACTTGGCTACCGTTGGTACCCTGAGTACTTGGTTTATGAGGTTTACCGCGAGTTCAACCAGGAACAGTACTATGCTGAAGTTCGGATTTATGATCAGCAGAACAACTCAGACACCGAGCTACACCTTTTTCACGGATTAGGCGTGACGATTGAGATGGCAGTCCATGATGCCGCCTACTCCGCTGTCGTACGTCTACGAGGGGAGCACAATGCTATCTTGGATGACTCCGAGTTCCGATACATTCTGTATGCCCCTGCTGGAGATGCTACCGGATACTACACAGCTATCTGTGCCCCGTACGAGCCTCGTCGCTACGACCCGCGCGTTCTGATTCAGTGCACTCAGGCTCTGGATCGCACTGTTCGGGCTCTTGCCGTCGAGTTGGTTGCCACTCGAGCACGTCTCTACGATGCTATGACGCAGTTGCTGCCCTCTGTTCGTGCAGGGATACATCCAGAGCACATCCTTTATCCGCACAGGACTCAGATGTATGCTGGTATTGACTGGCCTATTGTTGGGGGTCACACACCGACACGTGGACCTCTTCTTACAGCTCGAGACCGGGTTCTGCATCAGAGTGCACATGGAGCACAGGATCTTTCCGCGACGAACATTCGTCGTCCGCACTCGCAGCTACCCCGATACCGTGGTTCTCTCCGACGTTGATGTAGCCTTTGCTATCTCTCGTTGTGTACTTCCTTACTGCGTGCCTGCGCGCCGCCTAGTATGTCTAGCTTTTGATTTGCGCCGTTATGCTGTCCGCTTGTACCCGACGTTGTGTATGGATCTGTATGTCTTAATCGACTACTTTTATGTATTTGATGCACTGCTTAAACTATTGTCGAGTTACATCATGCTTGTCGCTAAGCACTCGTGCTTGCTTTTACTAAACTACCCCCCCTGTTGAAAATTAGCAGGATGGTTAGACCCGCTGGTCGTGGTCGTGGACGTGGTGCCAACGATCCACCACCGCCGAACTATATGGCTGGAATGATGCAGCAATTTGAACTGCAACGTCAGTTCATGCAAGGGATCATGGATCAGTTTCCTCGTCCCAATATGAACCAGTATCCGGGCCCAGGGACCTTGCAGGACTTTATGCGCCTCAACCCAACCGTCTACCGCGGCTCAACTCAGCCCCTGGATGCGGATGACTGGCTTCGCGACATCACCTATGAGTTGGAATCTGGTGGCGTTGCCCCTGCAAACTATGTCACCTTCGCCTCCTTCTTTCTCAAGGGCCCCGCTGCTCAATGGTGGGACAGCCACAGGCGCACTCAACCAGCTGGCACAGTCATCACTTGGCCGGATTTCCATGCTGCCTTCCGTGCCCGTTTCATTCCCCAGGGAATCATGGACCGGAAGAAGCAAGAGTTCCGCAACCTCACCCAGGGCAACAAGACAGTGGAAGCTTATCAGCGGGAGTTTCTGGAATTATCCCGCTATGCTGAAGAAGACATTCCCACTGATGCTCGCCGTCAGGAAAGGTTTCGCCAAGGACTTCAAGCTGACATCAAGCTAGCGCTCCTTGTGCATGAATTTGATAATTTCTCCATCTTGGTGAACAAGGCTATCCAGGTCGAGACTGGTCTGCAGGCACACCAGGGATCTCTTAGGCGCAACCGTGACACTGGTTCATCTTCGAGCCAGCCTGCACAGAAGCGTCGGATCTGGATTCCAAACAGCGTGTACCGTCCAGCTGCACCTGCTCCAAGACGGTCCTATGCTGCACCACGCCTGCCTCCACCACCTAGGCAGCCAGGACTTCCAGCTCCACCACCCCGAGCTCCTGCTCCTAATCCCAATGATAGTCTGTGCTACAAGTGTGGGCAGCCAGGTCATTTTTCCAGGAACTGCATTCAGAACCAGAACCAACTGGCACTTCCTGCAACTGGCCGTAGGAACAATCAGCCTCGCAACAACAATGCCAAGACTTATGGGCGTATTCAGGCCAACCACACCGATTTCAAAGAAGCTCAGGACCAGCCTGCCACTGTGATGGGTACTCTCCTTGTTAATTCAGTACCAGCTTCTGTTTTATTTGATTCGGGAGCATCGCATTCATTCATGTCCGAAGAATTTGCATACAAACACGACATTAAATGTGAGGTCATGAACACTGCAATAGTAATACACACCCCCGCGGGTCAATGTCAAACCTCCATGGGTAGCAACGACGTCACCGTTGAAATTGAAGGGCTGGAGTTTCACGCCTCCCCTTTCATACTAAAGTCTTGTAGTATCGACCTCATTCTCGGAATGGATTGGTTGAAAGCGCATACTGCTTCTATAGTTTGCGCCACGGAGATCGTCCATCTTCTACACCCTTCTGATGAAATAATAAGCTACCAGGCTCAAATCATCCAAAATGCCGAGGCGAGACTTTATGCCTTGAATGCGTTAAACGCATCACCACTTGAAGGCATCGAGAACATTCCAGTTGTTCGCGAATTCCAAGGTGTTTTCCCAGAAGAACTCCCAGGGATACCCCCTGCTCGAGCTGTCGAATTTGTCATCGACTTGAAACCAGGCACCACTCCTATCGCCAAGCGACCCTACAAGATGCCGCCGCATGAACTCCTTGAACTTAAGGAGGAAATCGACGCTTCACTTCGTAAGGGTTTCATTCGCCCAAGTTCCTCTGCTTGGGGAGCACCTTCTCTCTTTGTCAGGAAGAAGGATGGATCAAACCGATTGGTCCAAGATTACCGTCCTATTAACCAAGCAACCATCCAGAACAAATATCCCCTTCCTCGGATAAACGATCTGTATGATCAACTGGCGGGTTCATCAGTGTTCTCTAAACTCGACTTAAGGTTGGGTTACCACCAGATCCGTGTTCGTGAAGAGGATATCCCAAAGACCGCCTTCATTACTCGATATGGCTCATACGAGTACACTGTCATGTCATTCGGCTTAACCAATGCTCCCGCCACATTCTCCCGCCTGATGAATTATATATTCATGGAATACCTTGACAAGTTCGTCGTGGTTTACTTGGATGATATCCTAGTATACTCCAAGAACAAAGAGGAACATGCTGAACATCTTCGACTTGTTCTGGAGAAACTTCGAGAGCATCAACTATATGCTAAGTTTTCCAAGTGTGAATTCTGGCTTCCCGAAGTAACATACCTTGGGCATGTCATCTCCAAGGATGGTATTGCCGTCAACCCCGAGCGAGTTCAGGCTATTCTTGATTGGGCTCCTCCAAAGAACGTCAAGCAAGTTCGAAGTTTTCTCGGACTCGCCAGCTATTGCCGTCGATTTGTCGAGAACTTCTCCAAGATCGCCAAGCCCCTGACTAACCTACTTCATAAAGGGGTCAAGTTCGATTGGACGGAAAAGTGTCAGGAAAGTTTCCAGACGCTCAAAGACAAGCTGACTTCTGCCCCAGTGCTTGCCCCTCCTGATTCCCAGAGGGATTTTGTCATCTATTGTGATGCATCCCGTCAAGGATTAGGCGGTGTCCTAATGCAAGACCGCAGAGTAATTGCTTATGTTTCGCGTCAATTGCGTCCGCACGAAGAGAATTACCCAGTACATGACCTCGAGCTTGCTGCCGTCATCCATGCACTAAAACAGTGGCGACATTACCTTCTCGGTAATCGTTGCGAGATCTACACCGATCATCAAAGTCTGAAGTATCTGTTCACTCAGCCAGACCTGAACCTCCGTCAACAGAGATGGATGGAGACCGTAGCGGATTTTAACTTGGGTATTTCTTATACCCCTGGCAAGGCTAATGTAATGGCCGATGCCTTGAGCCGTAAGTCTTATTGCAGTCACCTCCAGTTTCACGAAGTTCAACCTTCGCTTATTGAAGAATTCAGAAAGCTGAATCTCCACATTGTTCCTCCTGGAGCACTCGCTCCCCCTCCTGAAGGTTCCTACAAAATGAACCTCCACGTTGTTTCCCAGGGTTCTCTTAATACCCTGGTTGCTAAACCAGATCTCGTGGACAGCATCAGGACGCTGCAGGGTTATGACTCTCAAGCCCACAAGATTAAGCGCTATCTCGCTGAAGGAAGGCCTTCGTTCTTCACTATTGATGATACTGGCACATTGTTCTTTAAAAGTCGTCTAGTGGTCCCCTCTAAAGGTAACCTGGGTATGACTCAGGAGGTCATGCAAGAAGCTCACGACACTCCGTTGTCTATTCATCCCGGCAGTACCAAGATGTACCAAGACATCCGTCAAAGATTCTGGTGGTCAAACATGAAGCAAGACATTGCTCGCTATGTTGCTGAATGTGATGTTTGCCGTCGCGTCAAAGCAGAACATCAAAGGCCCGCCGGAACTCTGCAACCAATTGCTGTTCCTGAATGGAAGTGGGACCATGTTGAAATGGACTTTATCACTGGATTTCCCAAATCACAGAAAGGTAATGATGCTATTCTTGTCGTCATTGACCGACTTTCCAAAGTTGCACATTTTCTAGCCGTCAAAGAGACGATCACTGCTAGTCAGCTCGCAACTCTCTACATGTCCAGAATTGTTTCACTTCACGGTATTCCACTGGTTATCAGTTCAGACCGTGGCAGCTTATTCACTTCAAGATTCTGGGCTAGTTTCCAAGAAGCTATGGGAACTCATCTGTCCTTCAGCACCGCTTTACACCCTCAGTCTCAAGGACAAGTTGAACGAGTCAACCAAGTTCTCGAAGACATGCTTCGAGCTTGTGTCATATCCTTCGGAAGGAAATGGGAAGAATCTCTCCCATATGCCGAATTCTCTTACAATAACAGCTATCAAGCCAGTCTGAAGATGGCCCCCTTTGAAGTATTGTACGGACGAAAGTGCCGAACCCCTCTAAATTGGTCAGAAACTAGGGAACGTCCACTCTTCGGTCCGGATATTATCCAACTTGCCGAAGATCAAGTTCGCGTTGTCCGCGAGCATTTGAAGACTGCTCAGTCACGTCAAAAGAGTCAGTATGACCGCAAACACAAAGATATGGTCTATCAACCTGGCGAAAAGGCTTATCTTCGAGTCACACCGATGAAAGGTACACACCGATTCGGGATCAAGGGCAAGCTAGCTCCTCGCTATATTGGTCCTTTCACTGTTCTTGAAAGGCGTGGTAGAGTGGCATATCAGTTGGAACTTCCACCGAACCTTTCTCAGGTTCACGATGTGTTCCACGTATCACAACTCCGCCGCTGCTTCAAAGACCCTATCCGCGGAGTAGATCACGAATTGCTTGAACTGCAACAAGACCTCTCTTATAAAGAGCATCCGGTCCGCATTCTCGATCAAGCCGAGCGTCGCACACGCCAGAAGGTTATCAAGTTCCTCAAGGTTCAGTGGTCAAACCATTCTGACGATGAAGACACTTGGGAACGCGAGGATCGTCTTCGTGATGAATACCCCGCTTTGTTTCTTTCTACCTCCTAAATCTCGGGACGAGATTTCTTGTAGTGGAGGAGATTTGTAACACCCCCTGTATTAAGCTACAGAGATCACCCTTTTGATGAGGCCATGTCATCATGATTAATAGTGCACAATCATCATTAGCATCATATTGCATTTCAACTCCTAAGTCAAATTCAAATTTAAATGAAAGTGGGATATAAAAGTTGTCCAACATAGAAACTAAAATGTCAGATAAATAACAAATATTCCAGAGGCTATTCTAAAATTGAAACCAACATCATTGGAATTGGATAAGTGACTCGAACAACCTCAAACAGTGGATAAAGATAATATTTAATAACCATTTATTAAATCTGAAATAAATATGGAATTATGTTTTGTCCAAACTAATTTTAGGTGTTAAGGAATAATGCACTGGTATTTATGAAATAGGTCACACTTTTTACAAAAACCATTTGGGGCCTAAACATTTAACAGTAGAGAAAAGAGAATAAAGAAAAGGAAAAAGAAACAGAAAAGGAAAAAAAGAGCAACACCCCCCCCCCCGCTTCGCCTCCGCGCGACCGCCGCCCGCTGCCGCTCCAGCCACCGCGCTGCCGCCCGCGGCCGCTCCAGCCACCGCGCCGCCGCCCCGCCTCCGGCCCCGCCGTGGCCTCGCCGGCGCCCGCGCCCGCCGACCGCCCGTGCGTCCCCTTTGGGCACCGGACATGTCCGGTCCCGAAAGGGGCACGCCCCGGACGTGTCCGCCCCTGGGCCACTGCCCAGTGGGGCCCGAACCCCTGTGACGCTGACGAATGGGGCCCACGGCCCAGAAACAGTTTTAAGAAAATAGAAATAAAAATAAATAATTAAAATAATTAAAATAATTAATTAATTAATTAATTAGTTAATTAATCCTGATTAGGTTAATCTAATTAACTGATTAGTGTTAATTAAACAGTAATTAGTAATTAACTTAATTAACTGCTGACGTCAGCATGATGTCATGCTGACGTCATCAATTACTGTTTCGGATAATGTTGAATTAAATAATTAATTAAAATTTCAGAAATTAATAAAAACTTTAGAAAATCATATTAAATAAACCGTAACTCCGATGAAAATATTTTATACATGAAACTTGCTCAGAACGACGATACGAACCCGAATACATCCTCGGTATCTCCGTCAGACGCCCGCAGCTATGAGAACGTTGAACAATTAGACCGATTCCGATAAATGAATAGTGTCCAACCCTAATTAAATAAATCCGGATAAATTCCTAAATTAACTAAATCGCTTAGTTAGGCTGTATATCACCCCGGCCCTGCGTTTAGACATGTCATGCATCCCTGTTGCATTATTGCCGTGTGTTTACTGTTTCTTCCCCCTCTTCTCTTCGGTAGACTACGAGACCGACGCAGCTGCTGGTGCCCCGGCCGACTACGTTGTTGACGACCCCTACTTGCCAGAGCAACCAGGCAAGCCCCCCCCCTTGATCACCAGATATCGCCTATTCTCCTCTATACTGCTTGCATTAGAGTAGTGTAGCCTGTTACTGCTTTCGGTTAATCCTATTCTGCTGCATAGCCTGTCATTGTTGCTACTGTTGTTGATACCTTACCTGCAATCCTAACTGCCTAGTGTAGGAGGCTAGTTTGTCATCATTGGCCCTGCATTCTTGTCAGTCTGCCTTGCTATACTATCGGGCCGTGATCACTCGGGAGGTGATCACGGGTGTATACTATACATATATACATACTATACAAATGGTGACTAAAGTCGGGTCGGCTCGAAGAGTACCCGCGAGTGATTCACGGATTGGGGGCTGAAAGGACCTTTGTCCCAACGGCCCTTTGTGTGGATCTTTGTGGCGGAGCGACAGGGCAGGTTGAGACCACCTAGGAGACAGGTGGGCCAGGCCCTGGTCGTCGTCCGCGGTGATCTCATAATAACACGTTTAACGAGATTGGATATTTGATCTGAGTCTGGCCACTGGCCTATACGCACTAACCAACTACGCGGGAGTAGTTATGGGTATCCCGGCGTCGTGGTATCAGCTGAAGCCTTCTTGACGTCAGCGACTGAGCGGCGCGCGCCGTGTTGGACCGCGCTAACGTAACCGCCGTGATCGTGTGGGTTGCTAGGTCTGCTCGCGGCCGCGTACGCAACGTGCAGGAGCGCACTGGGTGATGGGCCCAGACCCCAGAGTGCCTAGGATTAGTCCGGCGTGCTGACCTCTCTGTTGAGCCTAGGTGGGGCTGCGACGTGTGGATCTTCCGAGGCCGGGCATGACCCAGGAAAGTGTGTCCGGCCAAAGGGGATCGAGCGTGTTGGGGAATATGTGGTGCACCCCTGCAGGGAAGTTTATCTATTCGAATAGCCGTGTCCCTCGGTAAAAGGACGACCCGGAGTTGTATTCCGACCTCATGACAACTAGAAATGGATACTTAATAAAACACACCCTTACAAGTGACAGATATAACCCGGTGGTCGCTCTCTCGCATGGTGGCGACGAGAGGATCGACGGGTAGGATTATGCTATACGTTGTTGCTTGGTTAACTTCCAACTAATCTCTTCTATTGCTTCAAGATGGAGGCTGCCAGAAGCGTAGTCTTTGACAGGACTAGCTATCCCCCTCTTATTCTGGCATTCTGCAGTTCAGTCCACCGATATTGCCTCTTTACACATATACCATGCATATGTAGTATAGATCCTTGCTTGCGAGTACTTTGGATGAGTACTCACGGTTGCTTTCCCCCTCCTTTCCCCCTTTCCCTTCTTGCTGGTTGTCGCAACCAGATGTTGGAGCCCAGGAGCCAGACGCCACCTACGACGACTACTACCACCAGGGCGGAGCCTACTACTACGTCCAGGACGCCGACGACCAGGAGTAGTTAGGAGGATCCCAGGCAGGAGGCCCTGCGCCTGTTCGATCTGTTGTATCCCTGTTTGTGCTAGCCATCTTATGGCACCTTGTTTAACCTATGTCTGTACTCAGATATTGTTGCTTCCGCTGACTCGTCTATGATCGAGCATTTGTATTCGAGCCCTCGGGGCCCCTGGCTTGTATTATGATGCTTGTATGACTTATTTATGTTTTAGAGTTGTGTTGTGATATCTTCCCGTGAGTCCCTGATCTTGATCGTACACGTTTGCGTGCATGATTAGTGTACGATCGAGCCGGGGGCGCCACATTTTTGTTAGAGATGAACTAGATATTGGCATTGTTCCCGATGTGCCTATGATGACTCCTTTTGATGAAACACCAATTGGCATTCATCTTAGGGATGAGATAGCACAAATGGAGGGTGAGTTGCTTGCATTAAGAGGGTTATCAAAGAGTGATGCAACCACCATGATGCCTGATTACTCCTCCTTACCTGTCGATTTGTCAATATTGGACAAACTCCAAATTGCATATTCTGAGATCGATCTTGATGATATATGGGCTGATTTTCTGCAGGCTCTCCATACAGCTCCTTTGGAGAGTAAATTGCAAAGTCTTATAGATGACAATAGCCTTGATATTGAATCTACATATTTGGATACTAATATTCCCAGGTACACTGAAGATGAAGAAGAGGTTTATGATTCCCTACTAGCTCCATATCTTGTCGGTTACAAAAGTACTGTCAAATTGCAGCTACTAACCTTGCAGCCATCTCCACTGAACCAGGTGCATTGGTGCTCGCCAAGGAGCGAGTATGCATTTTTCATATATGATGCTGATGCACCGGAAGAGAGTACGACTCCAACCGAGCCCTGCTGTGAGGTGCTCCAAACCCCGGTCGGAGTCTGGTCTGGCAATTGGGGTTGACATCCCTTGGGGTCCGGGTAGTTGACCTTACAGAGCACCTAAGCCTAGCTATATGGCTATAAAGAAAGCACTACCAGGGTCGTAGGTGTCTTTCTTACTTTTGTGTCTTGAGTCTAGATGCATTCATGATTGCATTGTCACTTTTATTTTTATTTTTTTGAGTAGTTGCTATTTGAGTTGGTTTCATATAGTTCTCATTGGTAAAATTTATAGCATGTTGGTAGCCTTTATTTTGATGCATACCTCCTCCTATTTTTATGGCAATATTGCTATGTGCTTAACATGAGGAGGAAGCATAATTTTTTTCATGAAGTTCTGCAGCTCCAGGAGAAAAGACGGTGTTCCATACGACCGTCCCGGTCGTTTCACCTGGAGTCCACAACGAGCATCTCCATAGAGTGAACAACGGTGTTCCATACGACTGCAACTGGTCATTTGAGCGCCCGTATGAGGGCGAAACCACCTCCAACTGATTCTTCTTCAACGTTTGAGGTCGACGAGGTGTTTTCAAACTGACCATTTGCTTTGTAATTAGTGATAATTACCTCTGAAACTCTGTAGCCAATAATTCTCTTTAGCAACTATGTTTTCTTTTATTTCTCTTTGTCAGTTGGGTATACGAACTCCGTTCTTATACCGAATCGATGTTTCTATTTTCTGTGTTATTTTTGCAGGGGCTTGGGCCTTATGTGGTGACATGTACAGTATGGTGCCAACCGTACAAAAGATCCACACAAGCCACTTGGTTGCTTCATCATGATGAACTTCACTGATAAGTGCCTGGTAACGTTTTCCAATACAAACCTCGTTCAAATAAAAGTTGCTTAGTGTTGAGTTTCTCACCTTAAGTCAGGATCTCCTTTTTAATTGGGCACCTAGGGGCTGCACACTTGTGTCTATATTTTGTCTCACTTGCACTACATCCACACCTAAGAGCAGTACACTCTTAGACTTAGTTTGTTGACTTAAGCGAGGTGCTTAGGTTAATGAATCGATCAATGTGAGGCTTATGTTTTGTTAGCGCCCAAGATGCGATTCTATCCCAATCACGTGATGAATTCATGATTGGGGCACAATCGCATTTCGAGCGCATAGCAAGGTGGATATCATTACAACATACCATGTACTGAATAGATGAGAATATCAGATACAGGCTTACACTTGCCACAAGCTACAGCATGAATACATCAATACATAGCAATCATCATACAGAAGAGCAGGATCCGACTACGGATGAAATCAAACGAAAAAGAAGAACGACATCCACTATGCTAATCCCAGGCTCCTGATACATCTCTGTCGTATCTATAATTTTTGATTGTTTCATGCCAATATTATACAACTTTTATACACTTTTGGACACAATTTATATGATCTATTTGGATTAACATATTGATCCAGTGCCCAGTGCCAGTTCCTATTTGTTGCATGTTTTTTGTTTCGTAGTAAATCCATATCAAACAAAGTCCAAATGTGATAAAAATTTATGGAGAATTATTTTGGAATATATGTGATTTTTGGGACTTGGAATCAACGCAAACGGGGGCCCACATTGACCACAACCCACCAGGGCGCGCCAGGTACCCCCTGGCGCGCCCAGGTGTCTTATGCCCTCCTCGAAAGTCGGTTAGGGCCCTTCTTCTGGCACAAGAAAGATAATTTATGGAAAAAAAACGTGTAAAAATTTCAGTGCAATCGGAGTTACGGATCTCCGGGAATTTAAGAAACGGTGAAGGGCCAGATCTGGGGAACGCGAAACAGAAGAGAACAGAGAGGGAGATCCAATCTCGGAGGGGCTCCTGCCCCTCCGCCACCATGGAGGCCATGGACCAGAGGGGGAACTCTCCTCCCATCTAGGGGGAGGCCAAGGAAGAAGAAGAAGGAGGTGGGCTCTCTCCCCCTCTCTCCCGGTGGCGCCGGAGTGCCGCCGGGGCTAAGATCGTGACGGCGATCTACATCAACAATCTTGCTACCGTCAACACCAACTCTCTCCCCCTCCATGCAATAGTGTAACACCTCTCTTCCCCTCTGTAATCTCTACTTAAACATGGTGCTCAACTCCATATATTATTTCCTAATGATATTTGGCTATCCTATGATGTTTGAGTAGATCCGTTTTGTCCTATGGGTTAATCGTGATCTTGGTTGGTATGATTGTATATTTTATTTATGGTGCTGTCCTACGGTGCCCTCCATCTCGCGCAAACATGAGGGATCCCCGCTGTAGGGTGTTGCAATATGTTCATGATTCACTTATGGTGGGTTGCGAGAGTGACAGAAGCTTAAACCCGAGTAAGTGGGTTGTTGCGTATGGGATAAAGAGGACTTGATACTTAATGCTATGGTTGGGTTTCACGACCTTAATGATCTTTAGTAGTTGCAGATGCTTGCCAGGGGTCCAATCATAAGTGCATATGATCCAAGTAGAGAAAGTATGTTAGCTCATGCCTCTCCCTCATATAAAATTACAAGAATGATTACCGGTACTTGTTATCGATTGCCTAGGGACAAATGACTTTCTTGTTGACAAAAGTTATCCACTTTTATTATCTCACAATTTATTCATAGTTTTATTCTCACAAAGTACTCGTAGTTTTATTCTTGCAAAATAGTTTCATACTTGTTTTAGGTAAAGCAAACGTCAAGTGTGCGTAGAGTTGTATCGGTGGTCGATAGAACTTGAGGGAATATTTGTTATACCTTTATCTCCTTGTTGGGTTCGACACTCTTATTTATCGAAGAAGGCTACAAACGATCCCCTATATTTGTGGGTTATCAAGACATTTTTCTAGCGCCGTTGCCGGGGAGCAATAGTATGGGGTGAATATTCTCGTGTGTGCTTGTTTGCTTTATCACTGAGTAGTTTTTATTTCCTGTTCTAAGTTGTTCTCTATCTTTAGTTATGGATATGGAACACGAAATACAAAAAAAATAGTTGTACTTGCTACTCATGGAGATGGGAAACCTCCTAAAACCCTCGATGCTCATTATTTGAAAAATATTATGCACTACTTTGATAATCCTGAGAAAACCCCATTCAACTTGATAATGGGAGACACGTTGGATCAACGTGAATACTTTAGGGATTATATCTTGACACAAAAAGGGAAATTGTTATGGGATCAAATTGATATGTTGCATTGGTATGCTTGGAATTTATGCCAGAGATATGATTTTACTTGTTGATCTAGGATGAAGGCTCCACACCTTCCCTTTTCACGCAAATTTAATGATAATGAAACCTTGGCTTCTTATGCCAATGGTAGATATGATTATTATGATGTGGAACGAATAGAATAATTTGTTGCTTTTAAGGGAGCTTATGAAATTGAATCTTTGTTTTTAAAGTATGAAGCTTTTGATGATGATGTTTATAGACCTAAAATTTTTGCCATCCTTAAATATTGCTATGAAAATTATAAATACAATGGCAATATTGATATATTTTTTGAGAAAGTCTCCGCTGTCCAAGAAGAGACTAATATTTTGCAGGAGTCTATGGAAGAAGAAATTGATGAAACTGTGAGCTCATTGGATGAAAAAGATGATGAGGAGAGCGAAGAACAAAAGGAGGAAGAGCGGATTAGCTACCCGTGCCCACCTTCTAATGAGAGTAACTCTTCAACTCATACATTATTTAATTTCCCTTCATGCTTACCGAAGGATGAATGCTATGATAATTGCTATGATCCCGTTGATTCTTTTGAAATATCCCTTTTTGATGAACTTGATGCTTGCTATGCTTGTGGCCAAGATGCCAATATGAATTATGCTTATGGAGATAAACTTGCTATTATTCCTTATGTTATGAATGAAATTATTGCTATTGTACCCACACATGATAGTCCTATTATCTTTTTGAATTCTCCCAACTACACTATATCGAAGAAGTTTGCTCTTATTAAGGATTATATTGATGGGTTGCATTTTACTACTACACATGATGATTTTGATGAATATAATAGGCATGTGCTTGCTGCTCCTACTTGCAACTATTATGAGAGAGGAACTATATCTCCACCTCTCTATGTTTCCAACACGATAAAATTGCAAGAAACTGCTTATGCTATGTATTGGCCTTTACTTGATGTGCATGAATTGTTCTTGTATGACATGCCGATGCATAGGAAGAGAGTTAGACTTCGTCATTGCATGACATATGTTGCTTTGTGCTCACTACTAAATGCCAAATCACTGTTAATTAAAATTGGCTTTGATATACCTTGGGATCCGGGTGGATTCATTACTTGAGCACTTTATGCCTAGCTTAATGGCTTTAAAGAAAGCGCTGCCAGGGAGACAACCCGGAAGTTTTAGAGAGTCATTTATTTCTGTTGAGTGCTTTTATGAAGTTTAAAACAAAAAAATATAGAGGGGAACTTAAAACTTCACTAAAAGAGAAGCGATTGAAAGGTGATGCATTGGAGAAGTGAGGGTCGACCTTGAACACTTGTGTTCATGCTCATGGAAACAATGTAATTTTTTCATGAAGATTCTCACAAAAATAATTATCCCCTTGTACAAATCCATTGTATTATAAAAATAATGTGCCAAGATTTGCCTTTAGGATGATTAGATTGCTTGTTGGTATGTGCGGTGCAAAAACAGAAACTTTGGCTGTCGTGCACGATTTTACATATTTTACTGGAACGTCAAAAGTTTCTGAAACTTTTTTCACAGTATTGCTATAATTTTATTTTATTTTTTCCTAATGTTTCAGAATTTTTGGAGTACCATAAGTATGGTAGGTGTTCCGATTGCTACAGACTGTCCTGTTTAAGACAGATTCTGTTTTTGATGCATTGTTTTGCTTGTTTTGATGAAACTATCAATTTTTATCGGTGGTATAAGCAATGGAAAAGTTATAATACATTAGCTACAATGCAAAAACAAAATATTAATTGGTTTGCAACAGTACTTAGAGTAGTGATTTGCATTATTATACTAACGGATCTTACCGAGGTTTCTGTTGAGTTTTGTGTGGATGAAGTGATCAAAGATCGAGGAGGTCCCGATATGAGAAGAAGGAGGAGAGGCAAGAGCTCAAGCTTGGGGATGCCCAAGGAACCCCAAGTAAATATTCAAGGATACTCAAGAATCTAAGCTTGGGGATGCCCTAAAAGGCATCCCATCTTTCTTCAACAAGTATCGGTATGTTTTCATCTTCGTTTCGTTCATGTGATATGTGTGAATCTTGGAGCGTCTTTTGTGTTTATTTTTCATTTTTATTTTATGCACCATGCTGGTATGAGATAGTCCATGGTTGATTTATAGAATACTCATTGCACTTCACTTATATCTTTTGAGTATGGCTTTATAGAATGCTTCATGTGCTTCACTTATATCATTTGAAGTTTGGATTGCCTGTTTCTCTTCACATGGAAAACCGTTATTTGTAGAATGCTCTTTTGCTTCACTTATATTTATTAGAGCATGATCTTTTGTAGAAAGAATTAAACTATCATGCTTCACTTATATCAATTTAGAGAGTCAAAAGGAATTGGTCAATTGCATGGTTAGTCATAAAATCCTACATAAAACTTATGGATCACTGAATATGATATGTTTGATTCCTTGCAATAGTTTTGCGATATAGAGATGGTAATATGTGGGAGGTTCTAGTAAATGGTTGTGGTTAGTAAGAATATTGGTGTTAAGGTTTGTGATTCCCGAAGCATGCACGTATAGTCTCTCGTTATGCTATGAAGTTGGAGCATGATTTATTATTGATTGTCTTCCTTATGAGTGGCGGTCGGGGACGAGCGATGGTATTTTCTTACCAATCTATCCCCCTAGGGGCATGCGTAGTAATACTTTGCTTCGAGGGCTAATAAACCTTTGCAATAAGTATATGAGTTCTTTATGACTAATGTGAGTCCATGGATTATACGCACTCTTACCTTTTTGCAATTTGCTAGCCTCTACGGTACCGTGCATTGCCCTTTCTCACCTCGAGATGTGGTGCAAACTTTGCAGGTGCATCCAAACCCCGTGATATGATACGCTCTATCACACATAAGCCTTATTATATCTTCCTCAAAACAGCCACCATACCTACCTATTATGGCCTTTCCATAGCCATTCCGAGATATATTGCCATGCAACTTCCACCGCCTCCGTTTTGATGACTTGAGCATTCATTGTTATATTGCTTTGCATGATCGTAAGATAGCTAACATGATATTTCCATGGCATGTCTGTTTTTTGATATCGTTGTTATGCTAGATCATTGCACATCCTGGTACACTGCCAGAGGCATTCATATAGAGTCGCACTTTGTTCTAGGTATCGAGTTGTAATTTTTATTTCTTTTGAGTTATAAGTAAATAGAAGTGTGATGATCATCATTATTCATTATTAGAGCATGTCCCAGTGAGAAAAGGATGATGGAGACTATGATTCCCCCACAAGTCGGGATGAGACTCCGGACAATGAGAGAAAAAAAAAAGAAAAAAAGAAAAAGAAAAGGAAAAACAAAAAAACAAAAAAGGAAGAAAAAAGAAAAGAAAAAGGAAAAAAAAGAGAGAAGGGGCATTGCTACTATCTTTTACCACACTTGTGCTTCAAAGTAGCACCATGTTTTTCATATAGAGAGTCTCCTATGTAGTCACTTTCATATACTAGTGGGAATTTTTCATTATAGAACTTGGCTTGTATATTCCGATGATGGGCTTCCTCAAATGCCCGAGGTCTTCATGAGCAAGCAAGTTGGATGCACACCCACTTAGTTTTCATATTGAACTTCCATACACTTATAGCTCTTAATGCATCCGTTGCATGGCAATCCCTACTCCTCACGTTGATATCAATTGATGGGCATCTCCATAGCCCGTTGGTTAGCCGCGTTGATGTGAGACTTTCTTACTTTTTGTCTTCTCTATATTTACCCCTATCATCATACTCTATTCCATCCATAGTGCTATATCCATGGCTTGCGCTCATGTATTGCGTGAGGGTTGAAAAAGCTGAAGCGTGTTAAAAAGTATGAACCAATTGCTCGGCTTGTCATCAGGGTTGTGCATGATAAATACTTTGTGTTAAGAAGACAGGGCATGACAAGACTATATGATTTTGTCGGGATAGCTTTCTTTAGTGTTGATATTTTGAAAGACATGATTGTTTGTTGGGATGCCTGAGTATTGATGTCTTTATGTCAAATTATAGACTATTGCTTTGAATCACTTATGTCTTAATATTCATGCCATGACTAGACATATGATCAAGTTTATGTTAGGTAGCATTCCACATCAAAAATTATTCTTTTTTTAACATTTACCTACTCGAGGACGAGTAGGAATTAAGCTTGGGGATGCTGATACGTCTCGGTCGTATCTATAATTTTTGATTGTTTCATGCCAATATTATACAACTTTTATACACTTTTGGCAACATTTTATATGATTTATTTGGACTAACATATTGATCCAGTGCCCAGTGCCAGTTCATGTTTGTTGCATGTTTTTTGTTTCGCAGAAAATCCATATCAAACGAAGTCCAAACACGATAAAAATTTATGGAGAATTATTTTGGAATATATGTGATTTTTGGGACTTGGAATCAACGCAAACGGGGGCCCACAATGACCACAACCCACCAGGGTGCGCCAGGCACCCCCTGGAGCGCCCAGGTGTCTTATACCCTCCTCAAAAGTCAGTTGGGGCCCTTCTTCTGGCACAAGAAAGATAATTTATGGTAAAAAATCGTGTAAAAACTTCAGCGCAATCGGAGTTACGGATCTCCGGGAATTTAAGAAACGGTGAAGGGCCAGATCTGGGGACCGCGAAACAGAAGAGAATAGAGAGGGAGATCCAATCTCGGAGGGGCTCCTGCCCCTCCGCCGCCATGGAGGCCATGGACCAGAGGGGGAACTCTCCTCCCATCTAGGGGGAGGCCAAGGAAGAAGAAGAAGCAGGGGGGCTCTCTCCCCTCTCTCCCGGTGGCACCGGAGTGCCACCGCGGCTAGGATCGTGACGGCGATCTACATCCACAATCTTGCTACCGTCAACACCAACTCTCTCCCCCTCTATGCAGTGGTGTAACGCCTCTCTTCCCCGCTGTAATCTCTACTTAAACATGGTGCTCAACTCCATATATTATTTCCCAATGATATTTGGCTATCCTATGATGTTTGAGTAGATCCGTTTTGTCCTATGGGTTAATCGTGATCTTGGTTAGTATGATTGTATATTTTATTTATGGTGCTGTCCTATGGTGCCCTCCGTCTCACGCAAATGTGAGGGATCCCCGCTGTAGGGTGTTGCAATATGTTCATGATTCGCTTATGGTGGGTTGCGAGAGTGACAGAAGCTTAAACCCGAGTAAGTGGGTTGTTGCGTATGGGATAAAGAGGACTTGATACTTAATGCTATGGGTGGGTTTCACGACCTTAATGATCTTTAGTAGTTGCGGATGCTTGCCAGGGGTCCAATCATAAGTGCATATGATCCAATTAGAGAAAGTATGTTAGCTCATGCCTCTCCCTCATATAAAATTACAAGAATGATTACCAGTACTTGTTATCGATTGCCTAGGGACAAATGACTTTCTTGTTGACAAAAGCTATCCACTTTTATTATCTCGCAATTTATTCGTAGTTTTATTCTCGCAAAGGACTTGTAGTTTTCTTGCAAAATAGTTTCATACTTGTTTTAGGTAAAGCAAACGTCAAGTGTGCATAGAGTTGTATCGATGGTCGATAGAACTTGAGGGAATGTTTGTTCTACCTTTAGCTCCTCATTGGGTTCGACACTCTTATTTATCGAAGAAGGCTACAAACAATCCCCTATACTTGTGGGTTATCAGCTCCCGACCCGGAACCAATCCTATGATCGATGAAGAAGAAGCAGAAGAAGAACTCCAAAAGCAAACATACATCGCTCTCACGTTAAAGCTTTACTTTACCTGTACCTGCAACTGTTGTTGTAGTAATCTGTGAGCCACGAGGACTCAGCAATCCCATTACCATGGGTATCAAGACTAACAAAGCTTAATAGGTGTGGAATGGTTAAGTGGTGAGGTTGCAGCAAGCATTAAGCATTGTATGGTGGCTAACTTACGAGTACAAGAGTAAGAAGAGTAACTACGCATAACGGTCGCAAACTAAAATGATCAAGAAGTGATCCTGAACTACTTACGAAGTAAACATAACCCCTATGTGTTCTCTTCACGAACTTCCTCGAAAAGAGACGATCACAATTACACACGCGGTTGGTGTATTTTAATTAGGTTTAGTGTCAAGTTCTCTACAATCGAATATTATAAATTTCTAATTTGCCACATAACTGCGGGCACGGCTCTCGAAAAGATTAAACCCTACAGGGGTGTCCCAACTTAGTCCATTATATACTCTCACGATCCACGGAGGAAAAACCTCCATCTCGAGACAACCCGATCAAACTCGGAATCCTGATGCACAAGACATTTCAATAATGGTAAAACAAAACCAGCAAGACCTCCCGACGTGCCGACACCCTGATAGTAGCCGCGCGTATCTTGTCTCAGGCCACAACGGATGAGCTAAGCTTACGGTCGCAGAGACCCAAGTTGCCAAGGGGGCGCCGCAAGGTGCTCTATTTTGGACCAACACTCATGAGGAGCACTGGCCCGGGTGGTTGATTAATTATCCTCGGGGTCCGGAAAGTCCCTATGCAAGTTTTAGCTGTTCTTAGGCAAATGGTAAAACCAAAGTTGGGCCTTGCTGAAAGAGTTTTATTCAAAGCGAACTGTCAAGGGGGGCCCATAAACCCCGACCATGTGAGGAACGCAATTCAAGGAACATAACATCGGTATGATGGAAACTAAGATGGCAAGAGTGGAACAAAACACCAAGCAAAAGGCTAAGCCTTCCACCCTTTACCAAGTATATAGATGCATTAATTAAATAAGAGATATTGTGATATCCCATGATATCCATGTTCCAGCATGAAATAACCTGCAACTAGCAACGCTATAAGAGGGGCTGAGCAAAGCGGTAACATAGCTAAACAACGGTTTGCTAGGAAGGTGAAAAGGTTAAAGGCTTATCATGGCATAGTGGGAGGCTTGACAAACAAGTGGTAGGTAGCGCGACATAGTGATAGCATCGAGACAACTAGCAAAGCAAAGATAGTAGTGATATCCAGGGTAATGGTCATCTTGCCTGATGTGACGCCCCCGGCTCAATCGTGCACTAATTATACACGCAAATGCACATGATCAAGCCTAAGGACTCACGGGAAGATATCACAACACAACTCTAAAACATAAATAAGGTCATACAAGCTTTATATTACAAGCCAGGGGCCTCGAGGGCTCGAATACATAAGCTCACATACAAGCGTCAGGGGAAGCATAAGATATCTGAGTACAGATATAAAAGATAACACAAATAGGCCCTTAAAAAGGCGGGGCAAAAGAAAACACTATGATCGAAAGGCGTAGGCCTCCTGCCTGGGACCCTCCAATCCTACTCTTGGTCGTCGGCCAGCTCGTAGTAGTAGCCACCCTCGGGGTAGAAGTGGTAGCTGAAGTCATCAACCGGGGCACTGGTCTCAGGGGCTCCATCATCTGGTTGCACCAAAAGGATATGGGGGAAAAAGAAAGCAAAGCAACCGTGAGTACTCATCCGAAGTACTCAGCAAGCAAGGATCTACACTACATATGCAACATTATCAAAGGAAAGGCTATATATGTGGACTGGGCTGCAGAAATGCCAGAATAGAGAGGAAAGCCTAGTCCTAACGAAGACTAGCATCTTCAGCGGTCTTGCAGCATTAGAAGAGTGTAGATCAGCACAATATAAAGTAGTAGTATCATTAAGTCTCATCCTCACCCAGAGATCCTTTCTCGACTCCCTGCGAGAAAGCAATCCCAGAGCCATATAGTCATCAACCTCATCCAGAGATCCCTTCTCGACTCCCTGTGAGAAGCAATCCCAGCGCCATAGTATCCAATTCTAGTTGTATCGATCGGGATACAACTCCGAGTGTCCTTTACCGAGGATCCAGCTATGCATAGATTAGTTCTTCCCTGCAGGGGTGCACCAACTTACCCACCACGCTCGCTTAACTCCGGACGGACACACTTTTCCGGGTCATGCCCGGCCGCGGCCAAACGACACACCGCAGCCCTACCTACAGCTCAGCAGAGAGGTCCCCACCGGTCTACATCCTAAGAGCTCAGAGGTCTTGGGCCATCGCCCTGTGCACTCTGGGTCGTTGCGAGCAGGGTGGATACCAGCGCCAATGGCACGATCTGACCCGGCTACAATGCTGAACTGGACGTCTGACAGAACTTTCGGCTGATACCACGATGCAGAGTACCCATATTTATTCCCGCGTGATGGTTAGTGCTATCGGGCCAGAGGCCCACTCGAATCAAATATCCAAATCGTTTGTACCTTGGGGGTGCGGTAACGAGCAGAGACTCACGATCGATGTGACCCCGTTGCCCCATCTCGAGGACTTGCGGCAAGGGCCAAGAATGCCTGGCCACGCCTCGTATTCATCACTCGGGCACCATCCAGGCAACCCATCTTCACAGCACACGCTGGTACCCCTCAGGGTTGACCCGCCTTTCCAAGTAACAGTGTAAAGTCCAAGTATCCGTGTGTCCATAACATCAGGGGAATCCGAGGTATCACCCTCGTTGGATTCCTACTCGATGTATCCGTCAAGGTGAACTCGTAGGAATCACCCTCGATGTGTTCACACTTGATGTGTTGCACGACAGCGTCGTTACCGGAAGTGGTGGAGGAGGAATCACCCTTGATGACCACGACCGAATAGCTACTCTACAGAGTTAACATCAGGAGTGCTATACGAGGTATCACCCTCTGCACTCGATAGTAACGATGCAGTGTCGTACAACCAAGGGGGGTGTAGTGCAGTGCTGGGGTCTGGTCTTCAATCCCGTTAACCGGGTCTTCTGATAATCCAGCGGGGGAATCGGAACAAGTGGGGTCACTGATAGGTCTCTACCCAGCCTATACTAGACAGTTTAGGATAAGCAGGTAAGGTTTCAATAGTAGGTTACAATAAACAGGCTATGCATCAGAATAGGTAAAGCAGTAGCAGCAGCAATTCTAATGCAAGCATGACAGAGAAAGAATAGGCGATATCGGTATGCTCAAGGGGGGTGCTTGCCTGCTTGCTCGGCGGCAAAGGCAAGGTCGTCAACGGTGGCATCGGGCTCCGGAGCTGCGTCGGTACCGGGAACTGCGTCGGGGTCTAACGAGAGAGATGAGGGGGAGGAAACAGTATAAATACACAGCAAACATGAGCAACACAATGTACGACATGACAATATGCAGTGCCGGGTGTGTCCTAACGTATGGTTGCACGTCACCGAGGAAGGGGGAATCCATCCGGGAATGTTTTCCCGGTTCCGGACATTTGTCAGACAGATGACCGGAGGGGAACGGTTCCATATTCGGATAGTTAGGGACGTGTGGCAGATGAACGGACCGCGAATTCAGATTTGTCTCGTCGTTCTGAGCAACTTTCATGTACAAAGTTTTTTGATCTGACTTACGGATTATTTTATATGATTTTTCAAAGTTTTATTGATTTTCTGGAATTTATTTAATCATTATAAATCAACATTATCCAGAACAGTATGGGGGTGACATCAGCATGACGTAGAGGTGATGTCAGCGGTCAACAGAGGCTGACCAGGTCAAACCTGACGTGTGGGACCCACATGTCAGCCTCTGTTAGTGTATTAGGATTAATTGAACTAATTACTGAGTAATTAGGGGTGCGGGGTCCACTGGTCAGTGAGTGATTTAACTAATTAAGCTAATTAATGATTTAATTAATAGTTTATCTATTTATAAAATCATTTAACGGGTTGGGACCCGCATGTCAGTGGGCCACTGTGCCCAGTCAGCACGCTGACCGGTCAACAGGGCCCAGTGGGGCCCGTGGTCAGTGACACTGGGGCTGGGGCCCGCGTGCCACATTGGAGCCGGCCGCCGGAGTTGCTCCGGCGAGCCCGAATGCGGCGGAGTGCGCCGGCGAGGCTCGGGATTCGCCCACAGGGCATCCCCGGGGCTGTGGTTTGGCCCGTTAGAACGGGCGCGGCGAGCCGCATCGCGTGGTGGTGGTGGTCGGACTCGGGGATGGCCGGAACGACGCCGGTGACGACGGTTGGTGGTGGGGCTCTCGGGTGGAGCTCGGGCGCGTGGCTGCGGTGGGCTAGCGAGCAAAGTAAAGGGCGGGGCGGCCTCTGCCGCTCACCAGGAGCACGCCGGTGCTGCTAGACCGAGCCGAGCGGCTCTGGGAGCGCGGCAATGGCAGCGACGGCGGCGGATAGAGCACGAGCATGGCGGCGGCTAGCTACGGCTACGGGGAAGGACAGGGAGGAGGGGGTTCCGGTGCGGCTGCTCACCGCGGAGCTGTAGGGAAGTGGCAGAGGGCTCGGGGAAGCTCGAGGTCGCCGGAATCGGCGACGGTGTGCGGCGGCGATCCGAGGAGGGAGAGAGCAGTGTGGAGGCGATGTAGTGGCTCTCCTGCTCGGGTGACTCATCGGAGAGGAAGAGGAGGTCGAGGCGGTCCTCTCTGGTGCAGAGGCGAGGCGAGGCGAGCACGGTGGCCGCGTGTGCTACGGCGGTGGCGCCATGGCTGCGTCGGCGAGGTGGGGAACGAGAGAGAGAGAGAGTGAGCGAGGGGGGAAAGCCAGAGGAGCGCGGGAGCTGCGACTTTAACCTCGACAGGCGGGCGCCGGCGCGTTGTCGACCAGGGGAGAAGGGGGGCCGGGGCGCGGAGGGCGAGTGTGGTCGACAGCGACGCGGGCGGTGAACAGAGAGGAAGGAGGGGACAGGCGCGGGGAGTGGGCTGGGCCGGCTCTGTTTGACTAGAGCCCAGCCACTCGGGCCCCTTTTTCTTTTTCTATTTTCTTTTCTGCTTTCTGTATTTGTTCTCTGTTTTGTCTTTTCTTTTTAAACCAAATGACTTTTGCAAAATATGAGACTTGCCAAAACAAATGCTATGCAATATTTACCACTGTTAGAAAATGGTTTGGAGCATAAATGATTTTATTTGTATTTTATTTAATTGCAAAAGGATTAAATACTGATGTTTTGTTGCTGTTAGAGTCACTTAATTAATTTAGTGAGTGTTGGTTATAATTTTAGAATTGTCTCTGGATTATTTACAACCTTATGAACATTTTAGTTATCAAATTTGAACAACTTTTATTTGCACTTTCAGTTTGAATTGGAATCTGAAAAGAGATATGATCCAAATGATGTTTAAGCACTGTTGATCATGATGAAATGGCATTATCAAAAGGGTGATCACTGTAGCTTAATACGCGGGGTGTTACAAATCTCCTCCACTAACAAGAATTCTCGTCCCGAGAATTAAGAGGTAGAAGGGAAAAGATCGGGGTATTCAGCACGGAGGTTATCCTCGCGTTCCCAAGTGGCTTCATCTTCAGTATGATTTGACCACTGCACTTTGAGGAACTTGATAACCTTCTGACGGGTCCGACGTTTTGCTTCATCGAGAATGCGGATCGGATGTTCCTTATAAGATAGATCATCTTGCAATTCGAGCATCTCGTGATCCACTGCGCGGTGCGAAGTTGCGACACATGGAAGACGTCATGGATATGAGAGAATTGCAGCGGCAACTCCAATTTATACGCCACCTGACCACGTCTTGCAACAATGCGGAAAGGACCAATGTAGCATGGAGCTAACTTGCCCTTGATTCCGAAGCGGTGAGTGCCCTTCATAGGGGTGACACGCAGGTAAGCTTGATCACCTGGTTGATAAGTCAAACCCCATCGTTTGCGATCATAGTTGCTCTTCTGGCAGTCCTGAGCCGCCTTGAGATTTTCTCGAACGATACTGACTTGTTCTTCGGCGTGTTGAATAATATCCGGACCCACGAGCGGTCGTTCCCCAGTTTCTGACCAATTCAGAGGGGTTCGACACTTACGTCCATAGAGTACTTCGAAGGGGGCCATTTTCAAGCTGGCTTGATAGCTGTTGTTATAAGAGAACTCGGCATACGGGAGAGATTCTTCCCATTTCTTGCCGAAAGATATAACACAAGCCCGAAGCATGTCTTCAAGCACTTGATTTACTCGTTCGACTTGGCCTTGGGACTGGGGGTGATATGCTAAGGTGATATGAGTTCTCATAGCTTCTTGGAAACTTTCCCAGAACTTTGAAGTGAAAAGGCCGCCATGGTCCGAACTGATCTCCTTCGGAATACCGTGGAGTGATACAATTCTGGAGATATACAACTCTGCTAACTGACTAGCAGTGATAGTTTCCTTGACGGGCAGAAAGTGTGCAACTTTGGAAAGCTGGTCGACGACGACAAGAATAGCATCGTGACCCTTCTGTGACTTGGGCAGGCCAGTAATGAAATCCATCTGAACCTTATCCCATTTCCATAGAGGAATAGGAAGTGGTTGCAGAATTCCAGCAGGCTTCTGATGTTCTGCTTTAACGCGGCGGCAAACATCACATTCAGCAACATATCGAGCAATATCCTGCTTCATTCTAGACCACCAGTACCTTTGACGGAGATCATGATACATCTTGGTGCTACCCGGATGAATAGACAACGGTGTGTCATGTGCCTCCTTCATGACCTTATCAGTCATAAGCTCGAAGCGAGGTACGACAATGCGGTTTCTGAAATACAAGGTTCCATCTTCAGACAGCGAGAAATCCCTGTACTTTTCTAGGTGAAGATCTTTCTTCATCAGATCAATTTCAGCATCTTTAGCTTGCGCATTCTTAACAGCTTTCTCAAGATCTGGTTGTATCACAAGGTTATTAAGAGAACCCTGTGGAACAATACGTAGATTCAGCTTGCACAGTTCTTCAAAAAGACGAGGTTGAGCTCGCCTAACCATGAGGTTGTCGCAATAGGACTTGCGGCTTAAGGCATCAGCCATCACGTTAGCCTTGCCAAGGGTAAAAGAAATACCCAAATCATAGTCCGCAATGGCCTCCATCCATCTTTGTTGACGGAGATTTTGAGATGGCTGAGTGAACAAGTACTTCAGACTTTTATGATCCGTGTATATCTCGCAACGATTACCGAGAAGGTAATGTCGCCACAACTGCAGTGCATAGATGACAGCAGCTAGTTCTAGATCATGTACCGGATAATTCTCTTCATGTGGGCGCAACTGACGAGAGCCATAGGCAATCACTTTACGCTCTTGCATTAGGACATAGCCTAATCCTTCACGGGATGCGTCACAATAGATCACAAAATCTTTGCGAGAATCTGGTGGAGCAAGTACTCGGGTAGATGTTAGCTTATCTTTGAGTGTTTGAAAACTTTCCTGACATTTTTCTGTCCATTCAAACTTCACGCCCTTGTGAAGCAGATCAGTCAAAGGCTTAGCAATCTTTGAAAAAATCTCAACAAAACGACGACAATAACTTGCAAGGCCGAGAAAACTTCTCACTTGCTCGACGTTTTTCGGAGGAGTCCAGTCAAGAATAGCCTGAACTCGTTCCGGGTTAACAGCAATTCCATCCTTGGAAATCACATGACCAAGGTAGGTTACTTCAGAAAGCCAAAATTCACATTTGGAATACTTGGCATACAACTGGTGTTCTCGGAGCCTTTCTAGTACAAGACAGAGGTGTTCAGCATGTTCTTCTTTATTCCTTGAATAGACCAGAATATCATCTAGATATACCATGACAAATTTGTCGAGATAATCCATGAAGATGTAATTCATCAGACGGGAGAATGTGGCTGGAGCATTTGTTAAGCCAAATGACATTACGGTGTACTCATAAGAGCCATAGCGAGTAACAAATGCAGTCTTGGGAATATCCTCTTCACGAACACGGATCTGATGATAACCCAACCTCAAGTCAAGTTTAGAAAACACCGATGATCCAGCAAGTTGATCATACAAATCATTGATTCGGGGAAGCGGATACTTGTTCTGAATTGTTGCTTGGTTAATGGGCCGATAATCCTGAACCAATCGGTTCGTACCATCCTTCTTCTTAACGAAGAGTGAAGGTGCTCCCCAAGCAGAGGAACTGGGGCAGATGAAACCCTTCTTAAGTGACTTGTCGATTTCCTCCTTAAGTTCAAGAAGGTGGTGCAGAGGCATTTTATAAGGACGCTTCACAATAGGAGTTGTGCCTGGTTTCAAGTCAATGACAAACTCGACAGCTCTAGCAGGGGGTATTCCTAGAAGTTCTTCTGGAAAGACATCTTGAAAATCACAAACAACTGGAACGTTCTCGATGCCTTCAAGAGGTGAAGCATTCAATGCGTTTAGAACATATATATGAGTCTCGGCATTCTGAACTGTTCGGGCTGAGTATTTGACTGTCTGGCCAGAAGGATGGGTAAGTTGGACTTTCTTAGTGGCACAGTCAATAAAAGCATTGTGGGCAGTCAACCAGTCCATACTGAGAATGATGTCTATGTCGGAAGGTCCAAGAGAAATAAGAGAAGCAGAGAACATCAACCCTTCAATTCTGATCTGATTGTTGTGACTTACCATTTTGGTTTGCCACCTGGAACGAGGAGTGATGATTTCTAAGGGAGTGGGTAATGAGCTCATAGCTAACCCATGCAATTGTGCAAATTGCTGGGACACGAAGGAATGTGATGCACCTGAATCAAAAAGAACGGAAGCTGGCACTGAATTCATAGAGAGTGTTCCCAGCACAATAGTCGGTTCCTTCTGAGCCTTTTCAGCATTGACGTGATTGGCATGGCCAAGTACAACAGCAGAGGGTATGACAGTTCGGTTTCTGAGTCAGCGGTTTCGACAATTCTTCTTACGACCATTAGGAGGACGTGGTGCAACCTGAGGAGAATTCATAGCATTACGCGGTCCATCATGAACCGTTAGCTGTCTCAGCGGTGAAGGCAGACGAGGTGCAACATATGACGGCCTTGGTGTTGGAGCAGGTCGGTGGTAAACATTGTGGGGAATCCAGACTTGAAGTTTCTGAACAGGTCGACCCGAAGACGAGCCAACATCTCGAGTACGCTTGAGCGACTCCTGGTATTTAGTCAGAGTAGTTTCAACTTGGAAAGATTGGCTGACTAGCGTTGCGAAGTATGTGCAATCATGGACAGCAAGTGCAAGGTTTATATCAGTACGCAGTCCTTCACGAAATTTCTCCTGCTTGCGTGCGTCAGTGCAGACGTCATCTTTAGCATAGCGGGACAATTCAAGAAATTTCCTCTGATATTCATCCACAGTCATTTTACCCTGAGAGAGTCTGCGGAACTCCTGCTTCTTCTGGTCCATCAGACCTTGAGGAATGTACCATGCACGAAAAGCTGACTGAAATTCTTGCCAAGTGGTTACAATTTCAGCAGGCAACATACCCTGGTGGCTTTCCCACCATTGAGCAGCGGGACCTTTCAAATGAAATGTCGCAAAGGTGACGTAACTATCAGGGGCCACATTAGCTGACTCCATCTCAAACAGGATGTCATGAAGCCAATCATCAGCATCCATAGGATTGGGGGAGTTGCGGAAAATAGATGGATTGAGGCGCATGAATTCTGGCAGTGTTATTGGGGTAGGCTGTTGATGAGCATTCTGGTTTGGGAACTGAGCCAATATCCCGGTCATAACCTGACGGTTCAGTTCAAACTGTTGCATCATTGCGGCAATATAAGGTGGAGGTGGGGGATCGTCAGCCATCCTGCCAAATCAACAGGGGCAGTTTAGCAAGAAAAACTGCAGGTGTATGGAGTTATTCATGATGTAACACGGGAAATGAGTAGGAAAGGCATTAGATATATGATAGTAGTCGTTAAAGACATACCTATCCATGCACAGAGTTATATTCAAACGGATAGTACGTGCCCGGGAACGCTCGCAGCTAGACAAACTAGGCGGCGCGCAGGCATGCGGTGAGGAAGCACACAACGAGACATAGCAAAGGCTACATCCACATCGGAGAAAACTGCTGGGGCGAGGAATCTGCAAGTGACAACACAGGGTGCCCTCGATAAGAGGATCCTGCAAGCAGAACCTGACCCGCAATCTTGAAGGAAGGGGGGAAATTTTTAGAACACCGGGTGGAAGTGATCACGAGAACCTAATGTTGGAGTTAGTAAAATTTTAACCTGACTAGGAGAGAGATCAGAGTCCCAGAGTAAAGGTCGAGGAGTAAAAGATCCTAATACCACCCAATCGGCGACATGGGCCCGTAAGCCACACAGCCAAGTTAGTAAATTAGTTTTTGGACCACTAGACTCAACTTCGACCAAGGAGTTGGAAAGGGGGATTCCTAGAGGCAGTCGGCTCTGATACCAACTTGTTACGCACCCGGCTCAATCGTGCACTAATCATACACGCAAATGCACACGATCAAGCCTAAGGACTCACGGGAAGATATCACAACACAACTCTAAAACATAAATAAGGTCATACAAGCTTTATATTACAAGCCAGGGGCCTCGAGGGCTCGAATACATAAGCTCGCATACAAGCGTTAACGGAAGCATCAGATATCTGAGTACAGATATAAAAGATAACACAAATAGGCCCTTAAAAAGGCGGGGCAAAAGAAAACACTACGATCGAAAGGCGTAGGCCTCCTGCCTGAGACCCTCCAATCCTACTCCTGGTCGTCGGCCAGCTCGTAGTAGTAGCCACCCTCGGGGTAGAAGTGGTAGCCGAAGTCATCAACCGGGCAGCGGTCTCAGGGGCTCCGTCATCTGGTTGCACCAAAAGGATATGGGGGAAAAAGAAAGCAAAGCAACCGTGAGTACTCATCCGAAGTACTCAGCAAGCAAGGATCTACACTACATATGCAACATTATCAAAGGAAAGGCTGTATATGTGGACTGGGCTGCAGAAATGCCAGAATAGAGAGGAAAGCCTAGTCCTAACGAAGACTAGCATCTTCAGCGGTCTTGCAGCATTAGAAGAGTGTAGATCAGCACAGTATAAAGTAGTAGTATCATTAAGTCTCATCCTCACCCAGAGATCCTTTCTCGACTCCCTGCGAGAAAGCAATCCCAGAGCCATACAGTCATCAACCTCATCCAGAGATCCCTTCTCGACTCCCTGCGAGAAGCAATCCCAGAGCCATAGTATCCAATTCTAGTTGTATCAATCGGGATACAACTCCGAGTGTCCTTTACCGAGGATCCGGCTATGCATAGATTAGTTCTTCCCTGCAGGGGTGCACCAACTTACCCACCACGCTTGCTTAACTCCGGTCGGACACACTTTTCCGGGTCATGCCCGGCCTCGGCCAAACAACACACCGCAGCCCTACCTACAGCTCAGCAGAGAGGTCCCCGCCGGTCTACATCCTAAGAGCTCAGAGGTCTTGGGCCATCGCCCTATGCACTCCGAGTCGTTGCGAGCAGGGTGGATACCAGCGCCAATAGCACGATCCGACCCGGCCACAATGCTGAACTGGACGTCTGACAGAACTTTCAGCTGATACCACGATGCAGAGTACCCATATTTATTCCTGCATGATGGTTAGTGCTATCGGGCCAGAGGCCCACTCGAATCAAATATCCAAATCGTTTGTACCTTGGGGGTGCGGTAACGAGCAGAGACTCACGATCGATGTGACCCCGTCGCCCCATCTCGAGGACTTGCGGCAAGGGCCAAGAATGCCCGGCCACGCCTCGTATTCATCACTCGGGCACCATCCAGGCAACCCGTCTTCACATCACACGCGGGTACCCCTCAGGGTCGACCCGCCTTTCCAAGTAACAGTGTAAAGTTCAAGTATCCGTGTGTCCATAACATCAGGGGAATCCGAGGTATCACCCTCGTTGGATTCCTACTCGATGTATCCGTCAAGGTGAACTCGGAGGAATCACCCTCGATGTGTTCACAGTTGATGTGTTGCACAACAGCGTCGTTACCGGAAGTGGTGGAGGAGGAATCACCCTTGATGACCACGACCGAATAGCTACTCTACAGAGTTAACATCAGGAGTGCTATACGAGGTATCACCCTCGGCACTCGACAGTAACGCTGCAGTGTCGTACAACCAAGGGGGGGTGTAGTGCAGTGCCGGGGTCTGGTCTTCAATCCCGTTAACCGGGTCTTCTGATAATCCAGCGGGGCAATCGGAACAAGTGGGGTCACTAATAGGTCTCTACCCAGCCTATACTAGACAATTTAGGATAAGCAGGTAAGGTTTCAATAGTAGGTTACAATAAACAGGCTATGCATCAGAATAGGTAAAGCAGTAGCAGCAGCAATTCTAATGCAAGCATGAGAGAGAAAGAATAGGCGATATCGGTATGCTCAAGGGGGGGTGCTTGCCTGGTTGCTCGGCGGCAAAGGCAAGGTCGTCAACGGTGGCATCGGGCTCCGGAGCTGCGTCGGTACCGGGAACTGCGTTGGGGTCTAACGAGAGAGAAGAGGGGCAGGAAATAGTATAAATACACAGCAAACATGAGCAACACAATGTACGACATGACAATATGCAATGCCGGGTGTGTCCTAACGTATGGTTGCACGTCACCGAGGAAGGGGGAATCCATCCGGGAATGTTTTCCCGGTTCCGGACATTTGTCAAACAGATGACCGGAGGGGAACGGTTCCATGTTCGGATAGTTAGGGACGTGTGGCGGATGAACGGACCGCGAATTCAGATTTGTCTCGTCGTTCTGAGCAACTTTCATGTACAAAGTTTTTCGATCTGAGTTACGGATTATTTTATATGATTTTTCAAAGTTTTATTGATTTTCTGGAATTTATTTAATCATTATAAATCAACATTATCCAGAATAGTACGGGGGTGACGTCAGCATGACGTAGAGGTGACATCAGCAGTCAACAGAGGCTGACCTGGTCAAACCTGACATGTGGGACCCACATGTCAGCCTCTGTTAGTTTATTAGGATTAATTGAACTAATTACTGATTAATTTGGGGTGCGGGGTCCACTGGTCAATGAGTGATTTAACTAATTAAGCTAATGCGAGGTGGGGAACGAGAGAGAGAGAGAGAGAGAGTGAGCGAGGGGGGGAAGCCAGAGGAGCGCGGGAGCTGCGGCTTTAATCTCGACAGGCGGGCGCCGGCGCGTTGTCGACCAGGGAAGAAGGAGGGCCGGGGCGCGGCGGGCGCATGCGGTCAACAGCGACGCGGGCGGTGAACAGAGAGGAAGGAGGGGACAGGCGCGGGGAGTGGGCTGGGCCGGCTCTGTTTGACTAGAGCCCAGCCACTCGGGCCCCTTTTTCTTTTTCTATTTTCTTTTCTGCTTTCTGTTTTTGTTCTCTGTTTTGTCTTTTCTTTTTAAACCAAATGACTTTTGCAAAATATGAGACTTGCCAAAACAAATGCTATGCAATATTTACCACTGTTAGAAAATGGTTTGGAGCATAAATGATTTTATTTGTATTTTATTTAATTGCAAAAGGATTAAATACTGGTGTTTTGTTGCTGTTAGAGTCACTTAATTAATTTAGTGAGTGTTGGTTATAATTTTAGAATTGTCTCTTGATTATTTATAACCTTATGAACATTTAGTTATCAAATTTGAACAACTTTTATTTGCACTCTCAGTTTGAATTTCCATTTGAATTGGAATTTGAAAAGAGATATGATCCAAATGATGTTTAAGCACTGTTGATCATGATGACATGGCATTATCAAAAGGGTGATCACTGTAGCTTAATAAACGGGGTGTTACACCTGAAATCCCGCTAGGAGGAAGATCGAATCCATGAAGTAGACGAACCAACGTAGTCGAACGAATCCTCACAAACGCAACGTAACCAGAACTATCGAGAAGAAGCACAACCGGAAAGAAGCAAACAACATGGTAAACAACCATCACATAAACATGGCATGATGCACAATCAAGTATGATGCATGTCCATTTTAATGAGGCATGGCATGACAAAGTGCATCAAACAATACTACAAATTAAGTGGAGCTCAATATGTAACGAGTTGCATATTGACGAAACACCACATTCAATTATTTAGTTCGCTCTCGTTTATGTACCCAACAATAGTAAATGTTGTTAAACATGGCAAGAGGTGAAGCATAATTAATCTACCTATCTAGGCAAGTTTAAATGAGGCCGGAATCAACAAACAACAATTCAGGAAAATCCCCATATGCAATTTTTGAATTTGGAATTGTTCTGCCCTATACACATTTTAGGGTTGTTAAACATGCAAAGTAATGCCACCATGTCAACCTACAAATTTTTCTACCCAATTTACATATAAAGTTTATTTAATTCGGAGCTACGGTTATTTAGATATGGAATAAACCATTTTAGCATGTCATTTATGCAAATTAATGCAAACAACAATTTAAACATTTTTATCATGGATGAAAGTTGCACATTATGAAACTAGATGAAAATCTAAGCATTTTACATATATAATTTGGTTTAATCCGTTGCATGGTTAATTAGCTATGAAATGCATGAACACGGAGGGTCAATCTGTAAATATGCACCTTTTGGTTAAAAGGCAGAATTCGCAGAGCAAAAAAAAATAGGAATGGGCCGAAACGAGAACAGTGGAGTGGGCGCTGGGGTGCTCACCATGGGCCGAATCCGGCCTGTCGGTGGGGGGCTGACAGAGGCAGTTGTGGGGCGCTGCTGGGCCGGTGAAGCAGGTGAGCTGGGCCTTGGCGAGTCTTGGCTGGCGGGCCACGTGGAAGATGACGGGTCAACGGGCACGGTCGCTCGTTCCTGGTCAGAGCGAGAAGCAGGGCGCGGAGGCGTTCGTCCTCCTCTGGATGCAGGGGAGGCAGCGGCGCGAAGCAGAGCAGCGACAGGACTTGATGCGGCTCCAGCGAGGAAGGAAAACAGCAGGAGGCGGTGAGGCTTGATGCAGGAGACGACAATGGCGTTCAGGATGAACGTTGGCCGCGAAACCCAGCGGGATGAGCCCCGACGGTTGGAGGAGGTTCGAACTGCGGTGGCGGCGGACTTGGAGATCCATGGCAGGGCTCCTGCGTTTTCTGTAGAGAAGACAAGAGAGGCAGAGGGTGAGAGAGAGCACTAGGAGGAAAGGAGAGACAGAGAAAAGAGGGCGGCGATCTTGGTGTGCTGGTGGTCGTCGGCGGGGTTGCGTGGACAAGGCAGGAGGCTCGGCCTCGGGTGCCTGATTGCGGGCACGGGCGTCGGTGAGGAGCACGGCATGGAGGACCTCCTCTCCTGTTGGGCCCGTGCGCGGGGGAAGAAGCAGAGGAGGCGACTGCCTCGGGCGCGGCTGGGGACGAAGATGTAGGAGACGCGCACGGGGTGGCGGCTGCTGCACGGATGCTCGGTGAGGGGTGGATCGGGTGCTCGGGGACGGGCGCGTCCTTGGGCGGCTGCGTGGTTGAGCACTGGCTATGGAGAGAGCTGAGGCAGAGGAGCTTGGGAGCGACGACCAGGGACTCGGGCGGAGGATGGTGGTTGGTTGCTGCGATTTGGGCGCCGCAGAAAACATGGGAGGTGGTCGGAAGCTGCGGTGGCGATGGGCAGTTGGATGGATGGGATTTGAGAGGTGGAGGCTCGGGCGCAGGTTGGAGGGAGATGGATCTGGGAGGATCCCGAGGAAGATGCGAGAGAGTGGCGACCGCGGCTGAGGGAACGGATTGATGGGACAGAAAGCTAGGCTAGGGTTCATCTGTTTATATAGTAGTGGAATTAGGGTAGGGGCTAATCTGTCCCTTCGATCGTAATTGAACGGCCGAGAAAAATAGGTTAGGAGAGTTCAATTGAGAAACCAAAGATGTTTTAGGGATGTTTGGGGATGATCCGGACCCAACGGTCACGACTGAGTGGTTCGGGTCCGGGGCAGTTTCGGACACGCACGTGAGGGGATCTGTGCACTATGCAGAGAGTCTGGACATATAGACGAGAGGGTAAATCAAAGACAACAGGGTCTAACAAAAGGCCACGGAGAAGACAAGAGAGAAGAGAGCGGTCCGGTTGGTCTGAGAGAAGGTCAACAGAGACAAGAAAGAAGCGGCACTACGAACGGATGCAAGCTTTGAAAAAATGACGGCAACGGAGTGCCGATGCAATGCAGATGATGTGGTGATGAATGCAACAAACAAATTAAACACACGGCAACAACGAAATAAGTGGAAGGCATCTGGTGCGTTGGTCTCGGGCTGTTACAGCTCTCCTCCACTTACAAGAGATCTCGCCCCGAGATCTAGGAATGAAAAACGGAGAGAAGAGGTAAAACTAAGTTGCTTCTTCGACAAACGAGTGAAACCACGAACCTTGAGAGGTTGTACAACTTGAAAGAAAGAATACAACGGAGATGAACAAGATTGCAAATAGTCTGTTGGACAAGAGGAACAAGGAATACGACGAGAACCAAGAGCTTAAGGGACAAGATAGACTTTGAAACCACTCCGGTTAAAATGAACTAGAGAAGGAATAAGAACGAAAGAATTTGGATAGCTGTCACGCCCAATATGCAATCCTATCCGAAAGGAACTCGAAGGCCCCACCAAGGATAGAGCCGCATATTGAAGACGCTTTGCAAGGTGGATATCATTACATCGTACCATATACAACACACTTGGGGATACATACAAAGGCATACAAATGCCACATGAATACAATAATACATAGCAAACATCATACAGAAGAGCGGCATCCGACTACGGATGAAAACAAACAAAAACTCAAACAACATCCACCCTGCTAGCCCAGGCTGCCGACCAGGAACCTATCCCCTGATCGAAGAAGAAGAAGCAGAAGAAGAACTCCAAAACAAGCAAGCATCGCTCTCACGTCATATCATCACATTACCTGTACCTGCATTTGTTGTTGTAGTAATCTCTGAGCCACAAGGACTCAGCAATCCCATTACCATGGGTATCAAGACTAGCAAAGCTTAATGGGTATGGAAGGGATAAGTGGTGAGGTTGCAGCAGCACTAAGCATTGTATGGTGGCTAACTTACGAGTACAAGAATAAGAAGATAACTACGCATAACGATCGCAACTAGTAATGATCAATAAGTGATTCTAAACTACTTACGAGTCAAACATTACCCCACCATGTTCTCTTCCCAAACTCCCTCGAAAAGAGACGGTGACGGTTACGCACGCGGTTGGTGTATTTTATTTCGGGTTTAGTGTCAAGTTCTCTACAACTGAATATTATAAATTCCCATCTGCCACATAACCGCGGGCACGGCTCTCGAAAAGATTTAACCCTGCAGGGGTGCTCCAAGTGGTCCATGATAAATTCCACGCGCATCCAATGGAACATCCTCACACCATGAAGAACATGATGCTTACGATAAGGAATTCCAGTGGACCTGCCTCTCAAACAAAGGTAAAAACTAAACCAGCAAGACCACCCAATGTGCCGACAATCCCGATAGGAGTCGCGTATCTCGTTCTCAGGGCACGACCGGATGGGACAAGCTACGAGTAAAACCAGTCCTCGAGTTTCCCCGTGGTGGCCCCGCAGGTCACCCGTTTTGGACCAACACCATCGGCACTGGCCCCACCTGTATGTTGAATTAAGAATCCTCGGGTAGCGCTAACTCCCTATGCGTCAATTTATTATCAGATTTATTATTATGTTGGCAAATGTTAAAACCAAAGTTGGGCCTTGCTGGTAGAGTTCTTCCCTAAGCGATTGGTCAGGGGGTTCCCATACACCCACATGTGTTAGGAGCGCTCGTCAAGGAACATAACACCAATATGACGGAAACTAGGGCGGCAAGAGTGGAACAAAACACCAAGCAAAAGGCCGAGCCTTCCACCCTTTACTAAGTATATAGATGCATTAATTAAATAAGAGATATTATGATATGCCATGATATCCATGTCCCAACATGGAACAACCTGAACTGCACCTGCAACTAGCAACGCTATAAGAGGGGCTGAGCAAAGCGGTAACATAGCCAAACAATGGTTTGCTAGGTAGGTGGAAAAGGTTAGAGGCTTATCATGGCAATTTGGGAGGCTTGACAAACAAGTGATGGGTAGCGCGACTTAGCGATAGCATCGAGATAACTAGCAAAGCAAAGATAGTAGTGGTATCCAGGGTAATGGTCATCTTGCCTGAAATCTCGCTCAGAAGAAGATCGAGTCCATGAAGTAGACGAACCAACGTAGTCAAACGAATCCTCACAATCGCAACGAAACCGGAACTATCGAGAAGAAGCACAAATGAAAAGAAGCAAACATCACGGTAAACACACAAGCATGAACAAGACATGATGCATGATCAAGTATGATGCATGACAAGTTCAAATGTTACTACTCATGGCAAGAGATGATGCATAAAACAACCCAACATCAAAGCAAGTTTAAATGAGGCCGGAAACAACACATAACAATTCCGGAAAGTCCCTATATGCAAACTTTCAAAAATGGTGCTGATCTGAACAGAACTTTATGTTAAAGTGGTCAAACAGCAAGTTAAAGTGCACCATATTTATCTACACATTTTTCTAATCAAGTTACATATTAAGTTCATTTAATTTGAAGCTACGGTCTAGAAGATATGAGCTAAACAAGTTTAACATGGCATTGATGCAAAATGCATGTAAACGTCAACCACAACCACTAAAAACAAGGATACAACAAGGCATGATGAAACTACATACAATTATAAGCAAGTTTCATATAGAACATGATGAAAATGGAGCAACGGTTCAACACATACACACAAGGCAAGTTTGAACAACAATCTGCCCAAAACAGCAAGTAGGCATATTGTAAGCATCAAAACAACATGCTACAGAAAGGATATGGGCACAAACTTGATATGTACTTAAAGTAGAGATAACATACTTCAATTCATCTTTACTGTTAAGGTTCATAAGCATCATGATTAATTTAATATGCTCCAAGCAAAATGCAATGTTCTGTTACAGATTAGGACTTAGTGAAAAACTGGGCATATATGACAGCAGAGTTAATATGATGACATGTTGGGGGCATGAAACTAAGATGCTACAGTACAATAACATGGCATCAAAAGGTATAACATGCTAGTACATATCATGAAGCTCAAATAATACAACATGGCATGTTCATAGGAGCAACAGGTTCATGGCATTCATCAAGACAAGATGCAAACATGAAATAAGCTGATTCTCAAACTTGGTGAAATCTGGGAATGCAAAACAGTAACATTATGATGCTGACTTGGGATACACATAACAGCAAGAATAGAAATTTTAGTATTTATGAAAAAGGCATGGGCATGTAGTAGACATGGCATACTCCAACTTACTCCATGGGCACAACTTCATAGGATGCATAGGTTAAATGCTATGATTTGTACAAAATGGAACATGCTGTTAACAGATTGACAAATTTAGCATGATGGCAACTTTAGAGCAAGAATGAGTCATGCTACAACAATTTTACATGGCAACCAAGGGCATGGAATCAAAGTACACATCACATAGACCAAAACACACAAAATAATCATATGCATAAGATATATGGATTAGTGGCAAACATCATGCAAAGTTGACAAGTTTTATAACAGGCAGTTTCAGACGGTGAACTTAGCAAGTCTGAAATCAGCAACATTGACTAGGCACGCTGGCAAGCTCATGGCACTCACATCAGGACATATCATGGCATGAAATAAATACTAGCAGCAAGAAGACATAAAAATGCACCAAACACATCTTGACAAGATGCTCATATGACACATGCATTAAATCACACAAAAATAACAAAAGGGCAAGTTTTAACAGTTTCAGCACTCAACATCAGGATGCACTTTTAAAATGAGGATTATGACATGAAGATGAACTCTATTATGCATGAAAAGGACACCATCATGAAGAGCACGAAGAGTAGACGAGTTCACATATATAGATCATCTCCATAGGAGCAACATGCACACAGATATAGCCAATAGAAAATGCATACATGAAGTTTTCAGAAGAAAAAAAGGACTTGGAAGAAATTGGACCTTGGGGAAAATGGACGGAGCGGATCAGGGACGAGACGGTACGGGGTGGTGTTTGGTTGACCGGCTCGGGGATGGATCTGGGATGGGTTCGCCCCGGCGCGGAGGAGGCAGAGGAGGCCGGCCAGAGGGGCGGCCGGCAGGGGAGCTCGAGCTCCGGCAAGAGGCGATGGTGGAGCTCCAGGGGGCCGGGGCCGGCGAGATCTGGGCGAGGGGGCCCTGGGGCGGCGCTGGAACAGCGACGGTGGTGGTCACCGGTGCGGGCGGAGCTCGGGGAGGCGCGGAGGACGGCAGGCGAGGAAGAGCTCGCAGGATCCGCCTGTTCCGGGTGAGGCAGCGGCAAGAGAGGCCGGGAACGCGGGATCCGGCGTGGGGGAAACGGATCTGCCGGCGGCAGCGAGCGCGGGCACCGGAGGACCTGCACAGCGGCGGCGGGATCGCAGGCGGCACGGGCGAACGGCAGAGCTGGGCGGCGAGGGCGCTCAGGCGAGCGGGCGAGGGGCACGGCCCGGTTGCGGCCCGGGGCGGGCTCCCTGTGGGCCTGGCGGGCCACGGCGAGGTGGGAGGCAGGAGGCGACATGGAGGGCTCTAGGTGGCTACGGGTAGCGGCGCTGGTGGCGGTTGCCCGCTCGGGCGGCGCCAAGTGGCAGCGGGGTGTTGGATCGGCGCGGAAATTGGGGGAGGAGGTAGGGGATGGCTAGGTGGAGGGGTAGGCTGCCAGATTGGGAAGGGGGACATGTTTACATTGGGAAGGGGCTAGGGTTAGGAGGGTTTGGGGGGTTTTGGAGCCCTCCAATCCCGATCCGACAGTACCGGTCGAAGGGGGGGCTAGAGCAGGCCTAGTGGGCTGTGTAGAGTGGGTTGTGGGCTGAGAAGAGAGGGAAGAAGAGCGGTCCGGCGCTGTTTTTGGATATCGAAAATGTCCAACGTTTTATTCGGCTATAGATATTCGTTGGGGTATCAAACGGACTCCGAATGCGATGAAATTTGGCAGGCGGTCTACCTACAATATAAAACACCGCACGCCAACTTTCACCCCATTCCGAGAACGCTTTTATCCCACTGATAAAATAATATTTCGGAGGTGCCGCGGGCGCGTGCGAGTGTGGTTGGACTCAGAATGGACAATGATGTCTACTACGCAACCTTCTTCTTGTAGACTCGTGTTGGGCCTCCAAGCGCAGAGTTTTGTAGGACAGTAGCAAATTTCCCTCAAGTGGATGACCTAAGGTTTATCAATCCGTGGGAGGCATAGGATGAAGATGGTCTCTCTCAAACAACCCTGCAACCAAATAACAAAGAGTCTCTTGTGTCCCCAACACACCCAATGCAATGGTAAATTGTATAGGTGCACTAGTTCGGTGAAGAGATGGTGATACAAGTGTAATATGGATGGTAGATATAGGTTTTTGTAATCTGAAAATATAAAAACAGCAAGGTAACTAGTAACAAAAGTGAGCAAAAACGGTATTGCAATGCTTGGAAACAAGGCCTAGGGTTCATACCTTCACTAGTGCAAATTCTCTCAACAATGATAACATAATTGGATCACATAACAATCCCTCAACGTGCAACAAAGAATCACTCCAAAGTTTCTATCGGAGAACGTAGGATGAAACGTGCATCAACCCCTATGCATAGATTACCCCAATGTCACCTCGGGAATCCGTGAGTTGAGTGCCAAAACATACATCAAGTGAATCAATAGAACATCCCAATGTCACCACAGATATCCCATCGCAAGACATACATCAAGTGTTCTCAAATCCAATACTCAATCCAACATAATGAAACCTCAAAGAGAAAGACTCAATTCATCACAAGAAGGTAGAGGGGGAGAAACACCATATGATCCAACTATAATAACAAAGCTCGCGGTACATCAAGATCGTGCCAAATCAAGAACACGAGAGAGAGAGAGATCAAACACATAGCTACTAGTACATACCCTCAGCCCCGAGGGTGAACTACTCCCTCCTTGTCATGGAGACCGCCGGGATGATGAAGATGGCCTCTAGTGACGGTTTCCCCCTCCGGCAGAGTGCCAGAACGGGCTCCCGATTGGTTTTCCGTGGCTACAGAGGCTTGCGGTGGCGGAACTTCCGATCTAGGTTTATTTTTGGGGGTTTTAGTATTTATAGGTGGTGTTGGCGTCAGGGACAAGTCAAGGGGGCACACGAGGCAACGACAAGGCAGGGGGCGCCCCTAGGGGGGCGCCCTCCAGCCTTGTGGTTGCCTCGGGACTCCTCTTCGATATCTTTTCATTTCACTATTTTTTATATTTTCCAAAAATATTCTCCGTAAATTTTCAGCCCATTCCGAGAACTTTTATTTCTGCATAAAACAACGACACCACGGTAGTTCTGCTGAAAACAGCGTCAGTCTGGGTTAGTTCTAATCAAATCATACCAAAATCATATAGAATTGTTGTAAACATGGCATGAATACTTCATAAATTATAGATACGTTGGAGACGTATCAGCATCCCCAAGCTTAATTCCTGCTCGTCCTCGAGTAGGTAAATGATAAAAGAAATAATTTATGAAGTGTGAATGCTAGCAAGTGCACAAGTTTGATCAATAATAATTTCAATCACTTTTTCTAGCATCATTATATATCATAAATAGTAGCTCATCTCATAAAACTTCTCATGATCAAGTAGGAAGCTATTCACATGTTAAAGCATAGATCATAAACTTTCTTGAAAACTAACAAACTAGGTTCTCAATCATCAAACAATTGCAATTCATCTTATTTTCGGGAAGGGTCTATGTAAGAGCTTTGATTTAGCAAATCCCACATACTCAACTATCATATAGTCTTCCATGATTGCTACCACTCAAAGCATATTTTTAGAAAAAATAGCATCCATTGAACACAGAGAAAGATAGGGGCTTAATGTTTCGCCTCCCAACTTATTTATCATATAGATAATTGTCAACAATAATAATTCATGATCAAATATATTTGAATGGCCATATATGCTTAGATCTTTCCCCATCACATGATGCTTGCCAACTAAAGAGTAGGTTGGAATGAGAAGGAATACTACTGACTCTTGCATAAAAGTAAAAGATAGCCCCTTCACAGAGGGAAGCAAGGATTTGCAGAGGTGCCAGAGCTCGAAGCTTTTAAAACAGAGATGAATATAATTTTGAGAAGTATGCTTTCATTGTCAACGTAACGACCGAGAGTTCTCACTATCTTCCATGCTAGACACATTATAGACGGTTCCCAAACAGAATGGCAAAGTTTTTACTCCCCCTCCACCAACAATCACACTCCACAGCTGATCTGAAACAACGGGTACCGTCCATACCAACAACAGTCCTGGGGGAGTTTTGTTTAATTATTTGAAATTTTGTTTTTGATCTTTTGATCACGGGACTGGGCATCCCGATTACCAGCCACTTCCTCGTGAATGACAAGTGAATCAACACTCATCGTGAGAATAACCCACCTAGCATGGAAGATACTGACAGCCCCTAGTCACTACATGAGCGATTCGGGCATACAAAACAGATTATTATTTGAAGGTTTAGAGTTTGGCACATGCAAATTTACTTGGAACGGCGGGTAAATACCGCATATAGGTAGATATGGTGAACACTCATGGAAGAAACTTAGTTCAAGGATTTTGGATGCACAAGCAGTATTCCCGCTTAGTACAGAAATTTTGGCTAGCAAAAGATTCTAAATAGCAAGCACCACATGTTGGAGGATCCATAACAATATAACTTCTATACAAATATACCCAAACATAACTCATTATGTTGTCTTCCTTGTCCAACTTCAACTAATTTGATCAAGTTTGAAAATAATTAATGGGGCTCACAATCATAGAAGATGTCCAAGATAGTATATTTATATGTGAAATCTCTCTTCCTTCAATATTATTTCATGAATTGTTTAAGTGACCAATACTATGTTTGCTAACTTTCAATAAATATACCACCTATACTTCTTATATGTGAAGTCATTACTCCCCATGGGATAAGCATATGAAAAATATATAATTTTAGATTTATGATATTCAATTCATTCAACCATTTACTCATAGGATATAAGTGAAGCACACGAGTAAATGACAAACTACTCCAAAAAAGATATAAGTGAAGATCAATGAGTAGTTAAATAATTCGGTAGCTATGTGAAGACTCTCTCATAAATAAAATTTTAGATCTTAAGTATTATTAAAACAGCAAGCAGAACAAAATAAAATGACATTCTAAAAATAGCGCACATCATGTGAAAAAGCAAAAACTTAGGCTCAACCAAAACTGACCGATCATTGTTGAAGAAGAAAGGTGGGATGCCAACCGGGGCATCCCCAAGCTTAGATGCTTGAGACTTCTTGAAATATTAACTAGGGATGCCTTGGGCATCCCCAATCTTGAGCTTTTCTGTCTCCTTAATTCCTTTTATATCACGGTTTCCCTAAATCTTAAAAACTTCATCCACACAAAACTCAACAAGAACTCGTGAGAAAAGTTAGTATAAATCAAATGCAAAACCTTATCATTATCTACTGTAGAAAATCACTAAAATTATTATTTAACATTGCATACTAAATACCTCTACATATTTAACACTCATATTCTCAAATAGAATCGTTAAAAAAGCAAACATATGCAAACAATGCAAACATAACAGCAATCTGTCAAAACAGAACAGTCTGTAAAGAGTGCAATTGTACTCCTACTTACCTAACTCCAAAAATTCTGAAAATTTATCACACTGCATAAAAAAAAATTTACTCATTGTGTAAAAATTTCAAGATTTTATCATGTTCTGACTTTCCAGAAGAATTCAGACAACGATAGAAAACTTTCTGTTTTCAAAACAGCAACATATAGACTTGCAAAATAAGCATGGTAAAGGCTAAACTTGACACTCTTACTGAAATAAAAGATGCAAAAAATTACTCTAAATAACAGAAAGCAAATCCTAATAAAATAAAAAGACGCTCCAAGCAAAACTCATATCATGTGATGAATAAAAATATAGCTCCAAGTAAGGTTACCGATAATGTTGAAGACGAAGGAGGGGATGCCTTCCGGGGCATCCCCAAGCTTAGTTGCTTGGATCTTCCTTGAATATTTCCTTGGGGTGCCTTGGGCATCCCCAAGCTTAGGGTCTTGTCACACCTTATTCTCCTCATATCGATATCTCACCCAAAACTTGAAAACTTCAATCACATAAAACTTAACGGAACATCGTGAGATGGGTTAGTATGATAAAACAAATCATTCACTTTGGTACTGTCAAGACAAGATTCATAATTTTTATCACATGATTACTACTGTACCCTATCATTTCTACAATTTATATTGAGCAATATAAGCCATAGAAACTAGAAAATAAGCAAACTATGCATCGAAAACAGAATCTGTTAAAAACAGAACAATCTGTAAAGATAAGCTCATACTTCTGTAACTCCAAAAACTCTGAACAATTAGGACAACATAGACAATTTTCATATAAATCCTCTGTAAAAAAATTCAGAGTTTTTCCACGTCCCAGTAAAAGATAGGAATTTCTGTACTGAACGCAAAAGTTTCTGTTTTTGCACAGAATCAAATCAACTATCAACCACACTATCCCAAAGGCTTTAATTGGCACTTTATTGAAACAAAAGCTATAAAACATGATTACTACAGTAGATTAATCATATGAAAACACAAAAATAGTAGGTATAAATATTGGGTTGTCTCCCAACAAATGCTTTTCTTTAATGCCTTTTTAGTTAGGCATGATGATTTCAATGATGCTCACATAGAAGATAAGAATTGAAACACAAAGAGAGCATCATGAAGAATATGACTAGCACATTTAAGTCTAACCCACTTCCTATGCATAGGGATTTGTGAGCAAATAACTTATGGGAACAAGAATCAATTAGCATAGGAAGGCAAAACAAGTATAACTTCAAAATTCTCAACACATAGAGAGGAAACTTGATATTATTGCAATTCCTACAAGTATATACTCCTCCCTCATAATAATTTTCAGTAGCATCATGAATGAATTCAACAATATAACTATCACATAACGCATTCTTTTTATGATCCACAAGCATATAAATTTTACTACTCTCCACATAAGCAAATTTATTCTCATGAATAGTAGTGGGAGCAAATTCAACAACATAACTATCATGTGATGCATAATCCAATTGAAAATAAAAATCATGATGACAAGTTTCATGGATATCATTATTCTTTATAGCATACATGTCATCACAATAATCATCATAGATAGCAACTTTGTTCTCATAATCAATTGGAACCTCTTCCAAAATAATAGATTCATCACTAAATAAAGTCATGACCTCTCCAAATCCACTTTTATCAATATTGTGAAAAGTTTCAACACCCTCCAAAATAGTGGGATCAATACTACCTAGAGTTGACACTCTTCCAAACCCACTTTCATCAATATAATCATCATAAATAGGAGGCATGCTATCATCATAATAAATTTTCTCATCAAAACTTGGGGGACTAAAAATATCATCTTCATCAAACATAGCATCCCCAAGCTTGTAGCTTTGCATATCATTAGCATCATGGATATTCAAAGAATTCATACTAACAACATTGCAATCATGCTCATCATTCAAAGTTTTTATGCCAAACAATTTATAGACTTCTTCTTCTAATGAGCACAATTTTCCTTTCCATCATTTTCACGGAAGACATTAAAAAGATGAAGCATATGAGGCAACCTCAATTCTATTTTTTTGTAGTTTTCTTTTATAGACTAAACTAGTGATAAAACAAGTAACTAAAAGATTCGATTGCAAGATCTAAAGTTATACCTTCAAGCACTCACCTCCCCGGCAACGGCACCAGAAAAGAGCTTCGTTGACGGGATGTGAGTGCCGCTTACCTAGCCTCCCCGGCAAAGGCGCCAGAAAAGAGCTTGATGTCTACTACGCAACCTTCTTCTTGTAGACTCGTGTTGGGCCTCTAAGCGCAGAGTTTTGTAGGACAGTAGCAAATTTCCCTCAAGTGGATGACCTAAGGTTTATCAATCCGTGGGAGGCGTAGGATGAAGATGGTCTCTCTCAAACAACCCTGCAACCAAATAACAAAGAGTCTCTTGTGTCCCCAACACACCCAATACAATGGTAAATTGTATAGGTGCACTAGTTCGGCGAAGAGATGGTGATACAAGTGTAATATGGATGGTAGATATAGGTTTTTGTAATCTGAAAATATAAAAACAGCAAGGTAACTAGTAACAAAAGTGAGCAAAAACGGTATTGCAATGCTTGGAAACAAGGCCTAGGGTTCATACTTTCACTAGTGAAAATTCTCTCAACAATGATAACATAATTGGATCACATAACAATCCCTCAACGTGCAACAAAGAATCACTCCAAAGTTTCTATCGGAGAACGTAGGACGAAAACGTGCATCAACCCCTATGCATAGATTACCCCAATGTCACCTCGGGAATCCACGAGTTGAGTGCCAAAACATACATCAAGTGGATCGATAGAACATCCCATTGTCAACACAGATATCCCATCACAAGACATACATCAAGTGTTCTCAAATCCAATACTCAATCCAACATAACGAAACCTCAAAGAGAAAGACTCAATTCATCACAAGAAGGTAGAGGGGGAGAAACACCATATGATCCAACTATAATAACAAAGCTCGCGGTACATCAAGATCGTGCCAAATCAAGAACATAAGAGAGAGAGAGAGAGAGATCAAACACATAGCTACTGGTACATACCCTCAGCCCCGAGGGTGAACTACTCCCTCCTCGTCATGGAGACCACCGGGATGATGAAGATGGCCTCCGGTGATGGTTTCCCCCTCCGGCAGGGTGCCGGAACGGGCTCCTGATTGGTTTTTCGTGGCTACAGAGGCTTGCGGCGGCGGAACTTCCGATCTAGGTTTATTTCTGGAGGTTTTGGTATTTATAGGAGGTGTTGGCGTCGGGGACAAGTCAAGGGGGCCCACGAGGCGATGACATGGCAGGGGTCGCGCCCTAGTGGAGGCGCGCCCTCCACCCTTGAGGTTGCCTCGGGACTCCTCTCCGATATCTTTTCGTTCCAGTATTTTTTATATTTTCCAAAAATATTCTCCATAAATTTTAAGCCCATTCCGAGAACTTTTATTTCTGCACAAAAAAAGACACCACGGTAGTTCTGCTGAAAACAGCGTCAGTCCGGGTTAGTTCTAATCAAATCATACCAAAATCATATAGAATTGTTGTAAACATGGCATGAATACTTCATAAATTATAGATACGTTGGAGACTTATCAGACAATGGAGAGAACTGGGAGACCCGGATGGATGCAAGTTTTGAAAAACATGCGGATGAAATGCACATGATAACATGGCAAAGTGCAACACGCAAGTGAATGACATGGCAGCGACGGCGAATAAATGGGAGACATCTGGCGCATCGGTCTCGGGGTGTCACAATAGCACTCCTAGTAGAAAAGACTCAAAATGAGATGATACTTCGAAGAGAGCAACAACACATTGCCTCCGGAACAAATGAATGGAAAACTAGTTAGTTGGAAAGAAAAGAACGGAGAAGAAAAATGAAAACTCTTCCAATTAAAATTGAAAGAGCATCGTTACAAAGAAGGGTTGGACGGAATTGTTGGAAAATCAACAACAAAAGATATCATTTCCAATGGTCTTATGGAAAACATCCCCAAAATTATGAGGTGAAGACCTGCCACTAACGGAATCAATTAATTTGATTGAGAGCTCCAAACAGATGAAAAACTTCTTCCACCAAGATGAGAAGGAGAAAATTGGATCATTGATAAGCACCACAATAGCAACCATCCCTTTGGGAAGGCTTTAGGTGAAATCTATACCAAGATAACTGCAATGAAGATATTGATGGGTTTAAAATATCTCATTCTTGACAACTTCACTTCGTGACTCCTTATGACTCAAGAATGATATACTACCACCTCAAAAGATTAGGAAGAAGGGATTGCACTTCGGATTGCAAGATGAAGAATGCTTGAGCTCCAACAAGAATCTTGGAGAAAACTTCGAGAATGAATTAAATCCTTGATGAACCACCACATGAGCCTCTGAGAAGGACTCCGATAATGGAAGGACTATATAACAGAATTGAAGGTTGAAAAGAACAAGAGTTGAAGACTTGGAATGATTTAGATGGAGCTTCATGACGGTATAATTTGAAAACTTTGAACTCCAGAAAAGACAAGATGAACAACTTGGAACCGATAATTTCTTCATCATGAACAAACTCCGAAAGAAAGAATTAAATCACCTCGATGAAATAAGAATAAGAATAAGAATTATGTTATGCTTATCCTTCATCAACTTAAATTGATGACAAGCAGTGGATTTGGCATACTACTTATTCTCATTGAAAAGGGTTGATATAGCGCAAACTTGAGAAAGTCTTCAACGAATCACGATAGGACTTTGGAAAGAACGAATGAATTAATAAGATAACAAAGGAAGAGGATACTTGAATGAACCACCGTAAGAATTGAAAATGAATGAAGAAAAGAGAACGAATCACCGAGAAGAATTAGAGGACGAACGAAGATACTTGGGGGAATTTAGATGAAAGAGAACGAAGAGATCACGAGCTGACTAAAGAATACTCGAACGAGGCATCGGCAAGAATGGGAAAACGAGAGCAAAAAGTTGAAAATGACGAATTCTTCTGGAATGATAGCCTTCGAAGGATCATAAATGGAAAGAACTCATGAAATGCTTCGGATGGGTATGAAAAGAATTCTCACAATCGAAAACAATTATGAGGATGGCATGAAGCTAGAACCATGAATCTTCAAGAGAACGGACCAAGATTTAGGAGAAATTCTTCTTTGGCCTTCAACGCTGAGAATGACAACGAGAAACACCACCAAAATTGTTGAGACACTCCAGAACAATGATGAATATTAATGTTCAGCCAAAGATGCAAAGAATTTGAAAGCAATCTTGGAGAAGGCATTTGACTGATGAAATTCATTCTTACGTCAAACTTGGAAAGGATTAGAGTATCACTCCGGAAAAAAAATAGAAGAGCCAGGTAAGATCCTGGGAAAGACCTATGGGTTAGGGCTCACTCAAAAGAAACACCGTTGACACAATTTTTTAAAAAGAGATTGCACCGGTTGAATTAAATGGCTTGAACGAGATAACAACCTCAAAATAGATTGAACGGATTAAGAATGGAAACATGAATCCTCTGAGATATCTTCAGCACTCCAGATATGAATAGAGATAGGTGAATGATTAAGAGGTGCACCGACATGAGAGAGCATTTGAAACGAGGAAAGCAATATGATCAACACTGAAAGCTTGAATTGAATCCATCGGAAAAGAATATGAGAACGAAGAATGATGAACTTGAAGCTTCCTTAGCATCTTCATGAGAATCACCATGTAAGAACTTGAAGGAAAGAATGAAAAAAACTTCACATGAATAAAGTGGATACTTGATTAAGAAATCGGAGTCCTTGAAGAAAAGGGTGGGACGGTGGGAAAACAAAGGCAACTTGCGACGGATGAAACAGGCAATCCTTAGGCTCCTCAACGGCGCCCGTATGGAATAACTTGAAGAGAAGTACACCGGTTGGAAAAGAACTGAAATGACAATCTCGATGATCAAGAAGAATTAGCACTCCTATAGAAATATGAGAACACTGCTTAGGAAGGTATAGAATCAACACTTGATATCGAAGCAACTCGAATACCACAACTCAAAACAAAACAAAGGATTTGGTTGCAGAATAAGCCGAAAACAAATACATAACCCCATCATGCATTTGTTGGAAGGATAATCCTAGGTAACTACTTGAATTCCCACCTATGAACTCCCGAAATTTTTGGTTATGCAATCTGGTACAACAAGTACAAGGAGCAAAATATCATCACACAACTCCTAGCAGGATTCTACGCTCCAAATGTACCGCCTCCTCAACACATAACCAAGAACCTCAGAAACTATGTACCTCAGACCTTCGAAAAATAACAGCTATACTAGCTGTGGCAATACATCTGATCGCTCTCACCAGTACTGGGTGGCGTCAAACTATTCTCACCACAGAGTATAGAAGCGTTTTCGATGTCGGTGTCCTCTGGTATTCAGGAACTAAAACGATAAGCACTGTGACGAAAACACCTTGGAGCTCAACTCTCCGGGACACTGCCACAACCCCTAAATGTCAGGAGGCACCAAGAACAGAATTCCCATCACATCGATATCGCAACGATTCATACAATACACGCGTGATCCTAAAAAAAGTTTGAGTGGGAAGAGTACTGGAATCAAAACACCTACGTCACAATTCCTCACCAGAGCGACAAAGGGGATAAGGAGTAAAAAGAATTCCTACTCTCTGATATATAACTGGACTCAAAATAGTTTTTTTTAGACTCGTCAACGACAACGGTTCGATCAATCAAGGGGGCTCCTGTGGTCGGTAAGGCTCTGATACCAACTTGTAGCGCCCAAGATGTGATTCTATCCCAATCATGTGATGATTCATGATCGGGGCACAATCACATTTCGAGCGCATAGCAAGGTGGATATCATTACAATGTACCATGTACTGAATAGATGAAAATACCAGATACAGGCTTACACTCGCCACAAGCTACAGCATGAATACATCAATACATCAATACATAGCAATCATCATACAGAAGAGCAGGATCTGACTACGAATGAAATCAAACAAAAAAGAAGAACGACATCCACCCTGCTAATCCCAGGCTCCCGACCCGGAACCCATGCTATGATCGATGAAGAAGAAGCAGAAGAACAACCCCAAAAGCAAACATACATCACTCTCACGTAAAAACTTTGCTTTACCTGTACCTGCAACTGTTGTTGTAGTAATTTGTGAGCCACGAGGACTCAGCAATCCCATTACCATGGGTATCAAGACTAACAAAGCTTAATGGGTGTGGAATGGTTAAGTGGTGAGGTTGCAGCAAGCACTAAGCATTGTATGGTGGCTAACTTACGAGTACAAGAGTAAGAAGAGTAACTACGCATAACGGTCGCAAACTAGAAATAATCAAGAAGTGATCCTGAACTACTTACGAAGCAAACATAACCCCACCATGTTCTCTTCACGAACTTCCTCGAAAAGAGACGATCACGGTTACACACGCGGTTGGTGTATTTTAGTTAGGTTTAGTGTCAAGTTCTCTACAATCGGATATTATAAATTTCCAATCTGCCACATAACCGCGGGCACGGCTCTCGAAGATATTAAACCCTGCAGGGGTGTCCCAACTTAGTCCATTATAAACACTCATGATCCACGGAGGAAAGACCTCCATCTCGAGACAACCCGATCAAACTCGGAATCCCGGTGCACAAGACATTTCGACAATGGTAAAACAAAACCAGCAAGACCTCCCGACGTGCCAACACCCTGATAGTAGCCGCGCGTATCTCGTCTCAGGCCACGATGGATGAGCTAAGCTTACGGTCACCGAGACCCAAGTTGCCAAGGGGGCACCGCAAGATGCTCTATTTTGGACCAACACTCATGAGGAGCACTGGCCCGGGTGGTTGATTAATTATCCTCGGGGTCTGGAAAGTCCCTATGCAAGTTTTAGTTGTTATTAGGCAAATGGTAAAACCAAAGTTGGGCCTTGCTAGAAGAGTTTTATTCAAAGCGAACTGTCAAGGGGGGCCCATAAACCCCGACCGTGTAAGGAACACAAATCAAGGAACATAACACCGGTATGATGGAAACTAGGACGGCGAGAGTGGAACAAAACACCAAGCAAAAGGCTAAGCCTTCCACCCTTTACCAAGTATATAGATGCATTAATTAAATAAGAGATATTGTGATATCCATGTTCCAACATGAAACAACCTACAACTAACAATGCTATAAGAGGGGCTGAGCAAAGCGGTAACATAGCCAAACAACGGTTTGCTAGGAAGGTGAAAAGGTTAAAGGCTTATCATGGCATAGTGGGAGGCTTGACAAACAAGTGGTAGGTAGCGCGACATAGCGATAGCATCGAGACAACTAGCAAAGCAAAGATAGCAGTGATATCCAGGGTAATGGTCATCTTGCCTGAAATCTCGCTACGAAGAAGATCGAATCCATGAAGTAGACGAACCAACGTAGTCGAACGAATCCTCACAAACGCAAAGAAACCGGAACTATCCAGAAGAAGCACAACCGGAAAGAAGCAAACAACATGGTAAACAACCATCACATAAACATGGCATGATGCACAATCAAGTATGATGCATGTCCATTTTAATGAGGCATGGCATGACAAAGTGCATTAAACAATACTACAAATTAATTGGAGCTCAATATGTAACGAGTTGCATATTGACGAAACACCACATTCAATTATTTAGTTCGCTCTCGTTTATGTACCCAACAATATTAAATATTGTTAAACATGGCAAGAGGTGAAGCATAATTAATCTACCTATCTAGGCAAGTTTAATGAGGCCGGAATCAACAAACAACAATTCCGGAAAATCCCCATATGCATTTTTCGAATTTGGTACTGTTCTGCCCTATACACAATTTTAGAGTTGTTAAACATGCAAAGTAATGCCACCATGTCAACCTACACATTTTTCTACCCCATTTACATATAAAGTTTATTTAATTCGGAGCTACGGTTATTTAGATATGAAATAAACCATTTTAGCATGTCATTTATGCAAAATAATGCAAACAACAATTTAAACATTTTTATCATGGATGAAAGTTGCACATTATGAAACTAGATGAAAATCTAAGCATTTTACATATATAATTTGTTTTAATCCGATGCATGGTTAATTAGCTATGAAATGCATGAACATGGAGGGTCAATCTGTAAATATGCAGCTTTTGGTTAAAAGGTAGAATTCGCAGCGCAAAAAAAAACAGGAATGGGCCGAAACGGGAACAGTGGAGTGGGTGCTGGGGCGCTCACCATGGGCCGAATCTGGCCTGTCGGTGGGGGGTTGACAGAGGCGGTTGTGGGGCGCTGCTGAGCCGGTGAAGCAGGCGAGCTGGGCCTTGGCGAGTCTTGGCTGGCGGAGCACGTGGAGGACGACGGGTCAACGGGCATGGTCGCTCGTTCTTGGTCAGAGCGAGAAGCAGGGCGCAAAGGCGTTCGTCCTCCTCTGGACGCAGGGGAGGCAGCGTCGCGAAGCAGAGCAGCGACATGACTTGACGCGGCTCCGGTGAGGAAGGAAAACAGCAGGAGGCGGTGGGGCTGGATGCAGGAGATGACAATGGCGTTCAGGATGGACGTAGGCCGCGGAAACCGGTGGGATGAGGTCCGGCGGATGGAGGAGGTTCGAACGGTGGCGGTGGCGGACTTGGAGATCCATGGCAGGGCTCATGCATTTTATGTAGAGATGACAAGAGAGGCAGAGTGGTGAGAGAGAGCACGAGGAGGAAAGGAGAGACAGAGAAAAGAGGGCAGTGATCTTGGGGTGCTGGTGGTCGTCGACGGGGTTGCGTGGACAAGGCAGGAGGCTCAGCCTCGGGTGCCTGGTTGCGGGTGCGGGCGTCGGTGAGGAGCACGGCATGGAGGACCTCCTCTCCCGTTGGCCCCGTGCGCGGGGGAAGAAGCAGAGGAGGCGACCGCCTCGGGCGCGGCTGGAGGATGAAGATGCAGGAGACGCGCACGGGGAGGCGGCTTCTGCACGGAGGCTCAACGAGGGGTGGATCGGGTGCTCGGGGATGGGCGCGTCCTTGGGCAGCTGCGCGATTGAGCACTGGCTGCAGAGATAGCTCAGGCAGAGGAGCTTGGGAGCGACGACTAGGGACTCGGGCAGAGGATGGTGGTTTGCTGCTGTGATTTGGGCACCGCGGAAAACACGGGAGGTGGTCAGAAGCTGCCGTGGTGATGGGAAGTTGGATGGATGGGGATCGAGAGGTGGAGGCTCGGGCGCTGGTTGGAGGGAGATGGATCTGGGAGGATCCCGATGAAGATGTGAGAGAGTGGTGGCGGCAGCGGCTGAGGGAATGGATGGATGGGACAGAAGGCTAGGCTAGGGTTCATCTGTTTCTATAGTAGTGGAATTAGGGTAGGGGCTAATCTGTCCATTCGATCGTAATCGAATGCCGAGAAAAATAGATTAGGAGAGTTCAATTGAGAAACCGAAGATGTTTTAAGGATGTTTGGGGATGATCCGGACCCAACGGTGATGACTGAGTGGTTCGGGTCTGGGGCAGTTTCGTACGCGCAAGCGAGGGGGTATGTGCACTGTGTAGAGAGTCTGGACATATAGACGAGAGGGGAAATCGAAGACAACGGGGTTTGACAAAAGGCCACGGAGAAGACAAGAGAGAAGAGAGCGGTCCGGTTGGTTTGAGAGAAGGTCAACAGAGACAAGAAAGAAGCGGCACTACGAACGGATGCAAGTTTTGAAAAAATGACGGCAATGGAGTGCCGATGCAATGCAGATGATGCGGTGATGAATGCAACAAACAAATTAAACACACGGCAACAATGAAATAACTGGAAGGCATATGGAGCGTCGGTCTCGGGCTGTTACATGTTTTATCACCTGTGTTGCTAATTCTTTGTGCAATAAAAAATGAAAAACACAAAAATATTTTGTTTTCTTTTTCGTTTCATTCTAGAAGGTTCTATTGGAGGGCAGCCACAGGACCACAACAAGGAGGTCAATTGAAGCAAGGTCCATGTCTATTAGAAGAGAGGTCATATGTGCCTCAATGGTAAAAGTGTCTAACCCTTTGCTTAACTAAGCTTAGGGGAGGTAACCACATCTCACGCTCTCTTTTAATAACTACATTTTCTTTTCACTTTCGTAATCTTCACTAGTTTAGTATGTAAAGTTCTAAGCATGGGGAGGTTAATTTTGCATGTGTAGTGTCCTGTGCAATGCTCTTCATTATATGGTTTTTGTGCATTAGTGTGTCCCGCTGTTTTGGCATGCTTGCTTTGCACTTGTTTGACTTAGCTTGTGGGAATCTTGTTATCTTCTGAAAAACATTGCCATGTTCTTTTATCAAAAACCCAATAAAGGAGTCCTTTGAACTGTTGCCTTTCTTTCACCTAATCACATAAGTTGGGGACTCTAGTGGTGGCTTGATTAGCGATTGAATGATTGTAGAGGCTTTCTGCTGATGAACCCATCATCTTTGGTTGATTCGGGATGTGCAACGGGGTTTATCTCTGCCAAACTATCCCCTCGGGGTACTTAGCTTTTGAGGCTTATGCAACATGACACCGCGATACTCTTGTGTAGTGTTTGAGTTCTTTATGGCTAAGGCAAGTTCGAAACCTTTTGCACTTCCATTCATCTTTTATTGCTAGCCTCTATGGTACCATGCATTGCCCACTCTCACATTGGGACTTGGAGCAAACTTCGCAGGTACATCCAAACACGTGGGAGGACTTGTTCTCCTACACATAAGACACCCCGTCTCCACAAAACAGCCACCATACCTACGTACATGGCATTTTCATAGCCGTTCTGAGCGTATCGCCATGCACTACCATCATTGTCACATGACTAGAGACATGTTTTCATTTGCCTTGTATGATCATAGTATGGCTAGCTCCACATTTTCATGGCTTGTCCATTTTTTGATGTCTATGCTACGCCAGATCATTGCACTTTCTGGTACACTACCAGATGCATTCATCATATAGAGTTTCTCTCATGTTTTCAGCTTTGCGTTATGATAACATTCAGTTGAAGTGAGTCATTATAAAAGTGTGATGATCATCATTATTAGAGCATGCCCTAGTGAGGAAAAGAATGGTGGAGACTTATGAGTTCACAAAAAAGTGAGGATGAGGTCCATGAAACTATTCTTAAAAAAGAGAGGAAAAGAATGGTGGATACTTATGATTCCTCGAAAAAGTGGGGATGAGGTCCATGAGACTGATCTAGAAAAATAAAAAATGAGAAAAAAATGGGAGAAGGGGCATGCTACTATCCTTTTACCACACTTGTGCTTCAAAGTAGCACCACTTCATGCATTGTAAAGTAGAAAGTTTCATGAGCTTCATGCTTCATACTAGTGGGGAACCTGCACTATAGAACTTGGCTTGTATATTCCGATGACGAGCATCCTCAAAAGCTCGAGGTCTTCATAAGCAAGCAAGTTGGATGCACCCCCACTTAGTCCATAGGAGAGCTTTCACATATTCATAGCTCTATGTGCATCCTAGTTGCATGGCGATCACTACTCCTTGTGTTGACATCGATCATAGGGCCTTCTCCATTGCCTAATGGCCAGCTGCGTTGGTGCAAGACTTTCTTTGTTTTTGACTTCTCAAAACCCCAACCATTTTCTATCATTCCCTAAAGTGTGAGCCATAGGCTTGCAGTCAGTGCTGCATAGGTAGTTTAGCGGTTGAATAACGCAGACAGACGATCTTGCTATTGTACCTGGTATGCCTCGATTTGGTGTTTTTGAAGCAATCGCTAATGCTTGATTTCTTTTGTCTATGATAGTTAATGCTTTGTTCCCAACATAATATTGACCCCCTCTCTGAACATTTGGCAATGGGAATTTGGGCTCCATAAATATATTTTCCTCTTTCTCAACCTCCATGGCAATGGAACTAAGGGGATAGCTTGTATTACTCCTTGCTGGTTAACTTTTGCATGCGTGCACGATGAACATGGATGTCACTTTTGGGGTTTGGTTCAATGTATGCTTTAGAGTTAGTAGCAATGAGCTTTTGGTAGTCAACCTTATTACTCGAGGACGAGCAAGGTTTCAGCATGGGGAGGTTGATTACTCTATATTTGACGCATTTTTAGAGCTCATATGTTGCATGTTCTCTTTATATATCATGTCCCATTGAACCAAATATATGTCCATTATGCATGATTACTGGTTGTTGCACTTTTCATTGTGAGCATTGCACATTTGTGTATTTATTTGGTTTTTTATTAGTTTTACTTCTTTTCTTGTGTCTATAGTTGTATTGGAGCAACCTAGGACGAAGCACGATGAAAGGAGCAAGGATGGGTTCAATACGGAGTCAGCCAGGGGTCACACTTAGCCATTTCGAAGGTCGGACTTTCCAAAGTGCTCCAAATCAAGATCTAAGACCAGAAATGGATCGTCGTCATTCATACAATCCAACAAGCCCAAGAATGTCAAATTCTGAGTTTGTATGAAGAAATGGTCGTCGTTTTACCGGAGAGAGATTGCACAAAAAGACAGCACGAAAGACGGCGTTCCAAATGACCGCGTGCGGTCGATTGACATGCACATAGCTCTGAAAGTTTCCCTTCTAGATGGGATTCTTCACCGATTTCGTCCCCGTTTGATCCCACGGGACCCTTGGCTCGTAAAGAAGAGATTGGGAGAGGATTTGGCTCATTGTGAGCCCTTGGATGAAGCCCATCAAGAGAGGAGGCTCTCCATATAAGTCACCCTCAACCCTAGCCACCACCTCACACGCCACTCATCTCGAGCACATCCATCTCCATCTCCATTGCTGCTCCAAGAACACCTCCATAGAGAAGAGAAGGGCCAAGCCAAGAGGAAGAAGAAGGGGAGCCTCCACCGCGAGCACCGGCCTTCGAGGCGGTGCGGTCTTCATCACCGGCACCACCAACACCATCTCCAGTTCTCCACCATGCTCCTCTCTTCCACCAGCTCTGTGCTAGCTTGTAACTTGCCTTCTCCCTGTCCTATGTTTGAGTAGTTGTATTAGTTCTTGAGGAATTGGATGAACCCTTGCATGATTAGTACTTTGTTGAATAAAGAGATCCAATATTCTCTTTATATGTGTTGCTTTGATTGTCTCATGGTGTTGTGAAGGGTGCCCGCACAGCATTAGCCACTTATGGACTTGAGGTGATTTATGTTGGTGAGGAGGGTAGTTGTGGAGGGCAGGTAGTGACAGGACCTATTCTCGCTTCCTCTCTGATTATTGCAATAGGGATTAGTGGAGAACCCTAGAATTGTAAGAGTCCGGCTTAATAGGAATGATAGACTACTCAAATCAACAAGGAATTCCTTCTTTTCCGGAAGCCCATTCGAAAAGAACTCCAAAGTTAAGTGTGCTTGGCTTGGAGTAAATCTAGGATGGGTGACCGACCGGGAAGTTGGTCCCAGGTGCGCACAAGTGAGGACAAAGTGCGCACGAAAGACTAGTGTTGGCATATGGGGCCAGTCTTGATCTTGCCAGGCATAACAGGGTGTTACAATTGGTATCAGAGTCGACCCTCGCGGTTACACGGACATGTGCGCGGGCATGTGGCGCATGGCGCGTGTGGCCCTTGTGTCACACGGCATGGCACATGTGCCGGACTAGATGCAGATACGTGTGCCAAGAGGGAACGTTCCTGATGGGCCGACGAGGACGTCAGTTCCTTTGAGTAGGGTGTATGTAAGAGTCTGGCTTAATAGGAATGATAGACTACTCATATCAACAAGGAATTCCTTCTTTTCCGGAAGCCCATTCAAAAAGAACTCCAAAATTAAGCGTGCTTGGCTTGGAGTAATTCTAGGATGGGTGACCGACCGGGAAGTTGGTAGGATGGGTGACCGACCGGGAAGTTGGTAGGATGGGTGACCGACTGGGAAGTTGGTCCTTCATACGCATGAGTGAGGACAAAATGCACACGAAGGACTAGTGTTAGTATGTGGGGCCAGTCTTGATCCCGCCAGGCGTAACAGGGTGTTATAAGAACTTAAGGTCATGACCACGGGGAGTTCACTCCCCTTAATCATCATTGTGATAACCGGAATGGGGAAGCACGGTGGTCGCACGAGTGTATGCGGTAAGCTTAGCGGGGATGTGTACTTTATATGACTCCGCCCACGCGAGATCATATACAAGTGGCTTAGTGATACAATTAGAGAGCCATGTTTATCATGTGTTGTCAGCATCATACTTGTGGTGATGACTCTAATCCCTCGAGAATGTTTACTACTCAAGCACCATTTCTCTTAGTTTAGTTCCTTTATTTTTCTGTCTTTTATTTCCTGTTTGTAGTTTAGATAAACACTATCCCTTTTATCTGTCTTCCTAGCAACTTAGTAAAGTAGGCTATTTCTAAACTACGGTTTGGGTGCTTACGTAGCTCGTTAAGTGACAGCATAGCTGCGGGGTTTGTGGTGCCTTCCTTTTTGCTCCTTGTGGGTTCGACACTCTATTTATCACAAAAGTGCTACAACAGCCTTGTGCACTTGCAGGTCATCAGTCACTCACTGGTTCTTTCGGGGTTTTGGACAGCATTCCCTCCCCCTACTCCGGTGCTGACCCAGTCCCCTCTTCGAATGAGCACAGAGGCGCCGGCTCCGGCATCGTTGACCCAAGTTGCTATTGAGTTCTTCTTCGAGCACCCAGGGCAGATGGCGGCGGTGGCGATGGCCCAGGCACAGGCTCACCACGCCCGAGCCATTCGTCTTCGGGATGCCATGGCCTCCTGGCTGAAGGCCTCTCGCGCGGCTCAGAAGGTGTGGGAGCACATCCAGTCGGACCCCATGCTGGAGCCGCTGATCGGTCCGGAGATCGACGTCGTTCACTCGAGGGTGAACCGGGAGCTGAACTTCCTCGCCATTCGCATTGTGGTGGAAGCAAACGCTGAGGAATGCGCAGAGATGGGAGCCCCTGAGCCTCCGCTTCCAGCGTGGCGGATCCTGGGCTGGGCCATGGAGCAAGCGGGTTCTTTGGACCCCTCCCGAGTGGCACGTTGGCTTTGCCTCCAGGGTGTTCTTCCATAGAACAGTCTCGGGGTTCCTCTTCTGGTGCCAACAGGGGATCCTTCGACTAACCTCAGTCTCTAGCCAACTCTCCTTTTTAATAAGTTTGTAAAACCTCTTGTAGGGGTTGCCATCCCGACCTGGCCCCCAGGGGAGCATCAGCGAGGCTTTAGCCTGTGTTTAAACTGGGGCATAGAAACCCCTTATCTCATTGTTTATATAGTTCGTGTTCTTTATTTATTTTGGAGTGGTTTAGTTTTTCCTCTGTCTTCTCTTTTTTGTAGCTTGCCATCGCGCCTAGTCACGACTCCAGGGCTTTGATGTGTTAGTGAATTAGTCCACGAGATTTCATCCTTGGTTAGTGGATTTGGGTTAGCAAGTTACTAGATGAGAACACTTCTCTTGGTTAGTAGGCTTGGGTTAGTAAGTTAGAGGATGAGAACATGTCTCAAGGTTAGTACGCTTGGGTTAGTAGGTTAGCGGCGAGAACAAGTCTCAGGGCCTAGTCGCGACTCCAGGGATTTTGTTGCGAGGGGCCTAGCTGCGACCCCAGCGTTTGAATCCCGAGTTGAAGGGCCTTCGTGCCTGGGTGTGAATTGATGCGGCTTGAACTACGTCGGTATTTCCCCAAAGAGGAAGGGATGATGCAGCACAGCTACGGTAGGTATTTCCCTCAGTGATGAAACCAAGGTTATCGAACCAGTAGGAGAACCAAGCAACACTATGTAAACGGTACCTGCACACAAAGAACAAATACTTGCAACCTGACGTGTTAAAGGGGTTGTCAATCCCTTTCGGGTAACCGTGCCAGAAATTGTCACGTGGACGGGAGACTAAACGTGATAGATTGGATAAATAGATCTTGATAAAACGCGAATAAAATAAAGTGCAGCAAGGTATTTTTGGGTTTTTGGAAATATAGATCTGAAAATAAAAGATGCAAATAAATAAAAAGGCAAATAGCAATATAGATCTGAAAATATATGATGAGAAAAACTTCTCTCGAGAAAATAGCATACGGTGGGTAAACAAATTACTGTTGAGCAATTGATAGAACTTCAAATAATTATGACGATATCCAGGCAATGATCATTATATAGGCATCACGTCCAAGATTAGTAGACCGACTCCTGCCTGCATCTACTTCGACCGCTATCCAACATGCATCTAGTGTATTAAGTTCATGGAGAAACAGAGTAATGCAATAAAAACGATGACATGACGTAGACAAGATCTATTCATGTAGGAATAGACCCCATCTTGTTATCCTTAATAGCAACGATACATACATGTCATTTTCCCTTCTGTCAATGGGATTGAGCACTGTAAGATCGAACCCATCACAAAGCACCTCTTCCCATGGCAAGAAAAATCTATCTAGTCGGCCTAACTAAACCAAAGATTCAAAGAAGAAATACGAGGCTATAAGTAATCATGCATATAAGAGATCAAAGAGACTCAAATAACTTTCATGGATAAAAAGATAGATCTGATCATAAACTCAAAGTTCATCGGATCCCAACAAACACACCGCAAAAAGAGTTACATCAAATAGATCTCCAAGAGACCATTGTATTGAGAATCAAAAGAGAGAGAGATGAAGCCATCTAGCTACTAACTACGGACCCGAAGGTCTATAATGAACTACTCACGCATCATCGGAGAGGCACCAATGAGGATGATGAACCCCTCCGTGATGGTGTCTAGATTGGATCTGTGGTTTCTGGAACTTGCGGCGGCTGGAATTGTGTTTCGTCCACTCTCCTAGGGTTTTTGGAATATTGGGGTATTTATAGAGCAAAGAGGCGGTACGGGAGGCCACCGAGGTGGGCACAACCCACCGGGGCATGCCTGGGCCCCCAGGCGCACCCAGGTGGCTTGTGCCCCCATCGGGGCACCCCTCTGGTACTTCTTTGGCCCATCTTGTGTCTTCTGATCCAGAAAAAATCACCAAAAAATTTCATTGCGTTTGGACTCCGTTTGGTATTGATTTTCTGTGAAGTAAAAAAACAAGCAAAAAACAGCAACTGGCACTGGTCCAAGCAAAACTCATGATATGTGACGAATAAAAATATAGTTCCAAGTAAAATACCGATGGTCGTTAGAAGAAAGAGGGGATGCCACTCGGGGCATCCCCAAGCTTAGTTGCTTGTTCTCTTTGGATAATAGCTTGGGGTGCCATGGGCATCCCCAAGCTTAGGCTCTTCTTACTCCTTATTCCTTCATCCATCGTGATCTCACCCAAAACTTGAAAACTTCAATCACACAAAACTCAACAAAACCTTCATGAGATCCGTTAGTATAACAAAGCAAATTGCTACTCTAAGTACTATTGCAAATACATTCATATTTTATTTTTGCATTATATCTACTGTATTCCAACTTTACTATGGCTCATACCCCCCAATACAAACCATAGATTCATCAAAATAAGCACACAACGCAAAGAAAACAGAATCTGTCAAAAACAGAACAGTCTGTAGCAATCTGAAAACTTAGAATACTTATGTAACTCCAAAAATTCTGAAATATTATTAAAACGTGGGAAATTTGTATATAAATCTTGTGTTAAAAATTCAGAATTTTTCGTCTCTTCTGTGAATTTCTAAAATTGTTTTACTGGAGGCAAAAGTTTCTGTTTTCCAACAAGAACAAATCAACTATCATCCAACATGATCCCAAAGGCTTTGCTTGGCCCAAACACTAACTAAAACACAAAAAACACAATCATAACAGTGGCATAATTATGTAAACACTCAAGAATAGAAAGAAAAATACAAAAATAAATTTTATTCATTGGTTTGCCTCCCAACAAGCGCTATCGTTTTATGCCCCTAGCTAGGCATAATGCATAGATCTAAGCATTGTCATCTTTAATTCTAGATCCATAAGATTCCCTCATGATTGATTCATATGGTGGCTTAATTATTGTTCTAGGGAAGTGTTCCATACCCTTTCTCAAAGGAAATTGAAATTTAATATTCCCTTCTTTCATATCAATCACGGCACCTATAGTGCGTAAGAACGGTCTACCAAGTATAATAGGACAAGACGGATTGCAATCAATATCAAGAACAATAAAATCTATGGGCACATAATTCCTATTTGCAAGAATAAGAACATCATTAATTCTTCCCATAGGCTTTTTAATAGTAGAATCCGCCAAGTGCAAATTTAAAGAACATTCTTCAATATCGGTAAGACCAAGCACATCACATAAAGATTTCGGAATTGTGGAAACACTAGCACCCAAATCACATAAAGCAAAACACTCATAATTTTTAATCTTGACTTTGATAGTAGGTTCCCATTCATCATGTAATTTTCTAGGGATTGAAATCTCTAATTCCAACTTTTCTTCCAAAGCTTTCATCATAGCATCAACAATACGTTTAGTAAAAGCTTTATTTTGTTCATAGGCATGGGGTGAATTTATCATGGATTGCAACAAAGAAATACAATCAATCAAAGAACAATTATCATAATTAAAGTATTTGTAATCCAAAAGAGTGGGCACATCACTAGTTAAAGTTTTGACCTCTCCAAACCCACTTTTATCAATTTTCTCAGCAAGATTTTCACCATCCGAATTATCGGGACGCTTTCTAACTAAAGTTGACTCTTATTCAGTCCCTTTATCATTAATTTTAATTTTCCTAAATAAGGAATCAATATAAGAAACACCGATCACTTTAAGATCTTCATCACTTTTATGAAAGCAATCACTAGAAAACACTTTTTCTAAAAAATCGCTTTTAGCTCTAAGCATAGCGGTTCTTTTCTTACTTTCATCCATAGAAACATATAAAGCTTTAATTGATTCTTCAACCTTAGGCACAAAAAATTTCAACTTGAGATTTTCCACATCATGAGAAATTCTATCAATGCTTCTAGACATATCATCAATCTTATTCAACTTTTCTTCTATCGTATTGTTGAAAACTTTTTGAGCATTGATAAATTCTTTAATATTATTCTCAAGATCAGAGGTGTTCCTATTATTATTATAAGAAGGATTACCATAGGAATTACCATAATTATTAGAGGAATTACTAGGAAAAGGCCTAGGATTAAAATTACCTCTATAAGCATTGTTATTCAAATTATTTCGCGAGACAAAAATCACATCTACGGCATCACTATTTTGCTCAATCAAAGTGGACAAAGGCACATCATTAAGATCAATAGGAGCATTTTTATTAACAACCAACTTCATAAGAGCATCAACTTTTTCACTCAAAGTAGAAATTTCTTCAACCGAATTAACCTTTTTACTAGTAGGTGCTCTCTCGGTATGCCATTGTGAATAATTTGCCATAATATTGTCTAGCAATTTAGTAGCTTCACCCAAAGTAATTTCCATAAAAGTACCACCCGCGGCAGAATCTAAAAGATTTCTAGAAACAAAATTCAATCCCGCATAAAAATTTTGTATGATCATCCAAAGATTTAAACCATGAGTAGGACAATTTCTTAGCATCAATTTCATTCTTTCCCAAGACTGCGCAACATGTTCATGCTCAAGTTGCTTAAAATTCATGATTTGTGTCCTAAGGGAAATAATTTTCACGGGCGGAAAATACTTAGTAATAAAAGCATCCTTGCACTTATCCCACGAATCGATACTATTGCGAGGCAAAGAAGAAAACCAAATTTTTGCACGATCTCGCAAAGAAAACGGGAATAATTTCAACTTCACAATATCATTGTCCACATCTTTTTTCTTTTGCATATCGCATAATTCTACGAATGTGTTAAGATGGGACGCGGCATCCTCATTGGGAGTACCGAAAATTGATCTTTCATAACGAGATTCAACAAAGCAGCATTAATATCACAAGACTTCGCACTAGTGGCGGGAGGAGCAATCGGAGTGCTAATAAAATCATTGTTGTTGGTATTAGAGAAATCACACAACTTGGTGTTCTCTTGAGTCATCGTGACTACGCAAACAAGATTGCACTCAAAAACAGATCTGACGAGAAAAAGTGAACGAAAAAGTGGGGCGAATAAGACGGCAATTTTTGTGAAGTGGGGGAGATGAAATATGAGGCAAATGGCAAATAATGTAAATTGCAAGGAGATGAGATTTGTGATTAGGAACCTGATAGATGTTGATGATGTCTTCCCGGCAACGGTGCCAGAAATTCCTTTTGATGCGGCTTGAACTACGTCGGTATTTCCCCAAAGAGGAAGGGATGATGCATCACAACTACAGTAGATCTGAAAATATATGATGAGAAAAATGGACCTGGGGGCCATAGATTTCACTAGTGGCTTCTCTCGAGAAAATAGCATACGGTGGGTAAACAAATTACTGGTGGGCAATTGATAGAACTTCAAATAATTATGACGATATCCAGGCAATGATCATTATATAGGCATCACGTCCAAGATTAGTAGACCGACTCCTGCCTGCATCTACTACTATTACAACACACATCGACCGCTATCCAGCATGCATCTAGTGTATTAAGTTCATGGAGAAACGGAGTAATGCAATAAGAATGATGGCATGATGTAGACAAGATCTATTCATGTAGGAATAGACCCCATCTTGTTATCCTTAATGGCAACGATACATACGTGTCATTTCCCCTTCTGTCACTGGGATTGAGCACCGTAAGATCGAACCCATCACAAAGCACCTCTTCCCATGGCAAGAAAAATCGATCTAGTCGGCCTAACTAAACCAAAGATTCAAAGAAGAAATAAGAGGCTATAAGTAATCATGCATATAAGAGATCAAAGAGACTCAAATAACTTTCATGGATAAAAAGATAGATCTGATCATAAACTCAAAGTTTGTCGGATCCCAACAAACACACCGCAAAAAGAGTTACATCAAATAGATCTCCAAGAGACCATTGTATTGAGATTCAAAAGAGAGAGAGATGAAGCCATCTAGCTACTAACTACGGACCCGAAGGTCTACAATGAACTACTCACGCATCATCGGAGAGGCACCAATGAGGATGATGAACCCCTCCGTGATAGTGTCTAGATTGGATCTGTGGTTTCTGGAACTTGCGGCGGCTAGAATTGTCTTTCGTCCACTCCCCTAGGGTTTTTGGAATATTGGGGTATTTATAGAGCAAAGAGGCGGTGCCGGAGGCCACCGAGGTGGGCACAACCCACCAGGGCGCGCCTGGGCCCCCAGGCGCACCCAGGTGGCTTGTGTCCCCCTCGGGGCACCCCTCTGGTACTTCTTTGGCCCATCTTGTGTCTTCTGGTCCAGAAAAAATCACCAAAAAGTTTTGCTGCGTTTGGACTCCGTTTGGTATTGATTTTCTGCGAAGTAAAAAAACAAGCAAAAAACTGCAACTGGCACTGGGCACTATGTCAGTAGGTTAGTCCCAAAAAATGATATAAAGTTGCTATAAAATGATTGTAAAACATCCAAGATTGATAATATAACAGCATGGAACAATCAAAAATTATAGATACGTTGGAGATGTATCATGAATCCAGGGCTTGAATCCTAAGTTGAAGGGCCTCCGTGCCTAGGTGCGAATTCAGGGTTGAAGTGGTGTGGCCAGGTCACGCTCTTCAGCATGCGGTGGACCGCTTCTGGTTAAGAGGCACCTGGACCCTCCCTTTTGGCTTTTTCTCCGAGGGGAGAAAAAGTCAAAACAGAAGGCCCTCGTCAGCATGCGGTGGACCGCTTCTGATTGGAGGATTTTAGTGGTTTCTCACAGTCCCCTTTTTGGTGAAAAAAGAAAGACCGTGGGAGAACCCCCGTCGGCTTGTGGCAGACCACTTCCGGTTGGGGGCTGGCTCAGTCTGAGAAAACACCCCCGAGGGCATTGTGGAGGAGACGTCACCCGTTAGTTTTTAGCAGATTGCTCCTGGTTGGGGTGTGCTCACCTCCGCCGGGCCGCTTGGGGTATGGTTTATCACCACAATGACATGAGGGGTCGTTCTCTCACCAAACTAGTTTTACTGAATAAAAGAATTTTTTTAATGTCCCACACTCACCCCCTCATTTTTTATTAGAGAAAACAGGAATGACCGAAGGGGTTAAGTAGGGGTAGCGACCCCCTACTTCCCCTCCTCGTGCCACTCCTGATCGCGCACTCTTCTTTGGACGAAACCATTTTTTATTTAAGCAAAATATAATCTCCCCTCCTTACAAAAATAACTTGCGGTAAATTGTCCTAGCGGGTTTACATTATGGATATTGTGGTCTAGGTCGATGTCGCGGAGCTTTAGATGTTGATCCATCACTGCTCACCTCCTGTCGTCTCGGCTGCATCTCCTTCCCTGCGTCCTGGCGATCACCAGCTTCTTGTCTGGCCTCTACCTTTCCTTCTCCCATGTTTAACCTCGCCTCTGTCTCACCTGTGCAAGCCATCATCCAGGGCGCCCCGGGAGGACCGTCGTTCTCATCGAGGGGATGCCCTCAGTGAGGGGGCCCAGTTTTTCTTCCTCGTCGTCCTTGGCCGGGGGAAACGATACTTACCATGACGCCAGGCGGACCACAAGGGCCGCCGAGTCGGGCTCTGTTCCCCGACCATGCCATTTATTGTGTCGGTGTCTGATCAGGCCCTGTGATCCCCTTAGGCGAGGATGCTCGGGCCGCTGTCTCGCTACCCCGACCATCTCCGTGATTTCCCACAACCATGAGCTCAAAGGAGATTGGTCACTGACAGGCACCGGGGGATGGAGGAGGAAGGCATGGGCAGCAGCTAGGGCCAAGGCTGGGGTCATGAGCCCGGCATATGGGCGATCGATCGAATATCCGGCAAAATGGAAGCACGGCAAGTTGGGGATGCCACAATTTTCAGCGTCTCCGCCCCCTCGGGTGGGAGGGTCCGAACCCTCTGTCAAGAGGGTAGTGCCCAGCCATCCTTTGCCAAATCCGAGATTTGGGTAAGCCGATTCGTAAGCCTTAGCCCCCTACCTGGCATGCAAGATGTCAGAGGGCGATTGCCAGACACCGGTGATCAAGGATACCCCGTATTTGTTAGTTCGGCCAGGAGCTAAAACACTAAGTCAATCGACTCCCTACGTCCTGTTGACATTTCATATCAGCGTAAGGATACAAGTGTCCAGGTGTACAATTGAGAAGGTCAGGGTGTGAGAGAATGTGGTCGGGGTACTTGTTAGAGTGCCCGAGCAGCCTTCTCTCCTCTCTCTCTCTACCTTCTTCTTTCTAAAGCTTGTATGTGGGATGGTGGTTGCTAGAGTGTGTAAGAGTTGTCCTCCTATTCGACCACGACCCTCCTCTTATATAGATCCGGGGGGTACCACACTGATGCGGAGCATCCTATGGACGTCACCATGTCAAGAGTCCGTTCGGCAAGTGACACATGCGACATCTACTTCACATACATAAAGGTGAATCATCTCCTTTACATGTGCTCACTTGACCCCTTCGAGGATGGTAAACTACTTGACACTTCTTCCATGTGCATGCATAGGTATTATCGGAGCACCACGGACGATGAAGAGGAGTGAGAGCACAAGTGTACAACTACACCATCCGCGAGAGAAGCCTGGAAGAGAAGGAAGAAGAAGCATGGACAAGCTCCTGGAGAGCCCGGAACTTCCGGCCGCTGCCCGGAACTTCCGGCCACCGGAACCTCCGGCCATCCCGGAACTTCCGGCCCTCCTGCACCGAAGCCGCCCAAGAGTGTGCCAACTCTCTGGATAGCCCGGACTCTGCCCGGACCTCGCCCGGGACCTCCGAAGCCCGGACCTTCCGGCCGTCCCCGGAACTTTCAGCCCTGCCTGCGCGCAAACACTCGGGCCGACGCCCATGTACCCTTTCGCCCCTCACTCACCCCTTCATGGCTACCACTATATATACTCATCCCCCTCCTCCATTCTAGGGTTAGCAAATAGGATAGCTCATTTGTATGTGAGCTTTGCTCCTACCTACCTCTACTCTTGGAGAGAGAGAGACTACCACTTCCATGGAGTTCAAGACCTCCATGTGAGAAGATCATGCGGGATATCATCAAGACCCCCTCACGGGAGGAACCCCCCTCAAGACCTCCTCTTGGAGATGAACTATACCTTGTATCTTTCCCTTTGTTGTTCATGTACCTTGTGATCTTGTGTGTTTGATTGTCTAGTGGATGTGTGACTGGACTTGTTCTTGAGTGTTCCTCTCATGATTTCCCTCATGTTTCTCCTCGTGTTCTTTGTGTTCTTCGCGGGATCCGCTCCAATCATGAAAGATCGGGTATCTAGGGTTCTACCCTACATCATCTTGGTATCATGAGCCACGTTGATAACGAATTTGGAGCCCCTACCCCTCTTTTTCTAGCCTAATTTTGTTGTGTTCTTCCCCAATTTCGAAAATCCCCACCAAAAATAGCCCCAAAATTTTTTGTGATTTGTTGGTTTGATGATGTTTTATTGATTTTGATCCATGGATTCGTTGTGTTTTAAGTGAATCTAGCCTTCCCCATCTTTTCCCCCATTTCCATCCACAAAATCTTCTCAATTTTGCCCCGGGAAATCGTGTTTTTCCGCCCCCCCCCCTCTCAGATTTGGAATTTAGGGTTCGTCCCGAAAGAAATTCCACGACCCCTGGAACTTCCGGACTCACCCGGAACTTTCGTCCCCCGGAACTTCCGTCCAAGCCCCGGAACTTCCGGACTAACCAGAGAGTTTACCCAAAATCCCCCGGCTTCCCCGAGACTTTTTCCGCGACCCCCGAAACTTCCGGCCACCCCCGGAACTTCCGGAGCCCGGACCTTCCGGCCCTAACCCCGGAACTTCCGTCCTAACCAGAGACTTTACACAGAAATTTCAGCATCACCCTTCTTCACCATTTTCATCACAACTTTTCGCTCCGAACTCCGATTTGAGTGTTCTTTGGCTCATTTTGAAGCTATCGAAGTGCCCGAGGACCTCACCTTGGTTTCACCACCAGTTGACTCCATCAAATTTTTGGAACTTTGGCATCTTTGCCTAGGCCTTCCACCATATCACCTGCATTACCACCACCGACTTCCACAACCTAACACATTTTGATCCCCATTGCATTTGTGGTTGTTTGAGTAGTGATTCGAGTCTCCTAAGGTGTTTCGGCTACTTAGGGACAGTTACTTCTTCATCAACCATCACCATAACTTCCGCATAACCTTGCCCACCATACATTTCCGTCACCCCAACATAACCCAATTTTGTTTGTGTTGTGAGTTGTGTCTCCTAAGGTGTTTCGGCTACTTGGGGATCGTGACTTCAACTCCTACAACGTGTATAGCCCCACCATACTCTTCCACCACCTTAACCCATTTTTACCGGGTTTCCACCAATACTTCCGCAACCACCACTGCATTCCGCTACCACCATTTGACATTTGACATTCGAGATTTTGAGTTTGCGGTTTTTCCGTTTCCTAAGGTGTTTCGGCTAATTAGGGACGGGTCTACATCATCTTGGTATCTACATCAAGAACACCGCCACTCATCATCTCCATTGACGGTAACCTCTATATCATCTTGGTATCGTGGTATCCCGACATTGTACATTCATTCTTGCCCTTGCATTGATAACCCCTAGCCAATTTTGCGTCACTTGCCTATCGATACTAGCCATTGAGTATTGCCGGCAATGTTACTTGTGCACATTAGTGATCATCGTTCTACACCTTCCATTGCATACATACCATATCATATCGGTATCATCTTGGTATCATCATATCATCTCTTGTGTCACAAGATTGTTCCCGCATATACATAATTGCTATCTTGGTTTGTGCATCGTGGCCATATAAAGAAAGAAAAATAAGCTTTTAAGCAAAGAGAAAAACAAAGAGCTTGTAAGCAATAGCCATAGCATTGCCACATTGCATATCATACTACCATATTGATCATCTTGGATCATCGTGTGCGAAACACCGGGAACCATACATAATAGCATACTTGGGATAGAAAATTGATACATTTTGCATCTTATAGGTTGTGCACAAGTGTCGTATCCGCCTATTGAGCAATCGTGCTAGCGTCTCTCTTGAGTTGTGCAACACGAGCGTTTTCCGTGGATTCCACATTTTGTGCTCATTCCTTGGTTGCACAACCCCATTTATCTATCCGTTTGTGTGTTTCCGTGTGCCACATATTGCTATTGGTCTACTTGTTTCATTAGCAAATTTGTGAATCTTTTTCAACATTATTGACTCTTGCTAACATTTTGCATGAAATTTTTGTGCCACCATCCTCACCAAGCTACTCCATAAGCTTTACTTGGTAGGTGTGAGTGAACAAGTCCGGTACCAATTCCACTATTCTTTCATTTCACATTGAGCGAAACAAGATACATCCTCAACTTTGGGAAAAGGTAGCTTGGTATTGTTTATCTCATTTCCTACTCACCTCTTCTTGAGTCTTGTGATGGATAGGCAAAGCACACCTCCTTCAGTCTACGAGAACAACAACGAGTTCGATGCCATGAAAAACAACTTGGACGCCAAGATGGATGCTCAATGGAAGAGATCAAAGCCATCATCAAGGCCTACAAGCGGTCTTACTCATCTTCGAGAAGACGCTCAAGAGCACATGCTTCCGAGCTACCATCTCCGGCAAGATCACATCAGCATCGATACCATCACCAACGAGAACATGAAGTTCAAGAGCTCAACACCAACCACCGCTCAACAACTTCACCATCTACCTTGGCATCTTCGCCAAGCGACTTCAAGGCATCTTTGCCTTCGGATATACGGCATCTTCGCCAACAAGCACCTCAAGACTACGCTCAAGAGAAGCTCCCCAAGCTCAAGTCCGCGACTTCCACGAGCTACTACGACCTCGACACCGACCACGTGATTCCTTTCTATGGAACTCAAGAACCCGAGGAGTATCTCTAGTATGGACGACTACCTCAAGCTACATCAAGTTCCTCCCGAAGATCAAGTGAAGTGCGCCACAAGGAACTTCCACGACTACGCATCGACATGGTGGCTTCACACACCTTCGGAGAGCTATGACATGAGTTGGCCCAAGACGAAGAGAGCTTTGCGGCGAGAGTTCATGCCTCCCACCTACACGGAACAACTTCTACGCCAATTGGAGAACACCAACCAAGGATCCAAGTCCATCGATGCGTACTTCAAGGAGATGAAGAATGCCTTGCGACGAATCGGTGTGGACGACCCCATTTCAATGAAGTTCCACTTCATGATGGGATTGCACAACGACATCTCCAAGACCATCTTCCTCGAGAACTACAAGTCCCTCGACGACAACTACATTGGTGCTCTCAAGGCGGAACAAGAACTCATGAAGGCTAAGGCTTCTCCACCCCAAGCACACTTCTCGAAGACCAAGATCCAAGACGGCGAGCATGAGGCTAGTACCACCACGATGTCCAAGACCGATAAGCTCCAAGACGACGCTCCCAAGTTCGACTCCACCGCCATTCCTCTTTGTGGCATTGATGATGCCGAGTCTACTTTGACTCTTTTTCAAGATGGTGCGGCGATGACTACGACTACGGAGCCATTCGAGGACCAAGCTTTGGAGGCGTGCGACATGGTGATGAGCAAGGATGATGCTTCCATCTTAGGAGGCGAGAACGATGATGTGCCATCTTCGGCCTTCATCCATGGTGACGGTGATGAGATGGTTGAGCATGGGATTTCCCCTTCGACCACGATGATGTATGATGACTTGAGTGACTTGTGCCACCATATTGAGAGTGAGAGTGACTTCACCACTAGCCCCATATATGATGAGTTGCCCCAATTCCCATGTGAGGAGAGCCACCACCCCCACCACTTGAGCGAGATGAGTGACTCCACCATATGCGACTTTGAGTGCACCTATTTTGAGGGAGTGACTGAGCCACCACATAGAGAGAGTGAGATAGTTGATAGGTCTTGTGAGGCCAATTTCAACACTAACGACTTGACCTCTACCTCTATTGTGTCTTCTCATTTGGTGCTAGGTCCCATATATGATGACGCACCGATTCTCGATGACTTTGTCCTTCCTTTGGACACGACGATGGCCATGGTGGAACATGATGAACCCCCCACATGGTTCCATCAAGTTGATGATGATGACCACCATTTGGTCTTTGACACCTCACCTACCCCACATGAGTGGAATGACAAAGGTAACATAGGTGAAGGTGATGCTCTAGTCCCACTAGTGGACATTCTTGACATTGATTGTTTGCATGATGTTGATCAACCAATTACCATGATTCATGCTAGTGCGACTTCCCCATGCGATGATTTACCCATTTATGATGAGTTTGATGATTGCCCTGTGGAGTCTATTAGTTGTGATTCCATGTTACATAGGATTTCTTGTGACAATTCTTTAGGTCACATCATGTTTGACAATCCGTTTGACTTGTCATATGCTATGCATGAGATCAACAATATGTCCAGTTTGCAATCTCTTCGTAGTGACTATGCATATGCCATTAAAATAAACCCAATTTGCACATATGGCATAGATGACAAGCCCATGGTTATTGGCATTTGTTTCTCTTGTGATGATATTGATATGCTCCCTTTGCATATTTTATCTCATATGCCATGCCATGACCACCTAGCTTCGGATATGCATTGTTTCGAATGTTGTCCATATTCTCCATATTATGATTCCGATATTGCTCATGAGAAGACCCCCATAGTTTCCTCATACATTTTAGGAGATTTTGATCCATCCCATGCATTGCATGATTTCCATGATTGTGTGCACCATATGCCTCCCATGAATACAAATGCTATTCTTGTGCCACACACTTGCTATAATTGCATGCTCAACTTGTGTCCCCATCGTGTCATACATAATAACTATTCTTTCATGATGGATGACATGTTCTTATACCATGCCTCAAATTTCTTTGAGCATTGCTTATCTTGTGCTAACTCACACGTGCACATACACATCATGATGGATGATGTGTACATTTACCACGCACACACTTTCTTTGGTTTGTGTCTCTTTTGTGTAGGTACCCATGCATACTTTTCAACCTCACAATCCCATGAGTTGAAAAAATGATCTCTAGAGAGCAACAATGACTTGGGATCCCATGGATTGGTTTGCACACCATTTCCATTGCGCAAGAACTTCGCGCATTTCTTCTACATGGTCCTCCCATGGTTATGGGTTATTGTCCATTACATATTCTATGCCCATCTTGCCATGTTCACTTTGCATTATATGCTCATTCCTATGCCTTTACTATGCATTTGTGACCCATGCTTTGCATTACACATGATGATTGATTCTCATACTTGTATGTGTACTTGCAAGCTTGGTGGAGATATTTCTTGTTGTTGCCATGTTTTCTTTGTGACCCATTCCTATTATGCTACCTTGACCATGCTTTGTGTTCATGCTTGCGATATGTCATGTGCATTGCCTATGCCTACTATTTGTTCACATGACATGATTGCCATGATTTCCTCTAGTGTGTTGCATCTTTGCTCCACTAGTTTGCACGACATGATTTCTATGCTTGCTTATGTTGCATCATCCATGATTCATACTTGCTCATTTCATGCGGTTGATGGCATATATTCCCATGCTTTACACATGATTGCTCTTGCTTGTTGTCATATGTCTCCATGTGTTGCCTCTCTCATGCTAGATAATTTGCCATGTATTGAGTGCAACAATGCTTTTAGTCTTGCTAATGAGATTGTCCCCATAGCATTCTCGCATATATTTGGAGATTTTGACATATTTCTTGTGAAGCATGTTTGTCTTCCTTCTTTGCACCATATGCATCATGCCATGAACATAAAGATTGTTGCATCATCTTCTTCATGCACTTTTGCTACTAATGATTATGTGCAAGAGATGAGAACCATCATGATGGATGATGTGTTCATCTACCATGCGCATACATTCTTCGTTTTGTTGTGTGCATGTGTAGGATACTTGGACTTCGTGTCGACTTCCACTTCATGTGAGTTGACCATTCGAGCTCTTGAGAGCGAGCCTCATACATTCTACCACGACTCGCTTCTACACCGCATTTGCTTGTGCTTCGGCATTGTGAAGGATGCACAAGGACACGCCTTCAAGGTGACATCTTTCTTGAGCATGGATATTCCGGATCATACTACTTGTGTTTCTTGCACCACGAGACTTATTGGTCATCTTGGACTACTTGATTGCGCACATGTTAGAGATCTTGCTTCGACTTGCCATTTTCACATTTCCATGCCTCATGACATATATACCTTGTGTGTTGCATCCAATTCTTGGATTACTTGCTACTATCATATGGTTAGTTGCACCAATATCATTTCTTCACATATGACATGTCTCATTGCTTGTCACATGATTGACTTGATTGCCTCACACATGATGAACAATTGCTCTTTCTATTGTGTTGAGTGCCACACTACTTTCACTACACCCTATGCACGTTATGCTTGGATTGTCTTACACTTGACCCATGTGTTTAGACATATCATCATCTTTGGTATTGTGAATGATTCTTATTCCTACCATAGACCTTTCATTGAGAAATTCGTGAATGGTTGCTATGACCATGAGGTAGATGCTTATTATCTTGATACATATTTGCATCACTACCTCGCATTTACATGCTTCTTTCCATGATGTCCTTGATTGTGCTCAAATTATGTGCTTACATACCATGTCACAATCCTTTGTCACACCATATGCTATGCTTGATGATGACACTTGTTGGGTGAATCACCTCTTGAATGCTTGGTTTTGCACTAACGCTAACCACATTTATTGTTCCAAGTGTTTGTTGTCTTTGCTCCTTTTGAAGGAATCACTAGACGGTGCGACATTGGAGAGTGCCCATTTCGAGCTTGAAGATGATGAGTACTTGGTGATCGTCCACTTCTACACGGCGAAGCCATCTCTTTCCCATGGTGATTTAGTTTTTGATCCGCGGTCGGATCTTTCCCAAGGGGGAGGAGATGATGCAGAGCATCCTATGGACATCACCATGTCAAGAGTCCGTTCGGCAAGTGACACGTGCGACATCTACTTCACATACATAAAGGTGAATCATCTCCTTTACACGTGCTCACTTGACCCCTTCGATGATGGTATACTACTTGACACTTCTTCCATGTGCATGCATAGGTATTATCGGAGCACCACGGACGATGAAGAGGAGTGCGAGCACAAGTGTACAACTACACCATCCGCGAGAGAAGCCTGGAAGGGAAGGAAGAAGAAGCATGGACAAGCTCCTGGAGAGCCCGGAACTTCCGACCGCTGCCTAGAACTTCCGGCCCTGCTGCACCGAAGCCCTCCAAGAGTGTGCCAACTCTCTGGATAGCCCGGACCCTGCCCGGACCTCGCCCGGAACCTTCGGAGCCCGGACCTTCCGGCCGTCCCCGGAACTTCCGGCCCTGCCTGCGCGCAGACACTCGGGCCAACGCCCATGTACCCTTTCGCCCCTCACTTACCCCTTTGTGGCTACCACTATATATACTCATCCCCCTCCTCCATTCTAGGGTTAGCAAATAGGATACCTCATTTGTATGTGAGCTTTGCTCCTACCTACCTCTACTCTTGAGAGAGAGAGATACTACCACTCCCATGGAGTTCAAGACCTCCATGTGAGAAGATCCTGCGGGATATCATCAAGACTCCCTCACGGGAGGACCCCCCTCAAGACCTCCTCTTGGAGATGAATTTTACCTTGTATCTTTCCCTTTGTTGTTCATGTACCTTGTGATCTTGTGTGTTTGATTGTCTAGTGGATGTGTGATTGGACTTGTTCTTGAGTTTTCCTCTCGTGATTTCCCTCGTGTTTCTCCTCGTGTTCTTTGTGTTCTTCGCGGGATCCGCTCCAATCGTGAAAGATCGGGCATCTAGGGTTCTACCCTACATCACACTTGGTCATACTAATAAATTCGGTACATTGCATAGATGAAGATATTTGTCGCGCCTCGTCCACTTGCTCTTGTCGATCAGTCAGGAGATAACCTGACACTACGCCGGATCAGGTACTTGAGTACCTTCCCCGACATGACGCATCGCATCGCCCTCCTATCTTTGCTGATGGCCCTAAGTGTTGCCCTACACTGAGCTACGCTAGTAGCCTGGTCAGGCATTAAAAGCCAGGTCGGTGGAGTGCGCTGCAAGGCCAGCCTTGTCTAGCTGAGGCATTAACTGCCAGCTCGGGGAGGCAGACCCCGTGTGCATCACGGATGACATTGGGGGTCACCTCGGGGATCTTCTATGGTAGTCGTTTCGTCGCTACTTATTAATTTTTACCTCTCTTACTATGGCTTTTTTTCTGTAAAACCATAAAATGTTTTATGATCGAGCGGGCGCATATATTCAGTACATCGGGTATACCCCATAATTAAATACCCCGTCAGACTGGCTCAAGTGTTGTTGGTGATCATGTTTTCTGGATCTCAGGATATCGTTAAGTGTAACGATAGTCAAAGCCATATTCTCAAAGTTGTTTTAGGAGTATCGTTACACTTAACGATATCCTAAGACCCGAAAAACATGACCACGAACAACACTTGAGCTAGTCTTACCAACCACAAGTTCACCCTCCCGCTCCCTCCTCCCTCGCTGCCACCAGAGGGCATGGTCGGGAAAGCCTGACCGGCAGCTATAGGGTGCTTCACCTCCTTGCATGGGGGGCTGATATGGGGAGACGTCTTCGGGCCGGGACGTCGTGTAGATGTGGGGCACGATGGGACGGTGGTGGCTTCATGCGCAGCGCACTCGGTGGGCTTCACGATGGACTTGGCGAGGCGTGCCTATAGTGGCGCTTGCAGCAGATTGGGATCTTCCCCGATCTGGCCTTCGACGACAACAGGCGACACGTGGCATGGTCGACGCGGGCCGACAACCTTTGATGCGTTCTTGCGTTGGTGGTTCATGATGGTGGTGGCTCGGCAGGGGGCTCGAGCGCGTGGGTGGTGGTTCGGACATAGGTGTGGGCTTTAGATATGCCATTCAGTGATGGCCGACGGCGCAGGCTGATGGCGGCGCGGGCGGTGGTGGTTTCAAGGCATCTCCGAGAGTGGTTGTGGATCTGTTGGATGGATTGGCACCAAAGTCCATGGGTGTGGCATCGTGCGAGCTCGCCTGGGCCAAGGCTAGATGCTATAATCAGAGCTTGATCTATGACGACTGTCGGCAGCCATTGGGCATGTCCTGCCCGGTCCACTGGCTAGGGACGTAGGTGTAGGCGCTTCCTACCTTGGAGGAATTGACCCAGACTCAGTGGCTGATGCAAAACTAGGAGTGGAAGAATGTGCCTATGCTCTTCCTACCATGGTTGGTGAGTTGTGAGGTGGGCGATTGGCGGTGTCTCGGGACAAGTATGCCGGGGAGTCCGCCCTGGATGGCGGTCTGCATGGTTAGCTCTCCGACAGGCTCCATGGTGGCTATGCCTCTTGGTTGTGTAGCATGCCGACGGGTGTAGCGGCCAGTGGCTCGGGCCTGCTCTTTGTCATTGGAAGTGATGGCGTCCAGATCCGGATCTGTGGACCTGTGCTCGTGGCAGTTATCCTGGGTGCCTCGTAATGGCACGTGTGAATTGTCGAGCGGAAACTCCATGCTTTCACATCTGATACATCTCATACGTATTTATAATTATTTATTTTTAATGCTACTATATTATCATTCCTACATATTTTTATTATCATTTTATACCTTTGTATATTATTATTTTGGACTAACTTATTAATTTAGTGCCCAGTTCCAGTTCATGTTTCTTGCATGTTTTTGGTTTTGCAGAAAAACCATATCTAGCAAGGTTCAAACACGATAAAATTTTACAAGGATTTTTATTGGAAAATAAGAGACCCTAGAAGCTTTAGGAGAAGACCAGAAGAGGCCCACAGGTCCCACAAACCCAGGGGCGCAACCTACCGCCCTAGCTGCACCACCCTGGCATGTGGCCCCCTGTAGCTCCGTTTGACCTAATTACATGTCTATAAATACCCCAATATTCTGTAACCCTCAAAAGTGAACTAGAAAGAAATTATGTTCCGAAGTGGTCACATCTAGAGCCCTGTTCCGGAGCTCTATCGGAGGGGGGAGGCATTGGGGAGGCCATCTTCATCAACCTTGCTGCCTCCATGATGATGTGTTAGTAGTTAGGACCTACAGGTCCATAGTAGTAGCTATATGGATTTCTCTCTCTCTCTTTTTGATCCTCAATACAATAATCTCCTCTTATATCAATCCAGTGTAATTCTTGTGGTGTGTTTGTTGGGATCCATTGAATTGTTGATTTATGATAAGATTGTTCATTGAATTTATTTGAATCACATGAAGTTTCTTGCTGCGTAATTTTATAGGTATGTATGCTTTTTGATATATGAGTCATTTTTGCCAAGATAAATGATTATTTCTTCAGAGCGAGTGGTGCATAGTAGTGGGTTCAATCTTGTGGTGATCTTGTCCAGTGACAAAAGGATAAAGGCATGTATTGTATTGTTGCTACTAAGGATAAAATGATGGGGAATCTTATTGATAGGTTTCTATTTGTCTACATTATGTCATGTTGCTTATTGCTTTACTCCATTTCTGGCATACTTAATACTTTGAGATGCATGCTGGATAAGGGTCTTGGGGTGGAGTAATAGTAGTAGACGTCAGTAGTTTAACGGCCTACTTATCACGGACGTAATGCCTATGTGAGATTATGCCATGAATGATCATAGTTATGAATTGCCGCTCTTTTGTAAATTCTTCAACAGTAATTTGTTACAATGCCACTACCTCCTTTCGAGAGAGATGCCACTAGTGAACCTATGGCCCCTGAGTCTATTCTCCATTAATACAAAAACTCCTACAATTTTCTCTTTCACTTTCTTGTTGTTTGACCTATCACTATATATTTGCTTTTAATCTTGTAACTAGTAAGAACAAGGGGATTTGACAACCTCCTTGCCACTGTTGGTGAAAGCAATTTTGTTTGTTTGTGTGTAGGTACTGCTGACATTGTTAGGTTGGTGCCTCCTACTGGTTCGATAAACCTTGGTTCTTAACTAAGGGAAATACTTTCTGCTGTTTCGCTACATCACCTTTCCTCTTCGGGGAATCCAACAACTCCTACGGGAGTAGCAGCCTCGAGGGCGGCGACACTCGCGGGCGCCATAGTCTTTTTCAGGATGTTGGTGTGGTTCAACAGCTACGTCACATTGCATCTTTGAAAGATCATAGATGTCGCCTAGAGGGGGGTTAATAGGCGCTTTAAAATAATTACGGTTTAGGCTTGAACAAATGCGGAGTAAAACTAGCGTTTAGTTTGTCAAGCACAAAACCTAAATCACCTAGGCTCACCTATGTGCACCAACAACTTATGCTAAGTAAGATAAACAACTAAGTGATAGAAAGAAATATAACATGAAACACTATGGCTATCACAAAGTAAAGTGCATAAGTAAAAGGGCTCGGGTAAGAGATAACCGAGGCACGCGGAGACAATGATGTATACCGAAGTTCACACCCTAACGGATGCTAATCTCTACTTGGAGCAGTGTGGAGGCACAATGCTCCCCAAAATGCCACTAGGGCCACCGTAATCTCCTCACGCCCTCGCATAATGCAAGATGTCGTGATTCTACTAAGGGACCCTTGAGGGCGGTCACATAACCCATACAAATGGCAACCATTGGGGGCGGTCACCAAACCTGTACAAATTGCTCGGTGTTGGAAATATGCCCTATAGGCAATAATATTGTATTGTTACATTTCCATGTTCATAATTAAGAGTTTATATTTCATGCTATAACTGCTATGATTCTGGAATATGCGATTCAGTGGAAAACTCATATGCACGTGTGGAATGATAAATGGTAAAGAATAGATTCCTAGTCTTGCCTCTAAGACTGGACCAAGTGTTGTTGGTGATCATGTTTTCTGGATCTTAGGATATCGTTAAGTGTAATGATAGTCCTAAAACAACATTGAGAGTATGATGTTAGAAGAACGATCATATTGAATCGACCCAAACTTGTTTGTTATACTTTCAGATAGTATCGTCTGAAATCAATTGTAATAACATGGAGTGTTAACATGTGTTTATAGTTCCTCAGACCATGAGAGTAGTGTAGTCTCTTCCTATCGTACGGTGGACTTTGGGGTTGCTCAAACATCATCTTTAACTAGGTGATCATAACGACAACTTACAGGTTCATCAAAATGTTTGACAAGGGACTAGATAGCTCGAGAGTCAAATTTTCTCCTCCGATGATGAAGAGATATTCTTAGGGCCTTCTCGGTGTGATGTCATCCATCATCGTCTGGCCAGACACAGGTGAGTCCATCACGGGGATGCCGGAACATTTCAACGAGAAAGAAGAATAAAACCTGTAACGAGATCAACGTTATAGTGAGCATGTGTATGACTCAGGAGGATACTAACACATCCCGGGTTTTCTAAAGTATCACAAAGCAAAAGGAACATAACATGATGACCAAAGTTCACTTGAATGCCATTCGTGTAATCATAGGGATCGATATGGACATCCACGGTTCCGCTATCTATCATTGACCGAAGGAGTTTCATTCATGTCTATGATTTACCAAACCTACAGGGTCACAAGCTTAAGGTAATGATGATTTGCTAAGTGTTAGTAGTACGAGTTTATTGAGGATTTATTTTTAGAATTGTTTCATTAATATTCAGAATAGTTTCAAGAGCAACCGGAAGCGTTTCGGGGTGACCGGAAGGGTTTCAGAGTTTATCGGGCAATACCGGGTATTGCCGATAAATACTACATAGGTGGGAAATGTTTCCGGAGATGTTAAATTATATATAATATGCTCTAGTAATTGATAGAGGGATTTTATAATTAATTTAATATCAACAGGCCTTAAAAGGCCAAGTGGTGGAAGGCAACTTGGGCCACCAAGGCCCAAGTGGGGGAGGCGCCCCCTTAGTCATGGAAGGAGGCCGAATTGGGGAAGGGGGAGGACTCCTCCTCCCCTCCCTTGGCCGGCGCCCCAAGGAGGGACTTTCCCTCCTTGGTGGCTGCCCTCTTCTCCTCCTCTAACCTATATATACTTGAGGTATTGGCCACAACATTGACACAAGTTTTGGAGCCTCCTCTAGTTCATCTAGTTCTAGTTCTAGTTGGTCCTAGTGGACTAATTAGAGCTAGACCTAGTTCCTCTAAACTTCATAATTAGAAGGCCAGTCTCCCCCCTCTAATTCTTCGGCAATGATTAGCTGGACGGCGAAGCACTGCCGGATCGTGAAGACTGTACGCTTGCAACCAAGTAGACAGGTTGTGCTCTCGGTCATCCGTTCGAGGGCAGTTCGCAGGTCGTCATCAACAGTTTGTCGGACTCCAAGTACGATGTACACCGACTTATCTACTTTCGCTGCACTCCGGAGTCAGTAACAATCATTAATCCAAACCCTATATGCGTCTTCATATTGTTCCTGGGTGTTCGTAGCGTGATTTTTTTTGTATTCTACTATGTTTGTCAACAGTGGCATCATGAGCGGTTCTATGAGTAGATGCAGGTTTCAATCAAGATCACATGTGGATGTGAGGGTTTGATGTACTTTCTATGCTTCGCTCGAGTGTTGCTTTGGTTCAATTCATTGACGGCATGATGTAGCTTTGTACAAGGTTCTGACAATCGATCGGCTCTGGCTGTCGACAATCTTCTAACAGTTCCTTGGGCTTCATCATAGTCAAGAGTAGTGAATCGCCGCATACACAAGAGGGCGATGAAGATGAACTATCTTCTTGGGGGTCATGCATACTAGACGAAGTTTAGTGCGGGGCTAGAGATTTTTAATTAAGTCTCTTCCCTCACACACCCCAAAAGTTAATCTAGCAACAAGAATTATCGCCTTTATTGTGCACGTAGGTAGTTAGTGTTATCTGGAAACCCTAGCAACCACATAACTAAAAAAATTCAAACTGATTAGAGGACGTCTAAATTGGTTTTGCAGGTTTGCATATGATGTGGTATAGCCTTCGTCATGATGATGAGTTTATGTATGAGATGGTTATATGTTCTAATGTTAAGTGGCATGCACGTCACGACATCTGGCTGGAGCCACGGGATTTCCACCTTAATGTAATGGATGTAGAGATAGCCTACATGTTACATGGAGGACCCGGAGCTTCACCAGGCGCAGGAGAACAAAATCGGTGCCACAGCGGTAGTTTTCAAAATTGTCGCCACGGCAACTCTTTTCGGAGAAAACTTCACGAAGACCTCGGAGAACCATGGAGACATTCCTGGGCGCCCAGGGCTATACCATATCATGCTATTATGAATTGCATGGGATGTTTACCCCTTTATTGTTTTCACCGTTTGATTGTGCAGTAGTCCATTATTAGGGTGATCACTCACAGTAAATATCAAGTTAAAAGGTGATCTTTCTAGTGTTGCTACTGTCTAAAACACATAGTGTTCCGGACTGCATCATGTCCACATGAGTATAAATGGGATGTGAGGTGTAAGTCGGGTGGATGGTCAGACCATGTGAGCAGATAACACTTAGTTTTCTTGAAGTTCTGGCAGAATCATTTTGAGCTCAGAGCACGAAGCATCAAAAGATGAACAAGGGTCATATGAAGATATGATCGGCAAAGGTTTGCCTACCGGCTGAAGTTCATGTCATCATTGATGTCCACATCAATGGCTGTGAATCAGATCAGGGTATTGAATCACATAAAATCAATTATGAGAGATATTAATTTGAGTGAGAGCACAATTATGAATTAATTAAGTTTAATCACTAGTGCAAATTAATTATGAACAATGTCTATGTGTAGTTTGCATTATAGTTGTAGAGTTATGGCTCACGATTCCACCTTTCATGTTGAAGCTGATTGACTATTATTTATCTGGTTGAATCTTTACGATTGGTAAACGTAATGAGAGGATCGTCCTCTAGAGTGTCGAGAAAGATTGTTTCTATTGCATGCTTACAATACCCTCCTACGGACGCTATGGATGACAAGACTCGCTGCTACTTCTTGAGCTTGCGTTGGTTTTTCCCTTGAAGAGGAAAGGGTGATGCAGCAAAGTAGAGATAAGTATTTCCCTCAGTTTGAGAACCAAGGTATCAATCCAGTAGGAGGCACACGCAAGTCTCCAATCTATGCACCTGCATAAACAATCAAACACTTGCACCCAACGCGATAAAGGGGTTGTCAATCCCTTCACGGTCACTTGCAAGGATGAGATCTGATAGAGATAGATATAAAAGATTACTAAAACGTAAAACAAAAGAAAAGTAAATAAATTGCAACAAGGTATTTTTGGGTTTTTTGGTTTATAGATCTAAAAATATATGATGGAAAATAGACCCGGGGGGCATAGGTTTCACCTGAGGCTTCTCTCTTGAAAGAAAGCATACGGTGGGTGAACAAATTACTGTCGAGCAATTGATAGAAAAGCGCAAAGTTATGACGATATCCAAGGCAATGATTATAAATATAGGCATCACGTCCGTGTCAAGTAGACCGACTCCTGCCTGCATCTACTACTATTACTCCACACATCAACCGCTATCCAGCATGCATCTAGAGTATTAAGTTCATAAGAACGGAGTAACGCCTTAAGTAAGATGACATGATGTAGAGGGATAAACTCAAGCAATATGATGAAAACCCCATCTTTTTACCCTTGATGGCACCAATACAATACGTGCCTCGCTACCCCTACTTTGTCACTAGGCGAGGACACCACAAGATTGAACCCAAAACTAAGCACCACTCCCATTGCAAGAAGAACCAATCTAGTTGGCCAAACCAAATTGATAATTCGAAGAGAGATACAAAGATATCAAATCATGCATATAAGAATTCAGAGAAGATTCAAATAATATTCATAGATAATCTGATCATAAATCCACAATTCATCGGATCTCGACAAACACACCGCAAAAAAATATTACCTCGGATAGATCTCCAAGAACATCAAGGAGAACATTGTATTGAAGATCAAAGAGAGAGAAGAAGCCATCTAGCTACTAGCTATGGACCCGTAGGTCTATGGTAAACTACTCACGCTTCATCGGAAGGGCAATAGAGTTGATGTAGAAGCCCTCCATGATCGAATCTCCCTCTGGCAAGGTGCCGGAAAAGGCCCCAAGATGGGATCTCACGGGAACAGAAGGTTACGGTGACGGAAAAGTATTTTGGTGGACGCTTCTGGTGGTTTGGGAATATTTGTGAATATATAGAACAAGAATTAGGGTTGGAGGACTCCCGGGTGGCCCACAAGCCAGGGGGCGCCCCCTCCTAGGGCGCGCCCTGAGGGCTTGTGGAGCCCTCAGGACTCTTCTACCTTCCTCTCCAAGCTCCGTGGATGTCTTCTGGTCCAAGAAAAATCATCGCGAAAGTTTTATTCCGTTTGGACTCCGTTTGATATTCCTATTCTATAAAACTTAAAAACAAGGAAAAAACAGAAACTGGCACTGGCACTGGGCTCTAGGTTAATAAGTTAGTCCCAAAAATAATATAAAATAGCATATTAATGCATATAAAACATCCAAAATAGATAATATCATAGCATGAAACAATCAAAAATTATAGATACATTGGAGACGTATCAAGCATCCCCAAGCTTAATTCCTACTCGTCCTCGAGTAGGTAAATGATAAAAACAGAATTTTTTATGTGGAATGCTACCTAACATATTTATCCATGTAATTTTCTTTATTGCGGCATGAATATTCAGATCCATAAGATTCAAAACAAAAGTTTAATGTTGACATAAAAACAATAATACTTCAAGCATACTAATAAAGCAATCGTGTCTTCTCAAAATAACATGGACAAAGAAAGTTATGCCTACAAAATCATATAGTCTGGCTATGGTCCATCTTCATCACACAAAGTATTAAATCATGCACAACCCCGATGACAAGCCAAGCAATTGTTTCATACTTTTGATGTTCTCAAACTTTTTCAACTTTCACGCAATACATGAGCGTGAGCCATGGATATAGCACTATAGGTGGTATAGAATATGGTGGTTGTGGAGAAGACAAAAAGAAGGAGAAAGTCTCACATCAACTAGGCGTATTAACGGGCTATGGAGATGCCCGTCAATAGATATCAATGTGAGTGAGTAGGGATTGCCATGCAACGGATGCACTAGAGCTATAAGTGTATGAAAGCTCAAAAAGAAACTAAGTGGGTGTGCATCCAACTCGCTTGCTCACGAAGACCTAGGGCAATTTGAGAAAGCTCATCATTGGAATATACAAGCCAAGTTCTATAATGAAAAAATCCCACTAGTATATGAAAGTGACAACATAGGAGACTCTCTATCATGAAGATCATGGTGCTACTTTGAAGCACAAGTGTGGTAAAAGGATAGTAGCATTGCCCCTTCTCTCTTTTCTCTCATTTTTTTTGTTTGGGCTTCTTTTGGCCTCTTTTATTTTTTTGAAAATTCCGGAGACTCATCCCAACTTGTGAGGGAATCATAGCTTCCATCATCCTTTCCTCACATGGGACAATGCTCTAATAATGATGATCATCACACTTGTATTTACTTACAACTCAAGAATTACAACTCGATTCTAGAACAAAATATGACTCTATATGAATGCCTCTGGCGGTGTACCGGGATGTGCAATTATCAAGAGTGACATGTATAAAAATATGAACGGTGGCCTTGCCACAAATACTATGCCAACTACATGATCATGCAAAGCAATATGACAATGATGAAGCGTGTCATAATAAACGGAACGGTGGAAGTTGCATGGCAATATATCTCAGAATGGCTATGGAAATGCCATAATAGGTAGGTATGGTGCCTGTTTTTAGGAAGGTATATGGTGGGTTTAATGCACCGGCGAGAATTGCGCGGTACTAGAGAGGCTGGCAATGGCGGAAGGGTGAGAGTGCGTATAATCCATGGACTCAACATTAGTCATAAAGAAGTCACATATTATTGCAAAAATTTATTAGCTATTGAAACAAAGTACTACACGCATGCTCCTAGTGGGATAGATTGGTAGGAAAAGACCATTGCTCGTCCCCGACCACCACTCATAAGGAAGACAATCGATAAATAAATCATGCTCCGATTTCATCACATAACGGTTCACCATACGTGCATGCTACGGGAATCACAAACTTTAACACAAGTATTTCTACCAATCCACAATTACTCACTAGCATGAATCTAATATCACCATCTTTATATCTCAAAACAAATGCAAGGAATCAAACTTCTCATAGTATTCAACGCTCTTTATATGAAAGTTTTTATTATATCCCTCTTGGATGCCCATCATATTAGGACTAAATTCATAAGCTAAGCAAATTACCATGCTGTTTAGAGACTCTCAAAATAATATAAGTGAAGCATGAGAGTTCAACAATTTCTATAAAATAAAGCCACCGCCGTGCTCTAAAAAGATATAAGTGAAGCACTAGAGCAAATTGCCTAGCTCAAAAGATATAAGTGAAGAACATAGAGTATTCTAATAAATCACAATTCATGCGTGTCCCTATCAAAAGGTGTGTACAGCAAGGATGATTGTGGCAAACTAAAAATCAAAGACTCATATCATACAAGACACTCCAAGCAAAACACATATCATGTGGTGAATAAAACTATAGCCTCAAGTAAATTTACCGATGGATTGAAGATGAAAGAGGGGATGCCATCCGGGGCATCCCCAAGCTTAGATGTTTGGTTGTCCTTGATTATTACCTTGGGTTCCTTGGAAATCCCCAAGCTTAGGCTCTTGCCACTCCTTATTCCATAGTCCATCAAATCTCTACCCAAAACTTGAAAACTTCACAACACAAAACTCAACAGAAAACTCATGAGGTCCGTTAGTACAAGAAAATAAATCACCACTTTTGGTACTGTTGTGAACTCATTATTTATCTATATTGGTGTAATATCTACTGTATTCCAACTTTTCCATGGTTCATACCCCCCGATACTGCCCATAGATTCATCAAAATAAGCAAACAACACATAGAAAACAGAATCTGTCAAAAACAGAACAGTCTGTGAAGATCCGATAATTACGCATACTTCTGTAACTCTAACAATTCTGAAAATTAATAAAAACCTGGTAAATTTGTATATAAATCTTGTGTAAAAAATTCAGAATTTTTCATCTCTTCTTTGAATTACTAAAATTCTACAACTGGACGCAAAAGTTTCTGTTTTTCAGCAAAATCAAATCAACTATCACCGTAGACCATCCCAAAGGTCTTACTTGGCTCAAACACTAATTAAAACACCAAAACACAATTACTGCAGAGGTAATAATGTGTATTCTCATAAAAAACAGAAAATAAAAATATTGGGTTGTCTCCCAACAAGCGCTTTTCTTTAAAGCCTTTTAACTAGGCATTGAGATATTGATGATGCTCACATGAAAGATAATAATTGAAACACAAAGAGAGCATCATAAAGCATGTGACAAACAAATTTAAGTCTAACATGCTTCCTATGCATAGGTATTTTATAAGCAAACAAATTATCAAGACAAGAAAAAACTAGCATATGCAAGGAAGAAGAAAGAAACAATAGCAATCTCAACATAACGAGAGGTAATTTAGTAACACGAAAATTTCTACCACAATATTTTCCTCTCTCATAATAATTACATGTAGGATCATATTCAAATTCAAAAATATAGCTATCACATAACATATTATCTACACGATCCACATGCATGCAAAGTTGACACTCTTCCAAACTAGTAGGATTATCATCAAATAAAGTCATGACCTCTCTAAGCCCACTTTTATCAAAAATTTCATAAGATTGATCATTCTCCAAAGTAGTGGGATCATTATTACCTAGAGTTGACATTCTTACAAAGCCACTTTCAATATTATTGCAAATATTATTATCAATATCATATTCATCATGAGACTTAAATAAATTTTCAAGATCATAAGAAGAATCACCCCAATCACGAACATTGCAATAGGTAGTGGGCATAGCAAAATTAGCATCCCAATTTCTTCTTTTAATATCATATTAATAGCAATATCATATTCATAGAATTTATAATAACATCATTGCAATCATGCTTTTCTTTCAAGGAGCTATCGTGAATCACTTCATAAATTTCTTCTTTTAACACCTTCATCACAATTTTCAGATTCACGAATTTCAAGCAAAACTTCATAAAGATAATCTAGTGCACTCAACTCACTAGCAATTGGTTCATCATAATTGGATCTTTTAAAAAGATTAGCAAGTGGATGAGGATCCATAAACTTTTTGCTTTCTGATTTTTAATAAATACACAATTATACCAAGCAAACAAACCAAGTCAGACATCAGGGCAAACGAAAAGGCAAACGGAAGAAGGGCGAATAAGGCAAATATTTTTGTGTTTTTCTGAAAATGTTTTAGAAGTGGGGGAGAAGAAAACGAGAGGCAAATGGCAAATAATGTAATGCAAGAGATGAGAGTTTATGATGTGTACTTGGTAGGCTTGATGTAGAACCTCCCCGGCAACGGCGCCAGAAATTCTTCCTGCTACTTCTTGAGCTTGCGTTGGTTTTTCCCTTGAAGAGGAAAGGGTGATGTAGTAAAGTAGAGATAAGTATTTCCCTCAGTTTGAGAACCAAGGTATCAATCCAGTAGGAGGTACACGCAAGTCTCCAATCTATGCACCTGCACAAACAACCAAACACTTGCACCCAACGCGATAAAGGGGTTGTCAATCCCTTCACGGTCACTTGCAAGGATGAGATATAATAGAGATAGATATAAAAGATTACTAAAATGTAAAACAAAAGAAAAGTAAATAAATTGCAGCAAGGTATTTTTGGGTTTTTTGGTTTATAGATCTGAAAATATTTGATGGAAAATAGACCCGGGGGCCATAGGTTTTACTAGAGGCTTCTCTCTTGAAAGAAAGCATACGGTGGGTGAACAAATTACTGTCGAGCAATTGATAGAAAAGCGCAAAGTTATGACGATATCTAATGCAATGATTATGAATATAGGCATCATGTCCGTGTCAAGTAGACCGACTCCTGCCTGCATCTACTACTATTACTCCACACATCGACCGCTATCCAGCATGCATCTAGAGTATTAAGTTCATAAGAACGGAGTAACGCCTTAAGTAAGATGACATGATGTAGAGGGATAAACTCAAGCAATATGATGAAAACCCCATCTTTTTACCCTTGATGGCAACAATACAATACGTGCCTCGCTACCCCTACTTTGTCACTGGGTGAGGACACCTCAAGATTGAACCCAAAACTAAGCACCACTCCCATTGCAAGAAGAACCAATCTAGTTGGCCAAACCAAACCGATAATTCGAAGAGAAATACAAAGATATCAAATCATGCATATAAGAATTCAGAGAAGATTCAAATAATATTCATAGATAATCTGATCATAAATCCACAATTCATCGGATCTCGACAAACACACCGCAAAAGAATATTACATTGGATAGATCTCCAAGAACATCGAGGAGAACATTGTATTGAAGATCAAAGAGAGAGAAGAAGCCATCTAGCTACTAGCTATGGACCTGTAGGTCTGTGGTAAACTACTCACGCTTCATCGGAAGGGCAATAGAGTTGATGTAGAAGCCCTCTGTGATCGAATCCCCCTCCGGCAAGGTGCCGGAAAAGGCCCCAAGATGGGATCTCACGGGAACAGAAGGTTACGGTGGCGGAAAAGTATTTTGGTGGACGCTTCTGGTGGTTTGGGAATATTTGTGAATATATAGAGCAAGAATTAGGGTTGCAGGACTCCTGGGTGGCCCACAAGACAGGGGGCGCCCCCCCTAGGGCGTGCCCTGAGGGCTTGTGGAGCCCTCGGGACTCGTCTGCCTTCCTCTCCAAGCTCCGTGGATGTCTTCTGGTCCAAGAAAAATCATCGCGAAAGTTTTATTCCGTTTGGACTCCGTTTGATATTCCTTTTCTGTAAAACTTAAAAACAAGGAAAAAAACAGAAACTGGCACTGGGCTCTAGGTTAATAAGTTAGTCCCAAAAATAATATAAAATAGCATATTAATGCATATAAAACATCCAAAACAGATAATATAATAGCATGGAACAATCAAAAATTATAGATACCTTGGAGACGTATCACTCGCGTCCTTCGATCCAAAAGGCTAGAATTACATTACGGTATGCTTGCTTCCGAGAAACCCGAACTTCAAAATGTTTGGGATAGTTATATGATATTCTTGGAACTGAAAATTATTTTCAGCAATAAACAAAGGTTTAAACATATATGATATCTAAAGAAATGTTTTGTTTGCAAGTTCTTGTGAAGTTTTCAACTATGTTTAAGACTAAAATGCGTAAGATCCAGAAGAACACCAGTCATGAGTGATGGTGAGAACTTAAAGAGAAAGAACAAAACCAAAGGATGTAATAAGACATACATGCCTAGGGAAGTTCGGGGTTCATGCCACTCTTATAATTGGATGCTTCTTCTGTGATTAGAAGAAATATTGGAAGTAAAACTATAAGAAGTAAAAAGGCAGAAAGAAAGAAAAGAAGACTGGAATGTCCAGCTCACGTATGAATGTCATACAAGTGATAGGATGTAGAGAAAGTTGGTCAATGTAGTTCTTGGGAATTATGATCAAATTGTTGATCATTAGTTTTTGGTATTGTGGTTAAAAGTTGATCACAAGGATATTGACTCGATTGCATATTGTTGTGAATCATTGCAAGAAACTACAACGGCCTAAATGACCAACAAATAATGAGGTTACAATATCTGATGGAAACTTTGTAAAAGTTATAGTACTTCTCATCAGCATATTACCTCTATGTTTATTGTTATAATTCATTTTAGAGTTTTGTACACTCTAGCCCATTGCATAAAAGTTGCAAGAGAACAATTGTTGTTCGATGTTATGAACAAAAGGCCATACTCGTATTATGAATAGGATGTATGTTATGAATTTTTATGATAAAATTGAACATCCATAACACTGACGCTAAATGTCGTAAGACTAAAAGAATACCACATATGTGTGGCACTACATTTAGTCACATTGGAGAAACCAGCATGGAGAAATTCCATTGTGATGGATTTTGAAGTCATCTGATTGTGAGGGGTTTATTCTTATTGAATCTCGATAGTGATGATACACATGTTCATAACATTGATGCCAAAATATGTAGAGTTGATAATGATAGTACCACTTTCTTGTGGCACTCCCGCTTAGGTCATATTGGTGTAAAACGCATGAAGAAACTCCATGCTGATGGACTTTTGGAGTCGCTTGATTTTGAATCACTTGACACATGCGAACCATGACTCATGGGCAAGATGACTAAAACCCCATTTTCCGGAACAATGGAACGGGCAAGTGACTTGTTGGAAATCATACATACTGATGTGTGCGGTCCGATGAGTGTTGACACACGCGGTGGATATCGTTACTTTCTCACCTTCACCGATGATTTGAGTAGATATGGGTATATTTACTTAATGAAGCATAAGTTTGAAACGTTTGAAAAGTTCAAGCAATTTCAGAGTGAAGTTGAGAATCATCATAACAAGAAGATTAAATTCCTACGATCTGATCGAGGGGGAGAGTATCTGAGTTATGAGTTTGGCAATCACTTAAGACAATGTGGAATTATTTCACAACTGACGTCGCCTGGAACACCACAACGTAATGGTGTGTCCGAACATCGTAATCGTACCTTATTGGATATGGTGCGTCCTATGATGTCCCTTACCGATCTGCCACTCTCATTTTGGGGTTATGCATTAGAGACAGCTGCATTCACTTTAAATAGAGCACCATCTAAGTCCGTAGAGACGACACCATATGAACTATGGTTTGGCAAGAAACCTAAGTTGTTGTTTCTTAAGGTTTGGGGCTGCGATGCTTATGTCAAAAGGCTTCAGCCAGAAAAGCTCGAACCCAAAGTGGACAAATGTGTCTTCATAGGATACCCAAAGGAGACGATTGGGTATACCTTCTATCTCAGATCCGAAGGAAAAGTGTTTGTGGCTAAGAATGGGTCCTTTCTCGAGAAATAGTTTCTTTCGAAAGAATTGAGTGGGAGGAAGATAGAACTTGATGAGGTTGTTGAACCTTCACTTCAACCAAAGAGTAGCTGATAGCACATTTATGCATATAGTATTTTAAGCCTTTTTGCATCACAAATTAAACATATGATCACAGTAATTACTTATAAAGTATTCATTCCTACAAAAATATTCCTATTATAATATTTTTACAACACTTATTCATATTTTGTAGGACTGGTGCATTTAGGCACCCAAACTTCTTCGAAAGTGGTTTCCACACTTAACCAGGGATCAACTTGAAGAAGAATTCAGTTCTGGAGGGGGCAAACTGAAAAGTGCCAGAGGAGGCGTCGGGTGGCGCGCGTGAGAAGAGCTGGAACCAGAGGCCCGACCGACCAGACACCCTGTCTGATGCCACGCGCGGCTGGTTCCTCTTGCCGCTGACCCACCACACCAGATCGAAGGGAGAGAGAGAGGGCATCGACCAGATTGACCGTAACGAAGAAAAACAGGGGAGGACGACTCCTCGCTGGTCACCTACCACCAGATCGAACCAGGGAAGAAAGGGGATCGAGGGGAACCAGCAAAAGCACTAGATCGAAGGAGAGAGAGGTGAGAAGAGGGTGCCGGGAGGCTGGCGGTGGCGCCCGATCCACCACGAAGCTGCCCCTTCCTAACGGAGCGCTCCACTTCCCTGCCGCTCTTGACCGGCGATCCACTACTCCTCTTCAACGATGATGTCGACCTGCTGCACTTCCTCGTCACCAACCTCAAGAAACGGCGGCTGATCCAGCGCGAGGCCCTCCTCCCTGACCGACGACCTCTACCACTCCTTCCCTCCTCCTCCTCACTACTGAGAGGGAGAGGATCGACCAGAGGTAGGGGCGTCGGGCCTTCTGGTGCTCCACGTGAGGTTCTCCGCTGCTGATCTTTACCAAGTCTTCTTCACCACGCGGCAGCTCTACCCCAAGGATCCTCCTCTGCTACTCTTCTTCAATGTCCACGCGGAAGCTTCTCCCGCTACAGATCGTCTCCAACTTGTCTCTGTTGTTCCTCTTCTTCGACTGCAACATCTATGACCTCGAATTGAAGATCATCACGACCCATAGGCTCTGAACCTCTCTCTTCTCTTGTTTCTGTTCTCTGAATATATGCACTGTTGGGTCTGAAATTTACTTTGTTACCTGTGTACCTTTGCTGAACCCCCATGTATCCTTGCTGAATTGTCGTGACCCTTTGCTGGATATTGAGTTAGTAGTTATTTTCTTGTGAGCTATTAGCAATTTAATTGGTTGCATGAGGTGTGCATGATGGCTGAACCATCTTCCATGTGCTAGTGTTACTTGTCTGTTTGATTACAAGAAAACCACCATAGAAAAAAAAGACAGTCCTATTTCTGAACCCTTGACCTTTGATGTTTATTATTTTGTTTTACTTTGATCCAGTGGCTACTTGTTATCACTACTGATTGATTCATCTATTCAGTTGTTCTGAATGTTTCGAATGTGTGTTTCGAAGTTCTAGATCCTTGTGGAGAACCGACATTCTAAATCACTATATCTACCTATGATCAGTAGTGCAGCGCAGAAAGATGTTTCTGTGGCACCTACGTCAGTTGAAGAGGAAGTTAATGATGGTGATCATGAAGTTTCAGATCAATTTACTATCGAACCTCATAGTTCGACAAGGATACGTACTGCTCCTGAGTGGTACGGTAACCCTGTCTTAGATTTCATGTTGTTGCACAACGATGAACCTACGTGCTATGGAGAAGCGATGGTGGGCCTAAATTCCGACAAATGGTTAGAGGCCATGAAATCCGAGATGGGATCTATGTATGAAAACAAAGTATGGACTTTGGAAGTATTACCTGAAGGGCGAAAGGCCATTCAGAATAAATGGATCTTCAAGAAGAAGACGGACACAGACGGTAATGTCACCGTCTATAAAGCTCGACTTGTGGCAAAGGGGTTTTCACAAGTTCAAGGAGTTGACTACAATGAGACTTTCTCACCCGTAGCGATGCTTAAGTCCGTCAGAATCATGTTGGCAATAGCTGCATTTTTCGATTATGAAGTCTGGCAGATGGATGTTAAAACAGCGTTCCTTAACGGTTTCCTTAAGGAAGAGTTGTATATGATGGAACCGGAAGGTTTTGTCAATCCAGAGAATGCTGACAAAGTGTGCAAGCTCTAGTGATCCCTTTATGGACTGGTGCAAGCATCTCGGAGTTGGAATCTTCACTTTGATGAGGTGATCAAAGCGTTTGGGTTTATACAAGTTTATGGAGAAGCTTGTATTTACAAGAAAGTGAGTGGGATCTCTATAGCGTTTCTAATATTATATGTGGATGACATATTGTTGATTGGAAACAATATATAACTTTTGGAAAATGTGAAGGAATATTTGAACAAGAGTTTTTCAATGAAGGACCTAGGAGAAGCTGCTTTCATATTAGGCATCAAGATCTATAGAGATAGATTGAGACGCTTAATAGGACTTTCACAAAGCACATACCTTGATAAGATTTCGAAGAAGTTCAAAATGGATCAGTCCAAGAAGGGGTTCTTGCCTGTTTTGCAAGGTGTGAAGTTGAGTAAGACTCAATGCCCAGTGACTATAGAGGATGGAGAAAAGATGAGTGTCATCCCCTATGCTTCTGCCATAGGCTCTATTATGTATGCGATGTTGTGCACAAGGCCAGATGTCAGCCTTGCCATAAGTATGGCCGGAAGATTTCAAAGTAATCCAGTAGTGGAACACTGGACAGCGGTCAAGAATATCCTTAAGTACCTGAAAAGGACTATGGAAATGTTTCTCGTTTATGGAGGTGATCAAGAGCTCATCGTAAAGGGTTACGTCGATGCAAGCTTTGACACTGATCCGGATGACTCTAAGTCTCAAACCGGATATGTATATATTCTGAATGGGGGAGCGGTAAGCTGGTGCAGTTCCAAGCAAAGCGTGGTAGCTGATTCTACATGCGAAGGGGAGTACATAGCTGCCTCGGAGGCAGCAAAGGAAGGTGTCTGGATGAAGCAGTTCATGACAGATCTTGGAGTTGTGCCTAGTGTACTGAACCCAATGACTCTGTTCTGTGACAACACTGGTGCCATTGCTCTGGCCAAGGAACCAAGGTTTCACAAGAGGACCAGACACATAAAGCGACGCTTCAATTCCATCCGTGATGTGATCAAGGAGGAGGACATAAACATTTGCAAAGTACATACGGACCTGAATGTTGCAGATCCGTTGACTAAACCTCTTCCACGGGCAAAACATGATCAACACCAGAACTCTATGGGTGTTAGATTCATTACCATGTAATGCTAGATTATTGACTCTAGTGCAAGTGGGAGACTATTGGAAATATGCCCTAGAGGCAATAATAAAGTGGTTATTATTATATTTCCTTGTTCATGATAATCGTTTATTAACCATGCTATAATTGTATTGATTTGAAACTCAAATACATGTGTGGATGCATAGACAACAACGTGTCCCTAGTGAGCCTCTACCGGACTAGCTCGTTGATCAAAGATGGCTATGGTTTCCTAGCCATAGACATGAGTTGTCATTTCATAACGGGATCACATCATTAGGAGAATGATGTGATGGATAAGACCCAAACTATAAGCGTAGCATATGATTGTATCAAGTTTATTGCTATCGTTTTCTGCATATCAAGTATCTGTTCCTATAACCATGAGATCATGCAACTCACTGACACCGGAGGAGTACCTTGTGTGTATCAAATGTCGCAACATAACTGGGTGACTATAAAGATGCTCTACAGGTATCTCCGAGGGTATCTGTTGAGTTGGCATGGATCGAGACTGGGATTTGTCACTCCGTATGATGGAGAGGTATCTCGGGGCCCACTTGGTAATACAGCATCACAATGAGCTTGCAAGCAATGTGACTAAGGAGTTAGCCACGGGATCTTGTATTACGGAACGAGTAAAGAGACTTGCCAGTAACGAGATTGAACTAGGTATGGAGATACCGACGATCGTATCTCGGGCAAGTAACATACTGATGGACAAAGGGAACTGCATACGGGATTAGCTAAATCCTTGACATCGTGGTTCAACCGATAAAGATCTTTGTTGAATATGTAGAAACCAATATGGGCATCCAGGTCCCGCTATTGGTTATTGACCGGAGAGGAGTCTCGGTCATGTCTGCATATTCCCGAACCCGTAGGGTCGCACGCTTAACGTTCGGTAGCGCTAGGGTAGTATTGAGATATTAATAGTGGAAAATCTGAAGGTTGTTCGGAGTCCCGGATGGGATCCGGGACGTCACGAGGAGCTCCGAAATAGTCCGGAGGTAAATATTCATATATGGAAAGTTGTTATCGGGGTTCCGGAAAAAGTTCAAGTTTTTTCGGTATTATACCGGGAAGGTTCTAGAAGGTTCTGGAGTGGGGCCCACCTGCATGGGGGACCCACATGAACATGGGTAGTGGGGAAAGTCCCCACAACCCTGGTCTAGGCGCACCAAGATCCTCCCTTAAAAGGAATAATATCATATCCCGAAGGGGTAAGATCAGGATCCCTAAAAAGGGGGATAGCGATCGGTGGGGATGGAAAGGAGGGATTTCCTTCCTCCCCCTTTGACTAACGACCCTAAGGGCCTTGGAGGGCAAGCCACCAGCCCCCTCCACACCTATATAAATGTGGGGAGGCGTTGGGGGCAGCCCCCTTCGACCCTTGCCCGTTACCTCTCCTAACTCCTCCCACGTTTCAAAGATACGCGCTTGGCGAAGCCCTGCCGAAGTTCCGCTGCCACCACCACCACCACGCCATCGTGTTGGTTCAGATCTTATATACCTCCTCTCCCTCCCTTGCTGGATCAAGAAGGAGAGGACGCCCCCAGGCCGTACGTGTGCTAAACTCGGAGGTGCCGCATGTGCGGTACTTGGATCGGATTGGATCTCGACGCGAGTACGACTACGCCAACCATGATCTCTAGATCGTTAATGCTTTTGGTCTACAAGGGTATGAAGGAAATATGCCCTAGAGGCAATAATAAAGTTGTTATTTATATTTCCTTATATCATGATAAATGTTTATTATTCATGCTAGAATTGTATTAACCGGAAACTTGATACATGTGTGAATACATACACAAAACACCAAGTCCCTAGTAAGCCTCTACTAGACTAGCTCGTTAATCAAAGATGGTAAAGTTTCCTAACCATAGACATGTGTTGTCATTTGATGAACGGGATCACATCATTAGGAGAATGATGTGATGGACAAGACCCATCCGTTAGCTTAGCATAATGATCGTTAAGTTTTATTGCTATTGCTTTCTTCATGACTTATACATATTCCTTTGACTATGAGATTATGCAACTCCCGAATACCGGAGGAACACCTTGTGTGCTATCAAACGTCACAACGTAACTGGTGATTATAAAGATGCTCTACAGGTGTCTCCGAAGGTGTTTGTTGGGTTGGCATAGATCGAGATTAGGATTTGTCACTCCAAGTATCGGAGAGGTATCTCTGGGCCCTCTCGGTAATGCACATCATGATAAGCCTTGCAAGCAATGTGATTAATGAGTTAGTTATGGGATGATGCATTACGGAATGAGTAAAGAGACTTGCCGGTAACGAGATTGAACTAGGTATGGAGATACCGACGATCGAATCTCGGGCAAGTAACATACCGATGACAAAGGGAATGACGTATGTTGTCATTGCGGTTTGACCGATAAAGATCTTCATAGAATATGTAGGAACCAATATGAGCATCCAGGTTCCGCTGTTGGTTATTGACCGGAGATGTGTCTCGGTCATGTCTACATAGTTCTCGAACCCGTAGGGTCCGCACGCTTAACGTTCGAAGACGATTTGTATTATGAGTTATGTGTTTTGGTGACCGAACATTGTTCAGAGTCCCGGATGAGATCACGGACATGACGAGGACTCTCGAAATGGTCGAGAGGTAAAGATTGATATATTGGACGATAGTATTCGGACACCGGAAGTGTTTCGAAATGTATCGGGTACGTATCGGAGTACCGGGGGGTTACCGGAACCCCCGGGGGAAATATATGGGCCATATGGGCCATAGGAGGGAGGCTAGGCAGCCCACAAGGGGTGGCCGCGTCCCCCCCCCCCCCCATGGGGAGTCCGAATTGGACAAGGGGAGGGGGCGGCGCCCCCCTTTCCTTCTCCTCCTCCCTCTCCTTCCTCCTTTCCCCTTCCCGTAAAAGGAAAGGGGGGGCGAATTGGACTAGGAGTCCAAGTGGGACTCCTCCCACTTGGCGCACCCTAGGCCGGCCTCCTCCCCTCTCCCTCCTTTATATACGGGGGCGGGGGGCGCCTCCAAGGACACACCAATTGTCCTTAGCCGTGTGCGGCGCCCCCTCCATCGTTTACTCCTCCGGTCATATTGTCGTAGTGCTTAGGCGAAGCCCTGCGCGGATCACTTCACCATCACCGTCACCACGCCGTCGTGCTAACGAAACTCTCCCTCGACACTTTGCTGGATCAAGAGTTCGAGGGACGTCATCGAGCTGAACGTGTGCAGAACTCGAAGGTGCCGTACGTTCGGTGCTTGATCGGTTGAATCGAGAAGACTTTCAACTACATCAACCACGTTAAGCTAATGCTTCCGCTTTCGGTCTATGAGGGTACGTGGACACACTCTCCCTCTCTCATTGCTATGCATCTCCTAGATAGATCTTGCGTGAGCGTAGAAATTTTTTGAAATTGCATGCTACGTTCCCCAACAGTGGCATCCGAGCCAGGTCTATGTGTAGATGATATGCACGAGTAGAACACAAAGAGTTGTGGGTGATGATAGTCATATTGCTTACCACCAACGTCTTATTTTGATTCGGCGGTATTGTTGGATGAAGCGGCCCGGACCAACCTTACATGACCGCGTTCATGAGACCGGTTCCACCGACAGACATGCAACTTGTTGCATAAAGGTGGCTGGCGGGTGTCTGTTTCTCCAACTTTAGTTGAATCGAATTTGACTACGGCCGATCCTTGTTGAAGGTTAAAACAGCAAACTTGACGAAACATCGTTGTGGTTTTGATGCGTAGGTAAGAACGGTTCTTACTAGAAGCCCGTAGCAGCCACGTAAAACTTGCAACAACCAAGTAGAGGACGTCTAACTTGTTTTTGCAGGGCATGTTGTGATGTGATATGGTCAGGACATGATGTGATATACGTTGTTGTATGAGATGATCATGTTTTGTAAAAGTTATCGGCAACTGGCAGGAGCCTTATGGTTGTTGCTTTATTGTATGAAATGCAATCGCCATGTAATTGCTTTACTTTATCACTATGCGTTAGCGATAGTTGTAGAAGCAATAGTTGGCGAGACGACAACGACGCTATGATGAAGATCAAGGTGTCATGCCGGTGACAATGGAGATCATGACGGTGCTTTGGAGATGGAGATCAAAGGCACAAGATGATGATGGCCATATCATGTCACGTATTTTGATTGCATGTGATGTTTATCTTTTATGCATCTTATTTTGCTTAGAACGGCGGTAGCATTATAAGATGATCCCTCACTAAAATTTCAAGGTATTAGTGTTCTCCCTGAGTATGCACCGTTGCAACAGTTCATCGTGCCGAGACACCACGTGATTATCGGGTGTGATAAGCTCTACGTTCACATACAACGGGTGCAAGACAGTTTTGCACGTGCGGAATACTCAGGTTAAACTTGACGAGCCTAGCATGTACAGACATGGCCTCGGAACACTGGAGACCGAAAGGACGAACGTGAATCATATAGTAGATATGATCAACATAGAGATGTTCACCATTGAAAACTACTCCATCTCACATGATGATCAGACATGGTTTAGTTGATATGGATCACGTGATCATTTAGATGACTCGAGGGATGTCTATCTAAGTGGGAGTTCTTAAGTAATATGATTAATTGAACTTAATTTATCATGAACTTAGTCCTGATAGTTTTTGCATATCTATGTTGTAGATCAATGGCCCGTGCTACCGTTCCCTTGAATTTTAATGCGTTCCTAGAGAAAGCTAAGTTGAAAGATGATGGTAGCAACTACACGGACTGGATCCGTAACTTGAGGATTATCCTCATTGTTGCACAGAAGAATTATGTCCTTGATGCACCGCTAGGTGAAAGGCCTGCTGCAGGAGCAGATGCTGATGTTATGAACGTCTGGCAAGCTCGATCTGATGACTACTCGATAGTTCAGTGTGCCATGCTTTATGGCTTAGAATCGGGACTTCAAAGACATTTTGAACGTCATGGACCATATGAGATGTTCCAGGAGTTGAAGTTAATATTTCAAGCAAATGCCCGAGTTGAGAGATATGAAGTCTCCAACAAGTTCTATAGCTGCAAGATGGAGGAGAACAGTTCTGTCAGTGAACACATACTCAGAATGTCTGGATATAATAATCACTTGACTCAGCTGGGAGTTAATCTTCCGGATGATAGCGTTATTGACAGAGTTCTTCAATCACTGCCACCAAGCTACAAAGGCTTTGTGATGAACTATAACATGCAAGGGATGGATAAGACAATTCCCGAGCTCTTCGCTATGCTCAAAGCTGAGCATCAAGTGTTGATGGTTAACAAGACCACTAGTTTCAAGAAAAAGGGCAAAGGAAAGAAGGGGAACTTCAAGAAGAATGGCAAGCAAGTTGCCACTCCCGGGAAGAAGCCCAAGTCTGGACTTAAGCCTGAAACTGAGTGCTTCTACTGCAAAGGGACTGGTCACTGGAAGCGGAACTGCCCCAAGTATTTGGCGGATAAGAAGGATGGCAAAGTGAACAAAGGTATATTTGATATACATGTTATTGATGTGTACCTTACTAATGCTCGTAGTAGTGCCTGGGTATTTGATACTGGTTTTGTTGCTCATATTTGCAACTCGAAACAGGGGCTACGGATTAAACAAAGATTGGCTAAGGACGAGATGACGATGCGCGTCGGAAATGGTTCCAAGGTCGATGTGATCGCCGTCGGCACGCTACCTCTACTTCTACCTTCGGGATTAGTTTTAGACCTGAATAATTGTTATTTGGTGCCAGCGTTGAGCATGAACATTATATCTGGATCTTGTTTGATGCGAGACGGTTATTCATTTAAATCAGAGAATAATGGTTGTTCTATTTATATGAGTAATATCTTTTATGGTCATGCACCCTTGAAGAGTGGTCTATTTTTGTTGAATCTCGATCGTGGTGATACACATATTCATAATATTGATGCCAAAAGATGCAAAGTTGATAATGATAGTGCAACATATTTGTGGCACTGCCGTTTAGGTCATATTGGTGTAAAGCGCATGAAGAAACTCCATGCGGATGGACTTTTGGAATCACTTGATTATGAATCATTTGATGCTTGTGAACCATGCCTCATGGGCAAGATGACTAAGACTCCGTTCTCCGGAACAATGGAGCGAGCCACTGACTTATTGGAAATAATACATACCGATGTATGCGGTCCGATGAGTGTTGAGGCTCGCGGCGGGTATCATTATTTTCTAACCTTCACAGATGATTTGAGCAGATATGGGTATATATACTTAATGAAACACAAGTCTGAAACATTTGAAAAGTTCAAAGAATTTCAGAGTGAAGTGGAAAATCATCGTAACAAGAAAATAAAGTTTCTACGATCTGATCGCGGAGGCGAATATTTGAGTTACGACTTTGGAATTCATTTAAAACAATGTGGAATAGTTTCACAACTCACGCCACCTAGAACACCACAGCGTAATGGTGTGTCCGAACGTCGTAACCGTACTTTATTAGATATGGTGCGATCTATGATGTCTCTTACCGATTTACCACTATCGTTTTGGGGTTATGCATTAGAGACAGCTGCATTCACGTTAAATAGGGCACCATCTAAATCCGTTGAGACGACACCGTATGAACTGTGGTTTGGCAAGAAACCTAAGCCATCGTTTCTTAAAGTTTGGGGTTGCGATGCTTATGTGAAAAAGCTTCAGCCTGATAAGCTCGAACCCAAATCGGAGAAGTGCGTCTTCATAGGATACCCAAAAGAGACTGTTGGGTACACCTTCTATCACAGATCTGAAGGCAAGATATTTGTTGCTAAGAATGGATCCTTTCTAGAGAAGGAGTTTCTCTCGAAAGAAGTGAGTGGGAGGAAAGTAGAACTTGATGAGGTAATTGTACCTTCTCTCGAATTGGAGAATAGCTCATCACAGAAAACAGTTCCCGTGATGCCTACACCAATTAGTGAGGAAGCTAATGATGATGATCATGAAACTTCAGATCAAGTTTCTACAGAACCTCATAGGTCAACCAGAGTACGTTCTGGACCAGAGTGGTACGGTAATCCTGTTCTGGAAGTCATGTTACTAGACCATAACGAACCTACGAACTATGAGGAAGCGATGATGAGCCCAGATTCCGCGAAATGGCTTGAGGCCATGAAATCTGAGATGGGATCCATGTATGAGAACAAAGTGTGGACTTTGGTTGACTTGCCCGATGATCGGCAAGCCATAGAGAATAAATGGATTGTCAAGAAGAAGACTAACGCTGATGGTAATGTTAATGTCTACAAAGCTCGACTTGTTGCAAAAGGTTTTCAACAAGTTCAAGGAGTTGACTATGATGAGACCTTCTCACCCGTAGCGATGCTTAAGTCTGTCCGAATCATGTTAGCAATTGCCGCATTTTATGATTATGAAATCTGGCAAATGGACGTCAAAACTGCATTCCTTAATGGATTTCTTAAAGAAGAGTTGTATATGATGCAACCAGAAGGTTTGGTCGATCCTAAAGGTGCTAACAAAGTGTGCAAGCTCCAGCGATCCATTTATGGACTGGTGCAAGCATCTCAGAGTTGGAATATACGCTTTGATAGTGTGATCAAAGCATATGGTTTTATACAGACTTTTGGAGAAGCCTGTATTTACAAGAAAGTGAGTGGGAGCTCTGTAGCATTTCCAATATTATATGTGGATGACATATTGTTGATTGGAAATGATATAGAATTTCTGGATAGCATAAAAGGATACTTGAATAAGAATTTTTCAATGAAAGACCTCGGTGAAGCTGCTTATATATTAGGCATCAAGATCTATAGAGATAGATCAAGACGCTTAATTGGACTTTCACAAAGCACATACCTTGATAAAGTTTTGAAGAAGTTCAAAATGGATCAGTCAAAGAAAGGGTTCTTGCCTGTGTTACAAGGTGTGAAATTGAGTCAGACTCAATGCCCGACCACTGCAGAAGATAGAGAGAAAATGAAAGTCATTCCCTATGCCTCAGCCATAGGTTCTATCATGTATGCAATGCTGTGTACCAGACCTGATGTGTGCCTTGCTATAAGTCTAGCAGGGAGGTACCAAAGTAATCCAGGAGTGGATCACTGGACAGTGGTCAAGAACATCCTGAAATACCTGAAAAGGACTAAGGATATGTTTCTCGTTTATGGAGGTGACCAAGAGCTCGTCGTAAATGGTTACGTTGATGCTAGCTTTGACACTGATCCGGATGATTCTAAGTCACAAACCAGATACGTATTCATATTGAATGGTGGAGCTTACAGTTGGTGCAGTTCCAAGCAAAGCGTCGTGGCGGGATCTACGTGTGAAGCGGAGTATATAGCTGCTTCGGAAGCAGCAAATGAAGGAGTCTGGATGAAGGAGTTCATATCCGATCTAGGAGTAATACCTAGTGCATCGGGTCCAATGAAAATCTTTTGTGACAATACTGGAGCAATTACCTTGGCGAAGGAATCCAGATTTCACAAAAGAATCAAACACATCAAGAGACGCTTCAACTCCATCCGTGATCAAGTCAAGGAGGGAGACATAGCGATTTGCAAAATACATACGGATCTGAATGTGGCAGACCCGTTGACTATTCCACGAGCAAAACATGATCAGCACCAAGACTCCATGGGTGTTAGAATCATTACTATGTAATCTAGATTACTGACTCTAGTGCAAGTGGGAGACTGAAGGAAATATGCCCTGGAGGCAATAATAAAGTTGTTATTTATATTTCCTTATATCATGATAAATGTTTATTATTCATGCTAGAATTGTATTAACTGGAAACTTGATACATGTGTGAATACATAGACAAAACACCAAGTCCCTAGTAAGCCTCTACTAGACTAGCTCGTTAATCAAAGATGGTTAAGTTTCCTAACCATAGACATGTGTTGTCATTTGATGAACGGGATCACATCATTAGGAGAATGATGTGATGGACAAGACCCATCTGTTAGCTTAGCATAATGATCGTTAAGTTTTATTGCTATTGCTTTCTTCATGACTTATACATATTCCTTTGACTATGAGATTATGCAACTCCCGAATACCGGAGGAACACCTTGTGTGCTATCAAACATCACAACGTAACTGGGTGATTATAAAGATGCTCTACAGGTGTCTCTGAAGGTGTTTGTTGGGTTCGCATAGATCGAGATTAGGATTTGTCACTCCAAGTATCGGAGAGGTATCTCTGGGCCCTCTCGGTAATGCACATCATGATAAGCCTTGCAAGCAATGTGACTAATGAGTTAGTTACGGGATGATGCATTACGGAACGAGTAAAGAGACTTGCCGGTAACGAGATTGAACTAGGTATGGAGATACCGACGATCGAATCTCGGGCAAGTAACATACCGATGAGAAAGGGAATGACGTATGTTGTCATTGCGGTTTGACCAATAAAGATCTTGGTAGAATATGTAGGAACCAATATGAGCATCCAGGTTCCACTGTTGGTTATTGACCGGAGATGTGTCTCGGTCATGTCTACATAGTTCTCGAACCCGTAGGGTCTGCACGCTTAACGTTCGATGACGATTTGTATTATGAGTTATGTGTTTTGGTGACCGAAGATTGTTCAGAGTCCCGGATGAGATCACGGACATGACGAGGACTCTTGAAATGGTCGAGAGGTAAAGATTGATATATTGGACGATAGTATTCGGACACCGGAAGTGTTTCGGAATGTATCGGGTACGTATCGGAGTACCGGGGGGGTTACCGGAACCCCCGGGGGAAAGATATGGGCCATATGGGCCATAGGAGGGAGGCTAGGCAGCCCACAAGGGGTGGCCACCCCCCCCCCCCCCCTCATGGGGAGTCCGAATTGGACAAGGGGAGGGGGCGGTGCCCCCCTTTCCTTCTCCTCCTCCCTCTCCTTCCCCCTTTCCCCTTCCGGTAAAAGGAAAGGGGGGCCGAATTGGACTAGGAGTCCAAGTGGGACTCCTCCCACTTGGCGCGCCCTAGGCCGGCCTCCTCCCCTCTCCCTCCTTTATATACGGGGGCGGGGGGCGCCTCCAAGGACACACCAATTGTCCTTAGCCGTGTGCGGCGCCCCCCTCCACCGTTTACTCCTCCGGTCATATTGTCGTAGTGCTTAGGCGAAGCCCTGCGCGGATCACTTCACCATCACCGTCACCACGCCGTCGTGCTGACGAAACTCTCCCTCGACACTTTGCTGGATCAAGAGTTCGAGGGACGTCATCGTGCTGGACATGTGCAGAACTCGGAAGTGCCGTACGTTCGGTGCTTGATCAGTTGAATCGAGAAGACGTTCGACTACATCAACCGCGTTAAGCTAACGCTTCCGCTTTCGGTCTACGAGGGTACGTGGACACACTCTCCCCCTCTCGTTGCTATGCATCTCCTAGATAGATCTTGCATGAGCGTAGAAAATTTTTGAAATTGCATGCTACGTTCCCCAACAGTAAACACCACTCTCCTCTCGTAGATGTGCATCTCCTAGATTGATCTTGGTGAGCGTAGGAAAAAATTTTGTTTCCCATGCAACGTTCCCCATCAGGCAGGGCCCTGTGGTATACGATGACCGGCGGCAGGTGGCCCGTTCGGTGATCTTCCGTGGCGCGAGCCGTGCCTGGTTTTGTCCTTTGGAGTTCTCCGTCAGAGTCGGAGTTGCACTGTCTGGCTACAGGTGGCTGAGTTTTGGCGCAGATCTTCATGCAGCTTCACGCGTCCGCTACAATGTGGGTTGAGTTGACGATCGCCTATGGCGAAGTCAGAGTCATTTGCTCAGAATGTAGGGATGGCGATGACGCCTCTAGGGGAGGAGTGATGACGATGACGCATGCATGTTGTCTCGCCGAGGCCCTCTTTGGGATGGTGTGCATGGGGTTTCTTATGTGTGTCGCTCAGCGGTTGTGATGGTTTTTGCCCGGTTCTCCATAATTAATTGAGAAATCTGGTTTTCGCTCGGCTTTTCCTAATTAACTGAGCAACTCTTTTCTTCTTAATGAATGCAGGATAACTGCCATTTCAAAAAAAATAAGGCATTAGAAAATAAATACACGAATCAACCAAAGCCATCTTTCTGACGAAAACTGTCGCCCTACCTACAAGATTGATGATGTGTCATGACCTCCCGTCAATGCACACCTTGAAATCCGGTGGCCTCACCAAGCCGCCCACCGGCTAGCCGGGAGCATCAACCGATCTAGCAGACCCTCAGCATGCATCGCATGCAGACGCTATAGAATTCGCCGCCGCCATCTTCCGTCGTTCCATCTTCAGGAGTAATCAGTGCATTGACCTTGCCAGACCCTTCTGCCCTCGATGCCACCACGACGCCTGACAACGGCACCCTCCTGCACGTGCCCATCAAACGGTATCCAGCGTCAAGACACCGCTGCACCTTGCCGCCAGACTCGTCGTTGTCGATATTGTAGATGGCACGCCGCTCCACCTTGGTCAACACACGACAAGCATGCGGAGACCTGCGCCTAGACATCGAAGCAAAACACTTGTCCCTGTACAGCTTCAAAGATGATGCCCCGTGGGGGTGCCGACGCAGGAACCTCGCCATCATCCGATCCGGAATCCGAATCTAGGGTTTCCCACGGGGCACACAAGGAACGCGATTCGCTCCACAACGCCTCCAACGATGTAACAACACCCACGGGCGCCGCAGTCAGCAGTTCAAGCCGAGGCCGAACCAAGCTTTTTGCTGGCAAACTTGAATCCATCACCGGCTAGTCCACCAGATCCTCCTCCACCACCATCCAACACACCCAATGGGGACGTCCCTGCCGCCGAAAGACCACCCACGACCGGAGCTGCAGCTGTGTCACCGCCCGGAACCGCTGCCCTGCCTAGGTAAGCCATCGACGGCGGAAGAATCCTCTTCGTTGCGCCACCGACGCCGGAGGACGCACACGTCGAAGCAGGACACCCGTGCAAATCTCCTCCGCGACCGCATCCAAAAGCCATGGCGGAGGAAGGCCCGCCGCCGCCATCATCCACCGCATGGGCTTTGCCCCGTGGCGCTCCGGCGACAGAGAGGAGAGGGGCGGCGGCGGCTAGAGCGCTAGATCGGATCGGAGGGAGGGAGGGGGTCGGGAGGAAGGGAAGAGATTGGATCATATGTGATTTCGAAGAGGACGCATGAATACTGAATACACACAAGATGAAACGGCATTCCCAAACACAAAGAAGCGCTGAAACGGCCTTCCAAACACAAAGAAGCGATGAAACGGCCTCCACTGTCCTTAGTGGCCTTGTCCCTTGCGTGTCTTTGTCTCCGATGAGACCAAAAATGCAAATACACAAATTTTCATATGAACGCGGGGGAGGGGGCAGTGGAAAAGTATGAACTCTAGGAGGGGTAAAAGTCTGTATTTTCTTCAATCTATGCAGCTACAAAAGAAAATCTTAAGAAAAAAATCCGGGGGGGGGGGGGCAATGGTCCCACTAGCCTCAACATAGCTCCGCCACTATTTGTGACGCCAAAAAATTCTATTTTCTCTCCTTATTGTGATTCCCATGTGTGTCAACCGTGCTTTACACTGTGCATTCTTTGTGATATCTATGGAAGACAACCTGCTTAGGCCCTGTAAAATGCAGGTGCCACCAGCGGTACGAGAAAAAAACCTTGGTTTTTACCTCAAAATGGCAAAAGATGCGTTTCCGGTGCCAACCAATGCTTGCGGGCTTACGACTGTAAACATCGCACCTATTAAGGCAGCTTAAGCACCTGTATTAGGCCCTCTCCATTGTGGGTACTAAGATTTCTTAGGAAGCATGGTTTTTCTCTCTTTTTAAGCCCTTGACTGTAAGCATCAGGCGTTGTACAAGGCCTTAGCTATGCTTTTGTTAGGTAAAGTATTCTCACTTATCAAGGAACTACCCTCTCTATTCCATACAGCGTGTTTGGCAGTTTGAGGGAATGGGCATGGGAGTTTTTAAGGGGGAGTTGGCTCAGGGATAAGACATGGGAAGTGGACTACTAGTCCCAGTCCCACGTTTGGTGTGGGGTGAGAATTAGCCATGGGAATTTAACAGAAAATTACATTCCTCTGTTTGGTTCAGGGGTGCGGGAATGGGAGTTATTGAGGAGACGTTGATGAGTATGCACGAAACTGAACCAGCCTTACATCTGACAAAATAAAATGACGGGCAGTACAGAAGCCATTCAAAACTGGATACAAACAGATTATCTCTTACATTGCAACTTTTTTGCATAGTGGGATATTAAATGTATTGCTTGCAGGAAAAGTTTCTATTGGCAAGATTTGGATGAAATTTAGACAACAAATTGGTATTGCAAAAGAGGAACGGGATTACCTGAGCTCTTTGCCCCTGTCGTCGCCTCTCCAGATCGAGAGAGGTGGTTAGAGCTGATGACGCACCAGGTTTATTTAGATTTCCCGCGCATTACAGAGGATTTTCGTGCGCTTCTTCTTTCCGTGGCTTACGGAGCAGGAGCAACGAACTCGGCGATAGTAGGCAAGGGGGAGTTGGACCCGTAACTCCCTTTCCCCTGCCCTCTTTAATTCCCCTGTCCCCTAGTAGTCAAACAAGGGACTTTAAGTCCTCCACCCTCATAATTCCCAATCCCTAATAATATTCCCCCCCAAACAAACACGCTGATAATGTAAGACGTTTTTGTAAGCTAACACATTGGAGACGGAAGGAGTAATTTCGTTTTGCCGGAGAAAGACAAAATGAAACGGCCTTTCCAAACCCAAAAAAGGGATGAAACGGCCTCCACTATCCTACTGGCCTTATCCCCTGCTCGTCTTTGTCTCCGATGATCAAAGACGCCACAGAAAATGCAAATACACACTTTTTTCAGTTTTTTTTTTTTGCGGGTAACACAATTTTTCAGTTAACATTCTAGACTTGTATGAATGATGAAACCACTGTCCAAGTCTGTCACTGAGTACTAGCAATAATACATGATAGCAGGGCAAGTCTATTTCTGCCAGACACCAAATGTTTCCTCACAACCATGTCGATGATTAGGACGAACCTGAAACAGTATGCGTGCGGTGCATCTTCAGAGCTCCTATAGCCAAAATTCGAAAGGAAAAAATGATCAATGAGCGCCGCAGGCTGTGATAATGAACCATGCTGAGCAACTGTTACTCAGAAACTTGGCAGACTGAGTCAGGTACAGTGCAGGAACCAAGCTCACGCAGGCAAGGGAGGAAACAATGGAACCATACGCCTTGCACATTCCAATGAGCAACTGTTACTCAGAAACTTGGCAGACTGAGTTCTGCTGTTGCATCTCTATTCGCTCTCGGCGGATAATCTGTATTTAATTACCCTTTCATATTTCCGGTTCATCGCTCTACATACACGACAACATACATATACATACACTGACAACTCAGAACTAACATACATGTACAATCTCTTGCTGTGCCTCTTGCAACTCTTTCAGACACTTCCGAAAAACTGGACGTGCAGGTATCAGCGATGGAGTTCGCCGTCGCCGCCATCTCACCAGGCTTGCTTGCGATAGAGAGCGAGAATCACGAAACCGCCTTCTCTCCTGCCATTTCTTGATCTCTCTTCCTTTGATGCAATGGCACTCAAAATGTGAGGAAATGCTCTGACCTTGTAACTTCCGCATTCACTTGGAGCTCTTCTTCCCCCACCATCTTTTCCGAGATTTCTCGTCATGACTGCCGACCTTCTGAAGGTTTACCTTCGTTTCCTTCAACCGAGATTTGTAGTCTTTCTTCCATGTAGCAAACCGGTCCTTCAGCTTCCTGAGTTCATCGTCCGGATTCATATTTGAACCAATCTGTCCGGATTTCACGGCGACAAGGAAGCCAGCATCGTCGTCGAACACCTGCCGCCTGTCCTCAAACTCCTTTGCTAGGTGATTCACAGCATTTATCCGCCTATCTGAGTTTCCTGTCACCACTCTAGGTTCAGGGTTGTGGTTTTGGTATTTCAACTCTGTCCCTTCTGGGGTATGGGTCCCTGTGGACATTGTATCTTCAGAGTCATATTGAGCATGCGTTGGAGTCGTATCAGTCCGAGCTGCTCGGGTGACCATGTCATCAGCAGCTAGGCTCTTCTTAGCAGCCACAAGATTCAACTGAAAGGAAAACAAGAGGATCGCATCATCTCAAGGGTAATGCAAAAAAACACTACTGAATGCCATGGAATTATGAGACACTCTTCTCTAACATTCAAATATTCAAACTCTAGATGCATCTAGTCTTTAGTTCAAGGCATGCTTGACACAACATTCGTGAATACTTCAGATTTCATCACACAAGGCATGCTGAAGTAGTATATGTTGTCATTATCTTGTCAGATGAATTTCATGTTTTAGAAGATGTTGATCAAGTGCCTTAAACGAAAACAAAAGCTACTATAAATGATTTACCTGCAGAGAAGAGAGCTGTTTCTTCCATGCCTCTTCCATAACTTTCATCTTGGTCTCATATTCTGACCATTTATTCTCATACTGTTCCAATTGTTGCTTCAGCATCGCATTTTCTTCCTCTTTGTCTCTTAATAAAGCCTCAGCTTTTGAAACGCGTCCCTCGAGTTCTGTGACAACTGGTTGGCGAGGATACTCTCCATTCATTTCCTGACATGGGATGCAAATCATTAAAGACTATCAAACCTTTGACGCCTCTGCCATTAGGCAGTTGAACCAAGTGCAGGGAAATCTTATATTAATAAAACAAACATTTTCAATAGCTCTTTGTTGATGATTAGGCACATAGTATAGAGTAGTTCCCATCCAGTGCTGGACTCAATAGTAAATTATTACCCATCCGATGCTGCATAAAAGTGGTACGCAGCAGCAGCCAGGGTCTTGCTAGATTTATAACGGATAAAATAGAGATATGGTGACCTAGAACTCACATGGCATAACCTCGCTTGTGAAATATTATTCCTTACATCCCTTTTAACTTTGCTGTTAATGACTTTAGATTCCTTTTCTTCCTGCAAGCACTTGAATTTCTTCCTGGCCAGGCACCCACGCATCACTGTAGAAATATACAGAAGGAGATGATTAGATGAAGTGATGAACGCAATAATCTACTGCAATATTGTGATACTACGCCTTCATAAATTACCAGACTGTAGAACAACAATATTTTTTAGCTGATCAGTAAACATGGTGGCTGCAAGTCGACGCCTAGTGTATTTCTGTATGAGAACAGCTGCCCTCCATCTCTTGAAAAGGTGATCAAATCGAAATCTTGCCTTTTCACCTCTTACAACTGTACATTGGCAAATGTAAAAAGGTAAGTGAAATAACCAAGATTGTGTTGATTAACAGAGCAAGGAGAATTATTTCAATTTCGAAGTCTGCACATCCTAGAAAGGCAATTTGTTTAAAATATTACATGACTGCAAAGCCGTTGCTCCTTTCTTCAGTGTGTGATATTCTCGTCGAGTATGTAACCCACGGAAGTTTCTCTGAATCCGAAGAGCTCCATGGAACATCCGGTTTTTAGCATTTTCCAGTGCAGCAACCTACAAAATTATCAATAAGATTGACAAGCAACATACATAATTCCACATACACGAATAGAAAATCATTGCGAAGTAAATTTGATTACGGTGTACCAAAATATTATTGATCTTGCAAATTAAACTGGATAGTTGAGTGTACGATGAAAACTATTAGAATGCTTGTTATACCTGTCCCGTACGAAGAAACAATTTTGTGTAGCCAACTTGATACATTTCTGGGGGTATACTGAATTGTTGTAATACAGCAACTGAAATACTAAGTGGATTCTGAGATGCAACAGAATGAGAGAGAAGAAATCCATATCTGCACATTATTATAAAAAGATGGAACCTGGAAGTCAGCTCGTGTGCTAGTATTGAACAAAATAAATAAGTGTGCTCATTAAGTCTAGCTCTGCATTTCAAGAAAAAAAAATAGTGTAGCTCAGCAAAGTAGCAACCTTTCAGCAAACTGTTGGTGTGTCATCCGAGTTGGATAGCCTGCTCTTGATATCCGCACAACTTCAAACACCCCACAGCACTTAAGCTGGTGCAAGACAAGGTCATGTTCGAATTGCCTCGGGCGTTGTTTGTTATTTGGCTGGATGCATCGAATGAAATGAGGACTTGTATTCTCTAATTGCTGCATTAGCTTGAATAGTTGAGCCTGGGTATTAAAGAGAGTATCGAGATCGTTATATGTAAAGCCATCTTGACAATAATGCAAGCAACATCATGCACTGAGATGTTACAAGAAAAATACATGCAAATTATAAAACTGAAAGAAAATAATCAGAGAGCTTGAGAACATGCTCAAACGATCGATCAAATGAATAGATGGTGAATACCTTAAATTTGTTCACAACGCTTTGCTTTTGTGTATCAACTAATAAGTGACGTGACAAACTTGATTTATTCTGAGAATCAGCAATCATGACAGACGCAAAATCTTTTGGAAGATCACTTTTGCACGAAGAGAGTAATTGAATTGACTCGGTGTGCAGTGGATCTCTATTCTTCTCCAAGAACCCAGTTGTATCATATGAAACCTAGAATTACAGTGTGCACAATTATCAATTAGCATACTCCCTCCGTCCGGTGAAAAGTGTACATCTAGAAATTTTAGGACAAATTATGAAGTGGAGTAAAAAATGCATTGGGAAGATGCAAGCCACAATCTCTCTCCTCTTTAATTACCTAACCCCCAATGAGCTAAGTGCATGTAGAAATTAAGAAGACTACTATTGGTCTTGATTACCGTGTGATGAGAGAAAATACTTTAAAGTGCATTGGGAAGATAGAAGTACACTCTTTTGTGGACAAATTTTAAACCCAAACGTACACTCTTCACCGGACGGAGGGAGTATTAGAGAGCTTCCACACAAAATAATGATGGTTTATCGAACAAGCTCACAAATGGAGGGATATGTATTTGAGGACCACCAACCTCTCCAGCATAATGACAAATCTTAAAAGCACCATCTTGTTCGCCCTTAAATCCAGGGTTTCCACTCAAGTGCTGCTTAAGTTTGTTAGCAAAGGAAAGATCTGTTGCCTTTGGGAACGTAGACTCTTCATCCAGCAAAGACAATAGCCCTAGAGGCTTCTGTAACATAAAAATATTGTAAAATAGTAGCACATACAATTATAGAACATGTAAACAGTGAAACTAATATCAAAAGGTATTAATATGTCATCACCATCAAGGACTCAAGGTAGCACAATTCTTTAACAATTGCAGCCAAACAATAATGTGTGCATTTATGATTTTTAGTGTTCTCTTTTAGGAAAGCATAGAGGCACTCCTCTAATCCTCTTAAAGATATTTAAATCTATTAAAAGATCACTTTATCATGGATGATGTCATTTATGCTGGAGTAGCTCTATGCGAAGTACTTGAGTAACTCAGAGAGTCTCAGACATCAGTGAGCCCAAGGAGATTTGTTGACAGGGATGATAAATTTCTGCACTGCAAGACATTCGCATGGCAGAACTAATAACAAGAAAAATAAAATGACCACGGGAAGGAAATTTGACTAAAAGCACGTCCAGATACAGGTTGCACATGTCAGGTCAGTAATTATAAAAGAAATGCATAAAAAATATCAAAATTGCACCATTACTCCAGCCAGCAATGTAGATAGCTCGAGGGTATGGTTCATAAGTAAAGTTGGTCCATGAAAAATATACTGCATACCTTCTCAAAGAGAGATAAACAGTCAGCGTTGTCCACAAATTCCACACTGGCCCAGTCAATTCCATCATCCAGGTACTCCTGAAAGAATAGAATTAGCATGCCTACATAGATGCAGAGGAAAATGCATAAAACAAAACTGGAAACACATGAATGCATGAGCAGATAAATGAAAACAGCAAGAATCACCTTTATAATTCTACAACACGGAAACTAAAACAAGCTGCATAGATCCTAAAACAACTAAGCAATTCGCAAAGTTGGGCTCGATCATTGGTAAGATGCAACTTCCAACCAGTGTTCTAACAATACTGGAAATGGTATTAGGTGCATTAGTTAGGTCTCAGACGTCCTTACTCCCTAGCTACCCCAAAAAAGAATGATATCCCAGTCAGTTAGGCAAGGAGGATTAGAAACCATTGCATCATTTGAATTGGAAACAGAATTTTTCTTCCCTTCATATATAAGGGGATGGATGTATTCATTATGAATGTTAATCAAGTTAATAAAAATAGTTTATCAATCGGGTCCACCCACGTTCTTCGTCTCACCTATGTTCTATCCCTCAATCCTTATGATGTCATGCCATCCTCATGGCGGTAGTTACCCAGTTTACGATATATCCAGAAGGCCAGAACTTGCAAGCCAAACAGAAATCTACCGCGTCCTGTGGTTTATTATCTTTTCGTGTTTCCGGAAACATATCGAGTTTTTCTGTTTCCCACATCTTAAGACAATAACCAAATTTACCATTTCCTCAAAATACCATAAATCAAGGTTTGATGTTTGCTAATCGCAGTATAGGGTGAAAAGGCTCAGTGACCAACCAAGGCCTGCTATTGTTGAGGTTTATTACCCTAGCTACAAAAACTTTGACATCGTTTCTATTGAGGAAAGCACAGTTGCACTCAGAGTCTCAGAAGACAAGACATAAAACAGGTAGTATCGGATATTGTAGTCCGGATTTGGATGGCATGCCAGTGATAGACTTCTTAGATTATAGAGTAGTCTTGCAGAGGCCGGGGTTAATAAAAGTTTCCATTATCTATAAAAAATCAGACATTGTGATTGCATCAGAGCATGCATATATAACTTGGGCTTTGTAAAATCAACTTCAGCATCCGATTAGTGCCCGAGTTATGAAAAATTCAGGAAATTTCGTCCTTCACATCTTTAGTACACAAGCACTGAGAGCACAACGTACCCTAAACCCTGGTTTACAAGGAAGAACGTGTATGTAATGATAAGACTTATAACTGTTTACACCTATTACATTAAACAAACAAATAATCCAGATAAGTGTCAGAATCTTACCTCCTGTTCTAGTTTGAATAGATGTCGGTTAAAATGCTGTTGCAGCCTTTCATTGGCATAATTTATACAGAACTGTTCAAAACCATTTTTCTGCAATGGTATAACTTAATGTCATCTAAAGAGCACTCAAGTAAAAATTGTATTCGATAAAATGCAATGAACTCCATACATTGAAAGACTCGAAGCCATAAATATCCAAAATACTTATGGATCTTCGTGTACGTTGTCTCCCCGTTCCAAGCGGGTGGTTAATTTGCTCAACAATCCAGTCAAACAGATGAGCATAGATTGACTTCGCTAGAGCATCCCTTGCATCAATTGCCTAGAGAAAGCAGAAATTATAAGTAAAAACCAAGAGTAGAAAATCAATAAGCAACAACTGACAGATAGCCCCAGATAGATAAATTTTCCAGGTAATTTCAAACCTGGGTTAACGTCAGTCTTTGAACAATATTTTCCTTTCCAGCTAGGATTTTACGAGTTGAGAGAGCAATCACCAATTGAGGAACACTGCAACCTAACAGCTTTGCTGCATTAGCCAACCCTGTGAAGACAGTAAACAATGGGAAACAATAATCATTCAGCGAATTCCATGAAAATCAAATGACACCAATATCAGCTTTTTGGTACAAATGTGGAACACAGTTTACACTTTGGGATATTTCTACAGAAAACAGAAAAATATGGTAGGGAATAAGATTTTTTTTTGTACAACGAGATTCGCCAATGGGTAATTGGTACCTTCATTTGAATCAACTTCCACATGGTTTTCATTGTCTATCACAGAGAATGAAATGTTTCCCAGCCACAAGACAACTGCAAGCATAGAAAATAATTCCATCTGGTTTTCCCCAGATATCTGAACAATATCCAATGCACCCTGCAAATGAAAAAAATGGATGAGTAACAAGTAACGATAATAGCCGAAGTTTCGTCGGAAATGTGGTTGATTTGTAGAAACATTACCAATAACGATGAAAATCTTTTAGCATCATCAACACCATCGATTCTCAAGCAAGCACTCTGCTTCAAGTAATTATAGTAATTGGCGTCTCTCAGTAACAATTTTTCTGCAACAGCACATGCATATAACAGATCAAAAAATGAGAGGCGATGCAATGAAATGTTAAGATATATTAATTCCTTGATAGGAATGTGCGGTTACTTCTGTGAAGAGGAGAAGCTCCAGAGCACAGCTGATAGAAAATATGATATGATCTCTCTCCTGATGCCCTCCGAACCACCCTCGACTGCACAAGCAAGATATAAGATATTAAAGCTTTCACAAATACTAAAATATGGAGTTTTGGATAAAGTCTAAAGATATTGTACCTTCTCAAGCAGGACTGTTCCATGAGATTCAGTTAGAGGAACACGTCATACATGCCCAGAGAAACAAGTTATCAGGAAGTTTGACAATATTATCACTAGCTATGTCAACAATATATGGTGCAGATAGCTTACATGTTTGTATTTTAGCGCCACAAATCTTTCCGGTTTCAGAAAAGTGCATTTCAGTAAGCTTACCCTGTATCAATATCATCAAGGTGTCATAAGAATTACTTAAGAATGATGAATTGACAACATGTCACTAAAGATAAACTCACAAATCGGCTCGAGTTATCATTTCTTGATGTTTTTGCATTCCCTAATGCTTCCAGAATAACATTGGTCTGTAGAACTTCAGACTCCATTCCGTTAGCTCCCCCTAGAGCAGCCAAATACTGCATCGCAATTTTAGCTGTTTCTGTTTTTCCTGCTCCACTTTCACCACTGAAATAAGACAAACATCATAGAGACCATGTTAAAGATTGGGCAACCCAAAGCTTTTAAGATACTGTGATTACTATAAAGGGCAAAGTAGATCATTCTGACCTTATTATTATAGATTGGTTTATGCCATCTGCAAGTTATCATAATTTGCATTAGAAGATAAATCTTGCAAAACAATCCTATAAAACTGCCTACTCCTTTTAAACACCTACCTCTTAGCATTTCATTAAAAGCTATATCAGCAATTGCATACACATGTGGATCATTTGTGAGCTTCTGTCTGTATTTTCTGATGAAATCTTTCCCGTAGAGTGGAACCTCTTTTAGTGGGTTGATAGCAATCAGAACAGGTCCTGCTTTTGTCTGCAAGGATAAGAGAACACAATGAAGAGACATTGACTCGACCATGAACAATCTAGAGCTTGGTGGATAGTGCATACGTAGATGAGATTACGAGAGTATCGGTATTGCAGATTGTAAAGGACGGAAGGTTCATTTAAGTAGCTCATCTGGATCAAATCATCCACTCCATCTAGAATATCAGGGTTGGCGGGCAAAAGTCTTTCTGGTGGCAGCGTCAAAACCTGCGCAAACAAAATATAAGTAACAATGTTACCAAAGTTTACTCAAATAGCTATAACATTACAGCAACATGAGACTCACTTCTCCATTAACAAGGTGTATTTCGACGTCATCTCCAGAAATTGATTGAATCTGTCCGAGTTCCCACTTTTCATCTGATGCAGAACACCAAACCCGTAGCTTCTGAAAAATAATTAAAATATTAGTACTTTGCCTCATTTTTTCTATCATAACATCAGACTCAAATCATCAAGGGAAAGGATTAATATCAGAACTAATTCCAAGCACATGCAAAATTGTTCTGTTTGTCCAACATATTTATATTGTGAGGATCACAGTAACATGCCAAATTACTTGACACACAGGCCAAAGCAAGTATGAAATATGCTTTCCTGACCATGAACGAGCATTAAAAAAACAGTGGCTTCATCTACTTCTAAATGCCAGGATAATAAGTCCTGTGTACTTATAGAAAAAAAACTGTAAATCCACATTAAATTCTTTTGTGGATACAGAAGGGAGTTGTAAGTAAATATGTATAAAACATATGTGAGTAGTAATTTGATTAACATTTCTTGGTGTTGAATACTGAGCGCGTTTTGCCATCATATCAGAGAAAGTATTCAGCCTAACTCTATGCTATAGAGACAAATTGAACTTGTTGAAACATATTGTCTGTTACCTTGTTCACATGATAATAGGATAAATCTCATGAATTTCACAATGAATGAGATTCTCACCTTCTGGAGGACATAGTCCATGGAATCAGTAAACACTGGCTTCCCATTTCTCTTTGCTCTTGCTGAGGAAAAATAAGGAGAGGGAGGCTCCTTGCAGGCCATGGCATCCTTCCTCTCCTCGTGGAGGTTCTCAACATATGGAGACTCATCCAGTGGTTCCACACTGCATAGCTTTCTCTTGGCCCCAAAGATGCGACCATTTACAGCCTTCCCCTCCTTGGCCTCCTGCCCACCAATCTCCTTCTTAACCTCTGGCGTATCCTCCTTCTCAATCTCTGTCTTATTCTCATTCACAGCTTCCGGCTTCTTGTCAGTATCCGCTACAGCTTCCGGCTTCTTGTCAATATCCGCTACATCACCCTCTGCCACTCCATCCTCAAGATGAACCCTAGGAGGCGTCGGCGACCGTCTTGCCCTGGGCAGCCGGCCACGACACGTCGGGCGGGCCGGCAATGCCGGCGGCTCATCCTTGGGCCGCTCGTCACGCTTCTTTATGGTCTCGAGCAAGACCTCGAGGGAGCTCTTGGGAGCGGCCGGGACTGGCGCCATCACGGCGGCTGCAGAGAGCATCACCGCCGAGAAATCAACAAGCCACCGGACCAAACCAGTGAGCGCACGCAAGGGCTCACACGGCAATACGCCAAATCTTACAGCAGAGCGCCGTGGAGGCCAGGAACTTCTCCATTTCTCATCAAATCAGCGCCAACTCCAGGCGCATGAACCCCCTGGCTCGGCAAGGGGTCGAAAGCGACACCCACCGAAACCCCGAATTCCACAACCAGGCACCAGGAGGACCTCAAAATCCCCCCAAGAAATCTCTCGAAATCTCACGCTCCCGGCCCCGAAAACAGCACCAATCTCAGGCGCCAAGGACAGATTTTGGCGGTGCCGCACCGAGGGACGGGGGTTGAAAAGAACCCAGACTCCCCGCGATTTTTCAAGGGAAGGGGAGGGGACGACGCGGCCAAGAAGCCTGGGCAGCGGCAAAAGCCGGCGATCTCTGGCGAAAGGAAAGGCGAAAGAACCCGAAACCAAAGCAAAGCCTGCTCCGAATCCAGGCACTAGGAGCGGCAGCGGCAGCAGAAATCGCCCAAGAAACGCATCAAAAGCGAGCAGCACCTGAGAGACAGGATGATTTCTCCCCCCACTCCCGAATCAGGACGAAAACCCCAACAAAAAACGCAATTACTCCGCTCGCTATCTCCCTCCCCCCGCTCCCCTCGGGGCTTTTGTTTCGCTTCTCCCTCACAATTTCAAACCTCCGTCCCCTCCACCATGCCTCTTGTGTCTTTTTCCCCTTTGCTCTTGATCCGTTACTTAGGCCGCTGGCGAAAATATTTAGAGCAGAGAAAACCGAATTACTAATATGCCCCTGCTGGCAGCGCCGGACTGCGGTGGCCGGACGGTGGCGCTCTCGTGGATACTGCGGGGACGGAGGGGTGGTGTGTGCGTGAGCTGTCTGTGGATTGGAGGCTCCGGTTTGGACCGTTGGATGCGGGCGGCTGCGCCCTCCGCTCCACGACTTCAGTTGGGGTGTGAAGTTACCCAACTGCCCCTGGAGATTAGTGGTCTCGCACCACCAACACAACACAGGTCTGACTGCCTGTTTCCATTTCTGCTTGACGAGTTCCTGTGTGTTCATTAAAATAAGATATATAGTTAAATAAAGATAAGATAATGAGGCCCAAAGTGCAAAAAAGAGATAAGAAGGCCGCATTTACTTATTTCCAGTTTTGTTTGTGTTCATTAAGATGCAAGAAAATTAAATGGATAAGTACTCGGGCTTCTGTTTGGCCGGTCTTATTCGTTCAAGGTTTTCTACTGAAATATTTGATTGTGGCATTTGTGTAGCACTAGAGGTCAATGGAAAAGAATCAAGCCACCGTTCTTCTGTCATATGTTTTCATTAAGAAAAATGATTGTGTTACGGTCAATGGGAGGTCGTGCATTATAATAATAAGTGGATATATTTTCTATCGGGTTCTCGTGTTTCCATGACCCTGGATGGGTGCGCTTACTAGTGTAGTTTATGGATAATAATACTAGGTGGTTAGCCTCAGCTCATTCATTTGCTTCGAGATCCATCAAGATTCGTTTTCTTTACTGAAAGTAACGATTTCGTCGAATCACACTTGAGTAAAAAGGGCCAGATATGCTTCTGCCGGGACAATGTGGGTTGCAAGAGTCTTGTGAAAGTATTTTGGAGCCAATGTGGTGTTGTTGTGAAATGTTCGGGCCGTCGTGCACATGATTTTTAAGAAAATCATTAATTAAGGGAAGAATTTAGTAAAAAAATACTAGCAGTAGGTACAAGTACTTGATCCTGAGTTTATTTGACAGAGAATGTCCTGTGGCGGCCCGCTGGCACGGCCGCGATATTAATCAAGACACGAGCGCTGGTCGTTTGCAGCAAAATTATATGGCCATGGAAGGACGACGCCTTCATCACAAGTCCAACATTCACAGGGTGTGGTTGCAAGTACGTACGTACGGTTTACCTGCAACGCGAAAAGGAAACAGATCAATGAGAAGACTTAATTACGCAGTCACAAGTTTCTCATTAGTTCTATCCGGAAGCTTATTTGGGCTTTTATGGCCACCAAAGAGTTAATTACACCTGGGTACATAAACTTGCGCGTGTGTAACAGATTCATACAGAAACAAAAAAAAACATAAAAGTCATACACCAACTCTGATGCGGTAACGTTTAGGTACAAAACAGTCTGAAACGTGCCAACTGGACTGCCACGTGGGAAGAAGGCTCGCAGCTGGTCTTGGGCACTTTTTTACATTCCCCCTTGTGTGGTACAATTTTTCTAGATCGGTCCCTGCGTCCAGATAAGTACAAGCGGTTCGACCCGGTGCTCACAAACCCCCCTTAACCCCTGGCCTTCCTTTTCGACGCTGCCTCGATGCCGTCGCCTACTCTGCCTTGACGTCGTCGCCTTCTCTGCTGCCAGTTTAGACGACGCCGCCGCCCATCGACGCGGCATGGAGCCGCTCCTACGGGGGCCCGGGGAGTTCCCTCCTGAGTACGGTACGCGCTCGATCGACCTCTTCTCCTGCTGGGTTGCCCCCTTGTCCTAGGTTTTTGATCGGGCTAGGTTCTTCATGATTTCGGTGGAAAGATTGATGTTTTGTTGCCGCAATTCATGCGATGAAGGGAATGTAGGCGTTCGATAGGACGATTACTGTTGTTTCGTTACTTTCCATGTTGGCTTGCCGGTGGTGATGATTTGGGGGCTAATTTAGGGTTGTTATTGGATTTGAAGGAAGATGTGATAGATGTTGTGATTGTTGTGATGTATGCACTCCCCTGTGATTACTGTGATGGATGCCCTGTGATGGGTGTGAATTGGCTTTCTTCAGATATTGCTCTGTACTTGCTGTCGAAATTCAGTTAGTGAATGTTGTCGAATTCAGTTAAGTGAATGATGTCGATAAATGTTGCAGTGAATTCAATTAAGTGATGATAAATGTTTGTTAATTGCTTATTGGTGTACTATACTCAAAAGGAATTCATTTACTGCTGTGTTTTGCATCATAGTCTGAACAAAAAATCTGTCTTTCTTTTGCAGTAACTTCAGGAGAAGAATCTCTGTTGTTCTCTGTAGCGTTTGAGCACAATGGCATATTCATTGGGCAAGGAGTGAACAGATCATATATTGGCAGCACTTATTGTGAATTTGACTACTGTCATGCTGACACTTGGTCCTTAGATATGTTGAAGTTTTGCCTGGACAAGTTGGATTACTCCCATGGTTATCCAGATCTGCAAGTGTACTGGTGCTTGCCAGGCAAAGACATTGTAGATGGCCTTGTTTGTGTGGATACTGAAGAAGTCATTGCTGCTATGGTCAATGCAAGCAAAGAATGTAAGACACTGTTGTTAATAGTGGATGAGGAGAATAAGATAAGAACTTTGTATGATGATGTGATCCTAGATGGCCCCCCTCTGCCAAGGGTAATTACTCCTAGGAAATTGCCAAGGTCTGCTGAAGGAGAGCATGGAGAAGCAAGAGAGAAAGAAGAGCACGGAGAGGGAGAATATCATGGACATGAAGCAGGGCAGGAAGAGGGAGAAGATCATGGACATGAAGCAGAGCAAGGAGAGGGAGAAGATCATGGACATAAAGCAGAGCAGGGAGAGGGAGAAGAAGAGCAAACAGAGCAGGGAGAGGGAGAGGTTCAAGGAGAAGAAACTGACAGTGATTTTTATGAGAGTGAATATGATGTTGAAGATCTACATGATGGTTTGTTTGTGGAGAATGTGGATATAGATGTCCATGATAACAATGAGAAGGAAGGGTACATTGAAGAAGAAGACCCTTTAGATGATGATGATCTAAACCTAAGCAAAGATGAATTGTCAAAGTTGCAGTACACTTTCAAAGCCTACAATCCATAAGTGGATCTGAATAATCTAGTTTTCAGTGTTGGTTTGGTGTTTGGTGACATGAAAGAGCTGAGGATGGCTTTGGATGCATATACTGTTAGGAACAGAGTGAAGATCTATAAGAGAAGAAATGAATCTGAAAGGCTTAATGCAGTTTGCTCAGAAGGTTGTCCTTGGCAACTAAAAGCTTCAAAAGACAATAGGACTGGTAGCATTGTCATAAGGCAGTACAATGGCACTCACAAATGTCAGAAATCATTTGATTCCAAGTGTTTGACAGTTAAAATTCTCACACAGAAATTCATTGAGGAATTCAGAGACAACCAGACCATGGATTTGGGTACATTTGGTAAGAAGGTCCAGAGAGAGTTCAAACTGCTACCAAACAAGATGAAATTGGGAAGGGCCAGGAAGGCAGCTCTAGACCTTATTCATGGGGATGAAGCAGAGCAGTACAACTTATTGTGGAACTATGGGCAAGAACTCAGAAGAGTTAATCCTGGCAGCAAATTCGTAGTTTCCACTACCAAAGTGAAGGAGAAGAATGATGCACTGCCAAAGGATCACCTGTCCTCACTCTATTGGTCATATGATGCTTGCAAGAGAGGTTTCCTAAAGGGATGCAGGCCAATTATATTTGTGGATGGCTGCCACTTGAAAAGTAGGTACAAAGGTATACTATTGACAGCTGTGGGAATTGACCCAAATGATTGCATCTATCCAATAGCTATGGGAATGGTAGAGGTTGAATCCACTTACACATGGGAATGGTTTTTGTCAACACTGAAAAATGATCTGAATATTATCAACACAAGCCCATACACCATAATGAGTGACAAGCAAAAGGTATTGTTCCTCATCCATTACATTAATATGCATGCTTTATGTATGAATTGCATGGGCTACTTCATATGAACTTATGTGAAAATCCATTGCATATGAAGGGTTTGATAAATGTTGTTGAAAAAGTTTCCCAGATGCAGAGCATAGGTTTTGTGTTAGGCACCTATACCAAAACTTCCACAAGAAATTCAAAGGTGAGACATTGAAGAATCTGCTGTGGACCATTGCCAGATCTACAAACTTACCAAGATGGAATGAGAACAGAGAAAAAATGAGAGAGGCTTCCATTGATGCTTACAACTGGCTAGAGGGAAAGCCACCTAATCAATGGGTGAAAAATTTCTTCAGTGATTTTCCAAAATGTGATATTCTTTTGAACAACATGTCTGAGGTGTATAATAGGTAATGTTCTAACTGCATATTTAAGTTGTACTTTGCATGTGCATATTTAAGTTGTAGTTTACATTTGCATCTTCTAGTTGTTGTCGCCAACTGCATCTTCTAGTGCTCTAATAGCATGTTCCACTTTTCATGACAGTTACATACTTGAAGCTAGAGAACTCTGTATTGTGTCAATGTTGGAGTGCATCCTTGCAAAGATTTCACTGAGGCATGCAAGCAAACACAGAGAAGCAGTTGAGAAATGGACAGGAAGAATTTGCCCAAAAATTAGAAAGAAGCTTGAGAAGAAAGCAGAATTTTCTGCCAATTGTTTTGCAACAAATGCTGGCAATGGTATATTTCATGTGCAGTCTGGGCCCAACACATACATTGTTGACATCATAGCAAGGACTTGTAATTGCAAAAGGTTGGATTTGAGTGGAGTGCCTTGCAGTCATGCAATTGTAGTGTGCAGGGCTGAAAGAATTGACCCTGAAGACCTGGTTCACAAATGCTATATAGTAGAGACATATCTGCAAGCATATGTCACTTTATCATGCCCTTAAGAGATAGGGGCCACTGGGAGAAGATGAATGGAATATACATTCACCCACCAGTTTTCACAAAACAGATGGGCAGGCCACCTAAGAATAGAAGAAAAACTCCTGAAGAGAAAAGGAAGAAGGATGGAACAGTGTATCTGAATAAAAAAGGGGTGGCTATGCATTGTTCAGTTTGTGGCAAAGATGACCACAACAGCAGATGGCATGAGAAATACATGCAAAGGTAACAAGTGGAACACCAAGATGAGGAAGAAGAGGATGAATTTGCATGTGAAGCTATTCTGCAGGTAGTTGCTGTATTTTGAATGTTGCTCTTCTTAATAATGTTGCTTTTCTGACTGTTGTTGTACTGAATATTGTTGCTTTTCTGAATGTTGCTCTTCTTAATAATGTTGTTGCAGGACATTGTGCATTGCAGACTGAACCCTAGGTTGGACCCAATTAATGACAGGACAAGCATGGTTTACAGGATGGGACAAGAGGTAAGAGAGAGCATTTGCATGTGAAGCTATTGTGCAGGTTGTTGCTGTATTTCAAATGCTGATTGCCACAACTGTTTTGTAGGAGAGAGCATATGTTACAAATGTTAGACCACCTGGACCACTGCCAGAGGAGTCAAGCTTTGTAGCTGTAGCTAGGGATTTAATCCCTCAAAGGACCAGGCAAACAACTGCAACAACTGCTGGTAGAAGGGCAGGCAAAGGTAAAAGAAAGGCAACAACAACAACTCAAACAAATGCAGGTACAGTAACTGAATCTCGAAACAACTGTGTACCTAATGAATCTTGCATGCCCCTTAAATTTACATTGTCTGCATCTTACACCAACTGAATTTTGCAGATGAGGCAGGTACCAGTGCTAGTGCAGGCAGAGTAGTGAAGAAAGCAAGAGGTGGAAGAGCTGGGAGGTCTGGAAGAGGAGGAAGAGCTGGGAGGGGTGGAAGAGGTGGAAGAGGAGCATAAGAAACTACCAGAGGAGCAGGACCAGAAGCAGCTACAAGAGGAGCTGGACCAGAAGCAGCTGTTGGAGGAGCTGAGGAAGGAGGAAGAAGAGTTGAAGATTATCCTTTGTGGCAACTCATGTTTGGACATGATGGAGCAAGGAATGCAATCCCATACCTGAATGAAGAGATTCCAGTGACTCAGAATGCTCCTAGGGCTCCAGAACACTAGTTCATGTATGCTATGCTCCATTTAGTTCAGCACTGAACTGCAAAAGAAATGTCCCAGTTCATGTATGAACTACATGACTGCAAGAGCAAATTTTGTAATGCATGACCTTAATCTTGGCCATGATGGATCTTTTATTATGGTGAAGTAGACTGGAACAACAACTTATGTCAGCATGATCTATGTTTGCATTTCAAGTTATGTATGATCCAGTGTATGTTTATGTGTGTGTGTGTTGACAGCCTCATATTTTCATACTGTCAAGTTTGAATTTGCATTTCCAGTACTAAATATGCAAAGAAAAATTGAGAACAAATATGATACTGCTATTATCTATTTGCACTTCAAATATTGCAGAAAATATGTTCAAAAAAAATTGGGTGATACTAGGACTCGAACCCAGTATCTAGTACTTGTGACAGGGTGGTCATACCAGTAGGCTATTGTGGCGCCCCCGACTCAATCGTGCACTAATCATACACGCAAACATGCATGATCAAGCACAGGGACTCACGGGAAGATATCACAACACAACTCTAACACAAATTAAACGGAGATCCACAATATTACAGACCAGGGATCACGAAGATCCAAATACATAAGTCAGTCATACAAATATTATCTAAGTACAGACATAGTTAGACAAGTTTTGCCTTAAGAAGGCTAGCACAAACAACGACTCTAGATCGAAAGGCGAAGGCCTCCTGCCTGGGAACCTCCGATCCTACTCCTGGTCGGCTGGCTCGATCTAGTAGTACGTGCCCTCTGGACCCTCCTGGTAGTAAGCTCCTATGGTGGCATCTGGCTCCGGGGCTCCATCGTCTGGTGTATCATCAAGGTGGGGTATGGGAAAAAAGAAAGTAAAGCAACCGTGAGTACTCATCCGAAGTACTCAGCAAGGAAGGATCTATACTACATATGCAACATTATCAATGGAGAAAGGTTGTATATGTGGACTGGGCTGCAGAAATGCCAGAATAGAGAGAAGGCCTAGTCCTATCGAAGACTAGCATCTTCACGAAGCCATCATCTTGTAGCAGTAGAAGAGAGTAGAATAGCATTTTATTTAGCAAACATGTTGAAGCAAGCCTAGAGATCCTTACTCGACTCCCAGCGAGAAAGCGATCCCGAAGCTTCAATTAAGTAACAAGTATCCAGTTCAAGTAGTAGATCGGGATACACAAACAGAGCGTCCTTTACCGTAGGACCGGCTATCGATAGATTATTCATCCCTGCAGGGGTGCACTACTGTTACCCAACACGCTCGATCAACTCTGGCCGGACACACTTGCTGGGTAATGCCCGGCCTCGGTAGATCAACACGAAGCAACGCTCTACCTAGGCTCGGCAGAGAGGTCAGCACGCCGGACTAACCTATGCACCCAGAGGTCTTGGGCCATCGCCCTGGGCACCCTGCGCGTTGCGTGGCTGGCCGGGGTGCAGGCGCGACACTGAACTCGTCAGTGAAGTATCCAGCCCAATCCCGACAATCAGCCCGCACGGTGAATCGTGACGTCTGACGAGCTTTCGGGAGAAACGTACATCGCAGAGGGCCCCATAACCATAATCCCGCGTGGTGGTAGTGCGTATAGGGCACGTCGACCCACTCAGATCACACACCCTCGAGGTTCACCTGAAGGGTTGCACGACAGAGTCGTATCGGAAGTGGAGAAGGAGGAATCACCCTCGATGACCACGACCGAACAGCTACACTGCAGAGTGTTCATCAGGAGTGCGTTACGAGGTATCACCCTCGGCATTCGATAGTTACTATGCAGAGTCGTACAACTAAGGGGGGTGTGAAGTGAGGTGTCGGTCTCTGGTCGACGATCACATTGATCGAGTCGTCGATGATCAAGCAGGAGCAACAAGGGTAAGGTGGTGGGGTCACTGATGGTTCACTACCAACCTATACTAAACAGTTTATCATAGGCAGGTAAGGTAACAATGAACAGGTTACAACAGCAGGCTATGCATCAGAATAGGAGCAACATTTAACAGTAGCAAAATCTAATGCAAGCATGAGAAATGGAATGGGCGATATCTGGATGCTCAAGGGGGGGGGGGCTTGCCTGGTTGCTCTGGCAAGAGAGAGAGGTCGTCAACGGGCTGCTCGTCTGTAGTGTAGTCGTATCCAGCTGCAGCAGCGTCGGTGTCGGCGTCTATCGAGAGAGAAGGAGGGGGAGAGAAACAATAAATTCACGGCAATAATGCAATCAATATGTATGACATGCCTAAATGATATGCCGGGGTGTTCTACTGCCTAACTAGATGATTTGGTTAATTTAGGAATTTATCCGGATTTATTTAATCAACGTTGGGCACTATTCATTTATCAAAATCGGTCTAAAAGTTCAATGTTCATACAGCTAGGGGCACCTGACAAGAATACGGAGGGCGTATTCGGGTTCGTATCAAAATTCTGAGCAAGTTTCATATATAAATTATTTTCATCGGAGTTACGGTTTATTTAATATGATTTTCTAAAGTTTTTATTAATTTCTGGAATTTAAATTCAACATTATCCGAAACAGTAATTGATGACATCAGCATGACATCATGCTGACGTTAGCAGTCAACAGTGCAGTTGACTGGGTCAACCTGACATGTGGGCCCCACCTGTCATACACTGTTTAGCTAATTAGGTTTTAGCTAATTTAATTACTGGTTAATTAGACTAACTACGTAATTAGACTAACTTAATCAGAGTTAATTAACTTAATTAATTCACTTATTAATTAATTATTAATTTTATTAATTTTCAATTTTTTTAAACGTTCTGGGGCTGGGCCCCACATGTCATTGGGCCAGGGGGGCACTGGCCCATTCGTCAGTGGCCCTGAGGCCAAACGGGCGTGCGGGCGCGGCCAGGGCGAGCCCGGGCAGGCGCGGGCGAGGCAGGCCGCGCGCCGGCCGCGAGGGGCCACGGCGAGGCACCGGCGTGGAGCAGAGGCAGCAGGTGAGGGGCGGCGAAGCGGGGCGAGCGTGGGCTGCGCGAGGGAGCAGCAGCGGTTGCAGGCAGCGCGGGCGTCGGTGCGGGGGCGAGGTCAGTGTGCGCGGGCAGCGCGCAGCGTACGCGAGCGCGGGCAGTGGACGGCGCGGGGAGTGCGTGCGTGCGGGCGCGGGGCGGCGCGAGCAGCGGCAGCGCAGGGGGCAGTGCGGGGCAGCTGAAGGAGGTGCGCACAGCGGCGACGGAGCCGCGCAACAGCAAGCAGCAGGCGAGGCGAGCGCAGGCAGTGGCGGCGGCTGCAGAGCTACGACGAAGGGGCGGTGAGCGCGGCCGGGGCGCGAGCGAGGCGCGGCCGCACACGGGCGTGCACGCGCGGAGCAGGGGAGGGAGAGGAGGAGGTTGGGGTTCTCACCCCCGTTGCAGGGGTTCGCCGGCGAGGCTCGGTGGAGCCGATGGGGAGGAGGACGAGGAGGAGCGACGGCGGGGACGAGGCGGCGGCGTCGAGCGGCGAGCGCAGCGGGGCTCGGCCCGATCCAGATCGAGGGTGGGGGAGAGAGCGAGTGGGGATTAGGGTTTCGGGGTCCAGGGGAGGGGCAGGCCATATAGGCCAAGGGGCGAGCGGGAGTGGGCCGGCCTGGCAGGCCGTGGCCCAGTTGGGCCGGGGGGGGGGAAGTTTTGTTTTCTTTTTCTTTTTCTTTTTGCTTTATTTCCTTTTTCCTTTTTCTTTTTATTTACTCTTATTTTCTGTTTTGGTAATTAGTTAGGCCTCTAAATGAATTTTGTAAAATATGTGACCTGGTTCATAAACCACAGTGCATTATACCCTATCTCCAAAAACTAGTTTGGGCAAAACATAATTTCATATTTAATTTAGATTTAATAAAAGGTTATTAAATATTATTTTCAGCCACTGTTTGAGGTTGTTTGAGTCACTTATCCAATTCCAATAAGGTTGGTTACAATTTTATAATTGTCTCTGATTTATTTGTTATTTAATGAACATTTTAGTTTCTAGTTTGAACAACTTTTTTTTTCCACTTTGAATTTAATTCGAAGTTTGAATTAGGAGTTGGAATGCAATGTGATGCAAATGATGATTATGCACTGTTAACCTAGCTGACTTGTCATTATCAAAAGTGATTACTGTGGCTAATGACATGGGGTGTTACAGCTATGAGAGGATATCGAGCATATAATGCCAACCTTCTAATTTGTATATGCCGCTAAACATTAATAGCCGTCCGATCAGAAATAAACGCACACTGCATCGTCTGCCACCTCTGGCCAAACAGGACGGCGCACGACACCGCCCGTACGCCGGTGGGCCATCGCCGCTTCCCGCCTTCGCCTCTTCCCGCCTGTCGTGGAATAGTCACGGCAGATGTCCTAGTGTGAGGACTTAGTCGTGGAGCCATCGCAATGAGGTTAGTTTAAAGGGGTTAATCAGGACAAAGGACACGGGGAGTTTATACTGGTTCGGCCCCTTGCGGTGAAGGTGAAGGCCTAATCCAGTTTGAGGTGGTATTGCTAGGATTTCGATGACCAGGGAGCGAATACGCTTAACCTGGCTCTCGATCTGTTGTCTCTTGTCCCTAAACCGCCGCCGGGTCGTCCCTTTATATACACAGGTTGACGCCCGGCGGTTCACAGAATCCTGGCCGGCTCATAAACGTGTCCGGCTCGGTATCCACTCTTTCCTATCTTACAATACAAGTCATATACTTATGGCGGTTTACATCTATGGGCCCTAACTCGCCTTTGGGCTTTGGGCCTTCTTATTAAGTCTCATTCGTAAGTCGCCATCTTCTATATCTTCATGGGCTTCAATACAGGTAAATCACTATGAGCATAACCCGGCCCCTCCTGGGCGGTTTATACTCAATAGTTATATCCCCAACATTAGGCCCCAGGTTGATTTGAACTTGTTCATGTCAATCTTCAACACTTAGGAAAATTCCTTCTTCATTACCTTCGCAAAAATTTGTAACTCGCCGTGATGTCATCTTCCGAGATCATGATAACCCGCCATGACGTCACCTGTCATTAATTTTATAAACATCCAGAAATCATATATGCATCTCCTTTTTAATGAACCTCCGAAAATCGAGGCGTCAGCCCTGTCACATATCTAATTTGGAGCTCCTCGATTCCCGCGTATGCCACTTATCCATTCACCTTATAAATAGGGCCAGGGGTCCTTTTCACTTTCCCCCCTCGGCCTCTTCGTCTTCCTCGTCTTCCTCGCGAAGCACTGCTCTCGAGTCCAGCCGCCGCCATCGACCCTCTCCTCTGCATCACCCTTGGCCGCTGCATCAACCTGACTTGGTCCAGAGTTTGCTCACGCGCCTCCGCCGTTCAACAGCCTTGGTAAGTTCTTCCTCCTTCCCCCTCCGTAGATCTCATTAGGGTTCGAATGAATTCATGGAGGTTCGGCACTGTTCTTCACCTGTTCTTCACTGTAGCATGAGGCTTGATTCAAGCTTGATATTTATCCTGTGCGGCAATAATCTTAGTCCCTTTTTCCTCATTAGAGCATCTCTTTTAGGTAGAAAAATCCGATTTGGACCTTCATAAACTTCTCAAGTACCAGTATTTTAGGTCTGAATATATTTTCATTTTCTGACACGCGGTACATCCAAAATTGCAATACCAATCTGTGAAACCTGTTTTTCACCACTTAGCCATTTTCCAACTTCAGATCTATACTTTCAATATTCGTATAGGCGGTTTAACTTCAGAAAATAATAACCTGCCAGGTACCATTAGTCCCCTCTTAAACCGCCGAGTGCTCGTCTTTGTAATTTGATAATGTCACTATCCCGGGTTACAGAAGAAGAACTGAACGGGTGTTAACACTTTCTGTCTGTTTCAACACTTTCTGCCTGTTAACCATGAACCTTAAATCGGCACAAATCTTTTTCCAGGTTATCGTATAAATGGCCAAATCCTTTTATTCCTGTAACTGGGTTCAATCCCGGGTTACAGAAGAAGAACTGAACGGGTGTGTTGCAACCGGCGCCTTAGCGAAAAAGGAAGACATCCACTGGAGAGCCCCCGGTCCAGAAAATCTTCCTGAGCCCAAGGATGGGGAAGTGATCATTTTTGTTGATCATCTGAGTCGAGGGTTCAGCCCTCCCGGATCAAAAAATTTCCGTGACGTGCTTCACTTCTTCCAACTTCACCCTCAAGATATTGGGCCTAACTCCGTGTCCAATATTTGCAATTTTCAAGTGTTTTGTGAAGCCTACCTGCAAGAAGAGCCCACAGTCGACCTGTTCAGAGATTTCTTCTATTTAAACCGCCGTACTAAATTTACGGATGGGCCCAATACTGAACTTGGCGGGGTTTCAATTCAGAAGAGAAAAGACGTCAGCTTCCCTCACGCTAAGCATCATAGCCATCCCAAAGATTGGAATCAAACTTGGTTCTATTGCCAAGATACATCTCCAGCTAGCGAGAATCCTCTGCCGGGTTATCGTGCTCACCGGCTTACCGATGCACATCCATTCCCCCAAAGACTCAATGCAAAGGAACGGTCCAAATATGCACCACAGCTTTCAAAGCTCAGAGCCTTTGTGGCAAACGGTTTGACACGCATTGATTTTGTCCGTTGCTGGGTATCCTGGAGCATTTTGCCTTTAAGCCGTCGCTCCGGTTTAATGTGTGAGTACACAGGGGATGTGAAAGACCCTCAACGCCACACTAATATTCAGCTGACTGATGCTGAAATTACTGAATCTGTCAAGAAGATGTTGGATGAACCGGTTATCGACTGTAGCAAAACAGGACTTAGTCCTTTTTGCGCTTCAAATAAACCGCCAGCTGTAAGAATTGCCCCACTCCTGCTTTAATCCATATCTTTAATACTCCCTTATGATCTTTTCAATCTTTAAACAGGGTGATGATCCATTTTGGAAGAAGAAACCATAGGATAAACTGGCCAAAATACCTCGTGTCAAGACCAAGGTCAACAAGAAGCCCGCTAAGAAGAAAAACACCAAGCCTACCGAGTTGAACATTGACGATGATAATCCGGAGTCAGAGGTAGAACTTGACTCACTTGGCTCTTTTTTCATACATCTCATTGACGATGATTTTTATCAGGACGACGCAGAAGCTAGCCGCGCAAATGACGTAGAGGTAACTATTCTCTCATCCGGTTCAGAACCTCTGCTCACACAGAAAACCCGACAAGCAAGCCGGAAAGTAAGATTTTCTCACCCCCTAGCTTACTTGGATCCAAACTTTCTTTTGAAGAAGCAGCAACACGAAGCTCGTCGCACAACCCGGCATAGCGGCCATGTGGTCACTTCTTCCGGTTTACAGAACTCGCCAGTTCGTAAACGCCGCCCAGAGGTCTCTTCTATTTCTGACACATCTTATCCCAAGGCGGGCTATTTCCGACAACCTCTTAATCCGTCTGATTCAAACTATCAGGGAACTTCCCATTCATCCTCTGGCGAGTCCACAGGGACACAAATTCCAACCCTCAAAACTGTTCCTGGGTGAGCATTTTTAACTAACCCCTTATACCTTATGCTTGATCATTATACTAACCTGTTATTTGCGTCTCTATCAGAGCCAAGGCCAGACCCAGTAAAAAGGCCAAATTGAAGAAACCGGCTGATGACAGCGCGCCAACTGATCTGGAAAAGAACCCGGAACAGTTTGAACTAAATACTGAAGCTATTCTTGATGATCCGCCATCGCAAGATCATGAAACCTTTGTTGAACAGATGGAAATTGATCCGATGGGTCATGCTGATAAACCGCCAAGCCCAACTAAGGCTGCTGATGATAAAGCCGATGATGTTGTAGTTACCGGTGTCGGGTGTATAGCCCCAGGCAACCCCACTGCTCTGTCAAAACATAGTGCCAAAGAAGAATTTTCTGCTGTTGACAAGGGCAAGTGGAAGGTGGACCTGGAAAGCTATGCCCACCTCAGCGCCCAAGATATTCATTCTGGGTTTTTAAACCATTTGCACACAAGCCGTGATTATGAAGCCGGTTTACTGAACATGATGAAGGAGCGATATGAGGTAAATGTTGTTAACTCTGCATAAATATTCTTCCCTTAGCCGCCAAGTTTACTGGACATAAAAGAATAGAATGTTCTGCAAACTTTCAAGAATCATATAGATCAACTCCACTAGCCCGCAAGGGCCAGTTTATAATGTCAATATGAACCGGGACTTTAGAATAATAACTCTTCAATTTCGCCTGTGTAGCCCCCAAGGGTCGACTTAACAAATATGTTAAGTTGAGACTAATTATGCTGTAAGGCTCAAAATTCTTACTTAGGACCTTTATAATCCGGTTGACCATCAAGCTGATAGTTGTTATGTGCTTGGGACTTGTAATTTTTTTTGATAAGAAGCAATAGACATTAGCCCCCAAGTGCCAAGTATATTACTTGTTATGTGCTTGGGACTTTGAATATGCACTGCTATCTAATTAATTACATGTCTCTTGCAGGCTGATCTTAACAAGAAGGAATCTCAAATCGCCGACCTTCAAGAAAATATCAAGTCGCAACAAGCCGAGACCTCCAAAGCCAAGGAAGAACTGACCAGTGCCTTAACAACAATGGAAAACTGAAGGAGAGCTTTAAGAACGAGCGGGCAGGTTGGGATACAGAAAAGTCAACTCTGCTAAAGAGGGCTGAGGATGCTGAGGCTGCCCTTAATCCGGTAGCTGAGGAGCTGACTGGCTTGAAACAACAAATAAATGCCATGACCGCTGCCGTATTTGGTAAATAACTTCTTCATAAGCTTTGAACATGTATTATGTAAGAGACTGCTGGTTTACCGATGTTTTTGATGATGCAGGAACTCGCATTGCTCATCTTGGCTCAGATATGCGGCAAAAACTGAAAGCCGCCTATACACTTATAGAGCAATTATATACCGGTGTACAACGGGTTATCTACACAGCTTCCCATAATAAACCGCCCCCAACCTTGATCAAGGAGACATTGGAAAGGCTGGCGATGATGCCTGCACGGTTTGAAGAGCTAAAGAAGTCAGCTGCCAGGGCGGGTGCTCTTACTGCACTGACTCGGGCCAAAGCTTGGATATCTGATCTTGATCCGGTCGATGTGGGAAACGGCTACCCGAGCATAAAGGAGGATGGGTCAGAGTTTAATAACGATGACCTCAGAGCCTTGACGAGGGAAATGCGCCCATTGGCTAGCAAATTGGCTGAAGAAACCGATCTTTCACATTACCAGTAGATTTATGATGCCAACAACAAGAGAGTTAACGCGCCAACTTATGATGCTCCAAATCTTATTCCTCCAATCCGTAAGCATACCTATGCCCCTGATGTTGACCCCTCCATACTTATAAGTGATGAAGCTGTTTCCAAGGCCTTAACTGGGATCGATTGGACCACCATTGACTTCCAGCCACTGGGTAGAGAAGAGGAAGATGAACCGGCGCTGGACGATCCGCAACCTTCAAGTCAGCCAGGCCAGGACTCGTAAACCGGGGGGCGGTTTAGCAGCTGCTTTCTTTAAGACTTGTTAAAACAATTATTCTTTTGGGCACCAAACGCCTTGTAATAGGCTAGCTTAAACTCTTGTTCTGCTATGCCATCGTGCATATTTACTTTGCATGACACTGCTAATCCACCATGTTAAGATATGCCACTTATGCTTATAATATTAACAATGTGGAATCTGCTCCTGCATGCAATGAATTAAAAGTGTCCTGGCGGTTTACCGCTGGACGGGTCATAACGCCCAATATAAAACCATGGAAACTAACATAGCTTATACCCAAGGCTGGAATTTCAGAATAACCAAATTTGAAATATATCATACCTGTGATATTTGATCACACTGTTGGTTTACCAAACCGGTGTAGTAAGGGGGAGAACCCAAACTTTGAGCATTGGTAATTATCATAGATTGCTTGGCTTATGAACAAAACCAGGCCGGGTTAATAAACACTGGATATTATCTTATCTCATACTGGCGACTTATAGTCAAAAGCCAAGCCGGGTTAATAAACACCGGATGAATTATGATCATAAAGCATCATAAGCCTCATCAAATAAACCTCAAAAACTGTGGAATAAAACAAACGAAAAAACGAGGCTTTTCATGGGCTGCCAGGCCGAAAATTGAGTGCTTTCACGGGCCACACAGCCACTGAGTTAAACCTATATACAAACCTTATAAGATGGACCTCACGTAACCAATCGTCATTTTAACTTTGACAAGTTCAGGGTCTGTATAAGATTGACTTGTCAAACGTTCGGCGGGTCATTCCAGGAATACCTGGGCGGAGTGGCTTACTTAAAAAGGCAGGATAACCTGGGGTTTTAGGTGAATACACCTGGCTTCCAAGCCTGGCTTTTAAGCCTATTACAAGGGTTATACAAACTCTTTGTTCTTTAGAATCAAGGAGCCCCCAAGTAATATTTTTGAGCTGTGCTCAAGGGGCACCTATGTTTGAGCTGTGATTTTGCAACAGACTCTCTTTGGTACCTTTAACCTGGGTAGCAAGCCCCTAAGTTTTTTTTTTCGTTGGCTTATAAGCCGGTTCAAAGGGTAATCATAACTTCACTCATAAGTCGGAAGCCCCCAAGTAACCAAAGACTCATTAAGAAAAAACGACAGAGGCCCTGCTTTAGCAGGGGTGCCGGTTTAATATATACATTGTAAAAAATATGTACATCAGAAGAGCCAATGGCTCAGGTGTAGTAAGGCCGAAGATGAGCAATATTCCACGGCCGGCGAGTCTCTTCCTCCGACGTGCGTGAGTCCTTGTGGTCTCGAACATCAATAAGGTAGTATGACCCGTTGTTCAGATTCTTGCTGACCACAAAGGGTCCTTCCCAAGATGGGGATAACTTGTGCATATCAGTCTGATCCTGGATAAGCTGGAGCACTAAGTCGCCTTCTTGAAAGGTTCTGGACTTGACCCGGCGGCTGTGATAACGACGTAGATCTTGCTGGTAAATCGCCGAACGAGCCGCTGCGAGATCACGCGCCTCGTCTAATAGGTCAAGTGCATCCTGACGTGCCTTTTCATTATCAGCTTCAACGTAAGCCGCCACCCGGGGTGAGTCGTGACGGATGTCACTGGGGAGAACCGCCTCTGCTCCATAAACCATGAAAAAAGGCGTGTAACCCGTAGATCTGTTGGGCGTTGTGTTGATACTCCATAGCACCGAGGGTAAATCCTCTACCCAACAACCCGGCGTCCTCTGTAAGGGAACCATAAGCCGGGGCTTGATGCCTCTCAGGATCTCTTGATTGGCTCTCTCAGCTTGACCATTAGATTGGGGGTGAGCCACCGACGATACATCAAGCCGGATATGCTCACGTTGACAAAATTCTTTCATAGCACCCTTGGAGAGATTAGTGCCATTGTCTGTTACAATGCTGTGTGGAAAGCCAAAACGGAAGATCACCTTCTTCATGAATTGAACCACCGTTGCTGCATCACACTTACTGACTGGCTCTGCCTCTACCCACTTAGTGAATTTATCAACCGCCACCAAGAGGTGGGTCTTCTTATCCTTGGACCTCTTAAAAGGTCCAACCATATCAAGCCCCCAAACTGCAAACAACCAAGTGATTGGAATCATTCTCAACTCCTGAGCCGGAACATGAGCTCGACGTGAAAACTTCTGACAACCGTCACATTTTTTGACCAAGTCCTCAGCATCAGCATGAGCCGTCAGCCAATAAAAACCGTGACGAAAAGCCTTGGCTACAAGAGATTTAGAGCCGGCGTGATGACCACAATCTCCTTCATGGATCTTACGCAGAATCTCACAGCCTTCTTCAGGAGAAACACAACGCTGAAACGCCCCGGTAACACTGCAATGGTGCAGCTCTCCATTGACAATTGTCATTGACTTGGACCACCGAGTTATTTGCCTGGCCAAGGTTTCATCCTCAGGTAACTCGCCCCGGGTCATATATGCCAAATATGGAACTATCCAATCAGGAATAACATGAAGAGCCGCCACCAACTGAGCTTCCGGGTCAGGAATAGCCAAATCCTCCTCTGTAGGTAACTTGACCGACGAGTTATGCAAAACGTCAAGAAAGACATTAGGTGGCACCGGTTTACGTTGAGAACCCAACCGGCTTAAGGCATCAGCCACTTCATTTTTCCTCCGATCAACATGCTCAACTTGATAACCCTTGAAGTGACCAGCAATAACATCCACCTCTCGTCGATAAGCCGCCATGAGGGGATCCTTAGAATCCCAAGTACCAGAGACTTGTTGAGCCACCAAATCTGAGTCACCAAAGCACCTTACCCGGCTTAAGTTCATCTCCTTAGCCATCCGAAGACCGTGGAGTAAGGCCTCATATTCAGCTGCATTGTTAGTGCAAGGGAACATCAAACGAAGAACATAACAAAATTTATCACCTCGAGGGGAAGCAAGCACAACTCCAGCCCCCGAGCCCTCCAATTGCCTGGACCCATCAAAGTGAATAGTCCAATACGTGTTATCTGGTTTTTCCTCAGGCATCTGCAGCTCTGTCCAGTCATTGATGAAATCCACCAGTGCTTGAGACTTGATGGCCGTGCGAGGCATATACTTCAAACCATGAGGCCCAAGTTCAATGGCCCATTTGGCAACCCGGCCTGTTGCTTCCCTGTTTTGTATGATATCTCCTAAAGGAGCAGAGCTAACCACAGTAATGGGGTGACCCTGAAAATACTGCTTAAGCTTCCGGCTTGCCATGAAAACCCCATATACAAGCTTCTGCCAATGTGGGTATCTCTGCTTGGACTCAATAAGCACTTTGCTGATATAATAAACCGGCCGTTGAACCGGATATTCCTTGCCTGCCTCTTTCCTTTCAACCACAATAGCCACACTGACAGCCCGGCTATTAGCAGCCACATATAACAACAGCGGCTCCTTATCAATGGGCGTAGCTAGGACCGGCGGCTCAGCCAGCTGCTTCTTAAGCACCTCAAATGCCTTATTAGCAGCGTCACTCCAGACGAAGTCATCTGTCTTTCTCATCATCTGATACAAAGGGATGGCCTTCTCACCGAGGCGGCTTATGAACCGGCTTAGCGCCGCAATACGACCCGCCAGACATTGAACATCATTGATACACGCCGGTTTAGCCAGAGAAGTAACGGCTTTGATCTTCTCCGGATTAGCTTCAATGCCCCTGTTAGACACCAGAAAGCCCAAAAGCTTGCCCGCCGGCACATCAAAAACACACTTGGCCGGATTAAGCATCATCTTATAAACTCAGAGATTATCAAAGGTTTCCTTCAAGTCGTCTATCAACGTCTCCTTCTTTCTGGATTTCACCACAATATCATCCACATAAGCATGAACATTGCGTCCAATCTGATTATGAAGACAATTCTACACACATCGCTGGTAAGTCGCCTGGGCACTCTTGAGCCCAAAAGGCATAGACACATAGCAGAAGGCTCCAAAGGGAGTTATGAAAGCTGTCTTCTCCTGGTCCTTAACTGCCATCTTGATCTGATGATAACCAGAATAAGCATCCAAAAAACTCAAACGCTCACAACCCGCCGTAGCATCAATAATCTGATCAATACGAGGGAGAGCAAAAGGATCAGCCGGACAAGCCTTGTTTAAATCCGTGTAGTCCACACACATGCGCCAAGTGCCGTTCTTCTTAAGTACCAGCACCGGGTTAGCCAACCACTCAGGATGAAAAACTTCAACAATAAACCCAGCCGCCAAGAGCCGGGCTACCTCCTCACCAATGGCCTTACGCCTTTCTTCATTGAAACGATGAAGAAACTACTTGACCGGTTTAAACTTGGGATTAATATTGAGAGTGTGCTCAGCGAGTTCCCTCGGTACACCTGGCATGTCAGAAGGTTTCCATGCAAAGATGTCCCGGTTCTCACGGATGAACTCGATGAGCGCGCTTTCCTATTTCGGATCCATATTAGCACTGATGCTGAACTGCTTGGATGAATCGGCAGGAACAAAATCAACCATCTTAGTGTCATCTGCCGATTTAAACTTCAAAACCGGATCTTGCTCTATAGTTGGCTTTTTTAAAGACGTCATATCCGCCGGATCAACATTGTCCTTGTAAAATTTTAACTCCTCGGTTGCACAAACCGACTCAGCATAAGCTGCATCACCTTCTTCACATTCCAAGGCTATCTTTCGGCTCCCATGTACTGTTATGGTCCCCTTGTAACCCGGCATCTTGAGCTGCAGATAAACATAACAAGGCCGTGCCATGAACTTGGCATAAGCCGACCGTCCAAACAGAGCGTGATACGGGCTGTGAATCTTGACTACTTCAAAGGTCAATGTCTCTGACCTAGAGTCATGATCATCTCCAAAGGCAACTTCCAGAGCTATCTTACCAACAGGGTACGCCGACTTACCGGGCACCACACCATGGAAAACTGTATTCGACGGTTTAAGATTTTTATCTGTCAACCCCATGCGACGAAAAGTTTCGTAATAAAGGATATTGATGCTGCTCCCTCCGTCCATGAGTACCTTGGTAAACTTATACCCTCCAACCTGGCGTGCAACCACCAATGCTAGGTGACCCGGATTATCAACCCGGGGCGGGTGATCTTCCCGACTCCACACGATGGGCTTCTCAGACCAGCGCAAGTAACGGGGAACCGCCGGTTCAATGGCGTTCACTGCCCTTTTATGAAGCTTCTGATCCCGTTTGCATAAATTTGTGGTGAAGACGTGGTACTGCCCACTATTCAACTGCTTTGGGTTACTCTGATACCCAGATTGCTGTTGCTGATTCCCCTGACCTGATTGTTGATGGTAGCCACCCTGATTGCCTTGATTGCCCTGATTACCTTGGAATCCAGAACTAGAACCGCCACCGCCGTAACCCGGCCCATGAGAACCAGACCCTGAACCACCACCCGGTCCATGATTGTCTTGAAAAAGATTGGAATTTTTATACTCCTGCATGATGTAGCAATCCTTCCAGAGGTGGCCAGACGGTCTTTCTCGCGTCCCATGCCTTGGGCAGGGCTGATTTAGCATCTGCTCAAGATTAAAGCCTGACCCTCCGGCCCGTGGGGGCGGTTTACCTTTACGATGCTGGCCATTATTCTGCGCGTTGGTGTTAGCCACAAAGTCCAAACTATTATCAGCTTTGCGCTTACCATTGCCTCCCCGATTCGCCGGATTATGCTGCTGTCCTCTGGTGCTGCTGCTCTTCTTTCCCTTTCCCGGCTTGTCATCATCAGACTCGGGGTCCTTGGTACCATCAGAGTCAGCGTACTTAACCAGAGCCGCCATCAGCTCTCCCATGTCATTGCAATGGCGCTTGAGCCAGCCCAACTTCTGCTTAAGAGGCGTAAACCGACAATTCTTCTCCAACATTATGACCGCTGAACCGGCATTGATGCGATCCGATGAATGTAAGATGGTCGAAACCTGGCGCACCCAATGGGTTGTGGACTCACCCTCTTCTTGGATACAGGCATCCAGATCTATAATTGACATCGGCTGCTTGCACGTATCTTTGAAATTCTGGATAAACCGGGCCTTTAACTCGGCCCATGACCCAATGGAGTTGGTAGGGAGCCCCTTCAACCAAGTGCGAGCCGTTCCATCCAACATCAGGGGGAAATATTTAGCACACGCCGCATCGCTAACATCTAGCAATTCCATGGCCATCTCATAACTCTCGATCCATGCTTCAGGAGGTAAATCGGCTGTATAGTTAGGCACCTTGCGAGGACCCTTAAAATCCTTGGGCAGACGCTCATTACGTATGGCCGGAACTAAACATGGCACGCCCAAATTCCTAAAGGTTACACCTGGCTCCACCGAAGTTGTCGGATGAACCAGTGAAGGTTGACGGGCCGCATATTGCGCCGCCAGCTCGGCCTCTCGACGTGCTCTACCTTGATCCACCATGTTCTGAGCATCAGCACCACCGCCCGTCGGGTTATGTCCACGAGGCAGGTTATGGTTCCGCCCACTGCTTGACACAGCTGGTTCATCAACATGCCTACTGTAACTCCGGCTTGGGCGAGGGGTGGAATGAATCCGGCTTCGACTGTAAGAATAAGCCTGCTGCTGAACCAATGCTGTCTGAAGGAGCTCTCTAGCCCTCCGCATCTCAACCGTCGTTGGAGACTCGCCTTCCACCGGGATAGCCGCCAATCGTGGCGCCGCAGCGATCATGTTATCCAAAGGGTTAGAGTAATGACCCGGTGGTGTTGGCATGTGTTGCGGCGGGATATTGTTCTGACGAGGCGGATCCGTGGTGCGCGGCTGAACCGGCGCTCCCATCCCAGGCGCTTCAACCTGGTCCGCCACTGGCGGGTTACTGGTTCCTGCTCCTGGCGTGTTAAAGAGGTTCCTCGCCTTGTAAACCGGTGGCAGGCGAGACTGATGCCTCCTCCTCATGACTTCGTTTGAAGCGTTCTGATCTAGCATGAGCCGGTAAGACTCCGACTGAATCCGCTGCGCCTGAGCATCCAACGTAACCCGCTCCGCAGCCATCCTGGCATCTTCAGCTGCCAGGTCTTCCTTAGCTTGAGCTATCTGATCTCGCAATTTCACGACTTCCGCGTTATGCTGATCTTGATTATCTGGGTTAACCTCCGTCGTCAGCAGTATTGCCAAGGAGTCTAGTAAACCAGACAAGACTTGAGCCGGCAGGCGCGCAGGGCCTCCTGCCCCGGCTACCGTCGCCGCTGCTGACCCGGAAATCAATGCCGCTGCAGTTGAAGAGTGCTGCACTGGCTGCGTACCGGCCATGAAGTTTGCAACCCGGTTCGGCGGCTCGTAGGGGTCCGGAATACTATCGCCATCGGAACAGCCCCCAAGCCGACCGTCTTGCAGTTGGTACAATGACTCGGTTTCACCGGTGGATGACTCGCCATCAGAATAGACAACTGTCTCACCGTCAGATACTGATTTATCCTCAGATCCCGCACCATTGATGAATCCCACGAAGGCACGACTCATGGCGGGCTGAACTCGGGCGGGTTTTGCACGCTGAGCCGTCTCGATGATGTCGGTGCAGGTGTCCGGCTCAGGGCCCGGTTCGCCGATCTTGCCAATGAAGACGTGAATTCCACCGAAGGGGACCCGGTACCCGTACTCAATTGAGCCGGCCTTGGGGCCCCAGCCTTCGTCGTTGATGTAGAGCTTGCCGCGACAACTCTTGATCATCCAGCCCACAGCGTATCCGTTGATCCCTTCGAAGTTGCCCTTCAAGAACTTGAAACCACCGTGCGCTGGCCCTATGGTGGGCGCCAACTGTCGTGGAATAGTCACGGCAGATGTCCTAGTGTGAGGACTTAGTCGTGGAGCCATCGCAATGAGATTAGTTTAAAGGGGTTAATCAGGACAAAGGACACGGGGAGTTTATACTGGTTCGGCCCCTTGCGGTGAAGGTGAAGGCCTAATCCAGTTTGAGGTGGTATTGCTAGGATTTTGATGACCAGGGAGCGAATACGCTTAACCTGGCTCTCGATCTGTTGTCTCTTGTCCCTAAACCGCCGCCGGGTCGTCCCTTTATATACACAGGTTGACGCACGGCGGTTCACAGAATCCCGGCCGGCTCATAAACGTGTCCGGCTCGGTATCCACTCTTTCCTATCTTACAATACAAGTCATATACTTATGGCGGTTTACATCTATGGTCCCTAACTCGCCTTTGGGCTTTGGGCCTTCTTATTAAGTCTCCTTCATAAGTCGCCATCTTCTATGTCTTCATGGGCTTCAATACAGGTAAATCACTATGAGCATAACCCGGCCCCTCCTGGGCGGTTTATACTCAATAGTTATATCCCCAACACCGCCAATGCCGCTTCCTGCCTTTGCCTCTTCCCGCCATCGCCGCTCGGCCTCTAGAAAAGCCATGGTCACCATGGCCAAACTCGAGCCACTTCCCTCCACTGACACAAATGGTGCGCAAGCTCATCACCACCTGGGCAACAATCACCGGGACATGGGATCATGTCACGCGTCCCCTTTCCTCTTCCACCCCTACTCTGCCGCCCAATCCCTCTCCTACCACGCCCGAGCCTGAGCCCCAGCCATGGGAGCACGCTCCCCTCCAGCCCGAGCCATGGGAACCCTAGCAGCAGCAGCCGCTCCCAACCGTGGTGCCCGCCATTGATCAGCAGACTGCCCTGCTGAATTCGTGCGGCTCAGTCCGCAGGGAATACGCTAGCCGTGACCTGCAAGCGGCCATCGACAGACGCGTCGTCGCCATCTCTAACGACACTGCGGCGAGGGAAGAATCCACTCGCAGGTTCACCGCCGACGAGCGCCAAGCAGTCTTGGGGCTCCGCGCAGATGTTCAGGCATCGGACGCAGCTAGAGTGCGGCAGGGCGTCGCACACCACAGTGCGGCGCGCGACGCCATGGTCCGGAGGCAGACTGCAGCCGCGGGGAAGGCACCAGCACAGGTCAGTCGTGGTCAGGAGCCAAGCTGCAGCCGCCCAGTCACGAAGTACATCGACCTGTCGTTCCGACGAGGACTAGAGGTTCAGAAAGTTCAGAGTTTCAGAACTTTGTTAATGTTGCAGTGATGAGAGTTTCAGAAAGTTCAGAGTGCTCTAGTTTGTCCTTTACTTCTAATGCTCAAGTTAGTTAGTGTTAATCAGTGCTCTAGTAAGTAATGAGCTTCTAATGCTCAAGTCAGTTTGTGTTAATCAAGTCAATTGTGTTGTACTCAGTTTGTGTTAATCAGTGATGTCCTCTGTACTGAACTTCTTCAGTGAAATTTAGTCTTATGTGTTCTACTTATTTTGCATTTGAGAGCTTCTTTCTCTAAATTTCTCTGTTGGATAACATAACTTGTCAAATTTCCAGAATAAGAAAGACAAAAAATTGCCCATGAAAATTTTCAAACTTGCCAAACTGCCAGCAAATATCCATTTCTCTTTGTTCATCATACAATCACACAAACCCCCTACTAACCAATGCAACTAGAGCATAAATCACTACACTTGCAAGAACCACAAGTACTAGAAACAAATCTAATTTTTCCCTACTTTTCCTCTGCTCATCTAATTTATTCCTCTCTTTCTTCATCCTCTGAATGTCTTGTTCCTTGTCAAGCAGAGCATTTTGTAGCTTCTGGTTGTTATCTGCAAGCTTTTGAATTACCACCCTTGATATGCCCTGCCATGCATCATCCATCCACCTCAAATGCCCACAGGAGTTTAACCCCTGTACATTTCAAATTACAGAAACACATCCAGTCAAAATAGTCATACAGTGCAAAATTCAGTGAAACAAATAAATAACCTAATCTCATACCTCATATGGACAACTCAGAAATCGCCGGCCTGCATCAAATCCTTCATTGCAAACCCTAATAACTGGCGTCAATTTGCACCCACATTCAGCAGCATCAAATCCTTCATTGGAAACCCTAATTTCACATGCCCCCTAAAATTCCGAAGTGAAATCAGAAACAAGAAATACACCAAGAAAATCGAGGAAAGAACATACCTTCATCGCTTTTTTGGAGCCAAAACTGAGCTATGATGTGACTCTCCACTCGCCATCCATGTCGCCGCCGGTGCCAGAGCCGCCGCCGGCTTGGTTGAAGCCGCCGTTGCCAACGTCGCCGGCTTGGTTGAAGCCGCTGTTCCCAACGTCTCTCCATGGCGCACGACCGCATCGTCTCTCCATGGCGCACGACCGCCGGCTTGGTTGACAGATGGCCGGCCGCGTCTCCTTCGCAGCTAGGGATTTGAAGAAGGGGATTGGGATACAGAGAGAATGGGCCACGGGTTAGATCTCGGTAAAGTGAGGGGGGTAACTGTAAAAATCCAAATGCAAACACGGCCGACCCAGGCGTGCGTGGCAGCCATCTGTCCACTTTGCATGCGATTTGTACCTAAACGAATCCGCATCAAAGTTAACGTATGACTTTTATGGGTTTTTTTTTTGTTTCTGTATGAATTTGTCACACACACGCAAATTTATGTATCGCAGGTGTAATTAACTCGCCACCAAACGTAGGAGTAGGACCCCCAACATCCCATCCCTGCAGTAACGTGAAAATCCTGTCAGTCACAGTACCGCGGCCCCACCCCTGCACGGCACGGAGTTGTCGATCCTACCCTCTCATGGTGACAGCGGAATTAGTTAGTACTGTACTGCCCACAGCTAAACAGAACGTGGCCTACACAGTACACAGATCCTGGTACTCGGATGCTAAAGCCGATCCTAGGTGTAACCGTGTATGGGACACGCCTCGCAGCTCTCAGTGCGCGCTGGGCCAGCGTAGCGGCACCCGGTCGTGGGGCCCGGAGGCAGCGAGATGGACGAGCCGGGCCGCGCGTGGCAGACATGCAACGTGAAAGCTAACAGCTGCTGCGGCAGGCGCACGCACGCCGCACGCCGTTTCAGTCAGAGGCGGTTAAACGAGGTTGGAGACCGTGCCTGATTACTACGGCCGGTGGTGACCCGCTTTGTTTTTGTGGTGCGCTTGCTTTGTTTTACGTAAAAAAAGAGGCAGTAGTACTAAAAAATGCACTAATCCTCATGGTAATTTCTGCGCCACCCCCCTTGGGCTTTGGCTTTGCATGATGATGAAGGTCGGTGCGGCTGGGGCACAGAGAGGTTGCGGGGTTTCGATTGGCTGCACCGCGGCGGGGAAACACACGAGCGCGGATCTCCTGGCGGTTGCTGCGACGGGCGCCAACATCCCACTCCCAGTGCGGGTTACCATGATCATGATGCCCTGACGGGATCCACCTGCAAGCCGCGTGTGGGGCGGTCTTCTTTCTTCTTCTGGTTCCAGATCTCGCCCAGACCCCGGGCACGCGAGCGAACCGTCGCCGGGAAAAGAGAAGGTCGGGTGGGGGCTCTGCTGCTTCCCGCTGCTTGTTTCCCCGTCTTGGCGAGCTCGTTACTTTCCGTGCATCAGCATTACCACGGCATGGAAGAAGATTTTTGTTGGTTAGAGAAGTCCAACGCGCCGACCCAACGGACGCGCATTTTGTCTATTTGAGTCGGCCGCCCGCTTGTCGTCCGCTCTTTTTTGCGTTTGGATCGAACGTGCGCCCAACACGCAGACCCATTTCATGTCCGCATAGAATTTTAAAAAGACACGCTGACATAGATCATGCCAGCGGGCATGCCATCGACCAGAGTTCATGTCGGTGCCATGCAACCGAACGGCATACATGGGAGCCTCCAAAAAATTACAATTCATGCCGACGCACTTGCCACACAAAAAATAGACAGGAGTTCAACCACGACATCTCAACCGTGGTCATGCCAGCACATTTGTCGGCATACAAAAAAAAAGAATGGCGCTCTCCGCCATAGATCATTCGTCATCGAACTTGAGCATGTCTGCCTGCATCTTCTTGAACCAAGACTTCTTCCTCGGGGACACCGTGCTCAAGTCCACCTTCATGATCTCCACCCCCGTCGTCATGCTAGCAAGCGCCACTTCTTTTGCCTTGGTCTTGGCATTGCTGGTCTCGATCTCGAGCATCTTCGCTTGCTTCTCCGCAACGAGCTCAAGCCTCCTCCTTTGGATCTCCATGAAGGCCTTCATTTGCTCTTTCTTGTCTTGCTGGCGCTTCTTCTCCCTTTTGTCCTTCTTGGTCATCATGCCTTCCAAAGTGGCATGCAAGGCAATCGAGGCCGCATCGCGCTTGTCCCCTTTCTTGGAGTTGGTCTTTCCCCGTGGCCGTGGCTTCTCGCCCTCCCCATGCTCCTCGACGGCTTCCTCCCCTCCACGTGACTTGGCGGCAGCATATTGTGCCTTGAACTTCTCCTCCCCGTTGATGACCATCCAACAATGGGTGAGGTTGAAGAATTTGCCTTCATGTTGGGCCTTGAATGCCACCAAAGCTTGAAATGCCTACAAATGAATAGCATGCACGCATATGAGCAAATGGACATGGAAGCATATTGGCAAAATGGACATGCAAGCACAACGAAAAGGAAGAGGGACGCATGTATAACATATCTTTGATGCCGAGGTCGCTCACGGGACGTCTCTCAATGCTCTCAAGGGCGGCACAAAACTTGTTGCCCTCTTGTTATATCACCATCCATTGCTTGGAGAGGGACACCCACCCGCGCTTGCTCTCCATTTGGTACGGCGCGAACTTCTTGCGTTCATAAAATTCGCGATGAACACGTAGCCAAAAGGTAGATGTCTTTTGCTCGGCGTCGACCTTGGGATCTTGTCCAATGTCCCTCCAACAGACCAACACTCACAAAGGAGCTTGTCCTCCGGCTGCGTGTATGTCTTCGTCCGCTTGCTTTTGCGCCGACTTCGTTGAAGAGCTCGTCTTCGAACAACGGCTCCCCGTCGATGTCCACTTCATCTTCTTCCTCAAAGTCGTAGTCCTCCGGGAATTCGTGGTCAGGTGGGAAGGTGCTGCCCATGCCGGCTTGGTCTTGCATGAAGGGGGAGGCCATGCCACCATGGCCTTGATCAAAGGTGTCACCCATGAAGGGGGCTCGACTATCTTGGCTTTGGGTCTCGTCGGGATCGAAGGGAGCCGCGCCCACACCGCCTGCGAAGGCAGCGGCACCCGCACTACCTTCGAAGGTGATGTTCTCGATGATGAAACGGTTCACCGACTCGTCGTCTGTGGCCGGCATTCTGTCGAATAGGTTGTGGGCGTCAGGATGCATGTCGGCTGGGATCTCCCGCGGTCGTTTCCTCTGGCCCCCGGAGGATGATCCACCAGCCACAGGTATGGCGTTGAGGTCGATGGCCATGGGCGCGGGCGTGGATGATGCCACCACGCTCGCCTCCGCGCGAGCATTCCCCGGAGAAACGGGAGGCCTGCGGATAGGGATGAAAGTTGGGAATCGGCGGCGTGGTAGACATGCGTGGCGACTCCGGCAATGCCACACGAGGAAAGGCCGGCGAGCCCATGCTGGCCGCGGCCACGGCGGCGGTGACGAGCCCGTGCTGGCCTAGGTTTAACCCTGGGAAAAGCAGGGCCTACCTCGTTGCCGCGGCGACTCTGGCATTGTTGTCCTCTTGCTATGCAGCGGAGGCCAGGGTGGCGGACGCCGCTTCGATGTTGCGGTCCTCCGCGTGCCTCCGGTCCTTCCTCTTGGCCGACTGCACGGCCCGCTGCTCGGCCGTCAACGACTTCTTCTTGGGCGGCAGCGCCGTCTTGCGGGTGAAGTGGGGCTTGCCTTTGGCGGAGGCGAGGGGGCGAGGCCGGAGGAGGCGAGGGAGGCGGCGGCGTCGAGGACCAGCCCGTCATCCATGGCGAGCGGCCGGGAGTTTTTTGGGAAAGAGGGGGGAATGGGGATGGCTGTGCCGCCGACTGGCGGGCCAGGGGCAGGAGTAGGCGGGCGTCGCGCGTGTCCGTTTCATGTCCGCGCCGACGCAAATAAGGCCCAAATTTGGGTTGGGAATGAGTCGGCAGGCGGACTAAAAGTGGACGAGCGTCCGTTTGGGTCGGCACATTGGACCGATTTTCTGTCTATTTCGAACCAAACGAACACGCGTGGACGAAATGGGTCGACGCGTTGGAGTTGCTCTTACAAGTACCGATTTGATACTCGGCCGGACAACAAAAACTAGCCTAAAAAACACCTTATATTTGGTACGGTGGTGTAGTTTCTATTTTTTACATTATTATTTTTGGGTAAATATCGCTGCTTTATTAATTTTTTACATTATTATTAATGAAAATAATGCCCTGTTTGTTGCACCCAGAAATGGATCATCCCGATTTTACATCGCCGAGACGTCGACGCACTTTGGATATCGTGTGGTGGTCCACGCATTTCGCCCGGATGATGGGTGATCGTACGTGCAGCAACGTTCCTAGTTAGCTAGCCATGCTTTATAGCCTAGCCAAAACGTTTGGCGACATGACCAACTCATTCTCAGCCGAATCTTGGTACTGCTCCGAGCCCTTTTCCGTAGCTTCATTCCATTCTAGTAGGCCTTTAGCCTTTTCTTTTAAATAGGACGTCTTTAAATAGACAACCGAACAAAAGAGAGAGAAAATTCACTTGCTCCATTATCAGCACATCATCATACTAGCACTAGTATAGTGGATATGACGATGACTTTGCGCCAAGCACTACGTACCCCACGGTGCACGCACCGTCCCGCGTTGCATGGGCAATCAATGTGCCGTCTTAACGAATGATTAGGTGTAGCAAAGCTCGGTCAAGATCATGGGGGGCGTGCCATCATTGCGGGCCTTGCTTGCAAGCGAGGGTGCACTAGGACGCCCGGCCCGGGAGACAAGCAAAGCAACCAACCGGGCGATGTCAGCCACTGAGCTGACGGATCCTACGCATTGAATCGGAGAATTATTTTCGGGGACCAGCTTTATCTCTGTTGGCATCAATCTATCGCAGCTTGTGTGTATGGTTCTGCTACTGTCATTTCAAACTCCATTTGCAAACTGTGATTTCTACACAAATGCTTAGTTCTTACTTGACTTGAAATGAAGGGTTTGCGTAAACTGGTGCCCGGATTGTATCAGCAGCAAGCGTGTGTCGTTTAAGCAATGATATCATTGTCGTGTTCCGTAAAACTCAGAATAGACATGAAACTGGGGAAGAAAGTGTTAGAATTTGTTAGTAGGCCTTTGGCTCAAAGCCCAACTAAAAATCTGAAATTTTCATGGCCTATTCATGCATGGCTGTGAGTGGTGTGAGTGAGACTAAGTTTAGTCCCACCACGAAAGTTAAGTGGGAGTTGCGGCGAAATGGACAAAACTGAGGACAAGACGCATACCTTATTAGCTCTTATGGGATGTCAAATTGGATCTCTACCTCTCCCTTATTTAGGAATGCCACTATGTGTCCACTAATATTAGTAGAAAACAGGGCTTTGGTCCAAACTCAATCTACACATTAGTCCCGGTTGCATTACGAACCAGGACTAATGTGAGCATTAGTCCCAGTTCGAGCGGCTAGGGCGCTGAACAGGCATTAGTCCCGGTTCAGATGGAACCTTTAGTCCCGGTTCAAATGGGACCTTTAGTCCCGGTTTGAGCCACAAACCGGGACTAAAGGGTGCGATGGCTCCAACCGGGACTAAAGACCTTTAGTCCCGGTTGGAGCCACCAACCGGGACTAAAGCCTCAACCCCTTTAGTCCCGGTTCGTGGCTCGAACCGGGACTAAAGGTACCGGGACTAAAGCCTTTTACCACATTAAACTTGGAAAAATCATAACTAAATCATCCTAATTCAGAAAAATACAAATAATATATCAAAATTTGCAGAAAAAAAAAGATTTGTCAGAAGAAACAACAAGTTTTCTGTTTCGACAATTTTTTAAAATCACCAAATTCCAAAGGAAAAATAGAGTTTTTGGACGTTTTAGATGTTTTAGGGTTAGGTTTCTAAGTTTAGGGCTAGGGTTTAGATTTCTAAGTTTAGGGTTAGGTTTTAGGGTTTGAACCTTTAATGTTTACTATTTAGAATAGAGTTTCGGACATTTTAAGTCCCGGGTTTACGGTTTTCAGAGCTCATTTTTAGTGCTTTTCAATTTCAGGCTAATTTAGCTCAAAGAATCATTAAATGCATGAAAAAATACCAAATGAAGTAAAAAATGGTTGAAATTTAAGGATGTGGCTTTGAATGGTTCATATTGAACACACAAATTTTTTGGAGTTGAAATAAGATTAAAAAAATGAAATGTCTTTGTAACAGTTGAGTTTTCATCCGAAACCCTATTACTTCGAAAGAGATGGTCCAGTTTGTATACGAAGTGCATCCAGTTTTTGCCATAACCCTCTCAACTTTTTAGCACAAGCTATTTGGGTGAAATGATGATACTATGCCAAGTTTCAACCTTTTCAGAGTTCATTTGTAGTGCTTTTCAATTTCAGGCCAATTTAGCTCAAAGAATCATTAAATGCATGAAAAAATAGCAAATGAAGTCAAAAAGGGTTGAAATTGATGGATGTGGCTTTGAATGGTTCATATTAAACACACAAAAATTCTTCAGTTCATATAAGTTTAAAAAATTGAAATGTGGTCAAACTCTGGTCAAACTACTTATTCAATAAATATTAGTGTTACTAAATAATTATTGTTTTTTAGAATAATAGTTTCAAACTCAAACGGTGAAGCGTGTGACATCATGGTCACATTTTTCTGATAATAATGGATATATTATTTGTCGAATTTCGATTTACAGATTTAAAGATATTAAATGAATAAATGGCATAATAATAATAATAATAATAAAATCCTTCGAGATGTAGTTATGTTACTACATCTACTAGTTAGGAAAATTAAAAAGCATAAATTTCGACATGTTTTGCAAAAAAGTGTTATGAAAAAGTAAAACGGCTATAACTTTTGCATACGATGTCGAAAAAAAGTATAACATATCAAAATGTTCAGCACGAAAATCCGGTTCCGATTTCGACCGCTGTAGGCCGTTTTGCAAATTTTTAGAATTCTCAAATTCTGAAAGAAAAAAAAGTTATCCTCAAATTTAAGTTTTTTGAATTTTTGGTCAAACTACTTATTCAAGAAATATTAGTGTTACTAATTAATTATTGTTTTTTAGAATAATAGTTTCAAACTCAAACGGTGCTTGATGCTCAAGTTCAACTCCTAAGGGTTAATAGGATTGACAGTTTACTATTGTCAGGAAAACAGCAAGTGCAGACTTGGAAACTAGGGAGAATAGAACTCGGAAGTTAAGCGTGCTTAGGCTGGGGTAGTGAGAGGATGGGTGATCAGCCGGGAAGTTAAACAATTTGGAATGAGTGGTATATACTTGAGCAGTGATGAGGGGTGATTAGAGATTAAATTGTCAAATAATTCAGAAATTTGAAAATAAAAAAAAATTCAAATTTTTTTTTCAAAAAAATTCAGAAAAACCAAATTTCAAAAAAATTCCGGGACTAAAGGTGGAGCTCCAGAAACTGGCCGCGTGGAGCTCCTTTAGTCCCGGTTCATAAGCAAACCGGGACTAAAGGTTATGGGCTTTAGTCCCGACCCTTTAGTCCCGGTTTCAGAACCGGGACTAAAGGCCCTCTGGAACCGGGACTAAAGGCCCGTTTTCTACTAGTGTAACCCAAGGTTGTTGATTTTTTCCCTCTTATCAAGAGAATTGAGACAATGCTCCAAGGATGCTCAACCTTACTCTCCTATGGTGACAAACTTGTGTTGATCAAACCAGTTTTCGCAAGCATGCCAATTTTCTATATGAGCATCTTATCTCTGCATTTGACTGTGGTGCAACAAATCAACAAGTATCTGAGGCAATGTTTTTGGAGAAAGTATGGCACTGAGGAAAATACACCAGCTCTGATCGCATGGGATAAAGCTTGCTTACCTAAATCACACGGTGGTCTTGGAGTCCTTGACATCCCAACCCACAACCAGGCATTGCTCATGAAGTTCCTGCACAAATTCTTCAATAAACAGGACCTACCCTGGGTGAAAATACTTTGGGAGACTTACTACTCTGAGCATACACAAGGAGAAAAAGTGATGGGTTCTTTTTGGTGGAGAGACATTTTGAAGCTGCTACCCACTTTTCAGAAATTCGCCAAATGCACAGCAGGCATTGGGGACACTATTCGGCTATGGAAGGACCCTTGGAATCAGACCCCCCCTCCAACATATCTTCCCAGAGCTTTTCTCCTTCACAAACAATGTGGACATTACCCTACACAATGCTTTGCATCTGGCCAATAGGGAAAATCTCTTCCACAGACACGTGTCTTCTGTAGCTCACCAGCAGTTCATGGAAATGCAGGACATAATCCACAATTTACCTTTGGTAACCCCAAGGGATTCTTGGACATACAAATGGGCATCCCCAGCTTAATCCTCAATGAAGATGTACAATTGCTTGATAGGCCAAAGCAACACTCACTTCATCTTCAATATCCTATGGAAGGCTTCAAATTTTCTCAGGCATAAGATTTTCTTTTGGCTGCTCCTCCATGACAGGCTCAACACCAGAAATCTGCTGAAAAGAAAATCCATGTTTCTTGATTCATATGATTGTGCATTGTGCAATGACAAGACTGAAGAAACTTCTCTACACCTCTTCTGGGACTGCCCTTTCTCCATCCAATGTTGGAGCACAATCATGCCCACAAAAAGAAGACGAATTTCAAGCTTCGATGAAATATGTTTGGCCATTTCGGCTCTTCCAAAGGGATGCGGGATTGACATTATCATTACTGGCTGCTGGAGTATATGGTCTGTTCGAAATGACAAGATTTTCAATCAGGCAGTTGCTCACCCTGTGTGCTAGAAATATTATATGAGAGAAGGTCTTAAAGTGATCATGCTCAGAGCTAAGACTGCCAAAGCAAACAAGATTCAGTCCTAGATGGAAAGTAACCTGTAATTTTTCTTATGTTAGAACCCACTGGCATTGGTTGAGGCTTCTTAGACCATTTGTAATTTTTATTTTTATTTTGTTTCGCACTCTGTAAATATTTTACTTAATGAAAATATACCATAGAACTATTGTTCTACGGTCATGGTGTCAAAAGAAATGGACAAAACTGACCTCGAAGCGCAACTATTTCACAAACTAAGCCGTAGGCGGAATAAATTCACCCAACTAACCCTTTTGTGTGGCGCCCGACAAGTCGACGCTGCACTACACTAAGTATGAACATGATTAGATCGTGTTTATTGCAAATATGGTTATTCATTTAAGTCAGAGAATAATTATTGTTCTGTTTACATGAATAAAACCTTCTATGGTCATACACCCAATGTAAATGGTTTATTGAATCTCGATCGTAGTGATACACATGTTCATAATATTGATGCCAAAAGATACAAAGTTGATAATGATAGTGCAACATACTTGTGGCACTGCCGTTTAGGTCATATTAGGTGTAAAGCGCATGAAGAAACTCCATGCGGATGGACTTTTGGAATCACTTGATTATGAATCATTTGATACTTGCGAACCATGCCTCATGGGTAAGATGACTAAAACTCCATTCTCCGAAACAATGGAGCGAGCTAATGACTTATTGGAAATAATACATACCGACGTATGCGGTCCAATGAGTGTTGAGGCACGCGGCGGGTATCGTTATTTTCTGACCTTCACAGATGATTTGAGTAGGTATGGGTATGTCTACTTGATGAAACACAAGTCTGAAACATTTGAAAAGTTCAAAGAATTTCAGAGTGAAGTGGAGAATCATCGCAATAAGAAAATAAAGTTTCTATGATCTGATCGCGGAGGCGAATATTTGAATTACGAGTTTGGCCTTCATTTAAAACAATGTGGAATTGTTTCACAACTCACGCCACCTGGAACACCACAGCGTGATGGTGTGTCTGAATGTCATAATCGTACTTTATTAGATATGGTGCGTTCTGTGATGTCTCTTACCGATTTTCCTTTATCATTTTGGGGTTATGCATTAGAGACAGCCGCATTCACGTTAAATACGGCACCATCTAAATCCGTTGAGACGACACTGTATGAACTATGGTTTGGCAAGAAACTTAAGTTGTCACTTCTTAAAGTTTGGGGATGCAACGCTTATGTCAAAAGGCTTTAGCCTGATAAGCTCGAACCCAAATCGGAGAAGTGTGTCTTCATAGTATACCCTAAAGAAACTATTGGGTACACCTTCTACCACAGATCTGAAGGCAAGATCTTTGTTGCCAAGAATGGGTCCTTTCTAGAAAAGGAGTTTCTCTCGAAAGAAGTAAGTGGGAGGAAAGTAGAACTTGATGAGATAGTTGTACCTTCTCTCGAATTGGAAAGTAGTACATCACAGAAAACCGTTCCCGTGATGCTTACACCAACTAGAGAGGAAGCTAATGATGATAATCATGAAACTTCAGATCAAGTTACTACTGAACTTCGTAGGTCGACCAGAACACGTTCCGCACCAGAGTGGTATGGTAATCCTGTCCTGGAAGACATGTTGTTAGACAACGGCGAACCTACGAACTATGAAGAAGCTATGATGAGCCTAGATTCCGACAAATGGCTTGAGGCCATGAAATCTGAGATAGGATCCATGTATGAGAATAAAGTGTGGACTTTGGTGGACTTGCCCGATGATCGGCGGGCCATTGAAAAAAAATGGATCTTCAAGAGAAAGACGGACGCTGATGGTAATATCACTGTCTATAAAGCTCGACCCGTCGTGAAAGGTTTTCGACAAGTTCAAGGGGTTGACTACGATGAGACTTTCTCACTAGTAGCGATGCTTATGTCTGTCCAAATCATGTTAGCAGTTGCCGCATTTATGATTATGAAATCTGGCAAATGGATGTCAAAACTGCATTCCTTAACGGGTTTCTTAAAGAAGAGTTGTATATGATGCAACCAGAAGTTTTTGTCGTTCCTAAAGGTGCTAACAAAGTGTGCAAGCTCCAGCAATCCATCTATGGACTGGTGCAAGCATCTCGGAGTTGGAATATATGCTTTGATGAGGTGATCAAAGCATATGGTTTTATACAGACTTACGGTGAAGCCTGTATTTACAAGAAAGTGAGTGGGAGCTCTGTAGCATTTCTGATATTATATGTGGATGACATATTGTTGATTGGAAATGATATAGAATTTCTGGATAGCATAAAAGGATACTTGAATAAGAATTTTTCAATGAAAGACCTCGGTGAAGCTGCTTATATATTGGGCATCAAGATCTATAGGGATAGATCGAGACGCTTATTAGTACTTTCACAAAGCACATACCTTGACAAAGTTTTGAAGAAGTTCAAAATGGATCATTCAAAGAAAGGGTTCTTGCCTGTATTACAAGCTGTGAAGTTGAGTAAGACTCAAAGCCCGACCATGGCAGAAGATAGAGAGAGAATGAAAGTCATTCCCTATGCCTCAGCCATAGGTTCTATAAAGTATGCCATGCTGTGTACCAGACCTATTGTGTGCCTTGCCATGAGTTTGGCAAAGGGGTACAATAGTGATCCAGGAGTGGATCACTGGACAGTGGTCACAATTATCCTTAGTTACCTAAGAGGACTAAGGAAATGTTTCTCGGTTATGGAGGTGAAAAAGAGTTCGTCATAAAGGGTTACATCGATGCAAACTTTGACACCGATTCGGATGACTCTAAGTCTCAATCTGGATACGTATTGAAAGTGGGAGCAATTAGCTAGAATAGCTACATGCAGAGCATTGTAGACATAGAAATTTGCAAAATACATATGGATCTGAATATGGCAGACCCATTGACTAAACCTCTCTCACAAGCAAAACATGATCACACCTTAGTACTCTTTGGGTATTAATCACTTGGTGATGTGAACTAGATTATTGACTCTAGTAAACTCTTTGGGTGTTAGTCACATGGCGATGTGAACTATGGGTGTTAATCACATGGCGATGTGAACTAGATTATTGACTCTAGTGCAAGTGGGAGACTGATGGAAATATGCCCTAGAGGCAATAATAAATTGGTTATTATTATATTTCCTAAATCATGATAAAGGTTTATTATTCATGCTAGAATTGTATTGATCGGAAACTTAAATACATGTGTGGATACATAAACAAACACCGTGTCCCTAGTGAGCCTCTACTAGACTAGCTCGTTGATCAAAGATGGTTAAGGTTTCCTAACCATAGACATGAGTTGTCATTTGATAACGGGATCACATCATTAGGAGAATGATGTGATGGACAAGACCCATCCGTTAGCTTAGCATATGATCGTTCAGTTTATTGCTATTGCTTTCTTAATGTCAAATACATATTCCTTCGACTATGAGATCATGCAACTCCCGGATACCGGAGGAATACCTTGTGTGCTATCAAACGTCACAATGTAACTGGGTGATCATAAAGATGCTCTACAGGTATCTCCGAAGGTGTCTGTTGAGTTGGCATGGATCGAGATTAGGATTTGTCACTCCGTGTATCGGAGAGGTATCTCTGGGCCCTCTCGGTAATACACAACACAAGAAGCTTGCAAGCAAAGTGACTAAGGAGATAGTTATGAGATGATGTATTACGGAACAAGTAAAGAGACTTGCCGGTAACGAGATTAAACTAGGTATGAAGATACCGATGATCGAATCTCGGGCAAGTAACATACTGACCGACAAAGGGAATTACATATGTTGTCATAAAGGTTCGACCAATAAAGATCTTTGTAGAATATGTAGGAACCAATATGGGCATCTAGGTTACGCTATTGGTTATTGACCGGAGAGGCGTCTCGGTCATGTCTACATAGTTCTCGAACCCGTAGGGTCCGCACGCTTAACGTTCGTTGACGATATAGTGTTATATGAGTTATGTGATTTGGTGACTGAATGTTGTTCGAAGTCCCGGATAAGATCATGGACATGACGAGGAGCTCCGGAATGGTCCGGAAGTAAAGATTGATATATAGGACGATGCCATTTGGACACCGGAAAGGTTTCATAGTGTATCGGGTAGTCATTGGATCACCGGAAGGGGTTCCAGGAAGCCCCGAGAGGTCTATGGTCCTTATGGGCCAAGAGGGGGGAACACACCAGCCCACAAGGGGATGGCACACCCCTTCCCTTGGCCGCCGGCCTTAGGGATGGAAAGACGGGAGGGCTAGCCCCTCTTTCCTTCCCTCCACCTTGGAGGTAGGAAAGGGGGGGGGGGGCGCCACCTCCTCCTGCCTTCCCCCCACAGTCATACAAGGAAGGAGGGGGGGCGCTAGAGGGCAGGAACCCAAGGGGGCCGGCCGGCCACCCTTGGGGCACCTCTTGGCTGCCTCCCCTCCCCCTATATATATGAGGGAGGGGGTGCCACACAACCGACGACAATCTCTTAGCCGTGTGCGGCGCCCCTCTCCACAGTTTAGTACTCCGTCCTGTTTCTCCGTAGTGCTCGGCGAAGCCCTGCGGGAACGAGTTCACCATCATCGTCACCACACCGTCGTGCTGCCGGAACTCATCTACTACTTCGCTCGTCTTGCTGGATCAAGAAGGCGAGGACGTCATCGAGCTGAACATGTGCTGAACGCGGAGGTGCCGTACGTTCGGTACTTGATCGGTTGGATCGCAAAGAAGTTCGACTACATCAACTGCGTTAATAAACGCTTCCGCGAAACGGTCTACGAGGGTACGTAGACATACTCTCCCCTCTCATTGCTATGCATCTCCATGGATAGATCTTGCGTGTGCGTAGATTTTTTTTCAATGCAACGTTCCCCAACAGCCTATGCTTGCCATGTTAATCATCTTTAACATGTTCATTTCTTGCATCTAAGTGACTAACATGATATAAAAGAACTTCGGTTACAGAAAGTTGCTTTTTGTAAGATCCATAGTAATTAATCCTGACATCATATGAATATGGTCTAATTATGTAGGTTGGAAAATTTTATGGCTACTTTAAGTCCATCTCATTTTCATACCTACAAAATATTTGCGTCACTATGTTTTAAGACACTAAAGTACCTAAGGTAATGTTCTGCCATATTGACACGTTAATTTTACCAAGTCACTGGATGTCAACAGAACTTTGCATTTTGTAAAATGCATCATAAATCAACCATGCTTCATATGGAATAACATTATATATGAATTTTGAGCATCTCCATGTCTACTTTTAGTATATCCAGCGTGTTGCCATGTTCAAAACATTTAACCTGATGTTATGTTGCACTAAAGTAGGCATGATAATGTTGTTGACATATTTGTTGCATATCTTGACATAATCATATCTTGAGTTTTACAAAACCCCTTGGCATGAACTTGATATGTTTTTCATTCAGAATTTTGTGAAGAACGGTTTAGTTTTCCTGATGACTAAACTCTATTTTTCATTAGGCTAGTAAGATAAGCCTGCTAACTTCCAGCTAGTAGCACTGATAGGTAGTTTTCTTGCCAACTCTATTTTGGTATCCTGGTTAGCACGAGGCCGTCCTGGGCTATCAATTTCAAACTAACTCACTCTGTACCGACCTTATACCCTATATATATAGCAATACGCAATACAAGCAGCTGCAACTTTTTTTAGTAGCCTAAAAGCAGAGTCCAAATCAGAGAACCTGTGCTCTTGGTACTGACAGGAAACATTATAGGTACTAAATTTTAAGAGTATATAAGTATGTACCTTTGACATTCCTCTCACTTATCTGTGTAGATAGTGAGAACTTCTCGTTGCAGTCATTGATTTACTATAAATTAGACATGGAGATGCTCAAAATTCATACACAAAGTTATTCCATATCAAGAATGGTTGATTTACTATGCATTTTACAAAATGCAAAGTTCTGTTGACATCCAGGGACTTGGTGAAATTAACAAGTGTCAATCTGGCAGAACGTTGCATTAGGTACTTTAGTGTCTCAAAACATAGTGATGCAGATATTTTGTGGGTATGAAAATGACATGGAATTAAAGTAGACATAAAATTTTCCAACTTCCATAATTAGATCATATTCATATGATGCCAGGATTAATTACTATGAATTTTCCAACTTTCTGGAATTTATATCATGTTAGTCACTTAGATGCAAGAAATAAACATGTTAAAGATGATTAACATGGAAAGCATAGGCATGGCATGAAAGTACACATTATGTAGTGCAATACTCATGTAGGATGCAAATGCATAAGAGCTATAGGTCAATGGCTATCATCATGCCAAGTTTGTAAGTTTTAACAGATTATGCCAGTTATATTATGATGCACTTCTACAACAGAGTTTTCATGAAGCCAATTGATCCTAACCTAGATGTAAATGCCACCATTGCACAGAACACAGTAAAATGCACAAGAATGGTTTTAATATAAGGTAGTGCAGCTCCTTTCAGCTAGGCACTGCACAATGTAGTGCAGCTCCTTTCACATAGGCGTTGCACAACCAGGAATGGGGCCCGGGGTGCCACGCTGGCCAGGAGTGTAGCGGCTGTCAGTCAGATGCTACTCAGTGTAGTGCAGCGTCGATCTATCGGGCGCCACACAAAAAGATTAGCTGGCTGAATTTGTTTCGCCTACGGTTTAGTTTGTGAAATAGTTGCGCCTCAAGGTCAATTTTGTCCATTTGCCCGGGAGTTGCACCTCTTTATAAGGTGAGCTCTTCTACCACTTGTATGAGCATGAGAAGAGGGACCTACACGCGCGCTCCTCCTCCACGCTGCGCCGCGTCGGGTCGGGTTACGGGAATGAGCCGAGCCAAGGACAAAGCTATGCACGTTGTCTATATTTTTGCTGTTCGGGAAAAATTGATGAGTCGTTAATTAATAATTAACGGACGCGTTAATTACTGAACCATTTTCGATTCTTTTGGATCATGACTCAGACGTGGGGTTTACTCCCATGAACTACCCGGACGCATTGTATGGTTTCGCACCACTGTTCCAGATCATTACGTCGCCACGCAAGTATTCTCCATCCCTCCTTTCGGCGTGCACCGCGAGAAGGGACAGCAGGCCTTCGGAACCCCGCCTCTCGTGATCCTGTATGGGAGAGGGGCGATCAGATTTTTGGGGAGCGCACTCGCGCGACTGCTGGTAGCGACGACTTCGCCAACGACGACTTCTTCCCCGACCTCGGCAAACTCTTCCTCAACGACATGGGAGACAACATCAACGCCAACGGTGCTGCTCCCGTTGCACCGTATGTGATTCTGTCCTTCTTGTTCGAGATCGTGGTAGAATTTATGTTTCTAGTCTGTGCCCTAGATTCGATCTGTTCATCTACTATGCTAGTCCGCATGATTAGTTCAATCTCTGTTATTGCTGTCATGATTTATTTTGTGCTTATTCAGATTAAATCTCGTAGAAATTTGCTCACATATTCAACAATCCAAAAACATGATTATAGGCAATTTACTCCAAGTGGTTTTGCTACGCATTTGAAGCCGCCTACCTTTAAGGGGGTGCAATATAAGAGGTGGTGCACGAGAGCAGTTTACTAGTTCCAGGCCATGTACTGCTATGACGCCACCAAGGGCAAGCCTGAGGGCGATCTTAATCCTGCACAACAGGAAGCTTTTGAGAAGGTTGATACCCTCTTTAAGGGCGCCCTTCTGAGTGTTCTTGACGATTCCATTATGGATTCATATATGTTGTTTGACAACGGCAAGGACATGTGGGCTGCGCTCGAGGCCAAGTTTGGGGCCTCAAACACCGGCAACGAGTTGTACGTCATGGAGCAATTCTATGACTACAAGATGACCGATGAGCACTCTGTTGTCCAGCAAGCTCATGAGATACAGTCGCTCACAAAGGAACTTGATTACTTCAAGTGTGTGTTGCCAGACAAATTTGCTGTCGGAGGCATCATTGCCAAGCTTCCACCTTCATGGAACAATTTTGCTACTTCTCTGAAACACAAGAGACAGGAGTTTACCGTTTTAGATCTCATTGGTACTCTTGATGTTGAGGAAAAGGCGAGAGCAAAAGACACACGTGCTCGAGTTGATGAGGGAGATTCTAGTGCCCACGTGGTACAGAAGAAGAACTTCCAGCACAACAAGTTCAAAAACAACAAGAACAAATCTCAGGACAAAGGCAAGTTTGATGCAAAGAACAAGCCGTCACATTCTACCAAATTTAAGAAGAATTCTCATAAGAAGGGGAAGGGACCATGCCATGTCTGCGGTGATCCTAATCACTGGGCTCCGAGATGTCCTAACCGCTTTGAGGAGCGTGAACTTGAGAAGAGCGACAAGTCCGCTAATGTTGTCATCGGTGATACTGATATGAAGGAACCAGGGTACGGTATTTTTCCTACCATCCTTTCAGTATGTCAATCTCCTGATTGATTAACTGACACCGGTGCTAATGTACATGTTTGTGCTGATGCCTCCATGTTTTCTTCTTACCAGGTCACAGGGACTCCTCCGGTGCTGATGGGGAACGAGTCACATGCCATTGTTCGAGGTGTCGGTACGGTCGATCTGAAGTTTACTTCGGGGAAGATTGTGCGCCTGAAGAACGCTCATCATGTGCCCTCCATCAATAAAAATCTCGTTAGCGGTTCTCGTTTATGTCGAGATGGTTTTAAGTTGGTTTTCGACTCCAATAAAGTTGTAATTTCTAAGTATGGACAATTTCTTGGAAAAGGCTATGAGTGCAGAGGCTTGTTCCGCCTGTCTTTGTCATATGTTTGCACTAAAGTTATTAATAATGTTTGCCATGATAATGAGTCCAATATTTGGCATTCACGACTTTGTCATATTAACTTTGGTTGCATGATGCGGCTAGCCAATATGAGTTTAATTCCGAAATTCACTACTGTCAAGGGCTCCAAGTGCCAAGTGTGTGTGCAAGTTAAGCAACCTCGCAAGTCGCATAAGAGTGGACAGGCAAGAGACTTGGTGCCACTAGAGATTATACATTCTGATCTTTGTGAGATGAATGGCGTGTTGACAAAAGGTGGAAAGAAATACTTCATGACGTTGATTGACGACTCCACTACATATTGTTATGTGTATCTTCTGAAATCAAAAGATGAGGCCGTACATTTCTTCAAAAACTATAAAGCTGAAGCAGAGAACCAACTTGATAGAAAAATTAAATGGCTTAGGTCTGATCATGGTGGAGAGTATTTTTCCAATGAATTTGATTTGTTTTATGCGGAACATGGTATAATCCATGAGAGGACACCTCCCTACTCACCTCAGTCAAATGGGGTAGCTGAAAGAAAGAACCGAACTCTAACTGATTTGGTTAACGCCATGTTAGACACATCAGGTCTCTCGAAGGCATGGTGGGGGGAGGCGCTGATGACTGCAAGTCATGTCCTAAACCGAGTTCCCACAAAGCATAAGACAATGACTACTTTTGAGGAATGGGAAAGGAAAATATTGAAACTCTCTTACCTACGTACTTGGGGTTGTTTGGCGAAATTCAATATACCAATTCCCAAGAAGCGCAAGCTTGGACCAAAAACCGTGGATTGTGTTCTTCTGGGCTATGCTTTTCGTAGCATTGGCTATAGATTTTTGATAATAAAATCTAAGGTATCCGAAATGCATGTTGGTACAATTATGGAGTCGAATGATGCGACTTTCTTTGAGGACATATTTCCTATGAAGGATATGTCGAGTTCATCAAATCAGGAGATACCTACTCCATCTAGTCAGGAATTTGCTTTAATTCCTGAACCCACCATTGCAATGGAACACGTTGAGAATCCTATGGAGGATGACAATGAAACTCCTGTAAGGAGTAAGAGACAAAGGACTGCAAAGTCCTTTGGTGATGATTTCATTGTGTACCTCGTGGATGACACACTGATAACCCACAAGTATAGGGGATCGCAACAGTTTTCGAGGGTAGAGTATTCAACCCAAATTTATAGATTCGACACAAGGGGAGCCAAAGAATATTTGCAAGTATTAGCAGCTGAGTTGTCAATTCAACCACACCTGGAGATTAATTATCTGCAGCAAAGTGATCAGTAGCACAGTAATATGATAGATTTGATAGTAGTGATGATAGTAGCAGTAACGTTAACAATGATAGCAATGATTTTGTAGCAAGTGTAAAAGTAATAGCAACAGTAGTAACTTAGCAAGAACAATATATGGAAAATTTGTAGGCATTGGATCGGTGAATTCGTTGGATGATATTCATCATATAACAGTCATAACCTAGGGTGATACGGCACTAGCTCTAGTTCATAAATATAATGTAGGCATGTATTCCGTAAATAGTCATATGTGCTTATGGAAAGAACTTGCATGACATCTTTTGTCCTACCCTCCCGTGGCAGCGGGGTCCATAAGGAAACTAAGGGATATTAAGGTCTCCTTTTAATAGAGAACTGGAACAAAGAATTAGCACACAGTGAATACATGAACTCCTCAAATTACGGTCATCACCGGAAAGTATCCCGACTATTGTCACTCTGGGGTTTACGGATCATAACACGTAATAGGTGACTATAACTTGCAAGATCGGATCTAGAACATAGATATAATGGTGATAACATAAACGGTTCAGATCTGAAATCTTTGCACCCGGGCCCAAAGTGACAAGCATTAAGCATGGCAAAGTCATAGCAACATCAATCTCAGAACATAATGGATACTAGGGATCAAGCCCTAACAAAACTAATTCGATTACATGATGAATCTCATCCAACTCCCTCACCGACCAGCGAGCATACGAAGGAATTACTCACTCCCGGTGGGGAGCATCATGGAATTGGCGATGGAGAAGGGTTGCTGATGACGAAGATCGAAGATCCCCCTCTCCGGAGCCCCAAACAGACTCCAGATCTAGCCTCCCGATGAAGAACAGGAGGTGGCGGTGGCTTCGTCTCGTGAAACGTGATAATTCTTTCTCCCCCATTTTTTCTTCCAAAAATAGGATTTTATAGCGTCGGAGATAGCGCCCTGGTGGGTTGTCCTCCCCATGGACCCTCTCCGGTGGTTCTTGGCTCCAGTATTTTTCTTTTATTGTATAAAACTTCTCCAAAAAGTTCCGTTCCATTCCAAGAACTTTTATTTCTGCACAAAAACAACACCATGGTAGTTCTGCTGAATAAAGCGTCAGTTCGGGTTAGTTTCATTCAAATCATGCAAATTAGAGTCCAAAACAAGAGTAAAAGCGTTAGGAAAAGTAGATACGACAGAGATGTATCAACTCCCCCAAGCTTAAACCTTTGCTTATCCTCAAGCAATTCAGTTGATAAACTGAAAGTGAAAAAAGAAAAACTTTTACGAACTCTTTTGCTCTTGTTTACATAAATAGGCTTATGTAGCACCCAGGTTTTCAGCAAAGATTATGACTAACCATGTCAACAATAACTCTTAGAAATTATATTAACCCATATCAATGGCATAAGCAACTAGCGAGCAATAATAAAGCATCTCAAATGACAACATTTTGTCAAAACAATCATGATATAATATGACAACAGTGGTATCTCGCTAGCCCTTTCTGAGACCGCAAAACATAAATGCAGAGCACCTCCAAAGTTCAAGTAGCGACTAAACATTGTAATTCATAGTAGAAAAGATCCAGTCATGATGCATCCAACATTAGCTATACACAATGCATGAGGATGACAATAGTGCTCTCGGATCTGGCGCTTATTTGAGAAGGTGATGACACAACATAAAATTAAATAGATAGTCCCTTCGCAGAGGGAAGCAGTGATTTGCAGCGATGCGAGAGCTTAGAATTTTAAAACAGAGATAAATGAAAATTTGAGAAATGCACCCTTCCTGTTTACTTCGCGACCATTAGTTATTGATATCTTCCATGCTAAACACATTAATGGCGGTTCCCAAGCGATAAAAGTAAAGGTTTACTCCCCCTCCACCAACAAACACACTCCACGGCTAGCCGAATCCACGGGTACCGTCCATACCAACATCAGTCCTGGGGGAGTTTTGTTTAATTATTTGCAATTTTTGAATTCAGGACTAGGAATCCCTATTACCGCTCCTCTCGTGCGAGGACGAGTGAATAAACACTCATCATGGGAATAACCCGCTTAGCATGGAAGATATTGACTACCTCCTGTCACTCTATGAACAATCCAGGCACACAAAAACGGATGTTTATTTGAAGTTTTTAGAGGTGGCACATGCAAATTTACTTAGAGCGGCAGGGTAATACCACATATAGGTAGATATATGGTGGACTCATCTGGAATAACTTGGGTTTTAGGATTTTGATGCACAAGCAGTTTTCCCGCTTAGTGCAGGCGAAGGCTAGCAAATAGGTTGAGAAGCGGCTAGCTAGAGAGCGAAAATGGTCATGAACATGCATTATGCATAAGTAACATTGGATACTAGCATGAGTAGGATATGAACACCATGAACATAAATATCATAGAGGCTATGTTGGTTTTAATTCAACTACATGCATGAACATGTGCCCAAGTCAAGCCACTCGAACATTTGGAGGAGGACACCATATCATCATACCACATCACAATCGTTTTAATGCATGTTGACATCCAAGATAAATCATTATCCACTCCTAGCTACTTAAGCATGGCATGAGAAACTATAATCTCTAATTGTCATTGCAAACATGTTTGATCATAATAGGCTGAATCATGGATACTAGGTTAAACATATTTACAAAAACAGAACAAGTTGAGTTCATACCCGTTTCTCTCTGCCACAACCAGTTCATCAAATATCATCATTATTACCTTTCACTTGCACGACCGAATGATATGAAAATAATAATAGTGCAAGAGTGCCGTGGACTAAGCTGGAATCTGCAAACATTTTATTCAAAAGGAGAAGACAAGGCAATTTGGGCTCTTTGTTAGATCAACAATAATGCATATGAGAGCCACTCAACATTTTCATCGTGGTTTTCTCCTCGGTATGACTCAATAAAAGGAAAAGAATTTCAGAGAAACACACTGAAATATTTTTGGAGTTTTTAGTTTTTCTTGAACAAAGCAAATTAAGGAGAAAACAAAAACGAGAAATACTATTTACACGGGAAAGCTCCCAACAAGCAAAAGAAGAGCAAGGAAATCTTCTTGGGTTTTCTTTTAAATACTACAACTAACTAAACTAGAAAGAAAAACCGAAAAGAAGCAAACAACATTTTTTTTGTGATTTTCTCAAAGTTTTTCAAACACACAAGAAGAAGGCGAGAAAATAAATCTAGCATGGATAATACAATGAAAAAATGTGAACACCGACAACTGGAATGAAATGTGTGAACATGAATATAATGTCGGTGGAAATACGTACTCCCCCATGCTTAGGCTTTCCTATTTCCCCGTCAGAAGGGATCAAGCATATGTCACAAAATTTAGTAAGTGGTATCTGACGGGTTCAGCATATAAATTAAACTGCACCTCAGGAGGGTTATTCCTACTCAGAAAATGAAAACTTTGCACAAAGGAATTTGTAAGGAGATGGTATTGTTCACACTCAGCTGCGATGAAGTCGGTGAGACCAGCATTAGCAGCAAATTGTGCGAACTCTTGACGGATCCCGGCTCCATCCATGAAGGGTTATGCGGCCATTCGCACGGCCGCACCTCCGCCATTCTCCGAGTGCGGAGATTGTTGTTCGATGACTCCCCAATGACTCCCTTAGAGTTCTTCTTGGAAGCAAACTTCCTAAAGAAACTCATCTTATTCCTATAAATAAAACTCTAAAAATTTTAGTCCACAAAATTTTTGTCAACAAAACTTCGCAAGATTGATAGCAACTGCTCATAGGGATGTATAGAGGCCATATTGAGCATTCAAACTACCTAGAACTCTAAGAATTCAATATGCAAGCTCATCTACAATAGCACCAAGAGTTGCTAATTACTCAAAATATAATCCACTAAAGAAAAAACTAATTGGGCCAATGGAGGAGTCACATACCAAGTAGCAACCCCCCAAAACAGTTTCGAAAACGGAGCTTCGAGCAAAGAGATCGAAATCCGCGGGTTTGAGAGCAAGAACACGAGAGAGAGAGAGCAATGGTGATTTTTTCTGGAGGTAGGTGATGACATGGGCTAAAGAGATAAGTGAGGGGGCCCACGTGGGGACCACAACCCACCAGGGCGCGCCTGGGGCTGCTGGCGCGCCCAGGTGGGTTGTGCCCACCTGGTGCACCCCCCTCTGGTGTTATTTGCACCAAAAATTCTTAAATGTTTAGAAAAAATTGTATTAAATTTTCAGGGCATTCTGAGAACTTTTATTTTTGGGTTATTTTTTTATTGCACGGGAAATTCAGAAAACAGACAAAACATGGCATTTTGTTTTATTTAACTAAGAAAAACAGAAAACAAACATTGGAAACAGAAAGTTGTGCTTACTAAATTCATCAATGTCATACCTCTCAAAAATGATCCATTAATAAGGTTGATCAAGTCTTATTAACAACCACTTTCGATTAGCATGAAACCGAAGAACTTTCGTAAAACACTAAGTTACCTCCATGGGGACATGCATGTCCCCAACAATAAGCATTTCATATTTCTTTTTGCTAGTAGGTAGAGGTAGTTGAAAACTTCCAATACTGAGTGTCGGAGATTTTTCAATAACATTAATACCATTCACTTGGAATTGTTTCTTCGGAAAGTGCACCGTATGCTCATTACCATTGATATGAAAAGTGGCCTTTCTTTTATTGCAATCAATAACAGCCCCTGCAGTATTCAAGAAGGGTCTACCAAGGATAATCGACATGTTGTCGTCCTCAGGCATCTCAAGTATAACAAAGTCAGTTAAGATAGTAATATTTGCACCAAAAACAGGCACATCCTCACAAATACCAATAGGTATGGCAGTTATTTTGTCAGCCATTTGCAAAGATATTTCAGTAGGTGTGAGTTTATTCAAATCAAGTCTTTTATATAAAGAGAAAGGCATAACACTAACACCAGTCCTAAATCACACAAAGCAGTTTTGACATAATTTCTTCTTATGGAGCAAGGTATAGTTGGTATTCCCGGATCTCCAAGTTTTTTAGGTTCTCCATCCTTAAAAAAATAATTAGCAAGCATGGTGGAGATTTCAGCTTTAGGTATTTTTCTTTTATTAGAGATGATGTCTTTCATATATTTTGCATAAGGGGCCATCTTTAATATATCAGTCAAGCGAGTGCGCAAAAAGATTGGCCTAAGCATTTCAGCAAAACGTTCAAATTCTTCATCATCCTTTTTCTTAGTTGATTTAGGTGGAAAGGGCATGGGTTTTTGAACCCATGGTTCTCTTTCTCTTCCATGTTGTCTAGCAACAAAGTCTCTTTTATCATATCTTTTATTTTTAGATTGTGGGTTATCAAGATCAACAGCTGGTTCTATCTGAACATCATTATCTGGTTGTTTATCATTATCTGGTTGAGTGTCTTCATGAACATCATCATTATCTTTTTCATTATCACTAGGTGAATATTCATTACCAGATTGAGTTTCAGCATCGGAAATAGAAACATCATTGTTATTAGGAGGTTTTTCCATCTCAGGTTCACTAGAAGCATGCAAAGTCCTATCATTTTTCTTTTTCTTCTTCCTTTTAGAAGGACTAGGTGCATCAGTGTTAATTCTTTGAGAGTCTTGTTCAATTATTTTTGGGTGACCTTCTGGATAAAGTGGTTCCTGAGTCATTTTACCTCCTCTAGTTGCTACTCTAACAACAAAGTCATTTATATTATTATTTATTTCATCAAGCAATTCTAGCAACTTGTTCTAGTTGAGTTTGAACCATAGAGGCATGTTTTCCTACACCTCTAACATCATTGGAGATTCTAAATAACAAGTCACTCAAGAGAGCAATCATATCAGAATTATATTTCAATTGTTTCATAACATTTTCATCGAAGTGATCTTGCTTTCTAATGTGATTATCAAACTCATAAAGGCATTGACTAGGATGCATATTATAAGGGTTGTCCCTTTCATCAAATTTCATTAAAGAGTTTACCTCTACCACCTTGGGTGGTGGTGTGTTAAGTCCATGTATCTCTTCAATAGGAGGTAAATTTTTAACATCCTCTGCTTTAATACCTTTTTCCTTTATAGATTTCTTTGCCTCTTGCATATCTTCCGGACTGAGATATAAGATACCCCTCTTCTTTGGAGTGGGTTTATGCGGTGGTTCAGGAAGAGTCCAATCATCATAATTTTTCAATATATTATTCAATAATTCCTTAGTTTGTTCCACAGTTTGTTCCCTGAAAACACAACCAGCACAACTATCTAGGAAGTCCCTAGAAGCATCAGTTAGTCCATTATAGAAGATACCAAGTATTTCATTTTTCTTAAGAGGATGATCCGGCAAAGCATTAAGCAATTGGAGAAGCCTCCCCCATGCTTGTGGGAGACTCTCTTCTTCAATTTGCACAAAGTTAAATATTTCCTGTAAGGCAGTTTGTTTCTTATGAGCAGGAAAATATTTTTTAGAGAAGTAATAAATCATATCCTGGGGACTACACACACAACCAGGAGCAAGGGTATTGTACCATATCTTAGCATCACCCTTTAATGAGAACGAAAATAATTTGAGAATATAGTAATAGCGAATCTTCTCATCATGAGCAAATAGGGTGGCTATATCATTCAATTTAGTAAGGTGTGCCACAACAATTTCAGTTTCATAGCCATGGAAAGGATCAGATTCAACCAAAGTAATTAACTCTGGGTCAACAGAGAATTCATAATCCTTATGATCAACAAAGATAGGTGAAGTAGCAAACTTGAAATCAAGTGCAGAGTGTGATGGCAGTTCCTTACCTCCCCTCGTCCTAGAGGGAACAATCTTAGTTTTTGTATCCTTCAGATTCTTCATTGTGATAAATAGATAATAATCCCAAGTGACTCAACAAATATAGCTATGCTCCCCAGCAATGGCACCAGAAAAAGGTCTTGATAACTCACAAGTATAGGGGATCGCAACAGTTTTCGAGGGTAGAGTATTCAACCCAAATTTATAGATTCGACACAAGGGGAGCTAAAGAATATTTGCAAGTATTAGCAGCTGAGTTGTCAATTCAACCACACCTGGAGATTAATTATCTACAGCAAAGTGATCAGTAGCATAGTAATATGATAGATTTGATAGTAGTGATGATAGTAGCAGTAACGGTAACAATGATAGTAATGATTTTGTAGCAAGTGTAACAGTAATAGCAGCAGTAGTAACTTAGCAAGAAAAATATATGGAAAATTCATAGGTATTGGATCGGTGATTTTGTTGGGTGATATTCATCATATAACAGTCATAACCTAGGGCGATACGGCACTAGCTCCAGTTCATAAATATAATGTAGGCATGTATTCTGTAAATAGTCATACGTGCTTATGGAAAGAACTTGCATGACATCTTTTGTCCTACCCTCCCGTGGCAGAGGGGTCCATAAGGAAATTAAGGGATATTAAGGCCTCCTTTTAATAGAGAACCGGAACAAAGCATTAGCACACAGTGAATACATGAACTCCTCAAATTACGGTCATCACCAGAAAGTATCCCGACTATTGTCACTCCGGGGTTTACGGATCATAACATGTAATAGGTGACTATAATTTGCAAGATCGAATCTAGAACATAGATATAAAGATGATAACATAAATGGTTCAAATCTGAAATCATGGCACCAAGGCCCAAAGTGACAAGCATTAAGCATGGCAAAGTCATAGCAACATCGATCTCAGAACATAATGGATACTAGGGATCAAGCCCTAACAAAACTAATTCGATTACATGATGAATCTCATCCAACTCCCTCACCGGCCAGAGAGCCTATGAAGGAATTACTCACTCCCGGTGGGAAGCATCATGGAATTGGCAATGGAGAAGGGTTAGTGATGACGAAGATCGAAGATCCCCGATGAAGAACAGGAGGCGGCGACGGCTCCGTCTTGTGAAACACGATAATTCTTTCTCCCCGATTTTTTTTCTTCCAAAAATAGGATTTTATAGCGTCGGAGATAGGGTCAGCGGGGCCACCAGGTGGGCACAACCCACCTGGGGGCGCCAGGAGGGGGGCGCGCCCTAGTGGGTTGTGCTCTCCCAGGGACCCCCCCCCTCCGGTGGTTCTTGGCTCCAGTATTTTTCTTTTATTGTATAAAAATTCTCCAAAAAGTTTTGTTCCATTCCGAGAACTTTTGATTCTGCACAAAAACAACACCATGGTAGTTGTGCTGAAAACATCGTCATTCCGGGTTAGTTTCATTCAAATCATGCAAATTAGAGTCCAAAACAAAAGTAAAAGTGTTAGGAAAAGTAGATACGACAGAGATGTATCACACACCCAGGACCATTTCAGAAGCCTATGCATCTTCTGATGCTGACTACTGGAAGGAAGCTGTCCGCAGCGAGATGGATTCCATCTTAGCTAACAGAACCTGGGAAATCTCTGATCGTCCTTATGGGTGTAAACCTGTAGGATGTAAGTGGGTGTTCAAGAAAAAGCTTATACCTGATGGTATGATTGAAAAGTACAAGGCATGGCTTGTGTCCAAGGGTTATACCCAGAAAGAAGGTGAAGACTACTTTGATACTTACTCACATGTGGCTAGACTGACCACTATCCGGGTGCTACTATCACTGGCTGCCTCACACGGTCTTCTTGTTCATCAAATGGACGTTAAGACGGCTTTCCTCAATGGAGAGTTGAACAAGGAAATTTACATGGATCAGCCAGATGGTTTTGTAGTACCTGGTCAGGAAGGAAAGGTGTGCAAGTTATTAAAGTCTTTATATGTCCTTAAACGAGCTCCCAAGGAGTGGCATGAGAAGTTCGAAAGAACATTAACCGCTGCAGGCTTTGTTGTAAATGAAGGTGACAAGTGTGTGTACTATCGCCATGGTGGGGGCGAAGGAGTTATTCTTTGTCTGTATGTCGATGACATAATGATCTGTGGAACCAAACTTGATTTAATCAAAGCGGTTAAGGATTTCTTATCTCATTGTTTTGAGATGAAGGATCTAGGAGTAGCTGATGTTATCTTAAAACATCAAGCTGTTGAGAGATGAGATTGGTGGGATTACACTGCTTCAATCTCACTATGTGGAAAATGTCTTGAGTCGTTTTGGGTGTAGCGACGGCAAGCCTTCTCCAACTCCATATGATGCTAGTGTGTTGCTTCAAAAGAATCGATGGATTGCTAGAGATCAACTGAGATATTCTCAGATTATTGGCTCGCTTATGTATCTGGCGAGTGCCATGAGGCCTGACATCTCGTTTGTTGTGAGCAAACTGAGACGGTTTGTGTCAAAACCAGGAGATGATCATTGGCGTGCACTTGAGAGAGTTATGCGCTATTCGAAAGGCACTACGAGCTATGGGATTCACTACACCGGGTATCCGAGGGTACTGGAGGGTTATAGTGACTCAAACTGGATATCTGATGCTGATGAGATTAAGGTCACAAGTGGTTATGTTTTTACACTTGGTGGTGGTGCTGTTTCCTAGAAGTCTTGCAAGCAGACCATCTTAACGAGGTCAACCATGGAAGCAGAACTCACAGCATTAGACACTGCCACTGTTGAAGTAGAGTGGCTTCGTCAGCTCTTGATGGACTTACCCATGGTTGAAAAACCAATACCCCCAATCCTAATGAACTGTGATAATCAAACTGTGGTTGTCAAGATAAACAGTTCTAAGGATAATATGAAGTCCTCATGGCATGTGAAGACGAGATTAAAATCTATCAGAAATTGAAGAACTCCAGAGTTATTACGTTGGATTATACCCAAACGTCGAAAAACTTGGCAGATCCCTTCACAAAGGGTTTATCATGTAATGTGATAGATAATGCATCAATGGAGATGGGTTTGAGACCCACCGCATGAGTTGTCCATAGTGGTAACCCACTCTATGTGATCGGAGATCCCGTGAAGTAGAAGTGAGAGACAAGCTGTTGGTCAGCTGGGAGGAGAGTATCCCTATTTTAATTATCCCACTCCGTGAAGATGCAATACTCTCCTGATCTGCATGGCAGGTTGATAGTTATCTTAATGTGTTCCAAGTGGCTTATTTGAGTAAGCAGAGATGTTGTCCTGCAAAGCATCTCCTGAGGAACACACCTATATGAATTTGACTGGTAACGTCGCAGTCTATGAGAATTGGGTGTTCTCTAATAAATTCATGAAAGGCCCTGGAGTATGACGTATACGCTCCACCCGCGGGGAAGCCTTGCGGCAGCCCAGTATCGGTCAAGAATTTGTGTGAACTTAGTCTCGCAGAAAACTTGTAGTTCAAGTCATAGTCCACTATTCAAGTTGTGATCTGGTGTAGCATAAAACTCTAAGTGGAAGTTCAACTTCATAGTCTCCACTAAGCACCGGTATATAAACAATGTTTTGGAACTAAATGATGAGATGTGCCGGTGAGACTTTGTGAGGGATTGTTGGAATTTGTTAGTAGGCCTTTGGCCCAAAGCCCAACTAAAAATCTGAAATTCTCATGGCCCATTCATGCATGGTTGTGAGTGGTGTGAGTGAGACTAAGTTTAGTTCCACCCCGGAAGTTGAGTGGGAGTTGCACCTCTTTATAAGGTGAGCTCTTCTACCACTTGTATGAGCATGAGAAGAGGAGACCTACACGCACGCTCCTCCTCCTCACTCGCCTTGCCACGCCACGCCTCATCACGATGCGCCATGTTTCAGGAATGAGCCGAGCCGAGGACAAAGCTATGCACGTTGTCTATATTTTTGCTTCGGGAAAAATTAATGAGTCATTAATTAATAATTAACAGATGCGTTAATTACTGAACCGTTTCCGATTCTTTTGGATCGCGACTCGGACGTGGGGTATACTCCCACGACCTACTCGGCCCGCATTATATAGTTAGGCAGACGTCTACCCAAGCCGCAGCCACATCGTATGGTTTCGCACCACCATTCCAGGTCATTGCACCGCCACGCAAGTCTTCTCCATCCCTCCTTTCGGCCTGCACCGCGAGCAGGGAAAGCGGGCCTCCGGAACCCCGCCTCTTGTGATCCTATACGTGAGAGGGGCGATCAGGTTTTTGGGGAGCGCGCTCGCGCCACTACAGGCTGCAACAACTTCGCCAACGACGAATTCTTCCCCGACCTCGGCAACCTCTTCCTCAACGACATGGGCGACAACATCAACCCCAACGGTGCTGCTCCCATTGCACCGTATGTGATTCTGTCCTTCTTGTTCGAGATCGTGGTAGAATTCATGTTTCAAGTCTGTGCCCTAGATTCGATCTGTTCATCTACTATGCTAGTCCTCATGATTAGTTCAATCTTTGTTATTGCTGTCATGATTTATTTTGTGCTTATTCGGATTAAATCTCATAGTAATTTGCTCACATATTCAACAGAAAGCAGCCTTGTCACAATTGAAGTCATTTCATATACTCTCTCCGAACCATATTAACTGACGCTACTTCAGTACAACTTTATAGTGAAGTCATTTCATATACCCCTCATATCCATATTAATTGATGTTGCTTTAGTATAACTTTGTACTGAAGTCATTTCCATATTAATTAACGTTGCTTTTATAAAAGTTGTTCTAAAACAACGTCAATTAATATGGATCGAAGGGAGTACATTTTAATGAAAAAAATAGCACGTTTTGACTCATCACGTGAAATATGTTGGTTGTGCGGAATATCATTAAGAAAAGTATTCTTTTGTTATTTGTCAAGAGGCTGGGAGATAATTATGTGTTTATAAGTCATTGCTAAGAACTGTTCAATCTATATACAAGATTCAAGCAAGGATGATATGATTCTGATCAAACAACTATAAATATCGATTCAAAACATAACCATTTAAGCCAGATGATATATATATATATATAGTTACTTCCAAAAATCTAAAGCTTTGTTGGTGAGATAACCTATGTATACATGGTATCATAAGGGTCCACCAAAGCAATGTTTGTTTATGTCAACTCTGGTACCATTCCGAGGATACATAGTAGTTCTAAAGTCTATCACATGTGACATGATTAGATGCAATCATCAAGATATCTCGATTATGTATTTTTTTACGTACGGTTACATGTTATATTTGATTTGTTGATGTGATCTATTCAGATTCAGTTATAAAAGTGTATCAACAATTATATGTTTAAGTGTAGTCGCAAAGATAAACGGTTTGTGCCTCACTTAAGGCTTGTTTGGTTTGAAGGGGATTTGAGTAGATTGGAGAGGTTTACATCCGCTATAGGTCAAAATCTACCTCAATCCTATCCAAAAGAGATTTAACAGAACATACTTTTTTTAAACACCATACTACACTAATGGCCTTTTAAAAAAAATGAACATAGCCTTAAGTGAAGTTACATAGATTTGTTTGTTATGGTTCATAATTTTGATGACGGCACACTACACTAATGGTCGGGAAATCTAGCTTTGACTACTGCATAGCGTACACTCTCTTTTATTCTATATAGTGCTTTCTAGGATGTTCATAGTCTCTAGCTACCTTTTGGTACAATTGCCTTCTTGTTAAAGATGTTGTCTTAGAGGATCTTGAACTGGTTTTAAGGAAACATCTTGATTTATTCCCCTTCACCAATTGTACCTAGTATCAATACCTCTCGTATCATTGGTGTCTTTACTTCCGGTCTCATTGTTGAAATGGTTTGTTCCGTGTTAACCATGTCATAAAATTGGTATGATCATTACATATATACATGAACCAATATGACCTACCAGGGCCCGCTATCATTATCGATAAAGGTTCTCAGGCATGACCACATATATACGGTCCTATAGGGTCACACATTTAGCGAAACCAGAGTTATTACAAAGGAAAGAATGGGAGAAGGATATAAAAAGTAGGGTTTTGGGGGACTCCTAACAGGTCAAAGCAATCTGTGGTTGGATGCAGGTCATAGCTCATGAGACTATGGTCCTGTTTGTTTGGGCTTTTGCTTTTGCTTTTGCAGCTTTTCCATTTTGGCCAAAAAGCCGTAAAAACTCCTAAATAGGTGCTTTTGGAGCTTTTTTGGCTTTCGATGAATCAATATAACAATATTGAGCTTCAAAAGCCATAAAAGCTCCAAAAGCACCTATTTAGGAGCTTTTGTGGCTTTTTGGCCAAAGTGAATAAGCTGCAAAAGCAGAAGCAAAAGCCCAAACAAACAGGGCCTATACCAGTTAAAATTCGACCGGGTATAGTCTCATGAGCTATGACATGCATCTTACCATTTTCTTAAAATTTGGATTTGTACACTAATATAGCTATCGTCTTCCCAAACACCGGCACCATTTGTGTGGTAGAGCCACGTCCAATGGGTGACATGTCATCCTGATCGGAGGGCCAAGGACATATCATCGGGGTCCTCTTCTTTTGTTGTACACCTTGCTAGAATCCAAGTAATGCGAATTTTTCACTTTATAGTGATTTAGGATGTGTTTGGTAGGCTGCATACAGCCCAACCAGACCTGGACGGGATGAAAATGGGTCGTTTGGTTGCGTGCAAGCAGGCCTAACTCGCATCGGCATGAAACTTAAAGCACCCCAGAGCCTGGCTCACTAGGAACACTCAAATGGTCATTTTCCAGCGAGCCAGGCTGAGTCGGGCGCAAAAGGAAGACACGACATAAGGAGCAGTGCAGGGGGGATTAGGTCAGAGATGGCGGGAGGGGGAAATCAGCGGAGGCGGGATGGCGCGAAATATACCTGATGACCCACAAGTATAGGGGGTCAATCGTAGTCCTTTCGGTAAGTACGAGTGTCGAACCCAACGAGGAGCAGAAGGAAATGACAAGCGGTTTTCAGTAAGGTAATGTGTGCAAGCACTGAAATTATCGGTAACATATAGTTTGATAGCAAGGTAATTTATAACGAGTAACAAGTAACAATTGTAACAAAGGTTAAGCAAGGTAGCCCAATCCTTTTTATAACAACGAATAGGTCGGAACAGTCTCTTATAATATGCAAAGCGTTCTTGAGGACACACAAGAATTTCATCTAGTCACTTCCATCATGTTTGTTAGATTCCTGTTCGTTACTTTGATAATTTGATATGTGGGTGGACCGGTGCTTGGGTGATGTTCTTACTTGAACAAGCCTCCCACTTATGATTACCCCCTCTTGCAAGCATCCGCAATTACGGAAGAAGAATTAAGATAAATCTAACCATAGCATGAAACATATGGATCCAAATTAGCCCCTTACGAAATAGCGCATAAACTAGGGTTTAAGCTTCTGTCACTCTAGGAACCCATCATCTAATTACTACTCCACAATGCCTTCCCTTAAGACCAAGTATGGTTAAGTGTCATGTAGTCGACGTTCACATGACACCACTAAGGGAAACAACAACGTACATATCATCAAAATATCAAACGAATACCAAATTCACATGATTACTTATGACAAGACTTCTCCCATGTCCTTAAGAACAAAAGTAACTACTCAAAAATCATATTCATGTTCAAGATCAAAGGGGTATTGAATAGCATCAAGGATCTGAACATATAATATTCCACCAAATAAACCAACTAGCATCAACTACATGATGTAATCAACACTACTAGCAACCCACATGTACCAATCTGAGGTTTTGAGACAAAGATTGAATACAAGAAATGAACTAGGGTTTGAGATGAGATGGTGTTGGTGAGGATGTTGATGAAGATTGGTCCTCCCATGATGAGAGGGTGGTTGGTGATGTCGATGGCTTCAATTTCGCCCTCCCGGAGGGAAGTATCCCTAGCGGAATCGCTCCACCAGAGAGCAAAAGTGCTCCTGCCCATGTTCCGCCTCGAGAAGGCGGTGCTTCGTCTCGAAAGTCCTCTCCTAATTTTTTCTACGGCAAATGGCATCATATAGGAGAAGATGGGCCTCGGAGGCTGGCCAGGGTCCCACGAGCCACCTGGGCGCGCCCAGGTGCCTCGTGGGCCTCCTCTGGTATTTCTTCTCTCAAGTATTTTGTATATATTCCAAAATAATTCTCCGTGAAATTTCAGCTCATTTGGAGTTATGCAGAATAGGTATCTCTGATGTAGCTTTTTAAGGTCCAGAATTCCACCTGCCGGCAATCTCCCTCTTCATGTAAATCTTGCAAATTAAGAGAGAAAAGGCATTAGAATTGCACCACAAAGTATTGTATTGATCAAAAACATTATAAATAACAGTAGGAAAACATGATGCAAAATGGACGTATCAATACCCTCACCACCCCTTTTACTCGCTCATCCCTGGCTCTAGGACAAGCCCTCCTTTGTTATTGGCACCGGTGGCGGCGACGACTCAGGTCTGCGACGGCGGCGGCGGCGTTGGTGACGGCAGCAACACTCCCCCGCAGCGGAAACTGCTTCTCCCCTTCTTCTTCGACCCCGTCTGGCCATCCTCGTCTCGGCCGTGTCTTCCTCGACCCCGAAGCTGTTAAGCTACCCCCTCCCCTCCTCTGTTAGGTCACTCGGTAGGAGTGTTTAGGGTCGACTGCACAATTGCTGATCGCATCATGGATGTTGCTTAAGTTGTGGATGAATGGACAAAGCTTCTAATTCAAGCAGCAGCACTGATAGTTGTGGTTCAGGCCTGGATCCTGTTGGTCCATAAGAGAGTTGTTCGTCGGAATGACAAACCTCTCATCTAGTATGGTCTGATGTTAATCCGGGATCAAGAGAGGATAGCAAATCTGCACTACATCTACAACTGCAACGACACAGAGGCTCTGTGGATGTTTCGAATGAAAAGAGCACCTTTCGCCAGGCTTGTGCAGACGTTCAGGAGGAGGAGGCTACTAGAAGATAGCATCCACACCAATTTGGAAAAGCAACTAGCCATGTTCCTCCATGTTTTTGGCAATAACCATAGGTTCATGGTTGTACACGACACCTTTAGGAGATCAATGGAGACCATCTCCAGGTACTTCAAGCAAGAGTTGTATGTTGTTGGGGAACTCAGAGGAGAGATGACCGTGTCATCAACTGGCCAGACTCCTACCAAGATTCACACTAGCCCAAGATGGTATCCATACTTCAAGGTGAGCACTGACAGTATGTAGTTCATGCCTTGATATGCTTCTATTGTTTTGTTGTAGCCATAACACCATCTTGTAATGCCATTCCAGGATTGCATTAGGGCAATAGATGGTACTCATGCCACTGCCAAAGTGTTGAGGTCACAAGCTGCAGCATATAGAGGGAGGAATCACTACACAAGCCAGAATGTGCTTGTTGTTGTTGACTTTGATATGAAGTTCACATATGTGCTGGCTTGCTGGGAAAGAATCAGCACATGATACTAACATTCTCAGTGACAACATGAGTCGTCATGATGGCATCAACATCCCCGATGGCAAGTTCTACCTAGGAGATGCTGGCTATGCATGTCGGTCAGGTGTTCTTCCACCCTTCAGGAAAATCAAGTACCATTTGAATGAGTTATTGGAACTATCCTAGGACTCCCCAGGAACTTTTCAATCTCAGACACTTCAGCCTTAGAGTAACAGTTGAGAGGGCATTTGGAGCTATGAAGAATAGATTTAAGATCGTGGATCAGAAGCCATTCCTATTGGAAATATGCCCTAGAGGCAATAATAAAATGGTTATTATCATATTTCCCGTTCATGATAAATGTTTCTTGTTCATGCTAGAATTGTATTGACCGGAAACTTAAATACATGTGTGAATACATAAACTACACCGTGTCCCTAGTATGCCTCTACTAGACTAGCTCGTTGATCAAAGATGGTTAAGGTTTCCTAGCCATGGACATGAGTTGTCATTTGATAACGGGATCACATCACTAGGAGAATGATGTGATGGACAGACCCAATCGTAAGCTTAGCATCAGATCATTTAGTTATTTGCTATAGCTTTCTTCATGTCAAGTATTTGTTCCTTCGACCATGAGATCATGCTACTCCCGGATACCGGAGGAATGCCTTGTGTGCTGTCAAACGTCACTTCGTAACTGGGTGATCATAAAGGTGCTCTACACGTATCTCCGAAGGTGTCTGTTGGGTTGTGTGGATCGAGACTAGGATTTGTCACTCCGTGTGATGGAGAGATATCTCTGGGCCCTCTCGTTATACAACATCATAAGAAGCTTCATGTGCCTAATGAGTTTAGTCACGGGATCTTGTATTACGGAACGAATAAAGAGACCTGCCGGTAACGAGATTGAACTAGGTATGGAGATACCGACGATCAAATCTCGGGCAAGTAACATATCGCTGGACAAAGGGAATTGCATACGAGATTGACTAAATCCTTGACATCGTGGTTCAACCGATAAAGATCTTCCTTGAATATGTAGGAATTAATATGGGCATCCAGGTCCCGCTATTGGTTATTGACCGGAGAGAAGTCTCGGTCATGTCTGCATGATTCTCGAACCCGTAGGGTCGCACGCTTAATGTTTGGTAGCGCTAGGGTAGTGTTGAGATATTAATAGTGGAAAGTCCGAAGGTTGTTCGGAGTCTCGGATGGGATTCGGGACATCACGAGGAGCTCTGGAATGGTCCGGAGGTAAAGATTCATATATGGAAAGTTGTTATCGGGGTTCCGAAAAAAGTTTGAGTTTTTTCGGTATTGTACCAAGAAGGTTCTAGAATGTTCCGGAGTGGGGCCCACTGCTACTTCTTGAGCTTGCGTTGCTATTTCCCTTGAAGAGGAAAGGGTGATGCAGCAAAGAAAAGATAAGTATTTCCCTCAGTTAAGAACCAAGGTATCAATCCAGTAGGAGGAAACAAGCAAGTCCCCAATAGATGCACCTGCACAAACTAACAAACACTTGCACACAACACGAAAAAGGGGTTGTCAATCCCTTCACGGTCACTTGCAAGAGTGAGATCTAATAGAGATAGGTATAAAAGATAAATAAAAGGCAAAATAAAGTAAAGGTAAATAAATTGCAGCAAGGTATTTTGGGGATTTTAGTTTTATAGATTTGAAAATAATATGATGGAAAATAGACCCGGGGGCCATAGGTTTCACTAGAGGCTTCTCTCTTAGGTGAACAAATTACTGTTGAGCAATTGATAGAAAAGCGCATAATTATGATGATATCCAAGGCAATGATCATGAATATAGGCATCACGTCCGTGACAAGTAGACCGACTCCTGCCTGCATCTACTACTATTACTCCACACATCGACCGACTCATGCCTGCATCTAGAGTATTAAGTTCAAAAGAACAGAGTAACGCCTTAAGCAAGATGACATGATGTAGAGGGATAAACTCAAGCAATATGATATAAACCCCATCTTTTTATCCTTAATGGCAACAATACAATATGTGCCTTGCTACCCCTTCTGTCACTGGGTGAGGACACCGTAAGATTGAACCCATCACAAAGCACCTCTCCCATGGCAAGATAGATCAATCTAGTTGGCCAAACCAAATCAATAGATTGGAGAGAACTACAAAGATATCTTAATCATGCATAAAAGAGTTCAGAGAAGACTCAAATAATATTCATAGATAATCTGATCATAAATCCACGATTCATCTGATCTCAACAAACGCAACGCAAAAGAAGATTACATTGAATAGAACTCCAAGAACATCGAGGAGAACATGGTATTGAAGATCAAAGAGAGAGAAGAAGCCATCTAGCTACTAGCTATGGACCTGTAGGTTTGTGGTAAACTACTCACACATCATCGGAAGCGCAACAAGGTTGGTGTAGAGGCCCTCCGTGATTGAATCCCCCTCCGGCAGAGAGACAGAAAAGGCCCCAAGATGGGATCTCATGAGAACAGAAGCTTGCGGCGGCGGAAAAGTTTTTTTGTGGACGCTTCTGATGTAGACGGAATATTTGGGTATTTATGGAGCAAGAATTAGGGTTGGATGGTCTATGGGGGCCCCACAAGCCAGGGGTTGTGGCCTCCCCGTAGGTCTTCTGGCCTCCTCTCCAAGTCTCCTGGGTTTCTTCTGGTCCAAGAAAAATCATCGTAAAGTTTTATTCCGTTTGGACTCTGTTTGATATTGATTTTCTGTAAAAGGCAAAAACAAGGAAAAACAGCAACTGCACTAGGCACTAGGTTAATAGGTTAGTCCCAAAAAATGATATAAAATAGTACCATAATGCATATAAAACATCCAAGATGGATAATATAATAGCATGGAACGATAAAAAATTATAGATACGTTGGAGACGTATCAAGCATCCCCAAGCTTAATTCATGCTGGTCCTCGAGTAGGTAAATGATAAAAATAGATTTTTTGATGTGGAATGCTACCTAACATGTTTATCAATGCAATTTTATTTTATGTGGCATGAATATTCAGATCCATAAGATTCAAAACAAAAGTTTAATATTGACATAAAAACAATAATACTTCAAGCATACTAATAGAGCAATCATACTTTTTCAAAATATCATGGCTAAAGAAAGTTATCCCTGCAAAATCATATAGTCTAGTCATGCTCTATCTTCATCACACAAAGTATTTAATCATGCACAACCCCGATGACAAGCCAAGCAATTGTTTCATACTTTTAATGTTCTAAAGCCTTTTCAACTTTCACACAATACATGAGCGTGAGCCATGGATATAGCACTATAGGTGGAATAGAATATGGTGGAGGTTGTGTGGAGAGATAAAAAAAGAATAAGTCTCACAACAACTAGGCAAATTAATGGGCTATGGAGATGCCCATCAATTGATATCGATGCAAGTGAGTAGAGATTGCCATGCAACGGATGCACTAGAGCTATAAGTGTATGAAAGCTCAAAAGAAAACTAAGTGGGTGTGCATCCAACTTGCTTTCTCACGAAGACCTAGGGCACTTTGAGGAAGCCCATCATTGGAATATACAAGCCAAGTTCTATAATGAAAAATTCCCACTAGTATATGAAAGTGACAAAATAGGAGACTCTCTATCATGAAGAACATGGTGCTACTTTGAAGCACAAGTGTGGAAAAAGGATAGTAACATTGTCCCTTCTCTCTTTTTTCTCTCATATTTTCTTTTTCTTTTTCTTTTTCTTTTTCTTTTTTTCTTTTTGGGCTCTTTGGCCTCTCTCTTTTTTTTGTCCGGATCCTCATCCTGACTTGTGGGGGAATCATAGTCTCCATCATCCTTTCCTCACATGGGACAATGCTCTAATAATGATGATTATCACACTTTTATTTACTTACAACTCAAGAATTACAACTCGATACTAGAACAAATATATCACTCTATATGAATGCCTCATGCATATGAGAACAATATGACAATGATGGTGCATGTCATAATAAACGAAATGGTGGAAGTTGCATGGCAATATATCTTGGAATGGCTATGGAAATGCCATAATAGGTAGGTATGGTGGCTGTTTTGAGGAAGGGTACATGGTGGGTTTAATGCACCGGCGAAAGTTGTGCGGTACTAGAAAGGCTAGCAATGGTGGATGGGTGAGAGTGCGTATAATCCATGGACTCAACATTAGTCATAAAGAACTCACATACTTATTGCAAAAATTTATTAGCCCTCGAAACAAAGTACTGATATGCATGCTACTAGGGGGATACATTGGTAGGAAAAGACCATCGCTTGTCCCCGACTGCCACTCATAAGGAAGACAATCAAAAATAAATCATGCTCTAACTTCATCACATGACGGTTCACCATACGTGCATGCTTCGGGAATTACAAACCTTAACACAAGTATTATTACTCAACCACAATTACCAACTAGCATGACTCTAATATCACCATCTTTATATCTCAAAACAAATTCAAGGAATCAAACTTCTCATATATTCAATGATCTTCATGAAAGTTATTATTATATCCCTCTTGAATGCCCATCATATTAGGAGTAAATTCATAACCTAAACCAATTGCCATACTATTTTCAAGACTCTCAAAATAATACTCCCTCCGTCCCAAAATAAGTGACTCAACTTTGTACTAGCTTTAGTACAAAGCCGAGTCACTTATTTTGGGATGGAGGGAGTATAAGTGAAGCATGAGAGTTCAACAATTTCTATAAAATAAAACCACCGTCGTGCTCTAAAAACATATAAGTGAAGTACTAGAGCAACTGCCTAGCTCAAAAGATATAAGTGAAGCACATAGAGTATTCTAATAAATTCATGATTAATGTGTGTCCCTCTCAAAAGGTGTGTACAGCAAGGATGATTGTGGCAAACTAAAAGGCAAATAAAGCAAAGACTCATATATCACAAGATGCTCCAAGCAAAACATATATCATGTGGTGAATAAAAATATAGCTGTCGGTGTACTAGAATAGGGGTACCCTAGTACCCCGTACTTGTGCACGGGCAGTAGTAGCATCCCGCGGCCAGGCTTGCGGGAGGACAGCCAGAGAGAAGCTCAAGATTATTAAGCCATTCAAGAACAAAGTATACAAAGCAAGAGTTAAGGCCCCGGCAAGAGGAGCTTGCCGGGGGGGACAGCTGAGGCCCAGCCTGGGCATTGCTGAAGCAGAGTACTTGCCGCGGCAAGGTACTTGCCCCGGCAAGTCATTGGCTGCGGCAAGGTATTGGCTGCGGCAAGATAGCGGCTGCGGCAAGGTACTTGCCCCGGCAAGTTACCTTGCGCGGCAAACTATGGGTTGCGGCAAGCTGTCAGGTGCGGCAAGGTCTTGCCGCGGCAAGCGTTACTGTACCACTGTGCTACTGTGCTGCTCCGGTGCCTCTGCCAGCGTGGCGCTTTGGGTCCTTCCAAGCGTGCGTGGTAGGGCACTGTGTAGACGGCGGTGCACTGTAGCTAGCGGTGCAGGAGCAGGTGGGATAGGCTTTTCCCACGTCCAAGACGTCCGGGTACATGTATGTGGACAGCAAAGGCATGGGCATTTAATGCCCTTGTCCCCTGCCGTCAGTGGTAGGTAGGACATGTCATCCTGGTAATAGTGGCCTTACTGTAGCAACTTTCCACCTCTACCTTTACTGTTTGCCACTTGTTGGTGACCCCTTTGTGCGTATAAAAGGAGGCCCATAGGCAACGTGAAAAGGGGAGGAACTGGGAAATGGAGAACTCCAGTATTGTACGCAGCTACTCGGTACTGTAGCGCTCCTGGAGCTAGAACAATCATACAGATAATAAACCAAAAAGCAGGAGTAGGGTTTTACGCATCTGTGCGGCCCGAACCTGGGTAAATCTCTCTCGTGCACTGTCGTGTTCTTCGCTAGATTTGCTCTTCGTGCGACCGTCTCTCCCTGCCGAACGTAAAGGGGTCCTTCCCTGGGTCCCATAGGTGATCGCGGATTCGTCCCCGACATCTTTGGCGCGCCAGGTAGGGGGAAGGAGGTTGTGTGAACCTAATCTAGCGATTTACGGGTTAGTTTTTGGGCCATCCTCCGTCTTATGGCTCCAAAAAAGAAGACTTCAGCCATCGGTGCGTCTACGTCCAACCCGCCTGCTCCCATGCAGGAGGGTGCCGACGTGATTGCGGCTGCTGGAGGAACTGGGAAATGGAGAACTCCAGTATTGTACGCAGCTACTCGGTACTGTAGCGCTCCTGGAGCTAGAACAATCATACAGATAATAAACCAAAAAGCAGGAGTAGGGTTTTACGCATCCGTGCGGCCCGAACCTGGGTAAATCTCTCTCGTGCACTGTCATGTTCTTCGCTAGATTTGCTCTTCGTGCGACCGTCTCTCCCTGCTGAACGTAAAGGGGTCCTTCCCTGGGTCCCATAGGTGATCGCGGATTCGTCCCCGACATCTTTGGCGCGCCAGGTAGGGGGAAGGAGGTTGTGTGAACCTAATCTAGCGATTTGCGCGTTAGTTTTTGGGCCATCCTCCGTCTTATGGCTCCAAAAAAGAAGACTTCAGCCATCGATGCGTCTACGTCCAACCCGCCTGCTCCCATGCAGGAGGGTGCCGACGTGATTGCGGCTGCTGGGGCGACTGGAGAGCGAGAGCTCCTATTACCTCCACCTGTCCAAAACCGGGCCAGCAACGCCAATCTTGGCGCTGCTGGGTCTGGGAACGCAGCGCTGCTCGCTGCTGCTGGCCCTGCAAGCTCCAGAAACGGTGCTGCGCATTCTGGAATGCCTGCGCCGGTTCAGACGCCGCGGCCTTCGCAAGAAGCCCGTGACAGGCAGCGTCCTGACGCCCCAGGTGCCAGGCGCTCCCTGGATAATGAACTTGCGCATCGATCTCGAGATGCGCGGGGTCACCATACGCAACAACACATTGGCGGGGTCGAGGTGCGGTCGCCTGGGCGTGGAGATGCTCCTTCTAACACTGTTAGGAGTAAGAGCATCCCACAGTCCTCACGCCACTCGATACCTCCCTCACCAGCAGAAGCGTTGGCGCGTGCGCAGCTGCTCCTGAACTTCCCCCCACCAGCAGATAAGCTTGACGAGTGGAGGGCAACCATTCAGAGCCTTCTCAGCTTCGCTGATGCCAACCCGGTGCGCGCGGCCGACAAGAGAACTGGTGACAATGCTGTCACCAACAAGAACGGCGAGGGGGCAACAACCGTACACTCCCCACCCAGACGGCCTCGGTCACCGACACGTCCCGTGGCGATGATTCCACGGCGTCGTCTGACCCGCGAGCTCGTCGTGACCAGCGCCTCGTTCTTCAGGAACACAGAGGAGAAGACGCTCGTACCACTATCGAGCGAAGGAGAGAAGCGCATCGTCAGTCCGACAGACGCGCAGGGCCCGCTGTTGACATGCATGCGCCAGGGGATCCTGGCGACTTGCCGTACGCGGTAAGTTGTCCAGCGTTCACCCGTGAGCTGCGGCAGGTCCAGTGGCCCAATCGCAAGGCTTTCAAGCCTGACGTGCCGGAGAAGTATGATGGCAAGACACACCCGTCGAAGTTCCTCAGCATTTACACCATTGCGGTGCAAGCTGCCGGGGGACGAGACGACAAGATTCTTGCTAACTACTTCCCGCTCGTGTTAAAGCGCAACGTCGTCTCATGGCTCATGCACTTGCCGGAGAACTCCATTTCTTCATGGGCGGACCTGTGCCATCAGTTTGTTGGTGCCTTTACTGGCGGTCATCAACCTCATGGCCAGGAGAGTGATCTTCATCTCATCCCCCAGAAGGAAGGAGAGCCCCTGCGCAAATACATTCAAAGGTTCAGCCGCGTACAGTACAACATCCCAGATGTTCACCCCGCTGCGGTTATTAGTGCGTTCCATCAGAACGTGCGTAACCGCAAGATGCGGGAGGAAATGGCGATGACCAAGGTCAGAGACATTGGCCAGCTATATGCTCTCGCCGATAAGTGTGCGCGCGCTGAAGAGGGAAGGAAACTTCCCGGTGAAGGTGTTGGCGCAGGGGGGAGCTCTGACAGCGAAGGTACCGCCCCGGCAAAGAAGGGCCGGCGGCGGAACAACAGGAAGAAAAAGGGCAAAGCTGTGCTTGCCGTCGAGCAGTCCAGCGGCAACGGCAGCGCCGACAAGGCCAAAGTCGAGGCCTCCGGCAAGGAGATTGCCGCATGCGCCAACTGTCAGGCCTTGGCGGCTGCCGACAAGCAGGATGGCTCCGACAAGCAATATTGCAAGATCCACCGCACCAAGGGACACGATCTCCAGAACTGTCGACGAGTCGAGCAGCTTGTCGAACAGCAGAAAGCTGAGTATGAGAGGCGCGACAAGGAGAAGGCCCCAGAAGGTGCTGGCGGGTCCGGCAAGAAGCGCACTGCCCGAGGAGGGCGTCGCGGCAAGGCCAAACAGCAGCAGAGAGACAGGCCTCCTCGTGGCCACGACAAAGATGATGATGATGATGATCTAGATGATGAAGAATCCAGTGAGCACGAATTTCAGAAAGCCGCAGAAGTCTTGTGTGTTGACGGTGGTGCTTCGTTGCATTCTTATCACCGCCAACTTAAACAGTGGGCGCGAGAGATCAATGCGGCGGAACCATCTGTTGACGCCAGAAAGCTTCTGAAGTGGTCCGACACGCCTATCGTCTTTGACATTGAGGACCACCCTGACCGCACAACGGCGGTCGGGTGCTTGCCGATGTTGGTTTCACCAACGATCCGCAACCTCAAGGTCACGAAGATGTTAGTTGACGGTGGGGCCGGCTTGAATCTGATTTCGCCCGCTGTGCTCCGGAAACTTCAAATCTCTGACGGCGAGCTTGAGGAAACTGGTACTTTCCAAGGAGTCAATCCAGGAAGGAGCAAGCCGAAAGGGAAGATCACGCTGCCAGTGACATTTGGCGGCGAGCTGAACTACCGGACCGAGAAGGTCACCTTTGATGTTGCCGATATTCCATTGCCTTATAATGGGATACTTGGCCGTCCAGCGCTCGCCAAGTTCATGGCAGCCTCTCATTATGCCTACAACGTGTTGAAGATGCCAGGTCCAGTAGGTGTTATCACAGTTCCCTGCGACAAGAAGGATGCGCTTATTTGCGCCGACAAGATTTACCGGGAAGCAGCTGCTGCAACTGCCGCCAAGGCACTTGCCGCTGAAGCTCTCGGGCGGGAGAACAAGAGGAAGTCCGGCAAGAGCTCCTGTGCCCACTCCGGCAAGCGCACCTCTTCGGAGTGCTGCGCAGCCGTCGAGGACGCACCAGAGAGCTCCACCAGCAAGTGTAAGAAGAACAAAGCCGCTCTGCCGGCGACAAAGAAGGTGCCCGCCAAGGAGGATGGCACTGGTGGTTCCTTCACCATCAGTGCCACACTTGACAACAAATAGGAAAACGCGCTCGTTGCTTTCCTGCGGGCGAATGTCGACGTATTTGCATGGCAACCGTCCGACATCCCCGGTGTTCCCAGGAAAGTAATTGAACACCACCTTGCCGTTTGTCCCCACGCGAGGCCCGTCAAACAGAAAGCCAGAAAGCAAGCTGTGGAGCGGCAAGAGTTTATTGCGGAAGAAATCAAGAAGTTGGAAGCAGCAGGCCTCGTCAGAGGAGTGCTCCATCCTACGTGGTTGGCCAATCCTGTTGTCGTGCGCAAAGCGAATGGAAAATGGAGGCTTTGTATTGATTTCACTGATGTCAATAAAGCTTGTCCCAAAGACCCATTTCCTTTGCCCCGCATAGACCAGATTGTTGACTCCACGGCAGGATGTGATTTGCTTTCATTTCTTGACGCATATTCAGGGTATCATCAAATCTTCATGGCTGAGGAAGATGAGGAAAAGACCGCATTTATTACACCCTGTGGCACATACTGTTTCGTACGTATGCCATTTGGTTTGAAAAATGCTGGTTCGACATTTGCAAGAGCCGTCCAGATTGCTTTTGAGCCTCAGCTGCACAGAAATGTGGAAGCCTATATGGATGATATAGTGGTCAAAAGCAAAGACAGGGCTACTTTGGTTCAAGATCTAGAAGAAACTTTTGTAAATCTGCGCAAGATCAACCTGAAGCTCAACCCCGAGAAGTGCGTGTTTGGAGTTCCCTCCGGCAAGCTTCTCGGGTTCTTTGTGTCTCAACGTGGAATTGAAGCCAATCCTGACAAGATCAAAGCCATTGAGCAAATTGAAGCACCGAAGCGCGTCAAGGATGTACGACGACTTGCCGGCTGTGTTGCTGCCCTCAGTAGGTTTATCTCCAAGTCAGCTGAGCGCGCCCTGCCATTTTTCAAAATCTTAAAAAAGGCAAGTCCATTGAAATGGACTCCGGAGGCGGAGGCAGCGCTGCAAGACTTGAAGAAATACCTCTCCTCTCCTCCAATACTTGTCGCACCTAAACCACAAGAGAAGTTGTTGCTGTATCTAGCGGCAACCAATCAAGTGGTTAGTGCTGCGCTGGTAGCGGAGAGAGAGGTGGATGAGGAGGCAGTAACTGCGGCAAGCACGACCAGCGACAAGCTGGGGGCTCCCCCGACAAGTTTTGCTGCCGACAAGGATTCGTCTGCGCAGTCAGGCGAAGTGATACAAAAGAAGAAAATGGTGCAGCGCCCGGTCTACTTTGTGAGCTCTCTTCTGCAGGGAGCTAGGTCAAGGTATTCTGGTGTGCAGAAGCTGCTTTTCGGCCTTCTCATGGCCTCGAGAAAGCTGCGCCATTACTTTCAAGCACATGAAGTTATCGTCGTCACTCGCTTCCCGCTGAAAAGGATTTTGCAAAATCCAGAAGCGACAGGCAGGATTGTCGAGTGGGCGTTGGAGTTGTCGAGCTTTGGTCTCAAGTTTGAGAGTACATCAACCATACAGAGCCGAGTTTTGGCAGAGTTTGTCACAGAATGGACACCAACGCCAGACGAAGAAATCCCAGAGACGACTCTCCCCGGCAAGGAGACAAGCAAAGAGTGGCTTATGTACTTTGATGGTGCCTTTTCACTGCAAGGCACCGGTGCTGGCGTATTGCTTGTCGCACCCGCCGGAGAGCACCTCAAGTACATGGTCCAAATGCACTTTCCGAAGGAACAGGCGACGAACAATACTGCAGAATATGAGGGGTTGCTTGCCGGTCTCAGGATAGCGGCAGACCTTGGGATCAAGAAGCTTATTGTCAGGGGAGATTCGCAGCTTGTCGTCAGGCAAGTGAACAAGAACTACCAATGCCCATTGATGCAAGCTTATGTAGATGAGGTGAGGAAGTTGGAGGAACGCTTTGACGGCCTACAAATGGAGCACGTCCCACGTGCTGAAAATGACATTGCCGATGGTTTGTCAAAGCGCGCCGCACTCAAATTGCCTGTGGAACTAGGCACTTTTGTGCTCCAACTAACTCAGCCGTCCGTGACGCCATCAATAGGGCAAGGCAGGAAGAGGAAGTTGGCTACTGGCGACTACTTCCCGGCAGAGCTCCCCGAAGCCGCCGGCAAGAAGGCTGCCAAAGCCAGCGCCAAAGATGCAGAGGGGCAACTTGCTCCGACAAGGCCTCACGCTTTTGTCGTTGAAGCGGGTGCTCCTAGGCAAGAGGCAAAGGGGCAACTTGCTCCGACAAGACTTCGGGTCCTTGTCGTTGAAGCAGGCGCTCCTGATCGAAGCGCTGAGGAGCAAGATGCTCCAACGAGGCCTTGGGCTTCCGTCGTTGAAGCAACCGCTCCCGACGAGCTTGTTGAAGGACAGCACGCTCCAGCAGGGCCCCAGGCTCTTGTCGTTGAAGCGGCTGTTCCCGCCAAGCTCGTCGGGGAACGGCCGGCTCTGGTAGAGCAACGAGCTCTTGCCGTAGGGCCTGATGTTCCCGCAGCAGAAGAAATGCCTTTAGTCCTTGTTGTCGAGCCACAGGCTCCAGCGTGGGCGCAGCAGATCGTCCGTTTCCTTCAGACAGGAGAACTTCCCGAAGAGCAGGAAGAAGCGGAGAAAGTAGCCCGACGGTCCAATATGTATCAATTTGTCGATGACATGCTGTGCAGAAAAAGACCAAACGGTGTGAAATTGAAGTGTATTCCCCGGGAAGAAGGACAGGAGCTGTTGGCGGAGATTCATGGAGGCATATGTGGTCACCACATAGGGTCAAGAGCCCTTGCTGGAAAGGCTTTCCGGCAAGGTTTCTTTTGGCCCACCGCCCTCCAGGATGCAACTGCACTAGTAACCAAGTGTGAAGCGTGCCAGTTTCATTCCAAGCAGATTCATCAGCCAGCTCAAGCTCTCCAGACATCCTCTCTCCTGGCCATTTTCGGTCTGGGGGCTCGACATCCTCGGCCCTTTTCCCCGTGCCACCGGGGGCTTCGAGTACTTGTAGGTGGCCATCGACAAGTTTACGAAGGTGGCCAGAAGTGGAAGCAGTGAGGAAGGTGACAGCACAATCAGCCATCAAGTTCTTCAAGGGAATTGTTTGTCGCTTTGGTGTTCCTAACGGATCATCACCGACAACGGTACCCAGTTCACGAGCCACACCTCATGCAGTATGTCGAAGACCTTGGCGCCAAGGTCTGTTTCGCTTCTGTTGCTCACCCCCGAAGCAACGGTCAAGCTGAAAGGGCAAATGCTGAAGTGCTGCGTGGGCTCAAGACGAAACTTTCGACAGGCTGCGCAAGTGCGGCAAGAACTGGATCGAGGAGCTGCCAGTGGTTCTTTGGTCGATCAGGACGACGCCAATCGAGCCTGGCCAGACGCCTTTTGCTCTAGTTTATGGAGCAGAGGCAGTTCTCCCCACGGAACTCGTATACGGTCACCTCGAGTGCTCGCTTACGATGAGCTTGAGCAAGAGCACTGCGGCAAGATGACACTGTGCTCCTCGAGGAGGATCGTCTTCAGGCTGCTGTGAGAGCGGCTCGCTACCAGCAAGCTTGGCGTCGCTACCATAGCCGCAAAGTTAATGCCAGAAGTCTCGAGGAAGGCGACCTTGTTCTTCGGCGCGTTCGTCGGCCAAGAATTCAAACAAGTTGACGCCAAAGTGGGAAGGCCCTTATCGGGTGAAACGAGTCACCAGGCCCGGCGCTGTCCGCCTGGAGACCGAGGATGGCATTCCGTGATCAATTCCTGGAACATTGAGCATCTTCGTAAGTTTTTTCCATAGGCGCGGTTGCCGGGCCCTTCCCCGGCAACCACCTTTGGTACAAGTATTGCCGCTGTTGCATGTAATCCTTCGTACAAAGCCAGGCGCAGACCCTGTGCATAAATAAAGCTTTTGTATTTCGCAGTTTTTGACGATTTCATGTTTACTTTTTTTGCATGATTATCTGACATACTGTGCAGTACAGCCTCCCCGTAAGCATTAACGAGCCGCCAAGCTCCTATATCTTTATTTCTCTTCTTTTTTTTTCTCAAAGAGACAGAAGCTTCCCTCGCGCACAAGTTTGCCGGGGGGGGGGTTGGGATAATGATGGACCAGCCGTGGACCAGGCGTCGTTCAAAGAAACTTTGCCTTGCCGGGAAGAAGGCAGCGGCAAGCAGTGACAAGACCTGCCGCGAAGAGATCAGCGACAAAGCTAAGTGCTAAAGTTTGAATAATCAAATTCTTTTTTATTTTCAAGGTTATTTTCCTTGAACGATACTACTCTTTGTATGGAAAACCTGTGCGCGACGGAACCTAAGCGTAATCGGTCGCGCCCTTACCTTGTTTCGAGTCCGCTCAACACCTAAGTGGCTGCACTGAGCGCGACAAGGTTGCTTGCCGGCAGCGGCACCGCCACAGGCTGCTGGAGTCCCGCACCCAGCGCTCGCGGCGATGGTGCGCGCACCGGCAAGTTCCCTATAAGCGTAGGGCAAGTACACACAAAGAAAGAAATTGCTCAAGGGAGATGACATGCATTAACTTCAAATATTGCAAGTTATATTACAAGATAAGTTGCCGCGGCTTAAACAGATTGTTCTTTAACATGTCTAGCGGCGGCAAGGAGGGAGAAGAATGGGCTCTCTAATTGCGGTGCTCGCCTTCGACTCTCTGGATTTGGTCCACCCTCTCCACGATGGGCGCGACAAGGGCCTCTAGTGGCGCGGGGTCGTATCCCTTCGGCAAGCTTTTGAAGATGTTGCTGAAGTCGACGCCCGGGTTTCTGTATGCTATCTTCACCAACAACCTCCGGAGAACTCCCCGGCAAAGCCTGCGTGACTCGTCGGCCAGTTGAGCCTTGTGATTGACTTGGAGCTGTTGGAGTGCTTCTACTACTCCGTCGAAGAACTCGGCTAGCTTGACGCTAGTTTGCGTGTTCTTGTCGGTGGAGTACCCGAAGTCCGGCACCTTCTGGGCAGTCAGCTCCTTGTCGATGTCCTCGGCGGCGCTGGCAAGCCTGTCTGTGAAGATCCCCACGTTATCCCTGAACTTCTTGTGGGTTGCAATAGCGTCTTGAAGCAGACCCTTTTCCTTCTGGAGCTCTGTCATTAGAAGCCCTTCGCGCTTTCTGGTGGTGTCGAGCGTCTCCTTTAGCGTGGTCAGCTTCAGCTTCAGGTCTGCTCTGGAGTCGTTGGCGGCGGCAAGCAAATTGTTCTTCTTGGCTATGGTAACTTGCATCTCCGCCAAAGTGTGGGTCACCTTTGCCCTCTCACTTTCAAGCGTTGAAAGCTTGTCACCGTTTGCCTTGAGGGCGGCCTCTAGTCTTGCCACTTTCCCCTCTGTTTCCTTCCTGTTCACTTCTGCGGCAGCGACAGCGTTGGTGGCCTCCACCAACTTGCTGGCGTACTCTTGGGCCAAGGCTTCGATTTCCTTCTGGTGTTTTTGTGCCTGCCCCTGGGTCCGCTCTGCGACAAGTCTTGCCACCTCCTCGTCTTTCTGTCGGAGGGTTTCGGCAAGTTTCCTCTTGCGCTCGGCAAGTTCTTCTTCGTGGGCATCAAGGTCCACTTTCCGCTAGTTCAGATCACCGGCCTGAGCAGACAACTCCTTGGCGGTCTCCTCCTGTTTTTGTTCAATGTCTTACTTCATCAGGAGGAGGGCCTGCCGTTCTTCGGCCAGCTGTGCCCGCTTGGCCTCTAACGCATTAAGAGATCGCGCGCGGACGTCCGCCAAGATCTCCGCGCGCCTCAACATGTCAGCTTCGGCCTTCTCGATGAGCGCCTCCCTGGAAGCTAGCTTCTCCCGTCGGGCGCGATGAAGATTCAGCAGCTTTTGAAGCAGTTGCTCCTCTTCAGACGTGCTGCTACTGCTGGCGCCTGGCGCATCCACAAGCTGGAGCCCGGCAGCGGCAAGGATCTCCTCGTCCACAACATCCTCCTCGGTTGGCGCTCTGGAGCCCATCGTCCAGGGGAGGCTGACGTAGACGTTCTCGCCGACCCGGATGTATTTGCTTGGCGGAGGCGAGTTGGGCGCTGCCGCCTCGTCAGTGGTTGAAGGACCCGTGGTCGGAGTAGCGCCTGGCGCTCCTGTGGCCTCAAGGCCGTCAGTACGACCACCGGCTCCCTCGCCGGCCTCCTCAGCAGCCTTCTGGGCGGCCTCAGCTTCAGCAGCCTTGGCGGCTTCATCGGTGGGCGCCTTGGCGGTATTATCCTCGGCGGCCTTGCCGGCCTCTTCGGCAGCATTGGCAGTTTCTTCGTCGGCAAGCTTGTCGGCTGCCAGCTTGTCGGCCTTGGCAGCGGCGGCCTTGGCGGCCTCGTCGTCGACGGCCCCTGTGGTGTTCTCCTCGGCAGAAGAGTCAATGTTCATTGGCTCCACCGAGGAGGGCTCTGCCAACCCGAGAAGTAAGGCAAAAAGAGCTTCAGGAAGAAATTCAAGAAGACAAAAGAAAGAAAGCAGAAAGAGTTTTGCGGCAAGTGGGTTTACCCGTGTTGAGCTCAGGAGCGGTGGGCTCCCCTCCCCCGTCAACGTTTGTCATTGGGGTGGGGTCGCCAGCGCTGGTGCTTGGCACTTCGGCGCTTGCCGGCTCCTCTTCATGGCTCGGCTCGCTAGTGGGAGCCCTTACCGGAGATCTTCTCCTTGGCGGTGTGGTCGAGGGGGGTGGTACTTCTGGAGCACCTTCAGATGGCTCCACTTGCTGCTCCTCTCCTACACGCCCAAAGATGTCAGTGACAAAATGCTTGTTCCTCAGCGACCGCCAGTGAAAGGTAGTTGAAATACTTACGCTGGGGGCTGCGCTGGGGGCTGCGACAAGGGCTGGGCTCCGAGCTGGTCGGCATGGTCTCAGACGCTCTCCCGGTGGTTACCATGGGCTCATCTTCGACGACCACCACGGTCTTGCTCGTCGAGACCTTAGCTCTCTTCCTTGTCCTCTCCGCCAAGGTTTCCTCCCTGCAGAAGCAAGGCCGGAGCGCGACAAGTGAGGATAGAAACAAAACCTTACAAAGATTGAGGGTCGCGGCAAGGGAACTTACTCTTCCTCGTCGTCCTCTTCGCTGAGAGCGGAAAAATCAAAGTCCGCCTCCGTGTGAGGAGGGGGAGGAGGGGGAGCTGGACTCCTTGGCCGCTTGGCGGGGGTAGTAGCAGCGGTCTTTGATGACCCTGCTCCAGTTGCCGGGGCCGCGTGAGACGCTCCCGCAGCACCAACCCTTGCCGTGGTCGAGCGCGTCGAACGGCGCTCCGGCGGTTGTTGAACCTCTTGCCGCTCAGCCACTTTGCCAAGCCTGCGAAGGCGTTTCCTCCTCCGAGGGGCTGGGGACTCTGACTGCGGTGGGCTTTCGGTGCCCTCCTCGGAAGAGGAGCCCTCATCCTCCGAGCTGCCAGACTCGTCGGCAGGCTGGCTTGGCCCGACATCCTTGCCGGGTGTGGCGAGCTCGCCCTTCCCGGCAAGCATCCCCTGCTCGGCAAGGATCTCCTTTTGTGCCTCGTCGAGCTCCGCCAAAGTATAACCAAAATCGCCAGCTTCCCTGGCGAGCCTGTCCTCCTCCACTCTTCGAGCAATGAATTCTATTTCTTGCTCAGTGGTGTTGCGGACGAGCCACTCCTCCTCCCGGACCTGCTTTTCGACCGTGGAGTCAAAGAATCGCCGCACGTCTTCTTCGAGCGGCACGTCCCAAGTTGCTTCAAAGCTGTGCGCATTGCAGAACGGCATCATAGCGATGATTGCACTCAATGCGGAGTTGTTGCAAAGGGGCACGATGTGCTTCGGCAGCGTGAACGCCTTGTCGCGCTTCTCTGGATCTGTCTCTTGCTTGAACAGTTCTCGCATGAAAAAGTCGTGCTGCAGAACTGTGAAGTTGTTGATCAGTCCAGGGCGCAGCCGCATGATATCGGCTGGGTTCTTCCAATCAGAGGCCGGCCTTCCTCTCTGCTGCAGAGGAGCAATGCGGCGGCGGAGGAAGTCTGCGCCAACCATCCCTATGGTGAGCCCGGCCTCCCTGAGCCGTATGATCCTGGTAGCGGCAATCTCCAGCTTTTTGTCCTGGGGATCCAGATCGCTCCAGTCTGTGCCACGCGCTGCTGGGGTCTTGCGAAGCGCACAGTATGGTGGCGGCTCGTCGTCAATGATCCAACACCATTCAGACCGGATTTCTCCCCATCTTGGGCGGAGATCCCCCTTCAGATAATGCTCCTTGGCGCCCAATCTTGAAATGAACGAGACGCCAACAGTGAGAGGCTCCCCCTTTTCAGCACGGGGAGTGAAGTAATGCCTGAACAGCGCAGTGTTGGGTGCGACGCCGACGAAGTTCTCGCACAGATGCGCAAATATTGCCATGGTGGATACGGCATTCGGTGTGAGATCCAGCAGACGGAGGTTGAAGGTGTACATGACGTCGCTAAAGAAATCCGAGTACGGTGGGCAGAGCCCGCACCAAAAGTAGCAAGCGAAGAAGGGGTACTTGCTCACTTCGCTCTCGTCGGTGGCTGGGCGAACGCGGGTGGCCGGATGCGCCTTGGTCCTCGCGGCCCACATGCCTTGGAACTTGGCCTTCAGATCCGCCCCCGTGAGCGTCGGAGCGAAGAGCGCGTACTTCTGCCTCTTCAACTGCGCCTGGGTCTCCGTCCTTGAGGACTTCCCCGTCTTCCCCTTTTCTCCTTTGGGAGGCAAGGCGAAGGCGGAGCTGAGGACCGAGGGAGATGCAGACGCGCGCGGTGGCGGAGGATTGGGAAACCGCTTTGTTTTAGAGCGGAGGAAGAAGAAGGCGGAGATTTGGAGATCGAGAATGGTGAGAGGGGTGTGTGAGTGCTTCTGCAGGTCCCTCCTTTTATGGGGAAAGATGCGGAACCATCCGCCCATTCGTCATTCGAGATGGCTGCGCACGCTTCCCACGCTCCGCATTCAACGCGCGACGCGTGGTAGAGCGTGCAATTAAACAGCATAGGGACGTTTCGGCTTATCCCAACCACGCGTGCCCGTGCACTGTTTGGGCCTGGCCCAACAACGCTCGGCACATTGTGTGGCCCAGGCCCGGGGGCTCCTGTCGGTGTACTAGAATAGGGGTACCCTAGTACCCCGTACTTGTGCACGGGCAGTAGTAGCATCCCGCGGCCAGGCTTGCGGGAGGACAGCCAGAGAGAAGCTCAAGATTATTAAGCCATTCAAGAACAAAGTATACAAAGCAAGAGTTAAGGCCCCGGCAAGAGGAGCTTGCCGGGAGGGACAGTTGAGGCCCAGCCTGGGCATTGCTGAAGCAGAGTACTTGCCGCGGCAAGGTACTTGCCCCGGCAAGTCATTGGCTGCGGCAAGGTATTGGCTGTGGCAAGATAGCGGCTGCGGCAAGGTACTTGCCCCGGCAAGTTACCTTGCGCGGCAAACTATGGGTTGCGGCAAGCTGTCAGGTGCGGCAAGGTCTTGCCGCGGCAAGCGTTACTGTACCACTGTGCTACTGTGCTGCTCCGGTGCCTCTGCCAGCGTGGCGCTTTGGGTCCTTCCAAGCGTGCGTGGCAGGGCACTGTGTAGACGGCGGTGCACTGTAGCTAGCGGTGCAGGAGCAGGTGGGATAGGCTTTTCCCACGTCCAAGACGTCCGGGTACATGTATGTGGACAGCAAAGGCATGGGCATTTAATGCCCTTGTCCCCTGCCGTCAGTGGTAGGTAGGACATGTCATCCTGGTAATAGTGGCCTTACTGTAGCAACTTTCCACCTCTACCTTTACTGTTTGCCACCTGTTGGTGACCCCTTTGTGCGTATAAAAGGAGGCCCATAGGCAACGTGAAAAGGGGAGGAACTGGGAAATGGAGAACTCCAGTATTGTACGCAGCTACTCGGTACTGTAGCGCTCCTGGAGCTAGAACAATCATACAGATAATAAACCAAAAAGCAGGAGTAGGGTTTTACGCATCCGTGCGGCCCGAACCTGGGTAAATCTCTTTCGTGCACTGTCGTGTTCTTCGCTAGATTTGCTCTTCGTGCGACCGTCTCTCCCTGCCGAACGTAAAGGGGTCCTTCCCTGGGTCCCATAGGTGATCGCGGATTCGTCCCCGACAATAGCCTCAAGTAATTTTACCGATGGACGAAGACAAATGAGGGGATGCCATCCGGGGCATCCCCAAGCTTAGATGCTTGGTTCTCCTTGAATATTACCTTGGGGTGCCTTGGGAATCCCAAGCTTAGGCTCTTGCCACTCCTTATTCCGTTGTCCATCAAAACTTTACCTTGAAAACTTCACAACACAAAACTCAACAGAAAACTCATAAGGTCCGTTAATATAATAAAATAAATCACCACTTTAGGTACTGTTGTGAACTCATTCTAAATTTATATTGGTGTTATATCTACTGTATTCAAACTTCTCCATGGTTCATAGTGAAGGAAATATGCCCTAGAGGCAATAATAAAGTTGTTATTTATATTTCCTTATATCATGATAAATGTTTATTATTCATGCTAGAATTGTATTAACCAGAAACTTGATACATGTGTGGATACATAGACAAAACACCGAGTCCCTTGTAAGCCTCTACTAGACTAGCTTGTTAATCAAAGATGGTTAAGTTTCCTAACCATAGACATGTGTTGTCATTTGATGAACGAGATCACATCATTAGGAGAATGATGTGATGGACATGACCCATCTGTTAGCTTAGCATATTGATCGTTCAGTTTTATTGCTATAGCTTTCTCCATGACATATACATATTCCTTTGACTATGAGATTATGCAACTCCCGGATACCGGAGGAATACCTTGTGTGCTATCAAACGTCACAACATAACTGGGTGATCATAAAGATGCTCTACAGGTATCTCCGAAGGTGTTTGTTGGGTTGGCATAGATCGAGATTAGGATTTGTCACTCAGAGTATCGGAGAGGTATCTCTAGGCCCTCTCGGTAATGCACATCATAAGAAGCCTTGCAAGCAATGTGACTAATGATTTAGTTGCGGGATGATGCATTATGGAATGAGTAAAGAGACTTGCCGGTAACGAGATTGAACTAGGTGTGAAGATACCGACGATCAAATCTCGGGCAAGTAACATACCGATGACAAAGGGAATAACATATGTTGTCATTACGGTACGACCGATAAAGATCTTCGTAGAATATGTGGGAACCAATATGAGCATCCAGGTTCCACTATTTTTTATTGACCGGAGAGGTGTCTCGGTCATGTCTACATAGTTCTCGAACCCGTAGGGTCCGCACGCTTAACGTTCGATGATGATATAGTATTATATGAGTTATGTGATTTGGTGACCGAATGTTGTTCGGGGTCCCGGATGAGATCACAGAAATTATGAGGAGTCTCGAAATGGTCGAGAGGTAAAGATTGATATATAGGATGATGGTATTCGGACACCGGAAGTGTTTCGGAGGGTACCGGGTACTTATCGGGTCACCAGAAAGGAGTTTCGGGCACCCCCGGCAAAGATATGGGCCTAATGGGCCAAAGGGGGAACAGACCAGCCCCTGGTGCGCCCCATCTTTGGACAGCAGGCCCTCAGGGAAGGAAAGGGGGGAGGGCTAGTCCCTCCTGCCTTTCCCTCTCATGGGAGAAAGGAAAGGGGGGAGCTACCCTCCCCTGCCTTTTCCCCGCGCCTATATAAGGCAGGGGGGCACGGCTTGGGAGGGACTCCAAGTAGGATTCCTCCCACTTGGGCGCCTCCTTTGGCTGCTCCTCCCTCCCTCCCACCTATATATATGTGGGGAGGGGGCGCCACACAAGGACACAACATTGTCTTAGCCGTGTGCAGCGCCCCCGTCCACCGTTTACTCCCTTAGTCATATTTTCATAGTGGTTAGGTGAAGCCCTGCGAAGATCACATCACCATCACCGTCACCACGCAGTCGTGCTACCGGAACTCATCTACTACCTCATCGTCCTGCTGGATCAAGAAGGCGGAGGACGTCACCGAGCTGAACGTGTGCAAAACGCGGAGGTGTCGTGGGTTCGGTACTAGATCGGTTGGAGCGCGAAGAAAGTTCGACTACATCAACCGTGTTTTGAAACGCTTCTGCTTACGGTCTACGAGGGTACGTTGACACACTCTCCCCTTGTTGTTATGCATCTCCATGGATAGATCATTGCGTGTGCGTAGAATTTTTTTTTGTTTTCCATGCAATGTTCCCCAACAGCGGTATCAGAGCCAGGTCTATGCGTAGATGATATGCATGAGTAGAACACAACGAAGTTGTGGGTGGTGATGTTCATACTGCTTACCACCAACGTCTTATTTTGATTTGGCGGCATTGTGGGATGAAGCGGCCCGGACCAACCTTACATGTCCACGTACATGAGACCGGTTCCACCGACTGACATGATACTAGTTTTGCATAAAGGTGGCTGGCGGGTGTCTGTTTCTCCTACTTTAGTTGAATCAAATTTGATTGCGGCCGGTCCTTGAAGAAGATTAAAACAACAAACTTGATAATTCACCGTTGTGGTTTTTGCCGTAGGTAAGAACGGTTCTTGCTAGAAACCCGTAGCAGCCACGTAAAACTTGCAAACAACAAAGTAGAGGACGTCTAACTTGTTTTTGCAGGGTATGTTGTGATGTGATATGGTCAAGAAATGATGTGATATACGTTATTGTATGAGATGATCAAGTTTTGTAAGTTATCGGCCACCGGCAGGAGCCTTATGGTTGTCTCTTTATTGTATGAAATGCAAATGCCATGTAATTGCTTTACTTTATCGCTATGAGTTAGCAATAGTTGTAGAAGCAATATTTGGCGAGACGACCATGGCGCAACGATGGAGATCAAGGTGTCGAGCCGGTGACGATGGAGACCATGACGATGCTTTGGAGATGGAGATCAAAAGCATGACATGATGATGGCCATATCATGTCACATATTTTGATTGCATGTGATGTTTATCTTTTATGCATCTTATTTTGCTTAGAACGACGGTAGCATTATAAGATGATCCCTTCACTAAATTTCAAGATATAAGTGTTCTCCCCGAGTATGCACCATTGCGAAAGTTCGTCGTTTCGAGACACCACGTGATGATCGGGTGTGATAGACTCTACGTTCACATACAACGGGTGTAAGACAGTTTTACACATGCAGAATACTTGGGTTAAACTTGACGAGCCTAGCATGTACAAACATGGTCTCGGAACACTGGAGACCGAAAGGTCGAACGTGAGTCATATAGTAGATATGATCAACATAGAGATGTTCACCATTGATGACTACCCCATCTCACATGATGATCAGATATGGGTTAGTTGATTTGGATCACGTATCACTTAGATAACTTGAGGGATGTTTATTTAAGTGGGAGTTCATTAGTATTTTGATTAATTGAACTTAATTTATCATGAACTTAGTCCTGATAGTATTTGCAAATCTATGTTGTAGATCAAATAGCTCGCGACGTTGTTCCCCTAGTTTTTGATATGTTCCTATAGAAAAATAAGTTGAAAGATGATAGTAGCAATGATGCGGACTGGGTCCGTGATCTAAGGATTATCCTCATTTCTGCGCAGAAGAATTATGTCCTTAATGCATCGCTAGGTGACAGACCTATTGCAGGAGCAGATGCAGATGTTATGAACGTTTTGTCAGCTCGGTATGATGACTACTTTATAGTTTAGTACGCCATGCTTTACGGCTTAGAATTGGGGCTGCAAAGACATTTTGAACCCCATGGAACATATGAGATGTTCCAAGAGCTGAAATTAGTATTTCAGGCTCATGCCCGTGTTGAGAGATATGAGACCTCTGACAAGTACTTTGCCTACAAGATGGAGGAGAATAGCTCAGCCAGTGAGCATGTGCTCAGAATGTCTGGGTACTACAATCGCTTGAATCAAGTGGGGGTTAATCTTTCAGATAAGATAGTGATTGACAATAGTTCTCTAGTCACTATCACCAAGTTATTAGAACTTCGTGATGAACTATGATATGCAAGGGATGAACAAAACAATTCCTGAGCTCTTCGCGATGCTGAAATCGATGATGGTAGAAATCAAGAAAGAGCATCAAGTGTTGATGGTTAACAAAACCACTAGTTTCAAGAAAAATGGCAAAGGAAAGAAAGGGAGCTTCAAGAAGAAAAGCAAACAAGTTGCCGCTCCCATAAAGAAGCCCAAAGCTAGACCCAAGCCTAAAACTGAGTGCTTCTACTGCAAGGATAATGGTCACTGGAAACGGAACTGCCCCAAATACTTGGCGGATAAGAAGGATGGCAAAGTGAACAAAGGTATATTTGATATACATGTTATTGATATGTACTTTACTAGTGTTCATAGTAGCCCTGGGTATTTGATACCGGTTCAGTTGCTAAGATTAGTAATTCGAAACACGAGTTGCAAAATGAACAGAGACTAGTTAAGGGCGAGGTGACGATGTGTGTTGGAAGTGATTCCAAGGTTGATAAGATCACCATCGCATACTCCCTCTACCTTCAGGATTAGTGTTGAACCTAAATAAATGTTATTTGGTGTTTGCGTTGAGCATGAATATGATTGGATCATGTTTATTGCAATACGGTTATTCTTTTAAGTCAGAGAATAATTGTTGTTCTATTTACATGAATAAAACCTTCTATGGTCATACACCAAATGTAAATGGTTTATTGAATCTCGATCGTAGTGATACACATATTCATAATATTGATGCCAAAAGATGCAAAGTTGATAATTATAGTGCAACATACTTGTGGCACTGCCGTTTTGGTCATATTGGTGTAAAACGCATGAAGAAACTCCATGCAGATGGACTTTTGGAATCACTTAATTATGAATCATTCGATACTTGCGAACCATGCCTCATGGGCAAGATGACTAAAACTCCGTTCTCCGGAACAATGGAGCGAGCTGATGACTTATTGGATATAATACATATCGATGTATGCCATCTGATGATTGTTGAAGCACGCGGCGGGTATTGTTATTTTCTGACCTTCACAGATGATTTGAGTAGGTATGGGTATATCTACTTGATGAAACACAAGTCTGAAACAATTGAAAAGTTCAAAGAATTTCAGAGTGAAGTGGAGAATCATCGTAACAAGAGAATAAAGTTTCTACGATCTGAACATGGAGGCGAATATTTGAGTTACGAGTTTGGCCTTCATTTAAACAATGTGGAATAGTTTCAGAACTCACGCCACCTGGAACACCACAGCATAATGGTGTGTCCGAATGTTGTAACCGTACTTTATTAGATATGGTGCGATCTATGATGTCTCTTACCGATTTACCACTATCATTTTGGGGTTATGCATTAGAGACAGCTGCATTCACGTTAAATAGGGCACTGTCTAAATCCGTTGAGACGACACCGTTTGAACTGTGGTTTGGCAAGAAACCTAAGCTGTCATTTCATAAAGTTTGGGGATGCGACGCTTATGTCAAAAGGCTTTAGCCTGATAAGCTCGAACCCAAATCGGAGAAGTGCGTCTTCATAGGATACCCTAAAGAAACTATTGGGTACACCTTCTACCACAGATCCGAAGTCAAGATCTTTGTTTACCAAGAATGGGTCCTTTCTAGAGAAGGAGTTTCTTTCGAAAGAAGTGAGTGGGAGGAAAGTAGAACTTGATGAGGTAATTGTACCTTCTCTCGAATTGGAAAGTAGCACATCGGAGAAAACTGTTCCCGTGATGCCTACACCAACTAGAGAGGAAGGTAATGATGACGATCATGAAACTTCAGATCAAGTTACTACAGAACCTCGTAGGTCAACCAGAACACGATCCGCACCAGAGTGGTACGGTGATCCTATCTTGGAAGTCATGTTATTAGAACAAGGCGAACCTACAAACTATGAAGAAGCTATGATGAGACCAGATTCCGACAGATGGCTTGAGGCCATGAAATTTGAGATAGGATCCATGTATGAGAACAAAGTGTGGACTTGATGGATTTGCCCGATGATCGGCAAGCCATAGAGAATAAATGGATCTTCAAGAAGAAGACTGACGCTGATGGTAATGTTACTATCTACAAAGCTCGACTTGTCGCAAATGGTTTTCGACAAGTTCAATGGGTTGACTACGATGAGACTTTCTCACCCGTAGCGATGCTTAAGTCTGTCCGAATCATGTTACCAATTGCCGCATTTTATGAAATCTGGCAAATGGATGTCAAAACTACAATACTTAATGGATTTCTTAAAGAAGAGTTGTATATGATGCAACCAGAAGGTTTTGTCGATCCTAAAGGTGCTAACAAAGTGTGCAAGCTCCAGCGATCCATCTATGGACTGGTGCAAGCATCTCGGAGTTGGACTATACGCTTTGATGAGGTGATCAAAGCATATGGTTTTATACAGACTTATGGTGAAGCCTGTATTTACAAGAAAGTGAGTGGGAGCTCTGTAGCATTTCTGATATTATATGTGGATGACATATTGTTGATTGGAAATGATATAGAATTTTTGGATAGCATAAAAGGATACTTGAATAAGAATTTTTCAATAAAAGACCTCGGTAAAGCTACTTATGTATTGGGCATCAAGATCTATAGAGATAGATCGAGACGCTTAATAGGACTTTCACAAAGCACATACCTTGACAAAGTTTTGAAGAAGTTCAAAATGGATCAGTCAAAGAAAGGGTTCTTGCCTGCATTGCAAGGTATGAAGTTGAGTAAGACTCAAAACCCGACCACGGCAGAAGATAGAGAGAGAATGAAAGTCATTCCCTATTCCTCAGCCATAGGTTCTATAAAGTATGCCATGTTGTGTACCAGACCTATTGTGTACCTTGCCATGAGTTTGGCAAGGGGGTACAATAGTGATCCACGAGTAGATCGCTGGACAGCGGTCAAAATTTAACATTAGTTACCTAAGAGGACTAAGGAAATATTTCTCGGTTATGGAGGTGATAAAGAGTTCGTCGTAAAGGGTTACGCTGATGCAAGCTTTGACACCAATTCGGATGACTCAGAGTCTCAATCTGGATACATATTGATAGTGGGAGCAATTAGCTAGAGTAGCACCATGCAGAGCATTGTAGACATAGAAATTTGTAAATATACATACGGATCTGAATGTGACAGACCCGTTGACTAAACTTCTCTCACAAGCAAAACATGATCACACCTTAGTACTCTTTGGGTGTTAATCACATGGCGATGTGAACTAGATTATTGACTCTAGTAAACCCTTTGGGTGTTGGTCACATGGCGATGTGAACTATGGGTGTTAATCACATGACGATGTGAACTATTGGTGTTAAATCACATGGCGATGTGAACTAGATTATTAACTATAGTGCAAGTGGGAGACTGAAGGAAATATGCCCTAGAGGCAATAATAAAGTTGTTATTTTATATTTCCTTATTCATGATAAAGGTTTATTATTCATGCTAGAATTGTATTGATCGGAAACTTAAATACATGTGTGAATACATAAACAAATACCGTGTCCCTAGTAAGCCTCTACTATACTAGCTCGTTGATCAAAGATGGTGAAGGTTTCCTAACCATGGACATGTGTTGTCATTTGATAACGGGATCACATCATTAGGAGAATGATGTGATGGACAAGACCCACCCGTTAGCTTAGCATAATGATCGTTCAGTTTATTACATTGCTTTCTTCATGTCAAGTACTTATTCCTTCGACTATGAGATTATGCAACTCCCGGATACTGGAGGAATGCCTTGTGTGCTATCAAACGTCACAACGTAACTGGGTGATTATAAAGATGCTCTACAGGTATCTCCGAAGGTGTTTGTTGAGTTGGCATAGATCGAGATTAGGATTTGTCACTCCGAGTATCGGAGAGGTATCTCTGGGCCCTCTTGGTAATACACATCATAAGCTTGCAAGCAAACGACTAAGGAGTTAGTCATGAGGTGATGTATTACGGAACAAGTAAAGAGACTTGCCGATAACGAGATTGAACTAGGTATGACGATACCGACGATCGAATCTCGGGCAAGTAACATACCGATGAACAAAGGGAATTACGTATGTTGTCATAAATAGTTCTGCTATTGGTTATTGACCGGAGAGGTGTCTCGGTCATGTCTGCATAGTTCTCGAACCCGTAGGGTCTGCACGCTTAACGTTCGATGACAATATAATATTATATGAGTTATGTGATTTGGTGACCGAATGTTGTTCGGAGTCCTGGATGAGATCACGGACATGACGAGGAGTCTCGAAATGGTCGAGAGGTAAAGATTGATATATAGGACGATGGTATTCAGGCACCAGAAGTGTTTCGGAGGGTACCGGGTACTTATCGGGTCACCAGAAAGGAGTTTCGGGCACCCCCGGCAAAGATATGGGCCTAATGGGCCAAAGGAGGAACAAACCAGCCCCTCATGCGCCCCTTCTTTAGACAGCAGGCCCTAAGAGAAGGAAAGGGGGGAGGGCTAGCCCCTCCTGCCTTTCCCTCTCATGGGAGAAAGGAAAGGGGGGGCGCCACCCTCCCCTGCCTTTTCCCCGCGCCTATATAAGGTAGGGGGCGCAACTAGGGAGGGACTCCAAGTAGGATTCCTCCTACTTGGGCGCCTCCTTTGGCTGCTCCTCCCTCCCTCCCAACTATATATATGTGGGGAGGGGGCGCCACACAAGGACACAACATTGTCTTAGCCGTGTGCGGCGCCCCCGTCCACCGTTTATTCCCTGAGTCATATTTTCGTAGTGCTTAGGCGAAGCCGTGCGGAGATCACATCACCATCACCGTCACGACGTTATCGTGCTGTCGGAACTCATCTACTACCTCACCGTCTTGCTGGATCCAGAAGGCGGAGGACGTCACCGAGTTGAACGTGTGCAGAACGCGGAGGTGCCGTGCGTTCGGTACTAGATCGGTTGGAGCGTGAAGAAAGTTCGACTACATCAACCGCGTTGTGAAACGCTTCCGCTTATGGTCTACGAGGGTACGTAGACACACTCTCCCCTCATTGCTATGCATCTCCATGGATAGATCATTGCGTGTGCGTAGAATTTTTTTTGTTTTCCATGCAACGTTCCCCAACACGACCCTAGGGCCTTGGAGGGCAAGTCACCAGCCCCCTCCACACCTATATAAAGGTTGGGAGGCATTGGGGGCAGCCCCCTTTGATGCTTGCCCGTTACCTCTCCCAACTCCTCCCATGTTTCACCGGTACGCTCTTGGCGAAGCCGTGCCGGAGTTCTGCTGCCACCACCACCACCACGCCGTCGTGTTGGTTCAGATCTCATCTACCTCCTCTCCCTCACTTGCTGGATCAAGAAGGAGAGGACGTCGCCGAGCCATACGTGTGCGAAACTCGGAGGTGCTGCACATGCAGTACTTGGATCGGATTGGATCGCGACGCGAGTACGACTACGCCAACCACGATCTCTAGATCGTTAATGCTTTCGGTCTACAAGGGTATGTAGACACCACTCCCCTCTCGTTGCTATACATCTCCTAGATTAGATCTTGGGTGTTCGTAGGATTTTTTTTGATTTTCATGCTTCGTTCCCCAACAGTGGCATCAAAGCTAGGTAGATGCGTAGATGTATTTGCACGAGTAGAACACAAAGTTGTTGTGGGTGTTGATGTGTTGAAAATATGCCCTAGAGGCAATAATAAAGTGGTTATTATTATATTTCCTTGTTCATGATAATTGTCTATTGTTCATGCTATAATTGTATTAAACGGATACCGTAATACATGTGTGAATTCATAGATCACGGCATGTCCCTAGTAAGCCTCTAGTTGACTAGCTCGTTGATCAATAGATGGTTATGGTTTCCTAACCATGGACATTGGATGTCATTGATAACGGGATCACATCATTAGGAGAATGATGTGATGGACAAGACCCAATCCTAAGCATAGCACAAGATCGTGTAGTTCGTTTGCTAGAGCTTTTCTAATGTCAAGTATCATTTCCTTAGACCATGAGATTGTGCAACTCCCGGATACCATAGGAATGCTTTGGGTGTATCAAATGTCACAACGTAACTGGGTGACCATAAAGGTGCACTACAGGTATCTCCGAAAGTGTCTGTTGGGTTGGCACGAATCGAGACTGGGATTTATCACTCCGTATGACGGAGAGGTATCTCTGGGCCCACTCGGTAATGCATCATCATAATGAGCTCAATGTGACTAAAGAGTTAGCCCCGGGATCATGCGTTACGGAACGAGTAAAGAGACTTGCCGGTAACGAGATTGAACGAGGTATGGGGATACCGACGATCGAATCTCGGGCAAGTAACATACCGATGGACGAAGGGAATTGTATACGGGATTGATTGAATCCTCGACATCGTGGTTCATCCAATGAGATCATCGTGGAACATGTGGGAGCCAACATGGGTATCCAGATCCCGCTGTTGGTTATTGGCCGGAGAGATGTCTCGGTCATGTCTACATGGTTCCCGAGCCCGTAGGGTCTACACACTTAAGGTTCGGTGACGCTAGGGCTGTTATGGGAAATAGTATGTGGTTACCGAATGTTGTTCAGAGTCCTGGATGAGATCTCGGACGTCACGAGGAGTTCCGGAATGGTCCGGAGGTGAAGATTTGTATATGGGAAGTCATCATACGGTCACCGGAAGTATTCGGGGGTTTGCCGGTATTGTACCGGGACCACCGAAGGGGTTCCGGGGGTCCACCGGGAGGGTCCACCTGCCCCGGAGGGCCCTATGGGCTGTATGTGGAAGGGAACCAGCCCCTAAGTGGGCTGGGCGCCATCCCCCTTAGGGCCCATGCACCTAGGGTTTGGGGGAAACCCTAAAGGGGGCGCCCCCCTTGGCTTGGGGGGCAAGCCCCCTCCCCTTGGCCGCCGCCCCCCTCTAGATCTCATCTAGAGGGGCCGGCCCCCTTCCCCCTTCGCCCTATAAATAGAGGGGAGGAGGGAGGGCAGCAAGACCTCATCCAAGGCGCAGCCCTCCCCCTCTCCAACACCCCCTCCTCCTCCGTTGAGCTTGGCGAAGCCCTGCCGGAGAACTGCAAGCTCCACCACCACGCCGTCGTGCTGCTGGAGTTGTCTTCCCCAACCTCTCCCTCCACCTTGCTGGATCAAGGCGCGGGAGACGTCACCGGGCTGCACGTGTGTTGAACGCGGAGGCGCCGTTGTTCGACGCTTAGATCGGAATCGACCGCTATCTGAATCGCTGCGTGTACGACTCCTCCAACCGCGTTCTTGCAACGCTTCCGCATCGCGATCTTCAAGGGTATGAAGATGCACTCCCCTCTCTCTCGTTGCTAGTCTCTCCATAGATTGATCTTGGTAAGACGTAGGAATTTTTTTTGATTTACTACTACGTTCACCAACAGTGGCATCATGAGCTAGGTCTATGCGTAGTTTCTATGCACGAGTAGAACACAAGTTGTTGTGGGCGTCGATTTTGTCAATTTACTTGCCGTTACTAGTCTTATCTTGATTCAGCGTGAAAGTGCGTTATATCGACTAGAGGGGGGGTGAATAGGCGATTTTTACAAATTCGTCACTGAGGAATTTCAAGGTGAGGAAATTCCTAAGCGACAAACTACTTAGCAGCGGAATGAGTACTCAGATGCAAGCATAACAGAGCAGTAGCATAGTCATCATGATGAAATGAAAACAAGCACAGAGTACGAGTAGCGTAAACACAGGATAAGCAAGCTGAAGACAAACTGACTGAAGAATTTGAACTGAGGAAATTGAGAAAGTCTTCAGACAAAGTCTTCAAACAGTAATGATCAAATACAAAGCAAGTATGCGAGGAAATGAAAGGGTTGAGGAAATAGAACCAGTAGCTCGGTGAAGACACTGATTTGGTAGACCAGTTCCAACTGCTGTGACAGTTGTACGTCTGGTTGGAGCGGCTAGGTATTTAAACCTGAGGACACACAGTCCCGGACACCCAGTCCTGAACACACAGTCCAGGACACCTAGTCCTCACCGTATTTTCCTTGATCTAAGGTCACACAGACCTCGCCCAACCACTCGTGGTAAGTCTTCAGGTGACTTCCAAACCTTCACATACTCGGTCACTCGGCAATCCACAATTTCCTCTTGGATGCTCTAGACCATGACGCCTAACCGTCTGGAGGATGCACAATCCTCAAAGGTAACAAGCGTCGGTTCCACACAGGAACAATCTCTTCAGTGATGCTTAATCACTTTGGGTTTGTAGGTGTTTGGGTTTTTTTTTGGGTTTTTCCTCACTTGATGATTTTCGCTCAAAGTCCTCGGAGGATGGGATGCTCTAAATGACAAGTGTCAATCTATTTCTTGGAGCAGCCAACCAACTAGTGGTTGAAGGGGGCGGCTATTTATAGCCTAGGGAGCAGCCCGACATGATAAGACATAAATGCCCTTCAATGATATGACCGTTAGGTGGGTAGGATATTTGGACAGCTAGCGCGTAGCACGGCAACGGTCGGAAATTTGAGTATCAAATTCCTCAGGGCTATCATGTACCTCACTTGTAGGCAATCCGCCCTGGCGAATTCCTAACTCCTCAGTCAGAACAAATTCCTCAGAGAACAGAAGAACTTCGTCTCTGTCACTGAAGAACTTGACTAAACTGTATGAGATTTCCAATGGCTTCACTCGAAAGGATTGGGTAGGTGTAGGATTTTGAGTTGAGCATCACTTGGAAATTTTTCCTTAGTTTTACCTCGACCCCCTTTAACAGTACGGTGTTTCCAATGACTCAAGAAGAAGAAAATGAAACTACGAAAACAAAAGTCTTCACGCTTCATAGTCCTCGCATGAATATCAAGTCTTCAGGGTCACACCAATTTCTTCACTTTTAAAGTCTTCAAGAAAACCAAAGTCTTCAGTTGAAGACATTCATTTTTAGGGGTCGACATTCATCGTAAATAACAAACTCCTCATAGACTTATAGACCTGTGTACACTCACAAACACATTAGACCCTTAACCTATAAGTCTTCAATACACCAAAATCACTAAGGGGCACTAGATGCACTTACAATCTCCCCCTTTTTGGTGATTGATGACAATATAGGTTAAGTTTTCAACGGGGATAAACATATGAAGTGTAAATACTAATATTGAGGAATTTGATTGCAAGATATAGAGGAACTCCCCCTGAAGATGTGCATATTTGAAGAATTTGCTTTGAAATAGCAAATGCACATTGTTGAGTAATATCATGGAGATCTCCTCCTATATCTTGAAATTCATACACGCATTTATCATATGATATGAAGAATTTGAAATGCATGATGAAATATGGTGTCTGACGGAATTCAGCATGCGTGCATTAAGGTACTTGAGGAAATAAGCATGCAGAAAGCAGTTCAAAAGTATCAGACCACCATAGGACTTAAGTTTACAACTCATCAGAGCAAACACCTCAGAAGAACAAGAGTTGAAACTTAACAAAAATATAGCCCATATATAAGACACGCTTGAAGACTAAACTCAAATTTCTCCCCCTTTGTCATCGAATGACCAAAAGGGACGAAAAATGAGGACTAACGCCCCTGAAGAATATCATCATGATGTCGATGGAGGAGCGCCAGCATTGTTGGGGTCGTCTGTTGAGGTAGGGCCTGCCGCAGTGTCGTTCAAGTCTTCAGCTTCATCCGTCTCGCGCGATGAAGAATATGAACTAGCAACAAGCTGAGGAACTTTGACTTTCTTGAATTTCTTCGAAGGTGGCTGGGACCAGTCAAAGTCCTGTTGGAAGCCCATCTCCTTGAGTTCTTCAGCACTATGAAGATTAGATAGAATCGCCCAAGTGCGGTCAAAGACTTCATGCAAGTAGTAGTGATTCTTCTTCACAGTATTTTGAGTGACTGTCATGTTCTGAAGAATTGCACCAAACTGACGCTTGACCCACTTGTGATTTCGATCAACTTTCTGATGAAGACTAAGGAGAAGTTCACGATCAGTCATCACACGCGGAGTTGTGGCTTGAGGATGATGTTCTGAAGCTTTGGCGGCAGAATCTTGAGTTGCAGAGTCATCATTGGTGGAATAGGAAGTAGCTTTGCGAAACTGTCCATCCAATGGACGAGTACCTTCATCAATAACAGCAGCCTTGCCCTTCTCGTCAGCTAAGGAAATAGTCCGTTTGAGGACTTCAATAGTGGGCAAATAGCTGAGATGATTTTGAAAGTCAGCCTTATAATGAATTGAAGACCTTGATCTGATGAATCTCATGATCCAGGGAGCATAAGGCTTCAACTCAAAAGGCGACAGAGCAGCATTGGCCAAAGTCCTCATGAAGAAATCATGGTAGTTGATAGGAATACCGTGAATGATATTGAACAGCAGATTCTTCATAATGCCAACAACTTCTTCATCATCAGAGTTGTGGCCTTTGATTGGACTGAGGGTTTTGGTCAATATGCGATAGACTGTCCTTGGCACATAGAGCAATTCCTTGACGAGGAATTTGGTCCTTGGAGCTTGGCCTGGCTTCAAAGGCTTCATCAGCACTTGCATCAGATGATCAGATAGTTCAGGTTCAACATAGAGAAGCCTAGCACCTTCAGTGGGAGGACTGACTGGGACGGCATGAAGCAATTCAGAGGCCGGTGCTTTGAAAAGAGTATTATCGGTCATCCAGTCCAATACCCATGAATTGACATCATCAACATTTCCAGTAATGTGCAGCGTGGCGAAGAATTGAAGAATGAGTTCTTCATTCCAATCCCTGATGTCGGTGCAGAAATGGAGTAACCCAGCGTCATGAAGAACACTGAGGACTGGTGTGAAGCAGGGCAGCGATTCCATATCTACATGAGGAATTTGCTCATGTTCAAAGATCTTATCCTTATCAACCAACAATGAGGAGTAGAAGTTCATCTGGCTTGCAGTCCAGAAACGCTTGCGACGAAGACGAGCAGAGTCATAGGGATTGTAGTCAGTGAAGAATATGTGCTCGTTGAAGAAATCCTCAGCATTAAACTTCTGCTTCTTGGTGTGAGGGTTCTGTGGCTTGGGCTGAAGATTTATAGTTGAAGTCTTCACAGCCTCTTGAGGTATAGCCACTGGAGCCACTGGCTGAGGAATTTCAGCAGCAGCCTTGGCCTTCATTTCTTCAGACATATGTACATCAGCGCTAGTGATTGGAACTTCTTCAGGTATAGAGTGAAGTGAAGCTTGACGTTCATCAGAGCCCGTATGAATTTCTTCAGTTTGCACAGGAGACTGAGGAACATGATGTAGAGGGGTTGTCAGAGGTGAATTGGGGTGATGACTTTCCCAAAAGTCATCATTCAGAATAGGTGTTGTAGACCCAATATCCACATCCTCATCTTCTTCAGTTCCTTCGACGCCTGCCTCTTCAGCTGTGAACTGAGGCATGGGCAATGATACCAGCAGAGTTGAAGGGATATTATCCACTTCAATTTCTTCATCCATCTGCTCTGTCGAAGCAGCAGAAGGATCTTCGTCATAAGATTTACTTGGAATTTCATATTCCTCACCAAAGGGAATGATCTCCTTTGATGGCATGCTTGATATTGGAATAGCATCAATTGGGTTTTCAGATGAACTCCTCAAAGTCTTCAATTTCTTGGGGGCTGAAGACTCTGAAGATGCAGATGCTTTCCTTTTCTTCACAGCTGCTCGCTCCGCAGCCTTGGTTTTCTTCGCTTCTGATGCAGAAGGAAGGTTGATGCTTGTCATCGGTGCAGGAGGAGCAGAGGAAATTGGTTGAATTTCTTCAGGCACAACTGATGCAGTTGCCCTGGCTTGTTCAGATTCCTCAGGCACAGTAGCAGATGCTTCAACTGGCCTGGATTGCTCTTCAGGCGCAATATTGGAGGTTGCCCTGGCATTTTCTTCAGAGACTGGAATTTCTTCATCAGCTCTGGCGCTTTCATTTTCTTCAGCAGACTGAACAGATGTTCCAGTCTGAGGAAATTTGGGTTGCGATGAAGCTGCAACATTTGGAGTAAATCCTTTTGCCATTCTGACGAATCTGACTTTGGCACCTAGCCAATCTGCATGGAATGCATGAAATTCATCACTGAGTGCTTTGATCTCAGCCTGCATAGTCACAAGTTCTTCAGGAGACATTTTCACAACATTGTTCTTCAGAAAATGCTCCTTCTTGTACTGAGCCTTCTTCACCTGCCTGGCCTTTTCAAATTTCCATTTTTCTTCATTTATGAAGGCCGTCAACATGTGACTTTGACCAGGAGTGAGGTTTAATTCAGGCAAAGGTGTGTTAGGGTTCTTGTGCCATAGATCAATAAAATCAAGGATCTTACTTGGATCCAGCATGAGGGGCACATCACTGCCTTTGGCTCTAGCGGCCCTTTGTTGTCGATCTCTGATGAGCTCAGCTAATTCTTCATCATCAGCTTCGTCTTCGCTTGACGGAACCTGAAAGGCGACTTGCTTCTTGTGAGGACTTGGCCTTGTGCCTCGTCCAGCAGTGGCCTTTTTCTTCAGCAAGGTCGGAGTTGTTGAAGACTGAGGTGGAGCTGAAGAACTTGCAGAGACTCCTGAAGCAATTGAGATTCCAGTAGTCCTTTGGCATGTGGCAAGATGCACAGGTGCTGAGGACTTTGCAGGAGCAGCTGAGGATTTTGCAACCGAGGGAGTTGGAGCTGCTTTTGAGGAATTTGCTTGAGGAACAGGCCGTGAGGGCATTGCAGCTGAGGAACTTGTCTTAACAGCTGATTTCTTCAGCATAGCCTTCTTAGGCTTGATAGCAGAGGCCTCAGCGGCGGCGGCAACAGAATCTTCATGGAATTTCTTTACTGCCTCTTTAGCCACTTTGGCCAGCTTGGCTTGACGCTTAGCCCACTCCTGAGGAAATTCCTCACCTCTTCTGATGCTAGTGGGATCAGCTTCTTGGCCAGGAGCCAATGGAGGTCTTGGACATGGAGGGTTAACAGCAAATTTCTTCATGTACTTGGGAGTGACATAGCGATATTCCCTCCATTCTCTTGCCCATCTCCTCTCAATCTTCTGAATGCGCACTTTGCGCTGATTTTTGTTCTCCTTGCCATGAGTTGCTTCATCAGGAGTACAATATTCATCATAGATGTCATCAGGGATCTCAAAAGCAGTATTTGTTTCTGGCCTCTTTCCTCCCTTCTGAGGTCTTTTACCATCAGCCATTTTCTTCACTTGAGGGTTTTGAACAATCGAATTTTCTGATGAGGTGTGCAATTTTTCTTCAAGGAACGCTGCAAATGAGTTAAGTTGATGAGAACCTAGAGATTCAGCAGCGGACATGTGTACCTATGAACAGAATATAGGTGCGAAGAGTTTTGGAGAGGTCATATGCGTTCTCAGAAGATTTTCAAAAGTATCAAGTTTGAGGAAGATGACCAGGGGTGTCTTGAGGAATTTCACTAAGCATTTTTGACTTAGGTTCCAGAGTTGTGTAGATTGAAAATCCACACAATTGAGGAATCTTGAAGAAAAACGTTGCTTAGAGAAACTGATCAAGGACAGAAGCAAGTTGGTGTTTAAGAACATGAAAGTTGAAGAATAAACACCTTTTGAAGATTTTGTGGAAATCATCAGAATCAACAAGGGCAGTAAAAATAAATTTTATTTACCATTGACGAAGAACACGACGAACTGAGAGTGGCAGTGGAGATGTTCGTCCGTTCAGATCTTCCACGCCCTAACTTGGCGATGGAAAACAGCTACGGCGGCGGCAGAGTGAGGATTTCCGCGGCCGGCGTGAGTACGACGGCGACGAGGTCGAGGCAGTGAAGCTCTTCCTCACCGGCGACGATGGAGTGTAGCGGCGGTGCTAGGTCTGAGAGCTCGAGCGAGGGAGTAAGATCGAGCGGGGTAAATGAGCTCTGAGGAGGGTGAGGGGTATTTATAGCAGAGGTGAAAAACCGCTCGTTCGAAGAAAATGAACAAACGTGCCCCTGACCCTTCTCATCCTAGCGACATGTGTCACCCACGAACTGTGAAGTGGAGATCGTGTTAGATCGAGGGTGAATAGATAAATCTTATCGAGGGATAAGGAACGGTTTGAACGGCAAAAGCCAAAAATTCAGATAAGAATATTTTAATGTTTCGTTCGCAAATTCTTCAGCTGTCAAGGACACAGTGAAGACTTTGAACGGGTTTCAAATAGAACGCACATGAAGAATTTGTGAACGGACTGGATTGAGTTTAGCATTGAGGGGGAACGGGTCCGATCACATTCACTTAGAAGAAACACAACTTGAAGAATTAGCAATAAGTGAATGCTGTAGAGGACAGAAAACTCAAATATATATATATAGTCAATGAAGAACATAGACGGAAAGAGTGAAGATTTTGCAAAGTTGAAGAATTTGCACAATGATGAAAAACTCAAATTTTGAAGATTTTCAACTTTTTGTGGTGGCGTGACCCACCGTGTAAGAATGATGATTTCAGACACCGCGTACAATTGTCGTAGGGCTCTGAGAATCAAATTCTTCATTAATTTCTTCACACTTAGAGGGTTAGTCTTCATTGATTGAAGAAAAATGTTTCTTCGTGTGTTGCACATCTAAGTCATCAATTTGCATAAGTGTTAGGATGTGTGTCCTTTTCAAAGGACATTCGAAGATTCTAAGATATTTAGCTCACACCGCAACTTGCTAAATCTCTTCTCATCCAAGGGCTTTGTGAAGATATCCGCTAGCTGTTCTTCGGACTTCACGGGATCAATAGAGATGTCACCCTTCAACACATGATCTCGAAGAAAATGATGACGAATCTCGATGTGCTTTGTCTTCGAGTGCTGAACTGGGTTATGAGCAATTTTGATGGCACTCTCGTTGTCGCAGTAGAGTGGCACATTCTTCACATTGATGCCGTAGTCCTTGAGGGTTTGCTTCATCCATAGCAATTGAGCACAGCAAGAACTAGCAGCAATATACTCAGCTTCAGCAGTAGAGAGTGATACGCAGTTCTGCTTCTTCGAGGACCAACATACTAAGGATCGTCCGAGGAAATGGCATGTGCCTGAAGTTGACTTGCGGTCCACACGATCACCGGCATAGTCAGAGTCATAATATCCAATGAGATAAAAAACCGAGCCCTTGGGACACCATAATCCAAGTGTTGGAGTGTGAGCTAGATATCGAAGAATATGTTTCACAGCCTTATGGTGTGATTCCTTCGGTGTAGCTTGAAAACGGGCACACATGCAAACACTAAGCATAATATCCGGCCTAGATGCACATAGGTACAATAAAGAACCAATCATGGAGCGGTATACCTTTTGATCGAAGTCTATTCCATTTTCATCAGTGCATAGATGGCCATTTGTGGGCATAGGGATTTTGACGCCTCTGCATTCTTGCATACCGAATTTTCTCAAAATGCCCTTGAGGTATTTCTCTTGAGAAATGAAAATGCCATTATGTTGTTGACGAATTTGAAGACCTAAGAAGAATTTCAATTCTCCCATCATGGACATTTGATATTCCTCACTCATCATGTAAGCAAATTCGTCACTGTAATGTTGGTTAGTACAGCCAAAGATAATATCATCAACATATATTTGGCACACGAATAATTCATCATCATAGGTTTTGGTGAAAAGAGTTGGGTCGAGTGAACCGGGTTTGAAGCCTTTCTTCATGAGGAATTTTTTCAGAGTATCATACCACGCCCGAGGGGCCTGCTTGAGGCCATAGAGGGCCTTATTGAGTCTGAAGACTTTGTCAGGATGTTTAGGATCTTCAAAACCTGGGGGTTGAGCAACATATACTTCTTCCTCAAGCTTACCATTGAGGAATGCACTTTTCACATCCATTTGATATAAGATGATATTATGATGGTTAGCATAAGCAAGCAATATGCGAATAGCCTCAAGTCTAGCAACAGGTGCAAAAGTCTCATCGAAATCAATTCCTTCAACCTGTGTGTAGCCTTGAGCTACAAGACAAGCCTTGTTCCTCACCACTAGGCCATTTTCATCTTGCTTGTTGCGGTAGATCCATTTGGTACCGATGATATTGTGCTTGCATGGGTCCGGTCGCTTGACAAGCTCCCACACATTGTTCAGCTTGAATTGATGTAATTCCTCTTGCATTGCTTGAATCCATTCAGGCTCTAGAAATGCCTCATCAACTTTGGTGGGCTCTGTGATAGAGACGAAAGCAAAATGCCCACAAAAGTTAGATAAATGTGAAGCTTTTGAGCGAGTCAGAGGACCTGGTGCGTTGATGTCGTTGATGATTCTCTCAATCTGTACTTCATTTGCAACGCGGGGATGAGCAGGTTGACGACTTTGATTTGGCTCAGCATTTTCTTCAGAGCCATTTTCTTCAGATGCGCCAGCATGCTGTTCTTCATGTTCTGGAATGATTTCTTCAGCAGATTCTTTGGTAGGAATGACATCCTCAGTAGCTTTGAACTTGATGGTTTCCTCAGGCGTCTTTTCATCTAGCACAGGAGGTAGGTGCTCTCTTTGCGAGCCGTTAGTTTCATCGAACCGCACATCTACAGTTTCAACAACCTTGTTGTGATAGGCATTGAAGACCCTGTAGGTGTGCGAGTCCTTTCCGTAACCAAGCATAAAACCTTCATGTGCTTTCGGTGCAAATTTAGAATTGTGATGTGGATCTCTAATCCAGCATTTAGCACCGAAGACTTTGAAATAACTCACATTGGGTTTCTTGTCAGTGAGGAGTTCATATGAGGTCTTCTTGAAGAATTTGTGAAGATATACCCTGTTGATGATGTGGCATGCAGTATCAATTGCCTCAGGCCAGAAGTGACGAGGTGTCTTGTATTCATCAAGCATGGTGCATCTTACGAACTCATATACTTTAGAGTGAAGAATATGACATCAAATTCATCAGACATATTTCATCAATTAAAGCAACATATGTATATATAGCAATGTGAGGACGTGAGAAATGAATAAATCATTTCTTCATGATTAGCTTGCGTCCTTTCAAGCATTTCAGGTCTCCAGCAAATTCTTCAGATGATTTAGTTCGTCTGGAGACCTGACCCTGCATAAGAGATTAGTTCCTTTTCTTCACCACCCACATCTGGAGGGGTGGCAAAGAGTTCATCATTCTGCGAGCTCCATAAGAGAAAGGTGGCATAGACGCCAGACCACTTCGTTTCACATAAGAGGGGTTAGGGTAAGCATATGAATAAGCAGAGAAATTCTTCGAGGACTTATGAACATAATGATTTGAAGAATAATGCATATATTCATAGCCCTTAGGCTTTCCCTGCGAAACAGAAGTGTTAGCACGATGATGTTCATGTGAGGACTTTGATCCATGTGAGGAATTTGATTCATATGAAGAATTTGATCTGGGGTTCTTATTCTTCACAGGTGGTGTCATGAGGACATTCACCTGAAGACTTTCAAGGCACCTTTTGGGAACCCAGATTTTCTTCATAGGGGGACCATTCCTGCAGTTAGATCCAACATATCTAGCAAATACCTCACCATTCTGATTTTTAAACAATTTATAGTTGGAGTCAAATGACTCATCAGATGAATATGAGGATTCACAAGTAAAGCCAGATAAAGTGGATGGATCTACGGGAGGTCCCTTCGCAGCAACCCATGAGGTTTTGGGATACTGCTCCGGTTTCCAGTAGGTTCCATCAGCATTGAGTTTCCTCTCAAAGGCAATACCCTCTTTCCTAGGGTTCCTGTTCAAGATCTGCTTTTTGAGCACATCACAAAGAGTCTGATGCCCTTTGAGGCTTTTGTACATGCCTGTCACATACAATTCCTTCAACCCTGCATTTTCGTCAGTGATACTAGTGGTATCCTCAGATGAGGAATTTGTGACCACAGAGATAGTTGAAGAATTTGCAGCAATAGAAGCATTTGAACATTCAGGTGAAGAATTAGCAGTTTCACGTTGAATGCATTTCAAGCATGGTGGAATAAATTCTTCCTAAGCGGAACTGATCTGTTGAGCAAGCAAGGAATCATTTTCCTTCTGAAGATCTTCATGACTCACCCTTAGCTTCTCAAGATCTTGCTTTCTTTGAAGAAATTCATAAGAAAGCTTCTCATGATCGGCTAGGAGAGTGTCATGACGACCTTGAAGGTTGTCAAACTTAGACTGTAGTTGCTGAAGATTATCAGTCAGTGTTTGAGTTCGATCCATTTCCTCACCTAACAGATCATCGCTTTTGTCTAGCATATTTTGAACCTTTTCCAAAGCCTTTTGTTGTTTAACAGCAATATTAGCAAGTTTGGAATAGCTGGGTTTGAGGTTATCATCAGATTCATCCTCACTTGATTCAGAGGAGGGATATTTGAGTACCTTGGCACCTTTTGCCATGAAGCAATAGGTGGGAGCATAGTCATTGTTGCCGTCATCAGCAGTGTTGGGGAAGCCATTTTCCTCAGTGTTGAAGATGGACTTGCTAACGTAAGCAGTAGCGAGGGCTAGGCTCGCCACACCAGAGTCTGACTCCTCAGATGCCTCCTCTTCCTCATGTTCCTCAGATTCAGCTTCAGAGTCCATTTCCTTGCCAATGATTGCCCGAGCTTTCTTGGAGCTGCTCTTCTTGTGAGATGAAGACTTTGAAGATCTTGACGATGAGGACTTTGAAGATTTCTTCTTCCTCTTAGAGTCATCTGAACTATCATCCTTGTATTTCTTCTTCTTTGATTCCTTCTCCCACTGAGGACAATCAGTAATGTAGTGACCAGGTTTCTTGCATTTATGGCAAGTTCTCTTCTTGTAATCACGGGATGAGGAATCTGATTTCATGTCATCACCTCTTGAGGATTTTCCAAATCGGCCACGTCTAGAGAACTTCTGGAATTTCCTCACGAGCATTGCTAGCTCCTGACTCAGTTCTTCAGGATCACCAAGGCTGCTACCAGAATCTTCATCTTCAGATTCAGAGACTGCCTTGGCTTTCAGTGCACGAGATCTACCATAGCTCGGTCCGTAGAGATCTCTCTTCTCAGCTAGTTGGAATTCATGAGTATTTAGCCTCTCGAGGATATCAGCAGGATCAAGTGACTTGTAGTCTCCACGTTCTTGAATCATCAGTGCCAGTGTATCGAATGACGAATCGAGTGACCTCAGCAATTTCTTCACCACCTCATGGTCGGTGATGTCAGTGGCACCCAGTGCTTGAAGCTCGTTTGAAATGTCAGTGAGGCGATCAAAGGTTTGCTGAACATTTTCGTTGTCGAGTCTTTTGAAGCGGTTGAAGAGATTGCGAAGAACGTCAACTCGAGAGTCACGTTGAGTTGAGACTCCTTCGTTGACCTTGGACAGCCTATCCCAGATAAGCTTTGCTGTCTCCAAAGCACTCACTCTGCCATACTGCCCTTTGCTCAGATGGCCACATATGATATTCTTCGCTTGAGAGTCGAGTTGCTTGAATCTCTTCACATCAGCAGCGTTTACGGAAGGAGTGACAGAGGGAACACCCTTTTCCACAACATACCAGAGGTCGTTGTCAATTGCCTCAAGATGCATGCGCATCTTGTTCTTCCAGTAGGGGTAGTCCGTCCCATCGAAGGTAGGACACCCAGCTGAGACCTTGATCATGCCTGCAGTCGACATAACTAAAACTCCAGGTGGTTAAACCAAAATCACACAGAACAAGGGAGTACCTTGCTCTGATACCAATTGAAAGTGCGTTATATCGACTAGAGGGGGGGTGAATAGGCGATTTTTACAAATTCGTCACTGAGGAATTTCAAGGTGAGGAAATTCCTAAGCGACGAACTACTTAGCAGCGGAATGAGTACTCAGATGCAAGCATAACAGAGCAGTAGCACAGTCATCATGATGAAATCAAAACAAGCACAGAGTACGAGTAGCGTAAACACAGGATAAGCAGGCTGAAGACAAACTGACTGAAGAATTTGAACTGAGGAAATTGAGAAAGTCTTCAGACAAAGTCTTCAAACAGTAATGATCAAATACATAGCAAGTATGCGAGGAAATGAAAGGGTTGAGGAAATAGAACCAGTAGCTCGGTGAAGACACTGATTTGGTAGACCAGTTCCAACTGTTGTGACAGTTGTACGTCTGGTTGGAGCGGCTAGGTATTTAAACCTGAGGACACACAGTCCCGGACACCCAGTCCTGAACACACAGTCCAGGACACCTAGTCCTCACCGTATTCTCCTTGAGCTAAGGTCACACAGACCTCGCCCAACCACTCGTGGTAAGTCTTCAGGTGACTTCCAAACCTTCACATACTCGGTCACTCGGCAATCCACAATTTCCTCTTGGATGCTCTAGACCATGACGCCTAACCGTCTGGAGGATGCACAGTCCTCAAAGGTAACAAGCGTCGGTTCCACACAGGAACAATCTCTTCAGTGATGCTCAATCACTTTGGGTTTGTAGGTGTTTGGTTTTTTTTTTGGGTTTTTCCTCACTTGATGATTTTCGCTCAAAGTCCTCGGAGGATGGGATGCTCTAAATGACAAGTGTCAATCTATTTCTTGGAGCAGCCAACCAACTAGTGGTTGAAGGGGGCGGCTATTTATAGCCTAGGGAGCAGCCCGACATGATAAGACATAAATGCCCTTCAATGATATGACCGTTAGGTGGGTAGGATATTTGGACAGCTGGCGCGTAGCACAGCAACGGTCGGAAATTTGAGTATCAAATTCCTCAGGGCTATCATGTACCTCACTTGTAGGCAATCCGCACTGGCGAATTCCTAACTCCTCAGTCAGAACAAATTCCTCAGAGAATAGAAGAACTTCGTCTCTGTCACTGAAGAACTTGACTAAACTGTATGAGATTTCCAATGGCTTCACTCGAAAGGATTGGGTAGGTGTAGGATTTTGAGTTGAGCATCACTTGGAAATTTTTCCTTAGTTTTACCTCGACCCCCTTTAACAGTACGGTGTTTCCAATGACTCAAGAAGAAGAAAATGAAACTACGAAAACAAAAGTCTTCACGCTTCATAGTCCTCGCATGAATATCAAGTCTTCAGGGTCACACCAATTTCTTCACTTTCAAAGTCTTCAAGAAAACCAAAGTCTTCAGTTGAAGACATTCATTTTTAGGGGTCGACATTCATCGTAAATAACAAACTCCTCATAGACTTATAGACCTGTGTACACTCACAAACACATTAGACCCTTAACCTATAAGTCTTCAATACACCAAAATCACTAAGGGGCACTAGATGCACTTACACAGCGGCATCGTGGGATGAAGCGGCCCGGACCGACCTTACACGTACGCTTACGTGAGACAGGTTCCACCAACTGACATGCACTAGTTGCATAAGGTCGCTAGCGGGTGTCTGTCTCTCCCACTTTAGTCGGATCGGATTCGATGAAAAGGGTCCTTATGAAGGGTAAATAGAAATTGGCATATCACGTTGTGGTTTTGGCGTAGGTAAGAAACGTTCTTGCTAGAAACCTATAGCAGCCACGTAAAAATTTGCAACAACAATTAGAGGACGTCTAACTTGTTCTTGCAGCATATGCCGTGTGATGTGATATGGCCAAAAGGATGTGATGAATGATATATGTGATGTATGAGATTGATCATGTTCTTGTAATAGGAATCACGACTTGCATGTCGATGAGTATGACAACCGGCAGGAGCCATAGGAGTTGTCTTAATTTATTGTATGACCTGCGTGTCAATGAAAACGCCATGTAATTACTTTACTTTATTGCTAACCGTTAGCCATAGTAGTAGAAGTAATAGTTGGCGAGACAACTTCATGAAGACACGATGATGGAGATCATGATGATAGAGATCATGGTGTCATGCCGGTGACGATGATGATCATGGCGCCCCGAAGATGGAGATCAAAAGGAGCAAAATGATATTGGCCATATCATGTCACTATTTGATTGCATGTGATGTTTATCATTTTTTTACATCTTATTTGCTTAGAACGACGGTAGCATAAATAAGATGATCCCTCGCTAAAATTTCAAGAAAGTGTTTCCCCTAACTGTGCACCGTTGCGAAGGTTCGTTGTTTCGAAGCACCACGTGATGATCGGGTGTGATAGATTCTAACGTTCAAATACAACGGGTGTAAGCCAGATTTACACATGCAAAACACTTAGGTTGACTTGACGAGCCTAGCATGTACAGACATGGCCTCGGAACACGGAAGACCGAAAGGTCGAACATGAGTCGTATAGAAGATACGATCAACATAGAGATGTTCACCGTTGATGACTAGTCCGTCTCACGTGATGATCGGACACGGCCTAGTCGATTCGGATCATGTATCACTTAGATGACTAGAGGGATGTCTATCTGAGTGGGAGTTCATTGAATAATTTGATTAATGAACTTAATTATCATGAACTTAGTCTAAAATCTTTACAATATGTCTTGTAGATCAAATGGCCCACGCTAATGTTGCCCTCAACTTCAACGCGTTCCTAGAGAAAACCAAGCTGAAAGACGATGGTAGTAACTACACGGACTGGGTCCGTAACTTGAGGATCATCCTCATAGCTGCCAAGAAAGCATATGTCCTTGAAGCACCGCTAGGTGACGCACCTGTTTTCCCAGCAACTCAAGACGTTATGAACGCCTGGCAGTCGCGTAGTGATGATTACTCCCTGGTTTAGTGCGGCATGCTTTACAGCTTAGAACCGGGGCTCCAAAAGCGTTTTGAGCAACACGGAGCATATGAGATGTTCCAAGAGCTGAAAATGGTTTTCCAAGCTCATGCCCGAGTCGAGAGATATGAAGTCTCCGACAAGTTCTATAGTTGTAAGATGGAGGAGAATAGTTCTGTCAGCGAGCATATACTCAAAATGTCTGGGTTGCACAACCGCTTGTCTCAGCTGGGAGTTAATCTCCCGGATGACGCGGTCGTTGACAGAATCCTTCAGTTGCTTCCACCTAGCTACAAGAGCTTTGTGATGAACTTCAATATGCAGGGGATGGAAAAAACCATTCCTGAGGTATATTCAATGCTGAAATCAGCGGAGGTGGAGATCAAAAAGGAACATCAAGTGTTGATGGTGAATAAAACCACTAAGTTCAAGAAAGGCAAGGGTAAAAAGAACTTTAAGAAGGACGGCAAGGGAGTTGCCGTGCCCGGTAAGCAAGCTGCCGGGAAGAAGCCAAAGAATGGACCCAAGCCTGAGACTGAATGCTTTTATTGCAAGGGAAACGGTCACTGGAAGCGGAACTGCCCCAAGTACTTAGCGGATAAGAAGGCCGGCAATACCAAAGGTATATGTGATATACATGTTATTGATGTGTACCTTACCAGCGCTCGTAGTAGCTCCTGGGTATTTGATACCGGTGCGGTTGCTCATATTTGTAACTCAAAACAGGAGCTGCGGAATAAGCGGAGACTGGCGAAGGACGAGGTGACGATGCGCGTCGGGAATGGTTCCAAGGTCGATGTGATCGCCATCGGCACGCTACCTCTACATCTGCCTACGGGATTAGTTTTAAACCTCAATAATTGTTATTTAGTACCAGCTTTGAGCATGAACATTGTATCAGGATCTCATTTGATGCGAGATGGCTACTCATTTAAATCCGAGAATAATGGTTGTTCTATTTATATGAGAGATATGTTTTATGGTCATGCCCCGCTGGTAAATGGTTTATTTTTATTGAATCTCGAACATGATGTTACACATATTCATAGTGTGAATGCCAAAAGATGTAAGGTTGATAATGATAGTCCCACATACTTGTGGCACTGCCGCCTTGGTCACATTGGTGTCAAACGCATGAAGAAACTCCATGCGGATGGACTTTTGGAGTCTCTTGATTATGAATCATTTGACACGTGCGAACCATGCCTCATGGGCAAAATGACCAAGACTCCGTTCTCCGGAACAATGGAGCGAGCAACCAACTTATTGGAAATCATACATACTGATGTGTGCGGTCCAATGAGCGTTGAGGCTCGCGGTGGTTATCGTTATGTTCTCACCCTCACTGATGACTTAAGTAGATATGGGTATGTCTACTTAATGAAACACAAGTCTGAGACCTTTGAAAAGTTCAAGGAATTTCAGAGTGAGGTTGAGAATCAACGTAACAGGAAAATAAAGTTCTTATGATCAGATCATGGAGGGGAATATTTGAGTCACGAATTTGGCACGCACTTAAGGAAATGTGGAATTGTTTCACAACTCACGCCGCCTAGAACAGCTCAGCGTAATGGTGTGTCCGAACGTCGTAATCGCACTCTATTAGATATGGTGTGATCTATGATGTCTCTTACCGATCAACCGCTATCATTTTGGGGTTATGCTTTAGAGACTGCCGCATTCACTTTAAATAGGGCTCCGTCGAAATCCGTTGAGACGACACCGTATGAATTATGGTTTGGGAAGAAACCTAAGCTGTCGTTTCTGAAAGTTTGGGGATGCGATGCTTATGTCAAGAAACTTCAACCTGAAAAGCTCGAACCCAAATCGGAAAAATGCGTCTTCATAGGATACCCTAAGGAAACTATTGGGTATACCTTCTACCTCAGATCCGAAGGCAAGATCTTTGTTGCCAAGAATGGATCCTTTCTAGAGAAAGAGTTTCTCTCGAAAGAAATGAGTGGGAGAAAGTGGAGCTTGATGAGATGACCCTTCTCGAACCGGAGAGTAGCGCAGCGCAGGAAAATGTTTCTGTGGTGCCTGCACCGACTAGAGAGGAAGTTAATGATGACGATCATGATCAAGTTACCACTGAACTTCATAGGTCCACAAGGACACGTTCCGCACCAGAGTGGTACGGCAACCCTGTCCTGGAAGTCATGCTGTTAGACAACGGTGAACCTTCGAACTATGAAGAAGCGATGGCGGGCCCGGATTCCAACAAATGGCTTGAAGCCATGAAATCCGAGATAGGATCCATGTATGAAAACGAAGTATGGACTTTGACAGACTTGCCCGATGATCGGCAAGCCATAGAGAACAAATGGATCTTTAAGAAGAAGACAGACGCGGATGGTAATGTGACCATCTATAAGGCTCGACTTGTCGCTAAGGGTTATCGACAAGTTCAAGGGGTTGACTACGATGGGACCTTCTCACCCGTAGCGAAGCTGAAGTCCGTCCGAATCATGTTAGCAATTGCCGCATTCTATGATTATGAGATATGGCAAATGGACGTCAAAACGGCATTCCTTAATGGTTTCCTTAAGGAAGAATTGTATATGATGCAGCCGAAAGGTTTTGTCGATCCTAATAATGCTGACAAGGTATGCAAGCTCCAGCGCTCAATCTATGGGCTGGTGCAAGCATCTCGGAGTTGGAACATTCGCTTTGATGAGATGATCAAAGCGTTTGGGTTTACACAGACTTATGGAGAAGCCTGTGTTTACAAGAAAGTGAGTGGGAGCTCTGTAGCATTTCTCATATTATATGTGGATGACATACTATTAATGGGAAATGATATAGAATTCTTGGAAAGCATAAAGGCCTACTTGAATAAGTGTTTTTCAATGAAGGACCTTGGAGAAGCTGCTTACATATTAGGCATCAAGATCTATAGAGATAGATCGAGACGCCTCATTGGTCTTTCGCAAAGCACATACCTTGACAAGATATTGAAGAAGTTCAATATGGATCAGTCCAAGAAGGGGTTCTTGCCTGTATTGCAAGGTGTGAGATTGAGCATGGCTCAATGCCCGACCTCGGCAGAAGATAGAGAAAAGATGAGTGTCATCCCCTATGCCTCAGCCATAGGGTCTATTATGTATGCCATGCTGTGTACCAGACCTGATGTGAACCTCGCCGTAAGTTTGGTAGGGAGGTACCAAAGTAATCCCGGCATGGAACACTGGACAGCGGTCAAGAACATCCTGAAGTACCTGAAAAGGACTAAGGATATGTTTCTCGTTTATGGAGGTGACGAAGAGCTCGTCATAAAGGGTTACGTCGATGCTATCTTCGACACAGATCTGGATGACTCCAAGTCACAAACCGGATATGTGTATATTTTGAATGGTGGGGCAGTCAGCTGGTGCAGTTGCAAGCAAAGCGTCGTGGCGGGATCTACATGTGAAGCGGAGTACATAGCAGCCTCGGAGGCAGCACAGGAAGCAGTCTGGATGAAGGAGTTCATCACCGACCTAGGAGTTATTCCCAATGCGTCGGGAACAATGACTCTCTTCTGTGACAACACTGGAGCTATTACCCTTGCCAAGGAGCCCAGGTTTCACAAGAAGACCAGGCATATCAAGCGTCGCTTCAACTCCATTCGTGAACATGTTCAAGATGGAGACATAGATATTTGTAAAGTGCATATGGATCTGAATGTCGCAGATCCGTTGACTAAACCTCTTCCACGAGCAAAACATGATCAACACCAGAACTCTATGGGTGTTCGATTCATCACAATGTAACTAGATTATTGACTCTAGTGCAAGTGGGAGACTATTGAAAATATGCCCTAGAGGCAATAATAAAGTGGTTATTGTTATATTTCCTTGTTCATGATAATTGTCTATTGTTCATGCTATAATTGTATTAACCGGATACCGTAATACATGTGTGAATACATAGATCACATCATGTCCCTAGTAAGCCTCTAGTTGACTAGCTCGTTGATCAATAGATGGTTATGGTTTCCTAACCATGGACATTGGATGTCATTGATAACAGGATCACATCATTAGGAGAATGATGTGATGGACAAGACCCAATCCTAAGCATAGCACAAGATCGTGTAGTTCATTTGCTAGAGCTTTTCTAATGTCAAGTATCATTTCCTTAGACCATGAGATTGTGCAACTCCCGGATACCGTAGGAATGCTTTGGGTGTATCAAATGTCACAACGTAACTGGGTGACCATAAAGGTGCACTACAGGTATCTCCGAAAGTGTCTGTTGGGTTGGCACGAATCGAGACTGGGATTTGTCACTCCGTATGACGGAGATGTATCTCTGGGCCCACTCGGTAATGCATCATCATAATGAGCTCAATGTGACTAAAGAGTTAGCCACGGGATCATGCGTTACGGAACGAGTAAAGAGACTTGCCGGTAACGAGATTGAACGAGGTATGGGGATACCGACGATCGAATCTCGGGCAAGTAACATACCGATGGATGAAGGGAATTGTATACGGGATTGATTGAATCCTCGACATCGTGGTTCATCCGATGAGATCATTGTGGAACATGTGGGAGCCAACATGGGTATCCAGATCCCGCTGTTGGTTATTGGCCGGAGAGATGTCTCGGTCATGTCTACATGGTTCCCGAACCCGTAGGGTCTACACACTTAAGGTTTGGTGACGCTAGGGCTGTTATGGGAAATAGTATGTGGTTACCGAATGTTGTTCGGAGTCCCAGATGAGATCCCGGATGTCACGAGGAGTTCCGGAATGGTCCGGAGGTGAAGATTTGTATATGGGAAGTCATCATACGGTCACCGGAAGTATTCGGGGGTTTGTCGGTATTGTACCGGGACCACCGAAGGGGTTCCGAGGGTCCACCGGGAGGGTCCACCTGCCCCGGAGGGCCCTATGGGCTGTATGTGGAAGGGAACCAGCCCCTAAGTGGGCTGGGCGCCATCCCCCTTAGGGCCCATGCGCCTAGGGTTTGGGGGAAACCCTAAAGGGGGCGCCCCCCTTGGCTTGGGGGGCAAGCCCCCTCCCCTTGGCCGCCGCCCCCCCTCTAGATCTCATCTAGAGGGGCCAGCCCCCTTCCCCCTTCGCCCTATAAATAGAGGGGAGGAGGGAGGGCAGCAAGACCTCATCCAAGGCGCATCCCTCCCCCTCTTCCTCCGTTGAGCTTGGCGAAGCCCTGCCGGAGAACTGCAAGCTCCACCACCACGCCGTCGTGCTGCTGGAGTTGTCTTCCCCAACCTCTCCCTCCTCCTTGCTGGATCAAGGCGCGGGAGACGTCACCGGGCTGCACGTGTGTTGAACGCGGAGGCGCCGTTGTTCGGCGCTTAGATCGGAATCGACCGCGATCTGAATCGCTGCGTGTACGAGTCCTCCAACTGCGTTCTTGCAACGCTTCCGCATCGCGATCTTCAAGGGTATGAAGATGCACTCCCCTCTCTCTCTCGTTGCTAGTCTCTCCATAGATTGATCTTGGTGATACGTAGGATTTTTTTTTGATTTACTACTATGTTCCCCAACATGATGTTCAGATTGCTTACTTTCCTTGTCTTATTTGGATTCGGCGGTATTGTGGGATGAAGCGGCTCGGACAAACCTTACATGTCCTCGCACATGAGACCGGTTCCACTATTTGACATGCAACTTGTATTGCATAAAAGTGGCTTTGCGGGTGTCTGTCTCTCCCACTTTAGTTCAATCTGATTTGACAAAGCGGTCCTTGTAGAAGGTTAAAAAGGCAACTTGTATATCACCGTTGTAGTTTTGCGTAGATAAGGACGGTTCTTATAGTATGCCCTAGCAGCCACGTAAAAATTGCAACAACAAAGTAGAGGACGTCTAACTTGTTTTTGCAAGGCATGTTGTGATGTGGTATGGCCAAAATGTGATGTGATATATGTTGATGTATGAGATGATCATGTTTTGTAATAGGTTCACGACTTGCATGTCGATGAGTACGGCAACCGGCAGGAGCCAGGGTTGTCTTTAATTTATTGTATGATCTGCGTGTCAACAAATAATGCCATGTAATTGCTTTACTTTATCGCTATGCGTTAGCAGTAGTTGTAGAAGCAATAGTTGGCGAGACAACCACGTGATGACACAATGATGAAGATCATGATGATGGAGATCATGGTGCCATGCTGGTGATGATGGAGATCATGTCGGTGCTTTGAAGATGGAGATCAAAAGCACAAGATGATAATGGCCATATCATGTCACATATTTTGATTGCATGTGATGTTTATCTTTTATGCATCTTATTTTGCTTAGGACGATGGTAGCATTATAAGATGATCCCTTCACTTAATTTCAAGATAAAAGTGTTCTCCCTAAGTATGCACCATTGCGACAGTTCATCGTTTCGAGACACCTCGTGATGATCGGGTGTGATAGACTCTATGTTCACATACAACGGGTGTAATCCAGTTTTACACATGCGTAATACTTTGGTTAAACTTGACGAGCCTAGCTTGTACAGACATGGCCTCGGAACACGGAGGCCGAAAGGTCGAACATGAGTCATATAGTAGATATGATCAACATGGAGATGTTCACCATTGATGACTACCCCATCTCATGTGATGATCGGACATGGGTTAATTGATATGGATCATGTAACACTTACACAACTTGAGGGATGTTGATTTAAGTGGGAGTTCACTAGTAATTTGATTAACTGAACTAATTGTCATGAACATAGTCTAAATTGTCTTTGCAAATTATGTTGTAGATCAATAGCTCGCGCTATAGCTCCCTGTTTTAATACGTTCCTAGAGAAAGACTAAGTTGAAAAATATTGTAAGCTTTTATGTGGACTAGGTCCGTAGTCTGAGGATTGTCCTCACTGCTGCACAAAAGGCTTATGTCCTTGATGCACCGCTCGGTGCGCCAACCCCTCTAGTGTCGTTTGTGGATGTTGTGAACGTCTGGCAGCCACGTTCTGATGACTACTCGATAGTTCAGTGCGCCATGCTTTACGGCTTAGAACCGGGGCTCCAAAGACGTTTTGAGCACCACGGAGCATATGAGATGTTCCAGGAGCTGAAATTGATATTTCAGGCTCATGCCCGAGTTGAGAGGTATGACACCTCCGACAAGTTCTTTAGCTGCAAGATGGAGGAGAACAGCTCAGTTAGTGAGCATGTGCTCAGAGTGTCTGGGTGCTACAATCGCTTGAATCAAGTGGGAGTTAATCTGATAAGACAACGGTTGACAAAGTTATCCAGTCATTGTCACCAAGCCATAAGGGTTTTGTGATGAACTATAATATGCAAGGGATGGAGAAAATGGTCCCTGAGCTATTCACGATGCTTAAGGCCGCGGAGGTAGAAATCAAGAAAGAGCATCAAGTGTTGATGGTTAATAAGACCACCAGTTTCAAGAAGAAGGCAAGGGAAATAAAGGGAACTTCAGGAAGAACGGCAAGCAAGTTGCCGCTCCCGTGAAGAAACCCAAGGCTGGACCCAAACCTGAGACTGAGTGCTTTTACTTCAAAGGGAATGGTCACTGGAAGCGGAACTGCCCCAAGTACTTGGCAGATAAGAAGGATGGCAATGTTAACGTAGGTATATTTGATATACACGTTATTGATGTGTACCTCACTAGTGCTCGTAGTAGAGTCTGGGTATTTGATACCGATTCAGTTGCTAATATTAGTAACTCGAAGCAGGAGCTGCGGAGTAACGTAGACTAGCTGAGGGCGAGGTGACGATGAGTGTTGGAAGTGTCTCCAAGGTTGATATGATCACCATCGGCCCGCTCGTAATACCTTCGGGATTAGTATTAAACCAAAATTATGGTTATTTGGTGCTTGCGTTAAGCATAAAACATTATATCTGGATATTGTTTATTGCAAGATGGTTATTCATTTAAGTCTGAGAATAATGGTTATTCTATTTATATGAGTAATATCTTTTATGGTCATGCACCCCTTGTGAATGGTTTACTCTAGTTGAATCTCGATCATAATGATACACATATTCATAATATTGATGCCAAAAGATGCAAAGTTAATGATGATACTACCACACATTTGTGGCACTGCCGCTTAGGTCATATTGGTGTAAAGCGCATGAAGAAACTCCATGCTGCTGGACTTTTGGAATCTCTTGATTATGAATCACTTGAGACATGTGAACCATGCCTTACGGCCAAGATGACTAAAACCCCGTTTTCCGAAACAATGGAGCGGGCTAGTGACTTATTGGAAATAATACATACTGATGTATGCGGTCCTATGAGTATTGAAGCACGCGGTGGATATCATTATTTTCTTACCTTCACAGATGATTTGAGTAGATATGGGTATATTTACTTAATGAAACACAAGTCTAAAACATTTGAAAAAGTTCAAGGAATTTCAGAGTGAAGTGGAGAATCATTGTAATAAGAAAATTAAATTTCTACGATCTGATCGTTGAGGTGAATATTTGAGTTACGAGTTTGGTATGCATTTAAGACAATGTGGAATTGTTTCAAAGCTCACGCCACATGGAACACCACAGCGTAATGGTATGTCTAAACATCATAATCACACCCTATTGGATATGGTGCATTCTATGATGTCTCTTACCGATTTGCCACTACCGTTTTGGGGTTATGCATTAGAGACACCCGCATTCACTTTAAATAGGGCACCGTCAAAATCCGTTGAGACGACACTGTATGAGCTATGGTTTAGCAAGAAACCTAAGCTGTCGTTTCTTAAAGTTTGGGGATGCGACGCTTATGTCAAGAGGCTTCAGCCTGAGAAGCTTGAACCCAAAGCGGAGAAGTGTGTCTTCATAGGATACCCTAAAGAGACCATTGGGTATACCTTCTACCACAGATCCGAGAGCAAGATCTTTGTTGCCAAGAATGGTTCCTTTCTAGAGAAGGAGTTTCTCTCGAAAGAAGTGAATGGGAGGAAAGTAGAACTTGATGAGGTAATTGTACCTTCTCGCAAATTGGAAGGTAGCACATCACAAAAAGCAGTTCCCGTGATGCCTACACCAATCGAAGAGGAAGCTAATGATGATGATCATGAAACTTCAGATCAAGTTACTACTGAACTTCGTAGGTCAACCATGGTACGTTCCGCACCAGAGTGGTACGGTAATCCAGTCCTGGAAATCATGTTGTTAGACAACGGTGAACCTACGAACTATGAAGAAGCTATGATGAGCCCGGATTCCGACAAATGGCTTGAGGCCATAAAATCCAAGATAGGATCCATATATGAGAACAAAGTATGGACTTTGGTGGACTTGCCCGATGATCTGCACTACATCTACAAATGCAATGACACAGAGGCTCTGTGGATGCTTCGAATGAAAAGAGCACCTTTCGCCAGGCTTGTGCAGACGTTCAGGAGCAGGAGGCTACTAGAAGATAGCATCCACACCAATGTGGAAGAGCAACTAGCCATGTTCCTCCATGTTGTTGGTCATAACCAGAGGTTCATGGTTGTACACGACACCTTCAGGGGATCAATGGAAACCATCTCCAGGTACTTCAAGCAAGTGTTGTATGCTGTTGGGGAACTCAGAGGAGAGATGACTATGTCATCAACAGGCCGGACTCCTACCAAGATTCGCACTAGCCCAAGATGGTATCCATACTTCAAGGTGAGCACTGACAGTATGTAGTTCAAGCCTTGATATGCTTTTATTGTTCTGTTGTAGCCATAACACCATCTTGTAATGCCATTCCAGGATTGCATTGGGGCAATAGATGATACTCATGCCACTGCCAAAGTGTCGAGGTCACAAGCCGCATCATATAGAGAGAGGAATCACTACACAAGCCAGAATGTGCTTGTTGTTGTTGACTTTGATATGAAGTTCACATATGTGTTGGCTGACTGGGAAAGAATCAGCACATGATACTAACATTCTCAGTGACAACATGAGTCGTCATGATGGCATCAACATCCCCGATGGCAAGTTCGACCTAGGAGATGTTGGCTATGCATGTCGGTCAGATGTTCTTCCACCCTTCAGGAAAATCAAGTACCATCTAAACGACTTCTCGGAACTATCCTAAGACTCCCCAGGAACTTTTCAATCTCAGACACTTCAGCCTTAGCGTAACGGTTGAGAGGGCATTTGGAGCTATGAAGAATAGGTTTAAGATTGTGGATCAGAAACCATTCCACCCTTACCCTACCCAGGTAAAGCTTGTTCTTGCATGTTGCATCATTCACAACTGGATCCTGCAATGGGGAATTGATGAACTTATGCCGGAGGAGAAAGATGTGACTCCTGATGAGGTGATCAGCTCCGGTCATGGTGTGGAGGCGTTTGACAACGAAGTATGAAAGAACAAACGGTTGGAGTGGGTTCGAGCAATATGAAATAACAGAGGTCAGACAAGGATCTGAAGAAGAAGAAGAAGAAAAAGAAGAAGAAGAAGAAGCACAACAACAGAAGAAGAGGAAGAGGAAGAGAATGAACTTCCATCTAGTTAGCATAGTTGAATTTTCCCTTATTCAGCCATATTGGCTCTTAATAACTTGTACTGTCATTTGCTAGTAATAGTTAGGATAAATTGCCATTTGTTTCCTACCTAGAACAAGACAATGTTCAGTGTGTGTGATAAAGTCGCCACTAGTGAGAAGTGATGATCACATCTTTAGCCGTTTGCAACAAAATAACATCTTGTTTGTCTAACAACAACAACAACGCAGGCAACCAAACAGCGTGCTAACTAATTGCTCCCCTTATGCACGGAGCCTAACGCATGCAACTAAACTACATGCAGATGTTGGTTTTTATCCTGCATTAGTTTAATCAGGCCTAATTGGGACAAATATGCAAAATATCTTAAAACAAAGATGTGAACCTAAAAAACGAACTAGAGGAAGGCTGTGTGCATCGAAGATCGAACAATAGATCTGAGTTGTCCATAAAATCCCATCAGATAAGCCCATAATCAGGGGGCATGTCGTCTACTCGTCTTCAACTTCAACAGACTCCAACCGTTAAACGCCCAAAACCCGTTCCCTACCTACGGGTCACCGATCACAATCGACACGCCCGGTGTCGGCCACAGCATGGCAATGCACGCACCCGCCTCACTCACTCACCCACTCAGCAGCTAGCTTGCAGCCCTACATGCAGCATATCATCCAGCACATACTCCCGATCATCGATCTGTTGGTCGCGCAAGCAAGATGATCTGATCAGACAGATGAAAACGACAGAAAACATCCCTCGCCGGTCACTCACCACACGCTTCCTGGCCCCTGCCGCTGCGGCCTGCTCTGTACTCCGAGGGCTTTATCGTCCGTCGCCAATTGGACGGGGGAGCGCTCCATCCAAAACGCGGATGATCGGTCGACCGATCGCTTTGCGTGGTTTGCCGTTTACGTTTGTCGCGCTCAGTGGCCGCGTGCGTGGCAAGCCCACCACGTTGCGTGCCCTCCTCTCTCGTTCACCTGCAGGCCTGGTTGGTCAGCTCGCCCATCGCCGGTTCACAAGCGAAAGCGACGCCTTCCATCTCCAGACACTCTCTCCGCTAGCTATACTGCTGCCGCTGGTCGTCGTGGGCCGGTAGTAGTCGAGGAGCAGAGTAGCAGTTATTATGGCTGTTACCTGAACGGCCAGGGAAAAAAGTAGTGTTATCTGAAAGACTGCGCGAACTGGACGGCTCCAAGTGTCCGCGCCGTGTCCTCGCCTGCCGTTCCCGTCGAGGCAGCCGGTGGTGGTGGCGAAGGGCTGATCGAGATGTGGCTCGGATCCGTTTACGTGGTCAGGTTTTCCTCTTCCTGGCGATGCACGCAGGGATGCTGCTACGTACTAGTGCCGTCCTTTGGACCGATGGAAAATTCAGGTCAGGAAACCATTTCTTTTGATTTGCTGTGAGGTGGGTTCGGCCGACGACGTGGCGGCAGCGTGGCTGGCATGTTTGGCTCGAGGCGTTTGGAGCCTGGGGTTTGAGCCGTCGTTTTCTTTCTTCGGTACCCTGCATGGCCTAGCCCGCGGATCATCGCATCCAGAAAAATGGAGCGCCATCACATAAAAGGGACGTCGTAGGAGTAGGACCAGTAGTAAATCGCTCGTTCAAGATGTTTCCGGTCGATTCGTGTAATCTTTGATGTGTACTTGTGGCAGGGAAAGATATTCAGTTGCTGCGTGCTGCTAGTATTAACTCGTTGAGGACTACTACTAGTTTACATGCCTGTCACGGCAAAAACGCAGAGGGGCACAATACCGTGCCTTTCTTCCTCGCCTGATCAATCAATTAAGACAGTAACGTGTGAGATGAACTGCTACAGCAAAGTACTATACAGTGCTCTATCAACGGAACATCTGGTCATGGGTTTGCTACAGGCACTTAACTGTTACAGTATCATCTTCCGCTTCCTGATCCATCACGGGGTCCCGACTCCTGAGTCCTGACTCGACACCTGCGAAGTTTTTTTTTTTATGGGACCTGCGAAGTGGAGGCACGGGAAAATTATTATCTGGGCCAGATTTGGGAAATATAGATATTTGGGCTCAGTTTTCTTTTTTTTTTGAGGGAAATGTTTGGGCTCAGTTTTTTTTAGGCAATTTGGGCTCAGTTGAGAGAGACGTCATGGGCCCATGAGGTTTGCTAGCCATCCTCCCAAAACTCACGGGCCTAGCTACCAGGCCTCACTTGGCCCGCTTTCTTTCATCGCAATCGCAAGATACAACATCCGCCCCTGCCGAGACGGCGGCGGAGAGAGACACAACCGAGCCGACCAAAGCGCCCGGGGAAACCCTAGGACGAGGAGGAGGGCGCGCGCGCAGCCATGGCCAACGGCCGCAACAAGAACAAGGCCAAGAATGGCGCCGGCACCGCCGCCATGGACACCTCCGAAGGCGCGCCCGCTGCATCCACCGCAGCAGAAGCCCCACAACGTATTCTGTCTTTTGAGCCTCTGTCTTTCTTCATCGATTTGTTGGTTTTCCATTCTCCTTGACCCTGATTTGTTCCGTGTTTTTCCCCTTTCGCAGCGATGGATACGTCCAAGGGGAAGCAGCCGTCCTCGTCATCGGCTGCCCTCAGTTCGATCAACAGGTGAGCCAAAGGATTGCACCGATTACTTGTTCTAGCTCTCTCTTTATTAGTTGGTATGGATGCCTCAGGGCCGAGGTCAATCTTTCTGAGTTCACTGACTTGGGGGCAGTTTAAATTGGGAATTTGATTAGCATTAGTAACATGTAATATGTGGGCTGAGCCGATCACATACTGATTAGTTTGACATTACCATTATGAAGAACTCTCAACTCTGCATGAAGCTTATTGGATGATTCGTGTTTATGCATGAGGGTACACTTTTTTTATAGAGCATGTGCAAGCAAGCGTTTGTACCTTATTTTCATTAAGGGGATAAGGAAAATAGATACATGAGTTGGGCCGCTGGTGCCGAGATCAAAAGGTCCACGCTAGACCGTAGCTCGAGCAACGTTACAGCATAAACAAGTAACACGAACACCCTAGCTACTCCTTGCAGCACTGCGTGCTACCAATAGTTGAAAGCCTGCCCTACCACTCTGCTTCATCATTGATTTCCTTCGGCACTGCATCATCGAGGGCACGATTGATTAGAATAATGTATAACATGTGCTACTTTGAAGACATTGTCAAGCATCACCTCTCATTTGTATGTGTAATCGAGTTGGCGATAGATAGTTTCAAATGTTTCAACACCTAGGTCTCGATTTTTTATCTACTATGCACTCCACTAATGTTGTTGCTCTGGCTTACTAGGATGGTGGGTCTGAAATTTGTATTCTACTACCTCTGTATCAAAATATAAGACGTTTTGGTAGTTCATTTAAACTGCAAAACGTCTTATATTTTGGTACAGAGGTGTACCTTACTTGAAATTGAGCCTTTTTTTGCTTACAAAATACCTGGTATAATGCGTACCATCCATTGCTTTTGCGTCCCTCATCTGGTTGCTGTAATTGTACTGGCCAAACTGCAAACGGACTATCTTCTGAGTTGTTCAAGTTACACCGCACTGTATTTTTTTTCCATTGGAAAAGCTGTCGAGGGAAAAAAAGTCGCTAGAGGTTAAAGTAATGCAAAAATAATAGGTGCTGACACTGACCATAGAGAGTTATTGGAACTTGCCTCTTAGCCCTGGCCACATTTTGCATTAATCCCTTAGATCAGTTACTGAAATTTGTAAAGTTTGTCACCCTTCACTCGACAGCATCCTGTTACCTTCTCATCAATTCCGATAATATAATTTGTTTCCGCGAATTATGCAAGTATTGATGACCTTTATCAACCCAGGGCTAGTTAAATCTTGTATTCATTCCCTAGCTTTTCATTAGTAGATCCTGAGGATTAAGAGTATCGGATAAGCTGCTGTTTTGCTTTATCTTTTGGCATTAGCTATTAATGAACCAATATACAAGCATAACAGGAAGAGTCCTAGAATTGGTAAATATTTATTTTTAACACCGTAGATTGTCCATAACGTTTTCTAGGATAGCTGTTCTACTGGAATACATAAAGTAAATATGTCCCTGGTGTTACATCTTCCTAATGCATCAGATGTTTAAAGCTAAGATCAGATATTTAAATTGTCAAACTCTTTTTCTCATTGTCAGACCATGGTTAGGGCTTCCTATTAAAGTTGTGTGGAATGCTACTAAAATGTGGACAAAATTATGGTTCGATGGTATTCTTTATTCCCCTAGCCCCTCCAAGGCTGCTCCCCTGATATGCTCCTGAAAGTGAATTAGTGGCACCAAAGTATGCGCTTGTGCTTTCCTTCTGTTATGGCTTAGCTGTTTCCCTTGGAGTGTGTTCTGTTTCTTCCAGGACACATATTCTTGGCATATGCATAATGATGAATCTTTTTTTTACCTGGTCACCTTTCTCTTTAACCAGGAAAATAAAAAAGGGCGTTCAACCTAAAAGGACCAAAAATGTGAGGAAAATGAAAGCAGTTGCCAGGGCCATCTCTAAAACTGAGAAGTCCGAGGAGAAGGTCCTGAAAGCAAAAAGCAAGAAGTCAAGGATTCAGTCTGCCAAGTCTTTGTATGATTAAAGTTTCAGTGGTTAGCATAATTTTGTGTACCAGTATTTTTCCACCTGTAGATCAACCAAACCTATGCGTTTCAAGGAAACCTGCGTTGCCTCTAAAGATTGCTACCTGTCTCTTACAACACTTGAGAGATCTGTGATAACGCCTGGTATTAATTAGTACAGTAGGAACAATGGGTTTTTTCATCACATTCTTTGATATCAATCATCGCAAAGTTGCAAGCTAAATTCTAATATGTCGCTGTAGCAACAAATTTTAAGTCTTATTTTTGGGATTTCATCACTAAGCAAATCCTTGTGAACCAGAAGGTAAAAACTGGTGTGTTGATGACTCCTCCTGGCAACAAGGAAAAAATCATCGATTTGATGTGGGGAAAAAGGTCGTTGATTTGATATAGAGCATATTCTCTGTCTTTCTTATAGCAACAGAATGTCAAGTAAAGTAAGGCACCATCTAGAGTATTGCAAGTAAAGTAAGGCACCATCTAGACTCTAGAGTATTGCAGGCCAATGTGGTTCGAGTTTTCCCCCTCCGTCCCATAATATAAGAACATTTTTCAAACTGGCTCAGTCTCTCGGAGGTGCTTATAGGGATGATTTTTTGTCAAAAAGACCACCTACGCAACGTAATTGACAAAAAAGACTATCTTTAGATGAAATTGACAGAAGAGACCACCCAAATCGTGGCGACAGGCGCGCCAGCCGACGCGTGGTACCGCCACACCGGCAGGTGGCAGCCCGTGCCGCCTGGCCACACCGGCAGGTGGCAGCCCCTGCCGCCACACGGCCAGGCGGCAGCAGGCGCATAACAGCCAGCCAGCGTCCAAGACAGAACGGAGGCTGCATGTGATCCCTGCCGCCTAGTGGCGTGGCGGCATAACTGTTTGCCCGTACGTTTTGTTTCGTCTGCGTTTTGTTTTGTCTGAAGAATAATATCATTTCGTCTGCATTTTGTTTTGTCTGACGAATAATGCCGTATGCCCCTACTGTTGATTCCTAGACATACAGGGCACTGTTTTTTTAAATAATAATCGTTTATTTACAAATAATAATACGAGCCTCCGTCTCGCGGGCCTCATCGTCGCCCTCCTCGTGCCGGGGATTCACCCTGCGGACCTCACCGCCGCGGTCTCATCGTCGGCCTCCTCGCCCGGCGGACCTGCCCTGCCGCGGGCCTCATCGTCGGCCTCTTCGCACCGGCCTCATCACCTAGCAGACCTTCGCCGCCGCAGGCCTCATCGTCGGACCTACTCCGCCACGGGCCTCATTGCCGGCCTCATCGTCCGGCGGACCAGCTCCGTCACGGGCCTCATCGTCGGCCTCAAGGCTCGTCTGCCTCCTTGTTTACCTTCGTCGCCGCAGGCCTCATCGTCGGCCTCCTCGAGCCGACATCATCGCCAGGCGGACCTTCACCGCCTCGGGCCTCATTGCCAGCCTCCTCGCGCCAGCCTCATCGCCCGACGGACCTGCTCCATCGCGGGCCTCATCGTCGACCTCCTTGCGCTGGCCTCAACGCCCGTCTGCCTCCTCGTTTACCTTCGTCGGGCGATGATGTCGGCGCGAGGAGGCCGACGATGAGGCCTGCGGCGGCGAAGGTCCGCCAGGCGATAAGGCCGGTGCGAAGTGGCCGACGATGAGGCCTGCGGCGGAGAAGGTCCGCCAGGCGATGAGGTCGGCACGAGGAGGCCGACGATGAGGCCTGCGGCGGTGAAGGTCCGCCAGGCGATGAGGCCGGTGCGAAGAGGCCGACGATGAGGCCTGCGGTGGAGCAGGTCCGCTGGGCGATGAGGCCGACGCGAGGAGGCCGATGATGAAACCCGCGGCGATGAAGGTCCGCCGGGTGAATCTCCCGGCGCGAGGAGGCTGACGGTGAGGCCTGCGGCGGTGATGTTTTCGCCGGGCGTTGAGGCCGGTGCGAGGAGGCCGACGATGAAACCCGTTGCGGTGAAGGTCCGCCGGGTGAATCGCCTGGCGCGAGGAGGCCGACAGTGAGGCGTGCGGCGGTGATGTTCCGCCGGGCGTTGAGGCCGGTGCGAGGAGGCCCGCGACGAATGCTCGTATTATTATTTGTAAATAAAAAACGATTATTATTTGCAAAAACAGTGCATTGCATGCCTACGAATCAACAGCAGGGGCATACGAATCTATGGTATTATTCATCAGACGAAACAAAGCGCAGACGAAACAAAATGCAAACGAAACGAAACGTAGCACGAGGCAAACCGTCCTGCCGCCACCCCACTAAGCGGCAGGGAGCATATGCAGCCACCCCGTTCCGTCTTGGGCGCTGGCTGGCTGTTACGCGCCTGCTGCCGCCTGGCCATGTGGCGGCAGACGCAGGTGCCACGTGTCGGCTGGCACGCCTGTCGTCACGGTTGGGGTGGTCTCTTCTGTCATTTTTATCTGAAGGTAGTTTTTTTTGTCAATTTCGTTGGGCACGTGGTCTTTTTTGACAAAAATTCCATAGGGATAGGGTGTGTGTGTGCGCGTTCATAAGGGTGAGTGTATGCGTGTTTATATGAGCGCTTGCATCTAAACTGTGTTAGAAAAAAAAACGTTTTTCAAACTAGCTTAAAAAACATTTTTATATTATGGGACGGAGTACTAGTATATGCACTGAATAGTTCATCAGGTAAGTTCCGCAACCAAACGTCAGATTTCAGTCCCGGTGCTTCTCGCAGGCCGCTAAGCTCAGCCTCGAGCGGATCGGCGCAATTTAATAGGGCAAGGGGCCGCGAGATGCACCAAATATTAGAAGAGTTGGGCGCTCTTTGCTGCGTTATTGGTGTTGTTAGGTTTCTTAAAAAAAATCATTGTGTTTCAAAATATTAGATGTATTACTTTTTTAAAAAGTCAAACCTTTTTAAGCTTGACCATATTAGTAGAGAAATATAACAAAATCCATAATATCATATTGGTATAATTCGATTCATCATGAAATGAATTTTCATATTTTTTGTTTAATATTGTGGATATCGGTAATTTTGGCTCTGAACTTGGTCAAAGTTAAAGGATTTGACTTTTCAAAAAAACCAATACTCTTTATATTTTGGAATTGATGAAATATTTAGTTTGGCGGGTAGTGAGATGATGGAGTGTTTTTTTATATAATACGATATTTGGTGGGTCTTCCTGGGTGTAATTCTGTGTTATCCGCTAATAAACCATATTGAAATTTCTGCATCGGTAGCTGCATGTATTATATTGGTGCTATAGTATCATATGATGATGTTTCTTTTTTCTCGGTGGTGAGAGGAAGCGCATGATTGATATGGTTTTATAGGCTTGTTGCTGCTGATTGATTTGAAAAATCATTGGCCCGACTAAAGTCGAAATTAAATCCAAAATTGAATACCTATATTTAATTGAAGACCTTCAAAATTAGGGAATATATAGTGAATTAAAATAATTGAATGGGAGAGCTCGTTAAGAAATTATTGACCCGGTCAAAATCAGTGACTCAATTTTTAAATTGAAGACCTCAATTAATTGTGAGGCTTTAAAAATTAGAAAGCACAGTGTATAGTATAAAACAATTAAATGAGATAGCTTTGAGAAATTATTGACCCGATCAAAATCGGATGACCCAATTTCAATTGTAAACCTCAATTGATTGTGAGCCCTTTAAAATTAGGGAGCTTAGTGTTATAGATGATGGCCTTTCCGTTGTGGTCACGTGGTACCATGCCAGCGCCGCCTCTCCTGTCTCCTGAACAAACGATCCATCTACATTGAGTTTGATTCATTCTCCTGGCTGGTCATGTATGATGGTATGACCTATGGCGCGTGTGCCAAATGCGCCAGATGATCATCAGCACCATACTTCGTTGCACCTCAGATATAGTACTCTCTCCGTCTCAAAATAAGTGTCTCAACCTTAACTTTAGTGTAAATTTGTATTAAGGTTGAGACACTTATTTTGGGACGGAGGAAGTAGCCGCTAGCAACGACAGGAGCCACTCGAGACCATTGTTGATGATGACACATTCACTCTCTCATTCGACGAGCACTATGCTAGTCGCATCGCGGACCACAAGCCGCAGCATACGCGCACATCGCCAATGCATGAAGGAAAACCGCCCCCACCCACCCACAAATATACAAAACCAGTCTCCTTGGGCGCCTCACGGGAGGGCATTCCCTATTTAGCGCTGCAGGCGCCCGTTACAGGCCATTTTTGCTAACGGGCGCCTGCAGCAAACACCCCCTCCCGCGACTGGGCCGGCCCGTTTAACTATTTCTTCTTTTCCTGTTAAAAGTTAAAAACAAACACCCCCTCCCGCGACTGGGCCGGCCCGTTTAACTATTTCTTCTTTTCCTGTTAAAAGTTAAAAAAAAGTGCGATCGCAGAGATTCGAACTAGAGACCTTTTAATTCTGAGAAACCCGTAGTAACCACTGGGCCATCTCGATTGATTGTGAAGACTCACATCGTTTTCCCCATTTATTCTCCACAATTCGCGGAACTTTATTCTTTTTCTTTTTTCTTTTTTTCTTTTTTCTGGGAACTGTTTTGTTCAGCTTTTTTTTCTTTTTTTTTTGCTAAATACGTGAGCTTTTTATACAAATTGGTGATTTTTTTTCAAAAATCAATGAACATTTCTTCAAGGTTGATGAACGTTTTTTCGAAATCAATGAACATTTTTACAAAATCGATGAACTTTTTTTCGAAATCAATGAATTTTTTTCAAATCGATGAACTTTTTTTCAAAATCGATGAACTAGTTTTCAGATTCATGAATTTTTTTCAAAATCGATGAACTCTTTTTAAAATTCATGAAAATTTTCATTTTTGCGATTTTTTTCAATTTGGTTCAAACCTTTTGGAAATTTGTTTATTTCTTTCAATTCGTGTGTTTTGCGAATGCTTTTTTAAATTTATGTTTTCTTTATTCAAATATAATTATAGTGAGTATATAATACTAGTATATGTTTAATTTTTGTACTTAATGAATGGTTAAATGAGATCTGTTTCCAATAGTAATCAACAAATTCAGAATGTCCTAGTGGTTAACGCTGTTGGGCGTTTACATTCATGTTCAGAGTTCGAATGCCACTTCTCCCGATTTAAACGTGAACTCTTTTCCTCTCGGTTTGCTTTTTCTTTTCTGCCAGTCTCCTAGGCCGGCCCATGTGGTGGGCCGTGCGGGCGCCAGCTACCTATTCAGGCGCTTAAGGCGCCGAACAGGAGCTCCCCCCTCCGAGTCGTGTGCCGCGAGGTGGACAGCGATGCGTGTCCCGGGTCACTGTCATTGGGCCGCATTGGGAGTTCGTGATGTATAAATATCAGTATCGCGGTCCAATTTTTATATAATTTAAATATAACCTGTGAATGTATAAATTTTTATGAATTTATTAGACATATTTATTTAATAAACTACTTAATATCAGTATTAAATAAATATGTTTTATATAATACACAGGTATATATTTAATTTGTTTTGAGAAATAATCATTGTCTTTATGTATAGTATTTTTAACACACAAATATTTGAACAAAACGTTTTTACTTACTTTTCTTTAAGGAATCAAAGTGCTTTATTGGATTATAACACTGTTGTCAAGAATACAAATAATCTCTACTCCTAATGGAGCAGTTGGTAGCCTGGTACTTCGGTTTTATTTTCGTCCGGTTTTATTTCCTCCCATCTCTCCCACTGATTTTTCTCTTTCTCATTAAAAAAACCAAATCCCATTAAAGGAAGATATTATTTTGTGCTTGTTTTGGCAGGTGTTGATTCATTTTAATCATGTAAATAATAGTTAATTAAGAATTTAGAAATCGCACCATATATGTGAGATCACCTTTCTAAAATATAGACATAATATTTTTCTCGATAACCTTCCAAAACAAAATGACATATTTCTCAATAAGAAATCATTAATCCCGCGCACTATGCCATTCATTATTATCATTATCTCTACTATTAATTGACAATCACAAATTTCCTAATATAACAAAAATAATATATCTTTTTGCGTATGCATCTGCGCGCCCCTGCGGAGGGACGCCGTGCGCGACACCATGGAGGACGCCGTAGCCAGGCCTAATGTCGGAGCGGTACTCAAGAATGTCAGGGCGTGCATCACGACGTCGAGGGCGGCCATGGCGGAAGGCGGGTCGTCAGGCCGCCACGTACATGCAGAGAGCCAGACAGGCTACATTCTCAAATCAAGTGTGACCATTCAAATGTTAAGAAATTCATTAAAAAATGTATGCTACAATACTCGGTAGTCGTCGTCGTTCGTAATAGCCATTCATGCAAAAATATTCTAGAAATCCAGCACATAATCAATTTGGAAAGTAAACCATTAATACAATTAATTAGCAAGAGAGTTAATTATGTATGCTCTTAATTATGTCCATTTAAATAGGAATTATTTTTAGCACCGAATCAATTTGGAAACCAAGTGATTAATGAAATTAATTAATTAGCTAGACACTTAATTATGTCTACACATAATTAGAAGTAGGGATTTTTTTTCCAATTAGGAAGATAACTAATTGATTTGGTTGGCAGTTAAGTAGACATGCAGAGAATTAGGTAGGCTTTTAATTCCTTGTGTAATCTCTACTCTTAAAGTCTCAGTAAGTAGTTCGTTCGCTCGTTTCGTTCGTCCTCACCCCTCTCCATCAATCCATAGATGTCCCTCCCACCGATTTTTCTTTCGCCGACCACCACCACCGGTTTTCATCTTCAGCCTCACCGATTTTCTTTCCATCTCACACTTCCGTTGCCCAAAAAAAAGTTCTAGATACAAAAGCAACCATATTCTCCTGTAACCATATACAACAGCACTTTCCATATAAACCAGCCTCTTCTTTCGAAGGAAAGAAATCAAGGCGCGTGTGTCGCCTCTTCTTTCGAAGGAAAGAAATCAGGACACTGCCGAACCAATCGGGACACGCAATCCGATTTGATTTGATCTACTGGAGCCGCCATATAAACCAGCCCCCCCCCTTAACAATAGCGCACCACTCCACAACCCTAATCTCCCCAAGTTCCTTCCACCTCAGGAGGTCTAGGCTAGCGGCGGCACGCAGGCTCCCCCACTCAACCATCTCTGACGTCCCCTCGGCGTGTCTCCCTCGTAGACAAGCCTTCTATGAGGCTTCTGTATGGTCATATGGATACATCTAGGTCGTCGTCGACCTGCCCTGCCAGGTTCTGCCGTGGTCTCCATGGTTGCTGCATCTTGAGCATGGTTGTGCCAAGGATTTCCTCCTGTCCATCGAGGATGTGTCCTCCTGTTGCCCTGTCACACGGTGGCGGCGGCCACCAAGGTGACGTTGGTCGTGACTGCTCTCCTTCCCCTATGTTGCGTGAGGCATGGACCTGTAGATCCCTTCTCCACTGATCAGAGCATGAATCACTTTTCCTATGCTAGACGTATTTATCATGGATCTTATCAAGATTGTATCCTGTGCTAGATGTATTTGTGATGGATCTTGTCTACTACCAGATCTGGATGTGTACGCTTGTTTGAGAAGAGATTTGTTGATGCATGCTTGCTCGGTGTTCGTTGTCCATGTGTAAATGCGTGGATGATTTGATATGTATGTGTGTGCACATGTATTTTTATTTTTACTTTTTAGAGCTTAATTTTTTGCATGGTTTAGATCTTAATTCATGGCTTGTATGTAGTTCTGTACAGAACAGGTACGAATTTGCAAAAAGGAGGAAGACGACATAGCTAAACATTGTACAAATGTTTATTCTCGAGCTTTTGGGCTGGGCCTCGTGCTTCAGGCTTTCCCGTCAGGCCGGGCTCGGGCTTGAACTTAATGAAAAAACTAGATTTTGGGCCGGGATCAGGATTCATATTTGCAACTTGGGCTTGGCCCAAGAAATTCCTAGGTTTAACTGGAGGTACATGTGATTCTGCTCCTGACTCCGCCACAGCCAATGACGAGGACGCCGCCACCCTCTCGGATGTCAACGAGGACGCCCTCCCTCATCCCCAAATGACCGGGGAGTGGGGATTGGCATGAATAACTGCAATTTAACACAAGGTTATAATGAAGGATTTATTGTCGATATATCAGAAGTTGCCATGGGCATATATGTGATGACCTAGAAATACTATGAAAGAAACCTAGAATCCAATCTTATCTTTCACTGTTGTGAATCCTTGAGCGGTTGTGCCTAGATATCTCTAAATGCATCTACTAATATACCTCTCAATACTCAATACCACGGTTCATGGTGAATCAGTGCAAGTGTTATGTGTGTTGATGTTTGAACCGAACCAGCGATTTGTTAAAACTTATATTGTTTCTTTTATAGGATTGTTCTTGCTCGCTCTTTCACTGAAACTTTCTACTAGCCAATCAAGAGCGGACCGACCAATAGTCCATCATGTCTTTGTTCCAGATTTATTATGAGGATGGATTGAGTGGGAGTTGAGAATCTTAGAATTCACAGATTTGAGTACGAGTAAATCGGGCAAAACTGTGTTGTCTCCTATGTACCACGGAGTAATTCTGCTTTTATCCTGCAAATTTTAGTCATGCTAGATATGTTGAGGCCAGTAATTTTTTTACCCATAATCGCACTGATTACAGAGCACATGTTCTCATTTCTATGTACTCATCAGTGTCTTGCATGTTCAACATATCCTACTTTTACCGTCCTCATCTAAGCCAATTCCTAACAGATAGGAAGAGGAGGCTACAAATCCTACTGAATGTAGTTGTCACAAAATACTGGATAGAAAACAGTGAGACCAGATAATTGCTGGTAAATAAGTGATACAAACAGGGTTTGGTAGTTGTGTGATAACTCATACAAACATATTCCAGCGAAATGGAAAGAAAAGTACTAAAAAGTGTGTCATGACCCTATAGTTTCTCATGATGTGTGTCAGTTTGGCGACATGACTGATAAATGTGTCCTTTCTTATTTTCTTGAAGTGAAACATTATTCTTTTCCATATTAAACTCTAAGAATATGTATATACATTTGATATGTGGATCAGATTTATGGTCAAGACAAGCCCAACTGAAATGAGGTTGAGTAAACTCTGGGCTTAACATCTCACACTTTATTAGCTAGCTACTGTTGAATCTTGAATGTCTGGAATCTTTTCCACTACAGCTTAAGCGATGGGAATGGAATAAGTGTAAACTTAAGCAGTCTTCCTATGCTGCACAAGATGGATATATATACGTAGTGAAGTCATCACAGGCTGTGAGAGAGGTAAAGCTTGGGAAGTCATGTGGCTTTACAAACACAACAACGATGTGATAGGAAGGAGCTGAACTTAAAGTCGAAGCACAAGAACGGTGGAACACATAGTGTCAAAGACCATGCTGCTCCGAGACTTCCAAATGCACCACAAGATCGCGGCAACCACTGAGCCATGAAGTGCAACATCCCATGAACGGTGGCACGAGGAGAAGGCACTCTAGGCATCTTTGAGGTGTTCAAAGTGCGGGAAGTGACTGCGGCCATACATCGATCCGGGAGGCGTGGGCATTTGAAGAACAGGTCTTCCAGACGAGACACGTAATTTCTTTTTGTCAGATCGCAGGCCTCATTCATCGCTTGAACATGATGCTCTATTCAAAGGAAAATAATATGACAAGCAGGGTTGGGCACAAACTGTTCGAGTACTATAAAGCATCCATGAGAATGCCATTACCCCCTATTAGGATAATTTTGTCAGATCGATGATATATAGTATTGCTCGTGCATTGCAGTACACTGCACTCGATTTTGTCAACAGAAAATTTGAAGCTCCTTGATTTTTCAAGAGGATTTGTGCAAAAAACTATGTATGTCTTAAAGTTTTGCATCTCAATTTTAGTACTTGTGTTGAATAGGAGGAAGCTTAAAATTTTCTTCGGAGACGGAACTTGTCAATATAGAAAAGTAACACATAGACAGAATCAAATTTGGTTGGAGAAGCGAATGTACTTTCTTCCTGGGTGCCCAATATAGATGATTAATGTTGACGATGTGATTCACTTGCCTTATTTTTAAAGAACACATGTGCAACACAATAATGCAGAGAGAATCTCATGAAGGAGGAAGAATAAGACATATTTGTGGAGTTGAAGGAGCACATGAAAGTAGATATGTTGGTGAGAGTGAAAGTTGAAATGCATGCTTGGAGAAACATATTTAGAGGAAAGCAAGAGATAGACAAGAAGTACTTGTGACAACATAGTTATAAGCATGGATGTACACACTGCATATAATAATATTTTTTATATGTTTCCATATATAAGTTTGTTGTTTCAGGGCAACACACACGCATTCAACTAGATTTAGCTTTCTTGGATTAGGCATATACCGGGAAGGTGATGTGATCGGGTTGTTTTTTAACCTTTCGAGACAACAAAACAATGACATGAAAGCTACATGCAGAGTCAAGGGGCAATAGATTGGGAAGATGAATAATATATGGACAAAGAAGATGACGGATGGCAAGTTCAGCAAAAAAGACCGGGTAGAGGGGTGCTTGTTGTTTGTAAGAATAGAGAGAAGATGATGCTTGCATTTGTGTTGTGGTTGAACATTTCATGCAATATGCTTGTTCATAGGGAGAAAAATGAACATTGATTATAAATTTATTTGTTGGCCCGTGACAACGCACGGGCAGTCTACTAGTCTCCGGTAAAGAAACTAGCCAACATGGCGCCCTATGGCTATATAACTTAAGTTCTGTAAATATGACCTTTGCTTGCGGCGCGGATGACTCTAAGGCACGGCAACAAGCTTCTCGCGGAGAGCGGCGGCAAAGCGGCGGGGTTGTTGATCTGATCCGTCTTGGACGGCTCCGGTAAGTTGCTGCATCGCCGGCGTGGCGCTGGGCGCTTGAGCGCGTCGTTGCTGGCATGGGCACGGCAGCGTGGATCTCCTTGGCGTCGTGCTGTCCTGTGGGGCTGGAGATGGCGGCGTTGAGATCCGAAGTCCTCGGCAGTGCCTGTGCCTATGCTCCAGATCCACTACGGCGGAATGCGCAGCGGCCTGCGCTGCCCGGATCTGGGCCGAGCGGGGGGCTGTTCTGCTGGTGTTCCTGTGGATGTACTAGTACTCTAGTACACGTCATGGACTGGATCGATTGCTACTAGAGGCTAGCTTTGCACTGCGGTGCCTCGTCTAGCAGCAACTTCGTCGTCTCTCGTACACTCCAGGCTGACGCCACCAACGCCATCTCCTACATGCATCCTCCCCTCGTTGTTGTCTTTGTCGCTAGGCGCATCCCTTGCGGTGGATGACGGCGAGGCGCGTTGGATTCTTCTGATCTCGGCAAAGACCACCATGGTTGCAGATCGGAGGGGGGCGGCGGTTTTGGTGTGTCTGTGCGGCGGGGCGGTGTCCTCGCTGCGAACTCCAGTGGCTATCAAAAGGATTTCCTGAGGGTTCCGACCTCCGGTGGCTGGCTTCGGCGGAGAGATGTAAACTATGGAAGAAGACTTGACACAGAGGAATGGTTGTGCAGTTTGCACATCGCATGTGACTGCTGGGATCGCGAAAACAAAGTGGTGACAACATATGAATGACTTTGATGGTGGTGCTACTTGAGCACTCGGTCTCGAGCTTCGGGGTGAAAGCCTAGGTCTGACTCGAGTTGGTTATACCTATCTGACTCGAGTTGGTTATACCTGGCAACGACGATATTTTTTATATCGTTACCTTGATGAAGGCATTGCTCGGACATGCTCGGACCGATTTTTTAGGGTGAAAACTTAGATTCTGACCTTAGGTGGTTGGATCCGGTGACGGCGGTGCTTAAGCATCGCTCCCTTCTTGGAGGCGTTGCTGTTGAAGAAACATCTTTATCTTTATCCGTGTGATGTCATGAGATGGTCGGTGCGGATATGGTCATTCTTTTGTAGTTTGTCGACCGCGGATCAGATCGTTTTTTTTCTTTGCCTCCATATAGCTTTGGTTTGATATGACTTTGCTATTTGATGGCGTGTTTTTGTATGCGTGTTGTTGTTGGCTATGTACATCCTAGCTATGTAGAGACCGGGTGTAGATTCACCATGTTTTGTATTATTTTAAGTGAATAAAGTCCACCTTTATTGAAAAAGTTCCGTAAATATATATAAAGAAAATTGCTCGTGCAAAATGACCGCAGTATCTGCAGCCTGTCTAAGCTCCATATGCATTCTCGTTACTACATATCAAGTTGTTATCCGTACTGTACCTGAGAAGGGTCGGGCGGCTAGACAGTTTTTTGTTTTAAAGCGTCGGTATGGTCGGCTTTTCCTAGGAATAAAAAATTACAAATGTGTTTTTATGCAAAAATGCATCGGCCTAGAGACCTCACTCACTGACAGGTAGGGCCATACACACGGATACATCTGGATATGTATTTTATGACCATATATGCACGCTTGAGTCAAGTTAAGTGACTGCAATTCCGTATTTTAAAAGTTCTAGCACCAAACTGAATATCGAACGCAAGTTCTGTGACTCCTGGTGATATTACCTCATCTTTGTCCATAGCTAGTATGTAGGTAGAACATGTCAATTTTTGATAGTTCGATGACATGTGTTGATATAGTAGTCGGACACTTTGTGTAGCATCGTAGAGATAGTTTACGATGCATGTGGTTGTATGAATTTGAGGTTTGTTAAATGAGGTATCCAACTGTGGAAGAGGAAATTTGACGTGTGATCGTTCACTGTCCGCGGAGACGCCCAAGCACGTCCGTGAATGTTTGAGGGGCCGGATGTGGTGTATGTGGTTGTTAGATGCTCTAACTTGGGGATTTGGGTGGATGGGTCCCATGGTCACCTGAGGGGTCGATCTTTTTCTATCTTGTAAAAGCATCCACAGTCGGGTTTTCCAAATCCCCCTATAAGCCCGGGCGGGGCCCAGTCATTGACCAGTCAAAAAATAGACCCGGACAGACTCCTCATACCGGCCCCATACGCCCGGGCTGACCGACAACCCTCATATCCAGCCCAAATTTGGGGCGGATATGGGGAGGCCCAGCCGCGCCCGGACGCATCCGTCAAGTTGGATCCGGCCCACGCTGGCCCACTCCAACCCCACATATATTGATCCCCATCCGCATCCCGGACCAAATCCTATCCACTCAACTCCGCCCCAAGCTCCCTTCCGGCGATCTCCAGCATGGTGGGCAACGAATCCGACTCTGTCCACTCCCGAACTGTGGAGTAAGGCATCATCCATGAGGGAACGAGGAGGCTATGGCCGTCTGCATGGCCCTCCACCGTTCCCGAGAGGAGTGCGCCCCGAGCGAGGTCGGAATCGGTTCGACGGGAAATCCATTGTGTCGGCACAACTAGCGCTCGGATCCGCCGGAGCCGGAGGCTAGAGGTCTGGTGCGGAGGCATATGAGTGTTACAGGACTGGTGTGCCCGTCGGCGAAGCAGAGGGCGTGGGAGGCCAAGGCCCGCCTCGCTGCCGGCATGGCGGATGCGGAGGCGTGCGCGGCCTTGGACGAGGAAGCCGTCTGTGCCGCATCCTCCAAAAGAGGTAGAGGAGGAACACACACGCCCTCGCTCGAGAGAAAAGTCGGCCGGTCCACGCCATGGCCAGACTGCCCCCCAAAGAGGAGAAGGAGGACAACAATGGGCCGGACAACTCTATTGATGCACATATCCGGCTTGATCCATTTTTTGTCTTTGAGCGCTACTTCTGCGACACGTCGACAATGGCAGGGGCGAGGGCGGCCATGGATGATTTTTGTCCATAGCTTACTATGTATATAGAACATGCCAATTTTGGGTAGTCCAATGACATGTATTGATGTAGTAGCCAGGCACTCTGTGTGGGATCATAGAGTTATTTTTTTGAAAACCCACGGCTTTATTCATTCGAAACAACAATTACATCGTGTATGAGAAGGGGTACGGACAGTTGCCACATAGGACTTTGACACCCATGGCCCACTCAAATCCCCCTCTCAGTCTCATTCTCTTCAACTCCGCCCCTGCTCTCCCTTGCTTTGCATCCGCGCCCTCCTCCTCCGCCGCCGCCGTTGTACCTCTCCAGCAGCCACCCATGCATTGTCGAACGTCCGCAACCACCATCCATGTGCTCGCTCGCCTTGTTCTATGGTGTCATCCACCCATTATCCATCCGCAGTCAGGTACCCTCCGCCCCTCTGTCGACGACGTCCAGGGTGGGCAGCACGCCCGACAGGTTTTCGGTCAAATGCCATTGAGCTTATTTTCAAACTTCATGTCGTTTTTGTAGTGCGATGCGTGGTTGGCCATATCCACGGATTTCTTAGGCAGAAGCAGAAGGGGGCTCTTCTGGCTGCGCATGGTTCGTTTCACGCGCGAAAGGACATTGCGCCCTACGACATGCACATTATCCATGAATGCAATGTGAAGTCCTTAGGGTATCGATGGTACACCATCCATACCACCGTAGCCAAGTTTTGTAAACCAGTTGATCGGCTGGAGGCAATGTGGCCATTGTGCGCGGCAGCCGTGGAGATCGTAAGTTTTGCTTCTTCTTGCTCAACTTGTTGATTGATTGATTCATTCACTCAATGTTACTTACACATTGTGTAGCCTGTATGCGCTGTCGTGATGTACCACAGGATAGAGGGCAGACATTTACGCACATACACTGTCGAATGTAACTCAAGGGGTAGTATGTGTGGGACGACATGATCCGTTTATGAAAAACTTGTAAAACACCTGGTTAGTCTCGTTGAATTTGAACTATTTCTCGTTAAATTTGAACTATTGTTGTATTAGACTTATTTGCATGCTATGTATGGATGATTTGTGCTATATTCTATCCAAACTTCAATGAATTTCATCCGGTTAGTTGAAATGCGGGTTGAAATGTATGTGGATAGCGTAGGATGGCTGCTACTCACGATTGAGTCATTGGATTCCCCGAAGAGGAAGGGTGTTGTACCACAACAGCAGGACGTATTTGACTCGGTTAACAACCACGTTTATTGAACCAGTAGGAGGCAGCAATGTTGATGAAAATAGCCTCCCCAATGATTTCCCCTCCGGCAGAGTACCGGAAAAGGGCTCTAGATGGGATCAAGGAAGAACAGAGGCTTGCGACGGGGGAAAAATTGTTTCGGGTCTCGCTGCGAGGGTTTCAGAATATATGTGAATTTATAGGCCAAGAATTAGGTCAATTGGAGCTATGTGGGCCCCACAAGTCAGAGGGCGCGCCTACCCCCCTGGGCGCACCGACCTGCCTTGTGGGGCTCACGTGGGTCTTCTTTTCCTACCCGAAACTTGTAGGGTCTCTTATGTTTCATGAAGAATCACTGTAAAATTTCATCGTGTTTAGACTTCGGTAGGTATGGTCTGCGAAACAAAAAACATGCATAAAACAAGAACTGACACTAGGTACTAAATTAATAGCTTAGTCCATAAAAAATATAAAATAACATATAAAGCATACAAAAGTGATAATATAATAGCAAAAAACAATAAAAAAATTATAGATACATTGGAGACGTATCAATGGTCGCCTCCCACATCCGTGTCCTTGGACCGGTCCTCACTATCCACGAACGGATGCGGTGCCCGGTTTGTAGGTTAGCGTTGGATATGCCCTAATACTTGTTGAATATGAGTCATGCATGATACATATAAAGTGGGTTTTTCTCATGCATGATGGCATAGTGATTTGACATAGTTGCATCGTGAGAGAATTAAAGTTAGTGGGGTATGCATGGTGGCATGATGAGTTGACATAGTTGCATGTTAAGATAATTGAGTCAGTGGGGATCACTTTTTTTGTGTGTGAAAAACTTCTGATCTATTCATCTTCAATCATGGCAGTATAAGGAACACCAAAAATAATAAAAATTACATCTACATCCATTGACCACCTAGCGATAATTACATGCACTGAAGCGAGCCAAAGGCGCGCCACCGTCATCGCCTCTCCCTCGCCGGAGCTGGGCAAAACTTGTTGTAGTAGACAGTCAAAAAGTCGTCGTGCTAAGACCCCATAGGACCAGTGCGCCAGAACAGCAACCGCCACCGATGAAGAGCAGCGTAGATCAGAAGAATCCAACCTGGAAATACACGAACGTAGACGAACGGCCAAAACTAAGCAGATCCACTAAAGACAGATCCAGCGAAGACACCTCCACACGCCCACCGGTGATGCTAGATGCACCACTAGAACGGGGGCTTGGCGAGAAGAATCTTATTTCATCTTCAGGGAATCACCGCTATATCACCTTCGTGAGCAGGACACAAACTCTAACAAATCTCAAAGAAACGTGTAAATACGGAGCTCTCTCGCCGGCTCAGTCTTTCGGAGGTGCTCATAGGAGTAGGGTGTGCGTGTCTGCGTTCATAGGGATGAGTGTATGCGCATATATATAGGGACTGGCTATGTGCCAGTCGACTGAATTTCGAGAGAATGGTCAGTCGACAGAATACACCAGAGAGAAAATCAGATCGACTGACCCTAAAATAGAGTCAGTCGATTCCTCAGGTCAGCAGCCCAACCCAGAATTCTGGGCTGCCCTCTCTTGTATTCTCTGGGCCTTCTGCTTCTGTTTTCTCTGGACCTTCTGCTTCTGTTTTCTCTGGACCTGCGGCCCGTTAACACCGAACCCGCACTGCTTTTCTTCCTTCTTCCACCTTCTTCCTCCTTTGTATCCTCCCTCTACCCTAATAGCGCCGCCATGGAGAAACCTGGACCCGATCCAAAAAAAGGCATCAAAAGATTAAAAGAAGAAGAAGAAAGCTGGATCTGATCTCCCTACCCGTCCGCTTCTGGTAATTCATCACTTCTTGCTCCCAATCTTAGGTTTCTTCCATCTCCCCTGATTTCCAATCCCAGTTCATATCATTTCGCATCAGAAAAAGAAAGGAAAAATAAATATTAATACGCGATTTTCAGATCTTTCTACATGACACAAAGGAATGAAACATATTGAACTACTTAACTGTTAAATCATTTCTGGACCATAAGCAGAAACCTGTAAAACGCAACAGACAAACATTATGTAGACCCTAAAAACAAACATGCATCTGTGCAGAGAAAAAAATGAGAGAGGACAAGCATCTAACAAGGTCAGACATGATAACTGAATAAAATTTTAGAAACTATTTGTATAATAGAATGATTTTTAGGAGGATGTATCACCCACCCAGAAAACATGAGGTTAGACATGATAACTGAATAAAAGTTCAGAAACTGTTTGTATAATAGAATAATTTTGAGGAGGATGTATCACCCACCCAGAAAATAGAAAATGTTAGAAACTACTTCTATAAGTAGAATGAATTTGAGGAATAAGTACTACCCTCCTAGATAACAGAAACAAATGTCAGAAACTACTTCTATAAATAGAATGAATTTGAGGGATAAGTACTACCCTCCCAGAAAACAGAAACAAATGCCAGAAACTACTTCTATAAAAATAGAATGAATTTTAGGGATAAGTACACTGGTACAACGAGGTGCTATACAAACGGTTTTTAACCCCTTTCCGCGACGGCGTTTGGAACCGTCGCCAAGTGAGTGACTGCGATAGGGGGGTCCTTCCCACACGACCCAGAAACCGTCGGGGATAGGGAGCCTTGATGCATACAGTTGTCCCTATAAAACCGTTTCTGATATCACAAATATCCCAAATGCTTCATCCTTGCTACTCATTTGTGCTCGCATTGCCATCGCAGTCGGAGTTCTGTGGTTTTACCTAAAACCAAGCACATTCCAGGCACGGGAGTTTTCCAGGCGCGTACCAAACTGGCTCTACGTTTACGATGCATGGCACATCACAAATAGTTCATGATTGTAAACCGTGTATGATAGGTCGACAATCACACACATTTAGTTTTCCCGCACCGTTTGTGATAGTGTCTGACATCACACACGCTTTGCAAACGGCAACTGTGTGCATTGTTACACATGTTTTCTCTCCGTGAACCGTGTCGAATTATGATGTATATCGCACACGCTGTGCTTTATAGACCATGTGTGCCGTAATGACCTGCAGACCATAATTTCACCCTAATTTAATTGCTGCTATTTAAAATTGTACCTAATTTGAACTTGAAAGTAGGCTATAGCTTTATTCATATCCATCAGGTTCAAACAACCAATGCATTATTCGATTCACAGGTACATATGTTCAAGAATTACATAAGCACCAAATAAAGAATGATGAACCAGGGTTCTATACTTGTACTATTACAGATGGTAAAGAAAGAGGCGACAGACATTCTAGTTGCTGAACAAGGTGAAGCGGAATGGCCCTATTATGCTCTCCTGGATGCAGAAGGCACGCACGACTCTAGTCCAACCCAATGTGATGGCTGGCCGCCAATCATGTAGTTTGAGAGGTAATCTTGAGTAAACTGCTTCAGGATCCACTGCAAAGGAAAAAAGATTCAGACATTGTCATCTAACACAACTCATTACGGGCAGTAAAAAGAAGGCTACAGAGTTCTTACTTACCATCCTGCAGTTCACTGTTTTCTTGCATAAAGTGTAAACAAATAGTTCGATTGACATCTTTTGACCCATTTTAATAACAATCTTTATCAGTTTCCTCACTTGATGCTAGTTCATGAATATCTCATTGCCCCATATGCAGAAAGGGTCGAAGTATGGATCTTTGGCAATGACATATGTACCTAAAAGCACCAAGTTAATATTAGAAGCTAAACAACAATTGCAAAATGATGTAGTACAACACTCCCTCCATCCCATTATATAAGATTTTATTACATGTATATCTAGAAATCATCAGAACATTAAGGTAATACTCTTCCTTGTTGCTATGTAGCCTGGGATTGCATATTTAGTCATTCAGTACAATGCATGTTGCTATGTAGCCTCAGCTATATTAAATATGACCCTAGTTAACCTACCGATAAATGGGTTACAGATATATTCAGTGAAATGTCCGATTCGACGATTAATCCCTTATCAGCCCCCAGGATATATGGTACCAGCTACCGATATCCTGAACAGTGAGTACATATAAGCAATGCGATGAAACTAACCTCGATGGAAAACCGAACTGTTCTCAATATTGTCCTGTATGAGTACATATAAAGGCATGTTAAGCACAACAGGCTAAACATCAACCAAATATATCCATGGTAGACAACATAATCTACAAATGATAGCTTTAGTGTGCAGGTTTAAGCACGCTAGTTAAGCAAAACAAGAAGTGGAAAGGTGTGTTAACTGCATCAGGCATAACATTTAAAAACAAGCAAATAGGCATTCAAACTGGTATTGTGCAGGTCTAAAGTACACTAGTTATTGTTAAAAAAACGAAAAGGCATGTTAATTGCAACATCTTTAGCAGCAACCAAATATCGTAATTCATAGTGGTATTGTTAAAACTGTTATTCATGAAATTGAACTGCACGGCAAATAGTTGCACACATAGAGCATCACATTGTGAAGAACTGAAATAAACAAGGCATAAGGCCATCTCTAGCCGATCCTTTAAAAGTTAACAGACTAAAACCCTTAGTGGATATATATATACTCCAGCAATTTTTGGCCGTTTCTAGTCGATCCCCTAAACTTAACGTTGTAAACTTCAATTTGATCAAGTTCAAAGCAGGTTCAACCGAAAGTAGCATGCATTCAAACATAAACATAGATAGTTTTGCATAAACGAACATAAAACATAAATTTAAACTAAGCTAAACTACTTTCGGTTGAAGTGGAAGTCAAGCCAATCCTTCCTCGTCAGGTACGGTGTGCCGCGAGCTGGGTCCGGGCCGGTGCTGTCGTCGGGGTCGTTGGGGAAGACACTCCTCCACTCGTCGACGTCGATCTCCTCGTCCTCGCCGCCCACCTCGACGCCCTCCGCGCCGCCGTCCTCGCCCCCTTCGACCTCATCATCAGAGGAGAGCACGATAACCTCGCCGCCCTCCACGCCGGCAAAGATCACCCGCTCCGCCTCCACAAGCTCCGGGTGCTGTCGGCGGAGCTCTTGCATGTAGGCCTCGTCGGCGGCCTCGGCCTTGAGGCGCTCCCATGCCTCGCGGTCCTCCTGTGCCATAGCCGAGCTCACCACCCCTGGCTCCGACGGAATGAGGTCGACCGGACATGTGCCGAAGGGGAAATTGAGCCTAGCCGCCGCGCCGTGGTAGCGGACCTGCCAGCGGTCGTACTCCATGGCCGCGAGCTCGGCCGTGTGGAAGCTACCGAGCCACCGGCGGGTGTGGGTCTCCCGATCCGTAATCTCGGCGACCCACGTCCCCCACCACCGCTGCCGGACCCCGAGGTAGGACCTCGTCGGCGGCCGCGCCCGAGGGAGGACGGGGAAGTACTTGAACCGGCGTAGGGGCGCGGCGGCGGGCGGATCGGGCGACCGGCGATGACGGATCGATAAAGAGCCCGCGGAGGACGACGGGGACACCTCGGCGGCCACTTCGCCGGCGTCGGGCGAAGAGGCCGTGATAAACCTCTTTTTGGCCATTGGCTCCTCAAGCTCCCCGGCACAAAGGCAGAGGTTGAGGATGGAGGCGGCGGCGGCGGCGATGGCGGCGACCTACCAATGGTTTCGAGCGGGGGAGGGGTGGTATGTGTCTGTGTGAGCGGATGTTTTAGGGAGTGTGTGGTGTGTGTGGAGGGGGGCAAGGTGGTGTTTGAGGAAATACCGCGGCAACTGAAAATTTTACTAGGCGGGAGTAAAATGCCGGGCTACTGAAAATTTGGATCAAGGGCGAGTAGATATTTTTGAGATTGCGAGGGATGCAGAGGCGGGAGTAAAATGCCGGGGCAACTGAAAATTTGAATCAAGGGCGAGCAGATATTTTTGAGATTGCGAGGGATGTAGAGGCGGGAGTAACAAGGCGGGGCTACTGAAAATTTGAATCAAGGGCGAGCAGATATTTTTGATATTGTGAGGGATGCAGAGGCGGGAGCAAAATGCCAGGGCTACTGAAAATTTGAATCAACGGATTGAAGCAGAGCGGGAGTAACAGACATCGCACATGGTCCGCACATACTAATCGTGTGCTATCAAACATTAAAACCTTCCAGGCGGTAGATATTTTCGAGATTACGAGGCAGTAGATATTTTCAAGACCGGGAGGCAAGCCTCGTGGAGCCCAATCTACTATGCTGATGTGAGTGACTATAGGGCACGGGCGTGGCACACGTGTAGTCTGACCGAACCGTGTCTGTTGCGTACCCAATCGCAGACGGTTTCTACATCCAACTCGTGTGCTGTTTATAAATTTGGCAAAAAGAATAACGCGGGAGAGGGTCAGAACACGAACACACTTGCATGTGGACCAAATATATGTATGAAAAAGGTGGTTTGATGTTCGAATACCCAATGGACAACTTTGATTTGGCACCTGTCGCACAAAAGCACAGTATTGCTAGGCAGCCACCCCCTACGAACCCCACTTCGTGTCGGCGGTAAGGGAATCCTAGCTACGAATGCATGCCCCCAAATAGTTAGGTCTGAAATCTCACCCTACCATAACACAAAACCTATAGGAGTCCATCATATATATATGGTCAAACTTCCCCTTTCGCTTCCCGACAAAGGCGGACCGTGTGCCAACCCACAAATGTGTGCTTGTGGCCCGAGATGGTGAGACCACATATGAACCACATGCGGGTGGCCCTACTATATGTATGAAAAGGGTGTGGTGTGATATTTAACTACCATTCACAACTTTGATGTGGCACGTGTGCCTCGCAAATTAACTGGGCTTCCCCGACCCCACGGAGGTTGCAAGTAGTGTGAAGTAGCCCCCCCCCACACACATGTCGGGGGGAGGGCATCTCACCAAGACGTACTGTAACATGGACCAAGAAGAATCCAACTTGGTCGTACAACCTCTCCCGCTCGTTGTTGGTCAAAGTGATGGACGTCCACACGGCCCCGCAAAATGGGCTAGCTTGTCGCCGATAACCTCGCGAGGGAGTACTGTATGAAGACAAACCCACTCTGTGCATGTGGCCCAAGTATGTATATGGAAGTGGTGTGTGTGGTGTTTGAATACCCAATGCGCAAATTTGATGTGGCACCATGCTTTGGAACCATAAAATCCCCACACTGAGCGAGGGTTCACGGCGCGTAGCATGCGCTCAAACTTAATTAGGCTTGGAATGATCGACCTACTATACGGTAACTCGAAGCAAAGAAGAAGAATCCACCCTGGTAACCTTTCTCGTCGTTGGTCGAAATGATGGACGTCCATGCGGGCCCACGAATATATATAGGCTTGCCGCCCATAACCAAGCGAGTGAGAGTGTGTCCAAAGACAACCATTGCATGCGTGTGTCCCGAATATATTTATGGAGGTGTGTGATGCATGCATATGTGTTGAATACCCAACCCAATGCACAACATTGATGTGGTGCATGCGTTGAAAATCGCAGAGGTCCCCACACAGAGCAAGAGGTCGTTCATGACATGTCGTGTGCTCGCCCCCCTCTTCGATCCAGCGGGATGGATTCATGTGTATACATGCGCTATTATATATATGTCTCACATCATGATCTATATCATGAGACAAACAAAAAATTAATCCCCTCCTAAGTCAAATTAGTTAACCTCTCTCGCTGTCGGTGAAAGTGATGGACCAAGCGGGCCGACAGATGGAAGCATCGCCAATAACCGCGTGAGTGAGTGCCATATATAGGACAACAACCATCGCGCTTGCATGTGTGCCAGAACATATATATGGAGAGGTGTGTGGTTGTGATGTTTTGAATACCTATTGCACAACTTTGATGTGGCATTTGCCTCAAAAACCGCAAAGTCCCCACATAGAGTGAGGTTCATGTGACACCTAGTATATATATGCTGGTCACCCCCCTTCGACACGTACTATACACCTAGTAACACAACCCTAAAAGAATTAATCCTCCTTGTTCGTCAAACGTACCTCTCTCTCTCGTTGGGTCAAAGTGATGGACGACGAACTCGCGGGCCCAGCACAGAAGCGAAGCGTACGTCGCATGCGAGTGATCATCCTATATAGGACTACGTACCACCATCTGCATGTGGCCCAAAGAGGTGTTTGTGTGCTGTTTGAATACGCAATGCACAACTTTGATGTGGCACCACATATATAGGAAACCAAAAAGTCCCCATAGAGAGCGCGAGGTTCATGATGCGTGGTATGTGCTATATGTACACCCTCATTCGACGCGTGGTACATATGTACTTCTACTGTATAGCACAAACCAAAAAAGAATCATTCCTTGATGGTCAAATTAACCTCTCTCTCGTTGGGTCAAAGTGATGGAGGATAACCTCGCATGCCAACAGATGGAAGCGCCACACACGAGTGAGTTCCTATAGGGCAACCACCGCCTGCATGGTATTGCGTGATGTTTGAATACCAATATAATGTACAACTTTGATGTGGCACCTGCCTCGGGAACCGGAAAGTCCCCACATGGAGCGAGGTTATGACACGCATATATATAGAGTATTCATGTTGCCCCCTCTTTGACATGTACATACTCCTACCGTGCATATACGTAACACAAACCAAAAAAGAACCATCCTTGTTGGTCAAATTAACCTCTCTCTCGTTGTACGTTCAACTGATCGACGACGACCTCGTGGGCCCACAGAGAGAGTCACACGTGAGTGAGTGTCATAGGACAAAACCACCGCGTGCATGTGCCCGTGTGTTATGTGATGTTTGAATACCCAATGCACAACTTTGACGTGGCACATGCTTCGCAAACCGGAAATGCACTACACCACGATGCGTAGCCTCCTCACTTCAAGCCGGTGGGAGGGTGTGTACGCACGTGCTCGAACTTTGATATGGAATCTCACCATGATCCACACCACACACATGCCAAGATGAATCCACCTTTTGGTCAAATGCCTCTCGTTGTCAGTGGAAACTGAAAAACTTGCGGGCTAACGAATGGGCACGTCGCTGATAACCGCACGAGGGAGAGTGTCCGAGAGGACCACCAATGCATGCATGTGGCCCGAACATGTATGTATGAAAGGGTTGTGTAATGCTTTAAATAACCAATTCACGACTTTGATGTGGCATATATGACTCACAAAATGATCAATAATCCCACACGGAGGTTCACGACTCGTAGTGTACTGCCGGACCCCTCCCCCCCACCCCCCACACACTGACACACACATCCCGCACCACCACAGCCACTCTGAGGCATGTCAAACTTTTTCTGCAGTGAACATGTGACCAAAGGAGTGTCGTGTTAAAATTAAAAAAAAACAGACATCATTCGACCGTTTTTATACATTGATTGATTTCCTAGGGATTTAATGTGCAAAAATCAAATTTGAGCTACATGTGCACCAAAATGGATTGCAAAATCATATGTGTCCCTGGGTGCATGTTTCCCCATGCAAGAGATTTCAAAACATTGAGAATATAGATTTTTTAAATTCAGTAAATCCAAAACTTAGTTGAAATTCATGAAACTTATCGTGGTGTCATATATGGACACCAGTAGACTGTGATATTGTATTTTTTCGTCAAATTTGAGACACGTTTTGATATAATCTTCTTACAAACGGGAGATTGTTAATAACTGGCAACCAATATCTCATACGGATTATTTATTCGGACCATGTGCATTAGACCGTGCCATGCTTCGATTAAGCAGTAAAGCGGCAGAATGAATCATCAATAAACCAAAAAATATACGTGCTGCCACGCGCCCCATGTGCCGTGTGAGCAGGCGTGAGTTGATGGGATGCATGCGAGCAGTCCGCCGCGCAGGCAGACCGGGAGGCGTGCGTGCAGGTGTGCGTATTGACGGGAGGCGTTTTCGCTGCGTAGTGTTACCGGGAGGCGTGCGAGTAGCTGTGTGAAATGATGGTAGGAATGGCAGAAGTCCGCCGTGCAGGCTCACCGGGAGGCGAGACAGCCTTTGACCGCAGCCCGCCTCGCTCCCACTGGTCCGTATTAATTGCGCGCCCAAGCCGCCGGCCATAATAGGTGGCCGCTCCCCCGGTCCACAGTGGTTACCAATGTCTGGACTCTGGAGTGTATGAGGATGCCGCCGAAGCGCACCATCAGAGGGAGTGGCAACGCCGGGGCTGGTGAAGCACCCGCGCAACGCGTGAAGCTGGGCACAGAGGTTGCCGTCGCCATCGATGAGGTCTTGCGCGGGCAGCAGCACGACCTTGACTTCGTCGGCGCCGTCGTGCCCCCCCCAGCCGGAGCCGGAGGTCAACAGCAACTCCGGCAACAACTGCGACTCCGACGGAAAACCGGTTAGTCATCTATATACCCATTTGCGCGGCAAACATATCATGTGTTTTCTCTGGTTACTCCCCCCCTCTCTAATTTTTTTGAAATACAAATCCTATGGTTATGTTCTCTCAGTCCATGAAATCAGAGTAATTAAGATCCGTTAGATGCACATAGTGTATTGATTGTTTGAATGTTATCCGTATAGAGTTAGTGATTAATTGTTTGTTCTGTACGAATGATTTTTGCCAATAATCTGACTAGGGTTAGCTTGCGTGCTAATAATTCGTGGCCAGATCTTGAGAATTGATTTTGAATGTCCTACATATATGTTTGTGCCTTTTTTCTTCCAGATCTTGAGAATTGATTTTGAATGTCCTACATGTATGTTTCTACCATTTTTTTCTTTCAGATTGGTATGTACACAGATGAGGCTCCGGCCAGCACCGCCGCCGGATGTAGATCTTGGACCCGGCTGCGCGACCAGAAGCGGCCACGCTCCCTGGACCTGAGGAACCAATAGAATCTCCGGCGGACCGCATCAGTGATCTCCCGGATGACATCATTGGGGAGATCATCTCCCTTCTCCCCACCAAGGATGGCTGCCGCACATAAGTCCTCGCATCTCGGTGGCGCACTCAGTTGTGCGCCGCGCCTCTTAATCTCGACTGTCGTCAGCTATCTGTCGATGATGATTCTGAACCCCCCGGAGCCATCATCTCCTCCCACCAGGGCTCCGTTCAACGCATCTGCATCCCGGCATGCTACCTGCTGGACATACCCTGCACGGTGGCCGCCTGGCTGACATCCTGCCAATTCGATAAACTCCAGCAGCTTGAGTTCTACCATGACTATGTATGTAACATACCATGAACCATTGTATCTGTGCCCTCACCACCGATGTCCATCTTGTGGTTTTCCTCCTCTCTCCACACTGCCACCTTCGCCTGGTGCCATCTAGCAGACCATCTGGTACAAATGCTTCGACTCCCACTGCTAAAAAAACTTACGCTTGTGGTGGTTGATCTGTCGGAGGCCGCACTGCACAGCATCATCCACTCCAGCTGCCCTGCCCTGGAGCATTTGCTGCTTGTTTTTGGAATAGAAATTCGTATCCGTTGTCTCAAAATAAAGTCGCCCCACCTTGTAAGCATAGGAATTTGTTTTTTTGGACATGATCTCATCACCAAAGATGCCCCTTCACTTCAAAGGTTGCTCCTTGATTCTACTATAGTACCTTCGCAAATAACTGTAGTCTCTGCGCCTAAACTGGAGACCTTGGGTGCAATTTGTGATCCTTTTAGATGGTTCAAGATGGTGTTTGGCTCCACACCTATTGAGGTACTGTATATTATTCACGTAAACTTTTGTAATCTGCTTTTTTCATTTGTGCGCATAAGTTAAGTATCATCTTGGAGTACACTTTTGGTACTAATATTATGTTCTATGCTCAATGAAGAGCTTGTCCATCCTATCAGTGGTGGTGGATTCTGTCAAGACCTTACATATCAGTATGTGGTGTTTTGATCTGAACACGATTATTGTCTTGCTTCAATGCTTTCCATGTCTGGAGAATTTGTATATAAAGGTGATGATTTCACGCACATTGAAAGCCCATATATAATGTACTATAATTAATCGTTCATCTATCACTCTTTCAACATAATATTTTTTAGACATTAACGGTTTTCAATCTTCATCTCTATTTAGGCACTAACACATGGAGAAAAAAGTATAACCAATCGATGGTTCAAGAAGCACCAGGATTTTCTCAGATCTCATGACATTCGTTTGAAGACAGTAACGCTGGAAGGATATGCATCCAACAATGCAAACACTAGCTTTGTCATATTCTTCATGTTGAATGCGAGGGCACTATTGTTCGTGAGAATTAAGTTTTTCTACAAGAAATTTCTTACGGATGCAAGTGTTGAACAACATAAAAAGAAGTTTCAGGTGGACCTAAGGGCTTCTCATCATGCTCGGCTTCTATTTACAACAGCTTGTCATCATGGACCAGTAGAATTTCTGGCCCGGGATCTTGATTTTATGGATCGGACCGATCCATTTGATTATGACTACCAAAAACTTTGGTTGAGTTAGATGTCATTGTCCTGTTCAATCTGGATTTTGTCTAAACCTGATGAGCAATTAATCCTCGTGCTTTTGTACTGTTTGTAAGCTGGAGTTAGATATTGTTGCCCTTTTTAACTCGGCTTTGACCCATATTTTCTTTCATACTGGGCCAATGGTTGGCCATTTCTTTAATTAAGACATAAATATTATAAGCATTCACAACATAGGGAAAGAACATCACTCTCGCGGGATCCTTGAGATCTTTGTTCATTACAGAACCACAAGTTCTTAGCGCCCACCAGCACCCACAAACTTATTTTTAGCTAGCACACCAAATGGGCTGTAATTCTTAATAAGAAAAGCTGCATGGTAGTGATAGATTTGGATTTGTCATTTGGGACCCACGAGGAAAAAGCCTATCTAGGGCGGTGCCGACTCGACAATAAACATTGAGAAACCTGGTTTTAAAATTGCTGTAAATCCAAAACTCGCCTCAAAATCATGAAACTTGGCATGGTGTTATGACATGGCACCAACATGCTATGGTAAAAAATTAGTCCAATTTGGGACAAGTTTTGGTACAAACTTCTTACAAACCGGAGCTTCTCTCAAAAAGGCTCATGGTTCCGAGAGGGAACTTGTCACCTATGTGTGCGAAACGACATACGCTGTCTCTTCCCGCCTTGATTTATTTTACAGAGGCAACATGCAACTATAGGAGCGTCGTCCTAAAAATATGAAATTATTCAGGGTTCATTTTGCCTTTTTATACATTATTTGAGTTTTCTAGGCATTTTGGAACATACTTTGTGTGTGCAAAGGTCATGTGTGTACTAGCCACCTATGTAATTGGATGTTCAATCTGTTTATGGAATCAAGTCCTTATAAGTTATAAGTACATATGCTGTTGTTCTGTGTGCAATGACATCGCACACCGACCATACTAGGGAACCCGACGGTGATGATTTCATCGATCGCTGACAATTGTATACCACCAAGCGTTTGCCCACAACACACATGGCTTATTAGCAGCAATCGTCTGTATTATTATCGTTCTTCGCACACATTTCTGATTATAAACCTGTTTGCCGCGTATCACACACATCTTGTTAAATTGAACCGTTTCTGTTCGCTTGGCTCAAAGCAAACAGTTCATCCGAGTGAACCGTATGCCGTATATCGCACACACCTTGATATGGCTGACCGTTTCTTTTGTGTTGCCTAATCACAAACAGTTCATCCGAGTGAATTGTATGCCGTATATCGCACACACCTTCATCTGGCTGCCCGTTTCTGTTGTTCTGCCTCATCGCAAACAGTTCATTGAACTCAACCGTATGCCTAGCATCGCACACGCAACTAAAATCTGAACCGCGTTTGATGTATCCGCCATCGCAAACGTTTTGCACCTTTTTTGACTATTTTTTTACATCACCGTTTGTGATTAATGCATCACACACAGTTTCATCGAAGGGTTTCTGATTGTAGTGTCGCGTTAGCAGCATCCTGTAGTAGTGGTACTACCCTCCCACAAAAACATAACCAAATGTAAAAATCTACTACTACAAAATAATAACTGCATTGCATACATGTTCTACATAAAAGAACTTCATCATATTATACATGTTGCTATATTGGTAAGCAAGTGGTTTGCACCTAATATATATTTGTTTTTCAGTTAACAGACCGTATTCTCAAAGATCAGCAGCTACAAATATCTGAGCATGGAGAAAGATCAGGACATATCATGGTGAGCAAAAAACACTACTTATGCTACATTCATTTAAGCTACACTCATTTTTTGCAAAGAAGAATAACAAGTTTGAATTATCTATCAGGTGCCTAAAATTCAGACGAACCATCAAAGCAAGTACAATGTCATAGGAATACAATCAAACAAGTCACTCAGGTTAGAAGAAAAACAAAAAATGAATGAAAAAAAAACATATGCCAAGTTCATCGACTTATTGTTTCGTTGATTTGCAAAGTTTCACATGCAGGGTCAATATCTTGCACATAAAGATGTTGAGCAAGAAGACCAGGATATCAGCGCAATAAACAATGGGCGGAATAAAGAGGTATGACAAAAAACATATGTTGCTAAAAATGCTAAGTGAAAATGAGAGTTACAACTTATGTTTTCTAATCAACTATTCTTCTTATGTGCCTTGTCTTACACGAATTAAATGAACTTCATCAAGGGAAAAACAACAATGAGCTACTGTATGAGCAAGCAGCATCTGGTCATCAATCTTACACAGCCGTAATGCAGCAAATGACTCTCATGAGTCATCTTCAGAGTGATGACATGGGAATGCCTATACAGAGTTTCACTTCCCTTCTACAAGGAGGCATAATGTCACAGGTATAAATTGGAAGGAAAAAAGCATACAAAACTAAACAAAAAGTTCATTACTGACAAAATTGGGGAATGTGAAACATTTTTAGGATGAGCGTTGGATGCAAGCATTACCTACAGAAGAGCACTATCACAAAGGAGAAACTGATGATGCAAAACTTGACAGCAGTAATGAGCACTGGGAAAATAATTCAATACCTAAAATAGAAGCTTCTGATACAAATTATGATCAAGAACAGTCAGGTGGCGTTGATGTAGGAACTGATCAATCGAAGAGTGATGGCAATGAAAGTGAGGCAGAGCAGTAGTACCTGCAGGACATTGAAACTAATGATGGCAACAAAACTGATGCAGAGGAACATAATTTCCAAAACAATGAAGCTGATGGTGATCACAGTAGCAGAGAATATACATATTCACAATTGCATCGAACAGGTCTAAAATGGGACAATATTGATCCAACGATAGAGCAAAAAATGGTATGCTCAGTAGTCAAAGTGGAGATGCCTCCAATAACATACAGGCCACACTACATGGCCCTGACTATGCAGAAACAACTGATGATGACAGTAGTGGCAGTGATGAAGCAGATTCTGATAATGAGGGTCATAATACTGTTCATACAGAATCTCTCAACGAGCATACCATAGTTACTATTGCCTTGACAAACTCTGACTCTGAAGCAGAGGAACGAGGTTTGGAAATAACAGAGGACTCGGTCAAACAAATAGCTACTGAGGTAGATTGCACTGAGAATATCGACACAAACTTATCTCAAGACGATATTGACACATTCCTAGAGAATGGAAGTATTGAGAAGGCGTTGATTCAGAGCCAAGAAGATGAGAGCAATCATATGCCAGCCCTCAACATGACATTTAAAACTGATGCTCTTGCACACAGATTTTATAATGAGTATGCAGCAATCACAGGTTTTTCTGTACAGAAAGTTGGAAACTATCACTGCAGGAAGAAGGATCACGACAACAACAGAATGACAAGGTTCACAATGAAGTGCAATAGGTCTGGCAAACCTAGAAACAGAAGGAAACCAACTACTGTAGGGGCTAAAAGGAGGAAGTACAAAGAGGGTCAAAATGCACCTACTGAACTAGAGAACACAACTGATAGAAGAAGAAACTACACAATCAAGACAGGATGTCAAGCTCAGATGGTATGATGCGGAGCATCCTACGGACATCACCATGTCAAGAGTCCATTTGGCAAGTGACACATGAGACATCTACTTCACATACATAAAGGTGAATCATCTCCTTTACACGTGTTCACTTGACCCCTTCGAGGATGGTATACTACTTGACACCCCTCTCGTGTGCATGCATAGGTATTACCGGAGCTTCACCATCAACAAGGAGGAGTGCGAGCACATGTGTACGTCTACACCATCCGTGAGGGAAGCGTGGAAGAGAAGACGGAAGAAAGGAGAAGAAGATGAAGCAGCTGCTAGAGCTAGACCGGATGTCCGGATCTCCATCCGGATCGTCCGGGCCCAACCGGATCATTCAGATCCTCTCCTGGATCGTCTGGCTATGACGACGACAAGGACAGCATGAACCCAGACAAAGCCAGATCATCCAGACCCCCGCCCGGATCATCCGGATCCCCGACGCTCGGATCATCCGAACCGCCTCTCGGATCATCCAGCCTTGCGTGCGCGCAACGTATCGGGCCGAGGCCCATGTACCCATTTCGCCCTCTCACTTACCCCTTCATGGCTTAGACTATAAATAGACCTCCTCCTCCCCATTTTAGGGATAGCAAATAGGATAGCTCATTTTGTATGTGAGCTTTGCTCCTTACCTACTCTACTCTTGAGAGAGAGAGAGATATACCATTCCCATGGAGTTCAAGACCTCCATGTGAGAAGATCCCTAGTGGATTCAAGACCCCATCTAGGGAAGATCCTCCGAGGATTTAAGACATCAACTCCTCCAAGGATTGGGATGAACTAGTTACCTCTTGTATCATCTTGTGTTGGATTTGGACCTTTGTATCCCTCTTTGTGTATGTGAATTTAGCATATGTGTGATTGCATCTCGTCAATTTGAGTGTTTCCTCTTGTTTCCCCCTTGTGTTCTTCGTGTTCTTCGGGAATCCCCCTCCAAATCATGAAAGATCGGCCCCTAGGGTTCCACCCTATAACATCTTGGTATCATGAACAGGTTGATCACGAATTTGGAGTCCCTACCCCTTTTTTTGCTAGCCAAATTTTGTTGATTTTGTCCTAAATTCAAAAATCCCCACCAAAAATAGCCCTATTTTTTTTTTGTGATTTGTTGGTTTGATGATGTTTTGTCGAATTTGATCCATGGATTCGCTGTGTTTTGAGTGGATCTAGCTTCCCCACAAGTTTCCCCACCTTTCACCCACGAAATCTCATCAATTTTGACCCCCAAATCATAAATTGCCGCCACAAAATTGCGATCCGGAAGGAAATCCCGAGCAGAGTTGACCTGCCCGGATCATCCGGGCAAGGTCCCGGATCATCCGGACCTCCTGGATTAGCTGGACACCCCCCGGATGTCTGGAGACCTCAAAAAACCGAACCGGCGTTGATGAACCCGGATCATCCGGACCAACTCCCGGATGTCCGGGTAACCCTGAAACTGACACGGCTGAAATTTTGTTTTGTCCATAACTAATTCATCCGGAATCCGTTTTTTATGTTCCTTAGCTTGTTTTGAAGCTATTGACATCTCCCATCCCACAAAAATAATTACACCATCATTTGACTCCATAAAATTTTGTCAATTTTGGCATCTTTGCCTAGGCCCTCCACACTATCATCCACATAACCATCATAGCCTTCCGCAACCTAACCCATTTTATTCCCCGTTGCATTTGCGGTTGTTTACGTCATGAGTTGTGTCTCCTAGGGTGTTTCAGATACTTAGGGATGGTGACTTCAACTCCGACTCCCATAGCCCATCATTGCACTTTCGCAATCCCATTGAGCTTCCGGAGCCACCATCGCATTCTGCTTCCACCATTTGACATTTGCCTTTGGAGATTTTGAGTTTGCGGTTTTTCCGTTTCCTAGGGTGTTTCGGCTAACTAGGAACGGTTCAACATTGACAACACCGCCACTCAACTTCACCAAGGATTCGACATCGACCACCTTCACTATTTTGACACCCTAACCGTAAGAAAGAATGGTAGCCTCTATATCATCTTGGTATCATGGTATCCCACCATCGTATATTCCCCTTGCCATTGCATTGATAACCCCTAGCCCATTTTGCATCACTTGCCTATCGAGACTAGCCATTGAGTATTGCTAGCAACGTTACTTGTGCACTTTAGTGATCATCGATCTATACCTTCCATTGCATACATACCATATCATCTTGGTATCATCATATCATCTCTTGTGTCACAAGATTGTTCCCGCATATACACAATTGCTATCTTGGTTTGTGCAATTCACATAGTGGACATAACACACAAAAAAGAGAATAATCTTTTAAGCACAAGAGAAAAACAAAGAGCTTGTAAGCAATAGCCATAGCATCACCACATTGCATATCATAAAACATCATTGATCATCTTGGATCATCGTGTGCGACACACCAGGAACCATACATACATAGCATACTTGGTATAGAAAGTTGATACATTTTGCATCTCATAGGTTGTGCACAAGTGTCGTATCCACGTATTGAGCAATCATGCTAGCATCTCTCTTGAGTTGTGCAACATGAGCGTTTTTCATGGATTCCACATTTTGTGCTCATTCCTTGGTTGCACGACCCCATTTATCTATCTGTGTGTGTGTTTCCGTGTGCCATTCATTGCTATTGGTCTACTTGTTTCACTAGCGAATTTGTGAATCTTTTTCAACATTATTGACTCTTGCTAATATTTTGCATCAATTTTTTGTGCTACTATCCTCACCAAGCTCCACCAAAAGCTTTACTTGTGTAGGTGTGAGAATTGACAAGATTCGGTACCAATTGTGCTATTTCCATAATACATTATTGAGTGATCATAGATCCATATTCAACATTGGACAAGGTACATTTGGTCTAATTATTTCCTTTCTTCCACTCACAGTTGCTCAAGTCTTGTGATGGATAGGCAAGGCACACCTCCTTCGGTCTACAACAACAATGACAATTTCGATGCCACAAAAAACTTCATCAACGCCAAGATGGAGGAGCTCAAAGCCCTCATCAAGAATGGCAAGAGGTCTTCATCATCTTTGAGAAGATGCTCAAGTGCAAATGCTTCTGAGCTACCCTCTCCGACAAGGTCACATCAGCATCGACACCACCACCAATGAGAACGTGAAGGTCAAGAGCTCAACACCAACCACCGCTCTACGACTTCACCATCTACCTTGGCATCTTCGCCAAGTGACTTCAAGGCATCTTCGCCTTTGGACATGCGGCATCTTTGCTAACAAGCACCTCAAGAGAAGCTCCCCACGCTCAATTCTGCATCTTCCAGGAGCTACTACGACCTCGACACCGACCACGAGATTCCTTTCTATGGGACTCAAGACCCCGAGGAGTATCTCGAGTGGGAGCGCAAGATGGACGACTACCTGAAGCTACATCAAGTCCCTTCCGAAGATCAAGTGAAGTGCACCACAATTAACTTCCACGACTATGCGTCGACATGGTGGATTCACACACCTTCGAAGACCTTCGACATGAGTTGGCCCAAGACAAAGAAAGCTATGCGGTGAGAGTTTTTGCATTCTACCTACACGGAACATATTCTTCGCCAATTGGAGAACACCATCCAAGGATCCAAGTCCATCGACGAGTACATCAAGATGATGAGCAAGCCTTGCGACGAGCCGGCGTGGACGACCCAATTTCGATGAAGTTCCACTTCATAATGGGATTGAACAAAGACATCCACAAGACTATCTTCTGCGAGAACTACACGTCCCTCGACGACAACTACTTTGGTGCTCCCATGGAAAAAGAATTCATGAAGGCCAAGGCTTCTTCACCCCAAACTCACTTCGCGATGACCAAGCTCCACGGCAATGAGCATGAGGGTAGTAGCACCAAGATGTCCTAGCCTGACGAGCTCCAAGATGATGCTCCCAAGTTCAACTTCACCGCCGTCCCTCTTTGTGGCATTGATGATGCCGAGTCTACAACGACTCTTTTTGAAGACGGCGCGGCGACGACTACAACTACGGAGCCTCTCAATGAACATGCTTTGGAGGTGAGCGACATGGTGATGAGCAAGGATGATGCTTCCATCTTTGGAGGCGAGAATGATGATGTGCCATCTTCGGCCTTCATCCATGGCGACGGTGATGAGATGGTTGAGCATGGGATTTTCCCTTCGACCACGGTGACGTATGACAACTTGAGTGACTTGTGCCACCATATTGAGAGTGAGAGCGAGTTCACCACTAGCCCCATATATGATGAGTTGCCCCAATTCTCATTTGAGGAGAGCCACAACCCCCACCACTTGAGTGAGATGAGTGACTCCACCATATGTGACTTTGAGTGCACCTACTTTGAGGGAGTGAGTGAGCCATGACATAGAGAGAGTGAGATAGTTGATAGGTCATGTGAGGCCACTTTAAACACTAATGACTTAACCTCTACTGTGTCTTCTCATTTGGTGCTAGGTCCCATATATGATGACGCGCCGATCCTCGACGACTTCGTCCTTCCTTTGGACAAGACGATGGCCATGGTGGAATATGATGCACCCCCACATGGTTCCATCACGATGAATGTGACCACCATTTGGTCTTTGCCACCTCACCTACACCACTTGAGTGGAATGAAAAAGGTAACATAGGTGAAGGTGATGCTCTAGTCCCACTAGTGGAATATCTTGACATTGATTGCTTGCATGATGTTGATCCACCTATTATCATGCTTCATGCTAGGTTTGACTTCCTCATGTGATGGTTTGTTACCCATTTATGATGAGTTTGATGGTTGCCATGTGGAGTCTATTAGTTGTGATGCCATGTTGCATAGGATTTCTTGTGATAATTCTCTCTGTCACATCATGTTTGACAATCCGCTTGACTTGTCATATGCTATGCATGAGATCAACCATATGTCTTATTTGCAATCTCATGGTAGTGACTATGCATATGCCATTAAAATAAATCCAATTTGCACATATGGCATAGATGACAAGCCCATAGTTATTGGCATTTGTTTTTCTTGTAATGATATTGACATGCTCGCTTTGCATCATTTATCTCATATGCCATGCCATGACCACCTAGCTTCGGACATACATTGTTTGCCATATTTTCAACATTCTCCAAATGATGATTCCGCTATTGCTCATGAGGAGACCCCCATAGTTTCCTCATAAATTTTAGGAGATTTTGATCAATCCCACCCATTGCATGATCCCAATAATTGTGTGCACCATATGCTCCCCATGAATGAAAATGATATTGATGTGCCATATACTTGTTTGCTCAATTTGTGTCCCCATCGGTGTCATACATAACAACTCTTCTTTCATGATGGATGACATGTTCCTATACCATGCATCAAATTTCTTTGAGCGATGCTTATCTTGTGCTAACTCACACGTGCACATACACATCATGATGGATGATGTGTACATTTACCACGCACATAATTTGTTTCGTTTGTATCTCTTTTGTGCAGGTACCCATGAATACTTGTCAACCTCACAATCCCATGAGTTGACGAAATGAGCTCTAGAGAGCAATGATGACTTGGGATACTGTGGATTTTCATTCCCACCGCTCCCTTCGCGCAAAGACTTCGCGCATTTCTTCTACATGGCCCTCACATGGTTATGGGTTATTGTTCATTATATATCATTTGCCCATATTGCCATGTTGACTTCGCATGATATGCTCATTTCCATTTGGATGACATGCTTTGGTGACCCATGCTTTGCATCTCACATGATGATTGATTCTAGTACTTGTATGTGTATTTGCAAGCTTGGTGGAGATATTGCTTGTTATTGCTATGTTCCACTTATGACCCATTCCTATGATGCTACTATGATCTTGCTTTGTGTTCGTGCTTGCGATATGTCATGTGCATTGCCTATGCCTACTATTTGCTCACATGACATGCTTGCCATGCTTTCCCCTAGTGTGTTACATCTTTTCTCCACTAGTTTGCACGACATGATTACTATGCTTGCTTCGAATATTGCATCACCGATGATTCATACTTGCTCATTTCATGCGGTTGATAGCCACTATTGCCATGCTTTGCACATGATTGATATTGCTTCTTGTCACATATCTCCATATGTTGCCTCTCTCATGCTAGATGATTTGCCATGTATTGAGTGCAACAATGATTATAGTCTTGCTCATGAGATTGCCCCCATAGCATTCTCGCATATATTTGGAGATTTTGACATATTTCTTGTGAAGCATGCTTGTCTTACTTCTTTGCACCATATACCTAGTGACATGAGTATTGCCATTGTTGCATCATATTCTTCATGCACTTTTTCTACTAATGATTATGTGCAAGAGAAGAGAACCATCATGATGGATGATGTGTTTATCTACCATGCTCATACGTTCTTTGTTTTGTTGTGTGCATGTGTAGGATACATGGACTTCATGTCGGCTTCCACTTCACGTGAGTTGACTATTCGAGCTCTTGAGAGCGAACCACCTTCGATCATGACGCTTCTACACTGCACTTGCTTGTGCTTCGGCATTGTGAAGGACGCACAAGGACATGCTTTTGAGGTGATATCCTTCTCTATCGAGAAACACAAAAACATGAGCATGGATATTATGGATCATACTACTTGTGTTGCTTGCACCTTGACATATTGCACACATGCTAGAGATCTTGCTTCGACTTATCATTGCCACATTGCCATGCCTCATGACATATATATACTGTGTGTGTTACATCCAATTCTTGGATTATTTGTTCCTATCATATGTTTGGTTGCAACAATGTCATCTCTTCACATATGCCATGTCCCATTGCTTGTTACATGCTTGCCTTGATTGCCTCACACATGCTGAACAATTGCTCTTTCTATTGTGTTGAGTGCCACACGATTTTCACTACACCCTATGCACATTATGCTTGGATTGTCTTGCCACAGGTGTTTAGACACTTCATTTCCTTTGGTGTTGTGAATGGCTCATATGCATACAATAGACCATTTGTTGAGCGCTTTATGCATGATTGCTATGACCTTGAGGTAGATGCTTATTCTCTTGTCACACATATTTGCATGATTGCATCACTACCTCACTTTTACATGCTTGTTTCCATGATGACCTTGATTGTGCTCAATTCTTATGCTTACATGCCATGTCACAATCCTTTGTCACACCATATGCTATGCTTTATGATGACACTTGTTGGGTGAATCACCGCTTGAATGCTTGGTTTTGCACTAACGCTAACCACATTTGTTTTTCCAAGTGTTTGTTGTCCTTGCTCCTTTTGAAGGAATCCCAAGATGGTGCGACATTGGAGAGTGCCCATTTCGAGCTTCAAGATGACGAGTACTCGGTGATCGTCCACTTCTACACGGCGACGCCATCTCTTTCCCATGGTGATTTGGTTTTCGGTCCGAGGTCGGATCTTTCCCAAGGGGGAGGGGATGATGCGGAGCATCCTACGGACATCACCATGTCAAGAGTCCATTTGGCAAGTGACACGTGCGACATCCACTTCACATACATAAAGGTGAATCATCTCCTTTACACATGTTCACTTGACCCCTTCGAGGATGGTATACTACTTGACACCCCTCTCGTGTGCATGCATAGGTATTACCGGAGCTTCACCATCGACGAGGAGGAGTGCGAGCACATGTGTACATCTACACCATCCGCGAGGGAAGCGTGGAAGAGAAGATGGAAGAAAGGAGAAGAAGACGGAGCAGCTGCTGGAGCCAGACCGGACGTCCGGGTCTCTCTCCGGATCATCCGAGCCCAGCCGGATCATCCGGATCCTCTCCCGGATCGTCCGGCTACGATGACGACGAGGACAACATGGACCCAGACGAAGCCGGATCATCCGGACCCCCGCCCGGATCATCTGGATCCCCGACACCCGGATCATCCGGACCGCCTCCCAGATCATCCAGCCTTGCATGCGCGCAACGTATCGGGCCGAGGCCCATGTACCCATTTCGCCCCCTCACTTACCCCTTCATGGCTTAGACTATAAATAGACCTCCTCCTCCCCATTTTTAGGGATAGCAACACTGGTACAGCGAGGTGCTATACAAACGGTTTTTAACCCCTTTCCACGACGGCGTTTGGAACCGTCGCCAAGTGAGTGACCGCGATAGGGGGGTCCTTCCCACACGACCCAGAAATCGTCGGGGATAGGCCCTCCGGCCACACACGCTCGGGAAAATGAGGTCGTGTGCGACGGGCAAGCGATCAAATAAGATTATACGTACATTAGTATTAAAAAAATTCAATTATACAGGCCAAATTGTTTCCAGTCGTAAGTACATCCCACACAGTCAGTCTCGGTTAAACGTTTCCGTTCGTATGTACATTCCACATAGTCAATCCAAGGAATATGTTTCTATTAGTATGTACATCCCACACAGTCAATCCAAGAAGTACGTTTCCGTTCGTATATACATCCCACACAGTCACTCCAAGGGAAACATTTCCGTTCGCATGTACATCACAGACAATTTTCCCCATTAAATCGTTTGTCATAGCGTTACCATTGTAGATGATATTAACAATTTTACCGTTTGCGTTATTGAATGCATCACACACGGTGTGTAGAAGAAACTATGTGGCATAGGTTGTCCATCATACACACTTTTTATGTGGTAAATGTTTGCGCAAGTTGGCCTAACGCAAACAGTTTTCAAGAGGATGTCGTGTGTGATTGTTCATTGATCCAACACGGTTTATTCCTAGAAACTATGTGCGTTGCCTGAGGTCATCGCCCATGGTGTTTTATCAATAACCATTTGCAATAGAAAAATGCAATTAGCAGGCTAATTGGCCTATTATTAATAATCCATTTATTAATCTAATTGACATTTCATATTAAGCACACAATATATTTCATTTTCGTATTAAGTAAGCAGGATTTCATAATTTAAATACATCAGAGTACTACATCATATAGCTTCAGCACTCAGCTACCCCATTACACAATTGGACCGGCACCAAGTTTCACATGCAACATCTATAACCTTTGGAAATTAGCATCATAGACAATACATAGACAGATGAATCTCATCTGGAAAACTGCTGAAGCGGAAGGCGAATATTGAGCCTTCATTGATGTTGAACGTCTTTGCAACTTTAGGCCAGTGCATGTGGATGATTGACCATCCATCCTTCGTCCTCTTCAGGAAGATTTCAATATTGAACCGTGGGTGTTGTATGAATACCTTCCTCGCCTCCTGACCATACAGGTGGTTTGAGAGGTAATCATCAGTGAACTGCTTTGGAAAGGCCTGAAAACAAGGATATGCATAAATATCTTCTCTAGATTTGAAATGGCACAAAGGAATTAAAAAGACAAGGTATAACAGTTAGTACCATGCTGTAGTGAACTGATGTCTTCTTCATTGTGCAGACAAAGATCTTGTTGTTTTTTGTCACTAATTTCTTTATCCTAACAATCTTTCTGAGTTTCTTGACTTGACTGATATTCATGGACAACTCATTTCCCCATATGCAAAAAGGGTCGAACAATGGGTCAAAACCTCTGATAGCAGGACCTACATGTGTAAGACCAAATTGTTAAAAACCTAATATTTAAAAACAAGAAGTGGAAAGGTGTGTTATTAACTGCAACATGCCTAATATTTAAAAACAAGCAAACATAGTCATTCAAACTTGTATTGTGCAGGTCTAAGTACACTAGTTATTGGCCCTGTCTGGATCCATGGGTTAGAGTTAGTTTGAGCTAGTTTGGGCTCAAATAGCCCTAAAGTATCCAAACATGAGGGCTAGATTAAGCTAGTTGCGTCTAACCCACCCAAAACAACTATCCCACCCAAGAGGTGCTAATTGGGACTAGTTCTCCTAGTGCATTTATTGTCAATCTAAGCCTATCATCCAAACACCTCTTTGGCTAGAGTTAGTTCAGGGTTAGTCATTGTTAAGTATCATTGTTATTTATGAAACGTAGGATAGCATAGGATTTATTCTACCTTGACTTGTACTCCAAGATGACCATGTACTCCTATATATATGCCCACGAGGCTCAAGCAATACAATCAACTATTCCACCAATCTCTCTCTCTCTCCCTTTTAACTACACGGGCAGACCGACAGAGGTTGACGATGGAGGTGGCGCGGCGGCGGCGGCGGTGGCCTAGCTAGGTTTGGAGCGAGGGAGGGGTGGTGTGTATGTGTGTGTGTGGGGGATTTTGGGTGAGCGAAGGATTTGGGGTGTGTGTGTGGAGGGGGTCCAAGGTGGTGTTTGAGGAAATGCCGCGGGTACTGAAAATTTTACTAGGCGGCAGGAGTAAAATGGAGGGGCTACCAAAAATTTGGATCAAGGGATCGAAAGCAGAGCGCGGCGGGAGTAACGAACATCACACACGGTTAAAACACAATAATCGTGTGCTATTAAACAGAAAACCACTCTAGCCGAGCAGATATTTTTGAGATTGCGAGGGATGCAGGCGGGAGTAAAATACCGGGGCTCCAGTTAAAAAAATGCCGGGGCTACTGAAAATTTGGATCAACTGATTGAAGCAGAGCGGGAGTAACAGACATCGCACACGGTCCACACATACGAATCGTGTGCTATCAAACAGAAAAACCCTCTACGCGGGTAGATATTTTCGAGATTACGAGGCAGTAGATATTTTTGAGAGCGGGAGGCAAGCCTCATGGAGCCCAATCTACTGTGCTGATGTGAGTGACTGCAGGGGCACGGGCGTGGCACACGGGTAGTCTGACCAAACCGTGTCTATTGCGTACGCAATCGCAGACGGTTTCTGCATCCAACTCGTGTGCTGTTTATAAATTTGGCAAAAAGAATAACATGGGAAAGGGTCAGAACACGAACACACTTGCATGTGGACAAAATATATGTATGAAAAGGGTGGTTTGATGTTCAAATACCCAATGCACAACTTTGATGTGGCACCTATCGCACAAAGCGCACAGTATTGCTAGTCAGCCACCCCCTACGAACCCCACTTCGTGTCGGCGGTAAGGGAATCCTAGCTACGAATGCATGCCCCCAGATAATTAGGTTTCAAATCTCACCCTACCATAACACAAAACCTACAGGAGTCCATCATATATATGGTCAAACTTTCTCCTTTTGCTTCCGGACAAAGGTGGACCGTGTGCCGACCCACAAACGTGTGTTTGTGGCGGGAGATGGGTGAGACCACATACGAACCATCTGCGGGTGGCCCTATACTATATGTATGAAAATGGTGTGGTGTGATATTTAACTACCATTCAGAACTTTGATGTGGCACATGTGCCTCGCAAAATAACCAAACTTTGTCGACGTTCTGGGAACCAGGGTACCCAGACTTGCCTGCCTGCGGCCCATGGCGTGGCTCCATCGACGGCCTGGTACGGCCCATCTACAACACCTTCAAGACAAGACCCTCGCGAGGGGCCAAGCCTCGTGAGGGGGGGCGACATCAAGACCTCCAGAGGGAGCGGCCATCCCAGGCTGGCTCCTGAGGAGCGGAGATTTCTATGCAGGTGCCCACCTCATGAGGTTGACGTGACGCAGGCCATGACAACCAAGACCAGGTGGGCGCCAGCGGGCGCGGAGCAGCATGTTTCCTCTTTGGTGCTAAGGAGGCAAGCGCAGGCGCGGGGTCCCGAGGAATCACCCAAAGGTTTCCATTCCCGTGCAACGAGACCAAGACCGCCAGAATGGCAGGACGGATGTCATCGCCGAGCCCACCGCAGCGTCACGACCAGAGGCTTTGCAGGTGAAGACCACCTTTCGTCAGGATAAGATGTACTACTTGTCCCCTTTCAAATTGGCCACTGTGGGATCCCTTCCCACCTTCGTTTTGCCGGAAGAGGAGTGAGGCCACTATAAATATAGGCTAGCCACAACCAAGAGAGGGGATCGGACCCTCAGCTCACACCCACACTAGAGCATACCTCGTGAGGTTGTTCTTCTCTTGTACTAGTTCATCCTCAGCCCCTCGTGAGGCAAATCCACCACAAAGCAGGAGTAGGGTATTACACCGCAAGGTGGCCCGAACCTGGGTAAACTGCCATGTCCATCTTCTTCCTTGTTCATCGAGCTAGCCTGTAGGGCGACGCGTTTGGTTGGCTGGATAGGTTGAGTTCTTCGCACACGCCCCAGAGTTTGAACCTTCTTTGGGTCTGCGGAGCCCTGAATCCGACATTTGGCGCGCCAGGTAGGGGCGTGTCGGAGCTCTTCTCCAACCTTTGCTCCGCTCCCGCTCCGTCGCTTGCATGGAGGGGGTTCCCTGAGCTTGCGCTGAGCATTGGGCCGCCAGAGACACTCAGGCGGCACCCCCCGGCCGTGGAGCCCATCACCCCATGCTCCTTGCGACCGGCGCAACCGCTGGTGTCACTGGTAGTCGGCGGCACGAGCTACTTCCGCCCTCCCCCGTGTGGCGCTACACTCGTGTCACCGCGCGGTCTTTCGGTTACGCCACGGCGTCATCCCTGCGCGCTCGTTGAGAGCAGGCGAACACATGCGTCGTGCTCCTCATGGCGCACGAACTACTGCGATGCAGGCTGGCGGAGAACGGGCACGACACCTTGCTTGGCCGGGTCGCCGAGCTGCTCGACTGCGCCTGCGAGTGCGCGGTGCCTTTCCGCGTCCTGCCCGCGTCTCAGACGCCGTCGGGAGCTCGCGTCTGCCCCCGCGTTGTCCGCTCGCCCTTCCGAGGGGAGCCCGGAGGATCTCGCGGCAGGGGTATAGCGCGCAACGCCGCCTACCCAACCCAAGATGCGTTTCCCCGAAGCACGGCCGGGGTAGGCGACCCCTCCTGGAGCCGCGCCAAAGGACTGCCCCCTGGCCGGCATGACCGGGCACCAAGGATGATGGGCGGCGGAGTAGAGGGACTGGCCTCGGGATGATGGCCCCTGGAGGATCCATGCCGCCAGTGATGGGTTCGTCGTACGGGCAAAGGAGAAGCCCGTGCGCGTTCCCCTCATCGACTTGGACGGCGGAATCGCCAAGGCCACGCAGGGCCGGGGCCCTCCACGGACCGACCCAACGCCCCGACGATGCCTCCTGCAGTAACAGCTGTTAGTTACAACCCATATCTTTGGGACATGCTGCGCTAACTTTGGATCGCAGGTAGATCGTGCTAAGACGGCGCACCTCCGGGGGCTGGCCTCACCCCGGGCTGGCGGGGCATGCCAGGAGGTCACGCAGGGATGCGCCCCGTACGCAGCGGGGGCCCAGCGCCAAGGCTCCCCCCGTGTCACGGGGCGTGTGGCGCCACCACTACAGTGGCGTGTGCCACCCAAAAGCGGGTCTTCTCCTAGGGGAGGCGCCGGCGAGCCCTCCCCCCAGGGGGAGGCCCACGGCCCCCTCACCACCGCTCGTGTAGCCCCTTTCCCCTTGATCATGTCCTAGTTTCCGGACGCCCCAACGGTGGCCGGGGTATGCGCGGAGCGGGGTTCCTTCCCAGGGGGCAAGGAGCGCCCCTCAAGTCTCCGCTCGTGACACTCTCACATAATAATGAGTGGGGCTGTACACGCCCCGGAGTCTCCTAAGCGCTGCCCCTGAGCCTCACGGGGGCTCCCGCCCACGTCCAAGTGGAAGCACCATGCTCCGCGCTGGCAGTCGACACTGCCCCCCAATGGCTATGCCAACGCCCAGTGGAGGCCCCATGCTCCGCGCTGGGGGAAGACTAGAAGACCAGTGTAGACGCCGGACGCGGCCGTCTTTTTTGCCCTCTTTCGTAATCCGATTTGCTGCCTTTGGAATGAAATTTGAACTTCTTGCACTTATTAAAAGAAAAGGGGGGAATTTTTTTGACTCGCGGTGTTTCCTTTTCCTTCGATTTGTGTTTTGGGAGGCACGGCTTCCACCTACTGCTCTCCCCCCGAGCGCCCCGCGAGCGGGGGCTGGGTGTGGCGTGCGCATCTGAGCTAGCCCGAGCGGCATCAGGGCCGCCTCGGGGCCAAGCACATCACTTCCACGGGTCCGCTCGTGCGCACACCTTGCCAAAGCTTTGGCGCTTGGCTCCTCGCGCGGTGCTCTCGAGCGAGCCAGCAGGCATGCACCATGCCCGGCATTCAGCCTTGGGCCTTAGGGGCACTCAGCGTCGGGCGCTTCCCCCCCACACTCCCGCGGAGCTCGACGCGTGGTAGAGGCGCACCGGGAGGCCCTAAGCCCTCACAAGCCCCTCCTGAGATCCCGCGGACTGGGGGCTCCAGAGGGCCCGTCTCAGGAGAAACGCGTCCCTGTGATACAAGGACCCATCCAAGGTTGCGAGCATAAAAGCTAAGCCACGCCAACTACTCCAGTCAGGAGCTCTCCGACTCACGACGGCATATTTTTGAAAATAATTTAGAGAGCACATCATTGTTTCATGCATTACAGGGAAGCCCCCCCCCCCCAAAAAAATGCTTTCACGCCCCGCGGGGCCATATCCAAAATTTTGGCACGCAAACAGGGAAATACAAGCCTAGCGAGACGCGCTACCGTCGGCATCGTTGTCATCATCATCACCATCAGCTTCATCCTCTTCGGCTGCAAGCACAGCCACATCGTAGGCAAGGGCGAATTCCGCGATCAGGTCATCCATGTGGTTGTCAACCCAGCTCGCCAAGTCGCCCTGGGTTACTCCGGGCACGGGGGCTATCGTGGTGCTGAAGTTGAAGTCGGGGTCGAGGCTAAGAAGGTGGCTGAAGACACGCGAGAACGCGCGCCCGAGAAGGTTGCAGCTCTTCTCTTCGACGAGCTGGCGCGCCTTCGCGGCCCCACCTTCGAGGCAGGTCATGACCTGGGTGAAGAAGCAGAGGTAGCCAGCATCATCAGCCTCGTACGGGCGGGAGATCCTCTCGTCGCAGATGGTGCTTAGGGCCCGGTTGGCCCTGACCCTGAGGTCCTCGAACATCAAGGAATGCTCGTGCTGCAGCGTTCGGCGATGGCCCGCCTCGTCCGAGGCTTTCTCCACGAGGGACATAACACCTTCGACCTGCTGATGAAGGGAGGACAACTCGGCCTTAGCAGTGGCCCGGGCCGCCTCGGCAGCCTTCTCGCGCCGCTCAGCCATGGCCAGCTTCGCTTTGAGGTCATCGGCCTTGCCCTGTAGTTCAGCATGCTGTCGCTTGAAGCGAGCCTCCTGGAGCCCCAGCTTTTGGCGATATTCCTCGACAAGGGCCTCGCGGATCCCGGCCACCTTCCGGTCGACCTCATGTTGGATCCTTGCCTCCTGAGAGGCAAGGGCATCCTCGGCTGTGGCTACTTGGCGCTCCATCACCTCCAGTCGCTCGCCCTCCAGGCTGTGCTCCAATGCCTCAAGCGCCAGCGCGTCCTCGCGCGCCCGGACTCCCGCCTTGTCCGTGGGGTTCCCGCCCGGCGGTGCCGCAAGAGCGGCTCTATGCGCCTGGACCTGCCGCTCAAGAGCAGCGTTCGAGGCTCGAAGCTCCCTCTCGCGCTCCTCGGCCGCCTCGCGACGATGATACGCAGCTCGGGCCTCCTCCAGGGTGCGGGCGCAAGCCTCCCGAGAAGCTGCAAAGGACTGCTCGGCCTCCGCGCGGGTGCGCTCGTGCTATAAGCGCCCGAGGTTGATGGCGACTTTCAGTTGGTGCCATTCACGCGCCAGGCGGAGGCCCTCCGCCTCGAGCCACGTGTCGACATTGGCAAGCTATGCCCCGAGGCAGCCTAGCGCGCTCGTCGCTTCCCGGAGAAGGTCATGACGGACGGCACTGCGCCCGCGTGCGAGCTCCAACGCTCGACCGGGCCCTTCCTCCGTGCCTCGGTCTGCCGGAGGGGAACGAGATGGCTCACCCGTCTCCGGCGGGGGACCGGTGGCCGGAGCTCCCTCGACCGCTCCACGGGCCATGGACGGGGAACGGCGTGGTCCAGCCCCGCTGCTTGAAGATGGTGCTGTCACGCGGATCGCCCAACCACCGGCAAGAACCAGTGGAGGAGCCCTCGGCACAGCCTCCGTGCCCCAAAAGTCGCTCCGGAAGAAGGACGCCAGGAGTGCGGGCCCGTGGCCCCCCAGCAGCGGCCCCGGCTCATGAACGTACACCACCTCACGTGCAGTCGCCCGGCTCGGGAGGCCCGGGGGCGCAACCAAATCAGAGGCCTCCGGTGGTCGTGCTCCGGGCGGGCTCACCACCGCGACGGAAGGGATCCTGAGGGAAAAAAGTCAGGAGAGGACGCGATATGCGGAAATCAAGAAGGGCAAGGTACTTACTCATCCACGGATATCCACTTCCTCTTCTTCAGGGCCCGAGGAGCGGGGCTGCAGTGGCTCCCAAGCGCCTTCCTCTTGCGGGACACCCCCAGGTCTGGAAAGGACATGCCGCAGGCCGGCGCGCGACCTTTTGCGGCAGGGGCGGCAGCTGCCCCCATGGACGGGGCTCCTCCCATGCTGCTTGAGGGGGTGTAAGCCGTCACCTCAAGAGCGCTCGATGGCGCCTGCTCTCCGGCAGCCACCTCAGGAGTGCTTGGCCGCGCTTGCTCCACCGCGGCCACCTCTGGAGTGCACACCACAGGATCGACGAGCATAGGAGCCACCAAGATGGGGTTCTCACGAGGCCCCTCGTGGCCCTCGGAGAGCAACCCCCACTCGTCAAAGCGTGGCATCTTCTCAGCGAAAGCCTTCCCGTTCGAGCTGTTGTACAAGGGGCGCCCCTCAACGGGAAGCGCGGCGGGCTCCCCACCAGTCAGGAGCTGCAGCACCCTGTGCAACATCTTGGGGGAGAGCGAGGGCACCTGGAGCCTTATGGGGTTGTCAGGGCCAGAGAAGGCCCACATTGGGCGAGTATGACGCTAAAGCGGAGCAATGCGCCGTCGGACAAATTCCTTCACCACCATCGCCATTGTCACCCCCTCTTGCCTCAGCTTGGCCAGCCTAGACAAGATGCGCGCAATCTGCGGGTCGGCAAGCTCCGCGTGCCCCCAACCAGAGCTCGGTTCCACCAGCGCCGATGGAAGGAGTAGGGGGCTGAGCACGGTGGCGTCCACATACACCCACTGCTTTCGGAACCCCCTCGTGTCCGGGCGGAGTGTGAAGTCGATGCCGGAGCCAACAGTCGCCGCCACCGCTTGGAACGACACGCACCCTGAGCGTTGCCTGCCGTCGACCAAGTGAAGCGAGAAGAAATGGCGGAGCAAGGCCACGGACGGGGCGATGCCCATGAAGGCCTCGCACAAGAAGGCGAAAGCAGAGACGAGGATGATGGACCCAGGATCCAGATGCAGCGCGTGGATCTGGTAATGCGAAAGCACAGCGTTGAAGAAATCGGAGAACGGAGGCAGCAGGCCGGCAAAGAGAGCCTGGATATGAAGGGGGATTTCGGTGGCCTCCATGTCAATTAAGGCCCGGGAAGCAGGCTAGACCGTCGTCGCCTTCCATTCGTTGGAATCGGCGGCAAGGGCTTGCCAGACCTTGTCCACCCCCTCACGGTTCATCACCGTGGACCGATCCAGCGCCGGTTCCGACCGCGGCGAGGGCTCCACGGCCACTCGGGCCTTCCCCTTCTTTGTCCTGGGATCCATGGTGGCGGAGTGGATGGGAGCTGGTGTGGAGCTTGGTGAGGAAGACGCGAGTTCGCAAGAAGGAAGGGGAGCAGAAGGCAAGCGCAGCGGGCAATGATGGCTGGGCCGTGTGCGCCAGGCAGTTGTCAAGTCGCGTGTTTGCCGAGGCATGGGGAAGTGGAGACGCCCACATCCCATCAAGCGCCATGTGTTGGCCTGGCCCGCAGGCGATTGGGGCCCGCGCCGCTTCGCCCTTGCCCTTTGGCTTCGCCGCGAAGCCAAGTCTGAGCGCGCCTTGGGCCCGGGGACTACTGTCGGCGTTCTGGGAACTAGGGTTCCCAGACTTGCCTGCCTGTGGCCCACGACGTGGCTCCATCGACGGCCTGGTACGGCCCATCTACAACACCTTCAAGACAAGACCCTCACGAGAGGCCAAGCCTCGCGAGGGGGGGCGACATCAAGACCTCCAGAGGGAGCGGCCTCCCCAGGATGGCTCCTGAGGAGCGTAGATTTCTATGCAGGTGCCCACCTCATGAGGTTGAGGTGACGCAAGCCATGACGACCAAGGCCAGGCGGGCACCAGCGGGCGCAGAGCAGCAAGTTTCCTCTTTGGTGCTAAGGAGGCAAGCGCAGGCGCGGGGTCCCGAGGAATCACCCAAAGGTTTCCATTCCCGTGCAACGAGACCAATACCGCTAGAACGGCAGGACGGATGTCATCGCTGGGCCTACCGCAGCATCACAACCAGAGGCTTTGCAGGCGAAGACCACCTTTTGTCAGGATAAGATGTACTACTTGTCCCCTTTCAAATTGGCCACTGTGGGATCCCTTCCCGCCTTCGTTTTGGAGGAAGAGGACCGAGGCCACTATAAATATAGGCTAGCCACCACCAAGAGAGGGGATTGGACCCTCAGCTCACACCCACACTAGAGCAGACCTCATGAGGTTGTTCTTCTCTTGTACTAGTTCATCCTCAGCCCCTCATGAGGCAAATCCACCACAAAGCAGGAGTAGGGTATTACACCGCAAGGTGGCCCGAACCTGGGTAAACTGCCGTGTCCATCTTCTTCCTTGTTCATCGAGCTAGCCTGTAGGGTGACGCGTTTGGTAGGCTGGATAGGTTGAGTTCTTCGCACACGCCCCAGAGTTTGAACCTTCTTTGGGTCTGCGGAGCCCTGAATCTAACAGACTTCCCCGACCCCATGGAGGTTGCGGGTAGTGCGAAGTACCCCCCCCCCCCCACACACACACGTGTCGGGGGGAGGGCATCTCACCAAGATGCACTGTAACAGGGACCAAACAGAATCCAACTTGATTGTACAACCTCTCTCGCTCGTTGTTGGTCAAAGTGATGGACGTCCACATGGCCCCGCAAAATAGGCTAGCTTGTCGCCGATAAACTCGCGAGGGAGTACTATCTGAAGACAAAGCCCACTCTGTGCATGTGGCCCAATTATGTATATGGAAGTGGTGTGTGTGGTGTTTGAATACGCAATGGGCAAATTTTGATGTGGCACCATGCTTTGGGACCGTAAAATCCCCACACTGATCGAGGGTTCACGATGCGTAGCATGCATGTGCTCAAACTTAATTAGGCCTAGAATGATCGACCTACTATACGGTAACGTGAACCAAAGAAGAAGAATCCACCCTGGTAACCTTTCTCGTTGTCGGTCGAAATGATGGACGTCCACGTGGGCCCACAAATATATATAGGCTTGCCGCCCATAACCAAGCGAGTGAGAGTGTGCAAAGACAACCATTGCATGCATGTGTCCCAAACATATTTATGGATCTAGGTGCGTGATCCATGCATATGTGTTGACTACCTAATGCACAACATTGATGTGGTGCATGCGTTCAAAATCGCACAGGTCCCACACAGAGCAAGAGGTTCATGACGTGTCGTGTGCTCGCCCCCCCTTCGATCCAGCGGGATGGATTCATGTGTACACATGTGCAATTATATATGTAATCTCACATCATGACCTATATCGCAAGACAAACAAAAAATTAATCCCCTCTTAAGTCAAAATAATTAACCTCTCTCGTTGTCGGTGAAAGTGATGGACCAAGCAGGCTGACAGATGGAAGCATCGTCGATAACCACGTGAGTTAGTGCCATAGGACAACCACCATCGCTTGCATGTGTGCCAAAACATATATATGGATAGGGTGTGGTTGTGATGTTGTGAATACCTAATGCACACCTTTGATGTGGCATTTGCCTCAAAAACCGCAAAGTCCCCACACAGAGTGAGGTTCATGTGTGACACCTAGTATATGTTGGTCCCATCTCCCCTTCGACACGTACTATATATATACTCCTACCCTAACACAGCCCTAAAAGAGTTAATCCTCCTTGTTCGTCAAATGTGCCTCTCTCTCGTTGGGTCAAAGTGATGGAGGACGACCTCGCGGGCCCACAGATGGAAGCATCGCACGCGAGTGAGTTCCTATAGGGCAACCACCGCCTGCATGGTATTGCGTGATGTTTGAATACCAATGCACAACTTTGATGTGGCACCTGCCTCGGGAACCGGAAAGCCCCCACATTGAGCGAGGTTACTAGAGTCTGGAACTACTTACAAATACAGTGGCATGCTGGCTTGTCCATCAGGGAATGTATTTTGGTGGCCAAAAGAGGCTTTCAAAAGCCCTTCTTCTTTGAGGTAGTGTTTCTGGTTGCATGGAGCATCTGGACTACAAGGAATGACAAAAATTTTAGGCACATCCGGCCTACCTTTGGAGCATGGAAGGCCAAATTCATTCATGATATCACATTGCACTCCCACAGAATGAAGCCAACTGTGAAGCCCCTGTTGCTACAATGGATACAGGCTCTACCCTAAAACCCATGATGTGTCCCAGAAGGCTATGATGCTGGTTATATTGCTGTTGACTATGATGCTGGTTGTAATGATGTTGGTTCTAATTAGTTTCCTGTGAATAGGTAAGTTCCTAACTAATTAGTTAGTTTAGACTCCTTTAGCTTCTATACATATTTACTCTTGTAGAGACTATGTTGGACACTGTGTTGGAGGTTTTAATAAAGGACTGTGGGGCTTTTGCCTCATAGTAGTCAGTCAAAACACACACACACACACACACACACACACACACATATATATATATAGAGAGAGAGTAAATATGTTGCCCCCTCTTTGACATGTACTACATACTCCTACCATGCATATACGTAACACAAACAAAAAAAAGAACCATCCTTGTTAGTCAAATTAACCTCTCTCTCGTTGTACATTCAATTGATTGACGAAGAACTCGCTGGCCCACAGAGAGTCACGCGCGAGCGAGTGTCATATATAGGACAACCACCGCATGCATGTTGTTGTGTGTTGTGTGATGTTTGAATACCCAATGCACAACTTTGATGTGGCACATGCTTCGCAAATTGGAAACGCACTACACAGAGGTTCACGTTCCGTAGTAGCTAGCCCCCTCACTTCGAGCCGATGGGAGGGACTCATGTGTACGCACGTGCCCGAACTTTGATATGGAATCTCACCATGATCCACACCGTAACACACATGCCAAGATGAATCCACCTTCAGTCTGATGCCTCTCGTTGTCGGTGGAAACTGAAAACCTTTGCGGGCTAACGAATAGGCATGTCGCTGCTAACCGCATGAGGGAGTGTCCGAGAGGACCACCAATGCATGCATGTGGCCCGAACATGTATGTATGAAAGGGTTGTGTAATGCTTTAAATAACCAATTCACGACTTTGATGTGGCATATATAGATGACTCACAAAATGATCAATAATCCCACGTCACGGAGGCTCACGACTAGTAGTGTACTCATGGACCCCCCCCCCCCCCCACACACACAGACACACATCCCGCACCACCACCTCCACTCTAAGGCATGCATCTCAAACTTTTTCTGTAGTGAACATGTGACCAAAGGAGTGTCGTGTTAAAGTTAAAAAAATAGAGATCATTCGACCCGTTTTATACATTGACTGATTTCCTAGGGATTTAATGTGCAAAATCAAATTTGAGCTACATGTGCACCAAAATGGATTGCAAAATCATATGTGTGTCCCTCGGAGCATGTTTCCCCATGAAAGAAATTTCAAAACATTGAGAATATTGATTTTTAAAATTCAGTAAATCCAAAACTTAGTTGAAATTCATGAAACTTATTGTGGTGTCATATATGGACACCAGTAGACTGTGATATTGTATTTTTTCGTCAAATTTGAGACAAGTTTTGATATAATCTACTTACAAACGGGAGATTGTTAATAACTGGCAACCAATATCTCATACGGAATATTTATTCAGACCGTGTGCGTTAGAGCGTGCCATGCTTCGGTTAAGCAGTAAAGCGGCAAAGTGAATCATCAAAAAACAAAAAAAAATATGTGCCACGCGCCCTGTGTGGCGTGCGAGCAGGCATGAGTTGACGAGACGCATGCGAGCAGTCCGCCGCGCAGGCAGACTGGGAGGCGTGCGTGCAGCTGTGTGAATTGACAGGAGGCATTTTGGCTGCGCAGTGTCACCGAGAGGCGTGCGAGTAGCTGTGTGAAATGATGGTATAGGAATGCCAGAAGTCCACCGCGCAGGCTCACCGGGAAGCGAGACAACCTTTGACCGCCGCCCGCCTCACTCCCACTGGTCCGTATTAATGGCGCGCCTAAGCGGCCACAACCCCATCCTCGCCACACACACAATCCTCTCTCTCCGCCCGCATCCTTGACGCTGCTCTCAGTCCTCAAAGCCGTCAGTGTATGACGATGCCGCCGAAGCGCCCCATTGGAGGGAGTGGCGACGCCGGGGCTGCTGAAGCACCGGAGCACGGCGTGAATATGGAGATAGAGGTTTCCGTTGCCGCCGACGAGGTAGAGAACGAGGCTGCAAACAAGCGGAGGTGGGTCGAGAAAGAACCGCAAGCGACTCCAACAGGCCTAGACTTCATCAGCAGCCTTCCCGATGATATGTTGACAGTCATCATATCCCTCCTCCCAATCAAATACGGGGCGAGGACAACCGTCCTCTCCTGGCGATGGCGCCCCCTATGGCTCTCCACCCCTCTCGACCTCCTCGATGCCCACGAGCTCTGCCATGGCTATCGCAAAAGCTTGGATGCGTTCTCCCAGATCCTCGGTAGTCACCATGGCCCAATCAGAGGCCTTATCGCGGGCAAGTTCCGTTCCAACGGCAAGGACCGATCCAAGCTTGACGAGTGGTTCCGATCCCCCGCCCTAGATCCGCTCGAGGAGCTCAGTTTTAATGATGGGCATATGCGCTCGCTGCCAACGTCCGCGCTCCGCTTTGCGCCCATGCTGCGCCTCGCCAAGTTCATGAACTGCCATTCCCCCCCCCCTTAATGACGCGCCCGCTCTTTTTCTACCACGATTGAAGCACCTCGAGCTCGTCGCCGCCTGCATCCCAAAGGATGACATGGAGCGCCTGCTCCGCGGCTGTACTGCACTCAAGTTCCTTCATCTTCAGGCGATGAATTGGTCAAGTTGCTTCCACATCATCTCCATGACTCTCCGGACTATTTATATGTGTTGCTGGTGCTGCAACAATAGATCACAAAAGGTGGACCACAATATGGTCATTGAGGACACACCTTCACTTGAGAGATTACTTGTAGTTGATCAACAAGGTCCAACAAGAATCAATGTCATTTGTGCGCCAAAATTGACAGTGGTGGGCTACTCGTGTTTCAAATACTCCGAACTTGTTATTGGATCCACACCCGTTCAGGTAGAACAGTCGCCTTCTACCTCTCCTTCTTGATATCAACATTATTTCTAATTTTGAAGATGTATGTTCGTCTGTCATCCAGAAAAGCTTGACCTAGATTCTGCGCACAGTGAAGGTCTTGGCACTAGAATCTATCGGCCCCAACCTGCACGAAGTTGTCAGTTTCCTGAGATGCTTTCCGTGCCTGAAGAAGCTGTATATCGAGGTGATGTCCCCTTCCTGTTAAATGTTAACCATAAGGGAGTTCAATTTTTGGCACCTTTTCCCAAGTTTAGAATGACAATGTACTATGATTTCTGAAGGAATTTTGGAGGATTTCAGGACATACACCCCCACCCCATATTGGTTGCTTGATTCATATGGTTATAATCCATAAGCATTTCTCCTTTGGATTAATATTTACTAGTTTTCTTAGGGAATTTTTCATCCACTCCAACCTCTTGTGAAGAAGGCTACATTTTTCTAGATTGTAATCAAATGCCCATGTTAATCATGTCAGATTGAAGATGGCACGTTGGTGCATTTTACAAATCCTGCAAACCAAATAGGCCTGCAGTAGTGTTCAAAACTGCATGTAGGCACTAACACGTTCTCTTCTTTTGCAGATAATAATAGGCCCGGTGGTGGATAATGTGATACAATATAACGACAATCACATCGAATGCCTAGATTTGCATCTCTCAAAAATTACTTTGAACTCCTACCGAGGGACCTTACCGGAGATTATATTCGCCAGGTTCTTTGTTGTCAGAGCAAGGGTGCTGAAGGTAATGAGGTTGAACATGCATTTATATAGAAAATATGAATGGTTTGTTGATCAGAGCCGGCAGCTACTACAGAATGGAAGAGGCTCCAAAAAAGCTAAACTTCGTATTGGAACTGCATATGAAAGAGTAATTGGAAGTCATTGTGTCAACCCCGTACATGACTTGTCAGCGGTTGATCCCTTTGTAGGAATGACGAGGTTTTGAAACCTGCCTTACTATTTGTAATTTTTAGTTTGAACCTCTCTTATATCCATGTTCAGCTGATCAGCACGGGCGTTTGCAGCTGAATGAGCTGAATTTCATTTCTAATATCAGTTTGAACCTTTTAATCTTCGAATTTGAGCCATGTAAATCTGAAATTTGAACCTTGTAATATTTCGGGCTTTTGTGGTACAATCGTTGAAATGGCATCGTATGAGACTCGTATATTGGTAGTACTTTTTTGACCTTAATATGGAATAGACTTAGATTTTATTAACCATTCACGACCAGGGATCCAGCCGGAAGCAGAGCAATGGCAAGCGTCATCGCAACAAGATGTAGATGATTAGATGCTCGTTTCTCCTAGTTTAGTATGCATGTAATTGCTTACTTTGGTGTGTGGAAATGTTATGTGTGTAGTCACTTATGTAATTGTATGCTTAATTAAGTTATGCAATGTTGTTCTCATAAGTATATATGTTGATGTTCTGTAGACAGAGCATATCACATCGCACACGAACCACACTAGGGAACCCGTCGGTGATGAATTCATCAATCGCATACGGTTGTATACCAGCAAGCATTTGCCCACAACACACACACGGCTTATTCCACCACAAAACAGCTCGGGTGGATCAACTGTATGCCACGTATCGCACACGCAACTCTAATCTGATTCGTCCTTGATGTCTCCACCATCGCTCGCACAGTTTGTATTATTTGCCACGTATCACTGTGCTGGCCTCTACTCGCGTCCCTCTGCAAGCTGTGCTCGCCGTTAGGCTCCGCGGCGCACTCTGCTCGCGTCCGTCGGCGCGCTCGGCTTGTGGACAGCTTTTCCTTGCGTGTTCAACTACTATATGCATATATATATGGTTGCTCGCCGTTGAGGCGACCGCGGAGCGCTCTGCTCGCGTCCCTGCGCGCGCGCTCTGCCAGCTGTTGGGGCCTGCGCGCGATCACGTTGGGGGCCCCATATGCATGCGGTTGCGCTGCTAGCGTCGCCACGATGCAGTTACGTGCGGCACGATGGAGTTATGCGCTGCAAATTAGAACTGCCATCCGGGCGTGCTGATATTCTAGGCCGTCCGGCTTCCCCTTTAATTCCCGCGGCCATTATAACCTTAGTCTCTTCAACCTTTCGATCTCGCCCCACAACACAACAAGCACACCCACGATGACACATATAGAGAGGATATCTAGCAGCGCTCCAATGGAGTTCGACGAGCATAAAGTGCAGACCCACGCGAGGGAGACGGATCTCTTGGTGGTGTACACCATCGACCCAGCTGTGGCGGAGGACTACATCAACACCATGGAGCAGTTGCTTGCTCGAGACAAGTACAAGGTGGTCAGCATCAACCTCCAGTACATCAGCGGTCATCCCGGCAAAGATCAGAAGGTTGCCGTTGCCCAGTTGTGTGTGCTCCATCATGTCCTCATCTTCCACTACTGCATGGCCACAGAGCCTTGCGACCGTTTCGCCAGGTTTGTCAACAGCACCGACTACAAGTTCGCTACGGTGGAAACCTGAAACGATGTAAAGGCGCTCAAGGTTATGGGCTTGGCCTGCAAGAACCTTGTCGAAATCCGTGACCACTACAGGTTCTAGGGCAGCACGAAGAAGGACTCCCTGGTTGAACTTGCCTCGGCCATCATCGACCCCTACTACGAAAATATGAAGCAAGATGCCAAGAGAAAAAATCCGATATCCTGGCATGGGGCCTGGACGCGGCAACTGGATGAACCTCACCTCAGGTTCGCGGCCAAGAGCGTGGACACATGCTACAAGATGCACATGCGGATCGTTGACATGAGGAAGTGCCTCGTTACCGAAATCGACGAGGCCGGATCGAGCCAAAAGCAGAGCAGTAGGGGCAAGCATTACAAGAAGTAGATGATGATCAGATGATCGTTTATCCTAGTTAATTATGCATGTACTATATAGTTTACTTTGGTGTGTGGAAATATCATGTGTGTAGTAGCCACCTATGAAATTATGCATGTAATAGTTTACTTTGGTGTGTGCAATTAAATGTCATGTATTATGTGTGTAGTAGCCACCTATGTAATTCGATGTTTAATTTGGTTATGTAGCCATGTCCTTATAAGTGTGTATATATATGTTGTTGTTCTGTATGCAATCCCATCGCACAACACACACGTCTTATTAGCAGCAATCGTCTGTGTTATTATCGGTCTTCCCACACATTTCTCATTACAGACCTGTTTGCCGCGTATCACACACATCTTGTTAAATTGAACCGTTTATGTTCTCTTGGCTCAACGCAAACAGTTCATCCGAGTGAACTGTTTGCCCTCTATCGCACACACCTTGATCTGACTGACCGTTTCTTTTGTGTTGCCTAATCACAAACAGTTCATCCGAGTGAACTGTATGCCGTATATCGCACACACCTTCATCTGGCTGCCCGTTTCTGTTATTCTGCCTCATCACAAATAGTTTATTGTACTGAACCATATGCCCCTCATCGCACACGCAACTAAAATCAAAACCATGTTTGATGTATCCGCCATCGCAAATGTTTTGCATCTTTTTTGATGGTTTTTTACATCACCGTTTGCGATTATTGCATCGCACACAATTTAGTCGAAGGGTCTCTGATTGTAGTGTCGCGTTAGCAGCATCCTGCAGTAGTGCAAATAGGATAGCTCATTTTGTATGTGAGCTTTGCTCCTTACCTACTCTACTCTTGAGAGAGAGAGAGAGAGAGAGAGAGAGATACCACTCCCATGGAGTTCAAGACCTCCATGTGAGAAGATCCCTAGTGGATTCAAAACCCCATCTAGGGAAGATCCTCCAAGGATTCAAGACCTCAACTCCTCCAAGGATTGGGATGAACTAGTTACCTCTTGTATCATCTTGTGTTGGATTTGGACCTTTGTATCCCTCTTTGTGTATGTGGATTTAGCATACGTGTGATTGGATCTCGTCAATTTGAGTGCTTCCTCTTGTTTCCCCCTTGTGTTCTTCGTGTGTTCTTCGTGTTCTTCGGGAACCCCCCGCCAAATCATGAAAGATCGGCCCCTACGGTTCCACCCTAGAACATGGTAGTTACCTGGAATTTCAAAACTAGTGAGTGGGTAGTGTGACGCCCCCGGTTCAATCGTACACTAGTCATACACGCAAACGTGTACGATCAAGCCCAGGGACTCACGGGAAGATATCACAACACAACTCTAAACACAAATAAACGGAGGTCCACAATATTACAGACCAGGGATCCGAAGATCCGAATACATAAGTCAGTCATACAAATAATATCTGGGTACAGACATAGTTAGACAAGTTATGCCTTAAGAAGGCTAGCACAAACAGCGACACTAGATCGAAAGGCGTTGGCCTCCTGCCTGGGAGCCTCCGATCCTACTCCTGGTCAGCTGGCTCGATCCAGTAGTACGTGCCCTCTGGACCCGCCTGGTAGTAGGCTCCGGTGGTGGCGTCTGGCTCCTGGACTCCATCGTCTGGTGTATCATCAAGGTGGGGTATATGGGGGAAAAGAGAAAATAAAGCAACCGTGAGTACTCATCCGAAGTACTCAGCAAGCAAGGATCTATACTACATATGCAACATTATCAATGGAGAAAAGGCTGTATATGTGGACTGGGCTGCAGAAATGCAAGAATAGAGAGAAAGGCCTAGTCCTATCGAAGACTAGCATCTTCAAACATCTTCTCAAAGCCATCATCTTGCAGCAGTAGAAGAGAGTAGAATAGCATTTTATTTAGCAAACATGTTGAAGTACAGCTCAAAGATCCTTCCTCGACTCCCAGCGAGAAAGTAATCCCGAAGCTTCAATTAAGTAACAAGTATCCAGTTTAAGTAGTAGATCGGGATACACAAACTGAGCGTCCTTTACCGTAGGACCGGCTATCGATAGAAGATTCATCCCTGCAGGGGTGCACTACTGTTACCCAACACGCTCGATCAACTCTGGCCGGACATACTTGATGGGTAATGCCTGTCCTCGGAAGATCAACACGAAGCAGCGCTCTACCTAGGCTCAGCAGAGAGGTCAGCACGCCGGACTAACCTATGCACCCAGGGGTCTCGGGCCATCGCCCTGGGCACCCTGCGCGTTGCGTGGCTGGCCGGGGTGCAGGCGCGACACTGAACTCGCCAGTGAAGTATCCAGCCCAATCCCGACGATCAGCCCGCACGGTGAATCGTGACGTCTGATAAGCTTTCGGCGAAACGTACATCGCAGAGGGCCCCATAACCATTATCCCGCGTGGTGGCAGTGCGTATAGGGCACGTCGACCCACTCAGATCACACACCCAAATCCAATAGACTCAATTAGTATCAAGCGGAGACAATCAGAGTCTCTGATGCTCCGCCACAATGTCACACTCGAGTGCCCTTCCGGCACACCCGAAATCATAGATCCCCAGCGGGTACCCACCAGGGTGGACCCGCCTGTGAAAAAGGTCAAGTAACCGTGTGGTCATAATCATCAGGGTGAACGTAAGAGGTATCACCCTCGAGGTTCACACTGAGGGGTTGCACGACAGAGTCGTATCGGACATGGAGAAGGAGGAATCACCCTCGATGACCACGACCGTATAGCTATGCTGCAGAGTATTCATCAGGAGTGCGTTACGAGGTATCACCCTCGGCACTCGATAGTTACTACGCAGAGTCGTACAACTAAGGGGGGTGTGAAGTGAGGCGTCTGTCTCTGATCGACGATCACGTTGATCGAGTCGTTGATGAACAAGCAGGGGCGACAAAGTAAGGTGGTGGGGTCACAGATGGGTCATACCAACCTATACTAAACAGTTTATCATAGGCAGGTAAGGTAGCAATGAACAGGTTACAACAGCAGGCTATGCATCAGAATAGGAGCATACATTAACAGTAGCGAAATCTAATGCAAGTAGGAGAATAGAATGGGCGATATCTGGAATGCTCAAGGGGGGGGGGCTTGCCTGGTTGCTCTGGCAAGAGGGGAAGGTCGTCAACGGGCTGCTCGTCGGTAGAGTAGTCGTATCCTGGTGCAGCGTCGTCGGTCTCGGCGTCTATCGAGAGAGAAGGAGGGGGAGAGAAACAATAAATTCCACGGAAAATATGCAAACAATATGTATGACATGCCTAAATGATATGCCGGGGTGTTCTACTGCCTAACTAAATGATTTAGTTAATTTAGGAATTTATTCGGATTTATTTAATTAAAGTTGGACACTATTCATTTATCGAAATCGGTCTAATTGTTCAACGTTCTTATAGCTGTGGGCGTCTGACGGAGATACCGAGGGCGTATCCGGGTTCGTATCGTCGTTCTGAGCAAGTTTCATGTACAAAGTATTTTCATCGGAGTTACGGTTTATTTAATATGATTTTCTAAAGTTTTTATTAATTTCTGAAATTTAATTAATTATTTAATTCAACATTATCCGAAACAGTGATTGATGACGTCAGCATGACATCATGCTGACGTCAGCAGCCACCTGACAGGGTGGGTCCCACCTGTCATAGGCTGTTAGGTTAATTAGGTATTAACTAATTAAATTACTGTTTAATTAACACTAACTACTTAATTAAATTAACCTAATCAGGATTAATTAACTAATTAATTAATTAATTATTTTAATTATTTATTTTTATTTTCATTATTTTTCCTAAAACGTTTCTGGGCCGTGGGCCCCATTCGTCAGCGTCACAGGGGGTTTGGGCCCCACTGGGCAGTGGCCCAGGGGGGGGGGTCACAGGCGTGCGGTCGCGGCGCCCCGTCGGGCGAACCCGGGGCACGGGCGAGCGGGCGCTGGGCCGCGGCCGGGGCCGGAGCGCGCGGAGCAGAAGCACGGCAGCGGGGTGGCCGGAGCAGCAGCGAGGGGCGGCGCGGCACAGCGGGCACGGCGGGGCGAAGCGGGGCAAGATCCGCGAGCAGTAGCGAGGCAGGCACGCGCGCGCGTGTGCGAGGCCCGGCGAGGCTGCGGTGCGCGCGGGCGCGTGCGCGAGCCGGCGAGCGCGCGTGAGCGGCGGCACGGGGCGTCGGCCGCGCGGCGGGTGCGGAGCAGAGAGGGGGAGGCCTGGGGCCTCACCGTGCTCGTAGGGACGGGGCGCGGGGGTGGGTCGGGGCGTCGACGGGGACACGGCGACGGAGACGAGGTGCAGGCCGGCGGGGAGGCGCGGGCTCCGGGCGGCGGCGAGGTCGTCGCGGCGTCGGGCGACGGGATCGGGGGTTTGCCCCGATCCAGATCAGTCGAGGGAGGGGGCGACCGAGCGATAGGCGGCTGGTCGGGGAAGAGGAGAGACAGGGCGACGTCGGCGTGGCGGCGGCGTTGGCGCTGGCCGATCGGCGCGGGAGCGGGGGGCGGCGTCGGCGAGCGCTCGGCCCGATCCTTTTCTGGATCGGGGGGGACAGAACAGGAGGGTGTTCGGTGAGGCAGGGTTCGGCCGGGGGCCTTATAGCCAGGGGCGAGAGGTGGGCCGGCCGGCTGGGCTTCGGCCCAGTTGGGCCGGGGGGGGGGGGCGTTGCTCTTTTTTTCCTTTTCTGTTTCTTTTTTTCCTTTTTCTTTATTCTCTTTTCTCCACTGTTAAATGTTTAGGCCCCAAATGGCTTTTGTAAAAAGTGTGACCTATTTCATAAATACCAGTGCATTATTCCCTAACACCTAAAATTAGTTTGGACAAAACATAATTCCATATTTATTTCAGATTCAATAAATGGTTATTAAATATTATCTTTATCCACTGTTTGAGGTTGTTCGAGTCACTTATCCAATTCCAATGATGTTGGTTTCAATTTTAGAATAGCCTCTGGAATATTTGTTATTTATCTGACATTTTAGCTCCTATGTTGGACAACTTTTATATTCCACTTTCATTTAAATTTGAATTTGACTTAGGAGTTGAAATGCAATATGATGCTAATGATGATTATGCACTGTTGATCATGCTAACATGTCATTATCAAAAGTGATTACTGTTGCTAATCACCGGGGGTGTTACAGGTAGTTACAAGGCTGATCCTTGAACACAACCATGATCTCCATCCACCAGGTGAAGTATGGTTCCTAAGATCACACTCATACATGACAACAAAGGAAAAAGATTTGATCAGAACATGCAAAAGAGTCAACATACCAACAAGAAAAATCATGGCAATACTGGCATTCTTACGAGGGACATGTCTTGCATCACTGCCTTACACATCAAAGCAAATAAGCAACATGGGCACAAAGATGAGAAGAGAGTATGGACTAAATGATATGATGCAAGTCGTTTCGTTCTTTGAGCAAAAAAAATTAGTGGACCCCTTATTCTTCTACTCATTCAAGACGGACCTTGCAAAGAATGTCATGCACATATTTTGGGCAGATGGAATAGGCATAAAGAACTATGACTTATATGGAGATGCGCTGAGCTTCGACACAACCTACAAAACAAACAAATATGACCTCAGATTCGCCCCGTTTGTAGGAATTAATGGACATGGAGATAATTGTTTATTTGCATGTGGGTTTATTCAGGATGAAAAAGGGAAACATTTGAATGGTTGTTCAACACTTTCCTAAAGTGCATGGGCGGTAAATCTCCAAAATCAGTCATAACAGATCAAGATGTTGCCATGAAAAATGCAGTTCCTAAATGCTTCCCAAAGTGCAATCATAGGAACTGCTTGTTCCACATCCTGACAAAAGCTCAGAACAAAGCTAGGAGGACTTTTGCAAGGAATGAACATTTGTTTGCACGGTTTCAAGACATAGTCCTAAATTCACAAACCATAGAGGAATTTGAGCAACTCTGGCCACAGATGATTGAACATCACAATGTGCACCACATAAAGTACTTTGGTATAATGTGGAAAAATAGAAGAAGATCTGTGCCTTTCTACTTCAAAAATCATTTTTACCCATTCATTCAGACAACAGCAAGAAGTGAAGGAACAAATGCTGTTTTTAAGGCTAATGTGGGTTCTAGCTACTCTGTCATGGCTTTCATGACAGAATATCCCAGAGCATCGAAGAGAAGAGAAAATAAAATGATGCACTGACAAGACGGACTTCACCAACGATGTGGAGTGATTGGGCGTTGGAAAGACAAGGAGCAAAGTTATATAATAGAGGCATTTTCTACAAATTCCAGCAGCACCTAATGAATGCAACTAAAATTTCATATGGTTGAAGTGGAGAAAAACAGGCAGTATGAGGTGTACAAATCTCCAACTCAAGCCTTCTATGAGTACAATCCTAGAACATTTATAGTCATGGTTGACAGAGATACAGAGACATTCACTTGCATCTGCGCTCAATTTGAAAAAGATGGGATACTGTGCTCCCATGCACTGAAAGTCATACATTGGCTCAACATTGATGAATTACCAGAAAAAAATTTCATCGATAGATGGAGACCTAAAGAAAAGAGAGCAATACAAATTACTGAACAAGATGGAAATCTAGATGGACTAGATGATCAGATGGCATTCTTCTCAATGTCGAGATGACTAATTGAGTTAGCAGCTGAGGCATCAAAAAATTCTGAAAGAAGAAAGGCAATGAACGAACACTTGACAGCGCTCGAGAAGGTAATTGTGGATATTCCAGTCAATGAAGATTCTAAACATTCAAAGATTTCTAATTCAGACTTGACATCTACACAAGCAAATGAAGGGGAATTCAGTTTGGGTGGAAGTTCTCTTGGGAATCTAAATGATCCATCCTACACTAAACCAAAGGGGAGAATGAAGACCACTGTAAGGCAGAAGGGCATTGTTGAGCAAATAATCAGCAAACAGAAGATCACATGCTCAGGGTGTGGGAAACAAGGACACAATATAGCTAGATGTAAAAAAAATACAAGAGGAGCCAGTGGACAGGCCTAAGAAGAAGGCTAGAAAAAATCCGGAGCCACTTCAGAAATCTAAGAGGAAAGGTAAAGCAAAAAAAGCAGTTACAAACTAAAAATATAAACTACTTATATTTTGTGATCAGATTAATCATATAAAACTCAAAATGCATGCAGGTGAAAAGAAGACAAAGGGAGATGCTAAGAAGAACAATAACTACAACTGAAGATGAACAGAAGAAAAATCACCAGGAGAACACACAGAAAGCATACAAGGGAGATTCCTTGTACTGAGACTGTATACTCTCAAATAAATTTGTATTCAAGAATTATTGTATTAAGAATTTGAGGATGTGTAATTTTAAATGTTCTCAAGACAGAACTAAATTTGGTGTGGAAAATTTTTCTGTCATTTTAATTTAGTATTCAAGTTTGCTTTACTTGATCAAAGAGTCACTGACTGGAAAGAAAAATCTAATCATACAAATAAGTACTGTAAATTGCATGACAGTATCAGAAAAACATGCGCATTTATGAATTAAGCAAGAAGATGACTTACATTAGAGAAAAAAGTAAAAGAATATTTTCCAGCATCGCAAATTACTCACCTGAAAAACAAAAAGTATAAATTAATTTCACAAGACATGAATAGAAGGAAATTAGAATAACATGTACTTAAACATGCACAGATCCACAATGCCTTACCTCAAAAAGAATAAATTGCAAAACAACCTTACATCATTTAGAGAAAAAGGCGGATAAAAAATGAAGAACCAGAAAATAGAGGACACACTACTTTCAAAAGCCATATAATATTAAATACCACGGAGGACAAAAGCTACATACTTGATCAACTACATAGAGAACACACTGAGAATCCCATAGAGGACATACTATGAATATTTTTCAGTTCCACAAACAAACTGACCAACTACATAGAGACAAAAGAAAATTTAGCCTAGCAACCTAACACGGACATGTTTCAACTAGATTTAGCCTAGCAAAGCTAATTTAGCCTAATAAGTTATAACACCATCAAGCTTCAAGCTCCAACTCTTGCATCAGCACCACCTGCACCAGGGTGATACGTCCATTTTGCATCATGTTTTCCTACTATTATTTATAGTGTTTTTATTCATTATAACACTTTATGGAGTAATTCTAATGCCTTTTCTCCCATATAATATGCAAGGTTTACACAAAGAGGGAGAATGCCTGCAGCTGGAATTCTGGACCTGAAAAAGCTATGTCAGAGATACCTATTCTGCACATCTCCAAATAAACTAAAATTTTACGGAGAATTATTTTTGAATATATAATAAATATTGGAGAAAATAACTACAGGAGGGGGGCACCTAGGCGCCCACAAGGCACCAGGGCGCACCACCCCCTCCAGGCGCACCCTGGTGCGTAGTGGGGGCCCTGGCCCACCTCCGGTGCCCATCTTCTGGTATATAAGGTCTTTTGACCTAGAAAAAATAAAGGGAGGACTTTTAGGATGGTGCGCCGTGATACGTCCATTTTGCATCATGCTTTTATGTTGATATTTATTGCATTATGGGCTATTATTACACATTATGGCACAATACTTATGCCTTTTCTCTCTTATTTTACAAGGTTTACATGAAGAGGGAGAATGCCGACAGCTGGAATTCTGGGCTGGAAAAGGAGCAAATATTAGAGACCTATTCTGCACAACTCCAAAAGTCCTGAAACTTCACGGAGAGTCATTTTGGAATTAATAAAAAATATTGGGCGAAGAAAGCACCAGAGGGGGGCCACCTGCCATCCACAAGGGTGGAGGGCGCGCCCTACCCCCTGGGCGCGCCCCTGCCTTGTGGGCCACCTGGTAGGCCCCCGATGCCCATCTTCTGCTATATGGTGTGTTTTGACCTGGAAAAAAATCAAGAAGAAGCTTTCCGGACGAAGCGCCGCCGTCTTGAGGCGGAACCTGGGCAGAACCAATCTAGGGCTCCGGCGGAGCTGTTCTGCCAGGGAAACATCCCTCCGGGATGGGGAAATCATCGCCATCATCATCACCATCGATCCTCTCATCGAGAGGGGGTCAATCTCTATCAACATCTTCACCAGCACCATCTCCTCTCAAACCCTAGTTCAACTCTTGTATCCGATCTTTGTCTCAAAACCTCAGATTGGTACCTGTGTGTTGCTAGTAGTGTTGATTACCCCTTGTAGTTGATGCTAGTTGGTTTATTCGGTGGAAGATCATATGTTCAGATCCTTAATGATAATTAATACTCCTATGATTATGAACATGAATATGCTTTGTGAGTAGTTACGTTTGTTCCTGAGGACATGGGAGAAGTCTTGTTATAAGTAATCATGTGAATTTGGTATTCGTTCGATATTTTGATGAGATGTATGTTGTCTTTCCTCTAGTGGTGTTATGTGAACATCGACTACATGACACTTCACCATGATTTGGGCCTAGGGGAAGGCATTGGGAAGTAATAAGTAGATGATGGGTTGCTAGAGTGACAGAAGCTTAAACCCTAGTTTATGCATTGCTTCGTAAGGGGCTGATTTGGATCCATATGTTTCATGCTATGGTTAGATTTATCTTAATTCTTCTTTCGTAGTTGCGGATGCTTGCGAGAGGGGTTAATCATAAGTGGGAGGCTTGTCCAAGGAAGGGCAGCACCCAAGCACCGGTCCACCCACATATCAAATTATCAAAGTAATGAACACGAATCATATGAGCATGATGAAAACTAACTTGACAACAATTCCCATGTGTCCTCGGGAGCGCTTTGCTTTATATAAGAGTTCGTCCTGGCTTGTCCTTTGCTACAAAAAGGATTGGGCCACCTTGCTGCACCTTAGTTACTTTTGTTACTTGTTACCCCTTACAAATTATCTTATCACACAACTATCTGTTACTGATAATTTCAGTGCTTGCAGAGAATACCTTGCTGAATACCGATTGTCATTTCCTTCTGCTCCTCGTTGGGTTCGACACTCTTACTTATCGAAAGGACAATGATAGATCCCCTATACTTGTGGGTCATCAAGAATCTTTTCTGGCGCCGTTGCCGGGGAGTAAAGCGCCTTTGGTAAGTGGAAATTGGTAAGGAAATATTTATATAGTGTGCTGAAATTTACTGTTACTTTTTACTATGGAAAATAATCATTTGAGGGGTTTGTTCGGGGTATCTTCACCCCGACCAGAAGAGCAAAGAGTTGCCCCTCAACCTACTACACCTACTGAAAATATTTATTATGAAATTCCTTCGGGTATGATAGAGAAACTGCTTGCTAATCCTTATACAGGAGATGGAACACTACATCCTGATATGCATCTAATCTATGTGGATGAAGTTTGTGGATTATTTAAGTTTGCAGGTTTGCCTGGGGATGAAGTCAAGAAGAAGGTCTTCCCTTTATCTTTGAAGGAGAAGGCATTGACATGGTATAGGCTATGTGATGATATTGGATCATGGAACTACAATCGATTGAAATTGGAATTTCATCAGAAGTTTTATCCTATGCATTTGGTTCATCGTGATCGGAATTATATTTATAATTTTTGGTCTCGTGAAGGAGAAAGTATCGCTCAAGCTTGGGGGAGGCTTTAGTCAATGTTATATTCATGCCCCAATCATGAGCTCTCAAGAGAAATTATTATTCAAAAAATTTATGCTCGGCTTTCTCATAATGATCGATCCATGCTCGATACTTCTTGTACTGGTTCTTTTACGAAGAAGGATATTGAATTCAAATGGGATTTATTGGAAAGAATTAAACGCAACTCTGAAGATTGGGAACTCGACAAAGGTAATGAGTCAGGTATAAACCTTAAGTTTGATTGTGTTAAATCTTTTATGGATACCGATGCTTTTCATGATTTTAGCACTAAACATGAACTTGACTCTGAGATTGTAGCTTCTTTCTGTGAATCATTTGCTACTCATGTTGATCTCCCTAAGGAGAAGTGGTTTAAATATCATCCTCCCATTGAAGCTAAAGTAGTTGAACCTATTAAAGTTGAAGAAGAAACTATTACTTATAATGTTGATCCTATTGTCCCTACTACTTATATTGAGAAACCACCTTTTCCTGTTAGAATAAAGGATCATGCTAAAGCTTCAACTGTGGTTCGTAAGAGTTATACTAGAACACCTACACCCCCTGAACAAATCAAACTTGAACCTAGTATTGCTATGGTTAAAGATCTCTTGGTTGATAATATTGATGGGTTTGTTATTTATTTCTGTGATGAAGCTGCTAGAATTGCTAAACCTGATATTAAAGATAAACATAGACCTGTTGTTGGCATGCCTGTTGTTTCTGTTAAAATAGGAGATCATTGTTATCATGGCTTATGTGATGTGGGTGCTAGTGTGAGTGCAATTCCTTATACCTTATACCAAGAAATTATGAATGATATTGCAGCTGCTGAGATAGAGGATATTGATGTTACTATTAAGCTTGACAATAGAGATACTATATCACCAATTGGGATTGTTAGAGATGTTGAAGTCCTGTGTGGGAAAATGAAATACCCTACTGATTTTCTTATTCTTGCTTCCCCACAAGATGACTTTTGTCCAATTATATTTGGTAGACCTTTCTTGAATACCTTTAATGCTAAGATAGACTACAAGAAAGATATTGTTACTATTGGCTTAGGGGATATGTCTCATGATTTTAATTTCTCTAAATTTCGTAGACAACCCCATGATAAAGAATTGCCTAGTAAGGATGAGATTATTGGTCTTGCTTTAATTGCCGTGCCTCCTACTGATCCTTTAGAACAATATTTGCTAGACCATGAAAATGATATGTTTATGAATGAAAGAAGGGAAATAGATGAAATATTCTTTAATCAAGGGCCTATCTTGAAACACAACTTGCCTGTTGAAATCCTTGGGGATCCTCCTACACCCAAGGGAGATCCCGTGTTTGAGCTTAAACAATTACCTGATACTTTGAAATATGCTTATCTTGATGAAAAGAAGATATATCCTTTTATTATTAGTGCTAACCTTTCAGAGCATGAAGAAAAGAAATTATTGAAAACTCTGAAGAAGCACCGTGCCGCTATTGGATATACTCTTGATGATCTTAAGGGCATTAGTCCCACTCTATGTCAGCACAAAATTAATTTGGAGCATGATGCTAAACCAGTTGTTGATCACCAACGATGGTTAAATCTTAAGATGAAAGAAGTGGTAAGAAATGAAATACTAAAGCTTCTGGAGGCAGGTATAATTTATCCTATTGCTGATACTAGATGGGTAAGTCCCGTTCATTTTGTCCCTAAGAAGGGAGGTATTACTGTTGTTCCAAATGATAAGAATGAATTGATTCCACAAAGAATTGTTACAGGTTATAGAATGGTAATTGATTTTCGCAAATTAAATAAAGCTACTAGAAAAGATCATTACCCTCTACCTTTTATTGATCAAATGATAGAAAGACTATCCAAACATACACATTTTTGCTTTCTAGATGGTTATTCTGGTTTTTCTCAAATACCCGTGTCAAAAGATGATCAGGAAAAGACCACTTTTACTTGCCCTTTCGGTACCTTTGCTTATAGATGTATGCCTTTTGGTTTATGCAATGCACCTGCTACCTTTCAAAGATGTATGACTGCTATATTCTATGATTTTTGTGAAAAGATTGTTGAGGTTTTCATGGATGATTTCTCCGTTTACGGAACTTCTTTTGATGATTTCTTAAGCAACCTTGATTGAGTTTTGCAGAGATGTGAAGAAACTAATCTTGTTTTGAATTGGGAGAAGTGCCACTTTATGGTTAATGAAGGTATTGTCTTCGGGCATAAAATTTCTGAAAGAGGTATTGAAGTTGATAAAGCTAAAGTAGATGCTATTGAAAAGATGTCGTGTCCTAAAGATATCAAAGGTATAAGAAGTTTCCTTGGTCATGCTGGTTTCTATAGGAGGTTTATTAAAGACTTCTCTAAAATTTCTAGGCCTCTCACCAATCTCTTGCAAAAAGATGTTCCTTTTGTTTTTGATGATGATTGTGTAGAAGCATTTGAAATACTTAAGAAAGCTTTGATCTCTGCACCTATTGTTCAACCACCTGATTGGAATTTACCCTTTGAAATTATGTGTGATGCTAGTGATTATGCTGTTGGTGTTGTTCTAGGGCAAAGAGTTGATAAGAAATTGAATGTTATTCGTTATGCTAGTAAAACTCTAGACAGTGCCCAGAGAAATTATGCTACTACTAAAAAAGAATTTTTAGCAGTTGTTTTTGCTTGTGATAAGTTCAGATCTTATATTGTTGATTCCAAAGTTACTGTTCACATTGATCATGCTGCTATTAAATATCTTATGGAAAAGAAAGATGCTAAACCTAGACTTATTAGATGGGTTCTCTTGCTACAAGAATTTGATTTGCATATTATTGATAGAAAGGGAGCTGAGAACCCCATTGCAGACAACTTGTCTAGGTTAGAAAATGTTCTTGATGACCCACTGCCTATTGATGATAGCTTTCCGGATGAACAATTAGCTGTCATAAATGCTTCTCGTAATACTCCATGGTATGCTGATTATGCTAATTACATTGTTGCTAAATTTATACCACCTAGTTTCACATACGAGCAAAAGAAAAAGTTTTTCTATGATTTAAGACATTACTTTTGGGATGACCCACACCTTTATAAAGAAGGAGTAGATGGTGTTATTAGACGTTGTGTACCTGAGCATGAACATGAACAGATCCTACGCAAGTGCCACTCTGAGTTTTACGGAGGACACCACGCTGGAGATAGAACTGCACACAAGGTACTACAATCCGGTTTTTATTGGCCTACTCTCTTCAAGGATGCTCGTAAGTTTGTCTTGTCTTGTGATGAATGTCAAAGAATTGGTAATATTAGTAGACATCAGGAAATTCCTATGAAATATTCACTTGTTATTGAACCATTCGATGTTTGGGGCTTTGATTATATGGGACATTTTCCTTCCTCTGATGGGTATACACATATTTTAGTTGCTGTTGATTACATTACTAAGTGGGTAGAAGCTATTCGAACTAGTAGTGCTGATAATAACACTTCTATTAAGATGCTTAAAGAAGTTATTTTTCCGAGGTTTGGAGTCCCTAGATATTTAATGACTGATGGTGGTTCACATTTTATTCATGGTGCTTTCCGTAAATTGCTTGCTAAGTATGATGTTAACCATAGAATTGCATCTCCATATCATCCTCAGTCTAGTGGTCAAGTAGAATTGAGCAATAGAGAAATTAAATTGATTTTGCAAAAGACTGTTAATAGATCTAGAAAGAATTGGTCTAAGAAACTTGATGATGCATTATGGGCTTATAGAACTGCTTATAAAAACCCAATGGGTATGTCTCCATATAAAATGGTTTATGGAAAGGCTTGTCACTTACCTCTTGAACTAGAACACAAAGCTTATTGGGCAATAAGAGAGCTCAACTATGTTTTCAAACTCGTCGGTGAGAAGAGGTTATTTGACATAAGCTCGCTTGATAAATGGAGAACCCAAGCCTATGAGAATGCCAAGTTGTTTAAAGAAAAAGTTAAAAGATGGCATGACAAAAGGATACAAAAGTGTGAGTTTAATGTAGGTGATCATGTTTTGCTATACAACTCTCGTTTAAGATTTTTTGCAGCAAAGCTTCTCTCTAAATGGGAAGGTCCTTACATTATCGAGGAGGTCTATCGTTCCGGTGCCATAAAAATCAACAACGCTGAAGGCACAAATCCGAAGGTGGTAAACGGTCAAACAATCAAACATTATATCTCAGGTAATCCCATAAAAGTTGAGACCAATATAATTGACACCGTAACACCGGAGGAGTACATAAGGGACACTTTCCCGAATGTTCCAGACTCCGAAAAGGAATAGGTATGTGGTTCGGTAAGTAAACCGACTCCAAAACGTTTCCAATGGTAATTTTTCTCCGTTTTGGAATATTTAAAATTTTGGGAAAATTAAAAGTAGTCCAGAAAGTTGCACGAGGAGGCCACAAGGGTGGAGGGCGCACCCTACCCCCCTCGGCGCCCCCCTGCCTTGTGGCCACCTCGTGTGCCCTCTGGACTCCGTTTTCTTGCACAATACTTCTTTTGGTCGGTAAAAATTCATTATATAATCTCCCGAAGGTTTTAACCACAATACCACGACAATATCCCATGTTTTCGTTTTGAGTTGTTTCTGCAGCAGTTTTAGAGCAAGATGTCTTCGCAAGAGTTAGTCGGGGAGAGTCGTGTCTCTCATCCGACGCCGGGCCCAAGAGCAAACAGCGAGGCTGACCACTTTGGGCAAGCAACGGAGGAAGAGATGGAGGCTGATTTGAAAAGGGTGGATGCCATGGAGGAGGATCAAGAAGTGACCTCTCATCTTCAAACTGGATTCATGCTGGAGGAACTTCAGAGCTCAGCAATACCAAATTCGGTCGTCCCTCCCAATGCTAAATTTCTCTCTTATGAAAATATGAAAAAGAGTGTTGCCTTTTCCCCCGCAGCTATGAAACATCCATGGGTGAATGGAGCTCTAGCCATCACGGGTAAACATCACAAGGAAATAATGGATCTTAAGCAGCAAAATAATAAGCTCGAGGAGGAGAATCGCATCCTAAGGGGCATCATCGCCAAGAATATCACATCACCACCGCCGAAGAAAGAGATATAAATACATGGGTATGGGCACTCCCCTTGGCAACTGCCAAGCTTGGGGGAGGTGCCCCGGTATTGTATCACCATCACACCTTTACTCTTATCGTTTTTCTTAGTTCGATCCTTTTGGTTATATCTTGATCTAGTAGAGTAAAGTTTTAGTATGATCTAGCTTTGAGTTTTGCTTTATGTTCCCTCTATGTAATTGAGTACTTGAGTTATATATATAATAAAGAGTAGTTTTGAGTTGAGGGCTTTGCTTCCTTGCTATGATCTTGAGGAAATTAAATAAAAGAAAGGAATAAAAATAAATAAAAAGTTCATATGTTGATCTTATGGAGAGTAATGACTTCACATATAAAGAGTATGATGAATAAAATTTGTTGGGAGTTGACAAACATAGTTTTGGTCATTGTTGCAATTATAGGAAGTAATAAAGAAAGAGAGGCTTCACATATAAATATACTATCTTGGACATCTTTTGTGATTATGAGCACTCATTAAAATATGACATGCTAAATAGTTGATGTTGGACAAGGAAGACAACATAATGGTTTACGTTTTCTTATATCCGAATAGAAGTTATATTGCCATGGATCCTCCAACATGTTGAGCTTGCCTTTCCCTCTCATGCTAGCCAAATTCTTTGCACCAAGTAGAGAAACTACTTGTGCTTCCAAACATCCCTTAACCCAGTTTTGCCATGAGAGTCCACCATACCTACCTATGGATTGAGTAAGATCCTTCAAGTAAGTTGTCATCTGTGCAAGCAATAAAAATTGTTCTCTAAATATGTATGATCTATTAGTGTGAAGAAAATAAGCTTTATACGAACTTGTGATATGGAAGAAATAAAAGCGACGGACTGCATAATAAAGTTCTTTATCACAAGCGGCAATATAAAGTGACGTTCTTTTGCATTAAGATTTTGTACATCCAACCATAAAAGCGCATGACAACCTCTGCTTCCCTCTGCGAAGGGCCTATCTTTTACTTTTATCTTCTACCCTTATATAAGAGTCATGGTGATCTTCACCTTTCCTTTTTACACTTTTTCCTTTTGGCAAGCACTATGTGTTGGAGAAAGATCCAGATATATATATCCACTCAGATGTAGGTCATCATAAAGTATTATTGTTGACATTACCCTTGAGGTAAAAGGTTGGGAGACAAAACTATAAGCTCCTATCTTTCTCTGTGTCCGACTGAAGCTTTGAACCCAAAAGTATCGCGTGAGTGTTAGCAATTGTGAAAGACTAGATGATAGTTGAGTATGTGGACTTGCTGAAAAGCTCTTAAATTGGCTCTTTCCGATTTTATGATAATTGCAATTGCTCCAATGACTGAGATCATAGTTTGTTAGTTTTCAATGAAGTTCTTGATTCATACTTTACCTTGTGAATGAATTGTTACTCTAGCATAAAAAATTATATGACAATATATGTTGCTGCTCTAAAGATGATCATGATGCCCTCATGTCCGTATCTTATTTTATCGACACCTCTATCTCTAAACTTGTGGACATATTTTTTGATTTCGGCTTTCGCTTGAGGACAAGCGAGGTCTAAGCTTGGGGGAGTTGATACGTCCATTTTGCATCATGCTTTTATGTTGATATTTATTGCATTATGGGTTGTTATTACACATTATGGCACAATACTTATGCCTTTTCTCTCTTATTTTACAAGGTTTACATGAAGAGGGAGAATGCCGGCAGCTGGAATTCTGGGCTAGAAAAGGAGCAAATATTAGAGACCTATTCTGCACAACTCCAAAAGTCCTGAAACTTCACAGAGAGTCATTTTGGAATTAATAAAAAATATTGGGCAAAGAAAGCACCAGAGGGGGCCACTTGCCATCCACAAGGGTGGAGGGCACGCCCTACCCCCCTGGGCACGCCCCCTGACTTGTGGGCTAGCTGGTAGGCCCCCGATGCCCATCTTCTGCTATATGGTGTGTTTTGACCTGGAAAAAATCAAGAAGAAGCTTTTGGGACGAAGCGCCGCCGTCTCGAGGCGGAACCTGGGCAGAACCAATCTAGGGCTCTGGCGGAGCTGTTCTGCCGAGGAAACATCCCTCCGGGAGGGGGAAATCATCGCCATCATCATCACCATCGATCCTCTCATTGAGAGGGGGTCAATCTCCATCAACATCTTCACCAGCACCATCTCCTGTCAAACCCTAGTTCATCTCTTGTATCCAATCTCTGCCTCAAAACCTCAGATTGGTACCTGTGGGTTGCTAGTAGTGTTTATTACTCCTTGTAGTTGATGCTAGTTGGTTTATTCGGTGGAAGATCATATATTTAGATCCTTAATGATAATTAATACTCCTCTGATTATGAACATGAATATGCTTTGTGAGTAGTTACGTTTGTTCCTGAGGACATGGGAGAAGTCTTGTTATAAGTAATCATGTGAATTTGGTATTCGTTCGATATTTTGATGAGATGTATGTTGTCTTTCCTCTAGTGGTGTTATGTGAACGTTGACTACATGACACTTCACCATGATTTGGGCCTAGGGGAAGGCATTGGGAAGTAATAAGTAGATGATGGGTTGCTAGAGTGACAGAAGCTTAAACCCTAGTTTATGCGTTGCTTCGTAAGGGGCTGATTTGGATCCATATGTTTCATGCTATGGTTAGATTTATCTTAATTCTTCTTTCGTAGTTGCGGATGCTTGCGAGAGGGGTTAATCATAAGTGGGAGGCTTGTCCAAGGAAGGGCAGCACCCAAGCACCGGTCCACCCACATTTCAAATTATCAAAGTAACGAACGCGAATCATATGAGCATGATGAAAACTAACTTGACAACAATTCCCATGTGTCCTCGGGAGGGCTTTGCTTTATATAAGAGTTCGTACAGGCTTGTCCTTTGCTACAAAAATGATTGGGCCACCTTGCTGCACCTTAGTTACTTTTGTTACTTGTTACCCCGTTACGAATTATCTTATCACACAACTATCTGTTACCGATAATTTCAGTGCTTGCAGAGAATACCTTGCTGAAAACCGATTGTCATTTCCTTCTGCTCCTCGTTGGGTTCGACACTCTTACTTATCAAAAGGACTATGATATATCCCCTATACTTGTGGGTCATCATGCCACTGTCTCGAGGCGGAACTTGGGCTGGAGCACTTTTGCCCTCCGACGGAGCGATTCCGCCGGGGGAACTTCCCTCCGGGAGGGGGAAATCGAAGCCATCGTCATCACCAACAACCCTCTCATCTTTGGGAGGCCAATCTTCATCAAAATCTTCAACATCACCATCTCATCTCAAACCCTAGTTCATCTCTTGTGTTCAATCTTTGTATCAAAACCTCAGATTGGTACCTGTGGGTGACTAGTAGTGTTGATTACATCTTGTAGTTGATGCTAGCCGGTTTATTTGGTGGAAGATTATATGTTTAGATCCATTATGATATTTATTACTCCTCTGATCTTGAGCATGAATATTATTTGTGAGTAGTTACTTTTGTTCTTGAGGCCATGGGAGAAGTCATGTTGCAAGTAGTCATGTGAATTTGATATTCGTTCGATATTTTGATGGTATGTATGTTGTGATTCCCTTAGTGGTGTTATGTGAACGTCGACTACATGACACTTCACCATATTTGGGCCTAAGGGAAGGCATTGTGGAGTAGTTATTAGATGATGGGTTGCTAGAGTGACAGAAGCTTAAACCCTAGTTTATGCGCTATTTCATAAGGGGCTGATTTGGATCCATATGTTTAATGCTATGGTTAGATTTTATCTTAATACTTTTCTCGTAGTTGTGGATGCTTGTGAGGGGGTTAATCATAAGTGGGAGGCTTGTTCAAGTAATAACAACACCCAAGCACTGGTCCACCCACATACCATATTATCAAAGTAGCGACGCGAATCAAACCAACATGATGAAAGTGACTAGCTGAAATTCCCGTGTGTCCTCGAGAACGCTTTGCTTATTATAAGAGACCGTTCCGGCCTGTACTTTGCCACAAAAGGATTGGGATACCTTTCTGCACTTTTTTTACCATTACCGTTACTTGCTCATTACAAATTATCTTGCTATCAAACTATCTGTTACCTACAATTTCAGTGCTTGCAGAAAATACCTTGATGAAAACCGCTTGTCATTTCCTTATGCTATTCGTTGGGTTCAACACTCTTACTTATCGAAAGGACTAGGATTGATCCCCTATAGTTTTGGGTCATCAATACTCTTTTCTGGCACCATTGCCGGGAAGTGAAGCGCTCTTGGTAAGTGGAAATTGGTAAGGAAAAATTTATGTAGTGTGCTGAAATTTACTGTTACTTGTCACTATGGAAAACAATCCTTTGAGGGGTTTGTTTGGGGTATCTTCACCTCGACCGGTAGCACAAAGAGTTTCCCCTCAACCTACTGCACCTAATGAAAATATTGGTTATGAAATTTCTTCGGGTATGATAGTGAAACTGCTAGCTAATCCTTATGCAGGAGATGGAACGAAACACCCTGACTTGCACCTTATATATGTGGATGAAATTTGTGAATTGTTTAAGCTTGCAGGCTTGCCTGGAGATGAAGTTAAGAAGAAGGTTTTCCCTTTATCTTTGGGGGGGAAAGCACTAACATGGTATAGGCTATGTGATGATATTGGAGCTTGGGATTGGAATCGATTGAAATTGGAATTTCACCAAAAACTTTATTCTATGCATCTAGTTCATCGTGATCAGAATTATATATATAATTTTTGGCCTCATGAAGGAGAAAGTATCGCTCTAGCTTGGGGGAGGCTTAAGTCAATGTTATATTCATGCCCCAATCATGAGCTCTCGAGAGAAATTATTATTCAGAATTTTTATGCTCGGCTTTCTCGTAATGATCAATCCATGCTTGATACTTCTTGTACTGGTTCTTTTATGAAGAAGACTATTGAATCCAGGTGGGATCTTTTAGAAAGAATTAAATGCAACTCTAAAGATTGGGAACTCGACGAAGGTAAAGAGTCAGGTATAAAGCTTAAGTTTGATTGTGCTAAATCTTTTATGGATACCGATGCTTTTCATAAGTTTAGCACTAAATATGGACTTGACTCTGAGATAGTATCCTCTTTTTGTGAATCATTTGCTACTCATGTTGAAGCTACTAGAATTGCTAAACTAGATACTAAATATAAAACTAGACCAGTTGTTGGCATGCCTGTTGTCTCAGTTAAAATAGGTGATCACTGTTATCATGGCTTTTGTGATATGGGTGCTAGTGTCAGTGCTATTCCTTTTACTCTCTACCAAGAAATTATGAATGATATAACACCTGCTGAAATAGAAGATATTGATGTTACTATCAAACATGCTAATAGAGATACTATCACACCACTTGGGATTGTTTGAGATGTTGAAGTCATGTGTGGAAAAGTAAAATACCCTACTAATTTTCTAGTTCTTGGTTCCCCACAAGATGAATTTTGTCCCATTATCTTTGGTAGACCTTTCTTGAACACTGTTAATGCTAAGATAGATTGCAAGAAAGAAACTGTGAGTGTTAGTTTTGGTGATGTGTCTCATGAGTTTAATTTCTCTAAGTTTCGTAGGAAAACTCGTAATAAAGAATTGCCAAATAAGGATGAAATAATTGGTCTTGCTTCTATTGCCGCACTACCAACTGATCCACTGGAGCAATATTTGCTTGACCACGAAAATGATATGCACTTGCATGAAAGAAATGAAATAGACAAAATATTCTTTGAGCAGCAACCTATCCTTAAACATAATTTGCCTATTGAAACTCTAGGAGGCCCTCCTCCACCTAAAGGTGATCCTGTGTTTGAATTGAAACAATTGCCTGATACTCTTAAATATGCTTATCTTGAAGAAAAGCAGATATATCCTGTTATTATTAGTGCTAACCTTACAGAGCATGAAGAGAAAAGATTATTAAAATTCTGAGGAAGCACCGTGCTGCTATTGGATATACTCTTGATGATATGAAGGGCATTAGTCCCACTCTCTGTCAGCACAAGATTAATATGGAGCCTGATGCTAAACCAGTTGTTGATCATCAACGATGGTTAAATCCCAAGATGGAAGAAGTGGTAAGAGCTGAAATATTAAAACTTCTGGAAGCAGGTGTAATCTATCCCATAGCTGATAGTAGATGGGTAAGTCCTGTTCATTGTGTCCCTAAGAAGGGAGGTATTACTGTTGTTCCTAATGATAAAAATGAACTCATTCCACAAAGAATAGAGACTGGCTATAGAACGGTAATTGATTTTAGAAAATTAAATAAAGCTACTAGAAAGGATCATTACCATCTACCTTTTACTGATCAAATGTTAGAAAGACTATCTAAGCACACACACACACACTTTTGTTTTCTTGATGGATATTCTGGTTTCTCTCAAATACCTGTATCACAACCCGATCAAGAGAAAACCACCTTTACTTGTCCTTTTGGAACTTATGCTTATAGATGTATGCCTTTTCGTTTATGCAATGCACCTGCTACCTTTCAAAGATGTATGACTGCTATATTCTTTGACTTTTGTGAAAAGATTGTCGTGGTTTTCATGGATGATTTTTTTGTTTATGAAACTTCTTTTGATGATTGCTTAAGCAACCTTGACCGAGTTTTGCAGAGATGTGAGCAAACTAATCTTGTCTTGAAGTGGGAGAAGTGCCACTTTATGGTGAATGAAGGTATTGTCTTAGGTCACAAAATTTCAGAGCGAGGTATTGAGGTGGATAAAGCGAAGTTTTTGCAATTGAGAAAATGCCATGTCCTAAAGATATTAAAGGTATTCATAGTTTCCTTGGTCATGCTGTTTTCTATAGGAGGTTTATTGAAGACTTCTCTAAAATTTCTAGGCCTCTTACTAATCTTTTACAAAAGGATGTTCCATTTGTTTTTTATGATGATTGTGTAGAAGCCTGTGAAACACTTAAGAAAGCCTTAACGTCTGCACCTATTGTTCAACCACCTGATTGGAACTTGCCTTTTGAGATTATGTGCGATGCTAGTGATTATGATGTTGGTGCTATCCTAGGACAAAGAGTTGATAAGAAATTAAATATCATTCACTATGCTTGTAAAACTCTAGACAGTGCCCAAAGAAATTATGCTACTACTGAAAAAGAATTTTTAGCAATTGTGTTCGCTAGTGATAAATTCATATCTTATATTGTTGACTCTAAAGTAATTGTTCACACTGATCATGCTGCTATTAAATACCTTATGGAAAAGAAAGATGCTAAACCTAGACTCATTAGGTGGGTTTTTTTGCTAAAAGAATTTGACTTACACATCACTGATAGGAAAGGAGCTGAGAACCCCGTAGCTGATAACTTGTCTAGGTTAGAAAATATTCTTGATGACCCACTAACTATTGATGATAGCTTTCCTGATGAACAACTAGCTGTCATAAATGCTTTTCATAGTACTCCGTGGTATGCTGACTATGCTAATTATATTGTTGCTAAATTTATACCACCTAGCTTTACATACCAACAAAAGAAAAAAATTCTTCTATGATTTAAGATATTACTTTTGGGATGACCCACATCTGTATAAAAAGGGAGTAGATTGTATTATTAGACATTTTATACCTGAGCATGAACAGGAACAAATCCTACGAAAATGTCATTCTGAAACTTATGGAGGGCATCATGCAGGAGATAGAACTGCACACAAGGTATTACAATCCGATTTTTATTGGCCTATTCTTTTCAAGGATGCCCGTAAGTTTGTTTTATCTTGTGATGAATGTCAAAGAATTGGTAATATTGGTAGACGTCAGGAAATGCCTATGAACTATTCACTTGTTATTGAACCATTTGATGTTTGGGGCTATGATTATATGTGACCTTTTCCTTCCTCTAATGGGTATACACATATTTTGGTTGCTGTTGATTATGTCACTAAGTGGGTAGAAGCTATTCCAACTAGTAGTGCTGATCATAAAACCTCCATTAAAATGCTTAAAGAAGTGATTTTCCCTAGGTTTGGAGTCCCTAGATATTTAATGACTGATGGTGGTTCACATTTTATTCATGGTGCTTTCCGTAAAATACTTGCTAAATATGATGTCAACCATATAATAGCCTCACCCTACCACCCTCAATCGAGTGGACAAGTTGAACTTAGCAATAGAGAAATAAAGTTAATATTACAAAAAACTGTCAATAGGTCTCGAAAGAATTGGTCTAAGAAATTAGATGACGCACTTTGGGCCTACAGAACAGCTTATAAAAATCCTATGGGTATGTCTCCATGTAAAATGGTTTATGGAAAAGCTTGTCATTTGCCTCTTGAATTAGAACATAAAGCATATTGGGCAATTAAAGAACTCAACTATGACTTCAAACTTGCCGGTGAAAAGAGGTTATTTGATATTAGCTCTCTAGACGAATGGAGAACCCAAGCTTATGAAAATGCCAAACTATTCAAAGAAAAAGTTAAGAGATGGCATGACAAAAGAATCCAAAAGCGGTAATTTAAAGTTGGTGAATATGTTCTATTGTACAATTCTCGTTTTAGATTTTTTGCAGGAAAACTTCGCTCCAAATGGGAAGGACCATATATCATCGAAGAAGTTTATCGGTCTGGAGCCATTAAAATCAATAATGCCGAAGGCACTAGTCCGAAGGTAGTCAATGAAAAAAATAATAAAGCGCTATATTTCAGGTACACCTATTAATGCTGAAACTAATATTATTCAAACCATGACACCGAAGGAACACATAAGAGAGACCCTCCAAAACACTCCAGAACCGTGAAAAGGAAGAGGTACGTGATACGGTAAGTAAACGGACTCCAAAAATTCCGCAAAAATATTTTCTGCCAGTTTTGGAATATTAGAAAAAATAAAAAAAATAAGAAACACCCGGGAAGGCAACCCAAGTGCCCACAGGCACCAGGGCGCGCCTGCCCCACCTGGCGTGCCCTGGTGGGTAGTGGGCCCCTCGGGCACCTTCTCGACTCCGTTTTCCTCTGGTATGCTTGTTTCCCAAGATAAAAATTCTTTATATACTCCCCCGGACGTATTGACCACCGCATCGTGGAGAAATCCTCTGTTCTTGTTTCGTGTTATTTTTCTGGCAGATCTGAAAATATGTCGTCTCAAGATTCGGATGGAGAAAGCTATGTCACTGACTATATCACAAATCCAAAGGTTTATGGGGATGTGGATCATTACGGCTGGACCACGAAGGAAGAAGAAGATTATAACCCAAAGGGAACGAAGGAGACGAGCTCAGATGAAGATGAAGTTCCACTACCTCAACCTGGGGACATGCACGTGGAATTCAAGAACTCAAGTCTCCATAATAAAGCAAAGAAACCTAAGATCCAGTTTATCCCTTCCCGTTTTCTGCAGGAAAGCAAGCAGACATTATGCAAAAGGATATTAAAGCTTGAGCAGGAGAACGATGGCTTGAGGGAGGAAAATTTCATCCTCAAGCGTAAGCTGAGGAAGAAGAACACTACCGCAACACCACCACCACCATCATCATCACCAAAGAAGGAGACTTGAGCAGACGGGTATGGGGACTCCCCTTGGCTTGCGCCAAGCTTGGGGGAGATGCCCCGGTATCGTATCACCATCACTTTTATTATCTTTACCTATCTTAGTTCGATCCTTAGTTATTTCATGATTTAGTTGAATAAAAGTTTAGTATGATATATTTTCAAGTGTTAGTTTCATGATCTATCTATCTATGTAATCGAGTGAGAGTTATATAATAAAGTTTAGTTTGAGTTTTTGCTTCTTCACTTTCTTGTTTTAAATTAAATAAAGGAAATAAGGAAAAAGATCATATGCTAATCTTATGGAAAGTAATGACATTACATAAGGAAAAGTATAAGTGGTAAAATTTATTGAAAGTTTACAAACATAGCATTGGTCAATGATGCAATTCATGAAAGAATTAATAAGGGAAGAGAAGATTCACATGCAAATATACTATGTTGGACATCTTTTATGATTGTGAGCCCCCATTAAATATTTTATGCCAAATTGTTGACATTGGACACGGAAGACAACGTAATGATTTATGTTTGTTCATATTCACATAGAAGTTATATTGTCATAAATCCTCTAACATGTGGTGCTTGCCTAATATCTTTGCTAGCCAAAAATCCGCAGTAAGTAGAGATACTACTTGTGCATCCAAAAACCTTAATCCCAAATCCATATTTTGAGAGTCCACCATACCTTCCTATGGATTGAGTAAGATCCTTCAAGTAAGTTGTCATCGGTGCAAAAAGGGCAATAAAAATTGCCTCTAAATGTGTTTGATCTTTTAGTGTAAGGGAAAATAAGCGTTGTACGAACTTGTGATGGCAAAGCAATAAAAGCGACGGACTGCATAATAAAGGTTGCTATCATAAGCGGCAATATAACATGACATTCTTTTGCATTAAGAGATTGTGCATATAAAACCAAAAGGCGCATGACAACCTCTGCTTCCCTCTGCGAAGATCCTATCTTTTACTTTTATGTATTTACTTTTTATGCAAGAGTCAAAGTATTGTCCTCTATTCCTTTTTATTTTCTCTTTTGCAATCACCATGTGGTGGGGAAAGATCTAGGCACATATATCCAGTTGAATGTGAGTGATCATGAGTTATTATTGTTGACATCAACCTTGAGGTGAATAAGTTGGGAGGTGAAACTATAAACCCCTATCTTTCTACGTGTCCGGTTAAAACTTTTTGCTCATATATACGCTGTGAGTGTTAGCAATCATAGAAGACTAAATGATGGTTGAGTATGTGGACTTGCCAACAGGGTCCAACACGAGACCCTTCCTAAAAATATGATGAATTGTAATTGCAAAGTTGACTGAGAACACAGTTTGTTTGCTTTCAAGAAAGTTTATGCTTTATACTTCAATGTTGTGATGAATTGTTACTTGCTTATGAGAAGCAATATGATAAAGTTATATGAAAAAGTTGTATGATAAAGTTTATTTGCTGTTATAATAATGACCATGATGCTACTATGTCCGTATTTTTTTTTATCGACACCTCTCTCTCTAAACATGTGGACATGATTTTCGATATCAGCTTTCGCTTGAGGACAACACTGGTGCAGAGATGTGCTATACAAACGGTTTTTAACCCCTTTCCGCGACGATGTTTCGAACCGTCGCCAAGTGAGTGACTGCGATAGGGGGGCCCTTCCCACACGATCCAGAAACCGTCGGGGATAGGTGATGCGGAGCATCCTACGGTCATCCCCATGGACCTACCACCGTCTCACCAAGTGCAAAGAGGACCTATGACGCGAGCACGAGCTAGAGCTCTCGATACCGAGGTGACTTCTTTCCTTAGTGATATTACATTTGATCCACTTGAGACATGGCTACTACCTAAGTCCGGAATGTTGTGCATGATCAGGTACCAAGAAGGCCCTCCCGAAGATGGACGTGAAGACGGACAAGTCCCCAAGTTCACGGAAGAAAAGAAGCGACGGAAGGATCCGAAGAGGTCTCCAGGACCCGGACATCCGGACCCAAGCCCCGGACATCCGGCCCCTGGAGCATCTACCACAGCAACAGCCAAGCCGACCAGCTACAGTGCCCAGACATCCGGCCAGGCCCCGGACATCCGGCCTGACAAGCCCGGAAATCTGGCGCCCCCTCCGGACATCCGGCACCCCGTCACAGAACCTCCAGGAGCTACCCTCGTCAGCCCGGACATCCGGCCAAAGGCCCGGACATCCGACCCGATGCGAGCTGCCGGATATTTGGCCCCTGGCCCGGACATCCAGCCCGCGCCTAACCAGAGAGCCAAAGCACCAGCCCGAACATCCGGCCCGAGCGCCCGGACATTCGGCGACTCGTGAAGGCCCGGACATCCGGCCCGTCGCCCGAACGTCCGGCTTCCCCTGTCTGTGCACAGTGTAAAGGGTCGTGGCCCATGTACCCCTTCGCCCCTTAGACTATATATACTCCTCCTCCTCCCTCTTTCTAGGGTTAGCAAAGGATTAGCTCAATTTAGAGATAGAGCTTTGCTCATCCACTTGGTTACTTCTCCATCGGAGTTCACGACCTCTACGGAGAAGATCCCCCAAGCGGATTCAAGACCCCTCACGGGAAGACCCCTCAAGACCTCCTCACGGAGATGAACTAGCTACTTGTATCGTCCTTTGTTGATCGTGGATCGTGTATCTCTTTGTGTTTCGAGGATCTAGCACATGTGTAATCGAATCTTGTTGGTTTGAGTGATTTCTATCATTTTTCCCTCGTGTTTCTCCTCGTGTTCTTCGTAGGATCCGCTCCAATCATGAAAGATCGGCCCTAGGGTTTCCACCCTACATCATCTTGGTATCATGAGCGTAGGTTGATCACGATTTTGGAGCCCCTACCCTTTGTTTTCTAGCCTAATTTTGTTGTGTTCTTCCCCAATTTCGAAAATCCCCACAAAAATAGCCCCAAATTTTTTTTTGTGATGAAGTTTTGTTGGATTTGATCCGCGGATTTTGTGTGTTGCAAGTAGATCTAGCTTTGCCCCATCTTTTCCGCAATTTCCATCCACAAAATCTCCTGAATTTTGCCCCGATTTTGCCTTTTCCACGCGGAGTTTTTCGAATTCGTCCACGGATCCAGAGCCCGGACATCCGGCTCGATAGCCCGGACATCCGGCCACCCAGGACATCCGGCCCTTGACAGCATCACTTCCATCCGCCGCTCCGTTTCCCGCCTAACTTTCGCCAAATTTTGCTCCGGTGCCCACGTACACTTCCGCATACCCACTTACAATTCCGCATACCACCACTGCTTTCCGCAAACTCCACCACTTACCCGCCACCAACTCCGACAATTTAGACACGTTTTGTTTTGAGAATTTAAGTTGCGGTTTCCGTTTCCTAACGCGTTTCGGCAACTTAGGGATGGTTCGACATCAACATCACCGCCGCTCATCTTCGCCACGGACTCGTCATCGACAACAACCGCTCAACAATTTTGACACCCTCAACCATAAGCAAGGACTGTAATCTTGATGACATCTTGGTCTACTCCTTGCCATCACATTGATAACCACCATAGCCCAATTTTGCGTATCTTGCCTATCGAGACTAGCCTTTGAGTATTGCCGGCAACGTCACTTGTGCACATTAGTGATCATACTCCCCATAGCATACATACCATATCATCGCGGTGCATATCTTAGTATCATCTCTTGTGTCACAAGGTTGTCATAGCTTACACAATTGCTATCTTGGATCGTGAAGTTTTGCATGAGAAAAGAGCTCAAAAGAGAAGGAGCCAAACAGGCTTTTAAGAAAAGGAAAAGATAAGCAAAGAGCTTATAAGCAAGAACCATAGCATCATACTACATTAAGATTGTCATACTCGATCATCTTGGATCATATCATCGGAACACAATACATATAGCATACTTGGGATAGAAGTCGTTGCATTTTTGCTTAGTAGGTTGTGCACAAGTTTCGTATCCGCCTATTGTGCAATCGTGCTAGCATCTCTCTAGTGTTGTGCAACAAGAGCATTTTCCATGGATTCCACATTTTCCACTCATTTTTGGTTGCACGACCCCATTTATCTATTTGCGTGTGTGTTTTCGTGTAACACTACTTGCTTGGTCTACTTGTTGCATTTGTCAATTTGTGAATCTTTTCCAACATTATTGAGGCTCACTAACAATTGCATCAAATTTTGTGCCACCATCCTAACCGAGCTCCACAATAAGCTTTTATTTGTGTAGGTGTGAGAAACCGACAAGAATCGGTACCAATTGTGCTATTTCCTTGTTCCACATTTCAGTGATCATTGATCCATCTTCAACATCGGTCAAGGTACATTTGGTATAAGTTCTTCTCTTGATATTACATTTGATCCACTCGAGACATGGCTACTACCTAAGTCCGGAATGTTGTGCATGATCAGGTACCAAGAAGGCCCTCCCGAAGATGGATGTGAAGACGGACAAGTCCCCAAGTTCACGGAATAAGAGAAGCGACGGAAGGATCTGAAGAGGTCTCCAGGACCCGGACATCCGGCCCAGGGAGCATCTACCACAGCAACAGCCCAGCCGACCAGCTACAGGGCCCGGACATCTGGCCAGGCCCCGGACATCCGACCCGACAAGCCCGGAAATCCGGCGCCCCCTCCGGACATCCGGCGCCCCGTCATAGAACCTCCAGGAGCTACCCTCATCAGCCCGGACATCCAGCCAGAGGCCCGGACATCCGGCCAGATGCGAGCTGCCGGACATTCGGCCCCTGGCCCGAACATCTGGCCCGCGCCTAACCAGAGAGCCAAAGCACCAGCCCGGACATCCGGCCCAACGCCCGGACTTCCGGCTTCCCCTGTCTGCGCACAGTGTAAAGGGCCGTGGCCCATGTACCCCTTCGCCCCTTAGACTATATATACTCCTCCTCCTCCCTCTTTCTAGAGTTAGCAAAGGATTAGCTCAATTTAGAGATAGAGCTTTGCTCATCCACTTGGTTACTTCTCCATCGGAGTTCACGGCCTCTACGGAGAAGATCCCCCAAGCGGATTCAAGACCCCTCACGAGAAGACCCCTCAAGACCTCCTCACGGAGATGAACTAGCTACTTGTATCATCCTTTGTTGATCGTGGATCGTGTATCTCTTTGTGTTTCGAGGATCTAGCACATGTGTAATCGAATCTTGTTGGTTTGAGTGATTTCTCTCGTTTTTCCCTCGTGTTTCTCCTTGTGTTCTTAGTAGGATCTGCTCCAATCATGAAAGATCGGCCCTAGGGTTTCCACCCTACATCAATAGGCCCTCCTGGCACACAGGCGGGGGCAAAATGAGCTCGTGTGCGATCGGGCGAGGTATCGAAACCCAATCGTTTCCGTTCGTATGTACATCCCACACAATGAATCCCAGAAAAACTTTTCCGTTCGTATGTATATCACACACAGTTTTTTGTGTGGAAACGTTTGTGCAAGGTGGCCTAACACAAATAGTTCTCTACTGGAAGCCGTGTGTGATTGTTAGTTGATCGAACACGCCTACTTTCTAGAAACCGTGTGGGTTGTTTGAGTTCATCGCCCACGGTGTTGTCTGATTAACCGTCTGCAATAGAAAACCCCAATAAGCAGGGTAATTAGCCTATTATTGATAATCCATGTAGTAATAAATATTGACATTTCTTATAAAACAAACTAGATATTTCATATCCGTATAACGACAACCAGGATTTCATAATCGAATTACATCAGATAGCTTCAGCACTCAGTTACACCGTTACACAACAGCACCAAGTTTCACATGCAACATCGAAAACCTTTGGAAAGTAGCATCATACACGGTAAATAGACGGATGAATCTCATCTGGGAAACTGCAGAAGCGGAAGGCAAATATTGAGCCTTCAGTGATGTTGAATGTCCTTGCAACTTTAGGCCAGTGGCTATGGATAATTGCCCGCCCAACCTTCGTCCTCTTCAGGAAGACTTCAATATTGTACCGTGGGTGTTGAATGAATACCTTCCTCGCCTCTTGACCATGCAGGTGGTTTGAGAGGTAATCATCGGTGAACTGCTTTGAAAAGTATTGAAAACAAAGATATGCATAAATCGCTGTTATAAATTTTGAAATGGCGCAAGGGGTAAAAACAAGGTAAAAGAGTTAGTACCATCCTATAATTGACTGATGTCTTCTTCATTGTGTAAACAAAGATCTTGCTGTTATTCGTCGCAAGTTTCTTCATCCTAAATATCTTTCTGAGTTTCTTGACTTGACTGATATTCATGGACATCTCATTCCCCCATATGCAAAATGGGTCGAATAGTGGGTCTAAGCCTCTGACAGCAGGACCTACATGTGCAAGACCAAATTTTAAGAAACCTAAATATTAGAATGATTCCTGCAACTTCACAATAATGTGCTATTAGCGAAAGGACCATGCATGAGCAAACCTCGATGGTAAACCGCAGTGTCTCCCATTGTTTCCCTGCAACACACATAAGGAAGATCTTGATCAGGTTAACTGAGAGTTGCCATAATACCAGTAGAATATGTATTGAGTACAGCCAAATTCAATTTATTTCTCACATGCATAACAATACAAAATTGTATCCACAACAAATGAAAATCAAATTGCAGAATTGAACCAAACAGTTAAATGGACAACAGACCAAATGAACCAAAATAGTTAACTGAGCACAACATTGTAGAATAGAAACATGTACTAGAAGATGAGACAGTTAACAAAACAAAGAATGCTTGAGAACAGTACTATGAAATGTAGCAATTGTTGGACCAAACTATTAACTGAACATTACATTTTAGAGGACCAAACTGTTAACTAAACATCAGATCGCATATTAACATTACAGAGGACAAATCACTAGAAGGCACTGGCGGTGGCCTCGAGAAAACAGCACGAACTGTATTTTAAAGTAGACAACCGCGTGGCGGTGTCGATGGTGGCCTCGAAGATGAGGTGCTCCTCCAAGATCTGGCGGTCGGCACGCATGGCAGCCATAGCGACCTCGTGCACGCGTGCGGCCGCGATTTGCTTCTCCGCTGCCAGATGCTACTGAGCTCCATGTTATACTGCGTGCAAAATGGTTGTGGGCGGCGCTTAATTGGAGGACGGGGCCAGTGATTTCGGCGGAAGGTGTCGCGCCGTCAGTCGGCGCATGTGGGACGGGGAAGGAGGAGGATGATGTGGGTGGGGTGTGGATTACCTGACCATATCGACGAGGCCGCGCAGCAAGACGAAGGGTCAGCGGCGAGGAGGCCGCGCAGCAAGAAGAAGGGTCGGCAGCGAGGAGGCGGCGCTACAAGAAGAAGGGTCGCCGATGAGGAGGCGGCGCTACAAGAAGAAGGGTCGCTGGTGAGGAGGCGGCGCTGCAAAAAGAAGGGTCGCCGACGAGGAGGCTGAGCTGCCAGTAAGCAGCAGTGAAGGTCGTTTGAACTTGGAAAGCAAGGAGGAACAGTGGAAATGTGGCTTTTGGTGGGAGGGAGGGGGTGGGGAGATAGATATTTCCGCGGTGGCAGAAAAATTTCGCTCGGTGCCGCGAGAAACTAGCGTGCAAGTGTGGTTCAAGCGTGGGTGGTGGACTGTAGACGATGAAGCTTCCTGCGTAAGCCAGACAAGATGGTATGCCAAGATATTTTATATCGCATCCCACACGATTCTTGCTAGTAAACTGTTTGTGGTATACCTGATTTTTTCATTATGTTTTGAAAGACAAAATGGCGTTATGGAGGGAAAGAATGGTGTTTGAATTGCTAGAACATTTATGTACAGTGAACATGCAACTACATGAGTGTCGTGTTTAAATTTGGAATTATTCTGGGTTCGTTTGGCATTTTTATGCATTAATTGAGTTTCTAGGCATTTAATGTGCATAATTCAAATTTGAACTACAAGCACATGCTCCAGTGCACCAAAGTTTGTTGAAAAATCACATGTGTGTCTTTGGGTGAATTATAGGTCCCATGCAAGAATGGGAATGAAATTCAAACATCTGGGCGTCGTGGCTCGGCCGGGAACATTGAGAAACTTGGTTTTTAAATTCCTGTAAATTCAAAACTCGCCTGAAAATCATGAAACTTGGCATGGTGTCATTTCATGGCACCAACATGCTGTGGTAAAAAAATTGGCCGCATTTGGACAAGTTTTGGTATAAGCTTCTTGCAAACCGGAGCTTCCATCGAGAAGACTCATGGTTCCCGAGGGGGGACGTGTCACCTTTGTGTGCGAAATGATATACGCTGCCTCCCCCTTGATTTTTTACAGAGGCAACATATAACTATATGAGTGCCGTGTTAAAATTTGGAATTATTCCGGGTTCGTTTGGCCTTTTTTATACATTAATTGAATTTCTGGGCATTTAATGTGCATAATTCAAATTTGAACTACAAGCACATGCTCCAGTGCACCAAAGTTGGTTGAAAAATCACATGTGTGTCCTTGGGTGAATTTCTAGGTCCCATTTAAGAAATGGGAATGAAATTCAAACATCTGGGCATCGTGGCTCGGCCGGAAATATTGAGAAACTTGGTTTTTTAATTCCTATAAATCCAAAACACGCCTGAAAATCATGAAACTTGGCATGGTGTCATGACATGGCACCAACATGCCGTGGTAAATTTTTTGGCCGAATTGGGACAAGCTTTGGTATAAGCTTCTTGCAAACTGGAGCTTCTCTCAAGAAGGCTCGTGGTTCCGAGAGGGAACGTGTCACCTCCGTGTGCGAAACGACATACACCGCCTTCTCCCGCCTTAATTTTTTTACAGAGACAACTTAGACCAAATAGGAGTTTCGTGCTAAATTTTGGAATTATTCCGGGTTCGTTTGGCCTTTTTATACATTAATTGAATTTCTGGGCATTTAATGTGCATAATTCAAATTTGAACTACAAGCACATGCTCCAGTGCACCAAAGTTGGTTGAAAAATCACATGTGCGTCCTTGGGTGAATTTCTAGGTCCCATGTAAGAAATGGGAATGGAATTCAAACATCTGGGCATCGTGGCTCGGCCGGAAATATTGAGAAACTTGGTTTTTTAATTCCTGTAAATCCAAAACACGCCTGAAAATCATGAAACTTGGCATGGTGTCATGACATGGCACCAACATGTTGTGGTAAATTTTTTGGCTGAATTGGGACAAGCTTTGGTATAAGATTCTTGCAAACCGGAGCTTCTCTCAAGAAGGCTCGTGGTTCCGAGAGGGAATGTGTCACCTCCGTGCGCGAAACGACATACACTGCCTTCTCCCGCCTTGATTTTTTTACACAGGCAGCTTAGACCAAATAGGATTTTCGTGCTAAATTTTGGAATTATTCCGGGTTCATTTGGCCTTTTTTATACATTAATTGATTTTCCAGGCATTCAATGCACATAATTCATATTTGAAGTACAAGCGCACGCTCCAGTGCGCAAAAGTTAGTTGGAAAATCATTTATGTGTACTTGGGTGAATTTCTAGGTCGCATGGAAGAAGTGGGAATGGAATTCAAACATCTGGGCATCTTGGCTCGGCCGGAAACATCGAGAAACTTGGTTTTTGTCGGTGTTCTGGGAACCAGGGTACCCAGACTTGCCTACCTGCGGCCCATGGCATGGTTCCATCGATGGCCTGGTACGGCCCAGTTTCAACACCAACAAGACAAGACCCTCGCGAGGCAGACAGCGCCAAGACCTCCTGAGGGAGTGGCCTCCCCAGGCTGGCTCCTGAGGAGCGGAGATTTCTATGCAGGTGCCCACCTCATGAGGTTGAGGTGACGTAAGCCATGACGACCAAGGCCAGGCGGGCGCCAGCGGGCAGAGCAGTAGGTTTCGTCTTTGGTGTTAAGGAGGCAAGCGCAGGCGTGGGGTCCCGAGGAATCACCCAAAGGTTTCCATTCCTGTGCAACGAGACCAAGACCGCCAGAACGGCAGGACAGATGTCATCGCCGAGCCCACCGCAGTGTCACGACTGGAAGCTTTGCAGGCGAAGACCACCTTTCATCAGGATAAGATGTACTACTTGTCCCCTTTCAAATTGGCCACTGTGGGATCCCTTCGCGCCTTCGTTTTGGAGGAAGAGGACCGAGGCCACTATAAATATAGGCTAGCCACCACAAGGATCGGGGGATCGGATCCTTAGCTCACACCCACACTAGAGCAGACCTCGTCAGGTTGTTCTTCCCTTGTACTAGTTCATCCTCAGCCCCTCGTGAGGCAAATCCATCACAAAGCAGGAGTAGGGTATTACACCGCAAGGTGGCCCGAACCTGGGTAAACTGCCGCATCCATCTTCTCCCTCATTCATCGAGCTAGGCTGTAGGGCGACGCGTTTGGTTGGCTGGATAGGTTGAGTTCTTCGCACATGCCCCAGAGTTCGAACCTTCTTTGGGTCTGTGGAGCCCTGAATCCGACATTTGGCATGCCAGGTAGGGGGCGTGTCGAAGCTCTACCCCTCTCATCAGCTGCGCACTTCTCACGCTGCACGGCTTCCATGGCTGACGCCGCCCCACCCGCCGAGCCGCTGGGCGCGCTCGGAGCCGCGGCGGGCCACCGGGCCTTCTCCCCCACGATACGACGGCACCAGGAACCCCACGGATTTCCTTCGCCTATACGAGTTGAGCATCGAGGCGGCAGGCGGCAGGCGGCGACGAGAAGGTCATGGCAAACTGGCTCCCCATGGCTCTCATGGGCGTGCCGCGTGCCTGGATGCTTAGCCTGCCGGAGTTGTCGGTGGCCTCCTGGGAGGATCTGCGCAATCAGTTCATCACGCGCTTCGCGACACCGGCGCCCCACGCCATTGCGGCCATCCTCGATGGGTCACAGGCGCCGACCTCAGGCCGCCACGTCAAGCAGTTCTTCCGGCAAATGGGGGCCGCCCAGCCATGGTAGGGGGCTCCTGCGGGCCGGTTGGCGCCTGAGGCCAACATCAACTTCGACTCCAGGGACCACCCTAGGACTACGGTTGGCACAGGCATGCTTCCCTTGCTGTGCACGCCCACCATCAGCAGCGTCGTGGTCACTAGAACCCTCATCAATGGCGGCGCTGGCCTCAACATCCTCTCCATGGAAGCCTTTGACCTGCTCCGGGTGCCTTACGACCATCTCGCCCCCACCAGGGCCTTTTCAGGGGTGCTCGACGGCTCTGTCGTCCCCTTGGGGCAGATTCGCCTCCCCGTCACCTTCGGCACACGCCGCAACTACCGCACCGAGCTCGTCGACTTCGACGTAGCCCGCATTGGCCTCTCGTACAATGCCATCCTCTGGTACCCGGCCCTCACCAAGTTCATGGCGGTGATGCACCCCGGCTACAATGTCATCAAAATGCCGGGGAGCAGCGGCATCCTTACTGTGGTGGGAGACATCAAGGATGCCCTCCTGGCCCTCAAGCTCGCTTTCAAAGCTGCGGCGGCCGCGCGACCGGGTGCGGAGGGCGCTCCGGAGATCCCGAAGGCCGTGCCCGCGAAGAAGAAGCAGCTGTTCTCTTAGGACCGGGCTGAGACGAAGCAAGTGCGAGTTGATGATGGGGGCTCGAGCCTCACCTTCACCATAGGCGTCGGCCTCCCACCAGACCAAGAAGAAGCGTTGGTCGGTTTCCTCCGTGCGAACAAGGATGTGTTTGCTTGGGAGGCGACGGACCTGGTTGGTGTCCCGCGGGACGTGATCGAGCACCACTTGATGGTGTGCCCCGGTGCGCGGCCGGTGAAACAAAAGGCATGGCGACAAGCCCCGGAGAAGCAATCGTTCATCGTCCAGGAGGTCCACAAGCTGCAAGAAGCCAGCGTCATCCAAGAAGTGCGGCACCCGTATTGGCTGGTCAACCCGGTCATCGTCCCCAAGAAGAGAGGGAAGGAGCGCATGTGCGTCGACTTCACGAGCCTCAACAAAGCTTGCCCTCAAGACCCTTTCCCTCTTCCACGCATCGATCAGATCGTGGATTCCACCGCCGAGTGCGACCTGCTGTGTTTCCTAGACGGCTTCTCGAGCTATCACCAGATCAAGATGGCGGTGCAAGATGTCGAGAAGAAAGCTTTCCTTTCCCCGTGCGGGGTGTACTGCTACACTTGCATGCCATTCGGGTTGCGCAACGCTGGCGCGACCATCCAGCGATTGATGCACATCGCCTTGGGCAAGCAGCTCGAGAGGAACGCCGAGGCATACGTCGATGACATAGTGGTCAAGTCGCGGGAGCCAAGAACCCTCATCGAAGACCTCGAGGAAATGTTTACCAACTTACGCAAAGTAAACTTGCAGCTCAATCCGGAGAAGTGCGTATTCGGTGTTCCATCCGGCAAGCTTCTGGGTTTCTTAGTGTCACACAGTGGAATTGAGGCTAACCCAGAGAAGATCAAGGCGATAGAAAGAATGAGCCCACCACAGACCCTCAAGGAAATACAGAAGCTCGCGGGCTACATGACCTCACTCAGGCGTTTCATCTCCGAACTTGGTGAACGCGCTCTCCTGTTTTTTAAGTTGATGAAGAAAAATGGCCCGTTCGAATGGACTCCGGAGGCTGAGGAAGCTTTCCAAGACCTCAAGAGGTATCTCACCAGCCCTCCGGTGATGGTGGCGCCTCGACCCCTTGAGCCCCTGGTGCTTTACCTGGCCGCCACACCCCACTCGGCTAGCGCAGCACTCGTGGCGGTCCGGGAAGAGCGCGCGGGCGCGAATGCATGGCGCAGCACCCCGTCTTCAGCCACGCCATCGCCAACTCAGGACGGTGCTCCTAAGGCCCCAATTACCCTGACATAAGGCGAGGCTCCTGAGGCCCCCACACCCCAGGCAGGGCCAGACACCGCCGACACCTCTTCCCTCGTCGAGCACCCTGTGTACTTCGTCAACATAGTGCTGCGAAATGAATGCGCATGCTACCCCATGCCGCAGAAGCTCCTGCTCGCGCTCCTAGTCATCTCCAGGAAGTTGTGGCACTACTTCCAAGGCCACCCTATCAAGGTCATCTCCGCATACCCGCTGGAGAGGGTGCTCCGGAGCCCTAACGCCGCGGGCAGGGTTGCTGAGTGGAACATCGAGCTACAGGCATTCCAGCTAAAGTTCAGCACCACCAGGGTCATCAAGGGCGCGGCCCTCGCTGACTTCGTGGCGGAATGGATTGACTCCCCCGACCGAGGGGTGGGCGAGGACCATTCCCTCATGCCCGGGGATGAGCCACCGGATGGCTGGGTCATGTACTTTGATGGCGCATTCGCGTGACAGGGCGCGGGGCTGAAGCCGTGCTAATCTCACCTACTCAAGACAAGCTCTACTACGCCGTGCAGCTTTGTGTCCAGCATGGTGAGAAGGTCTCCAACAACATCGTGGAGTACGAGGGCCTGATCACCGGCCTTAAGGCCGCGGCAGCTCTGGGGATCAAGTGCCTCACCATCAAGGGCGACTCTCAGCTCATCGTCAACTTCTCCAACAAGGAGTACACGCCCAAGGATGAGCACATGGTGGCATACTTGGAAGAGGTACGCAAAATTGAAAAACGGTTCTTGGGTTTGGAGTTGTAGCACGTCCCGCGTGGCATGAACAAGGAGGCGGACGACATCGCCAAGAGAGCGTCACGGCGCGACCCCCAGAAGCCTGGCGTCTTCGAGGAGCGGCTCTTCAAGCCATCGATGGCCCCCTCCATCGTGGGCCCGACGATGCTCTGGGAGGAACTGCCTCTGGCCCCCTCCTCGGGCGCCCCGGCCTGCGGTCCAACCTCCGAAGCCTGCCTGCTCCTGGACCTCGAACCTCAGGAGGGGTGCTGGACTGAGGAGTTCAAGGTGTACCTGCTCCAAGGCACCTTGCCAGAGAAGGAGGAAGACGCAGAACACGTGGCTCGCCAGGCCACCGCCTACTGCTTGCAGGATGGAGAGCTCTACCGAAGACGCCCGAATGACACTTTGCTGCAGTGCATCTCCAAGGAGCAGGGATGCGAGCTGTTGGCTGATATCCATGGCAGGGATTGTGGGCATCACTCTTCATCGCGCACCCTCATGGGCAAGGCGTTCCGTAACGGTTTCTACTAGCCCACGATGCTCAATGACGCCACTGAGCTGGTGAGATCCTACGAGGCGTGCCAATTCCACGCCAAGCAGATCCACCAGCCCGCTCAGGGCCTCCAAACCATCCCGCTCTCATGGCCGTTCATAGTATGGGGGCCGGATATCCCGAGACCATTCCCTCGAGCAGCTGGGGGCTACCGCTACCTCTACGTCGCCATCGACAAGTTCACCAAGTGGGCGGAGGTGGAGCCCGTGCGCACCATCCCAGCTGGCTCGGCTGTCAAGTTCATCAAGGGCCTCGTGAGCCGCTTTGAGGTCCCCAACCGTATCATCACTGACAATGGCTCTCAGTTCACTAGCAACCTCTTCAAAACATATTGTGCTAACCTTGGAACGCAGATATGCTACGCTTCGGTGGTGCACCCGCGGAGCAACGGCAAGGCCGAACGCATCAACGCGGAGGTCCTGAGGGGGCTCAAGACAAGGAGCTTCAAGAAGAAACTTGAGGCCTGCGGCAGGGGTTAGCTCGATGAGCTTCAGTCCGTGCTGTGGTCCATCCGCACCACCACGACTAAGCCCACCGGCGAGACCCCATTCTTCCTCGTCTACAGGGCTGAGGCGGTCCTCCCGCATGAGGTCAGACATCGCTCCCCGCAGGTCTTGGCGTTTGACGAGGCATGCCAGGACGCCTCGTGGGGATGGACCTCGTGCTCGGGGAGGAGGGCCGCCGCCAAGCCTCGCTCCGTGCCGCGAGGTACCAGCAGGCGCTGCGGCGGTATCACTGCCATAGGGTCCGCTCCAGGACCCTCTAGGTGGGTGACCTCGTCCTGAGGCGGGTGCTCTCCAGGGAGGGGCTTCACAAGCTCTCGCCCATGTGGGCGGGCCCATTCAGGATCGCCTGTGTCTCCAGGCCTGGCACCGCACGCCTGGAGACGCAGGACGGGGTCCCCATCCAGAATGCCTGGAACATCCAGCACCTCCGGAAGTTCTACCCATGAACAAGGCCATGCGTCTCTCAAGATCTCCACCCGTGACACTCTCACGTAATAATGAGTGGGGTTGTACACGCCCCGGAGTCTCCTGAGCGCCGCCCTTGGGCCTCACGGGGGCTCCCACCCACGTCCTAGTGGAAGCCCCATGCTCCATGCTGGTGGGAAGACCAGAAGAATAGTGTAGGTGCCGGACGCGGCTGTTCTTTTGCTTGCTTTCTGTAGATGGTTTGCAACTTCTTGGAATGAAATTTGAATTTCTCGCGTCTTTATTTGAAGGGGTTGGGAACTTTTCTCGCCGCACTCGTTCTTTCAGGCCTCGTTTTAGGGAGGGTGGCAGTTGCCCGTCACTCTTCCTCGCGCGTCTCGCGCGTGGGGGCTGGGCACGGTGTGTACACTTGGGCCCGCCCGCGAACGCACCTCGCCAAAGGTATTTTGGCCTTTGGCATCTTAATCCTCGCGTGACACCCTCAAATGAGCTAACGGGCACGCACACCCTCCTGAGTCCGTGCCTCCGGGCATCGCGACGCGGCATACCAGTGCCCCACGCACAGGGGCTCGCGCGGGGCACAACACCTCCAGAACCTCCAGAGGTTCCCCAACCCCGCGACCATCGGCTGTCTCCCGAGGTCTGAGGACCTTCGGGTCCGCAAAAGGGCAACCTATGGAGGATCTCTCCGGAGCAAGAGGCGTGCAGGAGGTCCAAGCTCCAGAGAAGCTCGCTCTCACGACGCAGGAGTCTACCACAAGCACACTAAGCTAAGTCGTCCCAATCACAACCAGCGGCAACACGGATATCAGAACGAAATATGAAAACCATAACATGATGGCGTAAGCGCCGTGGTCCATTACACGCCCGGCAGGGCCTTCCACCTTTCTTAATGCAGGAAAAAAAAAGAAGCAAAAGTGGCCGCGCGACCATCGCGGCTCCTGAGTCCTTGCTCCAGCACGCCCGCGCTCAGTCGGAGTCCTCATCCTGCTTCACCGAGGCACGGCGGTGAGGCAGCTCGTCTCCTTCCCTGGTCTGGGCTCGGTGGTGTGGCGGCTCGTCGTAGTCGCCGTCGCTCGTGCTCTTCCCGGAGGAGGAGCCACCGCCGCTGGAGGCGTCGCAGCCATCGTCAAGGGCAAGCTCACCGCCGGAGATGGTGCCGCCCCTCCGGCCGTTATCGTCGGAGGGGTGGACGTCGTCGTCGTCGCTGTCGCTCTCCGGGCAGCACCCCAGGCGCCTGCCGTCCTCCCCGAAGATCTTGACGTAGAGAGTCGCGGCACCATCGTGCCTGAAATGGAGGGTGCACCTCCCCTGCAGGCCGCATGCGCGGGCAAACGGCTGCCACCCACGGTTCAGGAACACGTTGCTGGTGGGGGTGACCTCGACCTCCACCCAGGAGGCCTTGCTGCAGCAACCATTGGCCTGCGGCCAGAGGCCGCCAGGTCCCCCGGCCGGCAGCGCGCCAGCAAAGAAGCGCGGGAGTTGGAACCAGACGCCGGCATGCCTCTCCGCCCACACCACGAACTCCGAAGGCGCATCGGCCGAGTGGGATCGCGGGCGCAGTGGCCGGATTGCTGCAGCGTGCCTTCCCCCTTCGCTGCGGCTGCACCGGCCGCGGCAGCTTCTGCCGCGGGAAGGAGCACCCCCGCGACTGCCGGAGGCGGCGCCAACCCTTGAGGGATGATACGTCTCCAACGTATCTATAATTTATGAAGTATTCATGCCATGTTTACAACAATTTTATATGGTTTTGGTATGATTTGCATGGAACTAACCCGGACTGACGCTGTTTTCAACAGAACTACCGTGGTGTTGTTTTTTGTGCAGAAATGAAAGTTCTCGAAATGAGCTAAAACTTTTTGATGATTTTTTTGGAACAAAAGAGACCCCCGAAGCTTCATGGAAGGACCAGAAGCTGAAGGAGTAGGGAACAAGACACCGGGGCGCGCCAGGAGGCCCAGGCACGCCCCGGTGGGTTGTGCTCACCTCGAGGCCCATCTTAGCATGAAACCAACGCCAAAAATTCCTATAAATAGAGAAACCATCAGGGTAACCCTAGATCAGAAGTTCCACCGCCGCAAGCCTCTGTGGCCACGAAAAACCAATCTAGACCCCATTCCGGCACTCCGTCGGAGAAGGAAATCATCACCGGTGGCCATCTTCATCATCCCGGCGGCCACCATGATGAGGAGGGAGTAGTCCACCCTCGGGGCTGAGGGTTTGTACCAGTAGCTATGTGTTTAATCTTTCTCTCTCTCTTGTGTTCTTGAGATGTCACGATCTTGATGTATCGCCGACTTTGTTAATATAGTTGGATCATATTGTGTTTTCCCCTCTCTATCTTGTTGTGAATTGAGTTTTCCCTTTAAGATTTCATTTTATCGGATTGAATACTTTTATGGATTTGAGAACACTTGATGTATGTCTTGCATATGATTACCCGTGGTGACAATGGGGTATTATATTGATTCACTTGAGATAGGTTTTGGTACTCAACTCGCGGATTCCCGAGGTGACATTGGGGTAATCTATGCATAGGGGTTGATGCATGTTCTCGTCTTTTGTTTCTCCGGTAGAAATCTTGGGGCACTCTTTGAGGTTCTTTGTGTTGGATCGAGTATTATGAATCTGAACTTGCTTTGGTGTTATTTTAGTATGAACTCTTGATAGATCGATCGGAAAGAATAACTTAGTGTTATTTTAGTACGAACTCTTGATAGATCAATCGGAAAGAATAACTTGGTGTTATTTTAGTACGAACTCTTGGATAGATCGATCGGAAAGAATAGCTACAAACAATTTCTTCTTATGTTCTCCGCTAGATAAGAACTTTGGAGTGATTCTTCATCGCACGTTGAGGGATGGTTATATGATCCAATTAGATTAGCATTGTTGAGAGATTGCACTAGCGAAAGTATGGACCCTAGGCCTCATTTTCAAGCATTGCAATACCGTTTGTGCTCCGTTTTATCAATTGCTACCTTGCTGTTTTTTATTGTTCCTATTACAAAAATCAATATCTACTATCATTACTATGCTTGTATCACCATCTCTTCGCCGAACTAGTGCACCTATACAATTTACCATTGTATTTCGTGTGTTGGGGACACAAGAGACTTTTTATTATTTGGTTGCAGGGTTGTTTGAGAGAGACCATATTCATCCTACGCCTCCCACGGATTGATAAACCTTAGGTCATCCAGTTGAGGGAAATTTGCTACTGTCCTACAAAACTCTGCGCTTGGAGGCCCAACCTGAGTCTACAAGAACAAGTTGTGTAGTAGACATCAAGCTCTTTTCTGGCGCCGTTGCCGGGGAGGTGAGTGCTTGAAGTTATATCTTTAGATCTTGCAATTGTATCTTTTAGTTTCTTGTTTTATCACTAGTTTGGTTTATAAAAAGAAAACTATAAAAAAATGGAATTGAGGTTGCATCATATTATTCATCTCTATAATGTCTTTCGTGAAAATGATGGAAAGGAAAATTGTGCTCAATTGATAGAAGAAGAATTCTATAAAATGTTTGACAATTTTTTTTTTGAATGATGAGCATGATTGCAATGTTGTTGGTATGAATTCTTTGAATATCCATGATGCTAATGATATGCAAAGCAACAAGCTTGGGGATGCTATGTTTGATGAAGATGATATTTTTAGTCCCCCAAGTTCTGATGTGCAAATTTGTTATAATGGTAATATGCCTCCTATTTATGGCGATTATATTGATGAAAGTGGGTTTGGAAGAGTGTCAACTCTAGGTACTAATGATCCCACTATTTTGGAGGGTGTTGAATCTTATTGTGATAATTATGAAAGTGGATATGGAGAGGTCATGACTTTATTTAGTAATGAATCCACTATCTCGGAAGAGGTTTCAATTGATTATGAAAACAAAGTTGTTATCTATGATGATTATGGTGATGACATGTATGCTATAAAGAATAATTATAACCATGAAACATGTCATCATGATTTTAATTTTCAATCCCATGATAGTTATTTTGTTGAGTTTGCTCCCACTACTATTCATGAGAATAAATTTGCTTATGTGGAGAGTAATAAAATTTCTATGCTTGTGGATCATGAAAAGAATGCTTTATGTGATAGTTATATTTTTGAATTCAATCATGATGCTACTGAAAATTATCATGAGAGAGGGACATATGCTTTTACATATTGCAATAATATCAAGTTTTCTTTCTATGTGTTAAAAATCTTAAAGTTTTGCTTGTTTTGCCTTCCTATGCTAGTTGATTCTTGTTCCCATAAGTTGTTTGCTCACAAAATCCCTATGCATAGGAAGTGGGTTAGACTTAAATGTTCTAGCCATATGCTTCATGATTCTCTCTTTGTGTTTCAATTTTATCTTTTATGTGAGCATCATTGAAATCATCATGCCTAGGTAAAAGGCATTAAAGAAAAGCGCTTGTTGGGAGACAACCAACACTTTTGCCTACTGTTTTTGTGTGTTCACATGATTAAGATACTGTAGTAATCATGTTTTATAGCTTTTATTTCAATAAAGTGCCAAGTAAAGCCTTCGGGATAGTGTGGATAATAGTTGACTTGATTCTCTGCAAAAACATAAACTTTTGCATCTAGTACAGAAATTCCTGTCCTTTACTGGAACGTGGAATTTTTTTGAATTTTTTACAGTTGATGGATATAAGAATTTTATACGTTTTCCTAATTTATAAGAATTTTTGGATTTACATAAGTATGACCTTAATTCATATCTTTACATACTGTTCTGTTTTTGACAAATTCTGTTTGCAATGCATAGTTTGCTTGTTTTATGGTTTCTGTGGCTTATATTGCTTAATATAAATTGTGGAAATTGTATAGAACAGTAGGCATTGTGTGAGAACAATTATGAATCTTGTCTTTGACAGTACCAAAGTGAATGATTTGTCTTTAGCATACTAACCCATCTCACGAAGTTCCGTTAAGTTTTGTGTGATTGAAGTTTTCAAGTTTTGGGTGAGATATTGATATGAGGAGAATAAGGAGTGACAAGACCCTAAGCTTGGGGATGCCCAAGGCACCCCCAAGGAAATATTCAAGGAAGATCCAAGCAACTAAGCTTGGGGATGCTCCGGTAGGCATCCCACCTTTCTTCATCAACAATTATCGGTTAGCCTCGGTTGAGCCTAAGTTTTTGCTTCTTCACATGATGTGTGCTATTCTTAGAATGTCATTTTATTTTGTTTTGCTTGCTGTTTTAATAAAATACATAGATCTAAAAGTTTTAAATAAGAGAGAGTCCTCAATTAGCTACCCATTTACTTAACTACTCATTTGATCTTCACTTGTATCTTTTTGGAGTAGTTTGTCATTTACTCTCATGCTTCACTTAGATTATTTTGAGAGTTGAAAATTTTGGAGAAATACTTATGCTCTCGTGCTTCACTTAAATTTATTTGAGAGCTCGTTAGTAGCAATGGTAATACATAAATTTAGTCCCAAAGTAATGGATATTCAAGAAGGATATAATAAAAACTTTCATATAGATCATTGGATATGATAAGTTTGATTCCTTGCAATAGTTTTGCGATATGGAGATAATAATATGTGAGTCATGTTGGTGAGTAATTATGCTTTAGTAAGAATATTGGTGTTAAGGTTTGTGATTCCCTATGCTAGCATGAAAGTCAATAGTTATGCAATGAAATTACATCCTACTTGTGGTGCATTATTCGGTGTTAGTAATGTTTAATGCTCGTTTATGAGAATTTTTGTTTCTTGGTTGGTTGCTTCTCAATCTATTTGCTAGCCTCCATTTGTACTAAGTGGGAATACTACTTGTGCATCCAAATTCTTAAACCCAAAGTTGTGCCAAATGAGTCCACCATAACTACCTATATGCGGTATTTCCATGCCGTTCTAAGCAAATTTGTATGTGCCATCTCTAAATTTTCAAAATAATTTCCTTTTTGTGTGCTCGTACCGCTCATGAAGCGGCAGGGGGTGGCCAATATTTTCCATGCTAGATGTGTTATTCTCAAGATGAGTGTTTATTCACTTGTCATTGCATGAGAGTACGGCAAAGGTATTAGGGATGCCCAGTCCCGAAATGAAAAATGAATTTACTTTATGTTGTCAAATAATAAATTCCTTGGAAAGTGTTGGTATGGAGGGCACCCATGGATACGGCTAGCCATGGATCGTGAAAGAATGGTGGAAAAAGGAATAAACCTTATTTTCTGTTTGGGAACCGCCTATGATATATCTAGCATGGAAAGTGTTGGGAATTACTCGGTCGTTTTCGTTGACGGGAAAAGTATGCCTCCCAAAATCTTTTATCTCTTAATTTAAGCTTTGAGCTCTGGCACCTCTACAAATCCCTACTTCCCTCTGCGAAGGGCCTATCTATTTACTTTATACAATTTTTATTTTTATTTGAGTCTCCATCTTCTCTTATAAAGCAACAACTAAGGGGCACTATGATCGTACTTGAGCATTGGATGTAGCTAATATGCGAGTGTGTTTCATGAATGGATCAATGATTGAGCATGATGGGCTAGGGATAGCTTTCTTTAGTGTTGATATTTTGAAAGACATGGTTGCTTGTTGATATGCTTGAGTATTGATGTCCTCATGTCAAATTATAGACTATTGCTTTGAATCATTCAAGTCCAAATGTCCATGCTACAAAAGAAAAGAGTATATGATAAATATGATAGGTAGCTTTCCACAACAAAAATTCCGTTTTCAATTGCTACTTTATCATGATAAGTTTTATGAGAAAGAGTTGCTGTTATGATGCTATAAAAAGTGATTGAAATTATCATTGATCAAACTTATGCACTTTGCTAGCATTCACACTTCATAAATTATTTCTTTTATCATTTACCTACTCGAGGACGAGTAGGAATTAAGCTTGGGGATGCTGATACGTCTCCAATGTATCTATAATTTATGAAGTATTCATGCCATGTTTACAACAATTTTATATGGTTTTGGTATGATTTGCATGGAACTAACCCGGACTGACGTTGTTTTCAGCAGAACTACCGTGGTGTTGTTTTTTGTGCAGAAATGAAAGTTCTCCAAATGAGCTGAAACTTTTTGATGATTTTTTTTGGAACAAAAGAGACCCCCGAAGCTTCGTGGAAAGACCAGAAGGTGAAGGAGTAGGGCACAAGACACCGGGGCATGCCAGGAGGCCCAGGCGCGCCCCGGTGGGTTGTGCTCACCTCGAGGCCCATCTTAGCATGAAACCAACGCCAAAAATTCCTATAAATAGAGAAACCATCAGGGGTAACCCTAGATCAGAAGTTCCGCCGCCGCAAGCCTCTGTAGCCATGAAAAAACAATCTAGACCCCATTCCAGCACTCCGCCGGAGGGGGAAATCATCACTGGTGGCCATCTTCATCATCCCGGTGGCCACCATGATGAGGAGGGAGTAGTCCACCCTCGGGGCTGAGGGTTTGTACCAGTAGCTATGTGTTTAAGCTCTCTCTCTCTCATGTTGTTGAGATGTCACTATCTTGTTGTATCGCGGGCTTTGTTAATATAGTTGGATCATATGGTGTTTTCCCCTCTGTATCTTGTTGTGAATTGAGTTTTCCCTTTGAGATTTCGTTTTATCGGATTGAATACTTTTATGGATTTGAGAACACTTGATGTATGTCTTGCATATGGTGACAATGGGGTATTATATTGATTCACTTGAGATATGTTTTGGTACTCAACTCGCGGATTCCCGAGGTGACATTGGGGTAATCTATGCATAGGGGTTGATGCACGTTCTCGTCTTTTGTTTCTCCGGTAGAAATCTTGGGGCACTCTTTGAGGTTCTTTGTGTTGGATCGAGTATTTTGAATCTGAACTTGCTTTGGTGTTATTTTAGTACGAACTCTTGATAGATCGATCGGAAAGAATAACTTAGTGTTATTTTAGTACGAACTCTTGATAGATTGATCGGAAAGAATAACTTGGTGTTATTTTAGTACGAACTCTTGGATAGATCGATCGGAAAGAATAGCTACAAACAATTTCTTCTTATGTTCTCCACTAGATAAGAACTTTGGAGTGATTCTTCATCGCACGTTGAGGGATGGTTATATGATCCAATTAGATTAGCATTGTTGAGAGATTGCACTAGCGAAAGTACGGACCCTAGGCCTCATTTTAGAGCATTGCAATACCGTTTGTGCTCCATTTTATCAATTGCTACCTTGTTGTTTTTTATTGTTCCTATTACAAAAATCAATATCTACTATCATTACTACGCTTGTATCACCATCTCTTCGCCGAACTAGTGCACCTATACAATTTACCATTGTATTTGGTGTGTTGGGGACACAAGAGACTTTTTATTATTTGGTTGCAGGGTTTCTTTGAGGGAGACCATCTTCATCCTACGCCTCCCATGGATTGATAAACCTTAGGTCATCCAGTTGAGGGAAATTTGCTACTATCCTACAAAACTCTGCGCTTGGAGGCCCAACCCGAGTCTACAAGAACAAGTTGTGTAGTAGACATCAAGGGAGTGCGCCCACGCCCACGGGGAGCCACCGCTGGCATCGACTGCGACTTATAGCAAGACTGATGAATATAAGGACGATGAGAGTGGATAATAATTGTCTTACATATTTAGGAAGATAATTAAAAAAGCCACATGCGGCAACGCCCGAAATACACAAGGGCAAAAGAAGAAGGAAGACAATGATCTGGCTCTCCGCGGGAACTAGTAATCTCCGCGACGAGCAGCGATGAGCTCTTTCGTGTCCTCAAGATGCTGCTTGAGAGCATCCATGGATTCCTCCACCAGCCTTTGGCGCTCGATGCGGAGCATGGCATTCTCGTCCATAAGTTTCTTGACGATGACGCCGGTCCTCAGCAACAAGGCAATGGTCTCCTCGTGCTGCTTCGTCGTTCCGGCGATCTTCGCCCTCAGCAGGTCACACTCAGTGCGGAGCTTCGCCTTGTCCTCCCCTAGTCCCCGGATGATGCTGGTAGCACTTTCAAACGAGGCTTTCATCTCGTCCTGCTGCTTCATCCAGTCAGAGATCCGACCCATCAGGTCATCGAGCATAGCGCGCATGCGCCTGTGAGAGTCCTCGCCTGCCCGCGAGACATTTTCTCAGGAGGCCGCGGCGCGGGAGGACATCTCTGCTGCATTCGCGGTGCGGCGGGACATCTCTGCTGCTTCCGCGGCGCGGCCGGACCAGTCTGCTGCATCGACGGCGCGGCGGGACCTCTGTGCTGCTACGGCCGCGCGGCGGGACATGTCGGTTGCTTTCACGGCGAGGCGGGACATCTCTCGTGCTTCCGCTTCCATGCTCACCTCTCCCAGGCAGTAATCTCTCGACCCAGAACTCACGCTGGCCATGGCAGACGCAAGGGAACGATGATGAATGCCTTGTTTGTTTTTGTGGATGAGGATCGATTTGAGGAGGAATGTGCAGTCATCTTGGAGTAGTATTATTTATAACCGAGTACTAATATGCTCCTAAGTGGGAAACCCTTTAGGTTTTGATCGGTGTGAACAGGTTTGCAATTAAATATAGCGTGGTAGTAATTTGGAATGTGACGGGACGCAGGTCCATTTTGCATCATGTTTTCCTACTGTTGTTTATAGTGTTTTTATTCATTATAACACTTTATGGAGTAACTCTAATGCCTTTTCTCTCATAATATGCAAGGTTTACACAAAGAGGGAGAATGCCGGCAGTTGGAATTCTGGACCTGAAAAAGCTATGTCAAAGATACCTATTCTGCACATCTCCAAATGAGCTGAAATTTTACGGAGAATTATTTTTGGAATATATAACAAATATTGGAGAAAAGAACTACCGGAGGGGTGCACCCAGGCGCCCACATGGCACCAGGGCGCGCCACCCCCTCCAGGCGCGCCCTGGTGGGTAGTGGGGGCCCTGGCCCACCTTCGGTGCCCATCTTCTGGTATATAAGGTCTTTTGACCTAGAAAAATAACAAAGGGAGTACTTTCCAGACGGAGCACCGCCGTCTCGAGGAGGAACTTGGGCAGGAGCACTTTTGCCCTCCGGCGAAGCGATTCCGCCGGGGGAACTTCCCTCCGGGAGGGGGAAATTGAATCCATCGTCATCACCAACAACCCTCTCATCTTTGGGAGGCCAATCTTCATCAACATCTTCAACAACACCATCTCATCTCAAACCCTAGTTCATCTCTTGTGTTCAATCTTTGTATCAAAACCTCAGATTGGTACCTGTGGGTGACTAGTAGTGTTGATTACATCTTGTAGTTGATGCTAGCCGGTTTATTTGGTGGAAGATTATATGTTCAGATCCATTATGATATTTATTACTCCTTTGATCTTGAGCATGAATATTATTTGTGAGTAGTTACTTTTGTTCTTGAGGCCACGGGAGAAGTCATGTTGCAAGTAGTCATGTGAATTTGATATTCGTTCGATATTTTGGTGGTATGTATGTTGTGATTCCCTTAGTGGTGTTATGTGAACGTTGACTACATGACACTTCACCATCTTTGGGCATAAGGGAAGGCATCACTACAAAAAAAAAGACACATCCGTGACATTATGGGCCGAACGAATTTTTTTCCTGTCATGCTTATGACACTTCTATGACGATAATTGTGACGAAACCACGTATCATCATAGATGTGGTGGGCTCCTACTTCTATGACAAAAAATCATGACAGAAAATGGGCTTTTCATCCTGGGCGGGCTGAGGACGCACGTGCATGACATTCTTTGGGCCGTCCATGACAGAAAAAATCATGGTAGAAGCGAGGGCGAGGAAAATTTCGGGGAGTTCCGGTTACGGTGGGTGGTCGGGGCCGAGCGATGCACGGAGGCTTGTGCGTTTCTCTCATACACGTACGCGCGTGTGTGCAAGGCGTTGGGCTGTAACTGAACCCGAGCGAGGCGTTCACTTACTGAACCCGAGCGATTGCACGAGCTATGTTACTGAACCCGAGCGATCGATCCCTTGGTTGTTAATTGAACCCAAGCGATTCCTTCGCTACTACTGCTAACTGAAGCCGATCGAACCTGCCTCTTGATGAATAGTGACCATTGTTGGGTGTTGGATGAACAGTTCCTGGTGGGGGTTGGATGAACAGGACCCCGTGGTAGTAGGTCATTGCTGCTAGATGAACAGGTTTCCGAGGAGGCCGCCGCACCCCAGCCGGTTGGGGTGGATGAACAGGACCCCGTGGAGGCTCCATGAATAGTAGCCGATGGAGGCTGGATGAACAGTAGCCCGTGGATGAACAGTAGCTTGTGAAGGTTGGAGACTGTGGATGAACAGTAGCAGGTGGAGGCTGGAGGAAAGTCGACGGTGGATGAACAGTAGCCCGTGGAGTCCCGTTTTGCGGTACGCCACACCCCTCCCGATGAACATGACCCCATTTCGATCGTAGGAGGTCGAAGAGAAGTCCGTTTCCTCTGTTTTGCGCTACGCCACCCCTCCCAATCAACAGGACCCCGTTTCGACCGTAGAAGCTCGAACAGAAGTTTGTTTCCTCTGTTTTGCGGTACGCCAGACCCCTCCCGATGAACAGGATCCCGTTTCGACCGTAGCCGATCGAACTGAAGGCCGTTTCCTCCGTACTGTGGTACGCCAGACCCCGTTTCGGCTATTCCGTCCAAGCCGGTTGGCTCCCGATGAACACGACACATTCCGTTGCCTCCCGATGAACACGACGCAGTTTCTCCATTCCGACCCAGCCGGTTGGCTTCTGATGAATAGGACGCCGTTGCTGCCGTCCGTTGCCACTCCATGTACAAGAGCCCTGGCCGTACATATGCGCGAGTACGCGTTCGAGACCCCGCCCGTATGTACGTACATAGCCGTATTTACTTTCTTGTGGTGTGGTTGTACGTACGTGTACACGATATATATATAGACGGGACTGCGTGACATGCCTCGTCCGCGCCTACGACACATGCCGCTCCTTACTCGGCCACGGTTCATCGCTGCAGAGAAACCGATCGACCAGTATATACGTACATGTTCGCGACCAGACAGACAACCCTACGTACGGTTCGACCCGGTGGGTCCCAGTTGTCAGGGAGGATAAGGAGGCACTTCCTTGCGTGTGAAGATATAGCTGGTGGGTCCTAGCTGTCAGGGGGAAGAATCAATTTTTTTGCCCGTAATATGGACGCACTTCCTTGCGTGCGAAGATGTAGCTGGTGGGTCCCAGCTGTCAGGGGGGAAACATTTTTTTTTCGCAAAATACGGTGGCCCTTTCAGTGGGTCCCTGCTATCAGGTGGAGGAATCATTATTTTGCGCATAATAAGAAGGCACTTCCTTGTTGCGGCCGTGGACCCAGCTGTCAGCCTCTCCACGTACAGTCCTCATCCGATGGAAGTCGCTCCTTGACCACATTGACCACGCCGCGCCGAGAGCACCAAGGCGGTGGACGACGGTGATGCCTAGGAAGGGAATGACCCGAAGCCGGGGAAGACTCGGCAGTTGTTTCCGACACGGAGGGGAGTATGAGAGTTTACTGGTTCGGCTGCAGTGTGAGGCTGCTGTCGCCGGAGAATAACAGGAGGTCTGGGTGAGTACAGAGATGGCCAGGCCAGCGATGGGAGTAGGGTGAGGCGGTGAGGCCTACACGGCAGCAGAGCCGACCACGGGACGCTGGAGCAGGCGGCACGACCGGCGCTGGTTTGGGCGGCTGGAGTAAGAAGACCAGAGGTTGAAGAAACACAACGGCCATTGGATGGACATCGTACGGTCACTGCAACAAGAATCGTTTATATTGACTAAGTTGACAAAGCCCTCCGTCCGCGTGAACTTATTAGGCCCAGAAGTCAGCCTCCAAATATGGTGGGTCCCAGCTAGCAAGGGGAGTATTCATTTTTTTGTGCGTAATAAGGAGGCACTTCCTTGCGTGCAAAGATATAGCTGGTGGGTCCGAGCTGTCAGTGGGTGGAACATTTTTTTTCACGAAATACGGAGGCCCTTCTGGTGGGTCCCCGCTGTCAGGTGGAGGAATCATTATTTTGTGCGTAATAAGGAGGCACTTCCTTGAGTGCGGCCGTGGACCCAGCTGTCAGCCTCTCCACGTACAGTCCTCTTCTGATGGATGTCGTTCGTTGACCACGTTGACCACGCAGCACCGAGAGCACCAGGGCTGTGGACGATGGTGAGGCCTAGGAAGGGAACTACACGGAGCCAGGGAAGACTCGCAGTTGTTTCCCATGGGGAGGGGAGTACGAGGGTTTACTGGTTCGTCTGCCATCGCCGGGGAATAACAACAAGTGTGGGTGAGTAGAGGGATGGCCAGGCCAGCGATGGGAGTAGGGTGGGGCGGTGAGGCCTGCGCGGCAGCACAGCCGGCCACGGGAGGAGGGAGCAGGCAGTCCCGCCGGTGCTGGTTTGAGCGGCCAGAGCAGGAAGAGCAGATATTGAAGAAGCACGATGGCCGTTGGATGGACATCCAACAGTCACTGCTCTCGTGTGTTGACTAAGTTGACACGGCCTTTCGTGCGCGTCAACCTGTTTTTTAGGAAAGCATACGCATCAACCTAGTAGGCCCACAAGTCGGCCTCAAATATGTGGAAAATAGCATACAACCCATCTGCCATTATTGCTAATAAATGTACAACCTATTGGCTAATTCTTAAGGATTTTTTTGAAGCCCATATTCTTTTTGGTACCATTACAGCCCATTTTCTGGCCACGGTTAAAAATTCAACTTAATATTCATATTTTTGTGCGGTCCGAACTGTTTTTAAACCCGGAATTTCGAATCACATTCAAACTAATTTTAAAAGTAATAAATTTATATCAATTAAAAATCCAACATAATTTTCCCTGCAAAAAAACAATTAAATTTGAAATCTCGAAATCTTAAAAAATGATATTTGAAACTAATTGCCGGTTTGCTGTGTTTTTAAAATTTACATCTCATTTCTTACTACTTCCTTTTCTGGGCAAGCGAATACATCGCTCTCGTCTTGAAAGATTTGCAGCCCAGCAGGGCTGAGAAAGCAAGTAGGCCTCCGTTGGGTATTTCTTAAAAAAAGTAGAACTGGGCTAGCCATTTTCAGAAAGAAAAAAAACACAATTGGGCTCATCATGTGGTAAACATAAAACAAAACCCTGGCTAGATGGGCCACAGCCCCCGCACAGCCCCGTTGTTACCCTGATCCGTCTCTAAAACTAGTACTAAATAACAACTGCTTGTTCCTCATAAAAAAAGTAAATAACAACTGCGCGACCTGCTGGGTCCCTGGTGTCAGCCGCTCTTTGTGTAATTCTCTCGTTTACTGACTACGTTGACAATGGCGTGGGACCCAGATGTCCAACCATTGGGAGGAACCATTTTTTGGGATTGTAATAACGAGGCACTTGCTTGCGTACTTCCATGACCCTGGTAGGTCCCTACTATCATCCTCTCCACGTACAATCATCTCTTTATTCCTCTCGGTTGTTGACCACGTTGACAATGCCAGACGGCGGCGCACCGCGCATGGCGAGCGAACCAAGGCAGAGGACGACAGCGAGGCCTCGGAAGGGAACGAACAGGAGCCATGGAAGATGCGGCAGTCTAGTCGCAGGCGGAGGGGAGTACGAGGGTTGACTGGTTCGGGTGCGGGTGCGTGTTGGGGCTGACATCGCCGGAGAATAACACGACGTGTGGGGGAATAGAGGGATGGACTGCCAACATTTGAGGGTATGGTAGGGCGATGGAGGCGCAGCCAGCCGTGGGAAGCGGGAGCAGGCGGGACCGACGGGGTGGTTTGGTTTGGGCGGCTGGAGGAAGAAGACAAGAGTAGAAGATACACGACAGATGTTGGATGTCAATCCAACGGCTGGTAGGCAGAATCGTTTGTTGACTAGTAAGTCGACACCACCTTGGATAGGCTTTTTCCTCATGGGTCCCAAATGTCAGAATCCAAATCTATCACAGCCATGCAGCCTTTCTTATGAAAATTTATAGCCCATTTGGTGTGCTAGTTCGGAATAAGTTTGTGGGTGCTGGTGGGGGCTAATCACTTGGGTTCTGTAATGCACAGTGAGCTCAAGTAGCCGGCGAGAGTGATGTTATTTCCCTTGGTTGGGATTTGTTACAATATTTCTCTCTTAATTAAAAAAATGGCAAGCCATTTGCCTTGTTTCAAAGAAAATATGACAGTCACAGCCAAGTTGAAAAGGGCAACAACATCTAACTCCGGCTTACAAACTGTACAAAAGCATGAGGTTAATTGTTCATCAGGTTTAGAAAAAACCCAGATTCAAAAGGGCAACAACACCTAACTCCAGCACTGTTTTCGGCACTCACAATGAAATGGATCGGTCAGGTCCATAGAATGAACATCCTGGGTCATAAAATTTACTGGATTATGACCACAAGATGATGTAAATAGAAGCCCGACACGTTCAGAAGCCCTTTTGTCCACCTGAAACTCCTTTTTTGCTCTTCGACATACCCATCCGTCAAAACCATGCTGCTGATTAACTTAAGCCTGATGGACAATAGTAACCTCGCATTCAGCAGGAAGAATGTGACAAATCTAGTGTTTGCATGGTTGGCTACATATCGTTCCAGCGTTATTGTCTTCAATCGAATGTCATGAGAACTGAGAAAATCCCGGTGCTTACGAATCCATCGATTGGTTATAACTTTCTTACCCCGCCCAGTTGCCTAAATAGACATGAAGATTGAAAACAGTTAAGGTCTAAAAAAAAGAGTGTCGAAAGAGCAACAGCTGAACGGTTAATTCTAGTACACTATATGCGGGCTTCCAATGTGCGTGAAATTATCACCTTTATATACAACTTCTCCAGACATGGAAAGCATTGCAGCAAGCCAATAATCTTGTTTAGATCAAAACTATTCATATAGATATATAAGATCTTGACAGAATCTAGCACCATTGATAGGCTATCCATGGACAAACTCTTCATTGAGCATAGAACATAATATTAGTACAAAAAGTGTACTCCAAGATGATATAGAACTTATGCCCAGAAATTTAAAATGCAGCTTATGATTACAAGTGTAGATGATAATATGCAGTACCTGAAGAACTGTGGAGCCAAACACCATCTTGAAATGAGCACAAAGATCATGTATTACACCCAAGGTCTCCAGTTTAGGCGCAGAGATGACAATTATTTCTGACAGTGAATAACGAGAATCAAGAATCAACCTTTGAAGTGAAGGGGCATCTTCGATGATGAGCTGCTTCTGTTAAAAGAAATTCCAATTCTTACAAGGTTAGGGGACTTTATTTTGAGACAACCGATTCAGTAGGAGGTACAAGCAAGTCTCCAATCTATGCACCTGCACAAACAATCAAACACTTGCACCCAACGCGATGAAGGGGTTGTCAATCCCTTCACGGTCACTTGCAAGGATGAGATCTCATAGAGATAGATATAAAATATTACTAAAACATAAAACAAAGTAAAAGTAAATAAATTGCAGCAAGGTATTTTTGGGTTTTTTGGTTTATAGATTTGAAAATATATGATGGAAAATAGACCCGGGGGCCATAGGTTTCACTAGAGGCTTCTCTCTTGAAACAAATCATACGGTGGGTGAACAAATTACTGTCGAGCAATTGATAGAAAAGCGCAAAGTTATGACGATATCCAAGGCAATGATTATGAATATAGGCATCACGTTCGTGTCAAGTAGACCGAGACGATTCTGCATCTACTACTATTACTCCACACATCGACCGCTATCCAACATGCATCTAGAGTACTAAGTTCATAAGAACGGAGTAACGCCTTAAGTAAGATGACATGATGTAGAGGGATAAAATCAAGCAATATGATGAAAACCCCATCTTTTTACCCCTGATGGCAACAATACAATACGTGCCTCGCTACCCCTACTTTTGTCAATGGGTGAGGACACCGCAAAATTGAACCCAAAACTAGGCACCTCTCCCATTGCAAGAAGAACCAATCTAGTTGGCCAAACTAAACTGACAATTCGAAGAGAAATAAAAAGATATTTAATCATGCATAAAAGAGTTCAGAAAATACTCAAATAATATTCATAGGTAATCTGATCATAAATCCACAATTCATCGGATCTCGACAAACACACCGCAAAAGAATATTACATCGGATAGAACTCCAAGAACATCAAGGAGAACATTGTATTGAAGATCAAAGAGAGAGAAGAAGCCATCTAGCTACTAGCTATGGACCCATAGGTCTATGGTAAACTACCCACGCTTCATCGGAAGGGCAATCGAGTTCATGTAGATGCCCTCCGTGATCGAATCCCCCTCCGGTAGGATGCCGAAAAAGGCCCCAAGATGGGATCTCACGGGAACAGAGGCTTGCGGCGGCGGAAATTTATTTTGGTGGACGCCTCTGGTGGTTTGGAAATATTTGGGAATTTATAGGCCAAGAATTAGGGTTGGAGGACTCCCGGGGGGCCCACAAGCCAGGAGGCGCCCCCCTAGGGCGCGCCCTGAGAGCTTGTGGAGTCCTCGGGACTCTTCTGACCCCTTCTCCAAGCTCTGTGGATGTCTTCTGGTCCAAGAAAAATCATCGCAAAAGTTTTATTCCGTTTGGACTCCGTTTGATATTCCTTTTCTGTAAAACTCAAAAACAAGGAAAAAACAAAAACTGGCACTGGGCTCTTGGTTAATAGGTTAGTCCCAAAAATAATATAAAATAACATATTAATGCATATAAAACATCCAAAATAGATAATATAATAGCGTGGAACAATCAAAAATTATAGATACGTTGGAGACGTATCAAGCATCCCCAAGCTTAACTCCTGCTTGTCCTCGAGTAGGTAAATGATAAAAACAGAATTTTTGATGTGGAATGCTACCTAACATATTTATCCATGTAATCTTCTTTATTGTGGAATAAATATTCAGATCCATAAGATTCAAAACAAAAGTTTAATATTGACATAAAAACAATAATACTTCAAGCATACTAACAAAGCAATCACGTCTTCTCAAAATAACATGGCCAAAGAAAGTAATCCCTACAAAATCATATAGTCTGGCTATGCTCTATCTTCATCACACAAAGTATTTTATTATGCACAACCCCGATTAGAAGCCAAGCAATTATTTCATACTTATGATGTTCTCAAACTTTTTCAACTTTCACGCAATACATGAGCGTGAGCCATGGATATAGCACTATAGGTGTAATAGAATATGGTGGTTGTGGAGAAGACAAAAAGGAGGAGGAAATCTTACATCAACTAGGCGTATTAACGGGCTATGGAGATGCCCGTCAATAGATATCAATGTGAGTGAGTAGGGATTGCCATGCAACGGATGCACTAGAGCTATAAGTGTATGAAAGCTCAAAAAGAAACTAAGTGGGTGTGCATCCAACTCGGTTGCTCACGAAGACCTAGGGCAATTTGAGGAAGCCCATCATTGGAATATACAAACCAAGTTCTGTAATTAAAAATTCCCACTAGTATATGAAAGTGAAAAAATAGGAGACTTCTATCATGAAGATCATGGTGCTACTTTGAAGCACAAGTGTGGAAAAAGGATAGTAACATTGTCCCTTCTCTCTTTTCTCTCATTTTTTTTATTTTGGGCTCTTCGGCCTCTTTTTTTTTTCCTTTTTCGTCCGGAGTCTCATCCCAACTTGTGGGGGAATCATAGCCTCCATCATCCTTTCCTCACATGGGACAATGCTCTACTAATGGTGATCATCACAATTTTATTTACTTTAGAACTCAAGAATTACAACTCGATACTAGAACAAAGTTTGACTCTATATGAATGCCTCCGGCGGTGTACCGGGATGTGCAATGATCAAGAGTGATGTGTATAAAAAATATGAACGGTGGCTTTGCCATAAATACTATGCCAACTACATGATCATGCAACGCAATATGACAATGACGAAGCGTGTCATAATAAACGGAATGGTGGAAGTTGCATGGTAATATATCTCTAAATGGCTATGGAAATGCCATAATAGGTAGGTATGGTGGCTGTTTTGAGGAAGGTATATGATGGGTTTAATGCATCGGTGAAAGTTGTGCGGTACTAGAGAGGCTAGCAATGGTGGAAGGGTGAGAGTGCGTATAATCCATGGACTCAACATTATTCATAAAGAACTCACATACTTATTGCAAAAATTTATTAGTTATCAAAACAAAGTACTACACGCATGCTCCTAGGGGGATAGATTGGTAGGAAAAGACCATCGCTCGTCCCCGACCGCCACTCATAAGGAAGACAACCAAAAAAATAAATCATGCTCCGACTTCATCACATAACGGTTCACCATACGTGCATGCTACGGGAATCACAAACTTTAACACAAGTATTTCTACCAATCCACAATTACTCACTAGGATGACTCTAATATCACCATCTTTATATCTCAAAACAAATGCAAGGAATCAAACTTCTCATAGTATTCAATGCTCTGTATATGAAAGTTTTTATTATATCCCTCTTGGATGCCCATCATATTAGGACTAAATTCATAACCTAAGAAAATTACCATGATGTTTAGAGACTCTCAAAATAATTTAAGTGGATCATGAGAGTTCAACAATTTCTATAAAATAAAGCCACCGCCGTGCTCTAAAAAGATATAAGTGAAGCACTAGAGCTAATTGCCTAGCTCAAAAGATATAAGTGAAGCACATAGAGTATTCTAATAAATTCATGATTAATGCGTGTCCCTCTCAAAAGTTGTGTACAGCAAGGATGATTGTGTCAAACTAAAAAGCAAAGACTCATATCATACAAGACGCTCCAAGCAAAACACATATCATGTGGTGAATAAAAATATAGCCTCAAGTAAATTTACCGATGGATTGAAGACGAAAGAGGGGATGCCATCCGGGCATCCCCAAGCTTAGATGCTTGGTTGTCTTTTAATATTACCTTGGGGTGCCTTGGGCATCCCCAAGCTTAGTCTATTGCCACTCCTTATTCCATAGTCCATCAAATCTTGACCCAAAACTTGAAAACTTCACAACACAAAACTGAACAGAAAACTCATGAGATCCGTTAGTATAAGAAAATAAATCACCACTTTAGGTACTGTTGTGAACTCATTATTTATTTATATTGGTGCAATATCTACTGTATTACAACTTCTCAATGGTTCATACCCCCCGATACTACCCATAGATTCATCAAAATAAGCAAACAACACATAGAAAACAGAATCTGTCAAAAACAGAACAGTCTGTGAAGATCTGATTATTACCCATACTTCTGTAACTTCAAAAATTCTGAAAAATTAGGACAACCTGGGAAATTTGTATATAAATCTTGTGTAAAAAATTAAGTATTTTTCTTAGCTTATGTGAATTATTAAGAAATTTCAACTGGACGCTAAAGTTTCTGTTTTTCAGCAAAATCAAATCAACTATCACCGTAGACCATCCCAAAGGTCTTACCTGGATCAAACACTAATTAAAACACAAAAACACAATTACTACATAGGTAATAATGTTTATTTTTTAAATAATAGAACCAAAAACAAAAAACATAAAAATAAAATTGGGTTGCCTCCCAACAAGCGCTATTGTTTAACGCCCCTAGCTAGGCATAAAACATGGATCTAGGTACTGTCATCTTTGGTATTAAATCAATAAGTAGCCCTCATAATAGATTCATATGGCAATTTAATTTTATTTCTTGGAAAATTTTCCATGCCCTTCCTTAACAGAAATTGAAATCTAATGTTTCCGTCTTTCATATCAATAATTGCACCAATCGTTCTAAGGAAAGGCCTACCAAGAATAATAGGACATGTAGGATTGCAATATATATCAAGCACAATGAAATCTACGGGCACATAATTCCTATTTACAACAATAAGAACATAATTAATCCTTCCCATAGGTTTCTTAATAGTGGAATCCGCTAGATGCAAATTCAAAGAACAATCATCAAATTCACGAAAACCTAACACGTCACATAAAGTTTTTGGAATCGTGGAAACTCTAGCACCCAAATCACACAAAGCATGGCACTCATAATATTTAATTTTAATCTTAATAGTAGGTTCCCACTCATCATAAAGTTTTCTAGCGATAGAAACTTCCAACTCAAGTTTTTCTTCAAAAGATTTCATCATAGCATCAACGATATGTTTAGTAAAAGCTTTATTTTGATTATAAGCATGAAGAGAATTCAACATGGATTGCAACAAGGAAATACAATCTATCAAATAACAATTATCATAATTAAAGTCCTTGAAATCCAAAAGAGTGGGCTCATTATTACTTAAAGTTTTGACCTATCCAATCCCACTTTTATCAATTTTTTCATTAAGATCTTTAAACTCCGAATCATTGGGACGCCTTCTAGCTAAAGTTGACTCATCTCCAGTCCCATCTTTATCAAGATTTATATTAGAAAACAAAGATTCAATAGGAGTCACACCAATCACTTTAAGATCTTCATCATTATTCTCACAAGAAATCGAAGAACACACTTTTACAAACCAATCTCGCTTAGCACGCATCCTAGCAGTTCTTTCTTTACACTCATCAATAGATATTTTAATAGCTTTCAGAGATTCATTAATATCATGCTTGGGTGGCATATATCTAATTTTCAAAGAATTAATCTCAAGAGAAATTCTATCAACGTTCCTAGCCAAATCATCAATCTTGAGCAATTTTTCTTCAACCATAGCATTGAAAACTTTTTGGGAATTAATGAAATATTTAATATTGTTCTCAAGATCAGAGGGTATTTTATTATAATTTCCATAAGAATTGTTGTAGGAATTACCATTATTAGAGGAATTACTAGGAAAAAAGCCTAGGGTTGAAATTACCTCTATATGCGTTATTACCAAAATTGTTCCTACCAACAAAATTCACATCCATAGATTCATTAATGTTCTCAATCAAAGTGGACAAAGGCATATCATTAGTTATCATTAGGATCAATAGGAACACTCTTATTAGCAATCAATTTCATAAGTTCATCCATCTTTCCACTCAAAGTATTAATTTCTTCAATCGCATGCACTTTTTTACTAGTGGAAGATCTTTCGGTATGCCATTGAGAGTAATTTACCATAATATTATCTATGAGTTTAGTTCCTAATGTGATTTCCATAAAAGTACCTCCCGCGGTGGAATCCACCAGATTTCTAGATGCAAAATTCAATCCCGCGTAAAAAATTTGTATGATCATCCATAAACTTAAACCATGAGTAGGGCAATTTCTTATCATCAATTTCATCCTCTCCCAAGATTGTGCAACATGTTCATGATCAAGTTGCTTAAAATTCATTATATCATTCCGAAGGGAGATGATCTTAGCAGGAGGAAAATACTTGGAGATAAAGCATCTTTACACTTATTCCATGAATCAATACTATTTAGGCAAAGAAGAAAACCAAGTTTTAGCACAATCTCGTAGTGAGAACGGAAATAGCTTCAATTTAACAATATCACTATTCACATCTTTTTTCTTTTGCATATCACACAACTCAACGAAAGTATTTAGATGGGATGCGACATCTTCACTAGGAAGGCCAGAAAATTGATCTTTCATAACAAGATTCAACAAAGCGGCATTAATTTAGTAAGATTCCGCACTAGTGGCGGGAGCAATCAGAGTACTAATAAAATCATTATTATTAGTGTTGGAAAAGTCACACAACTTGATATTTTCTTGAGACATCGTGACAAAGCAAGCAATCTAGCACACGAGCAACCAAAAAGCAAACGAAAAGACAAACGGAAGAAGGGCGAATAAAAAGGCAAATATTTTTGTGATTTTCTAAAAATGTTTTAGAAGTGGGGGAGAGGAAAACGAGAGGTAAATGGCGAATAATGTAATGAAAGAGATGAGAGTTTATGGTGGGTACTTGGTAGGCTTGATGTAGAACCTCCCCGGCAACGGCGCCAGAAATTCTTCCTACTACTTCTTGAGCTTGCATTGGTTTTTCCCTTGAAGAGGAAAGGGTGATGCAGCAAAGTAGAGATAAGTATTTCCCTCAGTTTGAGAACCAAGTTATCAATCCAGTAGGAGGTACAAGCAAGTCTCCAATCTATGCACCTACACAAACAATCAAACACTTGCACCTAACATGATAAAGGGGTTGTCAATCCCTTCACGGTCACTTGCAAGGATGAGATCTGATAGAGATAGATATAAAAGATTACTAAAACATAAAACAAAGTAAAAGTAAATAAATTGCAGCAGGGTCTTTTTGGGTCTTTTGGTTTATAGATCTGAAAATATATGATGGAAAATAGACCCGGGGGCCATAGGTTTCACTAGAGGCTTCTCTCTTGAAAGAAATCAGACGGTGGGTGAACAAATTACTGTCGAGCAATTGATAGAAAAGCGCAAAGTTATGTTGATATCCAAGGAAATGATTATGAATATAGGCATCACGTCCGTGTCAAGTAGACCAAAACGATTCTGCATCTACTACTATTACTCCACACATCGACCGCTATCCAGCATGAATCTAGAGTATTAAGTTCATAAGAATGGAGTAACGCCTTAAGTAAGATGACATGATGTAGAGGGATAAACTCAAGCAATATGATGAAAACCCCATCTTTTTACCTTTGATGGCAACAATACAATACGTGCCTCGCTACCCCTACTTTGTCACTGGGTGAGGACACTGCAAGATTGAACCCAAAACTAGGCACCTCTCCCATTGCAAGAAGAACCAATCTAGTTGGCCAAACCAAACCGATAATTCGAAGAGAAATACAAAGATATTTAATCATGCATAAAAGAGTTCAAAAAAGACTCAAATAATATTCATAGATAATCTGATCATAAATCCACAATTCATCGGATCTCGACAAACACACTGCAAAAGAATATTACATCGGATAGAACTCCAAGAACATCGAGGAGAACATTGTATTGAAGATCAAAGAGAGATAAGAAGCCATCTAGCTACTAGCTATGGACCCGTAGGTCTGTGGTAAACTACTCACGCTTCATCGGAAGGGCAATAGAGTTGATGTAGATGCCCTCCGTGATCGAATCCCCCTCCGGTAGGATGCCGGAGAAGGCCCCAAGATGGGATCTCATGGGAACAGAGGCTTGCGGCAGCGAAAAAGTATTTTGGTGGACGCCTCTGGTGGTTTGGGAATGTTTGGGAATTTATAGGCCAAGAATTAGGGTTGGAGGACCGCCGGGGGGCCCACAAGCCAGGGGGCACGCCTTGAGGGCTTGTGGAGTCCTCGGGACTCTTCTGACCCCCTCTCCAAGCTCCGTGGATGTCTTCTGGTCCAAGAAAAATCATCGCGAAAGTTTTATTCCGTTTGGACTCCGTTTGATATTCCTTTTCTGTAAAACTCAAAAAGAAGGAAAAACAGAAACTGGCTCTGGCCTCTAGGTTAATAGGTTAGTCCCAAAAATAATATAAAATAACATATTAATGCATATAAAACTTCCAAAACAGATAATATAATAGCATTGACAATCAAAATTTATAGATACGTTGGAGACGTATCAAGCCGTCATATCACAAAACCCCACCTCCCCGCAGTCTAAGTTTGACGGATGAAGCAACCATCATTTCACTCTTCGCTGAATCCCCTTCTCCCTCACCGTCTTCAAGAAAGCCAACACTCGCATCTGCCATTGTTCTTCTCTCCCAACGAAGGGAAGGTAAGTGGATCCGTGATGTTGGTATATTTTCTTTCAAAAAAAAGAACTTTTGCAAAGCAGTAACCGATCCTCACTCTCTTATTTGTTTCATTGTCATTGCGATTGTGTTTTCCTTTCAGTTGTCTCCTATTTGTCAGTTTCATGATGGACCAAGGAGAACCAGGCAAAGATCTGCCGATGTTGAAGCAGACGTGAGAGGCTGATCCCCACGAGACAGAGAGCTCCAAGAAGATGGAGGCCGCCACCGAACCGACCCCAGATACGCTCATGGCCACTATGGAGATGGTCAACGCCCCGTTTGAGGTTACAGCCCCCGTGGCCCTGCAGGAGCAGTTTTCCCCCTTCGAGGATGTGTCCCTCCCCCCCCCCCCCTGAGCTGCACAAGGTGATTTTCTTCTTTGCCAATCTCGACTGTGTTTTTTAATCTAAGTATGTGGTGATAAATAATGCAAAATTTTATTAGCTTCGATGCCATGCTACCTTCCCTGTCATGCATACTTTTGACTCTACATAGTGGTTTAAATAACTTGTGTTTTTTATATTGGAAAGTAATTCAGAATTCGTTTCTGTTTCAATTAGAGCCCTGATGCAGACAAGGATTGTGTGGTTGTACATGTCACTCGCTATTAGGCAGATGACATGAATATATGCACTGGAAAAACAAAGTTCTCAGGCTGTTGGATCCTGGAAGCCAGTTGCACTCATACCAAAGTCGAGATGTATTCCAGCCACACTGTTGTCAGGCGTGTTGTCCAGGGTGTACTGAAGCACAAGAAGTTCAAAGCTACTCCTTCGTTTGTGAGGCATACTGTTCTTGTCAAGCTTACGCAGGAAGATGATGTGGCATGCCTCGACAAACAAGTTTATGAGTGGCAAGGCCACAAGGTTATCTTCAAGAAGGTTGACAAGATTGAGCTACTACCGGACGTCCTCGATGATGTTCATGGCAAGGTCCGTCTTGTGTCCATCCCAAATTAGATCGAGACATGAAATAGTTGGCCCAGCTAGGGTTTAAAAGTAGTTTGGATTGTGTCTAACTATCCGAACCTTGCCTATTATCGAGCCCTCTGGGCTAGTACTCTATTTGAATCTATCTATGGGAACTACTGCTACTTTTGTGTGCCCGTGAATCATGTGAGAACCATCATAATTGTTGCCGAAACAGATGCGTCCTCACTAGTTTTTTCATGTAATATGGCATGGTAAGACATAAGTTGTCACAGTTTGTCATACGAGCAGTGTGTGTTTGATGAAATAGAGTACTTGTTCGAGAACTGTGCGCCGACGTATACATAGGGTACGTAATGCTGGTTAAGTACTTGTAAACACGGTTGGTGCTACCTCACTTGTAAGCAGTTGTGCAAAACACGGCACATTGGCTCACCTCTCTTCAACACTAGAAAAGTCGGCTATCGACCAGCTAACAATCAATAATGTGTTGTTTGACAAATAAGCAACTACGTATCTTGTTACACTGGTTCATGCAGTTAACTAAGGCCACAATGTAAATTCCAAACGTTCACATGCTAGTCCAGCGTTCATGTGGAACATTCACTTTAAACTCGGCTTCATAAAATACTTGAAAAGCATAAGTTCAACAATTTTATACATCTCAATGATTCATAGGACATAACTAACATTTACTAGTTCACAGCAAAAGACAAAGTTGTGAGAAGGCTTCTCTGAGTAAAGGGCCTCCCTAGGCAGGCTTTAATTTCCTGGAGTTCACTCTAGTTTTTCTTGTTGCCACCATCCAGGGTTAGGTTCTCTCATTCCAGAATAACCAATTATAATTGTGTTCTCAGTTGGAATGCTGAACTGAACCATGTAGTGTACTGACCATCTGAACTTCTTGTGCAGTTCCACTAAATTTAAGCACCACTATTTGCAGAAATAAACAGACCACAATGCCTCTTGTCCGCGCACCTGTCCCAAAAACCTCCGCGCAGCCGTGCCAGCTAGTCCTCTGTCCGTCCTTGAATTCGAAAAAAGTGCATTCCCGACTAGGATGCAGTTCTTTTTGCTCGTCCTTGCACTGCAATCAGGAAGTAAAACGTATGAATCAGCTTCTTTTAGAGATCATTGGTCATTCTACCTAGTTACTACCAATGTAGGAATACCTGGAAGATGGGAGGTTAGATGATGTCATCTAGGAATAGCCATCTCATTCTGTGCAGTTCTACTAAAACTGAGGTGTGTACTTTTGATTGCACAAATAGAAACGATATGGAGACAGACATCCCTATTTGCGCAAATATGAAATATGGTTATTTAAGTAGTGACAGTTATTTGCAGTGGCATATGATTAACATCAGCATCTACTATGTTATAATTGGCACTACATTGACAGTATGAAAAAGTGCCATTAAGTAAGAAGTAGCATCACATCACATCAACACTGCCACTAGATTAACATGCAGAACAATAGCATTAGTATTACTGTCATGAGAGTAGCACATGGTCAGTAAATGTGCAATCAAATTTGTGCAGTTCCACTGGGATGAAGCAATGTTAGTGGTGTGAGATTTAAGTGTAACTGCAAAAACACAATTCATGGGAAATAAAGCAAGACGAAAGCACTTCATAAAATGGTGGTGTCATTGCTTCCATTTATCGACGGCACTAGACCGACAACAACATTACTTAATAGTGACATTAGATGGCATTGCTTCATGCTTCGTGTGATTTTACATTAACGGTAGCGATATGGGCGTAGGGATAGCAGGGGCATAAAGTGGTGAGGCAGATGTGTTTGCCGAGAGTGGCAAACATTCAGGCAGCATGTCTGCATTTGTCCCATTTTTATCTCCCCGGTGACATTTTCCTATGTGAGCACAGGAAATCTAGACCTGCTCGTTCTCATTTGCGTTGTCCCCCCAACACCCCTCACTTTATTTCCTTTTTCGACCAAGAGACAGGTCCACTTCCCCCCACCCTTCGCCATCCACCCCGCTTTCTTCACCTTTTCAACCAAGAGACCGGTTGGGTAGCCAGTATCTACTACTTTCCCCCGTTTCCTCTTAACCAAGTTCTAGATTCATGCTATAGCTTTCCCACTTTCTTCCCTGTTTGAACCAACTCTTAGATTCGACTGTGTGAACTTGCTTTACCTCTAATAATAGTAAAAGTCTAGGTGGCTTTGGAACAGCCGACGAAAGTAGAAAAAGATCCACACGCAGCCATGTGGGGAGCTAGGGCAGTAGAGCGAGGCCGGTTTCGAAGGAAGATATACCTGAGGGTCGTCAGGATGTGCAAAGACGGTGTCGGGAGGCCGCATCTTGGCCACAATACTGCAGGGAGGAAGAAGGGGTCGGAGGCCCTCCTGAGCCGGCGCTGTCTTGGAGAGAATGGCACGGCCGCTGATTGGGACGCGCAGGCAGCTGTTGGTCTCCTCCCTCGCCGCCGACGACCGCATGAACGATGCACCTACACCCCTGCCCCGGCCAAGGTGGTCCGGCCAGATTTGTGACCAGCGGTGAGCAGAGAGAGAGTGTGGCCACCTATGTCTTGCTTAGATATGGAGAGCATGAGAGAGTGAAAGAGAGGAACCCTAGTAAAGCAAGCACCAACGCTCCTGCTTATATATATAGTGGAGTGATTTTGTTGTAGCAACCGTTATTAAATTGAATACGCGCGAACCACTATTTTCATTCAAAGTCCAAGTAAAAATAATACTCGATCAATAACGTGCCACCACTACTAGGTCGCACTATCAAATCACCGTGTACAGGACGCACTATGTACTGTATCATTCACGTGCGGTCCCCGACCCTCCATCAAGTTGAAAACTAGACTAGTCAAAATGTCAATTGGGATGCCTCTTTGTAAACAAATATGCTCCTAGCTTAAAAAAATGCGCTCCTATGTGTACCCGCGAGTGGGTGTGAGAGAACTAGTGCGTGCGTGCACCGCTTCTCTTCGTGAGAGTACAATATACTACGCCCAAAGAACGTTTGCCACAAGAGTGATAGTATAAGTGTGTGGCGTGTGAATTAAAATAAAAGGTGCGTGATGTCTTTTATTTTTTAGAAGTTCTGAGGGTAGGGTGTGAAGAGCACATATGTGTGTGACATCTACCTACATATAGACGGTGGGTGCAAGAGGACTCGGGGGAGTCGTGACTCGTGAGGGTGCGTGTGTGCATGAGAGAGAGAGGGCACGTACCAATGCAATGCATGTGTCCGTAAATCATATCTTACAAACGTTAGCCACAAGCTATTTCCTGATGAACGCCATAAGAACCGTTAGATCGGCATCCGACGATGTCAGTTTTGCCATGGCATTTAACAGAACAGCCACTCCTCCGACACACATATCTTCCACGTAAGTGTTAGCAACTGTCGTATGCTCCTCCCTCCGTTCCAAAATGTAGTGCATATAGCTTCATTGAAAATTCGAACCTCGCAAACTTCTACCGAGTTTTCATATACCAAAATGCTCATATAGAATACCCAGTATTTATCATTTCATTCATGTTCGAGAGGTAACTATAAAGATGGGGGAGGAGTGTACAAAGAAAGACTGTCGTATCACCTGCAGCAATTTCAACCATCCTTTGGTGTGGGGGAATATCATAGGAACTCTATATGATATGATTTTTATAGGAATTTTTCCTTTAGAGACAATTGGTTCATAGGAATAGATTCATATACTCCACATTTAAAAGGAAAATAAACATGATATGATTTTTATAGCTTTAGAGCCACTTGGTTCATATGAATGGATTCCTATACTCCCACAATTTCAAAGGAAAATAAACATTAGCCCAGATTCAATAGAAAAGTTCCTATGATGTGAACCAAATGACATCTCTTTTCCAATCCCTCCTCATAGGAATTGAGATACATGTCATCTCTAGATTCAATAGAAAAGTTCCTATGATGTGAACCAAATGACATCTCTTTTCCAATCCCTACTCATAGGAATTGAGATACATGTCATCTCTTTCTGTACAACTTCCATATATACATCTTCTATTCCTAAATAGCTAGTACAAGCCACTAGCTTTTTTCCTGGACATGCAACTATGGCACATGAACATGTCATGCATGCATGCAAGTCATAAATCACATTGTTTTTGTACTCTATGCATGCAAGAAGCACATCATCATTTCATGCATGTTACTCATAAGTTATTTCTTGCATTAGATTTTGTATTGACAATATATGTGTTGGTCACGTGCACACATATGTAGTTCACATTCACATTTTTGTTAGAAATGTCATTATTTTAACTGTAATTCATTTTTTCTCTTCGTATTACATTTTCATTTTATTTTCATTTTAAGCATACATTCACTTCCCATTAGTTATATATGTTTTTGGAGGAACTTTTATGCATTATTTTGAGTAGCAAATTTCACGCGGCGGCGGATATATCAAAATGTGGGGCCCATGCGTCATTGCCTTTCGGTCGAACCTACGTCCACAATTTATTGTAAGTATATCTCCACCGCTCCCCGAACCCAAAATTCTGCCTCATTCCCGTAAAACCGAGCGGCCCACCCGTATTAAGGCGTCGACTCGAACTCAATCCCTCTCCCATTTACTACGGCGTGGCCCCCCACACCGTAGTACTCCTACAAACCCTACCTACCATACGCATAATCGGTTTTCTTCAAGAGGACGAGGGAGAAGCGGATTTGTAGTGGAGACTCCTACCCTAAGGCACCCTAGGTAGCTGCCACACGCATCATTGGTTTTCTTTTTTCTTTATGCTCTTGTGCCCTAGAGTGAAATGATGGTTCCTTCGTTTGTCCAGCTTAATGCGGGAAAGGTGGGGCTTTGTGATTTGACCCCTCATCGCTCATTTACTACTACCGTGGCGCTACGACCGGGGTGCCTCCAAGTCCAACCGCTGCTCCGAACTGTAATTTAGTGCATTACACGTGGAACAAGACGATGGATGAGCCACATGTCGGCCAAAGGGGACCTGTAAGTGTGTCGCCATTTCGTGTGCGGAATGACCCTACTGAGTTGCTACGCTTACGCGACAGGAGCAGCCTACCACTTGGTTTTGCTCCTTGGTGAATCCCAACTATATTGATCTAAAAAGATAGTACCTAGATTAGTAAAAATGAGGTGATTTTACCGAGCGGTGGGCGGGGAGCATGGCCTGTCATGCGGTCCCACGTGTCATGATGTACCAAGGTGATGCGCGCCCCTCTTGAGGTAGAACAATGGCAGAAGCAATACGTTGCTTCGTCTATCTGCGGGAAAGGTGCGGCATTGTGATTTGACATCTCATTGCTCATTGCTACTACTGGGGCACTACGACTGGTATGCATCCCCCCTACTGTTCTGCTATGTTATTTGGTGCATTACACGTTGACCCGGTTGCTATATGTCCCACATGTCGGCGAGAGGAAGTACAACAATCATGAAAGCGAGCGTCTCCACTCTTAATACGACGGAGGAGTACAAGAGACGGCTTGGTTTTTGCTGCTTCGCACGATCCATCGATACAAACCCTGACTAAAAAAGGCAAGGGCGGGTCTTTTCCCGCGTGGTAGGCAGGGGAGTTTGGCATAGTCTGTTCGAGGCAACGAGGCAGGAAGGGAAACAAGCAAATAAAGGTTAAGCGACTTAGTTTTGGGAAAATCTGATTTTACGGAGTACGTACCCACTATGGAGGTAGCACTACTTACTACTCCCTCCTTTTCGGTTTATAGGGCTCATCTAAAAAAATTCATTTTCCCGTTTTATAAGTCTCAATTCTACTAGTACTATCTCCGTCCTAGTTTATTGGTCCCCATTGTAATATGTGCCAAATTTTGACCATAAATTTAACTAACAAAATATTCATGCATGTCACCAAAAATTATATCATTGAAAACTATGTTCAAATACGAATCCAATGATATAATTTTTGTGGACATGCACTAACATTTTGTAAGTTAAATTTTTGGTCAAAATTTAACACAAACTACATAGGAGACTAATAAACCAGGACGGAGGTAGTACTTACCATCACATGTTTGGATTTCAAGGTGCATTAAATCACCCGATGCAAGCAGTATCAACAGAAAACTCACCAATGCATGTAGAAGTTCATGAAAATTTAGTGGTCATGCATGCATTCGTTGTAATTAATGCATCAGTAAACATAACTTTTTGAGAAAACGAGCGTACTAATTAAGTACTTGTGCAAACTACAAAATTTATTCCACCCTCACCGTCTACCTTGGTTGGAGAGATTTTGAAATTGAGCCTTATAAACCGGAAAGGAGGGAGTAGTAACAAAACCTAGGGTAGCTTGCTGTAGCACGGACTCCAAGGAAATTGCTGTAGTACTACTCCTACCACTGTACTACTCCTACTACTCTACACTACTACTATGAGGCCATCCAACCGTGTCCCGGCAGAAGACCGCGGACACCGATTATTCGTTCATATTTAAATTTGTTTTCACACAGCAAAATATCCCTTAAAACAACACATGGCAAAATTTCACAGCGAACGAGGGATTTGAATGTGCTGGGAGGGGTGGGGCTGGAAGGGGCTGTTTGGATCTTGCCTGGGGTAGCCCAAAATATTGGCGACCCTTTTATCCACCCGTGCCTTTGCCACCGATGAACGAGGTAGAGCTCGGGTGCTCCTCCTTCAGCGCGCGTGTTGGAGACGAGCTCGCGTGAGCTAGTTTTTATTTGTCCCACCTCGCCGCCCGAGCCGGCCGCAGACTGACCGACAACCCGGAAATCACGCCATCCAACCGTAGCCGCACACATTCTGACAACAACTCAACCAACCGGACAAAATTCATGCAAACACGGCCATATTTCATATAAACAATGACAAAATTCATATAAAATACCGGATTTTCATATAAACATAAAGGATTTCATTACATTCATAAATCAACTAAGCGGTGCTACTCCTGAACTGCACAGGTATAATACCTAGCCTAAATGGTCGCCCGTGGATCCCTTTGTCTTCCTCATGTCCAGCAGCACGATCACCAGACTGTCGGGAGCCCCGGAGGTATATGCTTCAGTGCAAACGATGGCTCGCTTCCCCACCGCTCAACTGAGTGAAATCCGCTGCTGATGCCTAACATGGAGTCGAAGGGGGCTTCTCTGCTTCCATGGAACTCATGCGGGGTCGACGAAGGTCTTCACAATAGAAGGACCCGGCAAGACACCTGCTGTGTACGCCGGCGTCGCCTCGGCGGTGGCCTTCATGGGACCCAAGCGGCGGCGGCCTCCCGTGTTCTACTTCTCCTCGATGATGGCGCTGGATGCAGAGGCGCTAGCCATCGACTCATCGCTCTCCGCGCACCCGGCTTCTGTCTCTGCTTGCATGGTGCGGCCGCAGGCACGGGAGTCTTGGCCACAGACACGGGAGACGCGGTCGCAGACACGGAAGGCGCGGTACGAGGCGGCGGCGTGGACGGCACCAACGACGCCCGTGCTCTGTCGAGCTGGCCTGGAGCAGCGAGTTGCTGAACCATGCGCGGGCTTGGGCCGGCAACTGGCTCCGTCGGGCGAGGGAAGGGAGGTGGATCAGCGAGCTGCATAGCTCGTATCCGGCAGGCCACCCAGCCGGCTTGGATGCTGGATAATTACTGTTCGTAAGCCATTGTAAGAGTGGAGAAAATGGTGAAGGAGGAGATAGGGGAGCGGTGGAGGTGTGCGATTCTTGGCCGGCGTCTGGCCTCGTTTAAATAGGAGATTAAATAGAGGGCGGATGGGAGGAGCTCGGTCGGCGTTGCGTTTAATGCCGGCCCAGTCATGAACGGACGTGTGGCCGGAGTGGGTTTCTCGGCTTCCACACGGGTTTCATGGAGGCATTTGAATGCGGCAAGGAGGCGTGTTCAGCCAGGCGTGCAGCAGGCTGCGCCCTCGACTCTGATGTACGACATCGTGCCGTTCTTCCACTGACGTGTGGGCCCATTGGGTACCTGGCATGCATGTCAGTCAACCAACGCAGGCAGCACACGACAGAGGAGCCGGCTCCGCATGAATGCGGGCAGCTGGCGCCAGGCGGGAATCACGCGCGGGGGAGGGGTTTTTGGTGGGCCAGGCCGGTGAGAAGCGGGCATTACATAAACCGATGATTGTTCATTGAGTGTGACATCATCTAATTAATGTAGGTTGATAGGCCTACTATATAATGTAAGAGAATTTTAAATTTTTCATGTATATATGTTGATAGCCCGTTCGATATGTTGTGATTCATAAAGACCGCTGCAAACATCAATGCTCTGCTTATCACAAATAAGATTGATTAATACTCATAACAATCCATGTGCTTCACAAAGGGTGCATGCACGTATAGGTTGAGCGTGTGTTTTGCGTCGTGTGCTGTGTGCATGCAGGCGTGCGAGTGTTGCGTGCGTGCATGTGTACGAGTGAGTGTTGCGTGCATGTGTATGTTTCAGTGTTGTATGCATTCGTGTGTGCGTCCGTGTGTTTGTGCGTGCATGTGTACGTGCGAGTGTTGCATGCGTGCGAGTGTTGCATGTGTCCATGTGTACGTGTGAGTATTGCATGCATGCTGGCGTTGCAGGCGTGTTTGTGCGCACGTGTGATGTGTTTGTATTCACCACAATAGCTCGTGCGTGCGTGCAATTAAAATGGCCGGCTCAGCATATCATCACAAGGCGACCTTGTCCGCTATGGTTAGGGCGTGCGGGCTGCCAACCAGAGGTCTCACGACTTCGAATCCCCACCGACCACTAATTTATTACCATTTCTGTCTTTCATATATGCGCTGACAGGTGGGCCCTACGGTAATGTGCGCTGATGAACGTGGACCGTTTGACTGGTCAATTGATTGTGTCATCAACAAATTACGGAGCTGTATGGTGAGCCAGTGACCGTATGATCACCACAAAATATATTCTATTAACACAATACATACGCAAGCTACCATTTCTTTCTTTCATATACGTGCTGACAGGTGGGCCCCAAGGTAACATGCGCTGATGGTGCAACACTAGTTGTGCCATGTGGAACGTTTGACTGGTCAATTGATCGTGTCATCAACAAATTACGGAGTTGTACGGTGAGCCAGTGACAGTATAACCACAACATGTATTTTTTTAACACAGTACAGACACAAGCGCTCATATATACGCGCAAACACTCGCCGCTATAAGCGCACACACGCACACCCTACCCCTATGATCACCTTCGAGAGGGTGAGGCAGCATATCATCTTGAGATTTTACGAAGTCACCATAGGCGGCTCGTAGTCGAGGGGAACGTCTCCTCCCGCTGAACGCACATCGCCGGAAATACCGAATTAATCCAGGAGAAATGCGAGCACGAGGACTTTAACCCTGGTGGGCTGGGGATACCACTGTCCTCCTAACCATCCAACCACAGGTTGGTTAGCAGCACAAAATTTATATGGTGACCGTAATGAGCTTATTCTGAAGTCCTATGACCATATCGTGCTTTCGCTTCAAATACAATGACCGTAAGTGTCGTCAACAAAATATGGACCACACATCAAATACAATGACCATCAGTATCATCAACAAAATACGGAGACGTATGGTGAGCTAGATACCATATGATCACCATAAGAATGTATATGGTGACCGTAATGAGCATATTCTGAAGTCCAGTGACCGTATAGTGCTTTCGCTTGAAATACAGTGACCATCGCGCGTGAATGTGTCAGGGGCATACTTTTAGAGGGCCGATAGATAGTTTGTGTGCGTACGTGAAAGTGATGTAGAGAGAGGGGGTGTGCGGTGGAGACAAAGAGAGATATGCCCTTCATTTCTCTTTCCCGTGACTAATTTTTTAGGAGAAGATATAAACATTCACAATGCGGAACAAATATTATTGGATGCACCATGCAATTAACTTTCATGTATAACTTTGTACTATTGTATATGCTTATTTTCTTAGTGGCCGATTGTGTGTGGGGTGTGGTGGGCACATCATTTCTAGTTGTGGTGGGTTGACGTGAGGACTCATGGGTCGGTTCCATCCTGCGGCACATAGGTTGGACCGAGACGCGTTATACGAAGACCCATGGAGGACTTGGCGTACAAGACGAAGCTACCAGAATTGTGGAGGACTCTATCCCCACTGATGATAAGCCGACTATATATGATTTGTAACACTAGGCCCCGAGTATGTTCTATAAGCCCGGGGGCTAGTTCGTCGATAGTATACACACACAATGCCTGGTATTCACATGTACTTTGTACACACCCCTATCACAAATATATAGTACCAGGAGTAGGCTTTTTCCTCAACTACAAGGGCCCAGACTTGGGTAAAACTTTGCCTCGTATTACCATCCAGCCTAACATCTAGGGATATCCTACCGAATGATCTGATGGAATCATATTCGCCAACTAATAAGAGAGAGAGGTGTGGGGGGGGGGCAATGTGTGCGAGAGAGGCCTAAAGATAATGTGCTTGCGGGAGACACGTAGGCACATATATGTGCATATAGAGGGCCAGCAGAGACCGTGCGTGTGTATATATGCATGTGAGAGAAATAGTGTTTTCCAACTGAGATAAGTGAAAAAAGTGGTACGTAGTAGTAACAGAGAGAGAGAGAGGGAGAGAGAGAGAGAGAGAGAGAGGGAGATATATAGAGTGTGTGTACGTGAGACACCCCGGGGGAGAGTGTCAGCATGTGTGAGAGAGAAATGTCGATGTATATAAAGTGTGTGCACTTATGCGTCAGATAGAGAGATATATAGCACGTGTGTGAGGACGAGCTGAGGCATAGTGCATCTACGCATAAAAGGCGGTTCTATGCATTAAATTAAAATATAAATTTCATAATTTTTTTTGGATGAGATCATGAATTTTGCAATTTGCGTATGAACGAACATTGGTCTATCAAACACCCCATACTCTATTGAATTCGAGCATGCGTATGGGTTTATTTCATATTATCGATCCATAGAGTGAGAGTGGTTTGAAATCCAGACAATGCATGGCTTTTGCAATTCATATATAAACATTAATTAGTGCACCCCGTGTTGTTAGTGTCAGGCACTTTATACATTTGTCACATACATGGATACATTCCAAATTGCTAGCTACGAAATAGAATACATGTTCAATTCAACATAAAGGTGGTTTCGAAGATTCGAATTCATAGGAAGTGCATTCATCTATTTGAATTCAAGATAATGGCATTAGTAAATCAGATTTAAAAGGGGGGCGTCAATCTTTGTTGTGTGTTTGAACATGCTATATATTCATACGCATGTCTAACTATTTTTTTTGCAACCAAGGAGATTATATCTAGAACCATGCATGAATTGAGCTAAGCTGCATATTTTTTTAATATATACTCATGTACAATGTATATTCAAATGTACCCCCTCCATTCCAAAATAATAGTAGTTTTAGGATTTTCAAGAGGCAAGATTTTTTGAAGTTTGACAAATCCTGAAAGTTCAATTTAGGAAAATTGTAAACGTTAATGCTTCTCCTCCCAAATATTGAACAAAGCGCCAAATAAGCCTCTGGTCGCCCGAAACCGCGTGAGACTAATGTTTCATGGTAGGAAATTACTATCCTGACTCTGACCCGTGTAGCATATCGGCCCGATGTCCAAAGGTCTAAACCAAGGTAGGTTTGTAACTTCACCAAGACGCCAGTCAACCACCTCCGAGAAGTATTCATACACCGTGGGCGCCTAAACACCCATGCGCTCGGCCGAAATCTATCCCGCCCACTATTTGGGACACCTAAGATTACTGTCCTACCCCTGACCATATGTCCGAAATTTTAGATGGGGGAAAGTTTGTAACTTTCCCCAAATTTCAAACAAGCGCATCCCAAACCGAAACATTGTTCCCCCTTAGTTCCCCCCTCCTTCTATTTCCCCATTCATACTCCGTGGGCGCCAAAATGCCCTCTCCACCAGCAGCGAAACCCCAGCCTCCTCCGTCCTCCACCCCATCGTGCCCAATCCACCGCCGCCCTCCTCCATCACACCAGAGCTGGTACCCCGACGTCGTCGTCCAACATAACCGCAACCGCAACGCCCTCGAGGACTTACCAGCTAAAGCCGAGGCAGAGCTGCCTCCACGACGCTGACTCCGACGTGCGCCGTACCAGAACAACTTCGACTACGCCGTCCTCTGCCTCACCACTGCGCTCCACTGTCGCAACCGTCCACCGCATCGGAGCTGTTCCCGCTACGCCGCAGTTCACCACCTCGGATCTGGTTCGCCGCCTCCGACAAATGGCCACCGCACCACACTCAACAACTTGGCCATGGGTTCGTCCAAGGCTCCACCGTCCTCGACAACTTCTTATTTCTAGCGAACCACAAGAAGATCGTGGGAAAAATAGAAGGAGGACACATCATTGCCAGCAGAAAGAGGTACTCCTCTTCCCTTATTCGTGCAAATCTTACGTCTCTGCTCACACCATATTCATCCCACGAAAGAAACTAGTTGAGCGCTTCTTACTGCACCTTCTTCGTGATACTAAATGCGCAAGGTTTCCTCCCATTTACTATTTCACCTTAGCTAGAGGTCAGTCGCCCGCCTGGATTTCAATTCAGGGTCAGTTGATTTACAATTAAAAGAAGCAGCACCCGCTTAGGCGCGCGGAGCACCTAGTCCACCTGTTCGTCGGGGAAGCGGCACATCGGTGTCTATCATAGGGGTGTGGGGCGCAGAAGCTGCTTGCGCCCGATCTGGAGGTCGGCGGGGCTTGAAGGGATGGTAGGGGGGCGGTGCGATGAGGTCGAGGGGAGGGCGGAGGCAGGGGACTGGGCCGGTGGTTGCTGGCATTTTAAGGAAGATCATCAACACTGACTGGCTGGAGGTAGATGAAGGTGATTTGCCCATTCTTTGTACATCGGACGGTGCAGAAAAAATGGACTGACCTATTTGTTTTCAGTGGACTATTATTTTCATAGGACCACACCTTATGGTGTGCTGGAAGAGTATCTGCATTTCCCAGCCATCCCTATGCTCATATTTCAAAGTCCTAGAATCTAATTTCGTGTGCCATGCATGTTGTAGAGCTATCATATGTCTCCCATCATTTATTTCTCACCCACCTACTATCTGCTACTTTTACACTGTACTACTTGTGCACACACTTCACCCATACTCACACTATTGTTTTTTTATGCATGGGTATTTCAGACTCTGATGCACTGTTGATGAATACACAATAGAAAAGACATAAGTCGCTCCAGTGTAATTCGAGGATAAGCACTAAGCATTTTAGCGCTCTAAAGGGTGTAGTGTCAGCAGATGGAGACAGTAAACGTGGCTCTGCAGTTGATGATCTCAATTGCCACACACAACCATCCCAGGTGCTTGCTTTAACTTCGCGCTGTCAAATGTGGTTGCATGTTGCATATGGTGTCTAGCTTGTATTGCTTCTAATTTGGTTAAATTGCATCTGCTTACTTTACACATTATACCTTTGATAATGACATGCCTTCCTATTTTTGATACATACTACATCTGTCTATTAACCATGTTCTTACATCAAACTAATGCTCTTGTGTATCCCTCATCAATCACTTATGTTGAGATAGTCACCCCAGTGGGTTACTGCGAGACGCGCTACTCTTTTAAAGAGTGCAGTGTCATCCTCCCCACATGATTCTCAAGAAACAACAAGGCTAAATGAAGATAGTCAACGTAGCTCTGTAGTTGATGACCGCAATTCCCCTACACCACCATCGCAGGTGCTTGCTCTTACTTGGCAATGTGATATGTGGTTGCATGTTGCATATGGTGTCTACCTTGTAATGCTTCTAATTAGGGTAAATTGCATCTGCTTAGTTAACACATTATACATGTGAATATGACATGCCTTCCTGTTTTTGGTACATACTACGTCTTTCTATTAACCATGTTCTTACATCAAACTACTTTTCTTGTATATCCCTCATCAATCACTTCTGACGAGACACCTTCAAATTGACAGTGTAATATTGGTTGCATCTTGCATATCATTTCAAGCATGTACTGCCTCTAATTTGTTGAAATGTCACTTATAATGAGACACTTCTAACTTGGTAGAGTGATTTTGGTTGGATCTTTCATATGGTGTCTAGCTTGCATTGCTTCCAATTTGTTGAAATGCCTTCTGCTTAGCATTTTTCATACATATTCCATCCTCCTACAATGTGGTTGCCTTACATAAAAGTTGTGTTTGTCAGTATCATGCATCAACGAATTTGGAAGAGCGAATTTCATTCCTTTTTCTTGTGTGTTTAACTTGATAAGGCAAAATCTAAAAGGATGAACGCACGGGATGATGGTGGTCCTCTGGAGCAACCGAAACAGATGATCTCTGCAGATTCTCCTGCTACTCCTACTACAGTGCAAGTTCCAAATCTCATCTCCCCTATTCCACAACCCCATATGCTTGCTCTAACATGGCAGTGTGATATCTGGTTGCATGTTGCATATGGTGCCTAGCTTGTATTGCTTCTAATTTGTTAAATTGCACCTCCTTAGCTTGCACATTATACATGTGAGTATGACACGCCTTCCTGTTTTTGGTACATACTACATCTGCCTATCACACCATGTTCTTACATCAAACTACAGTTCTTGTGTATCCTGCATCTATCACTTATGATGAGACAGTCACACCCGTGGGTTAGTATGAGACGCGCTACTCTTATAAAGAGTGCAGTTTCATCCTCCCCACATGATTCTCAAGAAACAACAAGTCTAAATGAAGATATTGAACGTAGCTCTGTACTTGAAGACCGCATTTCCCCTACACCACCATCGCAGATGCTTGCTCTAACTTCGCAGTGTGATATGTGGTTGCATGTTGCATACGGTGTCTAGCTTGTAATTGCATCTGCTTAGTTTACACATTATACCTGTGAATATGACATGCCTTCCTATTTTTGGTACATACTACATCTATCTGTTAACCATGTTCTTACATGAAACTACCACTCTTCTATATCCTACATCAATCACTTACGATGAGACACCTTTATTCGTTGCATATTGCATATGATTTCTAGCCCGTTGCCATTTATTACTTCTAATTTTTTCAAATACGTTTATGAGGCCACCCTTTTAATTTGGCAGGGTGATATTGGTTTCATCTTTCATATGGTGTCTAGCTTGCATTGCTTCTAATTAGTTCAAACACCTTCTGCTTAGTTTACACTTTACACATCATACATGTCAATATGTCATGCCATCCTGTTTTTCATACATATTCCATCCTCCTATCATGCGGTTGCCTTACATGAAAGTAGTGTTCGTCAGTATCATGCATCAATGAGTTTTGAAGAGCAAATTTTATTCCTTTTTCTTATGGGTTTGACTTGACATGGCAAAATCAAAAGAGAGGAAGGAAAAGAGTAAGGAAGGCGATGATGGTGGTCCTCTGCAGCAACATAAACGGAGCATCTGTACGGATTCTCCTTGTACTGCTAGTGCATTACAAGTTCCAAGTCTCCGCTCCCCTACTCCACCATCCCAGGTGCTTGCTCTAACTTGGCAGTGTGATACCTGGTTGCACGTTGCATATGGTGTCTAGCTTGTATTGCTTCTAATTAGTGTAAACTGCATCTGCTTAGTTTACACATTATACGTGTGAATATGACACACCTTCCTGTTTTTTGTACATACTATATCTGTCTATCACACCATGTTCTCACATGAAACTACTCTTCTTGTGTATCCTGCATCAGTCACTTATGATGAGACACCTTTAAGTTGGCACTGTGATATTGGTTTGCATCTTGAATATGATTTCTAGCATGTAGTGCTTCTAATTTGATGAACGCTGCCTATGACGAGACAATTTTAACTTGACAGAGTGATATTGGTTGCACCTTCCATATGGTGTCTAGCTTGCAGTCCTTCTAATTTGTTGAAGTGCCTTCTGCTTAGTTACCACATCATAGGTGTGAATATGTCATGCCGTCCAGTTTTTTGTACATATTCCATCCTTGTATCATGAGTTTGCCTTTCATCAGAGTAGTGTTCATCAGTATCATGCATGAATGAGTTCTGAAGAGAAAATTTTATTCCTTTTTCTTGTCGGTTTGACCTCACAATGCAAAATCAATAAAGCGGAAGGAAATTGGTAAGGCATTGGATGATGGTGGTCCTTCTGAGCAACTGAAACGGAGGGTCTCTACAGCTTCTACTCCGCCATCCTCCCAACAAGATTCGCAAGACAACGCAAGGCTAGACAGTCAATGTAGCTGTGTAGATGATGAGCACATCTCCCCTACTCCACCATCACAAGTGTTTTCTCTAACTTGGCACTATTATATGTGGTTGCAGTTGCATATGATGTCTAGCTTGTATTGCTTCTAACTTTGTTGCATTGCATCTGCTTACTTTACACATCATACCTATGAATATGACACGTGTTCCTGTTTCTAGAACATACTATATCTGATCACACCATGTTCTTACATCAGACTACTGTTCTTGCGTATCCCGCATCAGTCACTTATGATGAGGCACCTTGAAGTCGCCACTGTGGTATTGGTTGTGTCTTGCATATGATTTCTAGCATGTATTGCTTCTAGTTTGTTGAAACGCCAGACAGTTTGAACTTGGCAGAGTGATATTGGTTGCATCTTTCATATGGTGTCTAGCTTGCAGTGCTTCTAATTTGTTGAAATGCCTTCTGCTTAGTTACCACATCATAGGTGTGCATATGTCATGTCGTCCTATTTTTCGTACATATTCCATCCTCGTGTCATGTGTTTGCCTTTCATCCGAGTAGTGTTTCGTCAGTATCATGCATGAATGAGTTCTGAAGAGCGAATTTTATTCGTTTTTCTTATCGGTTTGACTTCATCAATACAGCCGAAGGCAATTAGTAAGGCAGTGGATGATAGTGGTCCTTTGGAGCAACTCAAATAGATGGTCTCTACAGATTCTACTCTGCCATCCTCCCAACAAGATTCGCAAGACAACACAAGGATGGATAGTCAACGTAGTTGTGTAGATGATGAGCACATCTCCCCTACTCCACCATCACAGGTGCTTGCTCTAACTTGGCACTGTTATATGTGGTTGCGTGTTCCATATGATGTCTAGTTTGTATTGCTTCTAATTTTGTTGAATTGCATCTGCGTAGTTTACAACTTATACCTGCAACAATCACGTACCAATAAGACACATTTAACTTGGGAATGTGATGTAGGTTGCATCTTGCATTGTCTTCTAGCTTGTACTGCTTCTAATTTGTTGAAATGGCACTTATAACGAGACACTTTTTACCTAGTAGAGTGATATTGGTTGCATGTTCATATGGTGCCTAGCTTTCATTTCTTCTAATTTTGTTGAAATGCCTTCTGCTTACTGTTTTTCACACATATTCCATCCTCCTATCGTACGTGTGAACATGCAATGCTATCATTTTTTTGTATATATTCCATCCTCCTATCATGCGCTTGCCTTACATCAAAGTAGTGTTAGTCTGTATCATGCATCAACCAGTTATGCAGAGCTAATTTTATTCATCTTCTTGTGGTTTTGACTTCAGAAGACAATATCAAAAAATAGGAAGGAAAAGAGTAAGTTACGGGATGTTGGTGGTTCTCCGGACCGACGCAAACGGAGGCTCTCTAGATTTGCCACTGCTACTGCCAATGAAGTTGAAGTCCCAAGTCTATATGATGAGTTCATCTCCCCTACTCCACCATCGCAGGTGCTTGCTCTAAGTTGACAGTGTGATAATTGGTTTCATGTTGCATATGTTGTCTAGCTTGTATTTCTTCTAATTTGATTAAATTGCACATGCTAAGTTTATACGTTATACATGTGCATATGGCATGCCTTTCTGTGTCTAGAATACACTGCATCTATCTATCATACCATGTTCTTACATCAAAGTACTGCTGTTGTGTATCCCGCATCAATCACTCATGATTGGACATTTTTAACTTGGCAGTGTGATAGTGGTTGCATCTTGCATTGATTTCTAGGTTGTACTGCTTCTAATTTTTCGAAATGCCTATGACAAGACACTTTTAACTTGGCAGAGTGATATTGGTTGCATCTTTCATATGGTGTCTAGCTTGCATTACTTCTATTTTCTTGAAAATCCTTCCCTTAGTTTACACATCGTAGCTGTGAATATGTCACGCCATCCTGTTTTTCTTACATATTCCATCCTCCTCATACGGTTGTCTTACATCAAAGTATTGCTTGTCTGTATCATGCATCAATGAGTTCTGAAGAGCGATTTTATTCTTTTGTGTTGTGGGTACGGCTTGACATGGCAAAGTCAAAAAAGAGCAAGGAAAAGAATATAGTAGGGAATGGTGTTACTCGTCGGGTGGAACGGTAAAGGATCTTCCCTCGAGATTCTGCTAGTATTTATAGTGCAGTAGAAGGTCCAAGTCCATCGGCTAAATCTACAAACACGGTATCACCTGCTCCACCAGCTGCAGCATCCCCTTCAACTTTACCGGCATCTCAACGAGTTACTCATTTGTTTGCTCTGCAACTGGCCTGTTCCCAAGCTGCCTTCACACCTAACACTACTTCTGAAGCACTGCTGACATAACAGGACTTGGCAAGATCAGATGAACCTCATGAGCATCAACACCAAGATGGTACCTGACCGAGTCAAGTTGCAGTTGCATGCTCCTTTATATGTACTCTCACAGTTTGATGTGCACTAACACCTTCCATATTCATTGTTGAACTAGCACCATGGTGCAAGCGGAAACAGACATTAGGGATAATGCTTGATAGATTAACAAAATCTAAAGGAGAAAGAATGGAGATCCATTTTGAGGCAGGTTTAAAAAGGTCACGTGATGCTACAGAGTCAGCCAAGTTAGTATCAGAGGCAGCCATTGCCGTTAGGTGTCATGCACGTATCCTCCCAACATGGATCCAGTATAGGAATGTGAAAGACGATACCCAGTTTAACACCTTCCTTGACCATTTATCAGCAAGTAATGTTATTCACCGCAATTTGTAATATTGTCTTGCTTTGTCCCATACTTTCTAGCTTCCTCCTAATAAGACTCACATTATTTTTTCAACAGATGAGGTTCAAGTTGGATCCGAAAGATGATGCAACTAAACAAACATGCACTCATATTTTTTAGTCTGCTCTGCGACAATATTAGTATCACCCCAGAAAAACACACTTTAAAGGCAAGGCTAACAATGAAATTGCCCGACCATCTCCAGTGGAATATATTATAGATGAAGACTGGACAACCCTTGTTAAACATTGGTCTGATCCAAAGTATCAGGTAGGGTATATGTATTTGATCAGATCACATATTGAACTCGTATTTACGTATGTGCCTTACAAGTGTATCTTCTTCTAGGCTAACTGTTTGAAGAACAAGACCAACCGTTCTAAAGTGAAATTCCAACAGATAACAGGATCTGGTAGCTATATTGCACACTGCGAGGCTCTTGTAAATAGTTGTTAGTTCCTTCTTTTTTCTGTGCCATACTATCGTATCTATATTGACTTGTCCCAAATACAGAGGAAAGCCTGTGCGGACCAAAAAGGACCTGAACCGAATGCATTGCAAATCTTCAAGGATTGCCACACCAGCAAGATGAAGGGCATGAGCACACCAGTTCAAGCCGCTATTGTAAGTCCTTACTCCTCCTGCCTTTGAACTGCTTGTTACCGTGACGTGTTCATTTAACTGCTTGGTTTGCAGCCAATGTCAGTTACTCTGTTCACTTTTATACACAGTTGTCTTAACATATCATTTCACCTTACACGGTTTAAAAGAGAGGAAGGATATTCTTTTGCTCTTGATATGTAATCTAGTTGTGATGTTCACGTGCCCACACAATGATACAATAGCCTGTTTGTTTGATATCTGTTTGCCCATGATATGAATGATGTCATACTATATTCATCCTACTTTAAACCATGTCTCTTTATCCTTAGATGTCAATGAATGTGAGGAAATAGACAATACAGTAGGCATGCTACGTGGACATATGTTCCGAAAGTGATTTTATTATGTAGTTGGCACTACAATACATGCTAATGTATTACAGTAGTTCACCAAAATAAGTTATGTATAAACGTGAAACCTATTTTGTTTGTTTTTGTCTCATTAGTAACTTATCTGGTACACTAATCTACAAGTTCAAACTTTCAGCAAGCTATGGAACAAATGATTGAACAGACACAACCACCTGAAGGTGACGAGGCTACCACAGGCACAATGTCACCTCTTGCTGCACGATATGTCTCCAACGTATCTATAACTTTTGATTGTTCCATGCTGTTATATTATCATTCTTGGATGTTTTACAATCATTTTATAGCAACTTTATATTATTTTTTGGGACTGACCTATTGACATAGTGCCTAGTGCCAGTTGTTGTTTTTTGCTTGTTTTTTACTTCATAGGAAATCAATATCAAACGGAGTCCAAACGCAGCGAAACTTTTTGGTGATTTTTTCTCGACCAGAAGACACAAGTTGGGCCAAGAAAGTACCTGAGGGGGGCTCCGAGGGGAGCACAACCCACCAGGGCGCGCCTGGGGGCCCAGGCGCGCCAAGGTAGGTTGTGCCCACCTCGGCCACCTCCCACACCGCCTCTTTGCTCTATAAATACCCCAATATTCCAGAAACCCTAGGAGAGTCGACGAAAATCAATTCCAGCCGCCGCAAGTTCCAGAAACCACAGATCCAATCTAGACACCATCACGGAGGGGTTCATCATCCTCATTGGTGCCTCTCTGATGATGCGTGAGTAGTTCATTGTAGACCTACGGGTCCGTACGCAGTAGCTAGATGGCTTCCTCTCTCTCTCTTTTGATTCTCAATGCAATGGTCTCTTGGAGATCTATTTGATGTAACTCTTTTTTGCGGTGTGTTTGTTGGGATCCGATGAACTTTGAGTTTATGATCAGATCTATGTTTTTATCCATGAAAGTTATTTGAGTATTTTGATCTCTTATATGCATGATTGCTTATAGCCTCGTATTTCTTCTTCGAATCTTTGGTTTAGTTAGGCCAACTAGATCGATTTTTCTTGCCATGGGAAGAGGTGCTTTGTGATGGGTTCGATCTTACGGCGCTTGATCCCAGTGACAGAAGGGGAACCGAGACATATGTATCGTTGCTATTAAGGATAACAAGATGGGGTCTATTTCTACATAAATAGATCTTGTCTACATCATGTCATCGTTCTTATTGCATTACTCCATTTCTCCATGAACTTAATACACTAGATGCATGCTGGATAGCAGTCGATGTGTGGAGTAATAGTAGTAGATGCAGGCAGGAGTCGGTCTACTAATCTTGGATGTGATGCCTATATAATGATCATTGCGTGGATATCGTCATAATTATTTGAAGTTCTATTAATTGCCCAACAGTATTTTGTTTACCCACCGTATGCTATTTTTCTCGAGAGAAGCCACTAGTGAAATCTACGGCCCCCGGATCTATTTTCTCATCATATATTTTCAGATCTATTTTGCTATTTGCCTTTTTATTTACTTGCCACTTTTATTTTCAGATCTATATTTCCAAAAACCCAAAAATACCTCGCTGAATTTTATTTGCTTTTATTTGCATCTATCAATCTACTACAATTTATCTCACGTCTATTTGCCAATTTCTGGCGCCGTTACCCGAAAGGGATTGACAACCCCTTTAACACGTCGGGTTGCAAGTATTTGTTCTTTGTGTGCAGGTGTTGTTTACGTAGTGTTGCTTGATTCTCCTACTGGTTCGATAACCTTGGTCTCATCACTGAGGGAAATACCTACCGTTGCTGTGCTGCATCATCCCTTCCTCTTTGGGGAAATACCGACGTAGTTCAAGCCAACATCACTGCAGTACATCAGTATCTCTCCACTAACAGTGCAAAAAACACCTTCCTGCGTAATTCTCGGTTGGTTGTCAAGGTAACCTCGTCCAAATCGCCTACTGAACAAAATCTTCCAGCTAGACAGAGTGATATATCTGTGCTCCAGACACAAGTCCAATCCCTAATGGAGGTTTTTTCGGAAACAAGAATACTAGTAGACAAATGTCGTCAAGATATGAATGGTTTTGAAACCAGACTATCAGACATTTGCTTCGTTGTTCAAGAGCAATGGCGGAAAAAAGGAGAAGATATGCTGCTCCATCAGATTCTACAGCCTGAAACATTAGCACTCAGGTGAAAGATCTGTGCTTCTATACATCTGATGGTGCTTTTATCTGCAAGGACTGTAAACTTTATGCCAACAGGCCTTTTGTTGTATGGCTGGAATTTATTTTATTGTGATACAACATTTATCGTGCTGCCAAAGGCTGTAGAAATTACGACGCTATTTTTGTATAGTGTAGGTTTATCTTAGTAATGTATTCGGCCGAAATCTTCGTAGGAGCCCAACGTGCCAACATTTGTCGGGCCCACAATTCCAATTGGGCTAAAAACGAATATGGGTCGTAATTTGCATGTAGCCCACTAAAAATATCTGGGCGTAAATCAACATAAGCTTTCTTATTTTTGGTAGGCCTGTGCCCATGGTGGGCCTTTAACAGGCCTAAACATAATTTGGGCCCTCGGTAACAACAGGCCATTAACATATGTAAATATCTCGAGCCCATAAATAACATGGGCCTTTAATAAGCCGAAAGTGAGATTGGGCCCCGATTGTGCCAAATAACCCACTGGTCACAAGTAGGCCGAAATGTATCTCAGCTCATGGTGGCCCATTTACAATGCGGATCATTCATAGGCCAAAATTCAGACGGGTCGTAAATGCGCCGACCTACTACACGGGCCTTTACAAGGCCGGAAGTGCGGCCGGTCTTGATTAGTATCAGTTTTATATGGGCCGTTAATAGGCCCGATGTGATGTTGGGCCACATATGGCCCATGGATTTCGTCCGACGTTAACAGGCCGAAAAACACAACAGGCTGGAAGTGGCCCAAATCTACAGTGGGCCTCTAACATGCCGAATGTCGGACAAGGCCGAATATGACCCAATTCCTTCACGGTCGTTTATGGGCCGAAAGTTTCAATGGCCAATAAATGGGCCCAAATGAAGCAGGACCTTTAACAGGCCGGAAACACACCGGACTGTAATTTGACCCAAATACTTAGCGGACTATTAACGGGCCAGAAGTGACCATGGGCCGCAATGATGACAAGTCTAGAACGGGCTGTTGACGAGCCGATTTGATACTAGTCGTACGGGCCATAACTGCGAATGGGTTGTCTGCAAGCAGGCCGTTAATGGGCCAGCCCGCTAATTTTGACTGGGCCGGCCTTTTTAACCTAAATGGGCCACTGTTGGGCCTTGCCACGTGTCGACGTATCATAGGCGCCTCCTGTCCGTTGGGCGGTTGACATCTGTCCATTTGCGGTGCTGACACGTGGTTGCTATAGCCAATGAGAATTTTACACGTGAAAAATCCCCATTGGTCCCAGCTGTTAACGGGTTATCGGATCCAAACCGGAACCCGATAGCTTAACGGCGACCCGTTAAGGTGGAAGCCACGTGTCGGTTACCCTTGACGAAAGCACTTCCATGATGCGTCATTTATCGTCATGGAAGTGGACACTTCCGTGATGATAATTTTGGTATTGTCATGGAACACTTCTACGACAGCACAAGTATGATTATCTTGATTCTGCATAAAATCATCATGGATGTACATGCACGACAGAAAGCATGACCTACTGTGACAAACGCGTATCATCACGAAAGTGGTTTTTTTGTAGTGCATTGTGGAGTAGTTATTAGATGATGGGTTGCTAGAGTGACAGAAGCTTAAACCCTAGTTTATGCGCTATTTCATAAGGGGCTGATTTGGATCCATATGTTTAATGCTATGGTTAGATTTTATCTTAATACTTTTCTTTTAGTTGCGGATGCTTGCGAGGGGGTTAATCATAAGTGGGAGGCTTGCTCAAGTAAGAACAACACCCAAGCACCGGTCCACCCACATACCATATTATCAAAGTAGCGAACGCGAATCAAACCAACATGATGAAAGTGACTAGCTGAAATTCCTGTGTGTCCTTGAGAGAGCTTTGCTTATTATAAGAGGCTGTTCCGGTCTGTCCTTTGCCACAAAAAGATTGGGCTACCTTGCTGCACTTTTCTTACCGTTACCGTTACTTGCTCGTTACAAATTATCTTGCTATCAAACTATCTATTGCCTACAATTTTAGTGCTTGCAAAAAATACCTTGCTGAAAACCGCTTGTCATTTCCTTCTGCTCCTCGTTGGGTTCGACACTCTTACTTATCGAAAGGACTATGATTGATCCCCTATACTTGTGGGTCATCACAGGGCCACCTAATCCTCCCACTAAAAGACCACCACCAGAGCATTCATCTTCAGAAGCACCATCACAGTGAGCAATCTCTTCATCTTCATCAGCAGCAACTTCACTAGGAGCAACAACAATCATTGTTCTTGATTGGAAATAACCATCCCAATCAGGTACATAGGGTTCTAACTTAGAAACCCTACTAACAGTCATCAGCGCTTCAGGGCCAACACGGTAGTCGTAGCAAGCAACTAGAAGCACATCAAATGCATTCCCAAATGCAACTAAAACTGTGTCCTTCACATAGTGATCTGCCACCCTGAACCTTCTATGTTCAACCAAATCAAAAAGACCAGCACCAACACAAAAACCAGCAGAATGAGTGGTGCTGACTATAGTGTAGCACACGACTCTGTCGGTGTCTCCAAAAGGTACATTCATTTGTGCTCTTGTAACAGCAGAGATCTTCATAGTTTTATGACTGAAATCCTTTTAATGAGACAATAAGATAAAAGGAAATGAATCAAAATTGCACAACAAAGAAGATATAAAACAAAAAATAAAATGCACAACAGCGAACTATAATTTGCACATGTAAAATCTAAAAAAAGATAAGGATATAATCATTTAGTGCAAAACCTAATCATTCATACATATGTTTGGAAAAAACATTTCAGTGCACACCACATAAGCATAAAAAAGATAAGGTAGGTAATGAATAACCTAAACTAAATATTGACAACATGTAGAAAAAGGAAAATCCGTAAGTTAATTGTCAAGTCACAGAGGCGCCAACATAAAACCAAGCCCTAGTCATTATGATAAGCAGGAAAAAATTAAGAAAACCAAACCCTGCATAAATTTGCACAACAAAAAAAGCATGAATTGCACATGACATAGAAGAGCAAGAACAAAAAGGATAAAACTAACAAATATTCATCGATATAATATTCCATCACACTTAATAAATAAACCCTAACCTAATTTGAATAATTCGCTATTATATGGAAACCTATGTAAAATTGCACAACACAAAAAAATAAGTTGCACATCACACCTAGGAGCAAGAACAAAAGCATGAGCCTAAGTTAAAAATAATATCACCCTCACATTCCCTCAAATTTAGTAAGACCATCATAACTACTCATACATATAAAAACCCAAACCTAATCTAAATATATTCACGATCAAATGGATACGCTAAAAAGTAAAATCCAACCCTAATAATGAAGATAAAAAGGAAACCTAAGTAAATTTGCACAACACAGAAGAATAAGTTGCACATCACAACTACAAGCAAAGTACAAAGTATGAACCTAAGTAAAATATAATTTCACCCTGATTATGGTGATGAACAGCAAAAAGACCAGATGAATGCACAACATAAAAACCATAAAATTGCACAATGCATGGGGTAGTAGATACATAAATGAAAAGAGAGCAATTTCATATTGGCAAAGATGGAAACCATCATAAAACTAATGTAAAATCCTGATAAATGATGATAAAAAAGGAACCTACGTAAATTTGCACAAGAAAGATGCATAAATTGCACAACATATCTATGAGCAAAGGTACAAAGGATAAGCCTAAGAATGTAGGGGGCATACTCATCAACAAACAGAAAATGCACATTGTAAAAACAAAAAAGTGCAAGGAACACCTGCAAAGCAAATCATGAAAAATGCACAACATGTACAAACCCCAAGTTGAATATATACCTTGCTGGGCTTTGCCATCTTGGCAACAGGAGGAGCTACAACTATAGCCTTCGTTTGAGATCTTTGGATGCATCTCACACTGCCTGGAATAAAAGAAAAGAAAAAAAGAAAATTGGCATGAATTCTAAAATGCATCCTACCATTGAAATAAAAACACAGAAGAAAAGACAAGAAAAAGAAGAGAACATTACAAGTTTAACCTTCATCTTTGAAGATTCAGATGCATCTTCAGGCTTGAACTCCCTGGATCCATCACCACCCACCTCCTCTCTAGAACAAACGCAAAGCAAGCAGAGATCAACTTATAAAACCCCTGAGAAGTAAACCTTCAACCAAGAAACCAAGCAAGTTCAAAACAAACTGTCAGGATACATACCACTGCTTCAGGATTCGGAAAGAAGATTAAGCAAAGAGGTTCAGAAGCAGAGACAGAGGATGAGGCGAGAAACACAGAGACAAAGGGGATATAAATAGGGCGGAGAGGAAGTGGGCGACTAGGGCGGAGAGGAAGTGGGTGGCGTGGTAGTGGAGTAGTGGGCTGGGTGGCTTCACAGTTGCTAGGCGTAAGCGGTTAAAAGGGGGGCGTGGTAGGGGAACTGTTACATGCATGTAACGTGGCAGCAGTGGCAGCAGTAAACACGAGTCAAATCAGTAATAGGAAAATGAAGTGAAGACTAGAAAACAAAAATGTTCTAAAAAGAAACTAATGCAACAGTAATTATTAAAAATAGCAAAATAGTAAATAGTTAATAATGATAAGTACAAAAAATGAAAAAATAGGGACGAAAATATGTACCAAAAGTTTTGAAACAAATTTAGAAATTTAAAAATTTATGATCACACATAAAAACTAAAAAAAATTGATCTAAAGAGGAAACAAAAGATAAAGGATCTAGAATTTTTTTTAAATAATTTAAAGAAAACATATTGAATTGTAATGAAAATCATTTGAGAAAAAAGCCAGAAAATAAAAAGAATAAATATGAAGTTTATAATTCAGGATCACACAAAAAATACTAATGCTTCATCTAGAAAAATATGAACCAAATAGTAAAGGATACAGAAAATTTTAAAAATAATTTTTAAAAATACTGGAAGAACTCTAAGGCAAATCATTCACAAAAAACCAAAAAATAAATAGAATTATACAAAGACAAAAAATTTAAAATAAATTCACAGAAATAACTCACACATAATATACAAACATAGAATTCAAAGCAATAACTATCACATATATTCAATAAAAACTTTTACATAGCCTCAAACATGCAAATTTACAGAATTATTTTACACATATCGAATCATCCAATCATAAGAGCGTTGCATATCATTTTACAACAGAGTATATTCAAAACGCTCAACAACTTTAAACAGTTCTACAGCATTGCAACTTCTTCAAAAGGAGCTTCGACTCTGTGCACTTCGACAATCAACAAAGGAATATGAAAACTTCATCGATGTTCTTGAAAACGCTTGCTCACCACCTACAGCACAAAAAGACAAAAACTAAGCAGATATAACAATAGAAATTCCAATTTAGAATGTGTGCATGTTCATAACATAAAAATCATGTGGACAGAACATTTCATATTAAACAAGCACACAAATGCACAAGGTCCAATCAAAAGGAAAAATGTAAAAACAAAGAACTAACAGTAGCACTTACTAACTAACTAGTAATCAAGAATGTGATTCTTTGCTTCGTTAAGAATGTTGTGCTCAGTGAAAAGCATTTCATTGGCCAACATAATTCTAAGATTGGGAATATCAGTTTCAGAAATAAAATCCTGCATCTTAACCCTAGGCTGCTAGTGCTTTAAGTACATTGATAAATGAATACCACAGTCATACCTGGAAAGACACCAGAATAAGGAAGTAAGTAAAATTACAAATTTCAATTAGAAAATTATAGCTTGCAGTACATAAATGAAGAACATGCGCAAAGCAAAAACAAAACAACATAAAAAACAACCAGGCACTAGTAATGCAAAAAACAATAAGACTCCTTTAGGCATTATATACGAATATTTATTGCACAAAGATAAATAAAAGAACTTGCACATGGCTTATACATGCAACTGCAGAAAAATTGGATCAGATATATACAAGCATTACATAAAGCCAATATGAAAAGGATCTGAACCTAGGCATACTATGATATAAAATTACACAATTAATCCTGAAATAATTACGCAACACTTGAACAAGCATCAAAACTGAGTATATAGACTAGGAGAACAAAAAGAAAAGTGGTGGGCAGAGAAGTACTTATTGCTTTGCTTAGGAACTTTTGCAAAGTGCAATCCCCATGTACTCCAATTTGTAATTTGCTTTGCGCCAAACATATTCCAAACTCTTTTAAAATTTGGGATCTACAAAAATTTACATAAAACACAGAAGAAGAGCAATGTTATATACAAATGGCAGAGAAGCTAACTGGATAAAATGGGGGAAACATTATATACAAATGATACAAAAACACTAACCAAAATGTTCAACACATTTTTCAAGAAAGGGCTATCCTGGTCATAAGCCGAATCCAAAATAACAAATGTTTCATGTTGAAAAAGAATGACAAAATCAAACCAATGTTTTTGATGTAGTGTTGGGAAATGAACCTGCAAAATATCACACAACTTTTAGAAAAAAGATGTAGAAAAAGTAAATAAGACTTGTATAGATTCAAAAATATTCAGAAACATTAATTAACTAAACTTAGAAAATTGCAACATGACCTCATTAAAAATTACACAAGGAACTTATGTGCAACTATCTGTTTCAGCTATGAAAAAAGTAACCTCACTTCATTGATAAAGGAGCATGAAAAGGACATTATATAATTGCATAGTGGAAATTGCAGAACATGAAAATAAAAAATGCGCACTCATAAAATCAGCAAACGATATAGATTCAAAAAAATTCAGAAACATAAATTAACTAAACTTAGAAAATTGCAGCATGACCTCACTAAAAATTGCACAACGAACCTATGTGCAACTATCTGATTAAACTACGGAAAAAGTAACATCACTTCATTGATAAAGGAGCATGAAAAAGGACATAAATTGCAGAACATGAAAATAAAAATTGTGCACTCATAAAATCAGCAACCGATATAGATTCAAAAAATTCAGAAAACATAAAATAACTAAACTTAGAATATTGCAGCATAACCTCATTAAAATTGCACAAGGAACCTATATGCAACTATCTGATTAAACTACGGAAAAGGTAACCTCACTTCATTGATAAAGGAGCGTGAAAACACATTATATAATTACAAACTGGAAATTGCAGAACATGAAAATAAAAATTGCGCACTCATAAAATCAGCAACCGATATAGATTCAATACATTCAGAAAAACACTAATTAACTAAACTAAGAAATTTGCAGCAAAACCTCAATAAAAATGCACAAGGAACCTATGTGCAACTATCTGATTAAACTAGAGAAAAGGTAAGAAAATTCAAAAATACAAGATCTGAGCAACTAACCTCGTCACAAGTATGAATCGACCTAGCGCCATGAGCAAGTTGAAAACATCTTTGAACCATCCTTGTCTTCTGCTCGTACAACTCCTGAGTCTCATATGAATCCATATTAAGTAGATGCTCTTTCCTGTGATGGAAAAGGACCAAAATAATTACTTATAGAAATCAGATAAAAATGGGAAAAACTGTAGTGAGCAGAACTGAGAAAAAGTGTCTAAAGCACTAAAATAAACAAAAAAGACAATATAATAATTACTTATAGAAATCAAATGAAAAAAGTGATGAACTCTTGACTCCTTTGGTCTAGTGTCCAGAGATAGTTTCCGACACCAAGCATTGATGGTGTAAGTGTCAACAAGGCCATTGGTTGCAAATGAAGTACCAAACGAAAAAAATGTAACCGTCACTTTTCCATAATCTATACAAGATTTGCTACAAAGGAAAATTCGTAAGTTAATTGTCAACTCATAGAGGCGCCAAAACATAAAACCAAACTCTAATCATTAGGATAAGCAGGAAAAATTAAGAAACCCAAGCCCTACATAAAATTCCACAACAAAATAGCATGAATTGCACATGACATAGATCAGCAAGAACAAAAAGGATAAACCTAAGAATATAGTGACATATTCATCGATATAGCATTACCTCACACTTAGTAAGACCATCAAAACTACTCATGCATATGTAAACCCTAACCTAAACTAAATATGTTCACTGTCATGTGGATAAGCTAAAAGTTAAAACCAACCCTAATAATGAAGATAAAAAGAAAACATATGTAAATTTACACAAACACATAAGAAGAAGTTGCACATCACATCACTGAGCAAGTACAAAAATAGGAAAATAGTAAATAACATCTATAGTCACATCACATCTAGGAGCAAGTACAAAACAGGAAAAAAGTAAAGAAAATCTATAGTAAAAATAAATAAATAATAAAATAAAACAAAGAGTATGAATGAAAAAATGATCAGAAAAAGATATGTACTACTTTACATCTTCATCATGAGACACATTGATTATAACATCATGAGACTGAATCATCCTCGTTGAAATTGGATACCTTGAAGACTTGTCATTAACATAGGGTGAATCATTATATCTGCTTAGATTAACAATTCTTCTTGGACCCTATTTTATGTCTCTTCTAGAGTGACTAGAGCTACGAATATTACTCAATTTATTGTATATCCTCTCTGAAGAATTAAGAAATTTATCACATTTGCCAGAAAACTTAACCTCACCAATGATCACCACTTCAGGAGAATTTTCAATCTCTTTGCTATTTCCAGAGCTCAAATCAATCTATTTTCAAATAAAAACACAAGTTAGAGAAAAATCTAAATAAAAGCACAATACAGATAAAAAAATGAAAAAAAATAATATCTAAGGAAAACCTTGGTCATAGGAGATGGTGAATGAGAAGATTCAATGTGTAGTATTTCTTTTCCATGGGAAGACCTTCGACTAGAGACAACTTTCTAGACAAATAGAAACAACACTAGAATGAGTACTCTCATAAACTTCATAGAAATCATACGTGATATAACATCAAAACAATAGAAAAAGAAAATAAACCTGAGGGATTAAAGAGGTCGCTAGAGTAGACACAGGAGTGAATGGCAAGGTATGCATCTGGATAGGAGTTTGATGATACTAACATTGGAACTAAGAAAAAAGTAGCAGACAGCTCAGAAATTTAAATTAGTGAAAATAAATATAGCAAACTGCATATAAAGTATGAAAGTTGCACATACATACATATAAAAGTTGCAAATGGCAATGGTAAGCAACAGTATGGAAAAATAGTATAACAACCATTCAATTGAACAATAGGAAAAGGCGGAAAAAATACAAACCTGTTCACGCCATCAGAGTTCAACATGAGATGAAGTCAAATTTTCTTCATAACTTGATTTTTGAGATGAGATATCAACACCTGCGCAAAAACACAGAACAAAGAACAAAAATATATCAAAGGAAAGCATTTCAGGATATGCAAGTATATTGCATGAAATATGGTAGCATTTCTAAGTATTACATAAAGTGGAACAGAAAGAAGAAAAAAGTATATACCTGAAGTGGTAGTTTTTAATCAAAGTTTATCAGGCAAGAATGATTTCTTCTTAACACCCAATATCTCATCAAAAGAGGACTGAGTGGAATTCTCTTTAGAACTGCCAGCAACTGCACCTTTCGAATCAATCAGATGATTGAAACTGATACTCTTGCATTGTTCACCAGATTCATTCACAACACCAGTCTTGGGGGGAATAAGTTTATTGAGAACATCTGATACTGAATTAATCTTCTAAGGGTCATTAAAATCCAGTTTCCCACCTTGGTCCTAATGAGTGAATAAAAATACACATGAAAAAATGAAACAAATAAGCACACTGAAAAAACAAATATGGAGATACAACATTAGATAATAAAAAAATAAAACACACAATACATAATAACTTACACACACAAAATTAGAGTCAATATCAACACGACGAGATTTGTTTGATTTAGAATTGCTATAGAGAACTTGATCTTGATTAACAGGTGAGGAACACTTCCTTTTCCTAGCGAAGTTGAACCTACAAAAAGAGAACACATTGAACCATGCACCTACAGACATTCACACTGATTCTTAAAAAATCTACCAGCAAAAAAAAGAGTAACCCGCGGTGTCGTTCAAATCTTTATCATTGGGTCGCACAATGGGAGACACCCGAACAGGAGGAGAAATCTGGTTAAATCCTGCACCTAATACAGAATAAAAAAACTAATCAGAAAAATGCAAGAACTTATACAAGGAAAAAGTTTAAACCAACTACAAAACCATAAAAAAGATATGTACCATCACTCTTAAGAATTGAAGATTCACTGTCAGCAAGATTGTTCCTGAGATTATGTGTAGAGTTTGTTTTAGAGTCATCAAGTTCTGGATCAGTGGTAGTAGCTAGAACAATACAATTCAAGCAATCAAACAACATATTCTGAGCTCCATCAACACTTTTCATCAGCGTTTGCGCGAAACTGTCGGGCAATAAAAGATATCTGATCTTTGACCTGAAAAGTATGATTAAATAATAAAAGAATGAAGTCAGACAAAAATGCTCAGAAGAAAACTAAACAAAATAAAAAACACAAATAAAAAAATATTTGCAAAAGATCAAAAGAGAAATCTTACAGAGCTAGGGAGTAAACCACCAATGGTCTTATCAAGAGAGCTTCTAAATTTGACAGACTCATGAGATGAATCCAAGTGCTCTTCACAACAACCAATACAACCCATAGAATACAAAGTTTCAGAAATTTTCTTGACCTGAGAAAGCATTAAAACAACAAGGGGAACATCATATAAGAAAACAAGTAAGTAAAAAAAAAGAGCAGAAGTAAAAATAAAAACAGAGCAAAGGAACAACTTACAGGGCGCAAACCATATTCCCTTGGTCCTTTGCAGTCAAGATTCGCAAACTCTTTAACTAAACAATTATTCCAGGCCTTAACCCTGGCCAGATCTGGAGGCACTCGACACAATCCAAAATCAAGAAAATCCAAGTAATAACACTGAAAAAAGGAAAAACACAAAAAATTAAACACATTGGATTAGAATGTCGAGAACAACAATTTAAAAAAACAATGAAAAAATAAATGAGCTATAAAAGGAAAACTTACAGCAAGCCCATAAATGCATCCTCCCAAAGTAGTGAAACCATCTTCTTTACCCGATTTCTTGGGCTCTTTCTGGAACTTGCGAATATATGCCATAAGCCAATCAAATACAAACTTAGACAGATCAAACTGCCTAGCCTCAAAAGGTTCAATCAAGATTCCCAGATATTTTGTACTAGGATAGATGTTAGAATTTGGACTGAGCACAGTTGCAAAAGCAACAAGGTGAAAACACCTCATGAATTCATCATTAGAAACATCTGGTTTTAACATTTTTGTTCCAAACCACTTGATTGAAGGCAATGATGGTTCGCCAATGATATTAAGAAAGGCAGCCTTGGTACTATCACTATCAAACAAAACTTTTCTACCACCTAAAGGAAGAGCAAACAAAAGATGGAAGGACTCCGGGCTCATCGGAATATCACCTTCACTCAAGACAATGTCACCAGTGGGAGTGTTGACATGATTAGCTACCCACTCGGTAAACCCTCTTGGAACAGTTCAAAATCAAGCAGAAAAGAAAACCCATAATCTTTAACAACATCCTTCCTTGGAGGAGGAATTTTCTTGAGAAGATCAGTGAAATATCGGTGATTACATCTACTGGTGGCTCGCTTAGGAGGTAGTTGTCCATGCTGACAAAGAAATAACAAGCATGTAAAAAATGCAAAAAATTAAGGCACAAAAAATAAAGTGACATGAGAAAAATCATGTGATATATAAGTTGTAAGAGAAAGTGCTTATAAATGAAAGTTACAATTTCAGTAGGTTCAGAACCACCATCCCTTTTAGATGAATAAAACTGCATGCAATAAAAATATAGACATATGATAAATAAAAGATCTGTACAAAAAGAAAACAACAAGAATAAACTACAACCAGTTACAAATGAAACTCTAATAGAAACAGCAGGCAATGAAATGCACCATATGGCGAAGATTTTGTAGGAAGGTTTCCACATCAAACTGAGCATCACCACCACCACCCTAAAAAATTGAAACAAAAGATAAACAAAGTATAAAGAACAAAAAAAGTAAAATGGAGAAAGTAGAAAACAAAGAATCTTAACATAAAATAGAATGTCATAAAGACAATAAAAAGAAAATAACATGTACATTTAGGGATTCATAAATTCCATCATGAAATTGTGATTGCAACACTAGAGAATAATCTTCAGCAAAACCATAATAATCATCATCACTATCATCCAAATTATGTATATCACTAGCCATCACCTGTATCAAAAGTTGTACAGCAACAAAAAAGGAGTTAGAAAAAATAGTTACTGCAAAGCAAGCATCTATATGTACTAAAAACTGCATCACATATATTGGCAAGCAAAAGACATGAAGATTGCTGAATCAAATTGTATCTCAATTAAATTGCACTAGCTAAACCCAAATGAAGTGAGCTATAACTAAAAACAATGAACAATCGGAAAATTAAAAATGTTAATTCACTTGCACTGATATTTCAGATATATTGCACTAAAGCAGAATGTGCAAAATAGTATAAGTGACAAGAATGCAACTGAACTGAATTATAACAGACACTTCGATTCCTAGAACTTGTAAGTTGCACAAAGCACAGCATAAAATTTGCACAAGCTATGTGTGAGCAAATCAACTGTGAGCCAACTTGAATAACTCAACTGTAAACCTAGAATTGTGAACCAACTTCAATAACCTTTTCTGAATCACAACTCAAGTGCCAACTTGAATTACTCAACTGTAAACCTAGAATTGTGAACCAACTTCAATAATCTGTTCTGAATCACAAGTCAAGTGTCTTCACAGCTTGAATCATAACCAAACAGCTGAACCACATCTAAAATACCTAACCAAAAAAAATAGCTAAGTAAAAATGTACAAAATTGGCAGAGAGCTTGGTCATCAAAACATTAAATTGAACTACATGCAAAACTGTCTTGATCTACAAGTGTCTCCATCAAAATTGCATGGAACCTAGAACATTCACAAAGTTCAACCACAACACACACAGGTCAATCATGACTGAAATTCTTCGCCAAAAAATGAAATCTAATAGGTACAAGCGACAAAGAGGAACCTCATCAACCCTGAAATTGAACTACATGCGGACTACGGATGTATGGAACTACAGATGCACGAATTAACCCTAGATATCATGAAAAAAACTCTCAGAACGTACACGAACCCTCGAATCATGCAAATCAGAGCCATGATTACCAAAAAAACTACACATATATCCCTAGGGTTTCCGTGATGCGGACAAGCAGCGCTTGAGGCACCGTGAAACAACACAAACACAGAGCACAAAATCGACGGGGAACTCAGGAGGGAGGGGCGAACCTGGAGATCCTTGGGGCACCTAGCTCCTTAGACACCGGAATTGATCCGCCGAGAAGGGGAACGACGGTGGGGGCAGTCTGCGCTGGTGATACGTCTCCGTCGTATCTATAATTTTTGATTGTTTCATGCCAATATTCTACAACTTTCATATACTTTTGGCAACTTTTTATATTATTTTTGGGACTATCATATTGATCCAGTGCCTAGTGCCAGTTCCTTTTTGTTGCATTTTTTTGTTTCACAGAATATCCATATCAAACGGACTCCAAACGCGATAAAAACTTACAGAGATTTTTTTTGGAATATATGTGATTTTTGGGAAAAACAACCAACGCGAGACGATGCCCGAGGGGCCCACAAGACCTAGGGCCTTGCCCCCCTACACTGGGCGCACCTGGGAGGCTTGTGGCCACCCCGTAAGGCGGTTGATGCCCTTCTTCGGTCGCAAGAAAGATAATATCTGGATAAAAATCATGTTAAAATTTCAGTCCAATCGGAGTTATGGATCTCCGGGAATTTAAGAAACGGTGAAAGGCCAGAATCTGGGAGCACAGAAACAGAAGGAAACAGAGAGAGAGAGAGAGAGAGAGAGAGAGAGATCCAATCTCGGAGGGGCTCCCGCCCCTCCGCCGCCATGGAGGCCATGGACCAGAGGGAAAACCCTTCTTCCATCTAGGGGAATGTCAAGGAAGAAGAAGGAGGGGGGCTCTCTCCCCCCTCTCTCCCGGTGCCGCCGGAACACCGCCAGGGCCATCATTGTGACGGTGATCTACACTAACAACTTCGCCGCCGTCATCACCAACTCTCTCCCCCTCTATGCAATGGTGCAACACCTCTTCTCCCCACTGTAATCTCTACTTAAATATGGTGCTCAACGCTATATGTTATTTCCCAATGATGTATGGCTATCCTATGATGTTTCAGTAGATCCGTTTAGTCCTATGGGTTGATTGATGATCATGATTGGTTTGAGTTGTATGGTTTATTATTGGTGTTGTCCTATGGTGCTCTCCGTGTCGCGCAAGCATGAGGGATCCCCTCTGTAGGGTTTGCAATATGTTCATGATTCGCTTATGGTGGGTGGCGTGAGAGATAGAAGCACAGACCCGAGTAAGTAGGTTGTTTGCGTATGGGAGTAAAGAGGACTTGATACTTTAATGCTATGGTTGGGTTTTACCTTAATGATCTTTAGTAGTTGCGGATGCTTGATAGAGTTCCTATCATAAGTGCATATGATCTAAGTAGAGAAAGTATGTTAGCTTATGCCTCTCCCTCATATAAAATTACAATAATGATTACTAGTCTAGTTATCGATTGTCTAGGGACAAATAACTTTCTTGTCACAAAAAGCTCTCTACTAAAACTAACTAAATTGTTTCTTTATCTAAACAGCCCCTAGTTTTTATTTACGTGTTCTTTATTATCTTGCAAACCTATCCTATCACACCTACAAAGTACTTCTAGTTTTATACTTGTTCTAGGTAAAGTGAACGTTAAGCGTGCGTAGAGTTGTATCGGTGGTCGATAGAACTTGAGGGAATATTTGTTCTACCTTCAGCTCCTCATTGGGTTCGACACTCTTACTTATCGAGAAAGTCTACAATTGATCCCCTATACTTGTGGGTTATCAAGACCTTTTTCTGGAGCCGTTGCCGGGGAGCAATAGCGTGGGGTGAATATTCTCGTGTGTGCTTGTTTGCTTTATCACTAAGTAGATTTTATTTGCTGTTCTAAGTTGTTCTCTATCTTTAGTTATGGATATGGAACACGAAATACCAAAAAAATTAGGTGTACTTGCTACTCATGGAGATGGGGAACCTCCTAAACCCTCGATGCTCATTATGTGGAAAATATTATGCACTACTTTGATAATCCTGAGAAAACCCCATTCAACTTGATAATGGGAGACATGTTTGATCAACGTGAATACTTTGGGGATTATAGCTTGACTCAAAAAGGGAAAATCTTATGGGATCAAATTCATATGTTGCATTGGTATGCTCGGAATTTATGCTTGAGATATGATTATACTTGTTGCTCTAGGATGAAGACTCCACACCTTCCCTTTTCATGTAAATTTAATGATAATGAAACCTTGGCTTCTTATGCTAATGGTATATATGATTACTATGATGTGGAACGAATAGAAGAATTCGTTGCTTTTAAGGGTGCTTATGAAATTGAATCTTTTATTGAAAAGTGTGAAAATTATGATGATGCTGTTTACAGACCTGAAAATTATGCTATACTTAAATATTGCTATGAGAATTTTGAATATAATGCCGATATTGATGAGTTTATTGAGAAAGTCTCCGCTGTCCAAGAAGAGACTAATATTTTGCAGGAAACTATGGAAGAAGAAATTGATGGCACTGTGAGCTCATTAGATGAAAAAGATGACGAGAAGAGCGAAGAACAAAAGGAGGAAGAGCGGATTAGCTAACCGTGCCCACCTTCTAATGAGAGTAACTCTTCAACTCATACATTGTTTAATTTCCCTTCGTGCTTATCGAAGGATGAATGCCATGATAATTGCTATGATCCCTTGGATTCGTTTGAAATATCCCTTTTTGATGAACTTGATGCTTGCTATGCTTGTGACCAAGATGCCAATATGAATTATGCTTATGGAGATGAACTTGCTATAGTTCCTTATGTTAAGAATGAAATTGTTTCTATTGCACCCACACATGATAGTCCTATTATCTTTTTGAATTCTCCCAACTACACTATATCAGAGAAGTTTGCACTTATTAAGGATTATATTGATGGGTTGCATTTTACTACTACACATGTTGATTTTGATAGATATAATATGCATGTGCTTGTTGCTCCTACTTGCAATTATTATGAGAGAGGAACTACATCTCCACCGCTCTATGTTTCCAATACGATAAAATTGCAAGAAACTGCTTATGCTATGTATTGGCCTTTACTAGATGTGCATGAATTGTTCTTTTATGACATGCCGATGCATAGGAAGAGAGTTAGACTTCGTTGTTGCATGATATATGCTACTTTGTGCTCACTACTAAATTACAAATCATTGTTAATTAAAATTGGCTTTGATATACCTTGGGATCCAGGTGGATCCATTACTTGAGCACTATATGCCTAGCTTAATGGCTTTAAAGAAAGCGCTGCTGGGGAGACAACCCAGAAGTTTTAGAGAGTCATTTTATTATGTTGAGTTATTTTATAAAGTTTAAAAACAAAAAAATACAGAGGGGAACCTAAAAACTTTTCCAAAAAGAAAAGCGAAAGTGAGAAAGACGAGCATTGTTAAAGTGGGAGCTAGCCTTGAACTTTGTTCATGCCCATGGAAACTTTGTGAACCTTGATTACAGAAACTTTTCAACAAAAATAATTATCCCCTTGTACAAATCCATTTTATTATAAAAATAATGTGCCAAGATTTACCTTTAGGATTATTAGATTGCTTGTTTGGTATGTGCAGTGCAAAAACAGAAACTTCGGCTGTAGTGCGTGAATTTAATTTTTTACTGGAATGTCAAAAGCTTATGAAACTTTTTGCATAGTATTTTTATACAAATTGTTTATTTTGCCTAATTTTTCAGAATTTTTAGAGTTACAGAAGTATGGTAAATGTTCAGATTGCTACAAACTGTCTTGTTTAAGACAGATTCTGTTTTTGATGCATTGTTTTGCTTGTTTTGATGAAACTACAGATTGTATCGGTGGTATAAGCCATAGAGAAGCTATAATATAGTAGCTACAATGCAAAAATAAAATATGAATGTGTTTTCAACAGTACTTAAAGTGGTAATTTGCTTTATTATACTAACGGATCTCACGAGGATTTCGTTAAGTTTTGTGTGATTGAAGTTTTCAAGTTTTGGGTGAGATCACGATGGATGAAGGAATAAGGAGTGGCAAGAGCCTAAGCTTGGGGATGCCCGAAGCACCCCAAGGTAATATTCAAGGACTCCCAAGCAACTAAGCTTGGGGATGCCCCGGAAGGCATCCCCTCTTTCTTCTAACGACCATCGGTAATTTTACTTTGAGCAATATTTTTATTCATCACATGATATGCGTAAATCTTGGAGAGTCGTGTGCTTTTTCTTTTTCTTTTAATAATGCACCATGCTGGTATGAGATAGTCCTTGGTTGATTTATAGAATGCTCTTTGCACTTCACTTATATCTTTTGAGTATGGCTTTATAGAATGCTTCATGTGCTTCACTTATATCATTTGAAGTTTGGATTGCCTGTTTCTCTTCACATAGAAAACCGCCATTTGTAGAATGCTCTTTTGCCTCACTTATATATGTTAGAGCATGGGCATATCTTTTGTAGAAAGAATTAAACTCTCTTGCTTCACTTCTATCTATTTAGAGAGTCATCAGGAATTGGTCATTCACATGGTTAGTCATAAAATCCTATATAAAAACTTTTAGATCACTGAATATGATATGTTTGATTCCTTGCAATAGTTTTGCGATATAAAGATGGTGATATTAGAGTCATGCTAGTGAGTAATTGTGGATTGGTAGAAATACTTGTGTTAAGGTTTGTGATTCCCGAAGCATGCACGTATGGTGAACCGTTATGTGATGAAGTCGGAGCATGATTTATTTTTTGATTGTCTTCCTTATGAGTGGCGGTCGGGGACGAGTGATGGTATTTTCCTACCAATCTATCCCCCTAGGGGCATGCGTATTAGTACTTTGCTTTGATGGCTAATAATTTTTTGCAATAAGTATGTGAGTTCTTTATGACTAATGTTGAGTCCATGGATTATACGCATTCTCACCCTTCCACCATTGCTAGTCTGTCTAGTACCGCACAACTTTCGCCGGTGCAATAAACCCACCATATACCCTTCCTCAAAACAGCCACCATACCTACCTATCATGGCATTTCCATAGCCATTCCGAGATATATTGCCATGCAACTTCCATCATCATCATATACATGACTTGAGCATTCATTGTCATATTGCTTTGCATGACCGTAAGATAGCTAGCATGATATTTCCATGGCTTGTCCATTTTTGATATCTTTGCTACGCTAGATCATTGCACATCCTGGTACACTGCCAGAGGCATTCATATAGAGTCATATGTTGTTCTAGTATCGAGTTGTAATATCGAGTTGTAAGTAAATAAAAGTGTGATGATCATCATTATTAGAGCATTGCCCCCAGTGAGGAAAGGATGATGGAGACTATGATTCCCCCACAAGTCGGGATGAGACTCTGGACGAAAAAAAGAGAGGCCAAAAGAGCCCAACAAAAAAATGAGAGAAAAAGAGAGAAGGGGCAATGTTACTATCCTTTTAACACACTTGTGCTTCAGAATGGCACCATCTTCTTCATATAGAGAGTCTCCTAAGTTGTCACTTTCATATACTAGTGGGAATTTTCATTATAGAACTTGGCTTGTATATTCCGATGATGGGCTTCCTCAAATGCCCGAGGTCTTCATGAGCAAGCAAGTTGGATGCACACCCACTTAGTTTTCAGTTTGAGCTTTCATACACTTATAGCTCTAGTGCATCCGTTGCATGGCAATCCCTACTCACTTGCATCGATATCGATTGATGGGCATCTCCATAGCCCATTAATTTGCCTAGTTGATGTGACACTTTCTCCTTTTTTGTCTTCTCCTCACAACCACCTTCTATTCCACCTATAGTGTTATATCCATGGCTCACGCTCATGTATTGCGTGAAAGTTGAAAAAGCTTGAGAACATTAAAAGTATGAAACAATTGCTTGTCTTGTCATCGGGGTTGTGCAGGATGAAATACTTTGTGTGATGAAGATGGAGCATAGCCCGACTATATGATTTTGTAGAGATAACTTTCTTTTAGCCATGATATTTTGAGAAGACATGATTGCTTTATTAGTATGCCTGAAGTATTATTGTCTTTATGTCAAATTATAGACTATTGCTTTGAATCACTCGTGTCTTAATATTCATGCCATGATTAGATTATATGATCAAGATTATGCTAGGTAGCATTCCACATCAAAAATTATCTTTTTTATCATTTACCTACTCAAGGACGAGCAGGAATTAAGCTTGGGGATGCTGATACGTCTCCGTCGTATCTATAATTTTTTATTGTTTCATCCCAATATTCTACAACTTTCATATACTTTTGGCAACTTTTTATATTATTTTTGGGACTAACATATTGATCAGTGCCCAGTGCCAGTTCCTGTTTGTTTCATATTTTTTGTTTCGCAGAATATCCATATCAAACGGAGTCCAAACGCGATAAAAACTTACGAAGATTTTTTTTGGAATATATGTGATTTTTTGGAAAAAGAATCAATGCGAGACGATGCCCGAGGGGCCCACAAGCCCTAGGGGCGCGCCCCCTACCCTGGGCGCGCCTGGCAGGCTTGTGGCCACCCCGTAAGGCGGTTGGTGCCCTTCTTCGGCAGCACGAAAGATAATAACCGGATAAAAATCGTGTTAAAATGTCAGCCTAATCGGAGTTACGGATCTCCAGGAATTTAAGAAACGGTGAAAGGCCAGAATCTGGTAGCGTAGAAACAGAAGGAAACAGCGAGAGAGATCCAATCTCGGAGGGGCTCCCGCCCCTCCGCTGCCATGGAGGCCATGGACCAGAGGGAAAACCATTCTCCCATCTAGAGGGAAGGTCAAGGAATAAGAAGAAGGAGGGGGGCTCTCTCCCCCTCTCTCCCGGTGGCGCCAGAACGCCGCCGGGGCCATCATCGTGACGGCGATCTACTCCAACAACTTCGCCAACGTCATCACCAACTCTCTCCCCCTCTATGCAGCGGTGCAACACCTCTTCTCCCCACTGTAATCTCTACTTAAACATGGTGCTCAATGCTATATGTTATTTCCCAATGATGTATGGCTATCCTATGATGTTTGAGTAGATCCGTTTTGTCCTATGGGTTGATTGATGATCATGATTGGTTTGAGTTGTATGTTTTATTATTGGTGCTGTCCTATGGTGCTCTCCGTGTCGTGCAAGCGTGAGGGATCCCCGCTGTAGGGTTTGCAATATGTTCATGATTCGCTTATGATGGGTGGCGTGAGTGACAGAAGCACATACCCGAGTAAGTAGGTTGTTTGCTTATGGGAGTAAAGAGGACTTGATACTTTAATTCTATGGTTGGGGTTTACCTTAATGATCTTTAGTAGTTGCGGATGCTTGCTAGAGTTCCTACCATAAGTGCATATGATCCAAGTAGAGAAAGTATGTTAGCTTATGCCTCTCCCTCATATAAAATTACAATAATAATTACCGATCTAGTTATCGATTGCCTAGGGACAAATAACTTTCTTGTGACAAAAAGCTCTCTACTAAAACTAACTTAATTGTTTCTTTATCTAAGCAGCCCCTAGTTTTTATTTACATGTTCTTTATTATCTTACAAACCTATCCTATCACACCTACAAAGTACTTCTAGTTTTATACTTGTTCTAGGTAAAGCGAACGTTTAGCATGCGTAGAGTTGTATCGGTGGTCGATAGAACTTGAGGGAATATTTGTTCTACCTTCAGCTCCTCATTGGGTTCGACACTCTTACTTATCGAGAAAGGCTACAATTGATCCCCTATACTTGTGGGTTATCAGCTGGAGACACAACGACGATAGAAGCGGAGAAGAACGATGGGGAAGAGCAAATAGGTATGGCAATTTGAATTTGGCTGACGTCAGAGGTGGGGGGTGACGACCAGAACCAATCAAGGCAACAGTGCCTCCGACGCGAACATCACAGTAACGTAATAAGCTAGCCCGAATCTCAAAGCAAAAAACTGGACAGTTCCATTAAAACGTGAAATAAAAAAAGCAAATAACAAATTTTTTAATTAAAAAATAATATAAAAACATTTTCAATCATAAAAAAATGTAGAAAATAAAAAAATAAACAAATACATCCAAAAATTATATAAAGTAACAAAGACTACTAGGCAACTTAAACACATGGATTAAATAAATCCTTCAAGAATAAAATATAATTTCAAACTATTTCTTCTAAAAAATTGTTTTAAAAAGATGAAAGTGCAACTAATCCCCGGGTGGTTTTGGTAATTCATAACAACATATAGCTCATTGAACTAATATCCTTTCAAGTTAAATATTTCAGAAAGTTCAATGATTGGCATGGCACATGGACTAGAGATGTGGACCCCTCAAAATGCTAAGGACAAATATTGGCAAAAGCTCAAGACTCTACATTTCTATTTTAGTGATCCAAGATCACATTGAGTCCATAGGAAAAGCCAATACTATTAAAAGGGGATGAGGTGTTGCTTCATGGTCTACTTGCTCAAAATGGTTAGTGATATGCTCCAAAGCCCTCAACCACTTTCTCAAGTCCAAATATGTCCTAAACCTAAAGTCAAACTCGGCCCCACCAATTTTATCTATCTGGCGCCACCGAGTTCCTTTGACATAGCCACTGCCAGAAACCCTAATCAGTTCGGTCTCACCGATAGGGATTTCGGTCTCACCGAGATGGGATTGCAAACTCTTTGTTTCCCTTCGTAACGTTTCGGTCTCACCGAAATGAGCGATCGGTCCCACCGAGTTCGCAATGCAAACTCGCTGTTTCCCTTTCATAACGTTTCGGTCTTACCGAAAGGAGTGATCAGTCCCACCGAGTTTGCCTGACCAACTCTCTGTTTGCTCATTGCTGAAATCGGTCTCACCGAGTTCATGCAATCGGTCACACCGAGATGAGGTTTTGCCCTAACCCTAGCACATCGGTCCCACCGAGATTCCTAACGTTCACATTTTGAATTGAATCGGTCTCACCGAGTTCTTCTATTCGGTCTGACCGAGTTGAGTCAAATGTGTGTAACGGTTGGATTTTGTGTGGAGGCTATATATACCCCTCCACCCCCTTCTCTATTCAAGAGAGAGCCATCAGAACGAGCCTACACTTCCACTACTCATTTTCTGAGAGAGAACCACCTACTCATGTGTTGAGATCAAGACATTCCATTCCTACCACAAGAAACTTGATCTCTAGCCTTCCCCAAGTTGCTTTCCACTCAAATCATCTTTCCACCATATCCAAATCTGTGAGAGAGAGTTGAGTGTTGGGGAGACTATCATTTGAAGCACAAGAGCAAGGAGTTCATCATCAACACACCATTTATTACCTTTTCGACAGTGGCGTCTCCTAGATTGGTTAGGTGTCACTTGGGAGCCTCCGACAAGATTGTGGAGTTGAACCAAGGAGTTTGTAAGGGCAAGGAGATCGCCTACTTCATGAAGATCTACCCGAGTGAGGCAAGTCCTTCGTGGGCGATGGCCATGGTGGGATAGACAAGGTTGCTTCTTCGTGGACCCTTCGTTGGTGGAGCCCTCCGTGGACTCGCGCAACCGTTACCCTTCGTGGGTTGAAGTCTCCATCAACATGGATGTACGATAGCACCACCTATCGGAACCACGTCAAAAATCTTCGTGTCTACATTGCGTTTGCCTTCTCCAAACCCTTCCCTTTACCTTCATATGCAATGTTTTACTTTTCGCTGCTACACTCTTAGAATTGCATGTGTAGGTTGATTGCTTGACTTGTGCTAAGTTGCTAAAATCTGCCAAGACTTAAAATTGGGAAAAGGCTAGATTTTTATTTGGTCAAGTAGTCTAATCACCCCCCCCCCCCCCTCTAGACCTACTTTCGATCCTACAAAAGAAAACAAAAAATCAGAAAAAAAAGACAAAAAATGAAAAAAAGAAAATTAGGGTGGCACTAAATCAACTAATTGATATGGTCTATAATCAAAAGATCAATCAAATACAAGTTGACCACCCAAAAAATCATTTAAGATAAAAAAACATTTAATAACATATGGATAAAAATCATATAATTAAAAGAAAAGAACATGGAACAACAAACATAAATTGAGCATCACCAACTCTCAGTACATCGATCATTCAATCATTCAGTTCAGAAAACTTAAACATACTGAGCATAACGATCTACCATCAACCATCCTCGCATCCAAAATAAAAGTTTGAACCTAGAGACCTAGAGGCACCACTACCTCTGACATCAAACAGTCATAAAAACTGACGTATAAAACCATACATAATTACACATAAAAGTTCAGGCTCATGGATCCAAAAGATGGACCAAAGATCCATAACTAATATCCAACTTCAGACTTCAAACGCACAACACTTGCACCTGCATCAGCCGCTGGAACACTATAGAAACTGAGCAATCATTGTGTTCTTTGAATGTGATGAGCACAACATTGTGTCCACCCAAAGAAGCTGCTGAAATGAACTCATTGAAACTGGTCTTCTCAAGCACCATCCTCCCGTCTTACTGGCACAAAGTGTACAAAGATGGCGTAATGACATGCACACCTTCATTCAGAGATTCAAGAGTAACAGAAGCACTCGCGGGGACATCCAGAAATCTCTTCAAGCTTGATACAACAACCTTGGGAATTTTCTAAATATACGTGACAAAAAGAAACAAAGTTAAGTTAAAATCAACTATATAGATATCCATACTCACGCTGATGCAACCAATTAAATGAAAAAAATAAAGCAATCTATGACTTCTTTACAGTTAAAACTTTCTTCCATCATGCTAAAATAAAACATTTAAAAAGCTACATCAGATATATACAATTCAAAACATGTCAGTGTAACTTATTCAAAATTTAAATCTAGTTGCTTAAAAAATAATAACACTAGCAAAAACAGCACGTTGATTACACAAAAAAGCTAAAAAAAATATAACTAGAACTCATAACTAAAGGCATGCATCAAAAGTGGCAAAATCAGGAGAAAAATACTTAGCATTCAAAGCTAAAACTTGCTAGATTTAAAATTCACAAGAGCAATAATTCAATACATTAAAAAAATAAAAATTGAACAAAAATAAAAGATACTCACCATGATATTCTTGATTGTGTTAGTTGCAGTCATAACATGGACAAAAGGCACACATCGCAGGAAATTGTCCTGAAAGAGACAACGGAGAAAGTAGCGGTTGTCATGGTAGTTGAACACCAACTTCCGCGGGAATACACCAGAAATAGCATACTCATAATTGGCACCAGACAGGTTTTCATAAGCTACAGAAAAAGAAAAAAAGCAAGAATGTGTTTAATACATCAGATCAACAAACTTGAAGCTTGAAAAAGGGAAATAACTAACACCCATAAAAGTTTCAAAAAACATTGAGATAACTTACCAACACAAGCTAGAGGGAGAATCCTTTCACCACCACGGTAGGTTTCGATCTTCACGTCGAACGTCAAATGGTCCAGCATAATTTTAATACAATCTCCAGCATGAAGACCGTAATCATGTGTGAACTAATACCAGGAACTACCAACAAACTTGCTGTAGTTGGCTCGGTGCTTAAACGTGGCTGGGTAAGACCTGCCTTCAAAAATAAGAAGTTCAGGCTCCGTCTTCTTGAACTGCAGAATCCTAGCCTCATCTCTCTGCTCCTCAATATACTCAGCTAAAACATTTCACATGTTGCAGGGAATGTACCACAAACAAAAAAATTAACTCAAAACTGAACTCACAAATTAAGAACAACTTTAATAATACTAAAAATACTAAAACATTAATGACAACCACAAGATAAACTGCAGAAAATAACATATCCACCAAGTTCTTTACAAATATACTACGCAAAAGTGATAACAACAACCTAATAAAAATATTAGTACAAACCAAGTAGAAAACACAAAAATTTAATATCCATGCGCCTAAAGCAATCCTGATCAAGAACAACATCAAAGCTGATCAGAAGTTGACCAGCAAACGCATCTAGCACACAGGGAGCACCCAGACAATGACAAACGGGGCAAACCATGCCTGCAAAAATAACAATAATTTTTTTGACAAATTAATAACACTTCTATAAATTTCTGACAAGTAAAAATTAAAAAGTTGCACAACTAACTGACTTTAACTGCACAACCCACAACAAAATGCACACATACAAAAAGAACTATTAGCTTAAAGTTGCAATAGAAAAATAAGCATCTTAAAACCATTAACTACAAAATAACACCAACAACATACACCTAAAAAGCATATCCAGCTGCCCATCAAACTATACAGACTACACTAACAGTAGATGAACAACAAATAAGAAGTCATTTGCAAGAAGTATCGAAAAGCAACCTATATAAAACTGCAAAAATCATACTAACACTACTTATAATGCTCATAAAAATTAAATTCAACACCTTTTAAACTGCTTGGACAGAAAACAAGATATCAGCATTTAGGCTAAAAAATCAAACCTTCTTACACTCATGAAACAAAATAAAAACACTGCACAAAATTGAACAACTAACCTACTGGTTATAACTATCAATTAATTATACACACACTAATACAAAAAAGGAATGACTTTTCAGAAATAAACCTTGAAAAACATAGGAAAAAATCACCTAGACCATGCAAAAACAGATCTAAAAACAATATAAAACTAATAGGCACTTCAAATCCAAACTGCAGTATAAGAACTAGGTGCACCTAGAATCACAATATGCTTGAAAAATATGGGGGGGATTAGAACATAAAAGAAGGAAAAGTTAGAAACCCTAACAATATAAGACTAACAAAGGCTTCCAGAAAATACACCTGTAATCTAATAATTAGATGGGGCTAACATCAGAAATAGGCCCGAGATGGGGCAGATTAGAACAAAAAAAGAGGAAAACTAAGAAACCCTAGCAATATAACACTAACAAAAGGGCTACAAAATCTACACAAGGGCTACAAATCTACACCTCCAGTCCCACTGCAATATGAGAACAAGGGGGGCTGACAAACCCTAGGCAACGCATGCTCATACAGACACATCTGACCAAGCATCAACCAAAACCACAAAACTAGAACTAATCAAAAAGACGAGAGACCGAGCATATACATACCCGCAAATGCAGATCTCCTCACGGATTCAAGAAGGGGATACTGAATCCAAGCACCAGCAAGACCAAAGAACCTACAAAACCACATCAAAAGAACACATCAAACTGACTAGCTCATGCAGATCTATAGAACAAAGCAACTGTGAAAAAAAAGGAACAAAAATCACAAAAGAAATTGCCTAACCCTAGCCAGCGATGGGAGAGGAGGAGATAGAGCGCGAGGAACAGGGAGAGAGGGGAGTGACTGACCACACCAGTGGAGAGTAGAAAGAGATAAGGCAGAAGCGGAGACGGTACACCTACCAACTCGGGCTGTGTGACGCCCCCGATTCAATCGTACACTAATCATACACGCAAATGTGTATGATCAAGATCAGGGACTCACGGGAAGATATCACAACACAACTCTAGACACAAATTAAAATAATACAAGCTTCATATTACAAGCTAGGGGCCTCGAGGGCTCGAATGCAAGCTCAATTGTAAGTGCATCTAGTGCCCCTTAGTGATTTTGGTGTATTGAAGACTTATAGGTTAAGGGACTAATGCATTTGTAAGTGTACACAGGTCTATAAGTCTATGAGGAGTTTGATATTTACGATGAAAGTCGACCCCTAAAAATGAATGTCTTCAGTTGAAGACTTTGGTTTTCTTGAAGACTTTGAAAGTGAGGAAATTGGTGTGACCCTGAAGACTTGATATTCATGCGAGGATTATGAAGCGTGAAGACTTTTGTTTTCATAGTTTCATTTTATTCTTCTTGAGTCATAGGAAACACCGTACTGTTAAAGGGGGTCGAAGTAAAACTAAGGAAAAGTTTCCAAGTGATGCTCATCTCAAAATCCTACACCTACCCAATCCTTTCGAGTGAAGCCATTGGAAATCTCATACAGTTCAGTCAATTTCTTCAGTGATAGAGACGAAGTTCTTCTGTTCTCTGAGGAATTTGTTCTGACTGAGGAGTTAGAAATTCGCCAGTGCGGATTGCCTACAAGTGAGGAACATGATAGCCTTGAGGAATTTGATACTCAAATTTCCGACCGTTGCTGTGCTACGCGCCAGCTGTCCAAATATCCTACCCACCTAACGGTCATATCATTGAAGGGCATTTATGTCTTATCATGTCGGGCTGCTCCCTAGGCTATAAATAGCCGCCCCCTACAACCACTAGTTGGTTGGCTGCTCCGAGAGATAGATTGACACTTGTCATTTAGAGCATCCCATCCTCCGAGGACTTTGAGCGAAAATCATCAAGTGAGGAAAAACCCAAAAACCCAAACACCTACAAACCCAAAGTGATTGAGCATCACTGAAGAAATTGTTCCTGTGTGGAACCGACGCTTGTTACCTTTGAGGACTGTGCATCCTCCAGACGGTTAGGCGTCATGGTCTAGAGCATCCAAGAGGAAATTGTGGATCGCCAAGTGACCGAGTCTGTGAAGGTTTGGAAGTCACCTGAAGACTTACCACGAGTGATTGGGCGAGGCCTGTGTGACCTTAGCTCAAGGAGAATACGGTGAGGACTGTGTGTCCGGGACTGTGTGTCCTCAGGTTTAAATACCTAGCCGCTCCAACCAGACGTACAACTGTCACAGCAGTTGGAACTGGTCTACCAAATCATTGTCTTCACCGAGCTACTGGTTCTATTTCCTCAACTCTTTCATTTCCTCATTCATGTGTTGATTTACTTGATCGTTACTGTGTGAAGACTTTGACTGAAGACTTTCTCAATTTCCTCAATCCTATTTCTTCAGTCACATAGTCTTCAGCCTGCTTATCCTGTGTTTCACGCTACCTGTACTCTGTGCCTATTTCATTTCATCATGATGACTGTTCTTATGCCATGTTATGTTTGCATCTGAGTACTTATTCCGCTACTAAGTAGTTCGTTACTTAGGAATTTCCTCACCGTGAAATTCCTCAGTGACGAATTTGTAAAAATCGCCTATTCACCCCCCCCCCCTCTAGTCGATATAACGCACTTTCAATTGGTATCAGAGCCAGGTTCTCCCTTGTTCTATGTGATTTTGGTTTAACCACCTGGAGTTTTAGTTATGTCGACTGCAGGCATGATCAAGGTCTCGGCTGGGTGTCCTACCTTTGATGGGACGGACTACCCCTACTGGAAGAATAAGATGCGCATGCATCTTGAGGCAATTGACAATGATCTCTGGTACGTTGTGGAAAATGGCGTTCCCTCTGTCACTCCTTCTGTGAATGCTGCTGATGTGAAGAGATTCAAGCAACTCGACTCTCAAGCGAAGAATATCATATGTGGCCATCTGAGCAAAGGACAGTACGGCAGAGTGAGTGCTTTGGAGTCTGCAAAGCTTATCTGGGACAGGCTGTCCAAGGTCAACGAAGGAATCTCAACTCAACGTGATTCTCGAGTTGACGTTCTTCGCAATCTCTTCAACCGCTTCAAAAGACTCGACAATGAGAATGTCCAGCAAACCTTTGATCGCCTCACTGACATTCCAAACGAGCTTCAAGCACTGGGTGCCACTGACATCACCGACCATGAGGTGGTGAAGAAATTGCTGAGGTCACTCGATTCTTCATTTGATACACTGGCACTGATGATTCAAGAACGTGGAGACTACAAGTTGGATTGATCCTGCTGACATTCTTGAGAGGCTGAACACTCATGAATTCCAACAAGCTGAAAAGAGAGATCTCTACGGGCCAAGCTATGGAAGATCACGCGCACTGAAGGCCAAGGCAGTTTCCTCATCTGAAGGAGAAGATTTTGATAGCAACCTTGGTGACCCTGAAGAACTAAGCCAGGAGCTAGCAATGCTCGTGAAGAAATTCCAGAAGTTCTCAAGGCGTGGTTGCTTTGTAAAATCTTCAAAAGGTGATGACACAAGATCAGATTCCTCATCCCGTGATTACAAAAAGAGGACTTGCCACAAATGCAAGAAACCTGGTCACTACATAACTGATTGTCCTCAGTGGGCAAAGGAGTCAAAGAAGAAGAAATACAAGGATGATAGTTCAGATGACTCTAAGAAGAAGAAGAAATCTTCAAAGTCCTCATCATCAAAATCTTCAAAGTCTTCATCTCACAAGAAGAGCAGTTCCAAGAAGGCTCGGGCATTCATTAGCAAGGAAATGGACTCTGAAGCTGAATCTGAGGAACATGAGGAAGAGGAGGCATCTGAGGAGTTAGACTCTGGTGTGGCGTGCCTAGCCCTCGCTACTGCTTATGTCAGCAAGTCCATCTTCAACACTGAGGAAAATGGCTTCCCCAACACTGCTGATGACGGCAACGATGACTATGCTCCCACCTATTGCTTCATGGCAAAAGGTGCTAAGGTATTCAAATATCCCTCCTCTGAATCAAGTGAGGATGAATCTGATGATAACCTCAAACCCAGCTATTCCAAACTTGCTAATATTGCTGTTAAACAACAAAAGGCTTTGGAAAAGGTTCAAAATATGCTAGACAAAAGCGATGACCTATTAGGTGAGGAAATGGATCGAACTCAAACACTGACTGATAATCTTCAGCAACTACAGTCTAAGTTTGACAACCTTCAAGGTCGTCATGAAACTCTCTTAGCCGATCATGAGAAGCTTTCTTATGAATTTCTTCAAAGAAAACAAGATCTTGAGAAGCTAAGGGTGAGTCATGAAGATCTTCAGAAGGAAAATGATTCATTACTTGCTCAACAGATCAGTTCCGCTCAGGAAGAATTTATTCCACCATGCTTGAAATGCATTGAACGTGAAACTGCTAATTCTTCACCTGAAAGTTCAAATGCTTCTATTGCTGCAAATTCTTCAACTATCTCTGTGGTCACAAATTCCTCATCTGAGGATACCACTAGTATCACTGACGAAAATGTAGGGTTGAAGGAATTGTATGTGACAGGCATGTACAAAAGCCTCAAAGGGCATCAGACTCTTTGTGATGTGCTCAAAAAGCAGATCTTGAACAGGAACCCTAGGAAAGAGGGTATTGCCTTTGAGAGGAAACTCAATGCTGATGGACCCTACTGGAAACCTGAGCAGTATCCCAAAACCTCATGGGTTGCTGTGAAGGGACCTCCCGTAGATCCATCCACTCTATCTGGCTTTACTTGTGAATTCTCACATTCATCTGATGAGTCATTTGACTCCAACTATAAACTGTTCAAAAACCAGAATGGTGAAGTATTTGCTAGATATGTTGGAACTAACTGCAGGAATGGTCCCCCTATGAAGAAAATCTGGGTTCCCAAAAGGTGCCTTGAAAGTCTTCAGGTGAATGTCCTCATGACACCATCTGTGGAGAATAAGAACCTCAGATCAAATTCTTCATATGGACCAAAGTCTTCATATGGATCCAAGTCCTCTTATGGATCAAATTCCTCACGTGGATCCAAGTCCTCATATGATCATCATCATGCTAACGCTTCTGTTTCGTAGGGAAAATCTAAGAGTTCTGATTATGTGCATTATTCTTCAAATCATTATGTTCATAAGTCCTCGAAGAATTTCTCTGCTTACTCATATGCCTATACTAATCCCTCTCCTGTGAAATGAAGCGCTTTGGCTTCAATGCCACCTTTCTCTTATGGAGCTCGCAGAATGATGAACTCTTTTCCACCCCTCCAGATGTGGGTGGTGAAGAAAAAGAACTAACCTCTTATGCAGGGTCAGGTCTCCAGGCGAACTAAATCGTCTGAAGAATTTTCTGGAGGCCTGAAATGCTTGAAAGGACGCGAGCTAATCATGAAGAAATGATTAATTCATTTCTCACGTCCTCATACTGCTATATATACATATGTTGCATTAACTGATGAATTTCTGTCTGATAAAATTGATGTCATATTCTTCACTCTGAAGATATGTGTTCGTAAGATGCACTAATTCATCTGCAGGATGATTTACCCAAAGCTACTGAGTGGGTCCTCGATAGTGGATGTATTAATCACATGACTTGTGACAAGAGCTTATTGATGAACACTCCTTTATCTCCATCACATTTGAAGCATATCACCTACGCAGACAAAGGCAAAAGCAAGGTATTGGGTCTAGGTAGGGTTGCAATCTCAAAGGATCGACACATGGACAAAGTCATGCTTGTCGAGTCCCTCGGATTCAACCTCATGTCTATCTCAATGCTTTGTGATCTTGATATGGTTGTTGTCTTTGGCAAATATCGTTGCTTAGTGCTCATGGAATCTGACAATTCCAAAGTCTTCGAAGGCTTTAGGAGAGGAGACTTGTATATTGTTGATTTCTCTGCAGGACCACAGCCTGCCACTTGTCTACTTGCAAAAGCTTCAGAAGGCTGGCTATGGCATCGACGACTAGGTCATGCTGGCATGAGGAACTTACACACGCTCGTGAAGAAGAAGCACGTCATTGGCATTGAGGGTGTCAAATTCCTCAAAGATCATCTTTGTGGGGCTTGTGAGGCTGGAAAGATGACCAGAGCCAAGCACCCCTCGAAGACTATCATGACCACCTCTCATCCTTTTGAATTGCTTCATATGGATCTCTTTGGTCCTACTCATTATGCCACACTAACAAATGCAGCATCTCTATATGGCTTTGTCATTGTTGATGATTATTCTCGTTACATATGGGTGCATGTCATTACTTACAAAACTGAAGTGCAGGAAGTCTTCAGACGATTTTCTTCAAGGGCTTCGACGAATTTCGGTGTGAAGATCAAGCATATACGTAGTGACAATGGGACTGAGTTCAAGAATACTGGTCTTGATGAACTTGGTATTACTCATGAGTTATCTGCCCCATACACTCCTCAGCAGAATGGCGTCATAGAGCGCAAGAACATGACTCTTGTTGAGATGGCTCGCACTATGCTTGATGAATACAAGACACCTCGTCGCTTCTGGCCTGAGGCAATTGATACTGCATGCCACATTATCAACAGGGTATATCTTCACAAATTCTTCAAGAAGACCTCATATGAACTCCTCACTGACAAGAAACCAAATGTGAGTTATTTCAAAGTCTTCGGTGCTAAATGTTGGATTAGAGATCCCCATCACATTTCTAAATTTGCACTGAAAGCACATGAAGGTTTTATGCTTGGTTACGGAAAGGACTCGCACACCTACAGGGTCTTCAACACCTATCACAACAAGGTTGTTGAAACTGTAGATGTGCGGTTCGATGAAACTAATGGCTCGCAAAGAGAGCACTTACCTCCTGTGCTAGATGAAATGACTCCTGAGGAATCCATCAAGCTAAAGGCTACTGAAGATGTCATACCTACTGAAGAATCTGCTGAAGAAGTCATTCCAGATCATGAAGAAAATCATGCTGGTGCATCTGAAGAAAATGGCTCTGAAGAAAATGCTGAGCCAAATCAAAGTCGTCAACCTGCTCATCCTTGTGTTGCAAATGAAGTACAGATTGAGAGAATCATCAATGACATCAACGCACCAGGTCCTCTTACTCGCTCAAAAGCTTCACATTTATCTAACTTTTGTGGGCATTTTGCTTTCGTCTCTATCACAGAGCCCACCAAAGTTGATGAGGCATTTCTGGAGCCTGAATGGATTCAAGCGATGCAAGAGGAATACATAAATTCGAGCTGAACAATGTGTGGGAGCTTGTCAAGCGACCAGACCCACGCAAGCACAATATCATCGGCACCAAATGGATCTACCGCAACAAACAAGATGAAAATGGCCTAGTGGTGAGGAACAAGGCTCGTCTTGTAGCTCAAGGCTACACACAGGTTGAAGGAATTGATTTCGATGAAACTTTTGCACCTGTTGCTAGACTTGAGGCTATTCGCATATTGCTTGCTTATGCTAACCATCATAATATCATCTTATATCAAATGGATGTGAAAAGTGCATTCCTCAATGGTAAGCTTGAGGAAGAAGTATATGTTGCTCAACCCCCAGGTTTTGAAGATCCTAAGCATCCTGATCAAGTCTTCAGACTAAATAAGGCCCTCTATGGCCTCAAGCAGGCCCCTCGGGCGTGGTATTATACTCTGAAGGAATTCCTCATGAAGAAAGGCTTCAAACCCGGTTCACTCGACCCAACTCTTTTCACCAAAACATATGATGATGAATTATTCGTGTGCCAAATATATGTTGATGATATTATCTTTGGCTGTACTAACCAACGTTACAGTGACGAATTTGCTTATATGATGAGTGAGGAATATCAAATGTCCATGATGGGAGAATTGAAATTCTTCCTAGGTCTTCAAATTCGTCAACAACGCAATGGCATCTTCATTTCTCAAGAAAAATACTTCAAGGATGTTCTGAGGAAATTCGGTATGCAAGAATGCAAAGGCGTCAAAATCCCTATGCCCACAAATGGCCATCTATGCACTGATGAAAATGGTATAGACTTCGATTAAAAGGTATACCGCTCCATGATTGGCTCTTTACTGTATCTATGTGCATCTAGGCTAGATATTATGCTTAGTGTTTGCATGTGTGCCCGTTTTCAAGCTACACCGAAGGAATCACACCATAAGGCTGTGAAGCATATTCTTCGATATCTAGCTCACACTCCAACACTTGGATTATGGTATTCCAAGGGCTTGGCTTTTGATCTCATTGGATATTCTGACTCTGACTATGCTGGCGATCGTGTGGACCGCAAGTCAACATCAGGCACATGCCATTTCCTCGGACGATCCTTAGTATGTTGGTCCTTGAAGAAGCAGAACTGTGTATCACTCTCTACTGCTGAAGCTGAGTATATTGCTGCTGGTTCTTGCTGTGCTCAATTGCTATGGATGAAGCAAACCCTCAAGGACTATGGCATCAATGTGAAGAATGTGCCACTCTACTGCGACAACGAGAGTGCCATCAAAATTGCTCATAACCCACTTCAGCACTCAAAGACAAAGCACATCCAGATTCGTCATCACTTTCATCGTGATCATGTGTTGAAGGGCGACATCTCAATCGCCCTTGGATGAGAAGAGATTTAGCAAGTTGCGGTGTGAGCTAAATATCTTAGAATCTTCGAATGTCCTTTGAAAAGGACACACATCCTAACACTTATGCAAATTGATGACTTAGATGTGCAACACACGAAGAAATGTTTCTCTTCAATCAATGAAGACTAACCCTCTAAGTGTGAAGAAATTAACGAATAATTTGATTCTCAGAGCCCTACAATAATTGTACGCGGCGTCTGAACTCACCATTCTTACACGGTGGGTCACGCCACCACAAAAAGTTGGAAATCTTCAAAACTTGAGTTTTTCTTCATTTTGCAAATTCTTCAAATTTTCAAATTCTTCTACCTTGCAAAGTCTTCACTCTTTCCGACTGTGTTCTTCATTGACTATATATATATATTTGAGTTTTCAGTCCTCTATAGCATTCACTTATTGCTAATTCTTCAAGTTGATTTTCTTCTAAGTGAATGTGATCGGACCCGTTCCCCCTCTATGCTAAACTCAATCCAGTCTGTTCACAAATTCTTCATGTGCGTTCTATTTGAAACCCGTTCAAAGTCTTCACTGTGTCCTTGACAGCTGAAGAATTCGCGAACGAAACATTAAAATATTCTTATCTGAATTTTCGGCTTTTGCCGCTCAAACTGTTCCATATCCCTCGATAAGATTTATCTATTCACCCACGATCAAACACGATCTCCACTTCACAGTACGTGGGTGACACATGTCGTTAGGATGAGAAGGGTCAGGGGCACGTTCGTCCATTTTCTTCGGACGAGCGGTTTTTCACCTCGGCTATAAATACCCCTCGCCCTCCTCAGATCTCATTTACCCCGCTCGAGCTCTCAGACCTAGCGCCGCCGCTACACTCCATCGTCGCCGGTGAGGAAGAGCTTCACTACCTCGACCTCGTCGTCGTCGTACTCACGCCGGTCGCGGAAATCTTCACTCCGCCGCCGCCGTAGCTATTTTCCATCGCCAAGTTAGGGCGTGGAAGATCTGAACGGACGAGCTTCTCCACTGCTACTCTCAGTTCGTCGTGTTCTTCGTCAAGGGTAAATAAAATCTATTTTTACTGCCCTTGTTGATTCTGATGATTTCCACAAAATTCTCAAAAGGTGTTTGTTCTTCAACTTTCATGTTCTTAAACACCAACTTGCCTCTGATCTTGATTTGTTTCTCTAAGCAACGTTTTTCTTCAAGATTCCTCAATTGTGTGGATTTTCAATCTATACAACTCTGGAACCTAAGTCAAAGAATGCTTAGTGAAATTTCTCGAGACACCCCTGGTCAAATTCCTCAAACTTGATACTTTTGAAAAACTTCTGAGAACGCATATGACCTCTCCAAATTCTTCGCACCTATGTTCTGTTCACAGGTACACATGTCCGCTGCTGAATCACTAGGTTCTCATCAACTTAACTCATTTGCAGCGTTCCTTGAAGAAAAATTGCATACCTCGTCAGAAAATTCGATTGTTCAAAATCCTCAAGTGAAGAAGATGGCTGATGGTAAAAGACCTCAGAAGGGAGGAAAGAGGCCAGAGACAAATACTGCTTTTGAGATCCCTGATGACATCTATGATGAATATTGTACTCCTGATGAAGCAACTCATGGCAAGGAGAACAAAAATCAGCGCAAAGTGCGCATTCAGAAGATTGAGAGGAGATGGGCAAGAGAATGGAGGGAGTATCGATATGTGACTCCAAAGTACATGAAGAAATTCGCTGTCAACCCTCCATGTTCAAGACCTCCATTGGCTCCAGGCCAAGAAGCTGATCCCACAAGCATCAGAAGAGGTGAGGAATTTCCTCAGGAGTGGGCTAAGCATCAAGCCAAGCTGGCCAAAATGGCTAAAGAGGCAGTGAAGAAATTCAACGAAGACTCAGCTACTGTCGCTGCTGAGGCCTCTTCTAGCAAGCCTAAGAAGGCTATGACAAAGAAACCAGCTGTCAAGACAAGATCCTCAGCTGCAATGCCCTCACGGCCAAGTTCTTCAAAGCCCTCACGGCCTGATCCTCAAGCAACTCCTTCAAAAGCAGCTCCAACTCCCTCAGTTGCAAAATCCTCAGCTGCTCCTGCAAAGTCCTCAGCACCTGTGCATCTTGCCACATGCCAAAGGACTACTGGAATCTCAATTGCTTTAGGAGTCTCTGCAAGTTCCTCAGCTCCACCTCAGTCTTCAACAGCTCCGACCTTGCTGAAGAAAAAGGCCACTGCTGGACGAGGCACAAGGCCAATTCCTCACAAGAAGCAGGTCGCCTTTCAGGTTCCGTCAAGCGAAGACGAAGCTGATGATCAAGAATTAGCTGAGATCATCAGAGATCGACAACAAAGGGCCGCTAGTGCCAAAGGCAGTGCTGTGCCCCTCATGCTGGATCCAAGGAAGATCCTTGATTTCATCGATCTATGGCACAAGGATCCAAATACACCTTTGCCTAAATTAAACCTCACTCCTGGCCAGAGCCACATGTTGACGGCCTTCATAGCCGAAGAAAAATGGAAATTTGAGAAGGCCAGGCAAGTCAAGAAAGCTCAATATAAGGAGCGCTTTCTGAAGAAAAATGTTGTGAAATTGTCTCCTGAAGAACTTGTGACTATGCAGGCTGAGATCAAAGCACTCAGTGATGAATTTGATGCTTATCATGCAGATTGGCTAGGTGCCAAACTCAGATTCGTCAGAATGGCAAAGGGATTCACTCCAAATGTTGCAGCTTCATCGCAACCCAAATTTCGTCAGACTGAAACATCTGCTCAGTCTACTGAAGAACATGCAAGCACAGCTGATGAAAATCAGACTGTCGAAGAAAATGAAAGCACCAGGGCTGATGAAGAAATTCCAGTCTCTGAAGAAAATGCCAGGGTAACCTCCAATGTTGTGCCTGAAGAAACTGAACCAATTTCATCTGCTCCTCCTGCAAAGTCATCACAGATGAAAAGTATCAACCTTCCTTCTGCATCAGAAGCGAAGAAAACCAAGGCTGCGGAGCGAGCAACTGTGAAGAAAAGGAAAGCATCTGCCTCCTCAGAGTCTTCAGCTCCAAAGAAAGTGAAGACTTTGACAAGCTCTTATGCAAATCCTATAGATGATATTCCAATATCAAGCATGCCATCAAAGGAGATTATTCCCTTTGGTGAGGAATATGCAATTCCAAGTGAATCTGATGAAGAAGATCCTTCTGCTGCTTTGACAGAGCAGTTAGATGAAGAAATTGATGTGGACAATATCACTTCAACTCCGCTGGTATCATCGCCCATGCCTCAGTTCACAGCTGAAGAGGCAGGCGTTGAGGAAATTGATGATGAAGATGAAGATGTGGACATTGGGTGTACTACACCAATTCTGAATGATGACTACTGGGAAAGTCATCACCCCAATTCAGCACTGACGACTCCACTGCAACAAGTTCCTCAGTCCCCTGTGCCAAATGAAGAAATTCATACGGGCTCTGATGAACGTCAAGCTTCACTTCATTCTATTCCTGAAGAAGTTCCAGCCACTAGTGCTGATGTACATGTTTCTGAAGAAATGGAGGCCAAGGCTGCTGCTGATGCCTTTGCTCCTGAAATTCCTCAGCTTGTGGCTCCAGTGGCTATACCTCAAGAGGCTGTGAAGACTTCAAATGTTAATCTTCAGCCCAAGCCACAGAACCCTCACTCCAAGAAGCAGAAGTTCAATGCTGAAGATTTCTTCAATGAGCACATATTCTTCACTGACTACAATCCCTATGACTCTGCTCGACTTCGTCACAAGCGCTTCTGGACTACTAGCCAGATGAACTTCTATTCCTCACTGTTGTTTGATATGGACAAGATCTTTGAACATGAGCAAATTCCTCATGTGGATATGGAATCGCTGCCCTGCTTCACCCCAGTCCTTAGTGTTCTTCATGACACTGGGTTACTCAACTTCTGCACCGACATCTGTGATTGGAATGAAGAACTCATTCTTCAATTCTTCGCCACGCTGCACATTACTGAAAATGTTGATGATGTCAATTCATGGGTATTGGACTGGATGACCGATAATACTCATTTCAAAGCACCGGCCTCTGAATTGCTTCATGCCGTCCCAGTTAGTCCTCCCACTGAAGGTGCAAGGCTTCTCTATGTTGAACCTGAACTATCCGATCATCTGATGCAAGTGCTGATGAAGCCTTTGAAGCCAGGCCAAGCTCCAAGGACCAAATTCCTTGTCAAGGAATTGCTCTATGTGCCAAGGACAGTTTATCGCATATTGACCAAAACCCTCAGTCCAATCAAGGGCCACAACTCTGATGATGAAGAGGTTGTTGGCATAATGAAGAATCTGCTGTTCAATATCATTCATGGTATACCTATCAACTACCACAATTTCTTCATGAGGACTTTGGCCAATGCTGCTCTGTCACCTTTTGAGTTGAAGCCTTATGCTCCCTGAATCATGAGGTTCATCAGATCAAGGTCTTCAATTCATTATAAGGCTGACTTTCAAAATCATCTCAGCTATTTGCCCCCTATTGAAGTCCTCAAACGGACTATTTCCTCAGCTGACGAGAAGGGCAAGGCTACAGTTATTGATGAAGGTACTCGTCCATTGGATGGACAGTTTCGCAAAGCTACTTCATATTCCACCAATGATGACTCTGCAACACAAGATTCTGCCGCCAAAGCTTCAGAACATAATCCTCAAGCCACAGCTCCGCGTGTGATGACTGATCGTGAACTTCTCCTTAGTCTTCATCAGAAAGTTGATCGAAATCACAAGTGGGTCAAGCGTCAGTTTGGTGCAATTCTTCAGAACATGACAGTCACTCAAAATACTGTGAAGAAGAATCACTACTACTTGCATGAAGTCTTTGACCGCACTTGGGCTATTCTGTCTAATCTTTATAGTGCTGAAGAACTCAAGGAGATGGGATTCCAACAGGACTTTGACTGGTCTCAGCCACCTTCAAAGAAGTTCAAGAAGGTCAAAGTTCTTCAGCTTGTTGCCAGTTCATATTCTTCATCGCACGAGATGGATGAAGCTGAAGACTTGAACGACACCGCGGCAGGCCCTACCTCAACGGATGACCCCAACAACGCTGGCGCTCCTCCATCGACATTATGATGATATTCTTCAGGGGCGTTAGTCCTCATTTTTCATCCCTTTTGGTCATTCGATGACAAAGGGGGAGAAATTTGAGTTATTCTTCAAGCGGGTCTTATATATGGGCTATGTTTCTGAGGTGTTTGCTCTGATACTTTTGAACTGCTTTCTGCATGCTTATTTCCTCAAGTACCTTAATGCACGCATGCTGAATTTTGTCAGCCACCATATTTCATCATGCATTTCAAATTCTTCATATCATATGATTAAATGCGTGTATGAATTACAAGATATAGGAGGAGATCTCCATGATATTACTCTACAATGTGCATTTGCTATTCAAAGCAAATTCCTCAAATATGCACATCTTCAGGGGGAGTTCTTCTATATCTTGCAATCAAATTCCTCATTATCAGTATCTACACTTCATATGTTTATCCCCATTGAAAACTTAACCTATATTGTCATCAATCACCAAAAAGGGGGAGATTGTAAGTGCATGTAGTGCCCCTTAGTGATTTTGGTGTATTGAAGACTTATAGGTTAAGGGACTAATGCGTTTGTAAGCGTACACAGGTCTATAAGCCTATGAGGAGTTTGATATTTACGATGAAAGTTGACCCCTAAAAATGAATGTCTTCAGTTGAAGACTTTGGTTTTCTTGAAGACTTTGAAAGTGAGGAAATTGGTGTGACCCTGAAGACTTGATATTCAAGCGAGGATTATGAAGCGTGAAGACTTTTATTTTTGTAGTTTCATTTTATTCTTCTTGAGTCATAGGAAACACCGTACTGTTAAAGGGGGTCGAGGTAAAACTAAGGAAAAGTTTCCAAGTGATGCTCATCTCAAAATCCTACACCTACCCAATCCTTTCGAGTGAAGCCATTGGAAATCTCATACAGTTCAGTCAATTTCTTCAGTGACAGAGACGAAGTTCTTCTGTTCTCTGAGGAATTTGTTCTAACTGAGGAGTTAGGAATTCGCCAGTGCGGATTGCCTACAAGTGAGGAACATGATAGCCCTGAGGAATTTGATACTCAAATTTTCGACCGTTGTTGTGCTACGCGCAGCTGTCCAAATATCCTACCCACCTAACGGTCATATCATTGAAGGGCATTCATGTCTTATCATGTCGGGCTGCTCCCTAGGCTATAAATAGCCGCCCCCTACAACCACTAGCTGGTTGGCTGCTCCGAGAGATAGATTGACACTTGTCATTTAGAGCATCCCATCCTTCGAGGACTTTGAGCGAAAATCATCAAGTGAGGAAAAACCCAAAAACCCAAACATCTACAAACCTAAAGTGATTGAGCATCACTGAAGAAATTGTTCCTGTGTGGAACCGACGCTTGTTACCTTTGAGGACTGTGCATCCTCCAGACGGTTAGGCGTCATGGTCTAGAGCATCCAAGAGGAAATTGTGGATCGCCGAGTGACCGAGTCTGTGAAGGTTTGGAAGTCACCTGAAGACTTACCACGAGTGATTGGGCGAGGTCTGTGTGACCTTAGCTCAAGGAGAATACGGTGAGGACTGTGTGTCCGGGACTGTGTGTCCTCAGGTTTAAATACCTAGCCGCTCCAACCAGACGTACAACTGTCACAGCAGTTGGAACTGGTCTACCAAATCATTGTCTTCACCGAGCTACTGGTTCTATTTCCTCAACTCTTTCATTTCCGCATTCATGTGTTGATTTACTTGATCGTTACTGTGTGAAGACTTTCTCAATTTCCTCAATCCTATTTCTTCAGTCACATAGTCTTCAGCCTGCTTATCCTGTGTTTCACGCTACCTGTACTCTGTGCCTATTTCATTTCATCATGATGACTGTTCTTATGCCATGTTATGTTTGCATCTGAGTACTTATTCCGCTGCTAAGTAGTTCGTTACTTAGGAATTTCCTCACCGTGAAACTCCTCAGTGACGAATTTGTAAAAATCGCCTATTCACCCCCCCTCTAGTCGATATAACGCACTTTCGACTCAGCGGAAGCAACAATATCTGAGTACAGACATAAGTTAAGCAAGACTGCCTTAAGAAGGCAAACACAAAAGCAACAACGATCGAAGAGGCAAGGCCTCCTGCCTGGGACCTCCTAACTACTCCTGGTCGTCGGTGGTCTCCACATAGAAGTAGGCATCCTCAGGGTAGAAGTAGCCGTCGGCGGTGGCATCTAGCTCCAGGGATCCACCATCTGGTTGCATCAACCAGAAATAAGGAAGAAGGGGGAAAAGGGGGTAGCAAAGCAACCGTGAGTACTCATCCAAAGTACTCGCAAGCATCAGATCTATACTAAGTATGCATCAGTATCACATGGAAGGGTTGTATCTGTGGACTGAACTGCAGAATGCCCGAATAGAGGGGAAAAAGCCTAGCCTACAGAAGACTAGCATCTTCAAGCAGCTCCAAGAATATGTTGTAACATTAATGCCCAGAGATCCTTCCTTGACTCCCTGCGAGAAAGCAATCTCGGAGCCACATATCCATCACATATCTCAAGTATCCATTTCTAGTTGTAATAGATCAGGATACAAGTCTGAACGTCCGTTACCGTGGACACGGCTATTCGAATAGATAATCTTCCCTGCAGGGGTGCACCACGTTACCCAACACGCTTGATTACTCTGGCCGGACACACTTTTCTGAGTCAATGCCCGGCCTCGAAAGATCAACACGTCGCAGCCCTACCTAGGCTTTGCAGAGAGGTCCCCGCCGGTCTACATCCTAAGCAATCTGGGGTCTTGGGCCCATCGCCCGTTGCACTCCGGGTCGTTGCGAGCAGGGCGGACCAGGCTCCACCACTACAGGATGGTGTCGGCCCAGCCGTGTTGCAATGCTGAACTGGACGTCTGACAAAGCTTCGGCTGATACTGCGACGCCAAGTGCCCATAACTATTCCCGCGTGGTGGTTAGTGCTTAAAGGCCAAAGGCCAACTCAGAACAAACACCCAAATCATTAGTGCGTTGGGAGCTCGCGAACACGAGCAGAGACTCACGTTCGATGTGACCTCGTCGCCCCGTCTTGTGGACTTACGGCAAGGGCCCATAATGCCCGGCCGTGCCACGTAATTATCTCGCGGGTGCTCTCCGGGCCCGCCCGACTTTCACATCAACTCGCGGGTACCCCTCAGGGCCGACCCGACTTTAACAAAGGTCTCAAGTAAAGTTCAGGTAACCGTGTGTCCATAACATCAAGGGGGAATCCGAGGAACCACCCTCGATGGAATCCACTTGATGTAATCGTCAAGCTAAACTTAGGAGGAATCACCCTCGAGGTTCACACTTGAGGTGTTGCACGACAGAGTCGTATCGGGAATGGTGAAGGAGGAATCACCCTCGAGGTTCACACTTGAGGTGTTGCACGACAGAGTCGTATCGGGAATGGTGAAGGAGGAATCACCCTCGAGGTTCACACTTAAGGTGTTGCACGACAGAGTCGTATCGGGAATGGTGAAGGAGGAATCACCCTCGTTGACCACGACCGAATAGCTACACTACAGAATTATCATCAGGAGTGCGTTACGAGGTATCACCCTCGGCACTCGATAGTAGCTCCGCAGAGTCGAGCAACAAAAGGGGCGTGATGTGATGTGAGGTGTCGGGCTCTGGTCATCGATTACATTGATCGAGTCATCGATGATGAAGCAGGGCAACAAGGACAAGGTGGGGGTCACTGATGGATCACCAACCAACCTATACTAAGCAGTTTAGGATAATCAGGTAGGTAAAAATAGCAGGTAGAAAAGCAAGCTATGCATCAGAATAGGAGCAATCAATTACAGTAGCAAAATCTAATGCAAGCAAGAGAGAGAATGGAATGGGCGATATCGGGATGATCAAAGGGGGGACTTGCCTGGAAGCTCTGCTGAAATGGAAGGAGGGTCGTCGTCGACGTAGTCGATCACAGCGGCATCGGCAGCGGTCTCGGGGTCTACCGAAGAGAAGAGGGGGAAGAAACAGTAAATACAAAGCACACAGATGCATTACTAAGCATAACATGACGATATGCGGTGCTAGGGGTGTTCTAACGCGGTGCTACACGTTACCGGCGAAGGAAGATAACATCCGGGAATGCTTTCCCAAAGTTTGGCATTTTCGGACAGATGAATCGGAGGGGGACGGTTGCATGTTCGCTATGCTAGGGGCATGTGACAGACGAACGGACTGCGTATTCGCATTTGTTGGATTTTTCTGAGCGATTTTCATGTAGAAAACATTTTCATCCGAGTTACGGATTATTTTCTACGAATTTCTAAAGTTTTAGCAATATTCTGAAATTAATATTAATTCGAAAATAAAGACTAAATTGCTAGGGGCACCCAGCACAAGGTACAAAAGTGTACCAGTGGCTGACAGGTGGGCCAGGGGGTCCCAGTTGACCAGTCAACGTTTGACTGGTCAACAGGGCGTGGGGCCCCCTTGTCATTGACTGTTTCATTAACTAACTAGTTTATTAGGTTAATTAAGTTAATTAACTTTTCAATTAATTAACTAATTAATTTAAAAAAACTCTTTTTTACAGGGGGCTTGGCCCCATAGGCCAGTGGCCCAGGGGGGTTTAGCGGGCGCGGCTAAACGGGCGCCGACGGGGCAGACCCGGGCGCGCGGTGCGGGTGCCGCCTGGGCGGAGGCTGAGCCCGGCGTGGCAGGGCGCCTGCGGCCGGCGGCGGGGGTGAGGCAAGCCGCAAGGGAGGGCGCGGCCAGGCACGACCTCGGGCGCGGCCCAGGCGCAGCCCCGGCGCGGCCAGCGGGGCGGCGGGCGTGCACCGCGACGGCCAGCAGCGGCAGGCGGCGGTAGCGGCGAAGAAGCAGGGGGCAGGGGAGCGTGCGCGAGGGCGGCCGGCCGGTGGCGGGCGCGCAGGCAAAGGCGAGGCGGGCGGGGCGGTGAGCAGCGTGGCGAGCGGCGGCGCCTGTAGAGGACGGCCGAGGCAGGGCCTGCGCGCGGCAGGGTGAGCGGGGCCGCGGTGAGCGAGGCGCGGGCTTGTCGGGGGCGCGGCGAACGAGCATCAGCAGGCTAGCGGAACCAGCGGGCCCGGCGAGCGAGCGAGCAGAGGCGGGCTCGCGGCAGCAGCATCAGCAACAAAAGCAGCTCGCGGCGGCAGGAGTAGCAGGCGAGCAGCAGTGCTGGCAGTGTCAGCAGGCAACGAGCAGCAGCAGCCGAGTAGCGACAACAGCAGCAGCACAACGCGGGCACACACGGGAGCAAAGCTCCTGTCCATGGCGGCCTCGGGTGGGTACGGGTCTACGGCGACGAATTCGAGGGGGGAAAGGGGGAATGGGTGCGGCTCACCGAGAAGAAGGCGAAGGCAAGCTCAGGGTGGTTCGGGGAGGACCGTAGGTAGCAGATCGACGAGGTGGCCGAGGCGGAGGTAGACGGAGACGATGATGAGTGCGTCGACGTGGGGGCCTCCCGGCCTCGATCCGGCAGCGTAGAGGACGAAGACGAACACAACGGAGCTCCTGGAGTAGGTCCTAGCCGTCAGGGATCTCGATGGGCGCGTGATTGGCGGCGTCCATGGCGACGATGGTGCGTGCGGTGGCTGTAGCGAGGGGATCGAGCGGGGGGGGAAGAAATGGGGCTAGGGTTTGACAGGGAGAGAGAGGATGGGCTTGGGGTGCTCTTATCCATCCCCTCGACCGCGGGATGAACGACAGCGGCGGCATCGGCGGCCATGGCGGGGTGGATGGCCGCCACGCCATCCCCTAGTGTACAGAGGAAAAGGATGCGGGGGACTGGGCTGGGCCTTGCACTGTGGTCTTACGGCCCAGTCCACAGTGAGGGCCTTTTAGTTTCCTATTATCTTTTTTGTTTTATACTTTCACCGTTGTTTTCTATTTCTAGCTACAACTTGGTATTTATTTGAGTGAGCAAACGATTTTTGTTATAGACGAAACTTGACATATAAATACAGTACGTTAGCATAGGGCCACACACAAAGTTTCTTGTGGTTTGGGAAAAGTAAGAATATATGTTGGAATTTAAACGACCAAATTAAATGTTGTTGGTCCACCAAAATATTGCCATGGCCAAAATAAAATTCCAATTTGAGTTGATTTCTTCATGACAATTACTTGGCGAATACTTGCAACCCATCGAACATTTTTATTTGACAGATTAAAGAAATAAGAGTTTGACTTGTATTTCAAAAGGAATTTGGATTTGATTTTTCTCAAGTGGCAATGTGGCTTAATCAAACTTGATGACATGGCACCATTAGTGTGAGGTTACTGTAGTTGAACTACCGGGGTGTTAGAGGCTGGGCCTCCCAGACCATAATGGGTCGGACAGCTTAACGGGCAGAGCAAACGAGCCCAGATGCAATCGACTGACCCAGAAAGTGCGGTCAGTCGACGAAATCAAGCCCAGCCCAGCCGCGTTCACACCAAGGAAAGAAAAAACAACAACACGAATCGCAAAGCGCAATCCAACGGAGCAAAAATCGACTGACCACAATTCCAAAAACCAGGCGATCGACATGTAGCTATTGTGGTATAAATAAGCGCTTGTCTCTGTACTGTGTTTAAAAAAAATATAGGATGAGGTATATATCCGGTTGTGGAAAAGAAATTTGAAGGATGACCGGTAACAGGAGGCGGCAGAGTGGGGATCAACTTTAAAGAACGGGATTAGCTATATACGATTGTACTAAAATCTACTAAACTCTTGCAATCGTACTGAACTGACGCGGAAGGCGCATGCGTGTTCTAGAAAAAATGACCAGTACCCTCGGCGGGTGCCTGCGTGGTGCGTGGGGACGGTAGATACCACACGCGCACCGTCGCGACAGACCGGGACGACCGCCTCCGTTTCCTTCCGCTGCTCCGGACCAGATCACAGATCACAAACGTGGTGTTGAATCGACCGAGCATCCGCACAGGCACCGAGGCCACTCTCGCGCCATCACCAGCTCATCGGCCCGCCCACTCCACCACGGCACCACGTCACTCCCACTCCACCACGTGACGGAAGAAGAGAGGTAAAATATCTCCTGCTTTCTTCGCCACCAAGCAAAAAGCCCCCGCCTGGCCTGGCCTCTGCTGGCTGCACTTTCCTTTCCTTTCCACCCCGGAACCGCAGATATTTCCGGCACCGCCTTGGCCTGCGTGGGCCAGAGCCGCCGCGATCCGCCCCGCCGCCAAGTGTCCCCGCGCCTGCCGACTGCGGCCAGGAGCGGCGGTCAAACGTCACGCAGGGGCACGGCACGCCCTATCCGCTTCTGCAACTGCAACCGCAACGCGGCGTGCCCGTCGCCGTCAACAGTATGTCGGTTTCACTCCGACCGAAGCCTATAAACGCCGCGCCGCGCCGCCTCGCCCAGCCCCGCACCGCCCATTCTGGCCATCCGCGAGCGCGCGGCGCATGGACCACATGCACACCGGCATCAATACCGCCGCCGCCGCCGCCTCCGCCGCCATGGACGCCGCGCTGCTGCTCGAGCCCAAGCTCGAGATGATGCTGCAGCAGCATCCCTCGCCCCCGGGCCACTACGGCGCGCTGGACCATCAACTGATCCCGCCGCCGCCCGCGCTGGTGGTGCCCTGCGAGCCGCCGCGGCCCCTCGAGGCGCTGCTGCAGGGGCCGCAGCTGCCGCCGTTCCTGTCCAAGACGTACGACCTCGTCAGCGAGCCGCAGCTCGACGGGGTCATCTCCTGGGGCTCCGCCGGCAACAGCTTCGTCGTGTGGAACCCTTCCACCTTCGCCCGCGACGTGCTCCCGCACAACTTCAAGCACAACAACTTCTCCAGCTTCGTCAGGCAGCTCAACACCTATGTGCGTATCGTATCACTGCCCAACCCTCTGTCTTCTTTTCTTCTGAATCCATCAATGGATTATTATTCATGCCGCCGTCCTCTGCTCGGGAGATACTCTGTTTCTGCTAGCTATCTGGCACTCTGTTTCGGATGCTCTGTTTTTCGTTTTTGTTCCTTCTGGTTTCTGCTGCTGTACTCTGCCCAAATCTGTTGTGTATATATTCTTTGTACTTCCCTTGATAATCTAGTGAGCGGAGTTGTGGTCTGTAATGCCAGTTTGGCGTTTCTTTTGTGAGCGGAATTGTGGTCTGTAACGCCAATTTGGCCTTTCCCGAAAGAACTGGATTATCTTGATCACTGAAATAATCCTGTTTCCTGAGGAGTTGATCCTGTGATGGCAAGCCTAACCATTTGCTGGGATGCGACGCTGCTCGCGCTCAAAGGTAAGCTTCGCAGTCCAAATGTGTATACGCATCTGTATTTGCCCATACTGCAAATTCCTTCTCTCCAATAGAAAAATAAACGCGGCAGCATATTTTGTTGGTTTTCTGCTGCTCTCCGTGGCCATGCATTCTTCTCAACTCCTCAGCCTGCCTCCTTCGCAGGTTTGGCCTGGTGCAGCTTTCCTCCTTGTAATTTATCACTTCTTCATATTGCCATATTTCTCAGACTTTAGCCCCGTGTATTTCAAAACTACAAATACCATAGTGCATCTACTGCAGATTTTTTTTAAGTTCACTGAAGATTTTTTCTGGCGGGTAACACCGTTTAGTTTTCTTCCTGTGTTGTACAAGGATTGGAAGGGGGGTGATGCTGTCAGTATGGAGCAATTTGGTTTAGTCTTTGTTCAGTTATAGGTGGCAACTACTGGTATCTTAATAGGTTTTAGTATACGAGTGACACTAAAAATGCCACTGAACTTGGCATTTTGACCGAGTTTAAGATTCTACTGTTGTGAAGAATTACGATGTGTATTCAGTTTCACCTTCTTCTCCTGGTCATTGTTAGTTTGTAACATCCTTTTTCATATTTATCAGGGTTTTCGCAAGGTTCATGCTGATAGATGGGAGTTCGCTCACGAGGGATTTCTGCGGGGCAGCAAGCATTTGCTGAAGACGATTGTCAGGCGCCGGTCCTCGCCGACGCAACAAAGCAGCCTTCAGCCCGGTTCATCTATCTTCAGGAAGATACAGTCCAGTTCTTCTAGTGAGTCCACTCTGGACCCTGAACTGCGCTCCCTGAGAAGAGAGAAGAACGCGCTGCTACAGGAGGTGGCCAGGCTGAAGGAGGAGCACAGTCAGACGATCGAGCATATGAACGCACTGAATCAGAGGCTGGAAACCGCGGAGGACCGGCAGAAGCAGGTGGTCTCCTTCTTGGCCAAGCTCCTTCAGAACCCGGATTTCCTGAGGCAGCTCAAGATGCACAGGGAGAGAAGGGACGGGATCGATTCCGCCAGAGTGAAGAGGAAGTTCCTGAGGCATGTACCGCATGGCAGCAGAGACTCGGGCGACTCCAGCTCGCCGCGCACCGCAGAGAGTACATGTTCCCCTGCACATCCAGTTGCGCATGACGCCATTGCAGACCTACAAGGTTTTCTCCTGGAAGACACGGACCTTGGTGATGGCATGATGCCGGGTAACTTTGGTCTGGACGGAGTCGAAGCATCAGAGGACATCGGGGCTTTGGTTCAGGTATTTGACCAGCAGGATCTAGGAACCGGGGCTGAGCTGCTTGGAATCCCTCCAGCGGCTTCTGGTGCTGCACATTGCCAAGACCTCACAGTTGGCAGGTCCAAGGGGAAGAATGTGATGTGTCCAGGAGGAACGGATGGCACATCGTCTGAAGCCGACTGCCTCGTGTCATTACCGGGCAAACTGATGGATGCAGATGGTGAGCAAATTTGGGGCGCGGATGCTTTTTTTCAAAGTTCTTGCAGCGGCACCAGTCAACAAGCCTATGTTAGTGATCCCTATCTAATGGAGATCGCCGACAAGCCTGACAGATTCTGGGAACTCGATTTTGAGGCACTGGATGATGGAGATCTGCACCTGGACAAGTGTGTTATTGGCGACCCTGCTCTTGAACAACACAGAGGAAACATGAAGCCATAACCAATTGCGAAGCGGGGGAGTGGTAGGTCTGATGCTCGATCCACCTATCTTAATAACCATACTTAGCTGTGAGAAGTGCCATAGTTATTTGATATTTAGGAGGCTAGTCAGCTCCTGGATATGCTCACTATGGCAGTAGTAAGAATTAGTAGTAGTGGTGGTACTAGTACTAGCGGTTTGTTTTTGTTTTCCATTCATTCACCCTACTGTTTTTTAATGGAAAATATTATCATGTCATTTGCTTTGTTTTTGTTTTCCATTCATTCACCCTACTGTTTTTGAATGGAAGAATATTATCATGTCATTTGCTCTGAGCAGGTGCTCCGGCCAATTGTCGTGTTCCCCAACTATTTGTTGTGCCACTACAAGCAAACGCGCGCTTGCAGACAGAATTTTCTTATATGAGACCCATATAAGTTTTTGGCACTGATGTAGGATAACCAGGCATTGTAATGTTGTCTGAATTCAGAAGTCCAAAAATAGGGAAACAGAAACTCACAAGCAGCTACTCCCTCCGTCTCAAAATAAGTGTCTTAATTTTATACTAACTCTAGTACAAAGTTGTACTAAGGTTAAGACACTTATTTTGGGACGGAGGGAGTATTAACCAATTTGAACACAGATTGCTGCTCAAGGGTCCACAATTCTAGACATGAGAGTGGAAAAAATTGTTCACACATGGGGTTGTACCAGGGGAAGGATTATATAGTTGTTGGCACAGTATTTACTGTTTTACATGGCATGCAGATCACCTACAACATTCAAGCTAAAATAAACTTTGCTTTCCTTTTACTTGTACATATTTGAATTCCATATATTTACCGTGGAACGACTGTTCTACGGTTTTCGGGTAAAAGAAAGGAAGCTAAAATAAACTTTGCTGAAGAGATACTCTAGTCCTAAGATGCCGATCTTTTGGCTAGGAACCAGTTATGCAAGAGCCCTTCACTTCAAGTGAGAGAGTTCCACGCATACGCCTCTGCAAAGACATCCACAGCTAAATAATCTCTCCGCTGCAAAGATACACTAACACAGTTCTTATCCGAAGTAGAGATTATAGACTTTGCATAAATGTTATTCATTACTGTTTGGAAGTGGAAGCATATGAAGAGAGACATCTTTTCCCTCAGGATTCCATTTCTTTCCAGATTTTTTGCAAAGTGATTGCTCTTGGGTTGAAGTTAGTGCCAAAGATCAGAAGTTTCTAACTTCTTGGGGAACTATCTGACATATATTTTGTAATAGAGCTCAACACAATTGTTTTTTGTCTTGCGCTGCAGAAAATTTAGAGAAATCCTTACCAAATGTGCATCTGCGTAAAAAATTCTTCTCTTCAGGAGTTCATGGATTTACTACAGCCAGCTCCTTCCTCTACACAAACATGATCCTTGGTTAAGCCATTCTTGCTGACACACCAAGCACTGCCTTGTCTTTATATAATCAGTGCTGCCCTTTCCAAGTAATTTCTGCAGTGCTTAACTGCAATTATCTCTGCTCTGTGGTATGAATATACTTAATTTACCTATTGCACACAAAATAGAACAAAAAAAAGTTAAATGAACCTAATTGCAACCAGCCATCCTTTACGGCAATGTTAAGGCCTACTGCAATAACTTAGGAGGTAGTAAAAATGCATAGCATGTCCTAGTTCCAACTCATGCATACATGGCAGATTTATGAAAAACATTATGTATATGCAAGTACTTGATATGGACTGGATATCTGATAAATAAGACGGAATGGGAAGTGTGCCTTGATTACAGTTGTCCACAAGAATTCTACAGCCGATTCCCTTTTCTTTGGAAGTAATTCCTACATGTGAAAGGCAGGACTAAAAGTTCCACCTAAGGTTACATATTAATATAATGTAAATGATTTTCATGCATGATTTTTTTCTTATTGTGCACAAAAAAGGTTTGAGCCAATGTCGGGAAGGTAGGATCATGCTATGGATAAAAAATGCAGAGGTTGTTAAAGAAAATTCTTACAATAGAGGTTTCTGAGGATGTTCTCTGATAATTTATCTATCATAACACAATTTGTGGAAGTTGATAATCTAACAACATATGATACTTCTGAAAATTACATCATAGTTATGAAAGGTTAAAAAGCTGACGATAAACTAGAAAACATACTCCCTCTGTTCCAAAAGACATCGCCCCGCTCATTTTGGACGCCTCCAAGAGGAAAGCCTGGAAGGTCAGGGAGGCCTTATCACAGAATGCCTGGATCACCAAGATCAATATGACGACAATATTCAGAATCGAGCATATTCGGCAATTCCTAGAGCTTTGGATTCTTCTTCGCGGAGTACAGCTTCAAGCGGGCGTGGAGGATACTATATTGTGGAAAACATGGCATGTGGGAGCTACTCCGCGTCTTCGGCTTATAATGTGCACTTCTTGACCATCACCCGTTCTGCCATGTACAAGGTCGTCTGGAAAGTCTGCCCGGCTTGCCATCCAAGACAGGTTATGGACATCCGTCCACTTGGCCAAGCGAGGGTGGCCAAAAAGTTGTCCGTGCATCCTCTGTAGATGTGAACAAGAGACAGTCGAACACCTTTTCTTCCAATGTAGATACACCTTGAGAGTTTGGGAGATGGTCAGGGATTGGCTTCAACTCGTCGATTTGGATAGCTCTGCTTGTGCGGCTTACATGAGCATCCATGATTGGTGGTGTGATTTGGCTTTCGCATGCAGTACACACAAGAAAGCGATGCCTTCTAATCTTCATGCTCATTTCAAAAGCAATTTGGGATGAGAGGAACGCACGAGTTTTTCGAGGCCGCTCCGCTCCAACGTTTATCATTACCCTGGCAATCAAGCACGAGGCGAGGCTATGAGTCCTAGCAGGGGTGAAACATTTGAGTCTTTTGATGCCGGGAGACTAACGGCTTGTATTTTCTTTTGAGCATTTGGCCGGTGCCTTGAAACCTTGTTAAACCTCCTTAATTAATGAATGGGGCAAATCTTGTGCCTCCATTTTAAAATAAAATACTCCCTCCATTCCCTGTATAAGATGTTTTGGACATTTCAATATGGCCACATACGGGAAGAGGATTTGGAGCACTCGTGTTGCTCACACCCCCCCCCCCCCCCCCCCCCCCAATATGAATATTAAATTCAAAATACAAACCAGAAAAATTCAAAAAAATCTGAAATTTTGGGATATCAAACCAGTGTGCCCAATCTACTCTCGTATGAAGTTTCGTGAAAACATACCAAGAAACGTATTCTCAGCAGAAAAAAAAGCCAAAAAATTCCTATGTATAGAAAAAAACTATTTAGATGGACCGTAGGTTTTTTCCATTAATAAATAAATATGTTACAAACAATAAAGAAAAATAAAAGTCAAAAAAAGAAGAAGAAAAAAGAGCAGGCCATTTAACCTATTCCAGCCTTTTCTAACATGATCAGACAAAAACTGTTCTATTAAGTGCTCATCCTAGATGATCATTGATCCATCTTTGCAGAGCCTCCAAGTGCTTTGCTTTGATTTTGTGCTCAAGAAGTTTGAGGTCTTCTCTTAATTTGAATTTCCAACAATTTACACTCCAAACTTCTTTTCTGAATATTTTCCCATTTCTTTGCCCCCATATGGCCCAACATCCTTGCACTATGATTTCCAAAGCAATGCGGCTCGGTAACTCAGCTCTTGCCAGGAGGATATCATCTAATAATGAAATACCAAGCTTCTTCCTGGGAAGTATACTATGCCAGCTGTAACACCCCCAGTGGTTAACTACAGTAATTCCATTTTGATAATGCCAAGTCAGCATGATTAACAGTGCATGATCATCATTTGCATCATAATGCATTTCAACTCCTAAGTCAAATCCAAATTTAAATAAAAGTGGAAAATAAAAGTTCTTCGAACACATAAACTAAAATGTCAGATAAATAACAAATATTCCAGAGACACTTCTAAAATTGAAACCAACCTTATTGGAATTGGATAAGTGACTCAATCATCCTCGAACAGTGGATAAAAATAATATTTAATAACCTTTTAATTATTCTAAACCAAATATGAAATTATGTTTTGCCCAATATAGTTTTTGGTGGTAGGGAATAATGCACTGTGATTTATGGGCTAGGTCTCATATTTTACAAAAACTATTTTGAGGCCTAACTAAATACAAAACAGAAATAATAAAAGAAAAAAGAAAAACAAAATAATAAAGAAAAAACCCCCCCCCCACATGGGCCAGCTGGCCCAGCTGTTAGCCAGGCCGGCCCACTGGCCCAACCGGCCACCCCCCCCCCCCCCCCCATTCCCTTATCCCCCCACCCGTGAAACCCTAACCCCCCGTCACCCCCATCCTCCCCTCGCTCTCCTTCCTCACCCCCCCCGATCCAGATCGGATCGGGGCAACGGTGGCTCGCCGGCCACGCCCGATCCCGTCGCCGACGCCCGCCCTTCCCTGACCGCTCGCCGGAGCCCACTCGCCTCGCCGCTCGCTGGCGCCCCTCGCCGCTGGATCGGCCCCGCCGCTCAACGCCACGACGCGGATCCCCGCCGCTCCGTCGTTCGCCGGCGTCTCCTGTCCCCTGCCCCGAGCCGCTCCCCCCGAGCCGCTCCCCCGAGCCCCGCTGCCCTTGACCCTAACGGCCCCGCGGTGAGGCTCCCGGTCGCCTTCTCTCCTGCGCCATCGCGCTCGCCGGAGCCCACCTCGCCTCGCGCTCGCTGGCGCCTCTCGCGCTGGATCGGCCCGCCGCTCACCGCACGCGCGGATCCCCGCCGCTCCGTCGTTCGCCGGCGTCTCCTCGTCCCCTGCCCCGAGCCGCTCCCCCGAGCCCCGCTGCCCTTGACCCTACGGCCCCGCGGTGAGGCTCCCGGTCGCCTTCTCTCCCTGCGCCATCGCGCTCGCCGGACCGCGCCCGGCCACCGGTCGCGCGCGCGCCCTCGCACCGGCCACGCCCGCTAACTCGCCCGCTCCGGTTCCCGCCCCGACGTGCTCCCCGCGCCCTGGTCGACCTGGCCGAGCGCCCGCGCCCTGCGCGTGGCCGCGCCCCACGCTCCAGCTGCTGCGCCTGCGCCCCCGCCTACTCTGCACACGGCCGCGGCCACTGCCGCCGGCGCCGGCCCCCAGCGCTCCGCCCCTGCTCGCCCGCCGGCCCGCACGCGCCCGCGCTGCCCCTCGCCGCGCGCCCGCGCTGTGCCCGCGCGCCGCGCCTGCCGCCGCCCGCGCGCCCGTCGCCGGCCACCCCCGCGTCCCCGCGCGCCACGCCCGCGCCCGCGCGCCCGTCGCCCGCGCCTGGTGTGGCCCTATGGGCCACTGACGAAGGGCCCAGCCCCCTGACCCACTGACCAGAGGGGCCCACGCCCCAGAACTTTAAAAATAATAATAATAAATAAATAAATAATTAATAATAATAATAATAAAATTTAATTAATTAATTAACTTAATTAATCCTGTTAATTAACCTAACCTAATTAACCTAATTAACTACTGTTAATTAACCCTAATGACTGCTGACATCAGCATGATGTCATGCTGATGTCATAGCAGCACTGTTTCGGATAATGTTAGATTTAAATAATATTATTAAATTCAGAAAATTAATTAAAACTTTAGAAAATCATATCTTTTAAACCGTAACTCCGATGAAAAAACTTTGTACATGAAAGTTGCTCAGAACGACGAGACGAATCTGAATACGCGCTCCGTTCGTCCGTCACGCGTCCCTAACTATCCGAACTTGCAACCGTTCCCCTCTTATCCTCTGTCCGATAATTCCAAAGACCCGGGAAATATCGTCAGATATTCTCCCGCTCCGTCTGTTACGTGTGATGCTGCGTTAGACTACCCCTAGCACCGTGTATCGTATTTTGTCATGCTCAAGTTTGCTCTATATTTATACTGTTTCCTCCCCCTCTTCTCTCTCGATAGCCCCCGACCCCGACGTCGTCCCCGAGACCGACGCAGCTCCGGAGCCTGAAGACACCATAGACGACCTTGCCCTTGCCGCCGAGCAACCAGGCAAGCCCCCCCTTTGATCATCCCGATATCGCCCATTCTATTTCTCATGCTTGCATTAGAATTGCTGCTGCTGCTGCTGCTTTACCTATTCTGATGCATAGCCTGTTCATTGTAACCTGCTGTTGATAATTACCTACATATCCTAAACTGTTTAGTCTAGGCTGGGTAGAGACCTATCAGTGACCCCACTTATCCCGACTGCCGCGCTGGATCGTTAGAAGACCCGATCAACGGGATTGAAGACCAGACCCCGACACCGCACATCACCCCCCTTAGTTGTAACGACACTGCAGCGTTACTATCGAGTGCCGAGGGTGAAACCTCATGTAGCACTTCTGATGTTAACTCTGTAGAGTAGCTATTCGTTCGTGGTCATCGAGGGTGATTCCTCCTTCACCGCTTCCGATAACGACGCTGTCGTACAACACCTCAAGTGTGGACCCAGTGAGGGTGATTCCTCCGAGTTCACCTCGACAGACACATCGAGTAGGAATCCAACGAGGGTGATACCTCGGATTCCCCTGATGTTATGGACACACGGATACTTGGACTTTACAATGTTACTTGGATAGGCGGGTCGACCCTGAGGGGTACCCGCGTGTGATGTGAAGGCGGGTTGCCAGTGTGGTGCCCGAGTGGTGAATACGAGGCGTGGCCGGGCATTCATGGCCCTTGCCGCAAGTCCTCGAGACGGGGCGACGGGGTCACATCTTTCGTGAGTCTCTGCTCGTTACCGCAAGCCCTAGTCCATTAATGATTTGGATATTTGATCCGAGCAGGCCTCTGGCCTGATAGCACTAACCATCACGTGGGCATAGTATGGGCGTTCTGCATCGTATGCATCAGCCGAAAGCTCTGTCAGACGTCTAGTTCAGCATCGCGGCACGGACGGACCGGCGCCTTCCTGTAGTGTTGGTGCCTGGCTTCACCGTGTGCGCAACGACCCGGAGGGCGAGGGGCAATGGCCAAGACCCCCTTGCGCTTAGGATGTAGACCGGCGGGGACCTCTCTGCTGAGCTGTAGGTAGGGTTGCGATGTGTCGTTTGACCGAGGCCGGGCATGACCCAGGAAAGTGTGTCCGGCCGGAGTTAATCGAGCGTGTTGGGTAAGTTGGTGCACCCCTGCAGGGAAGAACATTTCTATCGATAGCCGGTCCTACGGTAAAGGACACTCGGAGTTGTATCCCGATCGATACAACTAGAACTGGATACCTGTGACGAGACCTGGATACTGTATGGCTCTGGGATTGCTTCTCGCAGGGAGTCGAGAAGGGATCTCTGGGCGAGGTTGATGACTTTATGGCTCTGGGATTGCTTTCTCGCAGGGAGTCGAGAAAGGATCTCTGGGTGAGGTTGATATTATTACTGCTACATTATATGGTATTGTTCTACTCTCTTCTACTGCTGCAAGACCGCTGAAGATGCTAGTCTTCGATAGGACTAGGCCTTCTCTCTATTCTGGCATTTCTGCAGCCCAGTCCACATATACAGCCTCCCCTTGAAAATGTTGCATATGTAGTGTAGATCCTTGCTTGCTGAGTACTTCTGAGTACTCACGGTTGCTTTGTTTTCCTTTTTCTCCCCATATCAGTTTGACGTGACCAGAGGACGGAGCCCCCTGAGACAGATGCCCCGACGATCGCTACTACTACTACCCAGAGGATGGATACTACTACGAGTCGACTGACGACCAGGAGTAGGATCGGAGGGTCCCAGGCAGGAGGCCTTCGCCTTTCGATCGTAGTGTTTTATTTTGCCCCGCCTTTCTAAAGGCCTTTCTGTTTCTATTTCATATCTGTACTCAGATATCTGATGCTTCCGCTGACGCTTGTTCGCAAGCTTATGTATTCGAGCCCTCGAGGCCCCTGGCTTGTAATATAAAGCTTGTATGACTTTATTTATGTTTTAGAGTTGTGTTGTGATATCTTCCCGTGAGTCCTTAGGCTTGATCGTGTGCATTTGCGTGTATGATTAGTGCACGATCGGGCCGGGGGCGTCACACCAGCAGTCTTGAGAAAATCCACAATCCCAGAAAAGATGTCGTGCTGTTTCTTCTGTGTCTTCATGACAGAGTGCACAATTGTAACTTTCTAGCGTGAAGGATTTCCTTTTAAGTAAATTTATGGTGTTTACCCTATCATGTAGTAGGAGCCAGAAGAAAAACTTGTGTCTCAACCTACATGAGCTTTTCCACAACTATTTGAAGATCTGTTGTTCTTGCTGTAGGGGGCCTAAGTGATGATACATCAGAATGGAGGAATATTTGTTTTTCTGTCCCTTGCATCTCCAGGAATCTTTCTGATGGTCATTGCTCTGTGTCTGTATTAACCTTTGTAGTTCATTGAACTAAGAAAAAGCGCAAGTGGAGAGTGGAGTGTTGAACAGATGTGTTTGATCCCCAGCATTTTTCCAGTCATGTACCGATAAAACATCATCCTTGGCAAATGAAAGAAGTTCAGGGAACTTGTCCTTGAGAGGTTGATCACTCCAATTTTCATGCCAAAGCAGAACAGCCTGACCATTGCCCAGTTTACATAGCGAGTTAGATTTGTAATCTTCAAGCAGTCTAAGGTGACTCTTCCACCAGTGTGATCCAACTAACTTGTCACCTGGCATTGACTGAGAGTAGAACTTCTCCCATATCAGCTGAACCCAAGGCAGTGAATCTTTATTAAGGAACTTCTGTATATTTTTCATCATTAGGGCCTTATTGTGCAAGCTCACATCTAAAATGCCAAGCCCACCCTGTTTTCTGGGCATGCAAACTTTTTCCCAGGCTATTAGAGTTGACCCAGCCACTAATTCTCCTTACTTTCTCCAAAGGAAGTTCCTGAGGTATTTGTTGATCTGGCTCGTGATAGAGGCAGGCAGTGGGAGAATGCTCATGAAAAAATTGGAAGGGCTGAGAAAATAGATTTGATTAGAAGCAGTCTGCCATCATAGGAAAGCATTGTAGAACAACCAGACAATCTTCTCTCTATCTGCTGGCATATTGGAGAAAAATCCTCTGCTTTGAGCCTATTAGCACTTAATGGCAGACCCAAATATGTAAATGGGAAGGTTCCCCTTTTGCATCCCAAAGAGTGTAAGATCTAACGACAGACCTCTTCCTACACATTCATAGGAATCATGACTGATTTGTGATAGTTTATTTTAAGTCCAGTTTGGTTGGCAAAGTGCTTCAACAAATTATTCACTTGCTCCACTTGAATTAGGCTAGCAGGCAAAATTAGAATTGTGTCATCTGCATACTGTATGACAGGGAAATCTGGGTTGGATGTTGATTCAATTGGAGCTTGAATTAAACATGCTCTCATGGCTTGATTTAAGATAGTATGAAGGAAATCTGCAGCCAGCACAAAAATGAGTGGTGATAAAGGATTTCCTTGCCTCACTCCTCTTCTACAATGAAATTGCTTTCCTGGCACCCCATTTAGCAACACAGAAGAGACCCCGGAAGAAAAAATCATCTTAATCAACATGATCCATCTGTCCCCAAACCCTCTTGCCTTAAGTATTTCCAAGATTGTGCTGTGTTCAATCATATCAAAAGCTTTTTCAAAATCTAGTTTCAACAAGACCATTGGCTTTTTGGACTGCTGACACTGATGTACATATTCAAATGCCCAAGCTAAACAGTCCTGGATTGATCTATTTTTAATGAAAAATATTGGTTAGTATGAACTAGCTTCAAAATAACTCTCTGCAATCTGTTTGTTAACAACTTTGTGATGATTTTAATTGTACAGCTGAGCAAAGAGATGGGTCTAAAGTCTCCAGGTGTTTGTGGGTTGTCATTTTTGGGGACCAGGGTGATGAATGATCCATTTATAGGTTGTAGGTCAATGACACCATTGTAAAAATCTTTGATGAGAGCATAGAAATCATCTGCAATGATACGCCATCGGGCTTTGATGAAGTTACTGTTGAAACCATCAGGCCCAGAGGCCTTGTATAATGGTAGCTCTTTAACCACCTTATCTATCTCTTCTTTAGAGAAAGGTATTTCCAGTTCAGCCAGAGAAATATCATTTGGGAATAGATCCTGTAGAGGAAAAAAGTTCTCTATTTTCTCAGAAGTTCCCATTCTTCCCTTGAAGGCTCTCCAGAGGATAGCAGCTTTGGCTTGATGATCTGTGTGCTCATTCAGACTTTCATCCTTTAAACATTGGATTTGGTTGTGTCTGTATTTAATGGTAGCCTTTGCTTGAAAAAAATCAGTGTTTTCATCTCCAAATTTAACCCATCTGATTGTAGCTCTTTGCTTCCAGTGGGCATTCTGGTAAGAGAGTAGATTGAGCAGATGGGTTTTAGGATGTTTCTGCCATTCCACTCCTCCACAGATAGAGGTATGTATTCTTCCAAAATATCAAACAGTAGGATCTGATCATTTGAGTTTTTGATGAGCATGGTGAGTTGAGAAATACTCTTTGCCCATATTTTCAAACCCTTCCTCAGTCTCTTGAATTTTGCAGTAATTCTCTTGGCACTATTATGTTCCTGGACCTCTTTCTCTCATATAGATTTTACAGTATCCTGAAAGTCTGAAAGTTGCAGCCAATAATTTTCAAATCTGAATTTTTTTGCTCTAGGAATATTGGTCCTAATCTGAATTAAGCAGGGGACATGGTCTGAGGTAGGTTTGGAAAGGCAAGTTGCACTTGTATTTGGGTAGTTCAGTGTCCAAGATTTAGAGGAAAAACACCAATCCAGTTTCTCAAGTAGAGGGGCTTCTTGCATATTACTCCAAGTAAAGTTCCTCCCTTTCAAAGGAATTTCCACTAGTCCCAGTGAACTGATTGCAGCATTAAAACTCATCATTTCTTGGAAATTTCCACCATCCCTATTTCTGTTACTGGGGTACCTAATATAGTTGAAATCTCCCAAGACCAAGCAATCAGAGTCCACTGGCATTTGGATGTTTTCAAACCACTGAATGAAAATGTCCCTTTTATTTGTTTGGCATGGGCCATAAATGTTGGTAAGTATCCAAGATGCACCATTTTGGCAGGAGATGAATTCCACTGAGAGAGCAAACTGGTTTTCAAAGATTTTAGTCCCTTGTGCAAAATTGTCATTCCAAGCAATTAGAAGACCCCCAGAAGCACCCATTGAAGGGACATACTCAAACTTGTTGATTCTTTTTGGGAGACATTTTCTGAGGAAAGTAGAATCAATGATCTCTTTTTTTGTTTCTTGCAGGCATATAATATCACAATTGGATTCTTCCACTTTGTTGGCTAGAGCCAACCATTTCTTTTTATCTCCTAATCCTCTTATGTTCCAGTTAAGTATTTTCCAATGTTTATTCATTTTGAGAAAGACAGTTGTATATCCTGACCAATGCCCAATTAGATCCCATTACAATGCCAAATTCAAACCAGAGAATGTACCAGAACCCAACTACCTCATGGTCAAACACCCAACTATGTGGCCATTCACATATGTCAGCCATTGGGAGGAAAATGAAAGCTGGTATATCAATCCAACAAGCATAGCAGTTCAAAGTGTTGTTCAGATCTTCCTTACATAACATTTCCAGAAGACCCCTCAGATGTTCACAGGGTTTACACATCATACTTATTACAGATTGTTTAAAACCACCTGACCAAAATAAGCTAGGTCTATGCATATAGCCCCTAGTCTTTGCCAATCTTAGGCTTTTCTCCAACTCCTTTTGCTTCCTTCTTCTTCTTGGGCTTGGCCATCAGGAGCTCTTCGGAATGTATTACAAGTCAAACAGTTTTTGTTGACACATGTGGCTCTCTTAAATCCCTTTTGTATATTATGAATTCTGAGACTCTTCCTTACCTCAGAATCTACTATAGGTCCTTTTTCCTTTCTCTTTCTCTTGATGTGTAGAGCACTAGTTGTAGAGGCCATCTCTGCAGTCTTATCCTGTTTATTAAGAGAGCCAGAATTATGCTGTGGGGTTGAACAGGAATGTGTAAGTGTAAAATTGTCATCAGAACTGGACTTTTCCATATTGCAGTAAGGTTGAGAAGTTGTAGGACAGATATCAGGTAAAACAAATGGGATACGAACTTTATCTTTTGCACCATTTATGATGATGCTCCACATTTGAGAGCAGAGGAAGCCCTTAGCCCAAGCAAACTTTTTAGGTGTAAGGAGTGCCATGATGATGAAGTTGACCCAATCTATAGGCACATTAATTACCTTATTGAAGGTCTGAGTGGGAGCAAAGTGAGTTTTCCACATCTCCAGTCCCTCCTGTTCCAAATTGGAGAGCTCCAAGGAGTTTATGTAGTCACCTGCAACCATGAGTTGCAATATAGGTTCAGTTAATTCAACTAAATTATCCATTCTTGTACAAGAGAACTTTCCTTTTTCCTCAAAACCAGGTGGAGCAGATAGGGAAGAAGATGCAGATATAGTTTGGGATTGAGTACCTGCCAGAGCAATGTCAGAAGTGCCCTTCATTTCATTATTCAGTCCTCTGTCTGCATCTGCAACTAACATCAGTTCTTTTTCAGTCTCCTTCATCACTGCCAGTTTACTGCAGTCCGGACTAGGAATCACCAGTTGTGGACCAGGGGGCTGCAAATAAAGATCATCATGAGCCAAAGGCAAGCTCCGTTTCTCTCCCTTATCCATATTTAATGCTGTATTTTCAATGCCAGCAAATTTATCAAACTCCATCTCAGTTGGGATTTCAGAGAAAGAGACCACATTATCATAAACTATCACTGCTAAAGATGGAAGAACAACCTTGGAAATTGGAGGAACATCTGAGTCAATCTTAAAGGATGTAATCCCCTCCAAAGCCATCATATCAAACTGAAAGAGATCTCTATCTGCCCATCTGTGCTCAATGCTGCTTGTTTAGATAGTATCAGATCGAGGGATCTATTTGCAACGATTTCATGAACAGGCATGGGCAAAGCATCTTGAGCAACCAACACAGGCTCAGGGCCCATTTGTATTTCAGGCCCAATCAACAAAGGAGGCTCCACAAATACATTGGGCTGAAGAGGGTCCAACTGCATGTCAGCCCCATTTACTTGCTGAATACCAACTGGGCCACCAACAGATTCATTTGTTGTGGCATCTTCAGAATTACTTTCCTGCATTGTGACATCACTATGAGCATTGAGATTTCCTTGCCCTTCTTCCTGAGGAATCTGCTGGTTTTCCAAATTAAGAGGTTCCATGAGGTCTTGAAGTTCCAGGAATTCTCCCTCCTGTAATTCAACATCAACAAGATCAACAGGTTGTGGTGGAAGAGCCCAATGACCATCCTGCCAATCATCATCTTCCTGAGCATCAAGTTCTATATTCTCAACTGATGCATGGGCAGCAACTGGCCCCACAAAAACTTGTTGATTTGGATGGTGGTGGTGTTCATTCGGAACTGGGTGAGGGTTTTCATTGGGAGGAAAAGGCACTTCCTCAGCTGGCCCACCTCCAAGGATTTCCTATTGCAGAATAATAACGGGAACCTCCCAGGATTCCCCCAAGAAATCATCGGCTTTAGATTGGATAATACTTGCAGGAATGAGGGAAAGAGCTTAAACTCTGACCTTGACCATAATAGCAGCTCTAGTACTTTTTTCTTTGTCCCAAGAGATCAACTTACCAAAGCTTTTAACAACATTTGCTATCTCCATGAAATTTCACAAATCCTGATGGAATCTTGATGACCCACAAGTATAGGGGATCAATCGTAGTCTTTTTGATAAGTAAGAGTGTCGAACCGAGGAGCAGAAGGAAATGACAAGTGGTTTTCAGCAAGGTAATTTCTGCAAGCACTGAAATTGTCGGTAACAGGTAGTTTGATAGCAAGATAATTTGTAACGAGCAAGTAACGGTAAAGGTAAATAAAATGCAAAAAGGTAGCCCAATCCTTTTGTGGCAAAGGACAGGCCAAAACGGTCTCTTAAGATAAGCAAAGCATTCTTGAGGGTACACGGGAATTTCATCTAGTCACTTTCATCATGTTGGTTTGATTCGTGTTCGCTACTTTGATAATATGATATGTGGGTGGACCGGTGCTTAGGTGCTGTTCTTACTTGAACAAACCTCCTCCTTATGATTAACCCCCTCGTAAGCATCCGCAACTACGAGAAAAGTATTAAGATAAAATCTAACCATAGCATTAAACTTTTGGATCCAAATTGGTCCCTTACGAAATAGCGCATAAACTAGGGTTTAAGCTTCTGTCACTCTAGCAACCCATCATCTAATAACTACTCCACAATGCATTTCCTTAGGCCCAAATGGTGAAGTGTCATGTAGTCGACGTTCACATGACACCACTAAGGGAATCACAACATACATATTATCAAAATATCGAACACATATCAAGTTCACATGATTACTTGCAACATGGCTTCTCCCGTGACCTCAAGAACAAAAGTAACTACTCACAAATAATAATCATACTCAAGATCAGATGGGTATTAAATAGCATAATGGATCTGAACATATAATCTTCCACCAAATAAACCATATAGTAATCAACTACAAGATGTAATCAACACTACTAGTCACCCACAAGTACCAATCTAAGGTTCTGGTACGAAGATTGAACACAAGGGATGAACTAGGGTTTGAGAGGAGATGGTGCTGTTAAAGATGTTGATGGAGATTGCCCTCCCAAAGATGGGAGAGTTGTTGGTGATGATGATGACGATGATTTCCCCCTCTGGGAGGGAAGTTTCCCCGGCGGAATCGCTCCGCCGGAGGGCAAAAGGTGCGCAAGTTCCCCCTCAAGACGGCGGCGCTTCGCCCCGAAAGTCCCCCTCTGATTTTTTCTAGGTCAAAATGACTTATGTACCAGAAGATGGGCACCAAAGATGTGCCGAGGAGGGCACAACCCACCAGGGCGCGCCTGGGGGCCCAGGCGCGCCCTGGTGTCTTGTGCTCACCAGGGTGGCCCCCTCCGGTAGTTATTTTCTCTAGTATTTTTTATATATTCCAAAACAATTCTCCGTAAATTTTCAGCTCATTTGAAGATGTGTAGAATAGGTAACTCTGACGTAGCTTTTTCAGGTCCAGAATTCCAGCTGCCGGTATTCTCCCTCTCTGTGTAAACCTTGCATATTATGAGAGAAAAGGCATTAAAATTACTCCAAAGAGCATTATTATGCATAAAAACATTATAAATAACAGTAGAAAAACATGATGCAAAATGGACGTATCAAATCCCACTAGCAGCAGCCAAGCATTTCTATTTAGATGAAACCTTCTCCAATTCGTACCCTCATCATGGGGCTCAAAAACAATATGGATGTCATCATACTGATGTGGGCTTTGTCTAATCAGAGCTTCTAGGTCAAAACAGAGTTCATCTTAACATAAGCTTGGCTGAGGGGACACTAATTTCCTTAAAACCAAGCCTTTTCCCATGCAGAAATTCTTGCAAGATTTCTCTAACATTAGCAAAGTGAACTTCTCCATTTGGCATCGGGACAAAAGTAACAATCCCTAGATCATCATTCTCATCATGAAAGTGAGAACTGACAACTTGCACCTGCGCAGGACGACCTTCAATCTGCATTGCTTGATGCTCCGGTGGGAGGAACATGGTTGGGTCAAAGGGGAACGTCGCCAGAGGATCGTTGTCTCCGCTACCTGGAGCAGATGGTGGAGCAGGGGGAGGAGCAAAGAGGGGGGCGCAGGGTGGTTGGTAGGTACGGATTGAAGAGGAGGAGAAGCCGAGGAGGCCACCCCCTTTGCAGTCAAAAACTTATTTTTGGAAATCTCCACGCAATCCCCTCCCTCCAAAATATCTGCCTGTGCAATCCCCGCCTTTGGTCTCCATTCGGTCAAGGAAGGCAAGTTGACTACTTGATTAGTAATAGGAATTCCCACCTTTGATTGCTGCTGATTACATTGTTTCCCATTAATTGATTTATTCACGAAAGACCAGCAGTCCCGGGCAATGTGAGCCCAGCCCAAACACCTTCTGCAATGAATCTTATTTTTTGTAGTTGGGCCTACTCTGACCCGAAAGAAGACAGCGAGCGCAGAAGGGCTCTTGGGCCGTCTGATGGGCTTTGAATGCCTGAGAAGAGCCGAGTTGCTTTTTTTGAATAACCTGAGACCCCGCCTTCTCATAATTCATTTTATCACCACTAAAGTTGGCATTGAAAGGCCATTCAAGGCGATCAAAAACTGAAGGCCGAGATCTCTGCTGCTGAGAAATAATGGTATTCTGCCTGGAATTTGAATTTTTGTCATGAACACCAAAAAATCTTGGAGTTTTGACAGCATCCACAAAAGATTTGGGAAATTTTTTTGAACGAGAGACCATTGTCCATTCATTCTCTTGCTCATTGCAATAAAGCTCAAACTCTTTAAAAAAATTCAGACCCCCATTGCCCCAAAGGAAGAAATGAACATTAAAATTATCATTGGCAATGTTGCCTCCATTATAGATCGAAAGACCAACATCCTTGGAAGCAACAAAGAATTTGAAACACCAATCTCGAAGAAAAGAGACCTTGAATCTTGCCGAATTACCTCCCAGGCAGGATTGCAGAATGAGGCACACAGTGTCCAAATTAAGCCTGATCTTTGATCTGGAAAATTGAGCTACCAGAAAGAATTCTCTTGAGTGAGAGCCTTCAAGATGATTGACTGCTGATCCCAGGCTCTTCCTGATCTTGTCTTCAAAGTCTAACCCAGCTTGGAACCAAAGGTTAGAAAGCGCCATATTTGTGGCTGAGACCGATCGGAGTGATCGATGACAGGAGATTTAGGTGTCTGAAGCCGCCGGAGTGGCGTTCGTCAGGTAGAAGGTGGCTGAGGCAGTCGGAGTGGCGTACTTCAGGCGGCTGGTGGCCGCCGCCGGCCGAGCCGACGGCGGGGGCTGGGGCTAGGAGCAGATGGACCGTAGGTTGGGAGTGGCGTACTTCAGGCGGCTGGTGGCCGCCGCCGGCCGAGCCGACGGCGGGGGCTGGGGCTAGGAGCAAATGGACCGTAGGTTGGACTGTATTTTCTTCGCCACGGATAAGTTTCTTGGTTTTTTTTCACGAAACTTCACACATGGGTAGATTGGGCATCCAGGTTTGATGTCCCAAAATTTTAGTTTTTTTTTAATTTTTCTAATATTTTTAAAATTTAATTTTTATATAGGGGTGGTGCACCTGTGCATTTTTGGCGACAAGAAAGGTGCTATCTTTGAGACATACTCCAGATGAACATAAGTTAAATTGTTATAATGCTTAACTACCATATACTAAAGACAAAAGACGAAACCAAGACTAAACCACTGCATAGCCCAGCAATGACCATAGGAAACCGACTGATTACATTCTTCCAACATCCTTAGCATTACCCCCAAAAGGAAGAAATCCACCTAAACATCCCACAGGAACCGAGATACTAAATCACAAATCAAACAACCGACCCGAAACAACAAAACAATCAATAAACACACATCAAGAAGCCTATAAAATCTCCGACCACGCAAGTTCTCAACCCTTCCCCCGCACAGGTACATAGCAGCCCCCAGATCTTACTACTTTGAGCGACACACTAATAGACAAGACCTAACCTTGAACCGATGCCTAGGTAGCCAACGTGGATCAACGAAGAAGAGCAAAACAACTCGAAGCACCAGCAGCCGACCTCCAGAACGAAACACTCTCCAGACCATTGCCACACAACACAATGTCATCCGAGAACTCATACACCAAAGGCCCTTCACCGCTTCCTAACACAGCCGAAAGGGGTAGAACATAGCCATGCATTGCCTTGCACACAGGTGGGTCGGCTCAAAGGAACAACAACGACCAAAGAATGGACAGCATTGGCCCACACCCCTGACTCAGGAGATAGCTCACTTTCTAGGGAGGGAGCTTGGAGAAAAAGATAAATTGGACAACCAACCCAGAACAACAAACTGACCGGCCAACACACATCAACAAGCCATAAAATCCCCGACCACGTAAATCCCCAACCTTCTCGGCCTTCAGTAGCCAACGAAGCCAACACAGAGCAGTGAAGAAGAGGAAAACAACACGAAGCACCGATAGCCGACATCCAAAATGAAACCCTCCGCAGACTACCACCACACAGCACCGTGCAGTCCATGAAATCATCCACCAAAGCCCCTTGATCGTTCCCTACCATGGCCGGGAGGCATGTGTGGTAGAACAAAGCCACGCATTGCCTCGCAGGCAGGTGGGCCGACTTAAAGAGGCAACATCGGCAAGAGAATGACATCATTGGACCACACCCCCGACGCAGGAGGGAGCTTGGAGAGTTGTAAGATACTAGTAAGTTGCACGTGCTTTGCACATGGATTGTGTGAGGGGGAAATTCTCTGCAGAGATTTGTAGACTTTGATAGTGGTTGATCATAAAACTTTCACCTTGAACAAGAAAATCACAAAGCAATCATAAATGACAAAAAAATTCCTTCAAGAGAGAAAGCAATTGAGCCAAGAATATGTATGGAATAGTCTAGTATAGAAGAGAACATCGTGAAGATATTATGATAAAAACACTCTCCATTAGAAGGGGTGTACTCAATATAATAATCAGTGAAACTTCTAGATAGAGCACATGGTAGAATTTGATGCAATGAGGAGATTGAACTGAAAACAACAATTGGATCCGCCACCTCTTGACCGTCGGATTGAGTTTAGTGAGCCATATTCAAAGCTATTGGGTGTACTAGTATAAGACGCTTTAGATCACTTGATGTAAAAAGTCTAATATTAGTTTAAGGGGAGTATATGCGTGTGATCTGATCGATTAGTGATTGGTTGCACAATGTATTGGTTGATGAGAAAATGATGTGTGAGCAGCGGCGGCGTTACGTGCGCAAGAGAAAACCATTGAGGTTCCTCCAAAAAAAAGGCTTACGAGCCGTATCTAGTGCTACTTTTTATTTATTTTTTGAGTTGAGCCATATCTAGTGCTGTTGGACGGGCTCTGACGAGGCCGTCTGATCTTTGGCATGGCTCTCCATTTCATGGTAAGAACAAATGCAGGAGCAATCGTCTGAGTGGTCTTCATACGAGCGCCAAGATTCAAGCATTTTTTTCTCGAATACGCAAAGCTTGCGTATCTTTCCATTGATAGAAGGAGTAGAATGAGTACATCGAGGGATACAACACATGACACGAACGCAGGCAGGTGTGAACATGGTGCCCTGAGCAGAGAGAAGGGATGCTCGGCCCGAATGGAGGATACAACACAGCAAAACCTACCAAACCCAAAACCAAGAGTGGCCAAGCCGAACCAGGTAGAACTCCTACATCACCCGAGCCAATACGTCATCGCCATCAGGTCCGGAGGAACCAAACCTAGGGTTTCCCCTGAGCTCGAAGAGGGGCACAGCTGAAGGCCTTGACAATGCCTCCAAGAAGGAAACAACACCCATAGGTGCCGCCGTTGCCAGCACCGGCAAGCCGAGCAGGGATTTCTCCCTGGCCTGAAGCTGAGCAATCCCATAGCCGCCGAATTGGGGGTCGAAGATGAGGAAGCCAATGTTGGTCGGAACCACCGTGTTGGAAGCGGGTTGGCGGGGCTGCACCTGCCGTCGGAGGGTGGCACCACCTCCGAACCCAGGAGCATTGGATCTGGCAAAAGGAGGAGGCTTTGAGGCATATAGGGAAGGGCAGGCAATGAAGCAAACCGCACGGGAGGTCAGGACGACGGCGTCAGCAACACCGGCAAGCAAGGACTGGAGGGACGCAGATCCAAAACTGTCGTGGCCTTGCCGTGAACATGGGCGAACCAGGTGAGCTGGAAGGGATGCAGCCACCCAGTTGCCAAGGCCGGAGCCTCCCGGCAGAGGGCACCGACGGTGGGGGACACCGGAGAGACGCGGGCCCGAGACCGCCGGGGCCGGAACAGCTCCAGCAAGGACCCGCCGTGAGGGGCCCCGTGTCTGCCACATCCCTAGAAGCATCGCCGTCTCCATCCAGAAGCCGTCACCGAGGCCCGGGGGGAGGAGGTGCCGTCGGAGACGAGGGGGGCTGCCTGCAAAAGGAACCGCAGGCCGCGAACTCCCCCGCATCCAGCCGCAGGTCCAACACCCCACCCATGGCCGGCAGCAGCACCAACAGCGGCTGGGCAGGTGGTGAGGAAGACCGCAGGGGAAGGCGCCCAAGGCAGGAACGCCGAAACCACCGCCGGACCGGCAAGCAAAGGCAGCAGCTGGAGAAGACGCCGGCGAAGTGCCGAGGAAGAGACCCTGGGTCGCACGGGAGGGGGAGGTGGCATCCTCGACGGCTCGAGGAGTCACGGCGAGCCCGACACGGAGGGGAGGGGCTGGATCCGGTCGCTCAACATGGCCTGGACGCGCCGGACCGACAAGGGGTCGCCGTCGGGGAGGGGGGCGATGGAGTCGCGAGACAGAGCGGGGGCGGGGGGTGAAGAGCGAGAAAGGCTAGATCCGCACCGCCACCACCTTCCTAGGGTCCGGCACGGCTTCGCCGGCCAGCCCTCCGACGGCGGCAATGCGAGGGTGAGCGCTAGAGGTGGCCGCTAGTTGCGGCGGCTAGGGTTCCCCTGTGCCGCCAGAGGTAGGCGATGCCCGGGGGGGTGTCTCGTGCTTGTATCTTGCTGCCAAGATTCAAGCATCACACGCTATACATACATCATGTATACTGTATGAAAAACGATAATGTAAATTGGAAAAGCTAGGGATGGGCACCTCATGTCACGTCGTTGTACACGCCATAATAATACTCTACTAGATGGAAACTGCGGCTTGCCGCACCCCCGCACCCCTGCCGGGTGCGGTCGTATCCAATCTGGTAATAAAGGTATCAATTCAAAGGTGTAAGAAGAACATCAGGATGCAATAATCCAACAGGCATTTTCATCAGAATTAAAACAACTCAAAGCGAACCCTGTAAACAACTCAAAGCGGTCCAACCTTATGTCCGACCAAACGTTGTATTCGTAATTGCAATGAAGATGGTACAAAAAAAGATATAGGTAGAGTGGCGCCAAATAGATACAAAAGGAAAAATTGAGCCACTGATCCAGCATTAGGATTTCTCAAAGATACATGAGGAAGACTGTCTAAGGCAATGATCAAGCGTCTGCTATTTCTTAGGGAAGCATTAGTCCGATACAAAGAATCGAAATCCATTACAAAGCTAAATATGGTTCAGTAGAAAACATCAAATTTAGTACAAAGAGCATATGGTCCACTACAATGCTGATGAATATTTCACTCACACAAAAGGTGACATACATATATGCTTTTTTTTACAAAGGGATATCGCCTCACCCATACTAAAATAGCTATGTGCATGATTTGGGAAATCAGCAAGAGAAGGCAATTATCAGCAACGATACGAACCGAGCACATTGAGTATCCATCCGTAAACATATGCAAAAGGATTAACCAGTAAACACCAACAAAATGTATCTATTTCAGGAGCATCAGGGCAAATGGGATACAAGAAAGCCACAAAGATATTAGTCCTGCATCATAAAAGAATTACAATTAGATAATTATGATGGAATATCTCAAAACTTTGCTGAGCAAATGGAAATAGTAAGCTCTTTGATACAATGATAGGTAAACCTCTACTGGGTGCCTAACTAAATAGTTAATGTTAACCATTGTTGAAGATAAGATGCTTAAGATAAACCCGCAAGCCTCCTTCAGTGAAGACATGCAAAAAGATTAACTTGTGACCACAACAACTAATTCAGCACAAAGAGATTAGATTTCAGAAACATATATTATAAAAAAGCACCATAAAAAATTGCAATTTGATAAGCAAAGCCTACAGTAATAAAAAATCCTACTCTGAAAATTATTTTCTAAACATCTATTGCATTTAATTTTCCCTTTGTTAATTCAATGACAATAAAGAGTCCACATACACAATGGAAGAAAGTGCTCGAGAATTATTTTTCACTTAATTCAAGTATAGCTTGCATTACTGACAATAAAAAGGAAGGCATGCATTAAAATCAATGTAACTGAAGTGAATCACAAAGATATCACTCATGCTTGAGCAATAAGGCCTGAGCAAAAGAAGAAGAAAATTATCTATTCAATGGCAACCAGGAGGACAAATGATGGACCAACTAAACACATGTATCATATATAGTCAATAACAGAACCTTTGTCCTGGATCATAATCTCATCTAACTTAAATCAATTCAACCTCTCCTTTCTTTACTGAACGATCAGAAGAACTAACAGAAAGTATTTTTTTAGTAGATATCACAGTGGTACGATGACACTATTGAACAAAGTGGCTTCTATTAAAGCTGTCCAAATTTTCATAGTTTACTAAAAGGTGGCAACTATCAATCTATAATGGACTATATAAACAAACAAATGTTGATGCCACATGATTTAAAGCTAGCAGCCAATTCTCAAATGAGGAGAGAAAACTAAGTCATACCTTGGCAGTAGCCGCTCCAGGTCCTCCTCTCCCTGCAGATCCGAGATCGCCTCCAGCAGCCGCTCCCTTGGCAGCGTCTGCTCCAGGTCCACCTCCCCCTGTAGATCATCTTGACACAGAACAATTAAGGTGCAACAGTTACCACCCATAAAATCCTAAATGGAAAAAATAATAAATTGCATGCCTCAATTAGAATGTGAGAACACAGAGAGACTAACCTTGAGGAACATCTCCAGGGATACATCGAAAATGTCATCGACCTTGTGGATGTTGAGAACAACTTTACATCCTTTCTATATCTGAGAGTACGGCAACAATAGGAACAACTACCAGTAGGCGCTGCGACAGACATTGAGAATGTTAACCTTAATGAATCTTGAGACTGTAGATATAACTTTAACACTGAATGAACTATGCAAGTATACTAATTCAAACTCAACATATCATTCCAGCAAGAGCATAGATGTGACATCATAATCATAAGTTCTCTAAAAGAACAAACATGGCAGAATGCTCAAGAAGTAGCAAGATTAAACAACAAAAACGGTGTGCCACTTGCAATCTTGTGAAGATGTGGTGTGAAAGTATCAGAAGATCTCTCTCGGCCAACAGTGAATCCTCCCCTCCCAACATAGAATGGCATTCAATTCCATACAATGCTTCTTGTAAAAACATAAAACATGCAATTAACAGACATATGCTTGCACTAACTTGAAACCAACCATCAAACAGATTAAAGAGGCAGGGATCAATTGTTTTCCATTTATAGACCCAGTAGGAAATAACACTCAAGGTACGATCATCCAACCGACCAACACAATCACCATTTCAATCATTTACAACTCGTGCAAGCCTAAATCAGGTACCATGATTCTGATGATGTCCTCACATACGCTGTGCAGATTGTACAGAATGCATATTAGTAAATAGAAAAGGCATTTCAAAGCAGAAAGCACCAAGCTCTCTATGATATTTGTCACTCCAGGCTTCAAATTTTCATGCAAAAGATATAAAGGTCCAACGTCCAATAATAACTCTTTAATCTGCACATATTTTCATTCTCATATTTTCTGTCATCCAAAGCGAATGAACTGCACATACCATAAAGAGGGTGTATTAATAAAATCTATCATGTTTATAATGGTAGAACAACCAAAACACTGTCATCCAAAGCGAATGAACTGCACATACCATAAAGAGGGTGTATTAATAAAATCTATCATGTCTATAATGGTAGAACAACCAAAACATAAGAGGCATCTAAGCAACAGAATAAAATGTTAAACCAAACTACACACACTGATGCACTTGATTCAGAAACAGAGGTAACAAAATTAGGTGCAAAAAAAATTATAGTTCGGTAGATGATATATCAACTGAACCTTTGGCGATAGTTAAATAGTTATAGGACAAAAGCCTGCCTTTCCAGTTGTTTATTTATCCACTTAAATAAACACTCTGCTTCTTCCATCTTAAATCAAGCATCGCTACATGCCAATGCACACCACTGCTTGATGAACTAATAGATTAGCAATACAACAATTCAGTTCATTACATTATTTGGTTTCTGGCAGAAATGTGAATTAAAATAAATAAAAAGAGAGACTAATCTTTCACGTGAGGAGAACCTCCTGTATTTCTAGCTTTCATGTTTGTAGTAACTAACAGGATAACTATGAACTACAGATGCACATCGATACTTCTCTAGGTTATCTCACCATAAACCAACAGAATTGCAAGGATATCTTCTTTTAAAGTGCTTAGTTGTTTAGATTCAGCAAACAGATGAATATTATGAGCTTTCATGAGAAGTATAGTAGAGACCATGATGCTTGCCTTACAGACCATGATGCCTCCCGGTGCGAGAGCCCTTCTATACCCCGATTATGTGACACCGCTCAAAGAGAACGAAGGACCTGCAGGCTACACACAGCCACACGTAAGATGGATCCCAGGGAACCAATCACGGACAACAACCTGAAAGAACAACAGGGTGAGACAGCATGTTAAACGGTCATGGAAGAAGCGGTGTTGGCTGAGCGCAGTTTGAAGAGGCAGACCGAAGAGAGAGGAAACACACAATTTTTGAAGAAAATGGACGAGTGCATCAGGGAGGACACCAATGGATCAGAAAGTCACCTCAGCCACCTTCAAACCTGGTAATGGCCATCACATCCATGATGTAGCTGAGGAGAGATCGACCGCGCCCTCGCTGCACAAGATATAATTAACAGACAATCAAAGAAAGCATCTTGTTCTTTTAATGGGAGGAGGGGCAGTCAAACAGAGAGAGGACATACAGCGACCTCTACCAGTTGAAAAACACTATAAATATGTGTGTGCGCCTGATTAAATGAGATCCATTAGCATCATTCAGAATAACAAAAATTTCGAAGGCAAAAGTTTTACCACATATCTTTGACTATCTGACCAAAGAATAGTAAGCAGTGTTATATGAACTTAAACAATAGGACATAGCTGAAGAACAACACGAGTTGCACCTGACCTCCAGAGGACGTCTCCAACGAGTATCAAGTCGCCGTCCTTGTCCTCATATGTGGTCACATATTCCATCCCGCTCACCATAAGGCATGAGCAGAAACCATATAAGAAACTAAAAAGAATAGAGATAAATTGGTACCAAGCAACTAATAAAAGGTTCAGTTTATAATAGAGATGGTTGGCCTGCAGGCGATGAATAAAATAATTTATGTGATTGATATGTACCAGTTGATTATTTTGTGATTTTTTTTTGTTAGTGAGTTGTAACCTAAAAGTATATGACCAAACGAGAGAGTAGAGTAGAAGCTAGCAGGGACCTAAAAAGTCAGAAACTCTCTGGTCACAGCACTCACGGCTGGCTTAGCTTAGCTATCAATGCTACCAATTGAATTCATATGTCCAAGCATCACAGCATGATGTATGGTGGTTCAGGGCAGCCTGGGTTGACCGATCTAGTCACCCTTTCTTTCCGAAGCTAGGAATATGTATGTAGTTTAGTTAGTACCTTCCTCTGACGCAGTGTCGAGGTTGTCACATAGCTCCTCCCCCTAGTAGCCACTCAACCCCATGTCCCAGAACACGCTGTACAGAATACCGACTGCTGCAGGAGTCATCCTATCACAAAGTTAGGTCAGAAATCATCACATATATGTATCACTTTCATGCAGCTGAAAATTTTAGAAATATATAGAAAATTTTAATATCTCTGAAATCATCACATATATGGAAAAATTTAATATCTCTGAAATCATCACATATATAAATCATCACATATATGTATCACTTTCGCATATCCAAAGGTAATAAAGTTCACATTAAGTTGTCGCAGGAGATAGATGATAGGTAGTCAAGTTGTTAAACACAGAACTATATAACACAAAAGAGTGAAGTTGAAATCTTTTATCCATGTTCTGAATCCATCAGTTTTCTGTTGAGAAATCTATAGATTTCTACAAAAGTACAAACAACTAAAGATGATGGCAGATGCTGAAGCAACTCGAGTGAAGTAGGGTGATGAATCCTCACCACTCTTTAGCTGTCAAAACAAATGCACTTTAAGCATCTGGTCTTGAAATTTATAAATGGAAACCAATCTACCACTGCCTTTTTAAAATTATAGGATCTGTTCAGGGTAATAATAAGAGGCATCTATGTTCATGTCCCAAACTAAAAACATGTGCTTTTTAAAATCATAGGATATGTTAAGGGTAATATGACTTTTAAGACAAAGAGAGAGGAAGAGAGAGAGAACAAGAGACATCAAGGAACCTGGATGAACGGGGCTCGGGTTCAGCAGAGGCAAGACGTGAGGTTGAATCGCCCATGGGAGGGGAAGTAGTAAATGGGTATTGTCGTTCGTGGGCCGAAGCTTATCTGCCATTCTTATTGATTATTAGCCGACCAAACTTTATGTCTCCAATTTCAGTAAAGCTGGCAGAAAAAAGAAATAGACGTACACAGACTATTAGAGGTAGCCTTTAAAAGAATATTAGAGGGAGTAAGTTGCACCAACACATGCTAACTTATTCGATTTTCAGAGATATTAAATGATTCAATGTCGCCGATAATGGGATCCGTTGACTTCAGAAAGACAGGAATGGAGCACTTGAGAAGCATGTACTTATAAGAGCAGAAGTGAAATTGACTGTAGTAGGTAATGGTCATTGTCTTAAAGCGAAAAATGACTGTAGAGATGTAGCTCTTCTAAAAATAATAGCTATAGATACATAAAATTGCCCATGTCGCGGCCATCTCTACATGACAAAACAAATAGCAATACTAACATTTTGCAATCTGGGATATTAATGCAGAACATCCATGGGAAGTAAGATTCACAAAAAGGGAGTGGAGCAACAGGAAAAGGGAGCACAGTTTCAAGGCGGACCTTAACTTTTCAGAGTTGGTGGGCTGGAGATATAGTTTTGGAGAGCCGGCGGCTTGTAGACCACCTAATCTTCAATCAGGTATCATTGTTATCATTGATGGAGGCGTAATAATTGTTCTGCGAGAATGTTGTGACGGAAAATAAAGATATTCTTAGAAAGAATGCTCAAAAGTTTAGAATATGACATCAAATCTCATGACTTGTAAACTTCAAAATTATGTAGCAAATGAGTGCATGAAGAAAGATAAATCAACATTTGAAAGCAACCGTAGTAACATATCCTTGTGAAACGACTACTATTTCTACACTTCTCTTTAGCTTATACATATGTTTCAGGATGGCAACTCGTTCAGCTAGTGCAAGCTCCATAGTGCAATTTAGTTAGATATTTGCGCTGCATGATAATTAGACAGTATTATTACAATGCCAAAAGGAGCTTGAATTTTAATGCTACTATTATACTGCATAGAAACCATATCTTCAGTTTGCCATGATTATCACAAAATATCATGAAAGATGAGTTTACATGAGAAACTAACCCATCGGTACATGGTTTCTTACCTAAGATGCCTTGTACAATGATAACCAGCTATCAAGGCCAATCTCAAAACTGCTGTGACAGAAAAAAAGCAGGAACGATTGAAGTATAAGCTTTATAATTGGACTGTAATAGAGAATTTCGCTGGCAGATGAAAACAATGAACTAAGATAACAAAAAGAAAATGCATCATGGGAAACTAAAATGTCTCCTCTCACAATATCAAACCAAATAAGATACATGTAGCAGTGGGTGCAGATCGGGCGGGGATGGAGGTGCTCCTCTTCGAGGTGGGCACACAAGGATGCGATGTCATGGTCCACGTAGTAGTAGGCGAACTCGGGTCTGGCCAGCTCTTCCATCCCCGCCCGATCTGCACCCACCCTCAAGAACCTACAGATCAAGCAATCAGGAAAAACGTCACAGATCGACAGAGGAAAATCGATCCAACCGAAAACCAGGAGAGGGGGGATGGATGGGGGCATGGGGCGCATGTACCGGCATGGCTGAGCTGCGCCACAAGGTGAGGGGATGCGTGAGGAGAGGGTCAGGTGGCAATAGATGTACTCGTCGGCAGCGGCGGCGGCTGCCCTTCTGCCATTGTGGAGGCCGGCCTCTTTCGCGCGCTGCCTCTTGCGTCTGGCCTCCTCCAAGCGCCTCCTCACTGCCATCGAATCCGACGCGCCCAGACTTGCAGCAAATGGATCCGGCGACCGCGGCGTGGCGCCCATCTCCCCGACGGGGTTGACCCGCAGGGCCCACGCCTCGGGTAGGTGCCAGCGATGGCGTGGCGGCGATGGACGGGGAGGATGGCTAGCGGCGGCGGCGGCAGGCGGGGAGTGACGGCTAGGGTTCTAGACGACCACGGGAGGAGAGGAGGCAGCGTGGCGGCGAGAGGGGCGGGAGGAAGAGAGAGGGGAGTCGGGGTGAGGGTTGAGTGGGAAAGGAGAGAGGCGGCTAGGGTTTCACCACGGGCGTGACGTCTTTTATACGGCTGCGTGTGAAAAGACAAGAATGCCCTCGAGGGGGCACGGGAATTACAGGCGGTGGCACGAACTTGAGGGTACTATTCATTGTAGTAGTGCTGGATGCGATCGGACGGCCAGGATCGAGTGCCGGGCTCGATCGGACGGCCAGAATTGGTCCACCCGGAGATCCGACGGCCAGGACGTGCTCGGGAAGACGATCGGACGGCTGCGAGGGCACATGGCCTGAGGAGGCTTCATTTTTCTTCAGACTCTAACAATGGGATAGGTGCCGTTCAAGTTTCGGGAGCGTCTTGCCGTGTTGCTTGTAGTTGGCAAGAGCGTGTGGAGCAGAACTACCCCGGACGTACGCCCTGGACGCCGACGTATGTCGGCAGAGAGTATGACACACCGCGCGTGCTCTCGTTTGCACGCTATGGTGAATTAGCGTCGGTGCAACTTCAGGCCAAATCACCATGTCAAGTATGTAGAGGAATAGGATGCAACTCTCAATGTATTGATTGGGTGCGTATGCACATGTATATATAGTACATAGGGAAGTCCTATCCTCAACTATACATAAGGAGGAAGACTTGGAGTACAAGGAATACACGTGCTAAATACATATACTCAACACCGCCCCACAATCGAAGCGGCGCCATTGCTGACGCAGAGACTGGACCGGAACTCCTCAAAGGATATCGTGGGCAAGCCTTTGGTCATGATATCGGCAAATTGTTGGGAGGTGGTAACGTGTAAAACACGAACATGGCCAAGAGCCACCTGATCCCGAACAAAATGAATATCAAGCTCAATATGCTTGGTACGACGATGATGAACCGGGTTGGCGGAGAGGTAGACGGCGGAGACGTTGTTGCAGTAGACCACCGTGGCCTTGTCAACAGGACACGAAAGCTCGTGAAGAAGCTGACGAAGCCAGGAACACTCGGCGACGACGTTGGCCACAGCGCGATACTCAGCCTCAGCGCTAGACCGGGAGACCGTGGGCTGTCGTTTGGACGACCACGAAATCAGTGATGGTCCAAGGAAGATGCAATAACCCGAAGTGGAGTGATGGGTGTCTGGGCAGCCGGCCCAGTCAGCGTCGGAGTATGCGACGAGATCGGTGGCGGCGGAGGCGCGCAACGTGACACCAAGATCCATAGCACCACGAATGTAGCGAAGAATCCGCTTGACAGCGGCCCAGTGAACATCACGAGGAGCATGCATATGAAGGCAGACCTGCTAAACAACATACTGGAGCTCTGGTCGAGTGAGAGTGAGTTATTGAAGAACACCAACAATAGACCGGTAGAAAGCAGCATCCGAAGCAGGAGAACCATCAGTAGCGGAGAGCTTGGCCTTCGTGTCAACTGGCGTGGCCGCGGGTTTGCAGTTAAGCATTCCAGCACGGTCAAGGAGCTCATGAGAATACTTCCGCTGATGAAGAAAGAAACCATCGGGACGGTGCACCATGATACGTCTCCAACGTATCTATAATTTTTGATTGTTCCATGTTGTTATATTATCATTCTTGGATGTTTTACAATCATTTTATATCATTTTTTGGGTACTATCCTATTGACATAGTGCCCAGTGCCAGTTGTTGTTTTCTGCATGTTTTTTACATCGCAGGAAATCAATACCAAACGGAGTCCAAACGCAGCGAAACTTTTTGTGGATTTTTTTGGACCAGAAGACATCCAGTGGGCCGGAGAAGCACCTGGGGGGTGCTTCGAGGGGAGCACAACCCACCAGGGCGCGCCTGGAGGCCCAGTTGTGCCCACCTCAGGGGCCTCCCGCACCGCCACTTTACTCTATAAATACCCCAATATTCTAGAAACCCTAGGAAAGTCGAGAAAAATCAATTTCAGCCACCGCAAGTTCCAGAACCACCAGATCCAATCTAGACACCATCACGGAGGGGTTCATCATCCTCATTGGTGCCTCTCCGATGATGCGTGAGTAATTCATTGTAGACCTTCGGGTCCGTAGTTAGTAGCTAGATGGCTTTCTCTCTCTCGTTTGATTTTCAATACAATGGTCTCTTGGAGATCCATATGATGTAACTCTTTTTTGCGGTGTGTTTGTTGGGATCCGATGAACTTTGAGTTTATGATCAGATCTATCTTTTTATCCATGAAAGTTATTTGAGTCTTCTTTGATCTCTTATATGCATGATTGCTTATAGCCTCGTATTTCTTCTCCGATATTTGGTTTTTTTTTGGCTAACTTGATCTATTTATCTTGCAATGGGAAGAGGTGCTTTGTGATAGGTTTGATCTTACGGTGCTTGATCCCAGTGACAGAAAGGGAAACGACACGTATGTATCGTTGCCATTAAGGATAACAAGATGGGGTCTATTTCTACATAAATAGATCTTGTCTACATCATGTCATCGTTCTTATTGCATTACTCCGTTTCTCCATGAACTTAATACACTAGATGCATGTTGGATAGCGGTCGATGTGTGGAGTAATAGTAGTAGATGCAGGCAGGAGTCGGTCTACTTATCTTGGACGTGATGCCTATATAATGATCATTGCCTGGATATCGTCATGAGTATTTGAAGTTCTATCAATTGTCCAACAGTAATTTGTTTCCACCGTTTGCTATTTTTCTCAAGAGAAGCCACTAGTGAAAACTACGGCCCCCGGGTCTCTTCTTTAATATATTTGCCTTCAAGATCTATTTTGCTATTCGCTCTTTTATTTATTTGCAACTTTTATTTTCAGATCTATTTATCCAAAAACCCAAAAATACCTCGCTGAATTTTATTTGCTTTTATTTGCATCTTTCAATCTACTACAATTTTATCTATCTCGTTACCCGAAAGGGATTGACAACGCCTTTAACACGTCGGGTTGCAAGTATTTGTTCTTTGTGTGCAGGAGCTGTTTACGTGGTGTTGCGTGGTTCTCCTACTGGTTCGATAACCTTGGTCTCATCACTGAGGGAAATACCTACCGTCGCTGTGCTGCATCATCCCTCCCTCTCTGGGGAAAAGCCGACGTAGTTCTAGCAGACATCAAGAGGAGTTTCTGGCGCCGTTGCCGGGGAGACATCATCAACATCAACCAGGTTCCTAATCACAAATCTCATCTCCTTGTAATTTACATTATTTGCCATTTGCCTCTTGTTTACCTCTCCCCCACTTCACAAAAATTTGCCGTTTTATTCGCCCTCTTTTTCCGTTCGTCGTTTTCTCGTCAGATCTGTTTTTGTGTGCAATCTTGTTGACTACTTTTTATCGTTATGGATAGTTCTTCCTCTATTGTGTACACCCCCGAGAACAAGGTTCTTAACTTTAAACAAAGGGGAGGGGAGAATTTAAAAGATGCTTGGTATAGGATTTGCAATGCTCATAATAGATCTATCCGTAAGCAATCTATCATTGTTCTTCTTCGCTGTTTTTATGTGGGCATCACCACTTGGTATAGATTCGTCCTTGATACGATTACCGGTGGAAATTTCTTGATGTGCCCCTCTCTTGATGCTTTTAATGCTATGGGAAATTTAGTGGGTTCTCCACCACTTATGATTAATGAAACAACCTTGACTCTTGAGCATGTTATGGAAAGACTAGATGCTATCGAAAAGAAAATGCTTACCGAGGAACATATTGAAAACTTAGATAAAAAGATGCATAATTTTGCTACTAAAATTGGCTCAAAAGCGGGAGAAGTTTTTAAGTTGTTAAAAGAAAAGGGGACTGTAATTCATGAAAGAATTGAAGAAAGCCCGTCTTGGATTGATAAACTGGAAGAAATCTTTAGTAATCTAAGTACGGCTTTTGCTTCCGCCAAAACTCCCGTAAAATTTGGCAAGACTACCCAAGTTACTAAAAACAAGGGTGCAACTTCTAGTAATGATAAAGGAGATCTTAAGATGATTAGTATCCATCCCGATTTTATTGAAGTGATAAGAGTCCCTTTTTGCAAGAATGAATTTTTCAATCTCGTGCCTAGAAGTATTGTCGTTGAGAATTTATATGCTAAATCCATGAAGAATTCTAAGTGTTTGATTGAGGAGTTGGAGGACAAAGATGACAACACGTAGATCTTTTGCGTTATGCCTAGCTAGGGGCGTAAAACGATAGCGCTCGTTGGGAGGCAACCCAACTTGTATCTTTTTGCTTTTTGGTTTTCTTGCTGTTTTCAATAAAATACCCAATTATACCTCTGATTAGATGTGTTTTTGTTGTTTAAATTAGTGTTTGTGCCAAGCAAAGCCTTTGGGTTGATTTGGGTGATAGTCGATTTGATCTTGCTGAAAAATAGAAACTTTTACGCTCAGGAAAACAATTCTTATTTTTAACAGAAGAGTTCTTTTGAGTTGATTCTTTTTGCAGAAGATTAATAAACAAATTGCTCACGTTTTCCTAATTTTTCAGAATTTTTGGAGTTACAAAAGTATTAGAAGTTTTCAGATTGCTACAGACTGTTCTGTTTTTGACCGATTCTGTTTTCTTTGCGTTGTGTGCTTGTTTTGATGATTCTATGGTTTTCTTTGAAGAGTTTTTGCCATAGAAAAGTTGGAATACAGTAGATATAATGCAAAAATAAAATATGAATGGGTTTTCAATAGTACTTAAGGTAGTGATTTGTTTTCTTATACTAACGGATCTCATGAAGGTTTTGTTGAGTTTTGTGTGATTGAAGTTTTCAAGTTTTGGGTGATATTACGATGGATGAAGGAATAAGGATTAGCAAAAGGCTAAGCTTGGGGATGCCCGAGGCACCCCAATACAATATTCAAGAAGTATCAAGCAACTAAGCTTGGGGATGCCCCCGAGTGGCATCCCCTCTTTCTTCTAACGACCATCGGTATTTTACTTGGAGCTATATTTTTATTCGTCACATATCATGAGTTTTGCTTGGAGCGTCTTGTATGATTTGAGTCTTTTCTTCCTTTGCTTTTTATTTTAAGTCTTGAATCCTTGCTGGACACACCTTTTTGAGAGAGCCAAAAACTATGCTATGCTTGCTCCTATGCTTCACTTAAATTTTTAGAGCCTTGGAATTGCTCTAGTGCTTCACTTATATTTTTTGAGCATGGTGTGCTTTGTTATTTTTGAAGAAATGCTCTCATGCTTCACTTAGATTTATTTGGGAGTTAGTTAAATTTTGAAGAAATTCTCTCTTGCTTCACTTAGATTAATTTGAGAGAAAGAAATATTACGCTCATGTTCTTCACTTATATTTGTTTGAGCTTATTAAAAGCAACATATGAAACTAGTCCCAAAGTGATAGATATCCAAGAAGGATATAATAAAAACTTTCATGAAGATCACTGGACAAAATAAACTTAGTTCTTTGTAATAGTTTTGAGATATGACGATATAATATGTGAGCCATGTTGATGAGTAATTGTGCTTTAGTAAGAATATTGGTGTTAAGGTTTGTGATTCCCTATGCAAGTACGAAAGTCAATAGTTATGCAATGAAATTATATCTTACTTATGGTGCATTATTCGGTGTTACTTATGCTTAATGCTTGCTTACGAGATTATTCTTTTCTTGGTTGGGCGCTTCTCAATCTTTTTGCTAGCCTTCATTTGCACCAAGTATGATCACTACTTGTGCATCCAAAACCCTTTAAACCAGTTTTGCCATATGAGTCCACTATACCTACCTATATGCGGTATTTCCGTGCCGTTCTAAGCAAATTTGTATGTGCCATCTCTAATTTTCAAAATAAATTTCTCTTTTGTGTGCTCGTACCGCTCGCGAGGCGGTGAGGGGTGGCCGATATTTTCCATGCTAGATGTGTTATTCTCACGATAAGTGTTTATCCACTTGTCATTGCACGAGAGTACGGCAAAGGTATTAGGGATGCCCAGTCCCGAAATGAAAAATGAAATTACTTTATGTTGTCAAATAATAAATTCCTTGGAAAGTGTTGGTATGGAGGGCACCCGTGGATACGGCTAGCCATGGAAAGTGAAAGAAATGGTGGAAAAAGGAATAAACTTTATTTTCTGTTTGGGAACCGTCTATGATATATCTAGCATGGAAAGTGTGGGGAGCTCTAAGTCATTTTCGTTGGTGGAAAAAGTATGCCTCTCAAAATGTTTTTATCTCTCAATTTAAGCTTTGAGCTCTGGCACCTCTACAAATCCCTACTTCCCTCCGCGAAGGGCCTTTCTTTTACTTTTTGCAATTTTTAATTTGAGTCTCCATCTTCTCTTACAAAGCACCAACTAAGGGGCACTATGATCGTACTTGAGCATTGGGTGTAGCTAATATTCGAGTGTGTTTCATGAATAGATCAATGATTGAGCATGACGGGCTAGGGATAACTTGCTTTAGCGTTGATATTTTGAAAGACATGGTTGCTTGTTGATATGCTTGAGTATTTAAGTTGTCATGTCAAAATTAGACCATTGCTTTGAACCATATAAAAATCCAAATGTCCATGCTATTAAGAAAAGAATATGTGATGAACATGTTAGGCAGCATTCCACATCAAAAATTCTGTTTTTATCATTTACCTACTCGAGGACGAGCAGGAATTAAGCTTGCGGATGCTGATACGTCTCCAACGTATCTATAATTTTTGATTGTTCCATGTTGTTATATTATCATTCTTGGATGTTTTACAATCATTTTATATCATTTTTTGGTACTAACCTGTTGACATAGTGCCCAGTGCCAGTTGCTGTTTTCTGCATGTTTTTTACATCGCAGGAAATCAATACCAAATGGAGTCCAAACACAGCGAAACTTTTTGTGGATTTTTTTGGGACCAGAAGACATCCAGTAGGCCGGAGAAGCACCTGGGGGGTGCTCCGAGGGGAGCACAACCCACCAGGGCGTGCTTGGAGGCCCAGGCGCGCCCAGGTGGGTTGTGCCCACCTCGGGGGTCTCCCGCACCGCCTCTTTGCTCTATAAATACCCCAATATTCCAGAAACCCTAAGAGAGTCGACGAAAATCAATTCCAGCCACCGCAAGTTCCAGAACCACCAGATCCAATCTAGACACCATCATGGAGGGGTTCATCATCCTCATTGGTGCCTCTCCGATGATGCGTGAGTAGTTCATTGTAGACCTTCGGGTCTGTAGTTAGTAGCTAGATGGCTTTCTCTCTCTCGTTTGATTCTCAATACAATGGTCTCTTGGAGATCCATATGATGTAACTCTTTTTTGCGGTGTGTTTGTTGGGATCTGATGAACTTTGAGTTTATGATCAGATCTATCTTTTTATCCATGAAAGTTATTTGAGTCTTCTTTGATCTCTTATATGCATGATTGCTTATAGCCTCGTATTTCTTCTCCGATATTTGGGTTTTGTTTGGCCAACTTGATCTATTTATCTTGCAATGGGAAGAGGTGCTTTGTGATGGGTTCGATCTTACGGTGCTTGATCCCAGTGACAGAAAGGGAAACGACACGTATGTATCGTTGCCATTAAGGATAACAAGATGGGGTCTATTTCTACATAAATAGATCTTGTCTACATCATGTCATCGTTCTTATTGTATTACTCTGTTTCTTCATGAACTTAATACACTAGATGCATGCTGGATAGCGGTCGATGTGTGGAGTAATAGTAGTAGATGCAGGCAGGAGTCGGCCTACTAATCTTGGACATGATGCCTATATAATGATCATTGCCTGGATATCGTCATGAGTATTTGAAGTTCTATCAATTGTCCAACAGTAATTTGTTTCCACCGTTTGCTATTTTTCTCAAGAGAAGCCACTAGTGAAAACTACGGCCTCCGGGTCTCTTCTTTAATATATTTGCCTTCAAGATCTATTTTTCTATTCGCTCTTTTATTTATTTGCAACTTTTATTTTCAGATCTATTTATCCAAAAACCCAAAAATATCTCGCTGAATTTTATTTGCTTTTATTTGCATCTTTCAATCTACTACAATTTTATCTATCTCGTTACCCGAAAGGGATTGACAACCCCTTTAACACGCCGGGTTGCAAGTATTTGTTCTTTGTGTGCAGGAGCTGTTTACGTGGTGTTGCGTGGTTCTCCTACTGGTTCAATAACCTTGGTCTCATCACTGAGGGAAATACCTACCGTCGTTGTGCTGCATCATCCCTCCCTCTCTGGGGAAAAACCAACGTAGTTCTAGCAGACATCACACCACCTCAACACCGAGGAAGTAGTGCAAAGGACCCAAGTCCTTGATGGCAAACTCAGCGCGAAGACGATCAGTAAGCTGACGAAGGAGCTCAGGTGTGCATGCTATCAGGATGATGTCGTCGACGTAGAGGAGCAGATACGCCGTGTCAGTGCCCTGGAGATAGACAAACAGCGAGGCATCGAAGCGTGTAGAGCAGAAGCCGAGCTGATGAAGAAACGTCGCGATGCGCTGGTACCAGGCGCGAGGAGCCTGCTTGAGCCCATATAATGAGCGGGAAAGCAGGCACACATGATCTGGACACGTCGTATCAACAAACCCCGTGGGCTGCTGACAGAAAACTTGCTCCTCGAGGTGACCATGAAGGAAGGCGTTGGAGACGTCCATCTGATGTACCGGCCAGGCACGAGAGATCGCAAGCTGTAAAACAGTGCGGATCGTCCCGAGCTTAACAACCGGAGCGAAGGTGTCGGTGAAGTCCACGCCGGCACGTTGCCGGAAGCCACGAACAACCCAACGCGCCTTATAGCGGTCAAGGGTACCATCTGGGCGAAGCTTGTGCTTGAAAACCCACTTCCCGGTGATCACATTGGCGTGCCGGGGTCGGGGAACAAGCTGCCAAGTCCGGTTCCGCTGCAACGCATCGAACTCCTCCTGCATCGCAACCATCCAGAGAGGGTCGCGAAGTGCGGCCCGAACCGAGGACGGCAGAGGGGATGGTGCTGACATAGAGGCGGTGCAGACGTACTCGTCCGAGGCATAGCGCGAGCTCAGACGGTAGACACCCGTGCGGGAGCGCGTGACCGGACCGGCCACGGGTGGAGGGCCGGCGGGACCAGCGGGCGCAACCGCGGGTGAGGCCGACCCATCGGGTGATGGCGACGAGGCCGGCTCAGCAGGAGACGACGTCGAGGCCGCGGTGTCTGCGGTGGCCGCGGGAGAGGCCGGCCCGGTCGGCAAAAGTGACGGCGTGGGAGGCGTCGAGGCAGCCACGGGTGAGGCCGACCCGGCTGGCGAAGGAGACGCCATAGGAGGCGTCGAAGCGGCCGGCCCATTGTGCGGCGGCACGGATGGGGGCGTCGAGCTCGAGGAGGCAGCCCCGGAGGAGCCCGACCCGGAGGGGCCCGCAGCGGGCGGCGGCGCAGGAGCGCCCAAGGCCGGCTGAAAACGGCGACGTGGGGGACCCGCCCCGGTAGGAGATGAAGACGCCACCTGTTCTTGTGCAAAGGGAAAAACATGCTCATCAAAGTACACGTGCCGTGAGGTGATGACACGGTGAGACACGGGGTCATAGCAGCGATAACCCTTAGTGTTGGCCGGGTAACCAAGAAAGACACACGGAATGGATCGAGGAGCGAGTTTGTGAGGTGCGGTGGCGGTGGTGTTAGGATAGCAACGGCAACCGAAGATCCGGAGGCCATCGTAGGAGGGAGGGGTGCCATATAGGAGATGGTGAGGAGCATAGTTCCAGCGAGGGCGACAGGGTCGGAGGTTGACAAGGAGGGTGGCGGTGGCGAGGGCATCAGGCCAGAACTGGGGCGGCATGTACGCATGGAAAAGTAGAGTACGAACACACTCGTTGAGGGTGCGTAGGATGCGCTCAGCGTGGTCGTTCTGCTGGGAGGTGTATGGGCAGGTAAGGCGAAACACTGTGCCGTGAGAAGAAAGAAGGTGGCGAATGGTGAGATTGTCAAACTCTTTTCCGTTGTCGGTTTGAAGTGCGAGGATGGACCGCCCATACTGTGTGGAAACATAAGCATAAAATGCAATGAGGGCAGCGGGAACATCGGATTTCCTACGAAGAGGAAATGTCCACACAAAGTGAGAATAATCATCCAGTATAACAAGATAATAAAGATAACCGGAGTTACTGGGTACTGGAGAGGTCCATACATCGCTATGAATTAACTCAAACGGAAAAGAAGCAACTGTGGACGAGGAAGTAAAAGGGAGGCGAACATGTTTGCCTAACCGGCATGCTTCACATGAGTGAGCGGTCGTTTTATTACATGAAAAAGAAAATCCTCGCATTATTTGACGAAGTGAAGAAGTGCTAGGATGCCCGAGGCGAGCATGCCAAAGATCGACGCCGGCGGAAAGGGCTCGAGGACCACCTAAAGATGACGGTGACTGAACTGGGTAGAGGTCGCCGGGACTGTCACATCGGTGAAGTATCATCCTGGTGCGAGCGTCCTTAACAGAAAAGCCAACTTCGTCAAATTCCACAGTTAGAGAATTATCACGAGAAAGATTACGAACAGAAACTAAATTCTGAATTAGATGGGGAGAAACGATGACATTATTAAGAGAGAGAGGTCTAGAGTTAGAGGGAAAACTAGTAGAACCAATATGAGAGATGGGAAGACCAGCACCATTGCCGATGATGATGCGAGAGGGAGTGGAAGTGGGATAGACGGAGGAGAGGTTACCCGGATGAGCAGACATGTGGGCGATGGCGCCGGAGTCCATGAGCCAATTGCCACCGCCGGAGTAGGGCGGCGGCGCCTGCTGGAGTGCTGCTAGGAGCGCCGGGTCCCAAACCCCGGGGTAGGGCTGCTGGCCATAGGCCGCGCCGTACCCGGGGGCGCCGTAGGGAAGAGGCGCGACGGGAGGCTGGGCGGGAGGGCCGCCGTAGGCGCCGAGGGCGCCCGCTTGGGGCGCGGCCAGAAGGGCCTGATGGGTCGGCGGCCGGGGGCCGAGGATGCCCGGGGCGGGGGGTCACGGCACCGGCATGCTATAAGCATGGACGCCCCCCGTCCAGGGGTTATAGCCGCCAGCCCAGGGCGGCGTAGGCTGCTGAGGCCAGCCGTAGTGGGGCAGTTGGGGTTGGCCACCTCCTTTGCCCCCACCTTGGCGCTGGCCGCCGCGGCCACTGCGGCGATTCCCGCCGTTGGTAGCGTGCGGCGGCTGTGGCTGTTGTGGCATCGGCGGCGGCAGTGGGTGCTGCATGGGCACCGGATGACGGGGCGCCGGTGGTGGTGGTGTCAGAGCGCCGTGAGAGAGGCCGGCGGCAAGGGCGGTGTGGGCGGCGCGGGTACGAAGATTCTTCATCCGCCGCTCCTCGAGACGGAGATAGGCCACAACCCGCTCGTAGGTGGGGTTGGCCATGAGGGTGAGGTTGGACGCGGCGTTGCCGAAGTCCTCGTTGATGCCGGCGGTGAGCGTCGACAGAAGAAGCTCATCTTCAACCTTGAACCCGACGTCATTGAGCTCATCGGAGAGGGTCTTGAGACGGAGACAAAAGGCGTCGATGGTGGAGTCGTTCTGGTGACACCCAAAGAACTCCTGCTGCAAGAAAACAATCCGCTGGAGCTTGTTGTCGGTGAAGAGGCCATTGATCTTGGTCCACACCGTGTAGGCATCGTCCCCATCGCGAACGACGGTGTGGAAGATGTCCGGAGAGACGGTGAGGAAGAACCACCGGATGAGGGTGGCGTCGATGGCCAGCCAGTTGGCGTCGCGGTGTCCGGCGAAGAAGTTGGTGAGGCCGTCCACGTGATCACGAAGGTTGTACTCACGGAAGAGGAGATTGAAGTAAGTTTTCCAGGCGTAGTAATTGGCGAAGGTGTGGGAGAGGGTGATGGGAACATGATCGGAGAGGGGGATGTTGCGGATGTTGGCGGCAAGTGGCTCATCGGGTTCCGACCCATAAGAGGAGTCGAAGGGGTTGCTGGGACGGGAGGAGGACGACATGGCGGCGCGCGGTGGGAGGGGTGGCGGCGCGGGGTGGGTTAGGGTTAGGGTTTGGTGGTAGAGGGAGGGAGAGGTGCGGTGGGAGAAGGGCAACGGGAGGGAAGCGGCGCGGTAGGAGGGGAGGCGCGGCTAGGAGGAAGGGTGGGCGCGGCGCGGCGGCGGCCAAGGGAGGCGACGACGGCGCGGCCAGGGCAAGGACCGAAGGTAGGCTGATACCATGTAGAGGAATAGGATGCAACTCTCAATGTATTGATTGGGTGCATATACACATGTATATATAGTAGTACATAGGGAAGTCCTATCCACAAAGAGAAAGACTTGGAGTACAAGGAATACAGGTGCTAAATACATATACTCAACAAGGTATTTACTTCAGGCCAAATCTGACGCGAAGCTACGCCCCTCAGAATGACCTCACTAAACCATGACATGCTCACCTGCATGCGCTTAAAAAAAAAATACATGCTCGCCTGCAAGAATTCCTTTTTTTGCGGGCCACCTGCAAGAGTTCTTAATTAAAAAAAATGCAGGACAGCCACCCGCTGACTTTTTCCTGAAAAAAAGAAACATCCACCGGCAGCCAATTGTCTTTGGCACGATGAACTTCCGGTCTGAACGTTGGAGCGGGCACCAGATCCTTTCTCAAAGCTTTTGTGCGAAAAGGTCCCTAGTGCGTCCAGCTACGTGGCTAGAGCATCCCAGCAGACCCATATAAAGCAGCGACCCGTAAAATAATCGTCAAAATACGGGTTAATGCGGAAAATCCTACCCGATTAGACCTCGCAAACGCGTCCGACCCGTAATTTTTTTTAAGAGGCGCGGTAAAATCCTATCCCCAACCCGCAAAAACGCAGGTTTCCGCCTCGCCCCGACGGTGCCCCGTATCTCAGGAAAGCGGTTGGCGGGAGGGACATTTCAGCCCGCGCCCTTTCCCCACCCCCTTCCGCCGCCGCCCGCCATTGGTTCCGTCCGTCCGCCGCCAGTGATTCCGGCCAAATCTGAGGGCGGAATCGCGCCGCGGGGGCGCCCCTACACTCTTCCACCGAGCCGCTTCACCGGCTCCCCGAAACCGCCGATCCGAGCCGCCCCTAGTCGCCGACGTCGCCCGGGATCCACCGCCCCTAGTCGCCGTCGCCGCCCGGGATCCACCGCCCCGAGCCGCCGTCGCCGCCCGGGATCCACCGCCCCGAGCCGCCCCTAGTCGCCGTCGCCGCCTCAGGATCCACCGCCGCAGAGCCACCGCCCCCGAGCAGCAGGTGAGTACTTGTACTTGTGCTTGTGCCGAGCGGTATGCATAGTTGGTTAACACGGTGGTGCGCATTTGTGAATTTAGATGGAATTGAGCCCGTGTGAGAAGTTTTTGCTCGAGGATTCGTTTGATTCGGACGACTCGGATGTTGAGACGCTGCTTGTCAACTATCGCCAGCAGGCGTTGGTGATGGCCCTCGCCGTGAAGGAGCACGAAGATGAGAACCGAAAGAGGCGGCGAGGATCAACCGTCGTCCGTCTTTGCATTCCTCGAAATCGCCATCTCGGGAACGAGATGTTGATGCAAGACTACTTCGCGGAGAATCCAACATATCCACCACACCTTTTCCGGAGAAGGTACCGAATGCGCCGATCCCTCTTTGTAAAAATTGTTCAAGCTTGAAATGGTCTCATTTGTTTGCTAGACTTGCTAATGGTGATGCTCTGCTTGCAACTACACCATCAATGGGCATGAATACACAAAGAGGTACTATCTTGCAGATGGTATATACCCTCCTTGGTGCATATTTGTCAAGAGCATCAAAGACCCAAAAACTAGGAAACAATGTGAATTTGCAAGGGTACAAGAGGCAGTCCGAAAAGACATTGAAAGAGCATTCGGGGTTTTGCAATCTAGGTTTGCCATTGTTCGTGCTCCAGCTCGTTTTTGGGACAAGCGATCCTTGAAAAACATTATGACATGCTGTGTTATTCTTCATAACATGATTCTCGAAGATGAGAGAGACATGAACTTGGAGTTCTTCTATGACAATGTGGGTAGCCGTGTCAAACCAGCTAGAGACCCTAACTGCATTAGAGCTTTTCTTCAGACCTACAGAGAGATTGAAAATGCAAACACCCATTTTCAGCTTCAGGAGGATCTCATTGAGCACCATTGGCGCAAAGGGCTGGGCAGTAACACATTCCTTTTTTCCATTCATTTTCATTTAATTCATGTGTGATTTGTATTCGGGACAAGTTTTGTATTGAATTATTTAGTTTGCTTAGGTGATTTGAATAATTATTGTAATTTGGATGATTATTGTATTGTAATTTGGATAATTTGAATTATTAGTTTGCTTCGGTGTTAAATTCAGATAAACGGCATCTGATATGCGGGCCGGCGCGGGGCGCCGGCAAATCAGACACCGCATAGTGAAACTGTAAAATGAAATATCCGCTGATATTCCGTTTTACAGTTCCGCTATGTGGGGTCTGACTCTGCCGCCGCCCGCGCCGGCCCGCAAGGCCGTTTTTCCGGGAACTGTAAACGAGTTTTGCTGGTACGGCGATATACGGGGTCTGCTAGAGATGCTCTTGTACAATGAACAGTTTGGTCGCGTCAGCCGTGCGGCTCGTGGCTGCGGCCGGCGCTGGTCTTTGGTCTGTGACTCTCATTCTAAAGTCTCACACTCAATTGAGATCTCTAATTTTAAATTGTCTCACTCAATTTTGACCGGGTAAAAATTTTCTTAAAGAACTCTCTTATTCAATGGTTTTAATTCAGTGTGCTCCCTAATTTTGGAGTTTTCCCATTCGATCGAGGTATTGAATTTTCAATTTGGTGCGTGATTTTAATTGGGATTAATCAGCAGCAACCGGGCTATAAAACATATCAATCCTGCGCACACTCTACCACATAAAAAAAGAAGCGTCAACATGTGATATCATAGCACCGATATAGTACATGTGGCCACCGACGTAGAAAATTTTCACACATAAGTACGGATTTATTAACATATACCACATAATCGCACCGTGAAAGGCCCACCAAAATACCGCATTATAAATAAACTGAATACACATTTCATCATATCCCCACTCGCCAAACCAAATACTCACTGAGTTCTAAATATAAGGTGTATTAGTTTTTCTTAAAGTCAAATTTCTTTAAGTTTGGCCAAGTTCAAAGCAGAAAATATTGACATCCACAATACTAAATAAATAAAATATGAAAATGTATTTCATGATGAAATCTAATGATAACGATTTGATATCACTGATATTGATATATTTCTCCACAAATTTGATCAAACTTAAAAATATTTTACTTTTTAAAACACTAATACACCTTATATTTTCAAATAGAGGGAGTAAAAAAGTTATGAGAACCTAACGACACAAATGGCGTAGCAAAGGGCATCTTTGGTTATGGCACACTTCGGGTGCAATCCCACAGTAGAACGTCAAAAGGTTTTCTTCAAAAATAAAGTAAATTGTGTATGTTGACAAAATATATGTATACGTTCGCATGAAATTGCAAATCTAAATTCAGTTTATACATAGAGAAGCAAACAAAAGACAAATTTGTGCGGTGGTTCCCGGAAAGAAGAAACACAATGAAAACATCGATGTTTATCACCGTGCAACTGGAAACTACAATGACTTTAATTACTCCATGTCAACACATGAATATTTAATTAATCTATGATAATATTTTAGTTGACTTCCTTTAGGGTGTTAGTTTTTTCAGGAGATGACCTTATCTTAGCAATGCCACATATGTATAGGGCTAGTAAACTCCCACAAATGTATAGGGCTAGTGAAGTCCCTTCTATAGAAGTGTATTTATCGTGTTATCATGTCATCCCCACCTCCAATCGCCACGCAGCCACCACCATCGTCCTCGGTAGCCGCTGTCGCTCAGCGCCTCCTGCCTGAAGCCCGTGCCTTCTTCCCCTCCACCCATGCCCCCAATTGACACGTGTGGCCCCACTACCGTCGTCCCTGACCATGGCGATGGTGAGGAGAAAGACGCCATTGTAGGTGATGATGGTGCAAGTGACATCGGGGTTGCATGTCACTCCCGACTACGAGGTTGGACATTAGTGAGCCATGGTCTAAGGTTAGCTTCATCATTTATTATGGGCGAAAATATTCTTCAATGGAGTCGAACGAGTTGTCGGAATTTGATTTTGGGCTCCCGCAACTTGGGTACAATACTGGCTTCAATGACATCAATAAGACACATAAGGGATGCAAACATCGCTTAAGCCCTAACGGCGTGTTTGCAAAGACAGAGGCGACATCTGTAGGATATTTTTAGCTTGCCCTTTGGAGGGTTTTATAACTTGTTAATACGTGAGGTGGGCCGACAATGAATGTCTTTTGGGGACGGGTTAGGATCGACCACCTCGATACCCATGGTTTTTTGGATTTAAGTTTTGAGGACAGCTTTTTGAGCACAAAGTTTTTATATGGTGTTTCAGAATGGACGGACACTGTTATCGGGATGGCTTTTGGGAACTAAGTTATTGGGATGGGTTAGAGTTGCTCTAAGTTGGTATACTTCGTGTTGGGAAAATAGCTGAATTCACCTGGAGACCCCCGCCCAGCACTTAACTATCATGAAAGGAGAAAATTATCAAAGCCAAAGTAAGTCTACAAAAATTCAAATAACTACTCAAGTTTGACAAATCGAAGGAGGAATAAGTCGAAGATTTAAAGGCATACTATACCCGAGCGATAATGGCAAGAATAGCCCAATTTCTCCAACCATAATGGAAGCCTACCGAGGGAAGAATAATCAACGCATCCATTGACCTGCCTACCTTGGTGCAAATATGTACATGTACATGCATCTCTTACAAAAATCCCACATTAAATGAATCCTATGAACATTGTACAATACTATACACATCATATTCATACACATATTTACCCATATATCTTACATATAGTGCATAATTGCTAAAATACTGTCATAATATTTTAACTAAATCATAATTATTGTATTTTGATTAGAAAATCACATGAACACTACGTGTTACACCACATCTTTGGTGCCTCTCAGGACAACATTGTACACTAGGCAACACTGTAAATTAGCGAAAAGAATTTCTCCTACTCGATGCGGAACCAACATTTGCTTACTTATGTCTTTGTTTATTCTTATTGCACTATAGCCGTGTAACTCGTCTTACTCTCACCTAGAGCTCATTGGCCTTTGCTTAGTCGTGTGTTTAGCTGTTATTAATTTGTCATTGTCGTTGATTGTTGATTGTTTCGAATGCTGGCGAGGAGGACATGGACATGTGATGGAAGAAGAGAGATATACAATCGCTAGTACTAACAATCCATGCATTTTAGCAAATTTATGTTGTTTTAGGGGTTGTTGTTACTGATTTGATCAACATTTAAAGGAATCTTGGACATCTTCACTTCACTTCACATATAATATGCATCGAATAAATAGTAGCTTTTAACATTGCTATTATGGACCAAGTGATGTAAAATTTAGGTCGAATAAAAGAAAAACCCAGGCACGAAGAATTTAACAAGAGTGCTTATTTTAAATCGTATTGACATTTGAAATGTCGGCAACCAGGAGGATATAATGGCGATCACGAGAGTGAATACAAGGACTAGTGACTAAATTTTGGTATACACTAGGGAATTGCCCGTGCGTTCAACAGGGCGTAAATATTCTAGCGGTTCAACATTAACTATGCTAAATGTATATCCACATGCACATCAGATGACATGTTTTAATGAAACATATCCTACCTTTTTGCTATAGGATTATATCACGATAAAATGGGCAGTACCATGGGGTAGATTAAATTGATAAATCTTAAACCAAGCTCACAAAAGAATATAGTATCTTGATTGATATGTGTTCACAATTTATTTACAACCTTTCATATTTTGTTTTTACAAATTATCCCCTTTGATAAATCTATTTGAACTACAAGCTAAGTTACTCTGTACCATGGAGATGTCTTTCATGATCTATGGTGCTACTAATTTACTCACTCCAATCATCAATTAATCATCCATTGCTATCTAAGAGGCTCAATTATAGCAACAAGTGTTGTTCAGATGCTCCAAATACAATATAAGGTCTCATTTGTACAAAAGAACAACGCCCTAAATCATCACCGCCGTGGATAGCGTTCAACTTGATAACTTATTGTATTGAATCTTCTACATAGACATATTTGAGTTTTATAGAAGAAATAAATGGCGAATGGACATCTACAAATAGGAATTTGCACCAATGCATATCTTCATGAGGAAGAATTTAGGATCTGAATATGTACAAAATGAGTTTAATAATGCTAAGTTTTCAAAAACTCTGAATAAGTTTAAGAACTGAATAAACATAAAAAAAACCGGAAAGCATCACCTTTCATCTTTTGAAATTCAACAAGATGAGTGTGATCAACAACGTCAATTCAGAATACCTAATTAATGGAGTAGTATCTCAAAGATGCAAAAGTTTCCGAAAAGTCAATGAAAACTTAAAAAACTAAATGTCACATAAAACAAGCTCAATTTTTTCTGAAGTATGTATGATATAATGAATTTACTGCATCGATAAATTAGGAACGTCTACCAAAATTCTAAGTAGATATTGAAATGTAAGATATCGACAAGCGGTTTCATCCCCACAAAGAAGCAAGTGTGGAGAACAAATCAGCAAGAGAAATTATCTTGCAAGGAACAATTCGCCGGGGGGACACATGCCCAAGGCAACAACAAGTGCACGAAACTAACACCGCAGGTCACGCTGGTCACGATGTGACATTCACCAAGGGGCCATCTAGGGGAGCAGAGGCATTGACCTCACCTTGTCGCCGATGGCCAAGTGAGGCTGGACCGTGTCTTGGCGGTTGACGCCAACGACAACCACCCGGATGGGTATCTCGCCCTCCCCCAGCGCCGGGAGGTCCTCCACATCGCCCACTTTAGTGCCTCTGGCCCATCGAAGCTCGTAGTCTCCACGACCCACATCAACTGATCCCGCTCTCGAAGCAAAGAGACACCACTCACGGAAGGGAGGGAGAGAAAAGGGGTGGGGTGCGGCTCTGGGTGGAGGAGGGTAAACCAGCGACAGGGAGGGACTGGGGCGCAACGGATGATCTGGGAGGCGGCGCGATGGTGTGGGCATGTTCGCTTAGCCGGGTTTTGTCAGCCATTTAGATTGTAGGAGGGGGAAACCCGGTGGGGGAGCGGGGTTGCGACGTGGACAGAAGGGCGGATGATTGGAAAAAAGCTGCGAGCAAAACACGTCCTTTAAAAAAATTATTATTAAATAAAAAAAGAGTAGAGAAGTAGAGACCAGGCCCTCTACATAGGGTATGTTTGGATAGCTATTAAATCTCACATACCAGTTTTGGTTATTATTTAGATGGTTGTCAATTTCTTTTGGTATGCCAATAGCTATTTGCTCATTTCTAGTTTGTTTTTCTTGTCAATTTTGGCAACTCATGAATAAACCCAAAAGATTTTCCAAATTTTAGGCTAGCCAACTATTTGAGCGGGTGAGTTTGGTCTACAGGAGAAAAAACCATAATAACACGCCGCACCACGTCGCCTTCTTCTCCCAAGCTCTCGCTCGCTCCAACCACATCGATACTTCCCAGCTGAAGCTCCTCCGTCTCGTCTCGTCGCAGTCCATGGCCGACCCGCAGGCCGAAGCGCGAGGCCCACCGGAGCCCCGGGCGGAGGCCCTGGTGGAGCCCGTGCGGGTCAACGGCTGTGCGGCGGAGGCCACGCTCTCCAGCGCCGAGCTGGCGTGGCGCACCACCGGCGCCGGCCGCGACAGCGGTGGAAGGCGGAAGCTGGAGCTGGAGTCCGACGTGCTGGGGTTCCAGGTGGAGGGCAGGGCTCTCAAACTCGCGACCTTTACGAGGGGGGACGTGACGGGCGCGGGGAGGCCGCCGTCTCCGGTGGGCTGCGGCGGAGGTGCAGGGGACAGGAAGAGAGGGGAGGTGGCGGTGGAGATGGAGAGCGAGGAGGCCGCGGAGAGGTGGGGGCACGCCATCAGAGATCGCTTCGCCTCGCTTGGTAATCACCAGTTAATTCTCTGATCCTCTGCTTTTTTGTTCAGTTTAAAGTTGTGATTCGGTGATCTCGTAGCTGCTCTTGCGGGCGACTCTCGGTGCGATTTGGTTACTAGTAGAAAATTTCCTTCTCTGTTATGGTTGGAGGAATTGGGCTCGTGCTTACGTTTACCTGATCGAGGTTGCGCAGCGGGCTGGGTGGAATCCGTTGACCTGGTTAGAATCAGGAAATGACTGTTGAAGATAGCCAGGAAACAGCGCGAACCCAGCGGCTCGATCCGTTTCGGTTAACCGAACGTTGAGAAATGAAATCTGGATTGGAACGCTCAGAGAACCCTCTTCCTTGCTGTTTGTACGGAGGTTGCGTGTCCTGGGCACCTCTTTTACATGATTTGGTCAAGCCGTCAAATGCGCAACTCCATTCTTGTAGTGGTTTCTTCTGCTGAGGCCAGAGAATCGTGCTGCTCATGATGCCCTTATTAATTCATTCCTGATTTATAGTTAGAGATATTTTATAGGCCTGTCATTTTCTATTTTTGATTAAGTGCTCTTATCAATGTCAATTTCGCCATTAATGCTTTGGACTGTTCCTTCTGACTTTATAACAAAAAAAAAACGGGTTAGCTATTTAGCTCAATCGATGCTATAGCCGTCGGATTGCGCGTGGAGATTCGTGCGGGTTTTCCTTTTTTAGTTTTCGGCAGTTATTTTCTCTATTGTTTTTCCCGGGAGAAGATTGAGGAATAGTTATTTTTCAATCGACTGAGCTCTAGGCACTCCCAAAAAATTAAATGCGAAACCAACTCTTTATGTTTTCGAGTATTCCCATAATTCAATTGAATTGATCCAAACATCCAAAGATTTTTCGGGCATTGTGTAATTCTTATCAGCTCTAGTTTGCTTGGTCTTACTTTGTGATTGTCTACGCTTCTGAACTAGGACATTGACTGTTCACGAGTGCTGATCTGTTCATTGCACTATATGGCACTGGATAATAGGTCGACCGAAGAGACTGTTCTTCATAGTGAACCCTTACGGTGGGAAGAGAGGTGGGCGGAAGATTTTCCAAACCGAAGTTCTGCCTCTTATTGAAGCTGCTCACATCCATTACACCATGCAAGGTTGTGATCAATGTTTATAAATTTTCTACTTATGAAAAGATAGATGTCGTGCCCCTCTTTGTTTTTTGGCTATACTAAATTTTAAGTGTGAAATGTCCTCAGAAACCAATTACCGTCTTCATGCTCAAGAAATTGCTGGTTCACTGGATCTTAAGAAATATGATGGGATCGTTTGTGTTAGTGGAGATGGTATCCTTGTAGAGGTTAGCAAAATATATTATTCTCAAATGAGACCTGCTGGAAGATACACTGTTCAGTATTTCCAGATCTCATTCATAATCTTTTGAACTTGTTTAATCTGTTTGCTTGAATGCTCTATTTGGTTTGAATATATTTTGTGTTGACATTAGGTTGTTAATGGTTTGCTGCAAAGAGATGACTGGGACAAAGCAATAAAAGTGCCACTAGGGATCATTCCAGCAGGTACATGATCATTGCAATATCCTTATCATAGTGCTGCATTGTTGCGCGTCGGTGAGCCGTACTATACGTTAGGGCCGTTTATCCTGTAATATTATTTCTTCTAAAAACATTAGAATCGTCAATAGCTTATGTTCCCACTAAGGAGTAGCTGTAAGTCTGTAACTTGTGTTTTTGGTTCGTCCCTGGTGAAGCATCTGGGTACTTTAATGTCATTGGTAACTCTCAGCACAAATTTCACATGTTATTACATGTACCACAGGTACTGGAAATGGAATGGTGCAAGGTCTATTGCATTCTGCTGGTGAACCCTTCTCGATGTCAAATGCTGTGTTTGCAATCATCAGAGGTAGTATTTTCTTCCTTGATCTTTGTCACACCTCATCTACGCAGCCATGTTATGTATCCTCCAAAACAATCTACATTTTCATGTGTACAAACAAAAGCTGATACAACCTTCCCGCAACACAGGTCACAGACGTGCCCTCGATGTCACCTCTGTTGTGCAGGGAAAGACAAGGTTTTTCAGCGTCATGATGCTTACATGGGGTATGCATTGTATTAGTTTGATGCTGCCTTTTTTTTTTCCAAACTACAGCTGATAACACTGGCCACCCTTCTCAGAGCTTCTTCTGTCACTCTATAGTTTTGTGGCAATATATATATTTCACAAACCTGAAAATGATTTATGAACTGCAGGTTTGGTAGCTGATATTGATATTGAGTCAGAAAAGTTTAGGTGGATGGGAAGCGCTCGCATCGACTTCTATGTATGGTTCATACCCTAAAAAGCCACTATAGAACACCTCACTCATTTGTATAATATGCTTTCTTGCCTCGTCAGATGCATTTGAGACTTCTTAGAAAAGTTCCAACTGCGGATTTTCATTTAGCATGATATGCTGGATGATTTTTAATACTTGAGTGCCGACAGACGCCGATGGAAGTGTGTTTCAAATATTGATGTAGTAAATTCACTCTTTGCTCTGACTTTGTTTCAGTCCCTTCTACGTGCGGTGAACTTGCGACGGTACAATGGGCGTATTCTTTTTGTTCCTGCTCCAGGATATGAAGGATTTGGTGATCCTGTGGAGCAAACTATCAGTTGTAAATCAAATGGGGTTAGCAATGCCGTCGAAGGAGACATAACAGATGTTCATAATAATGAAACATGTAACTATTCAGGTCCTTCAACCGACGACGCTGATCTTGAATGGAGATCGCTGAAGGGTCCGTTTGTTAACGTTTGGATCAGCAACATTGCTTTTGCTAGTGAAGGTGTCATGATAGCACCACAAGCACAGGTTAATCTCACTCCATATTCCTCCATTCCTTCATATTTTTTCTTTGATGTAGTGAAGGCTGAAAAATACTCTCATACAACACTTGGAATCTTTGTCGAGTGATCTATTTGCCCTGAAAATCTAGCGCTCTTCCTATGTTTGTAAGAATATCAGTGTTCATGATCAGTCATTGGCATTGTCAATCTTGGCTCCATAGGCTAATAATTATCCTTTACCACCGTGCAGTTTGCAGATGGCTACTTGGACGCAGCTATAATCAAGGATTGCCCATGGTCGGTTGCTCTCGGGCTCTTGCTTCGGATGAAGGATGGTAGCTACATCCAATCGCCCTATGTGGAGTACTTCAAGGTAATGTTTAAGTAGCCCCATGAGCTCCCAGAATCCACTGTGAAAGAACTTGCTCCAAACATGCATGGTCATGCATCTACTGAATTGTCATCATCTCTGCATCTGCTACTAACAGGTGAAGGCTCTCCGGATCGAGCCGGGCCTGCGCGTCGGCAGCAGCACCATAGGCGGCATCATCGACTCCGATGGAGAGGTCCTCACGAGAGGCGACAGGTCCCAAACCAAGGAAGAGCCGGAGCATCTAATGGCGTATGGCCCCCCTATCCAACTGACGGTGGATCAGGGGCTGGCCACCATCTTCTCCCCAAGATGATGAAGTTTTTCTCTCTTGTTACCCTGTTCTTTACATCTCACATGGTTCATGGTTGCGTCTCAGCACATGTTGTATGTAAATACTCACACCGAAATGCAAGAGGCGGTCGATGTTTGTCTGAATCCTGGATATAACCGATAGCGTCAGAGCTCAGTCAGAACTGAGCCTCAAAAGGCAAAAGTGTAAAACCTTACGGCCCGTTTGGATGTAGACATTGGGAGCGAGTATTCGGAATTGGCATTGTCGGCCCCGAATGCCACCGTTTGGATGGTCTAGACATTCGTCCGTGGAATTCGATCCCAATATCGAGAGGCCAACCCGAGCACTGGCTAACCCCCTCGCAAATTCAGAGCCCCGACCCTCCGTATTCGGTTGCATTGGCTGGCTTATCTCTTCGTCGTTCTCGCACGCGAAAAAGAAAACGGAGCGCAAGAGTCGAGGTCGATCCGCCCTGCCGCCGCGAAAAAGAAAACGGAGCGCAGGAGATCGAGGTCGATCCGCCCTGCCGCCGCCTCCCCGACTGACGGCTTCGCCGTCCAGGCCACCGGTGCTGCCTCCCCGGCCGGCGGAAACACTCCTCCGTCCATCCGCGACCTCTCCCCGCTGGCAACCGCCATCGATGGAGTTTGCCGCTGACCACCGCCCCTGGTTCCTCACCACATCATCCACGGGATCCCTGTCTCCGCTGAAAGTCGCCGTTGTTTACCGTCTCTTCTCGATGAACGGCACAACCTTCTTGGCAGAACCGACCATGTGTGGCAATGGCAGGCCTCAGCGTACACAAGCTTCTGCGGCATCTCAAGCTGCACCTGCGCTGCACGTACCACGCATCTTCTCCAGCCACTGCATAATCCTCCCACTTCAGCCAAGACATGCAGCTGTCCGCCGTGGACTAAGGCCGCCATGCCCATGAGCTGCTCGACTAAATGCCAACCCATTCAGGTGCGGCATGTCGTGACACTCAACAGTTGTATGGCATGTAGCTTGACGTATTCAGCTTGACGTATGGCATGTAGGTACGGTGCATGGAGGTAGTAGTAGCTAACTAGAATTACTTAGTCTGCAAATGTTAATTGGACCCAAATTGTAGTCTTGCTTATGTTTCAGGGCTTAGTACTGATTAATTTTTTTCCTATAATTTTCATGTGTGTACACACCTTGGTCAATTTTTAAAACTGATGCATCTTTCCATGTGTTTATGTGTGAGTAACTGTGAATGTTAAGAAAGTGAGAAATTCCAAACTCTATCCATCCAAACACAAATTGGAATTGGTGCTCCCTTTGGATTCCAAGCATCAAATATATGAACATCCAAACACTAAAATTGGAATTGAAGATCAATATCAATGTTCTGAGATATTGGCATTGGAGCCAATACAATGCCAAGCCCTTGAATGTCTACATCCAAACAGAGCATTAGGGGAATCTGACTAGTGCAGGAAAGGGATATTTTTTGGCGAAAGTTGATGCGTCACACTGGTTGTAGTTGGCATTGACCAAGACGCACCAAAAAAGCGTGGTCTGATGAGTACTGTTCTCCGCTGATTTGCAGTACAAAGGAAGTTTGACTGTCCTGAAATCACCATAATTTCCGACCACATTTATTAGTCACTGTTGACCCCTCGAACACCCCCTCTCCGCCCAACGCGGACACCACCTGGTCGCCAAATCGCTACCCAACCCCCCTCCCACCCAGCCCAAACGTTCAGGTTTCATATCCAGCCCATATGTTTGCTGACAGCTAGCAATCGATAAGCCATCTAGCTTCTCTCCCCTACGGTGACGGCTTATAACTCGTCGATCGCCGGATACGGGGACACATGGAAGCATCCGCCACGTTGGATTGACGGGCGGATCCGCGCGAAAACCCATCGGTACACCGAGTTCCTCCTCGGATTTGGTGAGGACACATTCATGTCGTCACTCCGGCACAACACCCGAAGGACTAAAACCGGCTATTTAAGTCGGATGGCGAGGGTAACCCTAGCTGCCTCCATTCCCCTCCTCTCCATCCCATTCGCACCACCATTGCTTCCCCCTCCTTGTCCTCTTCCATTATGACCTCGCCGTCCACCATGGTCTGGCAAAAGATAACTTACTACAAAATGCTCATGACTGAGCATCGAGGAGAGATCGCCGCTGAGATGTGTGCCGCCGAAGAGCGTCGCATCGTGCTGCTCAAATTGCGGCGGAGTGGGAGAAGGTACCAGAGGAGGCGGTGCCCTGGGAGGGGGATGTGAGGAGGGGGAGGAGGCGAGAATGTAGGGCATGGAGGTTGAGCCCGACGACTTTGGCAAGAAGGAGGCGGAGGCAGAGTTCCAACATGCCCAAGTCGCGGAGTTGGCGGTGTAGTTCAAGGCGGAGCAAGCCGCCATCCTCTATTCGACCCAATCCGAGCAGGAGGCGGCGAACCGCCATCGTACCTCGCCGGTGTGAGGTGGGAGGTGGTGCTGAACCACCGATGTATCCACCTCGTCGACGTGGGATGGGAGTGGCTCTTCGTGGATCTCGATGACGAGGAAGAGAAGTCGGAGCTATGACTCGCCGCCAATAGTCCGGTCCGTCCGGCACCGAGGTCATGTACATCTCCTAAAATTAGGGTAGTTTTCATCCGAATGTACCTTCTTTTTGTTGGGAATCGTTGCATGAAAAACAAAAAAAATTCTACGCACACGCAATGATCTATCCATGGAGATGCATAGCAACGAGGGGGAGAGTGTGTCTACGTACCCTCGTAGACCGTAAGCGGAAGCATTTCACAACGCGGTTGATGTAGTCGAACTTCTTCGCGCTCCAACCGATCAAGTACCGAACGTACGACACCTCCGCGTTCTGCACACGTTCAGCTCGGTGACGTCCCTCGCCTTCTTGATCCAGCAAGATGTCGAGGTAGTAGATGAGTTCCGTCAGCACGATGGCATGGTGACGGTGATGGTGAAGTGATCTCCGCAGTGCTTCGCCTAAGCACTACGAAAATATGACCGGGGGTGTAAACGGTGGAGGGGGTGCCGCACACGACTAAACAATTGTCTGGTGTGTGCTAGGCGCCCCCTCCCACATATATATAGGTGGGAGGGGGAGGGGAGAGGCCAGGAGGCACCCCAAGTAGGACCGAATCCTACTTGGGCTCCTTCCAAACCGCGCCCCCCTGCCATATATATCGAAGGGGGAAGGAAGGGGGAATCCTATTCCACTCTTTCCTTTCCCTTTCCCCTCTTTCCTTCTCCTCTTAGGCCAGCCTATATGGGGGGCGCACCAGCCCCTTGTGGCTGGTGCGTTTCCCCTCTTGGCCCATAAGGCCCATATCTTTTGCCGGGGGTGCCCGGAACCCCTTCCGGTGACCCGATAAGTACCCGGTGACCCCCGAAACACTTCCGGTGTCCGAATACCATCGTCCTATATATATATCAATCTTTACCTCTCGACCATTTCGAGACTCCTTGTCATGTCCGTGATCTCATCCGGGACTCCAAACAACATTCGGTCACCAAATCACATAACTCACATAATACTATATCGTCAACGGACGTTAAGCGTGCGGACCCTACGGGTTCGAGAACTCTGTAGACATGACCGAGACACCTCTCCGGTCAATAACCAATAGCGGAACCTGGATGCTCATATTGGCTCCTACATATTCTACGAAGATCTTTATCGGTCGAACCGTTATGACAACATACATAATTCCCTTTGTCTATCGGTATGTTACTTGCCCGAGATTCGATCCTCGGTATCTTCATACCTAGTTCAATCTCGTTACCGGCAAGTCTCTTTACTCATTCTGTAACACATCACCTCATGACCAACTCCTTAGTCGTTTGCTTGCAAGCTTATGATGTGTATTACCGAGAGGGCCCAGAGATACCTCTCCGAAACTCGGAGTGACAAATCCTAATCTCGATCTATGCCAACTCAACAAATACCTTCGGAGATACCTGTAGAGCATCTTTATAATCACCCATTTACGTTGTGACGTTTGATAGCACACAAGGCACTCCTCCGGTATCCGGGAGTTGCATAATCTCATAGTCGAAGGAATATGTATTTGACATCAAGAAAGCAATAGCAATAAAACTGAACGATCATTATGCTAAGCTAATGGATGGGTCTTGTCCATCACATCATTCTCCTAATGATGTGATCCCGTTATCAAATGACAACTCATGTCCATGGTCAAGAAACCTTAACCATCTTTGATCAACGAGCTAGTCTAGTAGAGGCTTACTAGGGACACGGTGTTTGTTTATGTATTCACATATGTATTTAGGTTTCGATCAATACAATTCTAGCATGAATAATAAACCTTTATCATGAATAAGGAAATATAAAATAACAACTTTATTATTGCCTCTAGGGCATATTTCCTTCACTTTTATCTATGTACGATGAACTACGCATGATGAATTTCATGTTGCATGGCTAGTATAAAAATAGTGGTTTGTAAATGAGGGTTATGGTTGTAGACCCGAACAAATGAAAAGTGACTATGCCACACCTGATTAGTTGCTAAAATATCTTGCCATGTTTTAGGACCATGTATGTATTGTGAAGTATATTGCCATGGTCTAGTAGCCAATCTGTTAGGTGAAATAGCTCGACGCCGTTTTACACTCAATCTTTGTTGTTGAGATGGCCTTCTATGGCTGCGTGCTTGGCCTAATTGATTGCTGAAATAGCCTGCCATAATTTAGCACTTAATCTGTTTGCTGAATTAGTTTTACATATATTTCATTACTTAGATATGCTTGTCCAAATATCTTGCCATAGCTTTAGACATCTACCTAGGTATTTTTTCTGGACTTTATAAAAAACACATATATTTTTTCTGTAATATCTAGTAGAAGAACTAATTTGTATGCCTAACAGATGGACATGACTTGGATAACTTGTGCTCAATGATTCTCCCCTGCATATGTCGAGGGGGGTGATACTTCTCCAACGTTTTTATAATTTTTTTTTGTTCCATGATATTATAGTATCAATCTTGGATGTTTTATATGCAATTATATATCAGTTTTTGGGACTAACCTATTAACCTAGTGCCTAGTGCCAGTTGATGTTTTTGGCTTGTTTTTGGCTTTTCAGGAAATCAATATCAAACAGAGTCCAAACGGAGAAAAAAAATTGGATTGATTTTTTCTGGGCCACAAGGGACCCTAGAAGGTTCGGGAGAAGACCATACGAGCCACGAGGGAACGACAAGCTTGGGGGGCGCACCCTCCAGGCCCGTGGGCCCCTCATGGCATCTCTTGACCTAATTCCACCTCTGTAAATTCCCAAATAATCCCAATACATCAGAGAGCCATCCAAAATACTTTTTCCGCCACCGCAAGTTTCCGGTCTTCCGAGATTCCATCTGGAGGCCATTTCTGGCACCCTGTCGAAGAGGGAAACGATCACGAAGGGCTTCTACATCAACCTTGTTGCCCTTCCGATGATGTGTGAGTAGTTTACCACAGACCTATGGGCCCATAGCTAGTAGCTAGATGGCTTCTTCTCTCTCTTTGATCTTCAATACAATGTTCCCCTCGATGTTCTTGGAGATCTTTTTTATGTAATCTTCTTTTGTGGTGTGTTTGTTTGGATCCGATGAATTGTGGGTTTATGATCAGATTATTCATGAATATTAATCGAGTCTTCTCTAAATTCTTTTATGCATGATTATTATAGCTTTGTATTTCTCTCCGATCTATCTGTTTGGTTTGGCCAACAAGATTGATTTATCTTGCAATGGGAGAGGTGCTTTGTGATGGGTTCAATCATGCGGTGCTCAATCCCGGTGACAGAAAGGGACATGACACGTATTTGTATTGTTGTCATTAAGGATAAAAAGATGAGGTTTATTCATATTGCTTGGGTTTACTTCGTCTACATCATGTCATCTTGCTTAAGGCGTTACTCCATTTTCATTAACTTATTAGTACCCTAGATGCATGCTGGATAGCGGTCGATGGGTGGAGTAATAGTAGTAAATGCAGGCAGGAGTCGGTCTACCTGTCTCGGACGTGATGCCTATATACATGATCATTGCCTTGAATATCGTCATAACTATGCGCTTTTCTATCAATTGCCCAACAATAATTTGTTTACCCACCGTATGCTTTTTGTTCGAGAGAGAAGCCTCTAGTGAAAACTATGGCCCCCGGGTCTACTTTTATCATATATGTAATCCAAAAATACATTGTTGCAATTTATTTAACGTTATTTTATTTTGTGTTTTTATTTATTTATCTATCTATCGATATCAGATTCGATCCTTGCAAATAACGGCCAAGGGGATTGACAACCCCCTTGATCGCGTTGGGTGCAAGTATATGCTCTTTTGTGTGTAGGTGATGCTAACGAGGTTTCGCGTGGTTCTCCTACTGGATTGATAACCTTGGTTCTTAACTGAGGAAAATACTTATCTCTACTGTACTACATCATCCTCTCCTCTTCGAGGAAATCCCAACGCACTTCACAAGTAGCAGGGGTTGAAAACTTGATGAAATTTATCAGAGTTGAGTACGGTAGTCTGAAAGAAGATGTGTGCTGCCCGTGTAGCAGTTGTATGAATTCAGTTCAAGACCCCAGTCAACCATGCAAAATCATCTACACTTGTATGGGATTTCAGTCATATATACTAGGTGGGTTCATCATGGTGAAGTTGTGACCGTCAATGTTACTCACTATGCGGAAGCAGCAGATCACCATCTTGATTTGCCTGATGCTCAGGAGAAGGAGGAGGAGGAGGAGGTGGCGGTGTTGCCAGTGATTTTGACCAACATTGGAACAATGCTATGAAATGTTCGCGCATTTCGAGAACTTACACCTGTACAAGAAAATGGGTGGGTCCGCATGTTGGAGCAATGCAACGTGGCAGTCACCGCAGGTTGTAAGCTGTTAGTATTCTCAGCTATGGTCAGCTTTCTTTAGGTGAAGACATCTCAGTGGATGACCAACGAATCATTCGACGCAATGATGACTACTTTCCGCAATTGTTACCCAGTTGTGTATGAGCTGCCATACACCTACAGTAAAATGAAGAATTTCCTCCGTGCGGTTGGAATTGGATATGATGTGATCCATGTTTGCGAAAAAAATGTGTTCTCTTCCGAAAGGATTATGCCGACTTAAGTGAATTCCCAAAATGCAAATCATCAAGATGGAAAGATGGCAATGCTGTGAAGAGGATTCCTCATAAGGTTCTGAGACATTTTCCAATTATACCAAGATTGCAGAGGTTGTTTGATGATGCTCAAACAAGAGAGGATGTACTGTGGCATTTTAGGAACCAGGAGTACAGAGATCGGAATGTAATGAGTCATCCATCTCATGGTAGTGACTGGACAAGCTTCAATCTGAAACACAAAAAGTTTGCTGCTGAGCCGAGAAACATTACACTTGGCTTAGCTACAGATGGATTCAACCCATTTGGCCACTAGAGCGCCACATATAGCATGTGGCCAGTGCTTGTTATCCCTTACAACATGCCGCCAAATGTCTGTATCAAAGAATCAAACTACATCATGGCCTTGCTCATCCCACGTCCAAAAAGTCCTGGAAAGGATTTTGATTTATTCATGGACTCTGTTGTGGAGGAACTTCAAAAGCTATGAAGGGGTGTTCTCACTCAAGGCCTATATAGTAGCCCACCAGCTGATTTCATTCTGCGTGCTGTTATAATTTGGTGCGTCCATGATTATACGGCTTTGGGCACTATGTCAGGGCGAACGACATATGGTTACAATGCATGTGTTTGTTTGACAAGAATCCGTTGTCATACAATACTTAGCAAGGTCTGTTACATTGGACACCGTCGTTTCCTTGACAAGGATAAGCTGCGTCTTAGAAAATACCGAAAACATGTGTTCAAAGCAGATCATGAAAACCGTGATGCGCTAAAGAGGCTCACCAGCGATGAGTTGCAGGAGGAACTACAGAAGGTTAGGCATATTACACCAGAAAACCATCCCGATAGCGGTAGCGGGTAAAGGAAGCGCGGCAGGGCAAAAGAGAGATTATTGTTTACCCGGAGGTCCACTTTGTGGGACTTGGAGCATTGGAAAGATTTGGATCTGTGGCATTGATACGTCTCCAACGTACCTATAATTTTTTATTGTTCCATGCTATTATATATCATTATTGGATGTTTTACATTCATTTTATAGCAACTTTATATCATTGGGACTAACCTATTGACATAGTGCCCAGTGCCAGTTGCTGTTTTTTGCTTGTTTTTACTTCACAGAATATCAGTACCAAACGAAGTCCAAAGGCCATGAAACTTTTTGGAGATTTTTTACTGCCCAGAAGACAACTTGGAAGCCAAGGAAGTGCCAGAGGGGAGGCCCGTGGGGCCCACAACCCACCAGGGCGCGGCAGAGGCCCTTGGCGTGCCCAGGTGGGTGGTGGGGCCCACGGGAGTCCTTTCCACCGCCTCTTAGCTCTACAAATACCCAAATATTCCAGAAACCCTAGGGGAGTCGACGAAACACAATTCCAGCCGCCGCAACTTCCAGAACCACGAGATCCAATCTAGAGCCCTTTTCCAACACCTTGCCGGAAGGGAACACGATCACGGAGGGGTTCATCATCCTCATTGGTGCTCCTCTGATGATGCATGAGTAGTTTACCACAGACCTATGGGTCCGTAGGCAGTAGCTAGATGGCTTCTTCTCTCTTTTTGATTCTCAATACAATGTTCTCCTCGATGTTCTTGGAGATCTATTTGATGTAATGACTTTTTGCGGTGTGTTTGTTGCGATCCGATGAATTGCGAGTTTATGATCAGATCTATCTATGAATATTATTCGAGTCTTCTTTGATCTCTTATATGCATGATTATTATAGCCTCGTATTTCTTCTCCAAAACTTTGGTTCGGTTTGGCCAACTAGATTGATTTTTCTTGCAATGGGAAGAGATGCTTTGTGATGGGTTCGATCTTGCGGTGTCCTCATCCAGTGACAGAAGGGGTAGCGAGGCACGTATGTATTGTTGCTATTAAGGATAAAAAGATGGGGTCTATTCCTACATGAATAGATCTTGTCTACATCATGTCATCATTCTTATTGCATTACTCCGTTTCTCCATGAACTTAATACACTAGATGCATGCTGGATAGCGGTCGATGTGTGGAGTAATAGTAGTAGATGCAGGCAGGAGTCGGTCTACTAATCTTGGACGTGATCCCTATATACATGATCATTGCCTTGGTTATCGTCATAATTATTGGCTCTTCTATCAATTGCCCAACAGTAATTTGTTTACCCACCATATGCTATTTTCTCGAGACAAGCCACTAGTGAAATCTACGGCCCCCAGGTCTATTTTATATCATATTGTTTTCAGATCTATTATTCCAAAAACCCAAAAATACCTTGCTGCATTTTTTTATTTTTTTATTTTATTTTGTGTTTATGTCAGATCTATTTATCCAATCTCATACAATTTAATCTATCTCAATACCGAGGAGGGATTGACAACCCCTCTTACGCGTTGGTTGCAAGTATTTGTTTTTTGTGTGCAGGTACCGTTTACATAGTGTTGCTTGGTTCTCCTACTAGATTGATAACCATGGTTTCATAACTGAGGGAAATACTTATCGTTGTTGTGCTGTATCATCCTCTCCTCTTTGGGGAAATACCAACGCAGATACAAGCAATCAGGCATAATCTTGATGTGATGCACATTGAGAAAAATATATTTGACAGCATTATCGGCACACTTCTTAATATTGAAGACAAGACAAAATATACCTTAAAATCTAGGATTGATATGACACACCTGGGTATCAGATCCGATTTGCAGGTGAAAAACAATGGTGCATCACGGGATATGGCACCAGTTGTGTACGACTTGGGCAAACAAAAAATAAAAGAATTCTGCAAGGTCCTGTCACGTGTGAGATTCCCACATGGATTTGCTTCCAACCCTGAAAGGATAATTAGTGCAGATGGAACCAAGGTACAAGGGTTAAAAACTCATGACTGCCATGTCTTACTTCAAAGGGTTTTACCTATTCTCCTTGGAGGACTGGTCTGCCCTGACTTATACAGAGCGGTTGCAAAGTTTGGACAATTTTTCAGGGAACTCTGAAGTAGAAATATCAGGATAGATGTTGTGGAGAGTCTTAAAGACAAGATACCAACTATCCTATGCGACCTTGATAAGATATATCCTCCAGCCTTGTTTGATGTGATGGTGCATTTGGCTGTTCATCTACCTGATGAGGCACTACTTAGAGGCCCAGTACAATATGGATGGATGTACCATATTGAAAGGTGGCTAGGCACTTTCAAGGGCTATGTTAGGAACAGAGCTAGACCTGAGCGTTCGATTGCAGAGGCCTACATTGCTATAGAAGCATTGGCATTCTACTCAAAATACATTGAAACGACTGCCCAGCCTAGCAAAAAGGTGGGAAAAAACAATCCTGAGTTGAATGTTCTTGATCATGCTGTTTGAGTAACAGGGAATTGTCCACAAGATGACAAACCTAAAGATTTGGACAAAATGGTTTGGTATGTGTTGAATAACTATCCTGATATTCTACCTTATATCGAGTAATTGCCAAGTACTGCAGCTTATGTTGGGGAACGAAGCACGAAAATCAAAAACTTTCCTACGAACACCCAAGATCTATCTAGGAGAATGATGCGTCCATTTTGCATCATGCTTTTATGTTGACATTTATTGCATTATGGACTGTTATTTCACATTATGGTACAATACTTATGCCTTTTCTCTCTTATTTTACAAGGTTTACATGAAGAGGGAGAATGCCGGCAGCTGGAATTCTGGACCGGAAAGAAGCAAATCGGAGATAGCTATTCTGCACAACTCCAAATGTCCTGACTCTACGGAGAATTGTTTTGGAATATATAAAAAATATTGGGCAAAGAAACAACAGAAGGGGACCCAGCAGGTGGCCACAAGCCTAGGGGGCGTGCCCTACCCCCCAGGGCGCGCCCCAGGGCTTGTGGGCCCCCTGGCCATCGTCTGGTGCCCATCTTCTGCTATATGGAGGGTTTTGACCTAGAAAAAAAATAAGAAGGGAGCTTTCGGGACGAAGCACCACTGTCTCGAGGCGAAACTTAGGCAGAAGCAATCTAGGGCTTCGGTGGAGCTATTCTGCCGGGGAAACCTCCCTCCGGGAGGGGGAAATCGAAGCCATCGTCATCACCAACGATCCTCTCATCAAGTGAGAGTACATCTTCATTAACATCTTCACCAACACCATCTCCTCTCAAACCCTAGTTCATCTCTTGTATTCAATCTTTGTCCCAAAACCTCAGATTTGTACCTGTGGGTTGCTAGTGGTGTTGATTACTCCTTGTAGTTGATGCTAGTTGGTTTATTTGGTGGAAGATCGTATGTTTAGATCCTTAATGATATTTATTACCCCTATGATCTTGAACATGAACATGCTTTGTGAGTAGTTACATTTGTTCCTGAGGACATGGGAGAAGTCTTGTTATAAGTAATCATGTGAATTTGGTATTCGTTCGATATTTTTATGAGATGTATGTTGTCTTTCCTCTAGTGGTGTTATGTTAACATTGACTACATGACACTTCACCATGATTTGGTCCTAGGGGAAGGCATTGGGAAGTAATAAGTAGATGATGGGTTGCTAGAGTGACAGAAGCTTAAACCCTAGTTTATGTGTTGCTTCGTAAAGGGCTGATTTGGATCCACATGTTTCATGCTATGGTTAGATTTATCTTAATTCTTCTTTCATAGTTGTGGATGCTTGCGAGAGGGGTTAATCATAAGTGGGAGGATTGTCCAAGTAAGGACAACACCCAAGCACCGGTCCACCCACATATCAAATTATCAAAGTAACGAACGTGAATCATATGAGCATGATGAAAACTAACTTGACAGTAATTCCCGTGTGTCCTCGAGAGCGCTTTGCTTTATATAAGAGTTCTTCCAGGCTTATCCTTTGCTATAAAAAAGATTGGGCCACCTTGCTGCACCTTTGTTACACTTTTCACTTGTTACCCGTTACGAATTATCTTACCACAAAACTATCTGTTACCGATAATTTCAGTGCCTACAGAAAATACCTTGCTGAAAATCGCTTGTCATTTCCTTCTGCTCCTTGTTGGGTTCGACACTCTTACTTATCGAAAGGACTACCATTGATCCCCTATACTTGTGGGCCATCAAGACTCTTTTCTGGTGCCATTGCCGGGGAGTGAAGCGCTTTTGGTGAGTGCAATTTGGTAAGGAAAAATTTATATTACGTGCTGAAATTTATTGTCACTTGTCACTATGGAAAATAATCCTTTGAGGGGCTTGTTCGGGGTATCTTCACCTCGACCGGAAGAACAAAGAGTTGCTCCGCAACCTACTGAAAATAATTATTATGAAATTCCTTCTGGTATGATAGAGAAACTGCAAGCTAATCCTTAAGCAGGAGATGGAACACTACATCCTGATATGCATCTAATCTATGTGGATGAAGTTTGTGGATTATTTAAGCTTGCAGGTTTACCCGGAGATGAAGTCAAGAAGAAAGTCTTCCCTTTATCTTTGAAGGAAAGGCATTGACATGGTATAGGCTATGTGATGATATTGGAGCTTGGAATTACAACCGACTGAAATTGGAATTTCATCAGAAGTTTTATCCTATGCATCTGGTTCATCGTGATCGGAATTATATATATAATTTTTGCCCTCGTGAAGGATAAAGTATCGCTCAAGCTTGGGAGAGGCTTAAGTCAATGTTATATTCATGCCCCAATCATGAGCTCTCAAGAGAAATTATTATTCAGAATTTTTATGCTCGGCTTTCTCGTAATGATCAATCCATGCTCGATATTTTTTGTACTGGTTCTTTTATGAAGAAGACTATTGAATTCCGATGGGGTCTTTTGGAAAGAATTAAACGTACCTCCAAAGATTGGGAGCTCGACAAAGGTAAGGAGTCAGGTATAAACCTTGAGTTTGATTGTGTTAAATCTTTTATGGAGACCGATGTTTTTCGTGAATTTAGCACTAAATGTGGACTTGACTCTGAGATAGTAGCTTCTTTTTGTGAATCTTTTGCTACTCATGTTGATCTCCCTAAGGAGAAGTGGTTTAAATATCATCCTCCCATTGAAGTAAAAATAGTATAACCCATTGAAGCTAGTGAAGAAACCACCACTTATAATGTTGATCATGTTATTCCTACTGCTTATATTGAGAAATCACCTTTTCCTGTTAGGATAAAAGAACATGCTAAAGCTTCACCTTTGGTTCGCAAGAGTTATACAAGAACACCTACACCCTCTGAACAAATTAAAGTTGAACCTAATGTTGCTATGGTTAAAGATCTCTTGGCTGAAAATATTGATGGACATGTTATTTATTTATGTGATGAAGCTACTAGAATTGCCAAGCCTGATGAAAAAGATAAACATACACCTGTTGTTGGCATGCCTGTTGTCTCTGTTAAAATAGGATATCATTGTTATCATGGATTATGTGATTTGGGTGCTAGTGTGAGTGCTATCCCGTTTACTCTATATCAAGAAATTATGAATGATATTGCACCTGCTGAGATAGAAGATATTGATGTTACTATTAAACTTGCTAATAGAGACACTGTCACACCACTTGGGATTATTAGAGATGTTGAAGTCTTGTGTGGGAAAATAAAATACCCTACTAATTTTCTAGTTCTTGGATCCCCACAAGATGATTTTTGTCCTATTATATTTGGTAGACCTTTCTTGAACACCGTTAATGCTAAGATAGATTGTGAGAAAGAAACTGTTAGTGTAAGTTTTGGTGATGTGTCTCATGAGTTTAATTTCTCCAAATTCCTTAGACAATTTCGTGATAAAGAATTACCTAGTAGGGATGAAATTATTGTTCTTGCTTCTATTGCTGTGCCTCCTACGGATCCTTTAGAATAATATTTGCTAGACCATGAAAATGATATGCATATGAATGAAAGAAATGAAATAGACGAGATATTCTTTAAACAGATGCCTGTTTTGAAACACAATTTGCCTGTTGAGACTCTTTAGAGATCCTCTTCCACCCAAGAGTGATCCTGTGTTCTACTCTAAAATATGCTTATCTCGATGAAAAGAAGATATATCCTGTTATTATTAGTGCTAACCTTTCAGAGCATGAATAAAAAAGATTATTGAAAACTCTAAGGAAGCACCGTGCCGCTATTGGATATACTCTTGATGATCTTAAGGGCATTAGCTCCACTCTATGTCAGCATAAAATTAATATGGAACCTGATGCTAAACCAGTTGTTGATCACCAGCGACGGTTAAATCCAAAGATGAAAGAAGTGGTAAGAAATGAAATATTAAAGCTTCTGGAAGCAGGTATAATTTATGCTATTGCTAATAGTAGATGGGTAAGTCATGTTCATTGTGTCCCTAAGAAGGGAGGTATTACTGTTGTTCCTAATGATAAAAATGAACTTATTCCACAAAGAATTATCACAGGCTATAGAATGATAATTGATTTTAGAAAATTAAACAAATCTACTAGGAAAGATCATTATCCTCTACCTTTCATTGATCAAATTCTAGAAAGACTATCAAAACATACACATTTCTGTTTTCTGGATGGATACTATGGTTTTTCCCAAATACCTGTGTCACAAGAGGATCAAGAAAAAACTACTTTTACATGCCCTTTTGGTACTATTGCTTATAGACATATGCCTTTTGGTTTATGCAATGCACCCACTACTTTTCAAAGATGTATGACTGCTATATTCTCTGACTTTTGTGAAAATATTTTGAGGTTTTCATGGATGATTTTTCCGTATACGGAACTTCTTTTGATGATTGCTTAAGCAAACTTGACCGATTTTTGCAGAGATGTGAAGAAACTAATCTTGTCTTGAACTGGGAGAAGTGCCAGTTTATGGTTAATGAAGGTATTGTATTGGGGCATAAAATCTCCGAATGAGGTATTGAAGTTGATAAAGCTAAAATTGATGCAATTGAGAAAATGTTGTGTCCTAAAGATATCAAAGGTATAAGAAGTTTCCTTGGTCATGCTGGCTTCTATAGGAGATTATTTAAAGACTTCTCTAAAATTGCTAGGCCTCTCACTAATCTTTTGCAAAAAGATGTTCCATTTGTTTTTTATGATGATTGTGTAGAAGCATTTAAAATCCTTAAGAAAGCCTTAATTTCTGCACCTATTGTTCAACCACCTGATTGGAACCTACCCTTTGAAATTATGTTTGATGCTAGTGATTATGCTGTTGGTGTTGTTCTAGGACAAAGATTTGATAAGAAATTAAATGTTATCCATTATGCTAGTAAAACTCTAGACAGTGCTCAAACAAATTATGCTACCACTGAAAAAGAATTTTTAGCAGTTGTGTTTGCTTCTGATAAATTTAGATCTTACATTGTTGATTCCAAAGTAATTTTTCACACTAATCATGCTGCTATTAAATACCTTATGGAAAATAAAGATGCTAAACCTAGACTCATTAGGTGGGTTCTCTTGCTACAAGAATTTGATTTACATATTATTGATAGAAAGGGAGCTGAGAACCCCGTAGCAGACAACTTGTCTAGGTTGGAAAATATTCTTGATGACCCACTACCTATTGATGATAGCTTTCCTGATGAACAATTAGCTGTTATAAATGCTTCTCGTAGTACTCCATGGTATGCAGACTATGCTAATTATATTGTTGCTAAATTTATATTGCCTAGTTTTACATACCAACAAAAGAAAAGGTTTTTCTATGATTTAAGACATTACTTTTGGGATGACTCACACCTTTATAAAGAAGGAGTAGATGGTGTTATTAGACGTTGTGTACCTGAGCATGAACAGGAACAGATCCTACGCAAGTGTCACTCCGAGGCTTATGGAGGACACCATGCTGGAGACAGAACTGCACACAAGGTAGTACAATCTGGTTTCTATTGGCCTACTCTCTTCAAAGATACTCATAAGTTTGTCTTGTCTTGTGATGAATGTCAAAGAATTGGTAACATTAGTAGACATAAGGAAATGCCTATGAATTATTCACTTGTTATTGAACCATTTGATGTTTGGGGTTTTGATTATACGGGACCTTTTCCTTCCTCCAATGGGTACACTCATATTCTAGTTGTCGTTGATTACGTTACTAAGTGGGTAGAAGCTATTCCAACTAGTAGTGCTGATCACAACACTTCTATTAAAATGCTTAAAGAAGTTATTTTCCCGAGGTTTGGAGTCCCTAGATATTTAATGACTGATGGTGGTTCACACTTTATTCATGGTGCTTTCCGTAAATTGCTTGCTACGTATGATGTTAGTCATAGAATTGCATCTCCTTATCATCCTCAGTCTAGTGGTCAAGTAGAATTAAGTAACAGAGAAATAAAATTGATCTTGCAAAAGACTGTTAATAGATCTAGGAAGAATTGGTCTAAGAAACTTGATGATGCATTATGGGCTTATAGAACTGCTTATAAAAACCCTATGGGTATGTCTCCATATAAAATGGTTTATGGGAAAGCATGTCATTTACCTCTTGAATTGGAACATAAAGCTTATTGGACAATCAAATAACTCAACTATGATTTCAAACTTGCCGGTGAGAAGAGGTTATTTGACATTAGCTCACTTGATGAATGGAGAACCCAAGCCTATGAAAATGCCAAATTGTTTAAAGAAAAGGTTAAGAGATGGCATGACAAAAGAATACAAAAGCGGGAATTTAATGTAGGTGACCATGTCTTGCTATACAATTCTCGTTTAAGATTTTTTGTAGGAAAACTTGTCTCCAAATGGGAAGTTCCTTACATTATCGAAGAAGTTTATCGCTCCGATGCCATCAAAATCAACAATGCCGAGGGCAAAAACCCAAAGGTGGTGAATGGGCAAAGAATCAAACATTATATCTCAGGTACACCCATAAATGTTGAGACTAATATTATCCATGCCATAACACCAGAGGAGTACATAAGGGAAACCTTCTAGAACACTCCAGAACCCTGAAAAGGAATAGGTATGTGATACGGTAAGTAAAGCGACTCCAAAAGTTTTCCAAAAGCAATTTTACTCCGTTTTGGAATATTTAAAAAATAAGAAAAATAAGAAGTAGTCCGAACAGTACACGAGGAAGCGACAAGCCGTGGGGGCGTGTCTCCCAGGCTTGTGGCCACCTCGTGTGCCCTCCGGACTCCGTTTTCTCCCATAATACTTGTTTTGCACGGTAAAAATTCATTATATAATCTCCCGAAGGTTTTGACCACCGTATCACGGCAATATCCTCTGTTCTTGTTTCGAGCTATTTCTACAGCAGATTTAGAGCAAGATGTCTTCGCAAGATTCAGATGGAGAGAGCTATGTTTCACCTTTTACCTTTATACAAGAGTCATGGTGATCTTCACCCTTCCTTTTTATATTTGTCTTTTTGGCAAGCACTATGTGTTGGGGATGATCCAAGCATGTATACCCACTCGGATGTAGGTGATCATAAATTATTATTGTTGATGTTACCCTTGAGATAAATGGTTAGGAGGCGAAACTATAAGCCCCTATCTTCCTATGTGTCTGACTAAAGCTTTGGTCTCATAAGTATTGCGTGAGTGTTAGCAATTATGAAAGATTAAATGATGGTTGAGTATGTGAACTTACTACATAAAAGCTTTTACATTGACTCTTTCTGATATTATAATAAATTGTAATTGTTTCAATGACCGAGATCATAGCTTGTTAGTTTTCAATAAAGTTTTTGGTTCATACTATACCTTGTGAACGAATTATCACTTCAGCATAAGAAGTTATATGACAATATGTTGCTGTTCTAAAGATGATCATGATGCCCTCATGTCCGTATTTTATTCTATCGACACCTCTATCTCTAAACATGTGGTCATGATTATCGATTTCGGCTTTCGCTTGACGACAAGCGAGGTCTAAGCTTGGGGAGTTGATACGTCCATTTTGCATCATGCTTTTATGTTGATATTTATTGCTTTATGGACTGTTATTTCACATTATGGTACAATACTTATGCCTTTTCTCTTATTTTACAAGGTTTACATGAAGAGGGAGAATGCCGGCAGTTGGAATTCTAGACCGGAAAGGAGCAAATCTGAGATACCTATTCTGCACAACTCCAAATGTCCTGAAACTTTACGGAGAATTGTTTTGGAATATATAAAAAATATTGGGCGAAGAAATAATAGAAGGGGACCCACCAGGTGGCCACAAGCCTGGGGGGCGCCCTACTCCCCAGGGCTTGTGGGCCCCCTGGCCATCGTCTGGTGCCCAGCTTCTGCTATATGGAGGGTTTTGACCTAGAAAAATAAGTAGGGAGCTTTCGGGACAAAGTGCCGCTGTCTCGAGGTGGAACTTGGGCAGAAGCAATCTAGGGCTCCGACGGAGCTATTCTGCCGGGGAAACTTCCCTCCGGGAGGGGGAAATCGAAGCCATCATCAGCACCAATGATCCTCTCATCGAGGGAGGGTCAATCTTCATCAACATCTTCACCTGCACCATCTCCTCTCAAACCGTAGTTCATCTCTTGTATTCAACCTTTGTCCCAATACCTCAGATTGGTACCGTTGGGTTGCTAGTGGTGTTGACTACTCCTTGTAGTTGATGCTAGTTGGTTTATTTGGTGGAAGATCATATGTTCAGATCCTTAATGATATTTATTACCCCTTTGATCTTGAACATGAACATGCTTTGTGAGTAGTTACGTTTGTTCCTGAGGACATGGGACAAGTCTTGTTATAAGTAATCATGTGAATTTTGTATTCGTTCGATATTTTGATGACATGTATGTTGTCTTTACTCTAGTGGTGTTATGTGAACATCGACTACATGACACTTCACCATGATTTGTGCCTAGGGGAAGGCATTGGGAAGTAATAAGTAGATGATGGGTTGCTATAGTGACAGAAGCTTAAACCCTAGTTTGTGCGTTGCTTCGTAAGGGGCTGATTTGGATCCACATGTTTCATGCTATGGTTAGATTTATCTTAATTCTTCTTTTGTAGTTGCGGATGCTTGCGAGAGGGGTTAATCATAAGTGGGAGGCTTTTCCAAGTAAGGACAGAACCCAAGCACCGGTCCACCCACATATCAAATTATCAAAGTAACGAACGCGAATCATATGAGCATGATGAAAACTAACTTGACAGTAATTCTCATGTGTCCTCGGGAGAGGTTTGCTTTACATAAGAGTTCATCCAGGCTTATCCTTTGCTATAAAAAGGATTGAGCCACCTTGCTGCACCTTTGTTACACTTGTCACTTGTTACCCGTTAAGAATTATCTTACCACAAAACTATATGTTACCAATAATTTCAGTGCCTGCAGAAAATACCTTGCTGAAAACCGCTTGTCATTTCCTTCTGCTCCTCGTTGGGTTCGACACTCTTACTTATCGAAAGGACTATGATTGATCCCCTATACTTGTGGGTCATTAAAGAAGCATAGCAACGAGAGGGGAGAGTGTGTCTACGTACCCTCATAGACCGTTAAGCGGAAGCGTATATCACGCGGTTGATGTAGTGGTACTCGTTACGATCCAATCGCGGTCCAAACCAATGAAGTACCAAACGGATGGCACCTCCGCGTTTAGCACACGTACCACTCGATGACGTCTCCTCCTCCTTGATCCAGCAAACAAGGGAGGATAATTAGATGGGATTGCCGGCAGCACGACAGTGTGACGGTGATGGTGGTGGATTGATTCCGGCAGGGCTATGCCGAGCGCTACCGAAACAACAAAGACGAAGGAGTTACGTGTAACGGGAGAGAGAGGGGGGCCAAGGGCTTGTGTGTCCTGTTGGGGGCTGCGTGGTGGCCATCAGTCCAAGCCCTAGGGGCACACCAAGGGGGAGGAGTTGGACTCCTAGTCCAGTTCCCTCCTTTTCCATAAACAGGTGGACTTTCCACCTCTCCCAAGCCACATGGACCTTGAGGGACTTGTGCGCCTGGCCCAATAAGGCCAGGGCTCCTCCCCTCGGTCCATGCTGGCCCTTGGGACATGGTGGAACCCTTGTTGGACTTTCGGACTCCTCCGGAATTTTCCGAAACCTTCTGGAAGCTTCCGAGTACAATACTAAAAAAAACTGAAAAAAAAATCTGAAACCCTGAAAGCAACTTTCCATATATAAATATTTACCTCTGGACCATTCCGGAGCTCCTCGTTACGTCCGAGATCTCATCCGGGACTCCGAGCAACATTCTGTCACCAACATGCATATCCCAATATTACTCTAGCGCCACCAAACGTTAAGCGTGCGGACCCTACGGGTTCGAGAATCATGTAGACATGACCAAGACACTTCTCTGGTCAATAACGAATAGCGAAACCTGGATGCCCATATTGGTTCCTACATATTCCATGAAGATCTTTTATCGGTTCAACCACGATGTCAAGGATTCGGTTAATCACATATGCAATTCCCTTTGTACGGCGATATGTTACTTGCCCGAGATTCGATCGTCGGTATCTCCATACCTAGTTCAATCTCATTACCGACAAGTCTCTTTACTCGTTCCGTAATACAAGATCTCATGACTAACTCATTAGCCACATTGCTTGCAAGCTCTTTATGATGTTGTATTACCGAGAGGGCCCAGAGATATCTCTCCGTCACACGGAGTGACAAATCCCAGTCTCGATCCTTGCCAATCCAACAGACACCTTCGGAGATACCTGTAGAGCATCTTTATGATCACCCAGTTACGAAGTGAAGTTTGATAGCACACAAGGTATTCGTCCAGTATCCGGGAGTTGCATGATCTTATGGTCTTAGGAATAGATACTTGACATGAAGAAAGCTATAGCAATAAACTCAAGTGATACGATCGAATGCTAAGCTTACGATTGGGTCTTGTCCATCACATCATTCTCCTAATGATGTGATCCCATTATCAAATGACAACTCATCTCTATGGTTAGGAAACCTTAACCATCTTTGCTCAGTGAGCTAGTCTAGTAGAGGCTCACTAGGGACATAGTATTTGTTTATGTATTCACACTTGTATTTAAGTTTCCGGTCAATACAATTCTAGCATGAATAATAAACCTTTATCATGAACAAGGACATATGATAATAACCAATTTATTATTGACTCTAGGGCATATTTCCAACAGTCTCCCACTTGCACTAGAGTCAGTAATCTAGTTGACATAGTCATGAATCTAACACCCATGGAGTCTTGGTGCTGATCATGTTTTGCCAGTGGAAGAGGTTTAGTCAACGGGTCTGCCACATTCAGATCTGTATGTACTTTGCAAAGTTCTATGTCTCCATCCTTAACATAATTACGAATGGAGTTGAAGCGGCGCTTGATGTGCTTGGTTCTTTTGTGAAACCTAGGCTCCTTGGCAATGGCAATAGCTCCAGTGTTGTCACAAAAGATAGTCATTGGATCTGATGCACTAGTTATTACACCCAGATCGGATATGAACTCTTCATCCGGACTCCTTGCGCTGCTTCTGAAGGAACTATATACTCTGCTTCACATGTAGATCTTGCCACAATGCTCTGCTTAGAACTGCACCAACTGACTGCTCCACCATTCAATATAAAATATAAATAAGTATCCGGTTTGAGACTTAGAGTCATCCAAATCTGTGTCGAAACTAGCATCAACGTAACCCTTTACGACGAGCTCTTCATCACCTTGATAAATGAGAAACATGTCCTTAGTCCTTTTCAGGTACTTCAGGATGTTCTTGACCGTTGTCCTGTGATCTACTCCTGGATCACTTTGGTACCTCCCTGCCAGACTTATGACAAGGCACACATCAGGTCTGGTACATAGCATGGCATAAATTATAGAGCCTATGGCTGAGGCATAGGGAATGACTTTCATCCTTTCTATTTCTTCTACCGTGGTCGGGCTTTGAGTCTTACTCAACTTCACACCTTGCAATACATGCAAGAACCCTTTCTTTGACTGGTCCATTTTGAACTTCTTCAAAACTTTGTTAAGGTATGTGCTTTGTGAAAGTCCTATTAAGCGTCTTGATCTATCTCTATAGATTTTGATGCCCAATATGTAAGCAGCTTCACCGAGGTCTTTCATTGAAAACTCTTATTCAAATATCCTTTTATGCTTTCCAGAAATTCTATATCATTTCCAATCAACAATATGTCATCCACATATAATATTAGAAATGCTACAACGCTCCCACTCACTTTCTTGTAAATACTAGTTTCTCCGTAAGTTTGTATAAAACCAAAAGCTTTGATCACCTCATCAAAGCAAATATTCCAACTCCGAGATGCTTACACCAGTCCATAGATGGATCGTTGGAGCTTACATATTTTGTTAGCATCCTTAGGATCGACAAAACCATCTGGTTGCATCATATACAACTCTTCCTTAAGAAACCCATGAAGGAATGTCGTTTTGACGTCCATTTGCCAGATCTCATAATCATAAAATGAGGCAATAGCTAGCAAAATTCTAACAGACTTAAGCATCGCTATGGGTGAGAAAGTTTCACCATAGTCAACCCCTTGAACTTGTCGAAAACCCTTTGCGACAAGTCGAGCTTTATAAACGATGACATTATCATCAGCGTCCGTCTTCTTCTTAAAGATCCATTTATTCTCAATGGCTTGCCGATCATCGGGCAAGTCCGCCAAAGTCCATACTTTGTTCTCATACATGGATCATATCTCGGATTTCGTGGCCTGAAGCAATTTGTCGGAATCCGGGCTCATCATACCTTCTTCGTAGTTCGTAGATTCACCGTTATCTAACAACATGATTTCCAGGACTGGATTACCGTACCACTCTGGTGCAGAACGTACCCTGGTCGACCTACGAGGTTCAGTAGTAACTTGATCCGAAGTTTCACGATCATCATCATTAGCTTCCTCTTTGGTTGGTATTGGCATCACGGGAACTTCTTTCTGTGATGTGCTACCTTCCAATTTGAGAGAAGGTACAATTACCTCATCAAGTTCTACTTTCCTCCTGCTACTTCTTGAGCTTGCATTGGTTTTTCCCTTGAAGAGGAAAGGGTGATGCAGCAAAGTAGAGATAAGTATTTCCCTCAGTTAGAGAACCAAGGTATCAATCCAGTAGGAGGTACAAGCAAGTCTCCAATCTATGCACCTGCACAAACAATCAAACACTTGCACCCAACGCGATAAAGGGGTTGTCAATCCCTTCACGGTCAATTGCAATGGTGAGATCTGATAGAGATAAGTATAAAAGATTGCTACAACGTAAAACAAAATGAAAGTAAATAAATTGCAGCAAGGTATTTTTGGTTTATAGATCTGAAAATATATGATAGAAAATAGACCCAGGGGCCATAGGTTTTACAAGAGGCTTCTCTCTTGAAGGATAATAATACGGTGGGTGAACAAATTACTGTCGAGCAAATGATAGAAAAGCGCAAAGTTATGACGATATCCAAGGCAATGATTATGCATATAGGCATCATGTCCGTGTCAAGTAGACCGACTCCTACCTGGATCTACATCAATTACTCCACACATCGACCGCTATCCAGCATGCATGTAGAGTATTAAGTTCATAAAGAACGGAGTAACACCTTAAGTAAGTTGAAATGATGTAGAGGGATAAACTCAAGCAATATGATGAAAACCCCATCTTTTTATCCTTGATGGCAACAATACAATACGTGCCTCCCTACCCCTCCTATGTCACTGGGTGAGGACACCGCAAGATTGAACCCAAAACTAAGCACCTCTCCCATTGCAAGAAATACCAATCTAGTTGGCCAAACCAAACCGATAATTCGAAGAGAAATACAAAGATATCAAATCATGCATATAAGAATTCAGAGAAGATTCAAATAATATTCATAGATAATCTGATCATAAATCCACAATTCATCGGATCTCGACAAACACACCACAAAAGAATATTACATCGGATATATCTCCAAGAACATCGAGGAGAACATGGTATTGAGAATCAAAGAGAGAGAAGAAGCCATCTAGCTACTAGCTATGAACCTGTAGGTCTGAGGTAAACTACTCACACTTCCTCGGAAGGGCAATAGGGTTGATGTAGATGCCCTCCATGATCGAATCCCCTCCGGCAGATTGCCAGAAAAGGCCCCAAGATGGGATCTCACGGGAACAGAAGGTTGCGGCGGCGGAAAAGTATTTTCGTGGATGCCTCTGTTGATAATGGAATATTTGGGAATTTATAGGCTTGAGAGGGAGGTCGGTGGACTCCCGAGGGGGCCACAAGCCAGGGGGCGCTCCCCCCTCTAGGGCGCGCCCCTACGGCTTGTCGTCGCCTCGTGGGTCTTCTGACTTCATCTCCAAGTCTCGTAGGTGTCTTCTAGTCCAAGAAAAATCATCGTAAATTTTTATTCCGTTTGGACTCCGTTTGATATTCCTTTTCTGCAAAACTCAAAAACAAGGAAAAAACAGAAACTGGCACTGGGCTCTGGGTTAATAAGTTAGTCCCAAAAATAATATAAAATAGCATATTAATGCATATAAAACATCCAAAATAGATAATATAATAGCATGGAACAATCAATAATTATAGATATGTTGGAGATGTATCAAGCATCCCCAAGCTTAATTCCTGCTCGTCCTCGAGTAGGTAAATGATAAAACAAATTTTTTGATGTGGAATGCTACCTAACATATTTATCCATGTAATTTTCTCTATTGTGGCATGAATATTCAGATCCATAAGATTCAAAACAAAAGTTTAATATTGACATAAAAGCAATAATACTTCAAGCATACTAAAAAAGCAATCATGTCTTCTCAAAATAACATGGCCAAAGGAAGTTATCCCTACAAAATCATATAGTCTGGCTATGCTCCATCTTCATCACACAAAGTATTAAATCATGCACAACCTTGATGACAAGCCAAGCAATTGTTTCATACTTTTGATGTTCTCAAACTTTTTCAACTTTCACGCAATACATGAGCGTGAGCCATGGATATAGCACTATAGGTGGAATAGAATATGGTGGTTGTGGAGAAAACAAAAGAAGGAGATAGTCTCACATCAACTAGGTGTATCAAAGGGCTATGGAGATGCCCATCAATAGATATCAATGTGAGTGAGTAGGGATTGCCATGCAACGGATGCACTCGAGCTATAAGTGTATGAAAGCTCAAAAAGAAACTAAGTGGGTGTGCATCCAACTCGCTTGCTCACGAAGACCTAGGGAAATTTGAGGAAGCCCATCATTGGAATATACAAGCCAAGTTCTATAATGAAAAATTCCCACTAGTATACGAAAGTGACAATATAGGAGACTCTCTATCATGAAGATCATGGTGCTACTTTGAAGCACAAGTGTGGAAAAAGGATAGTAGCATTGCCCCTTCTCTCTTTTCTCTCATTTTTTTATTTTGGGCTCTTTGGGCTCTTTTTTTCTCTTTTTTTCCTTTTTTTATTTTTTTCCATCCGGAGTCTCTTCCCGACTTGTGGGGGAATCATAGTCTCCATCATCCTTTCCTCACATGGGACAATGCTCTAATAATGATGATCATCACACTTTTATTTACTTACAACTCAAGAATTACAACTCGATACTTAGAACAAAAATATGACTCTATATGAATGCCTCCGGCGGTGTACTGGGATGTGGAACGACTCAAGAGTGACATGTATAAAAAATATGAATGGTGGCTTTGCCACAAATACGATGTCAACTACATGATCATGCAAAGCAATATGACAATGATGAAGCGTGTCATAATAAAACGGAACGGTGGAAGTTGCATGGCAATATATCTCGGAATGGCTATGGAAATGCCATAATAGGTAGGTATGGTGGCTGTCTTGAGGAAGGGTATATGGTGGGTGTAGTGCACCGGCGAAAGTTGCGCGGTACTAGAGAGGCTAGCAAAGGTGGAAGGGTGAGAGTGCGTATAATCCATGGACTCAACATTAGTCATAACGAACTCACATACTTATTGCAAAAGTCTATTAGCTTTCGAAACAAAGTACTACATGCATGCTCCTAGGGGGATAGAATGGTAGGAAAATACCATCGCTCGTCCCCGACCGCCACTCGTAAGGAAGATAATCAATAAATAAATCATGCTCCGACTTCATCACATAACGGTTCACCATACGTGCATGCTATGGGAATCACAAACTTTAACACAAGTATTTCTACCAATCCACAATTACTCACTAGCATGACTCTAATAACACCATCTTTATATCTCAAAACAATCATAAGGAATCAAACTTCACATAGTATTCAATGCACTTTATATGAAAGTTTTTATTATATCCCTCTTGGATGCCCATCATATTAGGACTAAATCCATAACCTAAGCAAATTACCATGCTGTTTAGAGAATCTCAAAATAATATAAGTGAATAAAGAGAGTTCAACAATTTCTATAAAATAAAGCCACCGCCGTGCTCTAAAAAGATATAAGTGAAGCACTAGAGCATATTGCCTAGCTCAAAAGATATAAGTGAAGCACATAGAGTATTCTAATAAATTCACGATTCATGCGTGTCCCTCTCAAAAGGTGTGTACAGCAAGTATGATTGTGGCAAACTAAAAGCAAAGACTCATATCATACAAGACGCTCCAAGCAAAACACATATCATGTGGTGAATAAAAATATAGCCTCAAGTAAATTTACCGATGGATTGAAGACGAAAGAGGGGATGCCTTCCGGGGCATCCCCAAGCTTAGGCTCTTGGTTGTCCTTGAATATTACCTTGGGGTGCCTTGGGAATCCCCAAGCTTAGGCTCTTGCCACTCCTTATTCCATAGTCCATCAAATCTTTACCCAAAACTTGAAAACTTCACAACACAAAACTCAACAAAAAACTCATGAGATCCGTTAGTATAAGAAAAATAAATCACCACTTTGGTACTGTTGTGAACTTATTATTTATTTATATTGGTGTAATATATACTGTATTCCAACGTCTCCATGGTTCATACCCCCCGATACTACCCATAGATTCATCAAAATAAGCAAACAACACAAAGAAAACAGAATCTGTCAAAAACAGAACAATATGCGAAGATCCAAATTGTTATAATACTTATGTAACTCCAAAAATTCTGAAAAATTAGGACATCCGAGTAAATTAGTATATAAATCTTGTGTAAACAATTCAGGGGTTTTAGTCACTTCTGTGAATTATTAAAATTCTGCAACTGGACGCCAAAGTTTCTGTTTTTCAGCAAGATCAAATCAACTATCACCGTAAGCCATCCCAAAGGTCTTACTTGGCTCAAACACTAATTAAAACACCAAAACACAATACTACAGAGGTAATAATGTGTATTTTATTCAAGAACAGAAGCAAAACAAAAACACAAAAATAAAATTGGGTTGTCTCCCAATAAGCGCTTTTCTTTAAAGCCTTTTAGCTAGGCATTGAGATTTCAATGATGCTCACATGAAAGATAATAATTGAAACACAAAACAGAGCATCATAAAACATGTGACAAACAAATTTAAGTCTAACATGCTTCCTATTCATAGGCATTTTATAAGCAAACAAATTATCAAGACAAGCAAAAACTAGCATATGCAAGGAAGAAGAAAGAAAAAATAGCAATCTCAACATAACGAGAGGCAATTTAGTGACATGAAAATTTCTACATCTATATTTTCCTCTCTCATAATAATTACATGTAGGATCATAATCAAATTCAATAATATAACTATCACATAAAATATTCTCTTCATGATCCACATGTATGCAAAGTTGACACTCTTCCACAATAGTGGGATTATCATTAAATAAAGTCATGACCTCTCCAAGCCCACTTTTATCAAAAAATTCATAAGATTGATCATACTCCAAAGTAGTGGAATCATTATTACCTAGAGTTGACACTCTTCCAAACCCACTTTCAATATTATTGCAAACATATTCATCATGAGGTTTAAATAAATTTTCAAGATCATAAGAAAAATCACCCCAATCATGATCATTGCAACAAGTAGTGGACCTAGCAAAACTAGCATCCCCAAGCTTAGGGTTTTGCATATCATTAGCACAACTGACATTAATAGAATTTATAGTAGAACCATTGCAATCATGCTTTTCATCCAAGGATCTATCATGAATCAATTCATAGATTTCTTCTTTTAACACTTCATCACAATTTTCAGATTCACGAATTTCAAGCGAAACTTCATAAAGATAATCTAGTGCACTCAAATCACTATAAATTGGTTCATCATAATTGGATCTCTTAAAAAATTAGCAAGTGGATGAGGATCCATAAACTTTTAACAAGCGAAGATGCAAGCAAAAAGAAGGCACATGGTAACACAAGCAAACAAAAGATCGAACGGAAAGAAGGCAAAAAAAAGGCAAATATTTTTGTGTTTTTCTGAAATCGTTTTAGAAGCGGGGGAGAGGAAAACAAGAGCAAATGGCAAATAATGTAATGCAAGAGATGAGAGTTTATGATGGGTACTTGGTAGGCTTGATGTAGACCTCCCCGGCAATGGCGCCAGAAATTCTTCCTGCTACTTCTTGAGCTTGCGTTGGTTTTTCCCTTGAAGAGGAAAGGGTGATGCAGCAAAGTAGAGATAAGTATTTCCCTCAGTTAGAGAACCAAGGTATCAATCCAGCAGGAGGTACAAGCAAGTCTCCAATCTATGCACCTGCACAAACAATCAAACACTTGCACCCAACGTGATTAAGGGGTTGTCAATCCCTTCACGGTCAATTGCAGTGGTGAGATCTGTAGAGATAGGTATAAAAGATTGCTAGAACGTAAAACAAAATAAAAGTAAATAAATTGCAACTAGGTATTTTTGGTTTATAAATCTGAAAATATATGATAGAAAATAGACCCGGGGGCCATAGGTTTCACTAGAGGCTTCTCTCTTGAAGGCAAATAATACGGTGGGTGAACAAATTACTGTCGAGCGATTGATAGAAAAGCGCAAAGTTATGATGATATCCAAGGCAATGATTATGCATATAGGCATCACGTCCATGTTAAGTAGACTGACTCCTGCCTGGATCTACTACTATTACTCCACACATCGACCGCTATCCAGCATGCATGTAGAGTATTAAGTTCATAAAGAACGGAGTAACGCCTTAAGTAAGATGACATGATGTAGAGGGATAAACTCAAGCAATATGATGAAAACCCCATCTTTTTATCCTTGATGGCAACAATACAATACATGCCTTGCTACCCCTGCTATGTCACTGGTTGAGGACACCGCAAGATTGAACCCAAAACTATGCACCTCTCCCATTGCAAGAAATACCAATCTAGTTTGCCAAACCAAACCGATAATTCGAAGAGAAATACAAAGATATCAAATCATGCATATAAGAATTCAGAGAAGATTCAAATAATATTCCTAGATAATCTGATCATAAATCCACAATTCATCGGATCTCGACAAACACACCGCAGAAGAATATTACATCGGATAGATCTCCAAGAACATCGAGGAGAACATGGTATTGAGAATCAAAGAGAGAGAAGAAGCCATCTAGCTACTAGCTATGGACCTGTAGGTCTGAGGTAAAGTACTCACGCTTCATCGGAAGGGCAATAGGGTTGATGTAGATGCCCTCCGTGATCGAATCCCCCTCCGACAGATTACCGAAAAAGGCCCCAAGATGGGATCTCACGGGAACAGAAGGTTGCGGCGGCGGAAAAGTATTTTTGTGGATGCCTCTATTGATAATGGAATATTTGGGAATTTATAGGCTTGAGAGGGAGGTCGGTGGACTCCCGAGGGGGCCACAAGCCAGGGGGCGCCCCCCCTCTATGGCGCGCCCCTACGGCTTGTTGTCGCCTTGTGGGTCTTTTGACTTCATCTCCAAGTCTCGTAGGTGTCTTCTGGTCCAAGAAAAATCATCGTAAAGTTTTATTCCGTTTGGACTCCGTTTGATATTCCTTTTCTGCGAAACTCAAAAACAAGGGAAAAACAGAAACTGGCACTGGGCTCTAGGTTAATAAGTTAGTCCCAAAAATAATATAAAATAGCATAATAATGCATATAAAACATCCAAAACAGATAATATAATAGCATGGAACAATAAAAAATTATAGATACGTTGAAGACGTATCGCCTCCCACTCACTTCTTTTGAGAGAAACTCCTTCTCTAGCAAGGACCCATTCTTGGCAACAAAGATCTTGCCCTTGGATATGTGGTAGAAGGTACACCCAATGGTCTATTTAGGGTATCCTATGAAGACACACTTCTCCGCTTTGGGTTCGAGCTTATCAGGCTGAAGCCTCTTGACATAAGTGCCGCATCCCCAAACTTTAAGAAACGACAAGTTAGGTTTCTTACCAAACCACAACTCATACGGTGTCGTCTCAACGGATTTAGACGGTGCCCTATTTAAAGTGAATGCGGCTGTCTCTAATGCATAACCCCAAAACGATAGTGGCAAATCGGTAAGAGACATCATAAAATGCACCATATCCAATAGAGTACGATTATGACGTTCGGATACACCATTACGCTATGGTGTTCCGGGTGGCGTGAGCTATGAAACAATTCCACATTGTCTTAAATGCATACCAAACTCGTAACTCAAATATCACCTCCACGATCAGATCGTAGAAACTTTATTTTCTTGTTATGATGATTCTCCACTTCACTCTGAAATTCCTTGAACTTCTCAAATGTTTCAGACTTGTGTTTCATTAAGTAAATATACCCGTATCTACTCAAATCATCTGTGAAGGTAAGAAAATAACGATATCCACCACGTGCTTCAACACTCATTGGACCGCATACATCGGTACGTATTATTTCCAATCAGTCACTAGCTCACTCCATTGTTCCAGAGAACGGAGTTTTAGTCATCTTGCCCATGAGGCATGGTTCACATGTCTCAAATGATTCATAATCAAGAGATTCCAAAAGTCCATCGGCATGGAGTTTCTTCATGCGCTTTACACCAATATGACCTAAGCGGCAGTGCCACAAATATGTGGTACTATGATTATTAACTTTGCATCTTTTGGCATCAATATTATGAATATGTGTATCACTATGATCGAGATTCAACAAGAATAAACCATTCACAAGGGGCGCATGACCATAAAAGATATTACTCATATAAATAGAACAATCATTATTCTCTGACTTAAATGAATAACCATCTCGCAATAAACAAGATCCAGATATAATGTTCATGCTCAACGCAGGTACCAAATAACAATTATTTAGGTTTAAAACTAATCCCGAATGTAGATGTAGAGGTAGTGTGCCGACGGCGATCACATCAACCTTGGAACCATTTCTGACGTGCATCGTCACCTCGTCCTTAGACAGTCTTTGTTTATTCCGTAGCTCCTGTTTTGAGTTACAAATATTAGCAACCGAACCAGTATCAAATACCCAGGCGCTACTACGAGCACTAGTAAAGTACACATCAATAACATGTATATCAAATATACCTTTGTTGACGTTGCCAGCCTTCTTATCTGCCAAGTACTTGGGGCAATTCCGCTTCCAGTGACCATTCCCCTTGTAGTAGAAGCACTCAGTCTCAGGTTTCGGTCTAGCCTTGGGTTTCTTCACGGGAGCGGCAACTGTCTTGCCATTCTTTTTGAAGTTCCCTTTCTTTCCCTTGCCTTTCTTGAAACTAGTGGTCTTTCTAACCATCGACACTTGATGCTCCTTCTTGATTTCTACCTCTGCAGTCTTAAGCATCGTGAAGAACTCGGGAATCATTTCCTCCATCCCTAGCATATTATAGTTCATCACGAAGCCCTTATAGCTTGGTGGCAGTGACTGGAGAACTCTGTCAATGACCGTGTCATCTGGAAGATTAACTCCCAACTGAGTCAAGCGGTTGTGAAACCCAGACATTCTGAGTATATGCTCACTAACAGAACTGTTCTCCTCCATCTTGCAGCTAAAGAACTTGTCGGAGCTGTCATACCTCTCAACCCGGGCATGAGCTGGAAATACCAATTTCAGCTCCTGGAACATCCCATATGCTCCATGGTGCTCAAAATGTCTTTGGAGCCCCGGTTCTAAGCCATAAAGCATGGCGCGCTGAACTATCAAGTAGTCATCAGAATGTGCCTGCCGGATGTTCACAACATCCACAGACGAAGCTGGAGGGGGTGCAGCACCTAGCGGTGCATCAATGACATAAGCCTTCTGTGCAGCAATGAGGATAATCCTCAAGTTATGGGCCCAGTCCGCATAGTTGGTTCCATCATCTTTCAACTTAGCTTTCTCTAGGAACGCATTAAAATTCAGGGGAACTACAGCGTGGGCCAGTGATCTACAACACAAATTTTGCAAAGACAATTAAGACTAAGTTCATGATAATTAGTTCAGTTAATCAAATTAATAATTAACTCCCACTTAAATCAACAACCCTCAAGTTGTCTAAGTGAAACATGATCCAAATCAACTAACCCATGTCCGATCATCACGTGAGATGCGGTAGTCATCAATGGTGAACATCTCCATGTTGATCATATCTACTATATGACTCATGTTCGACCTTTCGGTCTCCTGTGTTCTGAGGCCATGTCTGTACATGCTAGGCTCGTCAAGTTTAACCCAAGTATTCTGCATGTGTAAAACGGGCTTACACCCGTTGTATGCGAACATAGAGTCTATCACACCCGATCATCACGAGGTTCTTCAAAATGATGAACTTTTGCAACGGTGCATACTTAGGGAGAACACAATTTCTTGAAATTAAGTGAAGGGATCATCTTATAATGCTACCGTTGTCCTAAGAAAAATAAGATGCATAAAAAGATAAACATCACATGCAATCAATATATGACATGATATGGCCATTATCATCTCATGCCTTTGATCTCCATCTCCAAAGCACCTACATGATCTCCATTGTCATCGGCATGTCACCATGATCTCCATCATCGTGTCGTCACGCGGTCGTCTCACCAACTATTGCTTCTATAACTATTGCTAACGCATAGCGATAAAGTAAAGCAATTACATGGCGATTAATAAATTAAAGATAACCCTATAGCTCCTGCCGGTTGCCGAACTCATTGACATGCAAGTCATGAACCTATTACAAAACATGATGGTCTCATACATCAACATATATCACATCGCGTTTTTGGCCATACCACATCACAACATGCCCTGCAAAAACAAGTTAGACGTCCTCTACTTTGTTGTTGCAAATTTTACGTGGTTGCTATGGGCAACTAGCAAGAACCGTTCTTACCTACGCAAAGCCACAACGGTGATAATCAAGTTGCCTTTTAACCTTCTACAAGGACTGCCTTCATCAAATTAGATTCAACTAAAGTAGGAGAGACAGACACCCGCTAGCCACCTTATGCAAAACAAGTTGCATGTCAGTCGGTGGAACCAGTCTCATGTGCGAGGACATGTAAAGTTGGTCCGAGCCGCTTCATCCCACAATACCACCGAATCAAAATAAGAGAAGAGATGTAAGCAATTTGAGCATCAACACCCACAACTCTTTGTGTTCTACTCATGCATATACATCTACGCATAGACCTAGCTATGATGCCACTATTGGGGAACGAAGCATGAAAATCAAAAAAATTCCTACGAACACCCAAGATCTATCTAGGATAAGCATAGCAATGAGAGGGGAGAGTGTGTCTACGTACCCTCATAGACCGTTAAGCGGAAGCATATATCACGTGGTTGATGTAGTGGTACTCGTCATGATCCAATCGCGATCCAAACCAATGAAGTACCGAACAGATGGCACCTCCGCGTTCAGCACACGTACGGCTCGATGACGTCTCCTCCTCCTTGATCCAGCAAACGAGGGAGGAGAAGTAGATGGGATCGCCGGCAGCACGACGGCGTGACGGTGATGGTGGTGGAGTGATTCCGGCAGGGCTACGCCAAGCGCTACCGAAACAACGAAGATGGAGGAGTTACGAAGTAACGGGAGAGAGGGGGGCAAGGGCTTGTGTGTCCTCTTGGGGGCGCCCCTACCCTCTATATATTAGGTGGAGGGCCGTGGTGGCCAACCCTCCAAGCCCTAGGGACGCACCAAGGGGGAGGAGTTGGACTCCTAGTCCAATTCTTTATGTTTCCATACATAGGTGGACTTTCCACCTCTCCCAAGCCACATGGGCCTTGAGGGACTTGTGCGCCTGGCCCAATGATGACCCACAAGTATAGGGGATCAATCGTAGTCCTTTAGAGAAGTAAGAGTGTCGAACCCAACGAGGAGCAGAAGGAAATGACAAGCGGTTTTCAGCAAGGTAATTTCTGCAAGCACTGAAATTGTCTGTAACAAGTAGTTTGATGGTAAGATAATTTGTAACAAGCAAGTAATAGTAACGGTAAATAAAGTGCAGCAAGGTAGCCCAATCCTTTTTGTACCAAAGGACAGGTCAAAACGATCTCTTATAATAAGCAAAGCATTCTTGAGGGCACACAGGAGTTTCATCTAGTCACTTTCATCCTGTTGGTTTAGTTCGCGTTCGCTACTTTGATCATTTGATATGTGGGTGGACCAGTGCTTGGGTGTTGTTCTTACTTGAACAAGCCTCCCACTTATGATTAACCCCCTCACAAGCATCCGCAACTATGAAAGAAGAATTAAGATTGAAAGAAATATGCCCTAGAGGCAATAATAAAGTTGTTATTTTATATTTCCTTATTCATGATAAAGGTTTATTATTCATGCTAGAATTTTATTGATCGGAAACTTAAATACATGTGTGAATACATAAACAAATACCGTGTCCCTAGTAAGCCTCTACTAGACTAGCTCGTTGATCAAAGATGGTTAAGGTTTCCTAACCATAGACATGTGTTGTCATTTGATAATGGGGTCACATCATTAGGAGAATGATGTGATGGACAAGACCCATCCGTTAGCTTAGCATAATGATCATTCAGTTTTATTGCTATTGCTTTCTTCATGTCAAATACATATTCCTTCGACTATGAGATTATGCAACTCCCGGATACCGGAGGAATGCCTTGTGTGCTATCAAACATCACAAAGTAACTGGGTGATTATAAAGATGCTCTACAGGTATCTCCGAAGGTGTTTGTTGAGTTGGCATAGATCGAGATTAGGATTTGTCACTCCGAGTATCGGAGAGGTATCTCTGGGCCCTCTCGGTAATACACATCATAAGCTTGCAAGCAAATGACTAAGGAGTTAGTCACGAGGTGATGTATTACGGAACGAGTTAAGAGACTTGCCGGTAATGAGATTGAACTAGGTATAGAGATACCGACGATCGAATCTCGGGCAAGTAACATACCGATGGACAAAGGGAATTACGTATGTTGTCATAACGGTTCGACTGATAAAGATCTTTGTAGAATATGTAGGAGCCAATATGGGCATCCAGGTTCCACAATTGTTTATTGACCGGAGAGGTGTCTCGGTCATGTCTACATAGTTCTCGAAACCGTAGGGTCCGCACGCTTAACGTTCGATGACGATATAGTATTATATGAGTTATGTGATTTGGTGACCGAATATTGTTTGGAGTCCCGGATGAGATCACGGACATGACGAGGAGTCTCAAAATGGTCGAGAGGTAAAGATTCATATATAGGACGATAGTATTCGGACACGAGAAGTGTTTCGGGGGTTACCGGGTAATTATCGGGTCATCGGAGGGGTTTCGGGCACCCCGGCAAAGTTATGGGCCTTATGGGCCAAGAGAGGAAATGCACCAGCCACAAGGGGCTGGTGCGCCCCCCGTAGCAGGCCGGCCTAAGGAGGAGAAGGAAAGGGGGAAGGGAAGGGAAAGTGTGGCTTAGGATTCCCACTTCCTTCCCTCTCCCCCCTCTTTCCTTTCCCCTCGGGAATACATGGCAGGGGGCGCGGCCAGGGCAGGAGCCTTAGGGCCGGCCGGCCACCTATGTGGTGCACCAGGTTGCCTCCCCTACCCCTCCCACCTATATATATATATATATATGTGGGAGGGGGGCGCCTAGCACACCCAAGACAATTGCCTAGCCGTGTGCGGCGCCCCCCTCCACCGTTTACACCCCGGTCATATTTTCGTAGTGCTTAGGCGAAGCCCTGCGGAGATCACTTCACCATCACCGTCACCATGCCGTCGTGCTGACGGAACTCATCTACTACCTCGACGTCTTGCTGGATCAAGAAGGCGAGGGACGTCACCGAGCTGAACGTGTGCAGAAAGCGGAGGTGCCGTGCGTTCTGTACTTGATCAGTTGAAGCGCGAAGAAGTTCGACTACATCAACCGCGTTGTGAAACGCTTCCGCTTACGGTCTACGAGGGTACGTAGACACACTCTCCCCCTTGTTTCTATGCATCTCCATGGATAGATCATTGCGTGTGCGTAGAAAAAAAATTGTTTTCCATGCAACGTTTCCCAACAGTGGCATCATGAGCCAGGTCTATGCGTAGATGATATGCACGAGTGGAACACAAAGAGTTGTGGGCGGTGATAGTCATACTGCTTACCACCAACATCTTATTTTGATTCAGCGGTATTGTGGGACGAAGCGGCCCAGACCAACCTTACATGTCCACGCACATGAGACCGGTTCCACCGACTGACATGCAACTTGTTTTGCATAAAGGTGGCTGGTGGATGTCTGTTTCTCCTACTTTAGTTGAATCGAATTTGACTACGGCCGGTCCTTGAAGAAGGTTAAAACAACAAACTTGATGAATCACCATTGTGGGTTTTTCATAGGTAAGAACGGTTCTTGCTAGAAGCCCGTAGCAGCCCCGTAAAACTTGCAACAACAAAGTAGAGGACGTCTAACTTGTTTTTGCAGGGCATGTTGTGATGTGATATGGTCAAGATATGATGTGATATATGTTGATGTATGAGATGATCATGTTTTGTAATATCGACAACCGGCAGGAGCCTTAGGGTTGTCTCTTTATTATTTGAAGTGCAAGTGCCATGTAATTGCTTTACTTTATCACTATGCGTTAGCGATAGTTGTAGAAGCAATAGTTGGCGTGACGACCTCTACACAACGACGCTACGATGGATATCAAGGTGTCAAGCCGGTGGCGATGGAGATCATGACGTTGCTTTGGAGATGGAGATCAAAAGCACAAGATGATGATGGCCATATCGTGTCACATATTTTGATTGCATGTGATGTTTATGTTTTATGCATCTTATTTTGCTTAGAACGGCGGTAGCATTATAAGATGATCCCTTCACTAAATTTCAAGGTAAAATTGTTCTCCCTGAGTATGCACCGTTGCTATAGTTCGTCGTTTCGAGACACCACGTGATGATCGGGTGTGATAGACTCTACATTCACATACAACGGGTGTAAGCCAGATTTACACACGCGGAATACTTGGGTTAAACTTGACGAGCCTAGCATGTGCAGACATGGCCTCGGAACACTGGAGACCGAAAGGTCGAACATGAGTCATATAGTAGATATGATCAACATAGAGATGTTCACCATTGATCACTACCCCATCTCACGTGATGATCGGACATGGGTTAGTTGATATGGATCATGTATCACTTAGACAACTTGAGGGATGTTGATTTAAGTGGGAGTTCAATTGTAATTTGATTAATTGAACTTAATTTATCATGAACTTAGTCCTGATAGTATTTACAAATCTATGTTGTAGATCAATAGCTCGCAATATAGCTCTCCTATGTTTTTGATATATTCCTAGAGAAAAATAAGTTGAAAGATGATAGTAGCAATGACGCGGACTAGGTCCGTGATCTGAGGATTATCCTCATTGTTGCACAAAAGAATTATGTCCTTGATGCACCGCTAGGTGATAGACCTGTTGCAGGAGCAGATGCAGATGTTATGAATGTTTGACAAGCTCGATATGATGACTACTTGATAGTTTAGTGCGCCATGCTTTACGGCTTAGAACCAGGACTTAAAAAATGTTTTGAATGCCACGGAGCATATGAGATGTTCCAAGAGCTGAAAATTGGTATTTCAGACTCATGCCCGTGTCGAAAGGTATGATACCTCTGACAAGTACTTTGCCTACAAGATGGAGGAGAATAGCTCAGCCAGTGAGCATGTGCTCAGAATGTCTGAGTACTACAATCGCTTGAATCAAGTGGGAGTTAATCTTCCAGATAAGATAGTGATTGACAGAGTTCTCTAGCCACTATCACCAAGCTACTAGAACTTTGTGATGAACTGTAATATGCAAGGGATGAGGAAAATGATTCCCGAGCTCTTCGCGATGCTGAAATCGGTGAAGGTAGAAATCAAGAAAGAACATCAAGTGTTGATGGTTAATAAGACCACTAGTTTCAAGAAAAAGGGCAAGGGATAGAAAGGGAACTTCAAGAAGAATGGCAAGCAAGTTGCCACTCCCGTGAAGAAGCCCAAAGCTGGACCCAAGCCTAAAACTGAGTGCTTCTACTGCAAAGGAAATGGTCACTGGAAGCGGAACTGCCCCGGCGGATAAGAAGGATGGCAAAGTGAACAAAGGTATATTTGATATACAGATTCTTGATGTGTACCTTACTAGTGTTCGTAGTAGCCCCTGGGTATTTGATACCGGTTCAGTTGCTAAGATTAGTAACTCGAAACAGGAGTTGCAGAATGAACAGAGACTAGTTAAGGGCGAGGTGACGATGTGTGTTGGAAGTGATTCCAAGGTTGATAAGATCACCATCGCACACTCCCTCTACCTTTGGGATTAGTGTTGAACCTAAATAAATGTTATTTGGTGTTTGCGTTGAGCATGAATATGATTGAATCATGTTTATTGCAATACGGTTATTCATTTAAGTCAGAGAATAATTGTTGTTCTGTTTACATGAATAAAACCTTCTATGGTCATACACCCAATGTAAATGGTTTATTGAATCTTGATTGTAGTGATGCACATATTCATAATAATGATGCCAAAAGATGCAAAGTTGATAATGATAGTGCAACATATTTGTGGCACTGCCGTTTAGGTCATATTGGTGTAAAGCGCATGAAGAAACTCCATGCAGATGGGCTTTTGGAATCACTTGATTATGAATCATTTGATGCTTGCGAACCATGCCTTATGGGCAAGATGACTAAAACTCCATTCTTCGGAACAATTGAGCGAGCTAATGACTTATTGGAAATAATACATACCGACCAGCAAGTTTGAAGTCATAGTTGAGTTCTTTAATTTCCCAATATGCTTTGTGTTCTAACTCAAGAGGCAAATGACAGGCTTTCCCATAAACAATTTTATAAGGAGACATACCCATAGGATTTTTATAAGCTGTTCTATAGGCCCAAAGTGCATCATCAAGTTTCTTAGACCAATTCTTTCGGGAACTATTAACAGTTTTTTGTAATATTAGTTTCATTTCTCTATTGCTAAGTTCAACTTGACCACTAGATTGAGGGTGATAGGGTGATGCAATTCTATGGTTGACATCATATTCTCAGCTCCTTTCCTATCAGTGATATGAAAGTCAAATTCTTGTAGCAAGAGAACCCACCTAATGATTCTAGGTTTAGCATCTTTCTTTTCCATAAGATATCTTATAGCAGCATGATCGGTGTGAACAATTACTTTGGAATCAACAATGTAAGATCTGAATTTATCACAAGCAAACACAACTGCTAAAAATTCTTTCTCAGTAGTAGCATAATTTCTTTGGGCACTGTCTAGAGTTTTGCTAGCATAATGGATAACATTAATTTCTTATCAACTCTTTGTCCTAGAACAACACCAACAGCATAATCACTAGCATCACACACAATTTCAAAAGGCAAGTTCCAATCAGGTGGTTGAACAATAGGTGTAGAAGTTAAGGCTTTCTTAAGTGTTTCAAGGGCTTCTACACAATCATCATAAAAAACAAATGGAATATCCTTTTGTAAAAGATTAGTAAGAGGCCTAGAAATTTTAGAGAAGTCTTCAATGAACCTCCTATAGAAACCAACATGACCAAGGAAACTACGAATACCTTTAATGTCTTTAGGACATGGCATTTTCTCAATTGCATCAACTTTAGCTTTATCCACCTCAATACCTCGTTCAGAAATTTTATGCCCCAAGACAATGCCTTCATTAACCATAAAGTGGCACTTCTCCCAATTCAAGCAAGATTAGTTTGTTCACATCTCTGCAAAACTCGATCAAGGTTGCTTAAGCAATCATCAAAAGAAGTTCCGTAAACGGAGAAATCATCCATGAAAACCTCAACAATCTTTTCACAAAAATCAGAGAATATAGCAGCCATACATCTTTGAAAGGTAGCAGGTGCATTACATAAACCAAAGGGCATACGTCTATAAGCATAGGTTCCAAAAGGGCAAGTAAAAGTAGTTTTCTCTTGATCAGGTTGTAAAACAGGTATTTGAGAGAAACCAGAATATCCATCAAGAAAACAAAAGTGTGTGTGTGCTTAGATAGTCTTTCTAGCATTTGATCAATAAAAGGCACATGGTAATGATCTTTTCTAGTAGCTTTGTTTAATTTCCTAAAATCAATTGCCATTCTATAGCCAGTATGTAGCGACCCGATCCCAATGGATCGAAGTCTCTGTGCTTAAGTGTCATCCCTGGATCGGTATTGCTGACACACACAGTACTCGAGGAATTATAGCAGAGTTCAATCACACACTTATTACATCGAGTGTCTCATAAAGAGTACTTATTACAATAATATGGCTGAAGGCCATCTAAATAAAGTAACTGCGGAAGCTTCGAAGGTAAATGAGTCCATCCAACTCCACGGCAAAACTGAGTGCACGACAACGACCTAGCGCACCTTACTCTTCGTCTGAAAATTCTGCAACATGATACGTTGCAGCCGTGTAGGTCATCACATGGAATATGCTGGCAAGATAACACTATAGAGTAATGATGAATAATAGCTGTCACTACATGCAATATATGACTGGTGGAGGCTCTAAGTTTAACATTTGCATAAAGCCAATTTTTTCCCTACAACAAAGGAATAGATTTTATTTAACTACCCTGTTTAAGCCATTATTGAGAAGGTACCCCCAACTCAATCCCAAAATTAATAAATATAATTAATAACAACCCAACAAATTCTCTAATTAAAGTGATGGGATCAACCAATACTTCAAGTACCAGATACTCAAAATGTCCATAACCGGGGACACGGCTAATCATGATTAGTTTGTACACTCCGCAGAGGTTTGCGCACTTTTCCCCACAAGACTCGATCTCCTCCGTCGAATTTCTCGCACTGCATGATGTTTGAGAAACGGATGATCGAGACACAGTCTTTCCGAAGAGGTCCCCTTAACCGATAGATAGGCCGGTACACCTACAATTCCCCTACATCTGCTAGCCCATCATGGAAAGGATTCCCACAACTTACTCAACTATGCCAGAGCCCATAATGGCATGTGGCTCCACACGGAAGTTTCTAGCATGAACTTATGATCCCTTTGAGCCTGGGTGGCATTCCATAGGATGATCACACGGTTACCCCGGGATCTCCTAGGACAACACTGGATTCCCCAGGTGCCCGCAACCAATCCACCCAGATGTGTATTAAAGTAGCCACCTTAAGTTTCCTTTAGATAAATTACTCTCGCAACTTTCATGAATCTCACATACCAATCCCCGTCTACGAGCCTGGCTAAGCAATATGAGCATAACGTATATTCCCGGGGTGAACAAAGGTAATAGGTTCCTACCTCATCAACTACATAGCATATACCACATGTTCCCAATCCTACTCATGCAATATTTGGGGATATAACTAATGCATAAAAACTGGGTAATAAAGGGATATGATCAAAGTGTAACTTGCCTTGCTGACGATCGGTAAACCCTAGAGATTCGTAGTAGCAAGCTTCGCACTCCGGATACTCTATCATAGACAAACAATAGCATATATAAGCACTCAAGCATAAGATGCAAAGGTAAAACCAAATAAAAGATCTAAACAGAAAGTTCAAGTGAAGAGCTTCGATTTGCAAAAAGAATCGATCAAACCGGAATTACGAAACTCAAACTACGATCAAAAGAAGTTCAAATTCAAATCTGTTTGAAACCAAATTTTAAAATTTCAAAAACATGTTCAAGTTGATTATCTGAACAGAGGGGATCGAGACGAAGAATTTGGCGTTGGTTTTGTTGGATTTGGATAAATGAGTAAAAAGTTATGAGGGTTTAAAGATCAGGGACTAATCTGTGAAGAAAAAATAATTACGGATGGGTCCCTGGACGAAAATAAACAGAAAAAGAAAAATTCTATCGGACGAATGTCCGCTAACAGAGACTAACGAACGAAAACGTTTGTGGGCAGATCTAAACGAGTGAACGTTCGCTATTTAACAGATCTAAAATAATAAACCGAACTAAAAACGAAAACCGATCTAAAAAAATAAAACCGAAAGAAAACCGAGCGGTTTATACCGGTTCGGCCGGTTCGGTGACGGCGGCGATGACGGCTCTTCGGCAACGGCGGCGAGGCGGCGGCTCGGGCGAGGCGGGGCGGCGGCTCCGGCGGCGGTGGCTGCTGCGGCGTGGGGCGGCGGCTGCGGCTTGCGGCGGCGGAGCAAGCGGCGGCGCGGTGCAGCGGCAGGGCTCGCGTGCGGCGGCTCGGGCGGCAGCAGGCGGCGGCAGTGGTGGCGGCAGCGGCTGCGGCTCGACTTGGGGAGAAGAGGAGGGGGTCAGGACGGCGGCTTATAAAGGCGCAGGGCGAGGCGGTGGCTTGGAGGAGGGGGAGACGCGGAGGCGGAGTCCGCCTCGGACACGGCGGCGGTGGCGGCGTGCGCCGGCCGGTTTCCGGCTCGGGGTCGGTGGCGATGGCGGCTGGGCTGGGCCTCGGCCTGGCTGGCTAACTGGGCCGGCCTAGTTCGGCGGAGGAAGTTTTTTTTAAAACGATTTTCCAAAGACAGAAACAAATAAAAAAACCTAATAAAAATATATCTAAAAATTCCAGAAAAATCCACATAACTATATGGCCTTATATATGACCTAATGAACATTTTTCTGGGCCTAAATGCCTAAAATAAAATCAAACATTATAGTACTAATTACTCCGCTAACAAATAAATAAACTAGCGAATAAAATCAAATAAACTCTCCAAAATTCAATTTCCAACAACTCTTTGCTGAATTTGAAGAAGTCATGTTATCTTCTCTCTTTATTTTAAAATAATTGGAAAAGAATTTTGAAAAAAAAATTGATCCAATTTTCCAAGTTTTGATAAATCAAAAATGGATTTTTGTGAAACCTCCAACTCTCTCAAATTGGTCCTTCAGTTGCTTAGGATTTCTTTGGATCAACAAACAAATAAAACAAAACAACAAAAATGCATAAATCATGGATGCATATGAATGATCTAATTAATAACATCCAAATTGAAAATTGGGATGTTACAAGAAAAGTGCGCAAACCTCTGCAGAGTGTACAAACTAATCATGATTAGCCGTGTCCTCGGTTATGGACATTTTGAGTATCTGGTACTTGAAGTTTGGTTGATCCCATCACTTTAATTAGAGAATTTGTTGGGTTGTTATTAATTATATTTATTAATTTTGGGATTGAGTTGGGGATACCTTCTCAATAATGGCTTAAATAGGGTAGTTAAATAAAATCTATTCCTTTGTTGTAGGGAAAAAATTGGCTTTATGCAAATGTTAAACTTAGAGCCTCCACCAGCCTTATATTGCATGTAGTGACAACTATTATTCATCATTACTCTATAGTGTTATCTTGCCAGCATATTCCATGTGCTGACCTACACGGCTGCAACGTATCATGTTGCAGAATTTTCAGACGAAGAGTAAGGTGCGCTAGGTCGTTGTCGTGCACTCAGTTTTGCCGTGGAGTTGGATGGACTCATTTACCTTCGAAGCTTCCGCAGTTACTTTATTTAGATGGCCTTCAGCCATATTATTGTAATAAGTACTCTTTATGAGACACTCGATGTAATAAGTGTGTGATTGAACTCTGCTATAATTCCTCGAGTACTGTGTGTGTTAGCAATACCGATCCAAGGATGACACTTAAGCACAGAGACTTCGATCCATTGGGATCGGGTCGCTACAAGATGGTATCAGAGCACACGCTGACTGTAGGACGCGGCCACTAGGAAAGGCCACAGGATACTCTTCTCTACTCATTTCTAACTCTTCTCTATTTCTACTCTATAGATGTCGGACCCCAGGAACAAGTTCACTCAGCCGGATGACGACACCCCTTTCGGACGACACTTGAAGGAAGTCACTAGGTACCTGAACATCGGCATACCAAGCTTCACCGGAACCTTCACTACAACTTTACCAGAAGAGGAGCGCTGGATGATTCAAGTTCGTGTTCCTGGAAGGACGTTTACACCAATTACCGAGCCCATCGAGTTTTCCTTTGATGCACCGACCTGGAGTTTAGGAAAGAGCATGGCCGCCCACATCACTATTGGACGCATAGGCGAGGTGTACAACAAGGATCTTAAAGACACCATCTACCAGATATGTGGACGCCGGGATGAGCAATGGGAGATGATTCGCACCAGGAAGGATGGATCTATTGCAGCCAACATACAGGAGATGAACCAGCACATTCGTCGCTATGAGAACTAGATGTGCGCTAACATGATAGATACCAAGAAGGTGATGACCCGGAACATGGAGCTGGAAGAGGAACTCAAGGCAACTCGCGATGGATACGAAGAGGAAATTGTTGTACTACTGGAGCATAATGAAGACCTGAAGAGGAAGCTAGGAATATTCATGGGGAATCCCGAACCTGAAGTGGACATTCGTTCTGAAGACTACATCATACTAGATTACACGAACACCAACCCCGACAGCGAGGATGAAGATAGTGATGACTATGAAGACGAAGCTGGAGTTGATATTATGGAGTCTTCCACCGATCAAAATTTTTAGTCGACCACCATATTTCTATTAGCATTCTTCCAAGTAGTTAGAAATCTTTTCGAGCTTTTGTAACGGTAGCTTAGATTGATTGTATGATTCTTGTTTCAAATTGAGTGGTGTGGGATGAATATGTTTGTCTCATATGCATATGGGTAGTGAAATCTCTCATTAGACCTATTCTATTCTGTTCTCACCCCTCTAACCTATCAGATGCCTCCGAGACGTGACCCCAGATTCGCTTTCCCGCCGGAGCTCACCCAGTTGATCCAACAACAGAATGCCTTGATGCAGATGCTCATTCAGAACAAAGGCAACAACAACAACAACCCACCGCCACCACCCCCAGTTGACAACCTAGCCCGTTTCCTAAGGTTGAATCCGCCGGTGTTCTCTAGCAGCACCGAGCCGATTATTGCTGATGACTGGCTCTGCAAGATTGGAAGGGAGCTGACCACCACAGGTTGCACTGATGCTGAGAAGGTGCGCTTTGCCTCACATCAACTGGATGGACCCGCAGCCTCATGGTGGGAGAACTACACCGCCACTTTCCCCGTGGCCAATGTTACTTGGGATCAATTTCAGCAGGCCTTTCGCACCGCACATGTTTTAGCTGGAGCCATGAGTCTGAAGAAGCGTGAGTTTCGCAACTTACACCAAGAGAATCGTACTGTGGCGCAGTACGTGGATGAGTTCAGCAAGTTAGCACGCTACGCCCCAGATGATGTGGCCACAGATGCCGCGAAGCAGGAGAAGTTTCTTGAAGGGCTGAATGATGAGCTGAGTATGCAGTTGATGGTGGCAACTTTCAACAACTACCAGGAGCTGGTAGACAAGGCCCTCATGATTGAAGGCAAGCAACAACAGATAGAGAGCCGCAAGCGGAAGTATGGACAGGGAAAGTATAACTCTAGAGCCCAGCAGAAGCCTCGCTATTCCCCGTACTCGGGAGGACACACTCATCATACCCATGGAGGACATAACCCTGGAGGACATTCTCATCCTGGAGGAAGTGGACATAACCACAGTGGCCCTAAGAATGGAAATGGGAATGGAATTAACAGCAGTCAGAGCCGTTCCAACCCCGCGACACCCGCCAAGAAGGATCTGAGTCACGTTACCTGTTTCAAGTGCGGGAAGACCGGACACTACGCCAATGATTGTTCTGAGGCAAAGAATGGTAATGGCAATGGAAGCTCTGGAAAGAAGCCAAATCCCTTCACCAGAGGTCAGGTGAACCACGTCAACGTGGAGGAAGTTGAAGAGCAGCCTGACGCAGTTATTGGTAAGTTTTTGATTAATTCATTTACAGCCCTTGTTCCTTTTGAAACTGGTGCATCGCATTCATACATATCAAGGGGATTTGTGGATAAGTTTAAGTTGCCCACCATAGCCCTTAAGACACCTATGTTAGTAAGCTCACCAGGAGCGGAGTATATGGCTAGCCGAGGATGTTTTCTGCTGCCGTTGACCATAGGTGGGCATGTTTTTCCCACCGACCTCATTATTCTGGAATCACAAGGATTGGATGTGATACTAGGCATGGATTGGTTATCGAAGTATGGAGGAAACATCGATTGTGCTAGTAAGTCAATCCTTCTCACCACCCTAGAGGGACAACGGATCAAGTATGTGTCTAGGCATGCGCCAAGAAGGACTCAAGTAAATTCACTCTCGGGAGTTGTTCAGGAGGAAGTGCCAGTTGTGAAGGATTATCCAGATGTATTCCTCGAGGAATTACCAGGCATGCCGCCAGACCGAGACATAGAATTTTTGATTGAGTTGTTACCAGGCTCTGGACCAATATCGAAGAGACCGTATCGGATGCCCGCAAATGATCTGGAGGAAATTAAGAAGCAGATTAAGGAGTTATTGGAGAAAGGTTATATACGACCAAGTTCATCGCCGTGGGGAGCCCCAGTGCTCTTAGTTGAGAAGAAGGATGGATCTTTGAGAATGGTTGTTGATTATCATGCGTTGAATGAGGTGACGATCAAGAACAAATACCCACTACCGATGATCAATGATTTGTTTGACCAGCTGCAAGGAGCTAAAGTATTTTCCAAGATCGATCTTCGATCAGGATACCACCAGCTTAAGATCCGAGAACAAGATATACCCAAGACAGCTTTCACCACAAGGTATGGGCCATATGAGTACACGGTCATGTCTTTCGGTTTGACTAACGCCCCTGCCTACTTTATGAGTATGATGAATAAGGTGTTCATGGAGTTCTTGGATAAGTTTGTTGTGGTGTTCATTGATGATATATTGGTTTATTCGAAGAATGAAGAAGAACATAAGGAACATTTGCGCTTGGTTCTTGAGAAGCTCAGGGAACATCAGCTATATGCCAGGTTCAGCAAGTGCGAGTTTTGGTTGAAGGAAGTTGGATTTCTTGGACATGTTATATCAGGAGAAGGAATAGCAGTAGACCTATCCAAGGTTAAATCTGTCACCGAGTGGTTGGCATCCACCTCAGTGGGAGAGATACGCAGTTTCCATGGACTTGCAGGATATTATCGGAGATTTATTGAGAATTTTTCCAAGATTGTGAAACCCATGACGGAGTTATTGAAGAAGGACACCAAGTTTAAGTGGACCGAGGATTGTGAGGCCAGTTTTCAAGAGCTGAAGAAACGTTTAGTTACAGCCCTAGTGCTAATTCTTCCGAATATACGCAAGGATTTCCAAGTATATTGCGACGCTTCTTGCCAGGGACTTGGAGGCGTTCTTATGCAAGAAGGAAGAGTTGTTTCATATGCCTCACGTCAGCTTCGACCTCATGAGCTGAATTATGCCACGCATGATTTGGAGCTAGCAGCCGTACTGCATGCGCTCAAGACCTGGAGACATTTTCTTATCGGAAATCATTGTGATGTTTACACGGATCATAAGAGTTTGAAGTACATTTTCACGCAGAAGGAGTTGAACCTCAGGCAGAGGAGATGGTTGGAGCTCATAAAGGATTATGACATGAAATTGCATTATCATCCAGGAAAGGCCAATGTCGTGGCCGATGCTTTGAGTCGCAAGAGTTATGTCAATACTCTCATAACCGGAGGATTACCTCAGGAGTTAGCCGTCGATCTCAGAGAACTTCGCTTGGAGATAGTTCCGAGAGGTTTTGTTGCAGCATTGGAAGTTCAGTCCACTTTGTTGGGAAAAATCCGAGAAGCCCAGAAGACGGATAAAGAAATTGTGGAGATAAGGGAAAAGATGAGTAAAGGAAAGGCCAAAGGTTTACGTGAGGATGAACATGGGACTTTATGGTTTGAGGATCGCATCTATGTGCCCAAAGACCCAGAGATCAGGAAGTTAATTCTTCAGGAGGCTCATGATTCGCCATACTCGATTCACCCAGGCAACACCAAAATGTATCTGGATTTGAAGGAACATTTTTGGTGGACAAGAATGAAGAGGGATATCGCAGAGTATGTAGTCGTGTGCGACGTATGTCAGAAAGTCAAAGCAAAGCATCAGAAACCAGCAGGATTACTTCAGCCTTTGCCGATACCCGAATGGAAGTGGGATAAGCTTGGCATGGATTTCATCACTGGATTACCCAGGACTCGTTCAGGATATGATTCCATTTGGGTTGTAGTTGATCGCTTGACCAAAGTGGCTCACTTTATCCCCGTGAAAACCACTTATACGAGCGCGAAGTTGGCCAAGATATATATGACCAGGATCGTATGTCTGCATGGAGTTCCGAGGACCATCGTATCAGATAGAGGAACACAGTTTACATCGAAGTTTTGGAATCGGTTGCACGAAATTTTGGGTACTAGGCTAGAGTTTAGTACAGCCTTTCATTTGCAGACAGATGGACAGACCGAGAGTCAACCAGATTCTGGAGGACATGTTGAGAGCTTGTGCGCTAGACTATGGGTCTAGTTGGGATGATAATTTGCCTTATGCGGAGTTCTCATATAACAATAGCTATTAGGCTAGTTTGAAGATGGCCCCTTTCGAAGCTTTGTATGGAAGGAGGTGCAGGACAACATTGCTGTGGGATGAAGTTGGAGATCGACAACTGTTCGGACCAGATTTAATCAGAGAGTCTGAGGAGAAGGTCAAGTTGATTCGTGATAGACTTAAGGTAGCCCAGTCCAGGCAGAAGAGTTATGTCGATACTAAACGCAAGGAGGTAACCTATGAAGTCGGAGACAGAGCATATCTTCGTGTATCGCCACTTCGAGGAGTCAAATGGTTTGGAGTTAAAGGGAAGTTAGCGCCACGATTTGTAGGACCATACCGAGTTTTGGAACGTATGGGGGAAGTTGCATACAAGTTGGAATTACCCGAAGGTTTGTCAGGAGTTCATGATGTGTTTCATGTTTCCCAGTTGAAGAAGTGCCATGCAGAGATGGCCGATATTCCTCTGAGAGATACAGTGCCACTGGATGCAATTCAGTTGGAGAGTGATCTGACCTATGAGGAGAAGCCCGATAAGATTCTCGAGTTTGCCAGCCGAGTTACCCGCAGCAAGGTCATTAAGTTTTGCAAAGTTCAGTGGAGCCACCATACAGAGGACGAAGCCACCTGGGAACGAGAGGATGATCTTCGCCAGGACTATCCAGACCTTTTTGCTAGCCAACCCGAATCTCGAGGGCGAGATTCATCTTAAGGGGGGTAGGTTTGTAACATCCCAATTTTCAATTTGGATGTTATTAATTAGATCATTCATATGCATCCATGATTTATGCATTTTTGTTGTTTTGTTTTATTTGTTTCTTGATCCAAAGAAATCCTAAGCAACTCAAGGACCAATTTGAGAGAGTTGGAGGTTTCACAAAAATCCATTTTTTGATTTATCAAAACTTGGAAAATTGGATCAATTTTTTTTTCAAAATTCTTTTCCAATTATTTTAAAATAAAGAAAGAAGATAACATGACTTCTTCAAATTGAGCAAAGAAATGTTGGAAATTGAATTTTGAATTTTGGAGAGTTTATTTGATTTTATTCGCTAGTTTATTTATTTGTTAGCGGAGTAATTAGTACTATAATGTTTGTTTTTATTTTAGGCATTTAGGCCCAGAAAAATGTTCATTAGGTCATATATAAGGCCATATAGCTATGTGGATTCAATTGTCATTGGTGATCAACAACGGGTTTAGCATCAGGTTCCATATTAATCTTGTGTTGACAGAGAGTGGGACTAATGCCCTTAGGATCATCAAGAGTATATCCAATAGCAGCACGGTGCTTCCTCAGAATTTTTAATAATCTCTGTTCTTCATGTTCTGAAAGGTTACCACTAATAATAGCAGGATATACCTTTTTCTCATCAAGATAAGCATACTTTAGAGTGTCAGGCAGTTGCTTTAATTCAAACACGGGATCACCTTTAGGTGGAGGAGGACTTCCTAGAGTTTCAATAGGCAAATTGTGTTGAAGGATAGGTTGTTGTTCAAAGAATATTTTATCTATTTCATTTCTTTCACGCAAGTGGATATCGTTCTCATGGTCTAGCAAGTATTGTTATAGTGGATCAGTAGGAGGTACGGCAATAGAAGTTAGACCAATTATTTCATCTTTACTAGGTGATTCTTTATCATAAGGTTGTCTATGAAACTTAGAGAAATTAAACTCATGAGACACATCACCAAAATTAACACTGACGATTTCTTTATGGCAATCTATCTTAGCATTGACAGTGTTCAAGAAAGGTCTACCAAAAATTATGGGACAAAAATCATCTTGTGGGGAACCAAGAACTAGAAAATCAGTAGGGTAATTTTTTTCCCACACAAGACTTCAACATCTCTAACAATCCCAAGTGGTGTGATGGTATCTCTATTAGCAAGTTTAATAGTAACATCTATGTCTTCTATTTCAGCGGGTGCTATATCATTCATAATTTCTTGGTATAAGGAAAAAGGAATAGCACTCACACTAGCACCCAAATCACATAAACAATGATAGCAATGATCTCCTATTTTAACTGAGACAACAGGCATGCCAACAACAGGCTTGTTCTTATCTTTAGTATCGGGTTTAGCAATTCTAGCAGCTTCATCATAGAAGTAGATAACATGCCCATCAACATTTTTGACCAAGAGATATTTAACCATAGCAACACTATGTTCTACTTTAATTTGTTTAGAGGGTTTAGGTGCTTTAATATTACTTTTACGAACCACTGTTGATACCTTAGCATGTTCCTTTATCCTAACAGGGAAAGGTTTTTTTTAATATAAGCAGTAGGAACTACTGGATCAACATTGTAAATGATAGTTTCATCTTTAGCTATAACCGGTTCTTTAATTTATTATTTAATAGGGGGATGATATTTAAACCACTTCTCCTTAGGGAGATCAACATGAGTAGCAAATGATTCACAAAAAGAGGCTACTATCTCAGAGGCAAGTCCATATTTAGTGCTAAACTTGTGAAAAGCATCAGTATTCATAAAAGATTTAACACAATAAAACTCAAGCTTAATACCTGACTCTTTACATTCATCGAGCTCCCAATCTTCAGATTTGCGTTTAATTATTTATAAAAGATCCTGCCTGAAATCAATAGTCTTCATCATAAAAGAACCAACACAAGAAGTATCGAGCATGGATTGATCATTACGAGAAAGCCGAGCATAAAAATTCTGAATGATAATTTCTCTTGAGAGCTCATGATTGGGGCATGAATATAACATTGACTTGAGCCTCCCCCAAGATAGAGCGATACTTCTCCTTCACGAGGCCAAAAATTATATATATAATTCTGATCACGATGAACTAGATGCGTAGGATAAAACTTTTGGTGAAATTCCAATTTCAATCGATTCCAGTTCCACTGTAACACCCCATGTATTAAGCTACAGTAATCCCCTTTTTATTATGCCATGTCATCAGGATCAACGGTGCTTAATCATCATTTGTATCATATCTCATTTCAAATTCAAACTCAATTGGAAATTCAAACTGAAAGTGAAAATAAAAGTTGTCCAAACTCAGAAACTAAATTGTTCATTTAATAGCAAGTAAATCAGAGACAATTCTAAAATTGAAACCAACATTATTGAAATTGGATAAGTGGCTTGAACATCCTCAAACAGTGACTGAAAACCATATTTAATAACCTATTAATAAATATAAAATAAATCTGAAATGATAAATACCGCAAACTAATTTTTGGGGATAGGGTATGCTGCCCTGTGAATTATGGACCAGTTTATATATTTTACAAAATTCTTTTGGGTACCTAACTATTTGCAAAACAGAGAAAAGGGGAAAAGAAAAGAAAAGAAGAAAGCAAAAGGAAAAAGAACAGAACCCCCCCTCTGGGCCAACAGGCCCAGCTGTCACCCGCGCGGCCCAACCCAACTAGCTCGTCCCCTACCTCCCCCTGTTCACACCGCTCGTTGTCGCCGCGCCCGCACGCCGCGCCGCGCCCCGCCCCCCCTTTCCCCTCGCTCGACGCCGCGCCATCCCGTGCCCGCCAGAGGGGATTAGAACCCCTCCTTCACCCCCAGGACAAACCCTAGCTGCCCCCTCTCCCTTTCCCTCTCATTCTCCCAACTCACCCGACACGGCCATGGCTCCGCCGCCGTGAAACACGTGGCCACTGCCTCCGCCTCGTCGCGTGACCGGACCCGAGCACTCCGCCACCATCCGCTACCCCACCCCGCGCCGCTGGATGGAGCTGGGAGCCTCTGCCTCGCCCGCATCAACCTTCTCCCTCCTCGGATCGCCGCCGCACGCCGTCATCAATTCCGGCCACGTCGAGCCTTCCCCAAGCCCATTACGCACACCTGCAGGAGCGCTGTAAGCTGCCGCTCCCTCTCCCTCTCCTCGCGCCGTCGTTTGCGGCCCCTAGCGAGCTCCTCCACCATAGCCGAACGCGCCGCCGCTTAGCTCGTCGTCGGCGCCGTTCCGGCGACCAGCTGGCCTCGGGCTCGTGCCCGTTGAACTCACACGCGCGCGTAGGTGCCTCCTAGCTCCTTCGTTCGACTCACGCGCGACCGCGCTGCCGTTTGCCATCGCCACCCGAGACCGGCCGCCGCCGACGTGCTCACCGCCGCCGCTACACGCCGTCTCCGGCCACGCCACCACCACCAATGCACGCGGCGTGGACCGCCCGTTCGAACGGACCAAACCTCAGCCCCGGAGATGCCCCGTACGCAAATCCCGCACGTCGCCGCCGTCTTCTGTGGTCGTCGGCAATGCTCCGGCCGCCGCGCCGGCCGGCTCCGACGTGGCACGCGGGCCCCACCACCAGTGCCACTGACTACGGGCCCCACTGGGCCCCGTTGACCAATCAGCGCTGCTGACTGGACCACCCGTGTCTATGACACGCGGGTCCCACCCCTTAAAATGATTTAAAATAAATAAAACCATAATTAAAATGCTAATTAACCTAATTAGTTAATTGATTAAGTTAACAGACACTGACAGTAGGCCCCACCCCCCTAATTAACCTAACTTAGTTAAATTAACACTAATTAAGCCTCTGTCTCAATGACATGTGGGCCCCACACGTCAGGTTTGACTCTGGTCAGCCAGAGTTGACTGCTGACATCATCATTACATCATGCTGACGTCACCCTCGTACTGTTTTGGATAATTCGAATTTAAATAATTAAAACAATTCCAAAAATCAATAAAAACTTTAGAAAATCATATCTTTTAATCCGTAACTCCGATGAAAATATTTTATATATGAAAAATGCTCAGAATTTCGAGACGGATCCGAATACGCGGTCCGTTCGTCCGCCACATGTCCCTAGCTACCCGAACATGGAACCGTTCCCCTCCGGTCATCTGTCTGACAAATGTCCGGAACCGGGAAAACATTCCCGGATGAATTCCACCTTCGCCAGTATCACCCGGCACTGCGTTAGATCACCTCTGTCACCGCGTATTGCCATGTTATGCTTTGTGCTGCACTTGTTTGCTCTGTATTTATTGTTTCCTCCCCCTCTTCTCTCTCGTTAGACCCCGAAGTCGTCCCCGAGACCGACGCAGCTCCAGAGCCCGGCGCCACCGTTGACGACCTTGCCCTTGCCGCCGAGCAACCAGGCAAGCCCCCCCCCCCTTGAGCATACCGATATCGCCCATTCTATTTCTCATGCTTGCATTAGAACTACTGCTGATGCTGCTTTACCTATTCTGATGCATAACCTGTTTATTGTAACCTGCTGTTGATAATTACCTGCATATCCTAAACTGCGTAGTATAGGCTGGGTAGAGACCCATCAGTGACCCCACTTATCCCGATTGCCCCGTTGGATTATCCGAAGACCCGATCAACGGGATTGAAGACCAGGCCTCGACACCGCACATCACCCCCCTTAGTTGTAACGACACTGCAGCGTTAATATCGAGTGCCGAGGGTGATACCTCGTGTAGCACTTCTGATGTTAACTCTGTAGAGTAGCTATTCGGTCATGGTCATCGAGGGTGATTCCTCCTTCACCGCTTCCGATAACGACACCGTCGTACAACATCTCAAGTGTGAACCCAGCGAGGGTGATTCCTCCGAGTTCAGCTTGACGGATACATCGAGTAGGAATCCAACGAGGGTGATACCTCGGATTCCTCTGATGTTATGGACACACGGATACTTGGACTTTACACTGTTACTTGGATAGGCAGGTCGACCCTGAGGGGTACCCGCGTGCGCCTGAAAGGCGAGTGTTGTGAAGACGGGTGCCTGTGTGGTGCCCGAGTGGTGAATACGAGGCGTGGTCGGGCATTCTTGGCCCTTGCCGCAAGTCCTCGAGACGGGGCGACGGGGTCACATCTTTCGTGAGTCTCTGCTTGTTATCGCAAGCCCAAGGTACTAACGATTTGGATATTTGATCCGAGCAGGCCTCTGGCCTGATAGCACCAACCATCACGTGGGTGTGACGCCCCCGATTCAATCATACACTAATCATACACGCAAACGTGTACGATCAAGATCAGGGACTCACGGGAAGATATCACAACACAACTCTAAAGGTAAAATAAGTCATACAAGCATCATAATACAAGCTAGGGGCCTCGAGGGCTCGAATACAAGTGCTCGATCATAGACGAGTCAGCGGAAGCAACAATATCTGAGTACACACATAAGTTAAACAAGTTGCCATAAGATGGCTAGCACAAACTGGGATACATATCGAAAGAGGCGCAGGCCTCCTGCCTGGGATCCTCCTAAACTACTCCTGGTCGTCGTCGGCAGCCTGCACGTAGTAGTAGGCGCCTCCAGAGTAGGGGTCGTCGTCGGCGGTGGCGTCTGGCTCCTGAACTCCAGCATCTGGTTGTGACAACCAGAAAGAAAAGAAAGGGGGAAAAGGGGGAAGCAAAACAACCGTGAGTACTCATCCAAAGTACTCGCAAGCAAGGAGCTACACTACATATGCATGGGTATATGTGTAAAGGGCCATATCAGTGGACTGAACTGCAGAAAGCCAGAATAAGAGGGGGGATATCTAATCCTGTCGAAGACTACGCTTCTGGCAGCCTCCATCTTGCAGCATGTAGAAGAGAGTAGATGGTAAGTTCACCAAGTAACATCGCATAGCATAAATCCTACCCGACGATCCTCTCCTCGTCGCCCTGTGAGAGAGCGATCACCGGGTTGTATCTGGCACTTGAAAGGGTGTGTTTTATTAAGTATCCGGTTCTAGTTGTCATAAGGTCGAGGTACAACTCCGGGTCGTCCTTTTACCGAGGGACACGGCTATTCGAATAGATAAACTTCCCTGCAGGGGTGCACCACATTACCCAACACGCTCGATCCCTCTGGCCGGGCACACTTTCCTGGGTCATACCCGGCCTCGGAAGATCAACACGTCGCAGCCCTACCTAGGCCTAGCAGAGAGGTCAGCACGCCGGTCTAAATCCTATGCACACAGGGGTCTGGGCCCATCGCCCATTGCACACCTGCACGTTGCGTGGGCGGCCGGAGAGCAGACCTAGCAACCTCCATTACAAAGGAAGTTGCGTTACGCGGTCCAACCCGGCGCGCGCCGCTCAGTCGCTGACGTCTAGGAGGCTTCGGCTGATACCACGACGTCGAGTACCCATAACTGTTCCCGCGTAGTTGGTTAATGTGTATAGGCCAGTGGCCAGACTCAGATCAAATACCAAGATCTCGTTAAGCGTGTTATTATGAAGTAAACACGAACGCCGACCAGGGCCAGGCCCACCTGTCTCCTAGGTGGTCTCAACCTGCCCTGTCGCTCCGCCACAAAGATCCACACAAAGGGCCGTTGGGACAAAGGTCCTTTCAGCCCCCAATCCGTGAATCACTCGCGGGTACTCTTCGAGCCGACCCGACTTTAGTCACCATCTGTATAGTATGTATATATGTATAGTATATACCCGTGATCACCTCCCTAGTGATCACGGCCCGATAGTATAGCAAGGCAGACTGACAAGAATGTAGGGCCAATGATGATAAACTAGCATCCTATACTAAGTATTTAGGATTGCAGGTAAGGTATCAACAGATGTAGCAACAATGTTAGGCTATGCATCAGTATAGGATTAACGGAAAGCAGTAACATGCTACACTACTCTAATGCAAGCAGTATAGAGGAGAATAGGCGATATCTGGTGATCAAGGGGGGGGGGGCTTGCCTGGTTGCTCTGGCAAGAAGGAGGGGTCGTCAACTCCGTAGTCGAACGGGGCAGCAGCAGCGTCGGTCTCGTAGTCTACCGGAGAGAAGAGGGGGAAGAAACAATAAATACAAAGCAAACAATGCTACACAAAATATGACATGACAATATGCGGTGCCGGGGTGTTCTAACGCCTAACTAAATGATTTAGTTAATTTAGGAATTTACTCGGATTTATTTAATTAAAGTTGGGCACTATTCATTTACTGAAACCGGTCTAAAAGTTCAATGTTCTTATAGCTGCGGGCGTCTGACGGGAATACGGAGGGCGTATCCGGGTTCGTATCGGAATTCTGAGCAAGTTCCATGTACAAAGTATTTTCATCGGAGTTACGGTTTATTTAATATGATTTTCTAAAGTTTTTATTAATTTCTAGAATTTATTTAATTATTTAAATCAACATTATCCGAAACAGTGCACGCTGACATCGGCATGACGTCAGCAGTCAACAGAGGCGTTGACTGGTCAACTGACGTGTGGGTCCCGTTTGTCATTGACTGAGATGAACTAAAACAGATTAATTAGTTTAATTAGTAATTAGGTTAATCTAATCAGGATTAGTTAAGTTAATTAATTAGTTAATTAATATTTTTATTATTTTCTTTTAATCCTTTTTTTCTTTTTTTTTAAAACGTTCCAGGGGCTAGGCCCCACATGTCATTGGGTCAGGGGGGGCCATAGCGGGTTCAGGCGTTGCGGGTGCCCGACCCGGGTGACGACCCGCGGGAGCAGAGGGGCGCCGACGCGGCGCGGGCGCCGGGCGCCGGAGATGGCCGCGGTGAGGCCACGGCGAGACTGGCGGCGCGCGCAGCAGGGGGCGACGGGCGCGGTCGAGTGGTGGACCGGAGCGGGGCGAGACCAGCGCGCGGCAGCCGCAGGAGCCAGCCACGGCGGGCGACCTAGGCAGTGGCGGGGGCACGTGCGCAGCCGCGGGACGCGGTGAGCGTGCCAAGGGGGAAGAAGGGAGCGGCCACGCAGCGGGGTAGCGGCGATGCGGCGCGTGCGCGCGTGGCGAAGGGCACTAGTGGGGAGGGCGAGCGACGGCAGGGCTCGCCGGCAGGGGCGCGCGGGAGGGCGCGGTGGCGCAGGGCACACGACGCACGAGGCCACCGCGGGCGGGCGACGCAAGCAGCGGCGCGGTGAGGGAGAGAGGAGGAGAGGGAGGGGCGCGGCTCACGGAGGGCGTAGGGACCGTGGCAGTAGTGCGCGAGGTGGATGACGGGGACGACGGCGGAGAGGAGAAGCAGGCCGGCGGGGGAGCGCTCCGGCGACGGCAACGGGGCGGCGGGGTCGGGGCGTCGCGGCGACCTCCACCTCTCGATCCCGATCCAATCGAGGGAGAGGAGGGGGGATATTTCGGGAGAGGGGGGAAGTGGGGTGGTGGCTGGTTAGGGTTTCCCCCTCATGGGGATAAGGCAGGGGCGGGTCGGCCGGCTGGGCCAGGTGGGCCGGCCTGGCCTGTGAGCTGGGCCGTCTGGCCCAGTTGGCCGAGGGGCCTTTTCTTTTCTTTTGTTTTTCTGTTTTGTTCTTTCTCCTTTTATCTATTCCTATTTCCCTGTTTAGTAAAAAGTTAGGCCTCAAAATGATTTCTATAGGACATGGCAATTGTTCCAGTAATTACTAGGCATTCCCTAACACTACCAAAAATTAGTTTGGAGACAATTGGAGCTCCCACAAATTTTACAATAATTAATATGCATTAATCCTAGCTGTTTTAATCATGTTAGTGCCACCTAAACATTTTATCATTTATTGGTTTCAATTTTAGACTAGCCTCTGCAATATCTGTTATTTACTGAGCATTTTAGTTTTTAGGTTGGACAACTTTTATATTTCACTTTCATTTAAATTTGAATTTGAGTTAGGAGTTGAAATGCAATTTGATGCTAATGATGATTATGCACTATTAAGCTTGCTGACATGGCATTAACCTAGGGTGATCACTGTAGTTAATGACAGGGGGTGTTACAATTCTCCTCATCTAACAAGAATTCTCGTCCCGAGAATTAAGAGGAAGACTGAAAGAAGGTGGGGTATTCTTCACGAAGACGATCCTCGCGTTCCCAAGTGGCCTCATCTTCAGAATGATTTGACCACTGAACCTTGAGGAACTTGATTGCCTTCTGACGTGTGCGGCGTTCAACTTGGTCGAGAATGCGGACCGGATGCTCTTTATAGGAGAGGTCCTGCTGCAATTCGAGCACTTCATGATCCACTGCTCGGATTGGGTCCTTGAAGCAACGGCGGAGTTGTGACACGTGGAACACATCGTGAACCTGAGAAAGGTTCGGCGGAAGCTCCAGTTGATATGCCACTTTTCCATGCTTTTCGAGAATAGTGAACGGACCAATATAGCGAGGAGCTAGCTTGCCCTTGATCCCGAAGCGGTGAGCACCCTTCATTGGTGTAACTCGAAGATAAACCTTTTCGCCAGGTTGATAGACCATGTCTTTATGATGACGGTCATAATGACTCTTCTGACGTGACTGGGCAGTCTTGAGATTCTCACGAATGATGCGGACTTGTTCTTCGGCGTGTTGGATAATATCCGGGCCGAAAAGTGGACGTTCCCCAGTTTCTGACTAGTTCAGAGGGGTTCGACACTTTCGTCCATATAACACTTCGAAGGGGGCCATCTTCAGACTAGCTTGATAGCTATTATTATAAGAGAACTCCGCATACGGGAGAGATTCCTCCCATTTCTTGCCGAAAGAGATAACACAAGCTCGAAGCATGTCTTCGAGAACTTGGTTGACACGTTCCACTTGCCCTTGCGACTGAGGATGAAATGCAGTACTGAATGACAGATGAGTACCCATAGCTTCTTGGAAACTTGCCCAGAATTTCGAAGTGAATAAACTGCCACGGTCCGAACTGATTACCAGTGGAATACCGTGAAGTGAAACAATTCTGGACATGTAGAGAGTTGCAAGATGACTAGCAGTGATCGTTTCTTTGACCGCCAGAAAATGTGCAACTTTAGAGAGTCGATCAATGATGACAAGGATAGCATCATTACCTTTCTGCGATTTGGGAAAACCAGTGACGAAGTCCATTTCAACATGGTCCCATTTCCATTCAGGAATAGTGATAGGTTGCAGAGTTCCAGCCGGCCTCTGATGTTCTGCTTTGATTCGACAACAAACGTCACATTCAGCAACATAACGAGCAATGTCTTGCTTCATATTAGACCACCAGAATTTTCGACGGACATCTTGGTACATCTTGGTGCTACCGGGATGAATAGACAGAGGCGTTTCATGAGCTTCTCTCATAACCTTCTGAGTCATATCCAGGTTGTCTTCCGTAGGGACCACTATTCGACCTTTAAAGAATAAGGTGTCATCATCTTCAAGGGTGAAGCACGAGGGCCTTCCTGCCGCGAGGTAGCGCTTAATCTTGTGGGCTTGAGAGTCATACTTCTGCAGCGTCTTGATGCTACCCAAGAGATCTGGTTCGACAGCCAGGGTATTAAGGGAACCCTGGGGAACAACACGGAGGTTCATCTTGCGGAACTTTGGAGGAGGGGGAGCGAGTGCTCCAGGAGGAACAATATGGAGGTTCAGCTTTCTAAATTCCTCAACAAGCGAGGTTTGAACTTTGTGAACCTGGAGGTGGTTGCAATATGACTTACGGCTCAAGGCATAAGCCATCACATTAGCCTTGCCTGGTGTATAGGAAATACCCAAGTCAAAGTCTGCAACAGTCTCCATCCATCTCTGCTGACGGAGGTTCAGGTCTGGCTGAGTAAACAAATACTTTAGACTTTGGTGGTCGGTGAAGATCTCGCAACGATTACCGAGAAGGTAATGACGCCACTGTTTCAGTGCATGTATGACCGCAGCAAGCTCGAGGTCGTGAACTGGGTAGTTCTCTTCGTGAGGGCGCAATTGACGGGATGCATAGGCAATCACATTGCGCTCTTGCATTAGGACACAGCCTAATCCTTGACGGGAAGCGTCGCAGTAAATGACGAAGTCCATCTTAGTATCAGGTGGAGCAAGCACTGGGGCAGAAGTCAACTTGTCCTTGAGTGCCTGGAAACTTTCCTGACATTTGTCTGTCCATTGATACTTGACGCCCTTATGCAATATGTTAGTCAGAGGCCTGGCGATCCTGGAGAAATTCTCGATGAATCGACGGCAATAGCTGGCGAGACCGAGAAAACTCCTGACTTGCTTGACGTTCTTCGGAGGAGTCCAATCGAGAATAGCCTGAACTCGCTCGGGGTTGACGGCAATACCATCCTTGGAGATGACATGCCCAAGATAAGTTACTTCAGGAAGCCAGAATTCACACTTGGAATACTTAGCATAGAGTTGATGCTCTCGAAGCTTCTCCAGGACAAGACGAAGATGTTCAGCATGCTCTTCTTTATTCTTGGAGTACACAAGGATATCATCCAGATAAACCACGACGAACTTTTCGAGGTATTCCATGAAGATATAGTTCATCAAACGAGAGAAAGTGGCTGGAGCATTGGTTAAGCCGAATGACATGACAGTGTACTCATATGAACCATATCGAGTCACGAATGCGGTCTTTGGGATATCCTCTTCACGAACACGGATCTGGTGGTATCCCAACCTTAAGTCCAGTTTGGAGAACACTGATGAGCCAGCTAGTTGATCATACAGATCATTGATCCGAGGAAGAGGATATTTGTTCTGAATGGTAGCTTGGTTAATAGGTCGGTAGTCTTGGACCAATCGGTTTGTCCCATCCTTCTTCTTGACAAAGAGGGAAGGTGCTCCCCAAGGAGAGCAACTTGGGCGAATGAAACCACTGCGAAGAGATGTGTCGATCTCCTCCTTAAGCGCAATGAGTTCATGCGGCGGCATCTTGTAGGGTCGTTTGGCTATAGGAGTGGTGCCTGGTTTCAAGTCGATGATGAATTCGACAGCTCTAGCAGGGGAATCCCTGGAAGCTCTTCAGGAAAGACGTCTTGGAATTCACGAACAACGGGAATTTTTTCAATGCCCTCGAGTGGTGCAGCGTTCAATGCGTTCAACGCATAAAGCCTTGCCTCGGCATTCTGAACCAGACGAGCGTTGTAGCTTATTATTTCATCGGAAGGGTGTAGCAGATGGACGGTCTTAGTGGCGCAAACTATAGAAGCAGTATGCGCTTTCAACCATTCCATTCCCAGAATGAGATCAATGCTACAGGACTTCAGTGCGATGGGAGAGACAAGGAATTCCAGTCCTTCGATTTCAACGGGGACGTCCTTGCAAAACATGGAGGTTCGACATTGGCCCGCAGGGGTGTGTACTAATAGCGAAGCGTTCATGTCCTCACATTTAATGTCATGCAAGCATGCAAAATCTTCCGACATGAATGAATGCGATGCACCTGTATCAAATAAAACGGATGCTGGTACTGAATTTACGAGGAGTGTACCCATCACAGTAGCAGGTTGGTCTCGAGCTTCATTGAGATCAACGTGGTTGGCATGAACATGACCATAAGACTTGGCATTGTTGTTGCGGGACTGGTTGCTTCCACGGCCAGTTGTGGGAAGGGCCAGTTGATTCTGGTTTTGATAGCAGTTCCTGGCAAAGTGACCTGGTTGACCACACTTGTAGCACAGACCATTATTGGGGGTGGGAGCAGGAGCTTGGGGTGGTGCAGCTGGAAGTCTTGGCTGCCTGGGCGGTGGAGGAGGCAGACGCGGTGCAGCATAAGATTGCCTTGGAGCAGGTGCATTTGGACGGTACATGCTGTTCGGGATCCAGATTTTACGCTTCTGCGAGGGCGGGCCCGAAGATGAGCCCGTGTCACGGTTACGTCTGTGAGAGCTCTGGTGTTCCTGCAGACCAGTTTCAACATTGATGGCCTTGTTCACCAAGGTGGCGAAATCGGGAAAGTCATGCACTAGCAGTGCGAGCTTGATGTCAGCTTGAAGGCCATCACGGAACTTCTCTTGTCTGCGTGCATCAGTTGCTATGTCTTCTTCAGCATAGCGGGATAAGTCCAGAAACTCCCGCTGATAAGCTTCCATAGTTTTGTTGCCTTGGGTGAGGTTGCGGAATTCACGCTTCTTCCAGTCCATGATTCCCTGTGGGATGAAGCGGGCACGGAAAGCAGCTTGAAAGTCTGGCTAGGTGATGATCGCTCCAACCGGCAGAGTACGCCTGTGGCTGTCCCACCATTGAGCAGCAGGTCCCTTCAGAAAGAAGGAAGCAAAGGTGACATAGCTGGCAGGGGCTACATCAACAGACTCCATCTCATAGGTGATGTCACGGAGCCAGTCATCAGCATCCAGAGGCTGAGTTGAGCTGCGGTACATGGTTGGGTTGAGGCGTTTGAAATCTTGCAGAGTTATTGGGGCTGGCTGCTGGTTCATATTGGGGCGCGGGAACTGAGCCATCATATTCTCCATGAACTGGCGGTTCAGCTCGAACTGTTGGATCATACCAGCCATATACTCAGGCGGTGGTGGGGCGTTGCCACCACGACCACGACCACCTGGTCTAACTATCCTGCTAATATATAACAGGGGTAGTTCAGCATTGAGAATTTTGCAAAGACAAGAATCATTCTTGGTGAAACATGCATAATGAAAGGAGCACGATAGATACTACATAGTAGTTGGCATATCTTACAAAAGGGATCATGCATAGAGTTCAGTATATAAGACTAAAGACATCATAGGCGGCACGCAGGCTCGCGGCGAATGCATCTAATGCTAATAAGCAAGTCTACATCAGTCCCAGGAGGAACTGTGGAGGTAGGTGTAGCCTGACAGCTGGTAGTGATGCGACGGGAAGTCCTCCGCGTCAGTAGCCTGCGGTCCATGAACACTCTGGTGTAGAACCCGACGTCCAGGTGGCAAAAGAGGACCAAGTGCGGGAGTGTAGCCTCCCACATCTGGCCAACCGACACCCTGGGGCATCACGGTCCTGACTGGGTAGATCGCTGATCGCGGCAGCTCACCAGATCGGACAAAGGGGTGCAACAGCGTCAATGCACTGTACAGGTGCTGACGGGTGGTGTACAACTCGTGGCGAAGAGCTCGGTTAGCTCGATCCAGCCCATCAGCATGCAGAACCAGGTTCTGATGGTGGTAGGGCTCTCGGGTGACGGTGGAGTAGGCAGCAGTGTAATATCCCTCCGCACCAACGTCGGATGCGATAGCAACGTGCCTGAAAGGGGAAGTGTCCAACGCCAGATACTCTCCACGAAGACGTGTCAGAGCAGCATAAGCAGCATCGTGGACTGCCATATCGATGGTCACTCCAACTCCATGAGCGGTGTGCAGCACAGTAGTGGAGTCATACTCCCGAGAGTAGAGGTGGACGATGGCACGGTACTGCTCCTGGTTAAAGTCCTGGTACTGCTCGTACACGGTGTACTCAGGGTGCCAGCGATAACCCAGATAGGTCATCATCTCAGCTAACACAGCAGGTGAACCCTGGACACCAATGGCCGCCGTGTGGCGCACGACCTGCCTCGTGGGTTCCATCTGAAAACAAAGATGTTTCAAAGGAGTCATATGACAGTGTGGATATTATCCAAAATACTATTCTAAGGGTCAACTATGGCTTATCCAACTTTGGGGTGAATGTGGTCACGGGATCCTATTATTAGTGTTAGTAAATTCGTTTAACCCGAATAGAAGAGAGTTCAGAGTCCCAGAGTAAAGAACGAGGAGTAAAAGATCCTAATACCACCCAATTGGCGATGTGGGCCCATAAGACACACAGCCATGTTAGTAAAACAGTTTTCTTTGTCTAGACTCAACTTCGGCCAAGGAGTGTGGAAGGGGGGTTCCTACAGGCAGTCGGCTCTAACACCAACTTGTGACGCCCCCGATTCAATCGTACACTAATCATACACACAAACGTGTACGATCAAGATCAGGGACTCACGGGAAGATATCACAACACAACTCTAAAGGTAAAATAAGTCATACAAGCATCATAATACAAGCCAGGGGCCTCGAGGGCTCGAATACAAGTGCTCGATCATAGACGAGTCAGCGGAAGCAACAATATCTGAGTACACACATAAGTTAAACAAGTTGCCATAAGATGGCTAGCACAAACTGGGATACATATCGAAAGAGGCGCAGGCCTCCTACCTGGGATCCTCCTAAACTACTCCTGGTCGTCGTCGGCAGCCTGCACGTAGTAGTAGGCGCCTCCAGAGTAGGGGTCGTCGTCGGCGGTGGCGTCTGGCTCCTGAACTCCAGCATCTGGTTGTGACAACCAGAAAGAAAAGAAAGGGGGAAAAGGGGGAAGCAAAGCAACCGTGAGTACTCATCCAAAGTACTCGCAAGCAAGGAGCTACACTACATATGCATGGGTATATGTGTAAAGGGCCATATCAGTGGACTGAACTGCAGAAAGCCAGAATAAGAGGGGGGATATCTAATCCTGTCGAAGACTACGCTTCTGGCAGCCTCCATCTTGCAGCATGTAGAAGAGGGTAGATGGTAAGTTCACCAAGTAACATCGCATAGCATAAATCCTACCCGACGATCCTCTCCTCGTCGCCCTGTGAGAGAGCGATCACCGGGTTGTATCTGGCACTTGAAAGGGTGTGTTTTATTAAGTATCCGGTTCTAGTTGTCATAAGGTCGAGGTACAACTCCGGGTCGTCCTTTTACCGAGGGACACGGCTATTCGAATAGATAAACTTCCCTGTAGGGGTGCACCACATTACCCAACACGCTCGATCCCTCTGGCCGGGCACACTTTCCTGGGTCATACCCGGCCTCGGAAGATCAACACGTCGCAGCCCTACCTAGGCCTAGCAGAGAGGTCAGCACGCCGGTCTAAATCCTATGCGCGCAGGGGTCTGGGCCCATCGCCCATTGCACACCTGCACGTTGCGTGGGCGGCCGGAGAGCAGACCTAGCAACCTCCATTACAAAGGAAGTTGCGTTACGCGGTCCAACCCGGCGCGCGCCGCTCAGTCGCTGACGTCTAGGAGGCTTCGGCTGATACCACGACGTCGAGTACCCATAACTGTTCCCGCGTAGTTGGTTAATGCGTATAGGCCAGTGGCCAGACTCAGATCAAATACCAAGATCTCGTTAAGCGTGTTATTATGAAGTAAACACGAACGCCGACCAGGGCCAGGCCCACCTGTCTCCTAGGTGGTCTCAACCTGCCCTGTCGCTCCGCCACAAAGATCCACACAAAGGGCCGTTGGGACAAAGGTCCTTTCAGCCCCCAATCCGTGAATCACTCGCGGGTACTCTTCGAGCCGACCCGACTTTAGTCACCATCTGTATAGTATGTATAGTATATACCCGTGATCACCTCCCGAGTGATCACGGCCCGATAGTATAGCAAGGCAGACTGACAAGAATGTAGGGCCAATGATGATAAACTAGCATCCTATACTAAGTATTTAGGATTGCAGGTAAGGTATCAACAGATGTAGCAACAATGTCAGGCTATGCATCAGTATAGGATTAACGGAAAGCAGTAACATGCTACACTACTCTAATGCAAGCAGTATAGAGGAGAATAGGCGATATCTGGTGATCAAGGGGGGGGGGGCTTGCCTGGTTGCTCTGGCAAGAAGGAGGGGTCGTCAACTCCGTAGTCGAACGGGGCAGCAGCAGCGTCGGTCTTGTAGTCTACCGGAGAGAAGAGGGGGAAGAAACAATAAATACAAAGCAAACAATGCTACACAAAATATGACATGACAATATGCGGTGCCGGGGTGTTCTAACGCCTAACTAAATGATTTAGTTAATTTAGGAATTTACTCGGATTTATTTAATTAAAGTTGGGCACTATTCATTTACTGAAACCGGTCTAAAAGTTCAATGTTCTTATAGCCGCGGGCGTGTGACGGGAATACGGAGGGCGTATCCGGGTTCGTATCGGAATTCTGAGCAAGTTCCATGTACAAAGTATTTTCATCGGAGTTACGGTTTATTTAATATGATTTTCTAAAGTTTTTATTAATTTCTAGAATTTATTTAATTATTTAAATCAACATTATCCGAAACAGTGCACGCTGACATCAGCATGACGTCAGCAGTCAACAGAGGCGTTGACTGGTCAACTGACGTGTGGGTCCCATTTGTCATTGACTGAGATTAACTAAAACAGATTAATTAGTTTAATTAGTAATTAGGTTAATCTAATCAGGATTAGTTAAGTTAATTAATTTAGTTAACTAATTAAATAATTAATATTTTTATTATTTTCTTTTAATCCTTTTTTTCTTTTTTTTAAAACGTTCCAGGGGCTAGGCCCCACATGTCATTGGGTCAGGGGGGCCATAGCGGGTTCAAGCGTTGCGGGTGCCCGACCTGGGTGACGACCCGCGGGAGCAGAGGGGCGCCGACGCGGCGCGGGCGCCGGGCGCCGGAGATGGCCGCGGTGAGGCCACGGCGAGACTGGCGGCGCGCGCAGCAGGGGGCGACGGGCACGGTCGAGTGGTGGACCGGAGCGGGGCGAGACCAGCGCTGCAGCAGCAGGAGCCGGCCACGCCGGGCGACCCAGGCAGTGGCGGGGGCGCGTGCGCAGCCGCGGGACGCGGTGAGCATGCCAAGGGGGAAGAAGGGAGTGGCCACGCAGCGGGGTAGCGGCGATGCGGCGCGTGCGCGCGCGGCGAAGGGCACCAGTGGGGAGGGCGAGCGACGGCAGGGCTCGCCGGCAGGGGCGCGCGGGAGGGCGCGGTGGCGTGGGGCACGCGACGCACGAGGCCACCGCGGGCGGGCGACGCAAGCAGCGGCGCGGTGAGGGAGAGAGGAGGAGAGGGAGGGGCGCGGCTCACGGAGGGCGTAGGGACCGTGGCAGTAGTGCGCGAGGTGGATGACGGGGACGACGGCGGAGAGGAGAAGCAGGCCGGCGGGGGAGCGCTCCGGCGACGGTGTCCAACGGCGACGGCAACGGGGCGGCGTCGGGCGGCGGGGTCGGGGCGTCGCGGCGACCTCCACCTCTCGATCCCGAACCAATCGGGGGAGAGGAGGGGGGATATTTCGGGAGAGGGGGGGAAGTGGGGTGGTGGCTGGTTAGGGTTTCCCCCTCATGGGGATAAGGCAGGGGCGGGTCGGCCGGCTGGGCCAGGTGGGCCGGCCTGGCCTGTGAGCTGGGCCATCTGGCCCAGTTGGCCAAGGGGCCTTTTCTTTTCTTTTGTTTTTCTGTTTTGTTCTTTCTCCTTTTATCTATTCCTATTTCCCTGTTTAGTAAAAAGTTAGGCCTCAAAATGATTTCTATAGGACATGGCAATTGTTCCAGTAATTACTAGGCATTCCCTAACACTACCAAAAATTAGTTTGGAGACAATTGGAGCTCCCACAAATTTTACAATAATTAATATGCATTAATCCTAGCTGTTTTAATCATGTTAGTGCCACCTAAACATTTTATCATTTGTTGGTTTCAATTTTAGACTAGCCTCTGCAATATCTGTTATTTACTGAGCATTTTAGTTTTTAGGTTGGACAACTTTTATATTTCACTTTCATTTAAATTTGAATTTGAGTTAGGAGTTGAAATGCAATTTGATGCTAATGATGATTATGCACTATTAAGCTTGCTGACATGGCATTAACCTAGGGTGATCACTGTAGTTAATGACAGGGGGTGTTACAGTGGGCATAGTATGGGCGTTCTGCATCGTAGCATCAGCCAAAAGCTCTGTCAGACGTCTAGTTCAGCCTTGCGGCCGGGACGGACCGGCGCCCCCCTGGTGCCTGGCTTCCCCCTGCGCGCAACGACTCGGAGTGCACAGGGTGATGGCCCAAGACCTCTGACCGCTTAGGATGTAGACCGACGGGGACCTCTCTGCTGAGCTCTAGGTAGGGTTGTGATGTATCGTTTGGCCGAGGCCGGGCCTGACCCAGGAAAGTGTGTTCGGCCGGAGTTAATCGAGCGTGTTGGGTAAGTTGGTGCACCCCTGCAGGGAAGATAACTTCTATCGATAGCCGGTCCTACGGTAAAGGACACTCGGAATTGTATCCTGATTGATACAATTTAGAACTGGATACTTTGATACTATGGCTCTGGGATTGCTTCTCGCAGGGAGTCGAGAAGTGATCTCAGGACGAGGTTGGTGACTGTATGGCTCTGGGATTGCTTTCTCGCAGGGAGTCGAGAAAGGATCTCTGGGTGAGGTTGAGACTTAATGATACTGCTACATTTTATTGTACTGTTCTACACTCTTCTGTTGCTGCAAGACCGCTGAAGATGCTAGTCTTCGATAGGACTAGGTTTTCCTCTCTATTCTGGCATTTCTGCAGCCCAGTCCACATATACAGCCACTCTTTGATAATGTTGCATATGTAGTGTAGATCCTTGCTTGCTGAGTACTTCTGAGTACTCATGGTTGCTTTGTTTTCCTTTTCTCCCCACATCAGTTTGTCGTGACCAGAGGACGGAGCCCCCTGAGACAGATGCCCCGTCGATCGACTACTACTACTACTACCTAGAGGATGGTTACTACTACGAGCTTGCCGACGACCAGGAGTAGGTTCGGAGGGTCCCAGGCAGGAGGTCTGCGCCTTTCGATCGTAGTGTTTTATTTTGCCCCGCCTTCCTAAAGGCCTTTCTGTTTCTCTTTTATATCTGTACTCAGATATCTGATGCTTCCGGTGACGCTTGTATGCCATCGAGCTATGTATTCGAGCCCTCGAGGCCCTGGCTAGTAATATAAAGCTTGTATGACTTTATTTATGTTTTAGAGTTGTGTTGTGATATCTTCCCGTGAGTCCTTAGGCTTGATCGTGTGCATTTGCTTGTATGATTAGTGCACGATTGAGCCGGGGGCGTCACAAGTTGTTATCAGAGCCAACTGCCTGTAGGAATCCCCCTTTCCAACTCCTTGGCCGAAGTTGAGTCTAGTGGTCCAAAAACTGTTTTACTAACTTGGCTGTGTGGGTTGCGGGCCCACGTCGCCAATTGGGTAGTATTAGGATCTTTTACTCCTCGACCTTTACTCTGGGACTCTGATCTCTCTTCTATTCGGGTTAAAAGTTTACTAACGCCGCCACTTAGGATCTCGTAATTCTCGTCCACCCGGAGAGCTGGATATCTGTGCGATTTCCCTAATATTGGTCTGATTAATCTGATAATCATTTTCCTTTCCATTGTTTTGTTTAACCTTTCTCTCCGAGTTGTATTATACTCCGAGTTGTCATTCGATAAGACCGGATTCTGCATCAGAGTGCACACGGAGAGTAGGATCCAGCAAGTTGATCGATCATCGGTATTCTCTAAACTTGACTTGAGGTTGGGTTACCATCAGATCCGTGTTCGCGAAGAGGATATTCCGAAGACTGCATTTGTTACTCGCTATGGCTCTTACGAGTACACTGTCATGTCATTTGGCTTAACAAATGCTCCAGCCACATTCTCCCGTCTGATGAATTACATCTTCATGGATTACCTCGACAAGTTCGTCGTGGTTTATCTAGATGATATTCTGGTATATTCGAAGAATAAGGAAGAACATGCCGAACACCTCCGTCTTGTACTGGAAAGGCTCCGAGAACACCAGTTGTATGCCAAGTATTCCAAATGTGAATTCTGGCTTTCTGAAGTAACCTACCTTGGTCATGTGATTTCCAAGGATGGAATTGCTGTTAACCCAGAACGAGTTCAGGCTATTCTGGACTGGACTCCTCCGAAGAACGTCAAGCAAGTGAGAAGTTTTCTTGGCCTTGCAAGCTATTGCTCTCGCTTTGTCGAGAACTTTTCCAAGATTGCTAAGCCCCTGACTGATCTGTTTCACAAGGGCATTAAGTTTGAATGGACAGACAAATGTCAGGAAAGTTTTCAAACACTCAAAGACAAGCTGACATCCGCCCCAGTACTATCTCCTCCAGATACCCGCAAAGACTTTGTGATTTATTGTGATGCATCCCGTGAAGGATTAGGCTATGTCCTAATGCAAGAGCGTAAAGTGATTGCTTATGGCTCTTGTCAGTTGCGCCCACATGAAGAGAATTATCCGGTACATGATCTAGAACTAGCTTTTGTGATCTATGCATTGCAGTTGTGGCGACATTACCTTCTCGGTAATCGTTGCGAGATCTACACGGATCATAAAAGTCTAAAGTACTTGTTTACTCAACCATCTCTAAACCTCCATCAGCAAAGATGGATGGAGGCCATTGCGGACTATGATTTGGGTATTTCCTATACCCCTGGCAAGGCTAACGTGATGGCTGATGCCTTAAGCCGCAAGTCCTATTGCGATAACCTCATGGTTAGGCGAGCTCAACCTAGTCTTTTTGAAGAACTGTGCAAGCTGAATCTGCGTATTGTTCCACAGGGCTCTCTAAATAACCTTGTGATACAACCAGATCTTGAGAAAGCTGTTAAGAATGCACAAGCTAAAGATGCTGAAATTGATCTCATGAAGAAAAATCTTCACCTTGAAAAGTACAAGGATTTCTCGCTGTCTGAAGGTGGAACCTTGTATTTCAGAAACCGCATTGTGGTACCTCGCTTCGAGCTTATGACTGACAAAGTCATGAAGGAGGCACATGATACCCCGCTGTCTATTCATCCGGGTAGCACCAAGATGTATCGTGATCTCCGTCAAAGGTACTGGTGGTCTAGAATGAAGCAGGACATTGCTCGTTATGTTGCCGAATGTGATGTGTGTCGTCGCGTTAAAGCAGAACATCAGAAACCAGCTGGAATTCTGCAACCGCTTCCTATTCCTCTGTGGAAATGGGATAAGGTTCAGATGGATTTCATTACAGGACTCCCCAGGTCACAGAAGGGTCACGATGCTATTCTTGTCGTCGTCGACCAACTCTCTAAGGTTGCACACTTTCTGCCTGTCAAGGAGACTATCACTGCTAGCCAGTTAGCAGAATTATATATCTCCAGAATTGTATCACTCCACGGTATTCCGAAGGAGATTAGTTCGGACCGTGGTGGTCTTTTCACCTCAAAGTTTTGGGAAAGTTTCCAAACAGCTATGGGAACTCATATTACCTGGAGTTCAGCTTATCACCCCCAATCCCAAGGCCACGTCGAGCGAGTCAATCAAGTGCTTGAAGACATGCTTCGGGCTTGTGTTATTTCTTTTGGTAAGAAGTGGGAAGAATCTCTCCTGTATGCCGAGTTCTCTTATAACAACAGCTATCAAGCCAGTTTGAAAATGGCCCCCTTCGAAGTACTCTATGAACGCAAGTGTCGAACCCCTCTGAATTGGTCAGAAACTGGGGAACGACCGCTCGTGGGTCCGGATATTATCCAACACGCCGAAGAACAAATTCATATTGTCCGGGAAAATCTCAAGGCGGCTCAGGACCGCCAGAAGAGCAACTATGATCGCAAACGATGGGGTTTGACTTATCAACCCGGTAATCAAGCTTATTTACGTGTCACCCCTATGAAGGGCACTCACCGTTTTGGAATCAAGGGCAAGCTAGCTCCACGCTACATTGGTCCTTTCCGCATTGTTGCTAGACGTGGTCAAGTGGCATATAAATTGGAGTTGCCGCCGCAATTCTCTCATATCCACGACGTCTTCCATGTGTCGCAACTTCGTCGTTGCTTCAAGGAATCTCCGCACCAAGCTGTGGATCACGAGATGCTCGAACTGCATGATGACCTTTCATATAAGGAGCATCCGATCCGCATTCTAGATGAAGCTGAACGTCGGACCCGTCAGAAGGTTACCAAGTTCCTCAAAGTGCAGTGGTCAAATCATACTGAAGATGAAGCCACTTGGGAACGCGAGGATAATCTTCGTGCGGAATACCCCAAACTTTTTCCTTCTACCTCTTAATTCTTGGGACGAGAATTCTTGTTAGTGGAGGAGATTTGTAACACCCCATGTATTAAGCTACAGTAATCCCCTTTTTGTTAAGCTACAGTACAGTATTATACAAGCTTTATTAAGCTACAGTTTTCCTCTCTATTCTCGCATTTCTGTAGCCCAGTCCACATATACAGCCACTCTTTGATAATGTTGCATATGTAGTGTAGATCCTTGCTTGCTGAGTACTTCTGAGTACTCACGGTTGCTTTGTTTTCCTTTTCTCCCCACATCAGTTTGTCGTGACCAGAGGACGGAGCCCCCTGAGACAGATGCCCCGTCGATCGACTACTACTACAACCCAGAGGATGGTTACTACTACGAGCTTGCCGACGACCAGGAGTAGGTTCGAAGGGTCCCAGGCAGGAGGCCTGCGCCTTTCGATCATAGTGTTTTATTTTGCCCCGCCTTCCTAAAGGCCTTTCTGTTTCTCTTTTATATCTGTACTCAGATATCTGATGCTTCCGCTGACGCTTGTATGCCATCGAGCTATGTATTCGAGCCCTCGAGGCCCTGGCTTGTAATATAAAGCTTGTATGACTTTATTTATGTTTTAGAGTTGTGTTGTGATATCTTCCCGTGAGTCCTTAGGCTTGATCGTGTGCATTTGCGTGTATGATTAGTGCACGATTGATCCGGGGGCATCACATCCACGATCCAGTATCATCGCATAGCCTATACCATGTCAATGCCTCCCCCCCCCCCAAAGATAAAGGGAAAACTTTCTTCTTAACTTCATCTCTGGGTAAACTTGCAAGCTTAAATAATCCACATATTTCACCCACATGTATCAAATGCATATCAGGATGCTTCGTTCCGTCTCCTGCATAAGGATTAGCTAGCAGTTGCTCTATCATACCCGAAGGAATTTCATAACTAATATTTTTAGTAGGTGTAGTAGGTTGAGGGGCAACTCTTTGTGTTTTCGATCGAGGTGAAGATACCCCGAACAAACCCCTCAAAGGATTGTTTGCCATAGTAACAAGTGACAATAAATTTCAGCATGTAATATAAATTTTTCCTTACCGATTTCCACTTACCAAGTGTGCTTCACTCCCCGGCAACGGTGCCAGAAAAGAGTCTTGATGACCCACAAGTATAAGGAATAATCGTAGTCCTTTCGATAAATAAGAGTGTCGAACCCAACGAGGAGCAGAAGGAAATGACAAGCGGTTTTCAGCAAGGTAATTTCTGCAAGCACTGAAATTGTCGGTAACAAGTAGTTTGATAGTAAGATAATTTGTAATGAGCAAGTAACAGAAACAGTAAATAAAGTGCAGCAAGGTAGCCCAATCCTTTTTGTAGCAAAGGACAGGCCAAAACGATCTCTTATAATAATTAAAGCGTTCTTGAGGGCACACGGGAATTTCATCTAGTCACTTTCATCATGTTGGTTTGATTCGCGTTCGCTACTTTGATAATTTGATATGTGGGTGGACCGGTGCTTGGGTGCTATTCTTACTTGAACAAGCCTCCCACTTATGATTACCCCCACGCAAGCATCCACAACTACGAAAGAAGAATTAAGATAACAATTTAACCATAACATTGAACATATGGATCCAAATCAGTCCCTTACGAAATTGCGCATAAACTAGGGTTTAAGCTTCTATCACTCTAGCAACCCATTATCTAATAACTACTCCACAATGCATTCCCTTAGGCCAAAAGATGGTGAAGTGTCATGTAGTCGACGTTCACATAACACCACTAAGGGAATCACAACATACATATCAACAAAGTATCGAACGAATATCAAACTCACATGATTACTTGCAACATGACTTCTCTCGTGGCCTAAAAAACAAGGGCAACTACTCACAAATAATATTCATGCTCAAGATCAGAGGGATATTAAATAGCATAATGGATCTGAACATATAATCTTCCACCAAATAAACCTTCTAGCATCAACTACAAGATGTAATCAACACTACTAGTCACCCACAGGTACCAATCCGAGGTTTCGGTACAAAGATTGAACACAAGAATGAACTAGGGTTTGAGATGAGATGGTGCTGTTGAAGATGTTTATGAAGATTGGCCTCCCAAAGATGAGAGGGTTATTGGTGATGACGATGGCTTCGATTTCCCCCTCTGGGAGGGAAGTTCCCCCGATGGAATCGCTCCACTAGAGGGCAAAAGTGCTCCTGCCCAAGTTCCGCCTCGAGATGGCGACGCTCCATCCCGAAAGTCCTCTCTTTATTTTTTTCTAGGTCAAAATACATTATATACCAGAAGATGGGCACCAGAGGTGGGCCAGGGTGCCCACTACCCGCGCCCTGGTGCCTTGTGGCCACCTGGCAGCCCCCTCTGTTAGTTCTTTTCTCCAATATTTATTATATATTCCAAAATAATTCTTCATAAAATTTCAGCTCATTTGGAGATGTGCATAATAGGTATCTCTGACATAGCTTTTTCAGGTCCAGAATTCCAGCTGCCGGTATTCTCCCTCTTTGTGTAAGCCTTGCATATTATGAGAGAAAAGGCATTAGCATTACTCCATAAAGTGTTATAAAGCATAAAAACACTATAAATAACTGTAGGGAAAACATGATGCAAAATGGACGTATCACCCAATAAGGCTAGGGCGCCTCCCCTCAGCCCATGCTGGCCCTTGGGACGTGGTGGAATCCTTTGTGGACTTCCGGACTCCTTCGGAAATTTGTGGAACCTTCTGGAAGCTTCCCGGTACAATACTGAAAAAACTGAAACTTTTTCCGGAACCTTGAAAGCAACTTTCCATATATAGATCTTTACCTCTGGACCATTCCGAAGCTTCTCATGATGTCCGGGATCTCATCCGGGACTCCGAACAACATTCGGTCACCAACATGCATATCCCAATATTACTCTAGCGTCACCGAACGTCAAGCGTGTGGACCCTATGGGTTCGAGAATCATGTAGACATGACCGAGACACTTCTTCGGTTAATAACCAATAGCGGAACCTGGATGCCCATATTGGTTCCTACATATTCCACGATCTTTTATTTGTTGAACCATGATGTCAAGGATTCGGTTAATCCCGTATTTGTACGGTGATATGTGACTTGCCCGAGATTCGATCGTCGGTATCTCCATACCTAGTTCAATCTCATTACCGACAAGTCTCTTTTATCGTTCCGTAATACAAGATCTCGTGACTAACGCATTATCCACATTGCTTGCAAGCTCTTTACGATGTTGTATTACCGAGAGGGCCCAGAGATATCTCTTCGTCACACGGAGTGACAAATCCCAGTCTCAATCCATGCCAACCCAACAGACACCTTCGGAGATACCTGTATAGCATCTTTATGATCACCCCAGTTATGAAGTGATGTTCGATAGCACACAAGGTATTCCTCTGGTATCCGGTAGTTGCATGATATCATGGTCTTAGGAATAGATACTTGACATGAAAAAAGCTATAGCAATAAACTCAAGTGGTACGATCGAATGTAAGCTTACGGTTGGGTCTTGTCGATCACATCATTCTCCTAATGATGTGATCCCGTTATCAAATGACAACCCATGTCTATGGTTAGGAAACCTTAACCATCTTTGATCAACGAACTAGTCTAGTAGAGGCTCACTAGGGACATAGCATTTGTTTATGTATTCACACTTGTATTTAAGTTTTTGGTCAATACAATTCTAGCATGAATAATAAACCTTTATCATGAACAAGGAAATATGATAATAACAAATTTATTATGGCCTCTAGGGAATATTTCCAACATCTTATACATCATAATCTACTAAACTTGTAGCACATTCACTACTGCAAGATGCTGCTAACGCGACACTACAATCAGAGACCATTCGACGAAACTGTGTGCGATGCATTAATCGCAAATGGTGATGTTAAAAAACCGTCAAAAAATGCAAACATTTGTGATGGTGGATACATCAAACACGGTTCAGATTTTAGATGCGTGTGCGATGCGGGGCATATGGTTGATACATACGAACTGTTTGTGATGAGACAGAACAACAGAAATGGGCAGCCAGATCAAGGTGTCTGCGATATACGGCACACAGTTCACCCCGATAAACTGTTTGTGATGAGGTGGAACAACAGAAACGGGTAGCCAGATGAAGGTGTGTGCGATATACGACATATAGTTCACTCGGATGAACTGTTTGTGATTAGGCAACACAAAAGAAACGGTCAGCCCGATGAATGTGTGTGCGATATACGGCATACCGTTCACTCGGATGAACTGTTTGCGTTGAGCCAAGAGAACAGAAATGGTTCAACTTAACAAGATGTGTGTGATACGCGGCAAACAGGTCTGCAATCGGAAATGTGTGGGAAGACCGATAACAACACAGACAATTCCTGTTAACAAGTCGTGTGTGTTGTGAGCAAATGATTGCTAGTATACAATTGTGAGTGATTGATGAAAACATCACCGACGGGTTCCATTGTTTAGTCCATGTGTGATGTGATTTGTTCTGTCCGCACAACATCTACGTTGTGTCTACAGAGCATCAACATATATACTGGAAAAGACAGCATTGCATAACCAAATTAAGCATACAATTACACAAGTGACTACACACATAACATTTCCACACACCAAAGTAAGCAATTACATGCATACTAAACTAGGAGAAATGAGGATCTAATCATCTACTTCTTGTTGCGATGACGCTTGCCATTGCTCTGCTTCTGACTGGATCCCTGGCCGTTTTGGGGAAGGAGGCACTTCCTCATGTCAACGATCCGCATGTACATCTCGTAGCTCGTGTACGCCTCCTTGGCCGCGTACACGACATGAGCTTTGTCGAGTTTCTCCATCTAGGCCGAGTGCCAGGGACGCTTGTCCTTGTTGCAGGAATCCTTCATGTCTCTGTAGTAGGGATCGATGATGGCCTCGGCGAGGTGAACCAGTGAGTCCTTCTCATGCTCGTTGCCGCCCCAGATCTTGTATTGGCCCTGGATGTCGACAAGATTCTGTCAGGCGATGCCCGAATTCTTGAGCACCTTTACATCGTTGGTGATGTCCATCGTAGCGAACATGTAGTGGGGCCTGTTGACAAACCTGGTGAAACGCTTGCAAGGCCTTGTGGCCACGCAGTAGTGGTAGACGAGGACGTGATTGCACACGCACATCTAGGCGACGGCGACCTTGGGACGAGACCCGGCACGAGCGCGGGTGTACTCGAGGTCGAACCCGACCATCTTGTACTTCTCCTCAGCAAGCATCAGCTCCATGATGTGGATGGAGTGCTCCACCCAGACCAGGTTGTTGGTGTACACCATCGAGAGCTCCGTTAACCTTCTGTGGGTATCCACCACGGCATGCATTGTGAACTGCAGCTCGTCGTCGGCAGCCGCTCGGAGCGCCATTGGAGCCGCGCAGGATACCCTCTAAGAATTTATCGTGGTGGGTGTGCTTCTTGCAATAGTGTGGCGCGATCGAAAGGTTGAAGAGACACAAGGGTTAAATGGCCGCTGTAATAAATGGGGGCTGGCCGGACTGTAATCATCACGTCTTGTCATCGCGTTCATAGCGGAGGATTCCAGTGCACGCTTGAGAACACCGCACGTGTTTCATTTGACCATGCGTGGGCTCGAAGAGGCGCCAAATGTATCGTTCGTGAGCCTGTTCCCGCGCAACCACGCAGTTTACCGCGCAAGCTTCCCGCCCGGCTAGTTTGGCCACATGTCGGCTAGAAGAGGGACAAATCGTGGGCGTTTATTGGCAAAAAGCTTTGTAAAAACGAAGTGTGTGGAATGACTTCGGTCATAAGTTTACCCGTGGGTGATGAGATCAAAGTTACACAGAAGGGTGATGATGGACACTCGAGTGCGATAATTAATTCTGCACTTTATAGGGCACACGGTTGAAGAAACCAACTGTGTGCAATAATGTCGAAGATCGCAGTCGAGTTAGCTATACAGATCGTGTGCTATGAGATTGACAAGGTAAACACATTCGAGAATGGTTAATAAAATCTAAGTACATTACATATTAAGGTCAAAATAGTGCTACCAATATACGAGTCTCATACGATGCCATTTCAACGATTGTACCACAAAAGCTCGAAATATTATAAGGTTCAAATTCCAGAGTTATATTACTCAAATTCGAAGATTACAAGGTTCAAACTGATATTAGAAATGAAATTCAGCTCATCAGCTGCAAACGCTCGCGCTGATCCGCTGAACAAGGATATAAGAGAGGTTCAAACTAATATTACCACTTGTAAGGCTGGTTTTGAAACCTCATAATTTTTGCAAAGGGGTCAGCCACTGAGAAGGCATGTATGGGGTTGACACGATGACTTCCGATTACTCTGTCATCTGAAGTTCCAAAATGAAATTCAGCATTTTTGGAGCCTATTCCATTCTGCCGCAGCCGCCGGCGCTGATCAACAAACCATTCATTTTTGCGAAATAAATGTAGGGCAAACCTCATTACCTTCAGCACCCTTGCTCTAACAACAAAGAACCTGGCGAATATAATCTCCAGTAAGGTCCCTCGGTAGGAGTTCAAAGTAATTTGTGAGAGATGCAGATCTAGGCATTGGATGTGATTGTTATATTGTATCACATTATCCACCACCGGGCCTAATCTTATCTGCAAAAGAAGAAAACGTGTTAGTGTCTACATGCAGTTTTAAACACTACTACATGCCTATTTGGTTTGCAGGATTTGTAAAATGCACTAACATGCCATCTTCAATCCGACATGATTAACATGGGCATTTGATTACAATCTAGACAAATGTAGCCTTCTTCACAAGAGGTTGGAGTGGATGAAAAGTTTCCTAAGAAAACTAGTACAGATGAATCCAAAGGAGAAATGCTTATGGATTGTAACCATATGGATCAAGCAACCAATATGGGGTGGGGGGGGGAAACATGTATGTACTGAAATCCTCCAAAAATCCTTAAGAAATCGTATTACATTGTCATTGTAAACTTGGTAAAAGGTGTCACAAATTGAACTCCCTTATGGTTAACATTTAACAGGAAAGGAACATCACCTCGATATATAGCTTCTCCAGGCACGGAAAGTATCTCAGGAAACTGACAACTTGGTCCAGGTTGGGGCCGATAGATTCTAGTGCCAAGACCTTCACTGTGCGCAGTTTCAGGGTCAAGCTTGTCGGAATCATTTTCTGGATGACAAACAATACATCTTGGTGCGAGGGTGATCAACAGGGTTTTCAGCAATCTTGATGGCACTTTCATTATCGCATAGAAGAGGCACATGTCTATAGGTGATACCATAATCCTTCAAAGTTTGCCTCATCCATAGCAATTGAGTTGCACAACTTGCGGTTGCAATATATTCGGCTTCGGCGGTAGAGAGGGAGACACAATTTTGCTTCTTCGAGGACCAACTTACCAAAGAACGTCCAAGAAATTGGCATGCACCGGAGGTTGACTTCCGACCCACTTTGTCTCCGGCCCAATCCGCATCCGTGTACCCAATGAGATCAAACTTAGCATCCTTGGGGTACCATAGGCCCAACTTTAGGGTGTGAACAAGGTATCTAAGAATATGCTTAACCGCCTTATGATGACTTTCCCTAGGGGAAGCTTGAAATCTCGCACATATGCCTACACTTAACATGATGTCCGGTCTAGATGCACAAAGATAAAGCAACGAACCAATCATAGAGCGGTAAAGAGATGGGTCAAACGGGATACCGTTGGTGTCTTCATTAAGAACAAGTTTGGTTGGCATGGGTGTCTTGCATGGACTAGCGTCGGTCATTCCGAACTTCTCAAGAAGGTCCTTGAGATATTTGGTTTGGGACACAAAAATTCCTTCTTGAAATTGTTGAATTTGAAATCCGAGAAAGAACTTCAAGTCCGCATTGAGTGACATCTCAAAGGTCTTGGTCATGGATGCCGCAAACTTCTTGCACAAATGAATGTTAGGAGAGCCAAAAATGATGTCATCTACATAGATTTGGCATAGGATCAAATCACCTTTTTCCCTCTTGGTAAAAAGAGTGGGATCGATCACCCCTCTCACAAAACCATCATCGAGTAGAAACTTTTTAAGATGATCATACCAAGCACGAGGTGCTTGTTTGAGGCCATACAAAGCCTTGTGAAGTTTATACACATAGTCTTTGTGATCGGGGTCAACGAAACCGGGTGGTTGTGATACATATACTTCCTCTAGTAGAGGACCGTTAAGAAAAGCACTCTTCACATCCATTTGATGTAAAGTAAAACATTGAAAGCGGCATAAGCAAGTAAGATGCGAATAGACTCAAGACGAGCAACGGGAGCAAAGGTCTCATCAAAGTCCAAACCTTCAACTTGTGAGTACCCTTGTGCCACTAACCTTGCCTTGTTTCTAATGATTACTCCATTCTCATCTTGCTTGTTCTTGAAGATCCATTTTGTACCAATGACATTGTGTTCCTTGGTTGGTCTTTTGACTAGAGACCACACTTTGTTGCGTTCAAAACTGTTCAGCTCTTCTTGCATAGCAACGAGCCAATCGTTGTCCGTCAACGCATCTTGTACCTTGAGTGGCTCAACACTAGAGACAAACGAGAAGTGAGCACAAAAGTTTGTCAATTGTTTACGAGTGACTCTACCTTCCGAAATGCCGGTAAGAATTTGGTCAATGTCAACACGACCGGCCACTCGAGGCATGATGGAGGTTAAGGTTTCACGAGGTTCAACTTCGTTTCCATCATCATCAACGTCTTCAACATATGGATCATTGATGTGCGGTGGAAGATCTTCTTCATGTTGCATTTGTTGAGGTTCACCATCATCATAAGGTTCATCATCATCAATTGTTGCATGTTCTTGTTCTTGCTCTTGATGATGATCTTGTTCTTGAACTTGATCATGGGGAGGGTCTTGTTCTTGTGTTTGAATAACGGGCTCCTCTTGAGCAATGGGATCTTGTGATGGTGTGGTTTGATTATGAGTGAAGCTCGCATCTTCTTCATCATCATCATGAGGTTCTTGTTCCATTGGAAGAAGAGCACCAACACCCATGGTCAAAATGCCTTGAGAAGGATCTTCATCACCTACATCACATAGATCAACTTGCCCCTCATGGGAGCCATTAAATTCATCAAACATCACATCACAAGTTTCTACAACACATCCATTGGATTTGTTGTAGACTCTATAGGCGTGAGAGTTTGATCCATAACCAACAAATATACCCTCAATAGTTTTGGATTGGAATTTTCCTAACCGCTCTCTTTTGTTGAGAATGAAACACTTACACCCGAATACACGGAAGTATTTGACGTTTGGCTTGCTACCGGTTAGGAGTTCATATGGGGTCTTTTCCAAGATCGTGCGAAGGAAGAGCCGGTTTGATGCATGGCATGCGGTGTTGACGGCCTCGGCCCAAAAACTATGAGGAGACTTGTACTCATCCAACATGGACCTTGCCATTTCCACAAGTGTGCGGTTCTTCCTCTCGGCTACACCATTTTGTTGAGGGGTGTAGGGCGTGGAATATTGATGTTCAATCCCCTCATCACTAAGAAACTCTTCTAAGGTGTAGTTCTTGAACTCGGAGCCATTGTCACTTCTTATCGCCAAGATCTCTTTGTCGAACTTTCGTTGAGCTTGCTTGGCAAAATCAATGAAGGTGAACTTTGTCTCGTCCTTGGACTTGAGGAAGAACACCCATGAGTATCTTGAGTAATCATCAACAATGACAAGACCAAACTTCTTCCCACCAAGACTATCCCATGAAGGAGGCCCAAAAAGATCCACATGAAGGAGCTCCAATGGCCTTGAGGTTGATACGATATTTTTGGGGAGGTGCTTTGATTGATGTTGCTTCCCGGCTATGCATGCACTACATACACGATCTTTCTCAAAAGAGACATTGGTTAGTCCAAGAATGTGATCACCCTTTAAGAGATCTTGAAGATTTCTCATGCCGACATGAGCTAGCCGGCGATGCCATAGCCACCCCTTGTCGGCCTTGGCCATTAGACAAGTTGCATGGAATGTGCTCTCTTTCGAGAAATCAACCGTGTAAAGGTTGACATCCAACTCTCCAACAAAAGCCACTTCAAGAGTATCTCTCTTAAAGACTTTCACATTCGTTAGTCCAAATAGTGTATCATAACCAACGGAAGCCAATTGACGAACGGAAAGCAAATGATATTTAAGGGATTGGATAAGCATGACATTTGCAAGGGACAAGTCATTTGTGATAGCAACTTTGCCCAACCCACGAACCTTTCCTTTTGATCCTCCACCAAACACGATGCTCATAAATGGTTGAATTGCTTCCATGAAGTCATAGAGCAATTTGCTATCTCCGGTCATATGATTGGTGCATCCACTATTGATCACCCATTTGACTCCACCGGAGAAGGCAACCTACACACAATTCATGACTTGGTTAGAGGCACCCATTTTGCAATGGGACCTCTCAAGTTAGTAACAAGGGTCTTAGGGACCCAAATAGAATAGAACCAAAAAGCATTACGAGGACCAACAAATTGAGCATAGACTTCCCCATCCTTTGTCTTACGAAGCACATAGGATGGAGGCATGAATTCCTTCGGCTTGTTGGGAGTGGGCATACCCCTAGTGGCCTTCCCACTCACAACCTTGTCAACTTTACCTCTTCCTTTCTCCTTGTGCCCTTCACGCACAAATGTCTCCTTGATAGGTGTGGTGTACTTTTGAGAAGACACTTTCTTCTTGCTTGTGCTTGGTTCAAACCCAAGCCCTTCCTTGGCAACCACTTCATTGTGGTGACTCAACACCTCATCAAGGTTCTTTTGTCCTTGGGCACAAGTCATGAGCCCTCTCTCAAGTTGAGCTTTTAGAGAGCGATTCTCCTCAAGAATAGATGCTAGATCACCACTAGAATTAGTAGTACAAGCATCAACATTTACAATAGGTGAGGAGTAAGCCTTTGCAAGAGTTTCAAGATAAGTACGTTTGAGTTTCTCAAAATTCTTTGTAAGGAGAGTGAGCTCTTCTTCCTTAGTCTTGAGAGACAAGGATAGAAGCTCACAATCCTTAGAAAGAGTAGCATGGGACTCTTCAAGCTTACTTTTATCATTCATCAACTCCTTGCAAGAGCTCTTAGCCTTTTTCAAGGAGGCAAGTTTCTTAGCATGCATATCAAGGTTTGCACCAATTTTTAAGCATAATTCATCATTTCGTGCTTCCTCATATTGGACTTTCCGCTCAAGGATCTCACATTTTTCCTTTTCCTCAGTAACGAGGGTTTTGAGTTCCTTAATGGTGACGGTGTGCTTACTCACCATCTCCATAAGCATACGAAACATAGTGAGCTTCTTTCCTTTAAGGGAGCACATGAATTTATCAATTTTAGCAAACATGGGATCATTCATATCATCATCATCATCAATGTCCTCCACATCAAGATATTCATCACTAGGAGTAGGAGGATTTGAACGAGGGGTTACCTTAACCTTATCGGAAGAAGTTTGTTGCTCATCGTCCTCCATCGCGGTCTTCGCCATTAGACACTTGTGAGCGTTACCCTTGTAGTCTTTCATGTAGTTGTAGGTGACAACATCGCCACTCTTGTTGACTAAACTCAAAGTGTTTTGGGAATCTTGAGCTACTCCGGCAACACCACTAACATCATCGGGATCGGACTCTTCTTGAGCAACCATTTCCTTTCCATCTCTCTTCTTGAGCTTGGAGTTCAAGGGATTTGGCAACTTCTTCTTTACAAAGGTCTTGGGAAATCTCGGTCTATCTTCTCTCTTCTCATAGGGGCACTCATTTGAGAAGTGGTTGGTCTCTTCACAGTTGTAACAAGTTCTCACTTTCTTCTTTGGGAATCTTCCCTTGAATTTTCCCGCGTTAAACTTCTTGACAAAGAGGGCAATATCTTCATATGATGGGCTCTCATCTGAGTCAATCTCATCACCATCTTCATCATCATCATCTTCTTCTTCTTCACTTTGCTCTTCCTCATACACTTGCTTGGCCTTCAAAGCAAGATTAGTCTTCGGTGATGAGCTACCATGCATGGCAAGATGTTTTGTAGCATTAGCCTTGGATTCCTCAAACAATTGGAACATGGAGATGATATCATCGGGACACATTTCCTTGAATCCATATTGGTGCCTTATGTCCCACACCATTTGGTGATGATAAGGAGCAAGAGCATTGAGCAATTTGTCCACAAGAAACCGCTTGGTCAAGTTGAATCCATCTTGGGTCTTGTCACAATCATAAGACTCAATGTCGGCGGCGAGAGTCATGAGGCGCTCAAGAAGATGCTTGAGGGATTCACCTTTTTCCATACAAAAATATTGCAATGCTCCTTTGGCAATTTCATATTGAGCAAGCCGGAGAGTGGAGGTACCGGTCTTGGTCATCACAATGCTATCCCACAATTCCTTGGCATTTGTGATGTGAATGTACGGCCTTTTCTGCTTGTCTGTCATGCCCTTCCTTATGAGCATGATCGCGGTGTCATTGAGATGCTTGTCATATGCTTCACCCGGCATGAGATTCTTCGGGTTGACTGGGTTGTAGCCGTTCTCCATAATCTCTAGCATCTCATCGTTGGCGAACCTAAGATGGTCCTGCATTCCAACTCTCCACAAAGAAAAATCGGCAGTGTCATCAAGCAAAGGAGGCTTACCCCCAGGGTTATACTTTGGTTTCTCCACTTTAGATTTTGCATAAAGCCATGACACACCAGAGGCATCACTAGCAGGAGGTTGTTGGCCCAAGGGAGAACGATTCGCATTTGGCCCCGGAGCCACACTACCTGAATTACCAGGTGGTGTGGGATTCGAGGTTAATGCGGTCAACCTCAATTGGACCAAGGCCTCAATGGAGGCATCATGCTCCTCCTTCTGCTTAGCAAGGGCCCGTTCCAAATCCTCAGAAGTGAAGGACTTGGGCTCTTCCGAAGAGGAGCCATCCTTCACCTCAGGATTTACAACCACGGGGGTCCCATCAGGGTTCATCTTGCTCTAGGGCGATTAAGCCACAAGAATAGAGCACGAGGCTCTGATACCAATTGAAAGGATCGAGATGGACCTAGAGGGGGGGTGAATAGGTACAATTACAAATTTTAATTGTTACTTAGCAATTTTAGGCGATAAAGCGGGATATGAGATTGAGCCTAACAAATGCAAAGGTGATTCTAGTGCTAAGCAAAGGGAGTAAATACAAACAAGTATTTAGATAGGCAAGCACAATATAATGCAAGTACAGACAAAGAGACAAATAACCACAAGTAGGGAGTTAGGGTTAGGAATAACCGCAACTCCGAGAGACGAGGATGTATGCCGATGTTCACTTCCTTGGAGGGAAGCTACGTCACCGTTAGAGAGGTGGATGTTACCACGAAGGCACACCAATGCCACGAAGGCTCACCCTATTCTCCCCTTGAGATATCACCACGAAGGCGATTCCCAACCACTAGTGGTAGACCTTGGGGTGGTCTCCAAACCCTCACAAACTTTCCGGGGGAAATCACAATGAACGATTCCTCACCGAAGAACTCCTACCGCCTAGGAGTCTCCAACCTCCAAGAGTAATAAGAATGATGGGGAAAAGCTCAAGACTTGCTCAAATCACAAATTCCTTTGGTCAAGAGAAGGGGAAGGAGTGGATCTATCACTTGATTGGAGAAACTCTCACAAACTCCCACAAATCGCTCCAGGATCTTGGATTTGGTGTATGTGGATGAGAGAGAGAGTGAAGAGTGTTCGTGGGTTAGCTCTAAGTGAATGGTCAACCCTCTCACAGGGTGGGAGAGAGTTATTTATACTACCACCCCATAAGTGGCCGTTGGAGCCACTTAAACTTCGCAGGTGTCGGACGTCCGATAGTTACCGGACGTCCGGTGTCTCACAAGACACCGGTCGTCCGACGCATCACCGATCGTCCGACAATGCAAAGGTGAACGAATATGTGGTAGTCCATTGGTGATGTGGTGATATCCATCGGATATTCGAAACGTGCCAGTCATCCGATGCCTCAAGAGACACCGGACGTCCGACAGGGACCGGACGTCCGACATTTTGGCTCTGGTAGGAACTGATCGGATTTCCGGTAAGGACCGGAAATCCGATGTTTTGGCTCTGTACGTGATGCACCGGATTTCCGGTGAGTACCGGACGACCGGATGGTAATGAGTGACCGGACGTCCGACAGGTACCGGACGTCCGAGATAACAGAGACAAAAAGACTGATGTGAGTGTAGAGAAAAACCGTGGATATTTGAGCAAGTCCTTCACGAGACCCAATGTTCCCCTCTTAATAGTGCGGGATCCCTATACTCAAGATCAAACATAAAAGGCCTAAGCTAGTTGTCTTGTTCCTTCGTTCTTGAGCAATATATATAAGTCCGTAGTCGTGATCCACACACGGTCCTGTGGGGACTAATCCTGAGATATACTTGACAAACAATATTAGTCCCCTATGTGCATATTGTCATCAACATCAAAATACGATTAAGGGCATGATTGCACTTTCACAGGGTGACTGCCGAGGATCTGGGAGAACGCATCCAAGCTTTTGTGATAGCCATGGCAGAGCAAGTGGGTGTCGATGAGGCCGAGAGGGGTGGAGTGCCATAGGGGGCGCCACCGCCGGGAAAGGATGGTTGTCCGCGCCCCATATTTGATTGGGAGGAGGGAGATGATGACTATCAACATATCATCGGGGAGGCTGCTGATGAAGTCTAGGCCTGCTGGAGTCACTTGTGGTTCTTGCTCGACCCACCTCCGCTTGTTGGCAGCCCCGTTCTACACCTCTGGAGTCTCCTCATCAGCCACGCTTTCTGATAGAAGTGGGAGTACATGGAATATTTGGTTAAAACAAGGCAATAGAAAAGTGTATTGGTAACTAGAAGTTAGTAGGTAGGAAAAGAGTAAGAAAATGGAATAACAATTGGTTGCTTAAATACTACACAATTCCTTTGATATTGCTAGGTAAGTCAACATGCAGATACTTGAAAAGAACACTTACTTCGAACAAAGTCTGGACAGATGATATCATCGGGGAAGTTAGCATATATCTCATGACCAGGCTCTTTTACGTGCAGTGCAATTTTAGTGCCAGCTTTCAGTACATAAAACTTAGAAATTTCTATCCAAAGGACCCTGCCAAAATAGGAGTGACCATGTTCATCAAGTCTTATAGTAGCAATGATTGTAAATCCATGGTTAGTGTTCAATATGACGTCCCTGCAGTCTTGATTTATGTAAAGGGAAAGATTGTGTACTACAGATTATGTTGCATAGCAAGGGACGTGCTGCAGAAAATGGTAGGATTGTTAAAGAATATGGTAACATGCAAATATGGGCGAAACTGAAAGAACTGTACAACAAGTGAAATCAAAGGACAAAAATCTATAATTAAACACATAGGGTAACCATGATGTCATGGAAATATGAGAGTAATCAAAAGAACAATACATCATTAATTTGCCTAATATAGAAAGAAGAGGAAAAAATCCCCTTTGACGTATATGCTGCATGCAGCACCTTTTATCCAAATGCAGCAATATATAGTATATGTTCAGGAAAGTAGACCATGCCAACCGATTTAGGGGGAGATTGAACATACCGCGCGCATCCTCAAGTCATCTGGTACGGTGAGATGGAACAACATGGATGACTGGCCGAGGCCGCAAAGTCCTGATGTGTCCGCGCGCTATACACTCTATGAATGAAAGAAAATCCTCAAATCAGCTCAAATAAAAATGAATTCACGGCGATTTCGACCGGGTGATTAAAGGAGGCAGATGAACTAGGATAAGAGATGAGATAATGTCTCATTAAATAAGTTACCTTGTTGTCCATGAGAAAAAAACCCTCAATACGGCGGATTCCCCAATCGGGCGGAGCTGGGTCGACCGCGAGCAGCGTCGAGAAAGTCGATGGCGATAGGCGGCGGCAAGCGGAAGTGGTGAAATGCGGTGGGGTTTGCCGGCAGCCTGGCGGCGGCGACAGGCGTCGAGCTAAGTGGTTCCGCGGCGATAGGCAGTGCCATGTAGAGTCGCGGAGGAGCATGTGCAGGTGTGAATAGGGACCGGAGGGGGTGGCGGGCGGGGTGAGGGTTTTTGTGACGTGGGGATGGTGAGGGTTTTCTTTTTTCTTTTCTGAATTGGGTGGTGAGGGTTTTCCGTCCCACAAAGAGTTTCGGAGGCAACGGTTTGCTAGAGCCAACCGTGTGTGATTGACGTAACAGGGAAAATGAAAGTCATTGCACACAGTTCCAATTTTGGGAACCGTGTGTGATTGACGTACTACCTCCGTCCTGGTTTATTGCCCCCCTTTGTAATTTGTGCCAAACTTTGGCCAAATATTTAACTAACAAATGTTTATGCATGTCACCAAAAATTATATCATTGAACAATATGTTCAAATACGCATCCAACGATTTAATTTTTGCTGACCTGCACTAACATTTTGTCAGTTAAATCTTTGGTCCAAATTTAACACAAATTACAAAGGGGACCAATAAACCAGGACGGAGGTAGATTCCATCAACCGAACTGATTGCATCTGTATCCCACATTTAGACATAAGTAAACATAGATTAAACATACTCAGACATAGATAATAAGCGTAAACAAGCATAGTTCAACCATAAGTACATTGTTCAACCGTCATTAGCATACTCACGCGCATTTATAATTAAGACACTACATAGCCATACATAGTTCGATCCCACATCTCATCTCATCTGCCGGCAAGATCCTGAAGCTTCTCCAGGTACTCGGCGTACGCGGCGTGCGCCACCCTATGAGATTACTTCTGCTTGAAGGAGCCAACGGCTCGTCCTCTTGCATGTGCCAGAACACTTTGATACGCGTGATGAAGGTTTTGGTTGCAAAATGGGCATCGAAAGCCGCCGTCCCAGGTCCTAATACGCCTGTTATGCATTCCCGCATAAAGCTCCCTGAGGATTTGCCTCTTGTACCTTCTCTGGCCATCTTCATCCTCGTTGTCGACATCGTCAGACAGGACCTATATATATAGTAAAAAAAATGTGGCGTCAAATTAATGTTTACAAACTAATCTCTAGCGAACATTTGGCAGTTGCCAAAATTTGGCATCAAATCAATGTTTACATGCCATAAAGTAGGATTAGGAATTTATGGTGTTTTTTTAGACATATCTAGAGATTATGGTTCGATTTTTAAGCACAATCATCTATGTACAGACCAATCTTGAAGAAAATAATGGCACAAACATATATGTAGGTCATTCAAAATCAATTGTCAAGACCTGGCTAGGAATTATTAGCACGAACACTAACCCTAGTCGGATTATTAGCAGAAATCATTTGCACAGATGAAACAACTAATCACTTATCACTTGTACCATTCAAACAATCAATACACTACATGGACCTAATGAAACTTACTCAGATTTCATGGATTGGGAGAACATAACCATAGGATTTCTATTCCAAAAAGGGGGAGGCAGGACGCAGGAGTAACCAGAGAAACCCTAGGATGTATTTAACACATAAATGGGTATAGATGACTAACCGGTTCTCCGTCGTCATCAGAGTCGTCGCCCGAGTCGTCACCGGAGTTGGTGTGGACCTCCGGCTCCGGCTGTGGAAGCACGACGATGTCAGGGTGCAGCGATACCTCGTCGGCGGCGACGGAAACCTCTGTCTCCATCTCCACGCTGTGCCCCGGTGCTTCAGTAGCCCCGACGTCGCCACTCCCTCCGATGGGGCGCTTCGGCGGCATCCTCATACACTAACGGCTTTGAGGACTGAGAGCGGCGTCGAGGATGCAAGAGGAGAGAGAGGATTGTGTGTGTGGCGAGGATGGGGGGTGCGGCCGCTCGGGCGCGCCATTAATATGGAGTAGTGGGAAGAGGCGGGCGGCGGTCAAACCGCTGGCTCGCCTCCCGGTGAGCCTGCGCACCAGACTGTTGGCATGCCTACCATCATTTCACACAGCTACTCGCACGCCTCCCGATGACACTGTGCAGCGAGCACGCCTCCCGTTAATTCACACACCTGCACGCACGCCTCCCGGTCTGCCTGCGCAGCGGACTGCTCGCATGCATCCCGTCAACTCACACCTGCTCGCATGGCACACGGGTCGCGTGGCGGCACGTATATTATTTTTCTATTTTGATGATTAATGTTGCTGCTTTATTGCTTAACCGAAGCATGGCACATATCCATTGTTGGTCTAACGCCCACGGTTCAAATAAATAATTCGTTTGTGATATTTGTTCCCAATTATTAATAATCTCTTGTTTGTAAGAAGATAAAGATTACATCAAAACTGGACTCAAATTTGAGAAAAAAAAGTACAATGCCACTGTGTATTGGTGTCCATATGACAGCACGATAAGTTTCATGAATTTCAAATAAGTTTTTGATGTACTAGAATTTAAAAATCAAGATTCTCAATGTTTAAAATTTCTTGCACGGGGAGTAAACATGCACCCAGTGAGACACATGTGTTTTTCCAATCCATTTAGGTGCACTGTCATGTGTGCATGTAGCTCAAATTTGATTTTTGCACATTATACCCCTAGAAAATCAATCAATGTACTAAAACGTCTTAATGATCTCTGGTTTTTTTTTCAAAATTAAAATGTCCCTCCTTTGGTAACATATGTTCACCGCGGGAAAATTTAACATGCATCATAGTTGCGGTGGATGCGCGGTGTGTGTGTGTGTGTGTGTGTGTGTGTGTGTGTGTGTGTGTGTGTGTGTGCGCGCGCTCGTCTGGGAGGGTGGCTGGCAGTACACTACGGGTCGTGAGCCACCGTGTGGGTTGGCCGTTTTGTGAGGCAGGTGCCACATCAGAGTCATGAATTCGTTATTTAAAACATTACACAACCCTTTCATACATACATGTTTTGGCCACATGCAGTCGGTGGTTGTCCTACACGATACTCACTCGCGTGTGACACTTTCTGTGGGCCCGTGAGGTCGTCGTCCATCACTTTGACCAACAGCTGGCAAAGAGGTTAATTTGACCAGCAAGGTAGAATCTTTTTGTTTGTGTTATGGTGGGAGTATATAGTACACGTCGAAGAGGTGGGAGGGGACTAGCATATATACTATACGTACGCGTCCGTGAACAAGTACACCTCACTCAGTGTCAGGACTTTTCGGTTTCCGAGGCACGTGCCACATCAAAGTTGTGAATTGGCTATTGAAACATAACACAACACCTCTTTGGGCCACATGCATGCAGGCGGTGGTTATCCTAGGACACTCACTTATGATGCTTCCCTCTGTGGGCCTGCGAGGTCATCGTTGATGCATGCATCACTTTGACCTACATCGAGAGAGGTTAATTAATTTCACCACCAAGGAGGATTCTTTTTGGGTTGTATTACGGTAGGAGCATATAGTATGCGTCGAAGAGGGGGAAGGGGACCATCATATGTAGTACGCTTCATGAACCTTGCTCTGTGTGGGAAGTTTACGGTTTTCGAGGCATGTGCCACATCAAAGTTGTGCATTTTGGGTATTCAACATATGTTTGGCCCACATGCAAAGTGATGGTGGTTGTCCTCTCGCATCCACTCACGCGGTTATCAGCGATATCGATGCTTTCCATCTGTGGGCCCGCTTGGTCCATCACTACTTTGCCTGACAACGAGAGAGGTTAATTTGACTTAGGAGGGGATTATTTTTTTGTTTGTAATACGGTATATAGGTCATGCTCTGGGATGACATGATATAGTTTGAGCACACACATGCATGTGTACGCATGAATCCCTCCCATCGAGTCGAAGTGGCTAGTACAACGACACGTCATGAACCGATCTCGCTCTGTGTGGGGACTGTATGATTTTTTATGCACACGCCACATCAATGTTTTGAATGGTATTCAAACATGCATGCACGCATCACCTCCATACATATGCATGTAGTGGTTGTCTTCGAACGGTACACTCCCTCGCGTGGTTATCGGCGACAAGCCTATATATTCGCGGGCCCGTGTGGACATCCATGATCACTTTGACTGACAACAAGATAGGTTACCATGGCAGATTCTTCCTTTGGTTCGTGTTATCGTAGTATAGGTCATGGTGAGATTCAGACCTAATTAAGTTTGAGCGCATACTATGCATGCATGCATGCATGCATGAATCCCCATCATCGGCTCGAAGTGTGGTGTGACATACATATGCATCATCAACTAACCCTCGCTCCGTGTGGGGATTTCTGGTTCGAAAGCACGGTGCCACATCAAAGTTGTTCCATTGTGTATTCAAACATCAACACCTCTCCATACATATGGTTGGGCCACACGCAGGTAGTGGTTGTCTTCGGGGACTAGGTACTTGCGTGATTATTGGCGAGCTAGCCCATCGCTGGGGTCGCATGGACGGCCATCACTTTGACCAACAACAAGAGAGAGATTGTACGACCAAGGTGGATTATTCTTGGTCCGTTTTATGATACATCTTGGTGAGATGCCCTCTCCCGCCGACTGAAAGAGTGTGTGTGCGTGCGTGCGCGCGCCCGCGTGTGTGTGTCACTTCAAAAAAATACACTTCCGTGATGATACGTGTTTGTCACACTAGGTCACGTTTTCTGTCATGCATGTACATCCATGACGATTTTATGACAGAATCAAGATAGTCATACTTGTGTTATTGTAGATGTGTTCCATGACAATACCAAAATTATCATCACGGAAGTGTCCACTTCCATGACAATAAATGGTGCGTCATGGAAGTGCTTTCGTCAAGGGTAACCGACACGTGGCATCCACCGTAACGGGTCGTCGTTAAGCTATCAGGTTCTGGTTTGGATCCGATAACTCGTTAACAGCTGGGACCAATGAGGATTTTCCTCATGTAAAATTATCAATGGCTATAGCAACCACGTGTCAGCACCTCGGAAGGACAGATGTCAACCGCCCAATGGACAGGAGGCGCCTATGATACGTCGACACGTGGCAAGGCCCAACAGCGGCCCATTTAGGTCAAAAAGGCTGGCCCAGTCAAAATTATCGGGCTGGCCCAGTCAAAATTATCGGGTTGGCCCATTAATGGCCTGCTTGCAGATGGCCCATTCGCAGTTAAGGCCCGTATGACTAGTGTCAAATCGGCCCGTCAACAGCCCATTCTAGACTTGTCATCATTGCGGCCCATGGTCACTTCTGGCCTGTTAACAGTCCGTAAGTATTTGGGCCGAATTACGGCCCGATGTGTTTCCCGCCTGTTAAAGGTCCTGCTTCATTTGGGCCCATTTATTGGCTATTGAAACTTTCGGCCCATAAACTACCATGAAGGAATTGGGTCATATTTGGCCATGTCTGACATTCAGCCTGTTAGAGGCCCACTGTAGATTTGGGCCACTTCCAGCCTGTTGTGTTTTTTGGCCTGTTAACGTCGGACGAAATCCATGGGCCATATGTGGCCCAACGTCACATCGGGCCTATTAACGGCCCATATAAAACTAATACTAATCAAGCCCGACCACACTTCCGGCCTGGTAAAGGCCCGTGTAGTAGGTCGGCGCATTTTCGGCCCGTCTGAATTTCGGCATGTGAACGATCCGCATTGTAAATGGGCCACCACGAGCTGAGATACATTTCGGCCTGCTAATGACCAGTGGGTTATTTGGCATAATCAGTGCCTAATCTCACTTTCGTCCTATTAAAGGCCCATGTTTAGGCCTGTTAACGGCCCACTGTGGGCACATGCCTACCAAAAATAAGAAAGCTTATGCTGATTTAGGCCCAGATATTTTTAGTGCGCTACATGCAAATTATGACCCATAATTGTTTTTATCCCAATTGGAATTGTGGGCCCGACGAATGTTGGCACGTTGGGCTCCTACAAAGCTTTCAACCGAATACATTACTAAGATAAACCTATACAAAAATAGCGTCGTAATTTCTACAGCCTTTGGTAGCACGATAAATGTTGTATCACAACAAAATAAATTCCAGCCATACAACAAAAGTCCTGTTGGCATAAAGTTTACAGTCCTTGCAGATAAAAGCACCATCAGTTGTATAGAAGCATAGATCATTTGACCTAAGTGCTAATGTTTCAGGCTGTAGAATGTGATGGAGCAGCATGATCTTCCCCTTTTTTCTGCCATTGCTCTTGAACAACGAAGCAAATGTCTGATAGTCTGGTTTCAAAACCATTCATATCTTGATGACATTTGTCAACCACTATTCTTCTTTCCGAACCGACCTCCATTAGGGAATGGACTTGTGTCCGGAGCACGGATATATCACTCTGTCTAGCCGGAAGATTTTGTTCAGTAGGCGATTTGGACGAGGTTACCTTGACAACCAACCCAGAATTACGCAGTAAGGTGCTTTTTGTACTGTTAGTGGAGAGATACTGACGCACTGCAGCAAGAAGTGACATTGTGCCTGTGGTAGCCTCGTCACCTTCAAGTGGTTGTGGATGTTCAATCATTTGTTCCATAGCTTGCTGAAAGTTTGAACTTGTAGATTAGTGTACCAGATAAGTTACTAATGAGACAAAAATAAACAAAGTAGGTTTCACGTTTATACATAACTTATTTTGGTGAACTACTGTAATACATTAGCATGTATTGTAGTGCCAACTACATAATAAAATCACTTTCAGAACATATGTCCATGTAGCATGCCTACAGTATTGTCTATTTCCTCACATTCATTGACATCTAAGGATAAAGAGACATGGTTTAAAGTAGGATGAACAAAGTATGACATCATTCATATCATGGGCAAACAGATATCAAACAAACAGGCTATTGTATCATTGTGTGGGCACATGAACATCACAACTAGATTACAGATCCAGACCAAAAGAATATCCTTCCTCTCTTTTAAACCGTGTAAGGTGAAATGATATGTTAAGACAACTGTGTATAAAAGTGAACAGAGTAACCGACATTGGCTGCAAACCAAGCAGTTAAATGACACGTCACAGTAACAAGTAGTTCAAAGGCAGGAGGAGTAAGGACTTACAATAGTGGCTTGAACTGGTGTGCTCATGCCCTTCATATTGCTGGTGTGGCAATCCTTGAAGATTTCCACTGCATTCGGTTCAGGTTCTTTTTGGTCCACACAGGCTTTCCTTTGTATTTGGAACAAGTCAATATAGATACGATAATATGGCACAGAAAAAAGAAGGAAGTAGCAGTTATTTACAAGAGCCTTGCAGTGTGCAATATAGCTACGAGATCCTGTTGTCTGTTGGAATTTCACTTTAGAACAGTTGGTCTTGTTCTTCAAACAGTTAGCCTAGAAGAAGATACACTTGTAAGGCACATACGTAAATATTAGTTCAATATGTGATCTGATCAAATACATATACCCTACCTGATACTTTGGATCAGACTAGTGTTTAACAAGGGTTGTCCGGTCTTCATCTGTAATATATTCCACTAGAGATGTTTGGCCGATTTCATTGTTAGCCTTGCCTTCAAACTGCGTTTTTCTAAGGTGATACCGATACTGTTGCAGAGCAGACTGAAAAACATGAGTGCATGCTTGTTTAGTTGCATCATCTTTCGGATCCAACTTGAACCTCATCTGTTGAAAAAAGAATGTGAGTCTTATTAGGAGGAAGCTAGAAAGTATGGGACAGAGCAAGACAATATTACAAATTGCGATGAATAACATTACTTACGGATAAATGGTCAAGGAAGGTGTTAAACTGGGTATCGTCTTTCTCATTCCTGTACTGGATCCACGTTGGGAGGATACGTGCATGACACCTAACGGCAACGGGTGCCTCTGATACTAACTTGGCTGACTCTGTAGCATCACGTGGCCTTTTTAAACCTGCCTCAAAATGAACCTCCATTCTTCCTCCTTTAGATTTTGTTAATCTGTCAAGCATTATCCCTGATATTTGTTTCTGCTTGCGCCGTGGTGCTAGTTCAACAACGAATATGGAAAGTGTTAGTGCACATCAAACTGTGAGAGTACATATAAAGGAGCATGCAACTGCAACTTGACTCGGTCAGGTACCGTCTTGGTGTTGATGCTCATGAGGTTCATCTGATCTTGACAAGTCCTGTTGTGCCAGTAGTGCTTCAGAAGTAGTGTTAGGTATGAAGGCAGCTTGGGAACAGGCCAGTTGTGGAGCAAACGAATGAGTAACCCATTGAGATGCCGGTATAGTTGAAGGGGATGCTGCAGCTAGTGGAACAGGTGATACTGTGTTTGTAGATTTAGCCGGTGCACTTGGACCTTCTACTGCACTATAAGTACAAGCAGAATCTCGAGGGAAGATCATTTTCCCTTGCACCCGACGAGTAACACCATTCCCTACTATATTCTTTTCCTTGCTCTTTTTTGACTTTGCCATGTCAAGTCGTACCCATAACACAAAAGAATAAAATCGCTCCTCATAACTCATTGATGCATGATACAGACAAGCAATACTTTGATGTAAGACAACCGTATGAGGAGGATGGAATATGTAAGAAAAACAGGACGGCATGACATATTCACAGCTACCACGTGTAAACTAAGTAGAAGGATTTTCAAGAAAATAGAAGTAATGCAAGCTAGAAACCATATGAAAGATGCAACCAATATCACTCTGCCAAGTTAAAAGTGTCTTGTCATAAGTGGCATTTCAAAAAATTAGAAGCAGTACAACCTAGAAATCAATGCCAGATGCAACCACTATCACACTACCAAGTTAAAAGCGTCCAATCATGAGTGATTGATGCGGGATACACAACAACAGTACTTTGATGTAAGAACATGGTATGATAGATAGATGCAGTGTATTCTAGACACAGAAAGGCATGCCATATGCACATGTATAACGTATAAACTCAACAGGTGCAATTTATTCAAAATAGAAGAAATACAAGCTAGACAACATATGCAATGAAACCAATTATCACACTGTCAACTTAGAGCAAGCACCTGCGATGGTGGAGTTGGGGAGATGAACTCATCATGTAGACTTGGGACTTCAACTGCATTAGCAGTAGCAGTGGCAAATCTAGAGAGTCTCCGTTTGCGTCGGTCCAGAGGACCACCAACATCCTCTAACTTACACTTTTCCTTCCTCTTTTTTGATATTGCCTTCTGAAGTCAAAACCACAAGAAGAGGAATAAAATTAGCTCTGCATAACCGGTTGATGCATGATACAGACGAACACCACTTTGATGTAAGGCAAGCGCATGATAGGAGGATGGAATATATACAAAAAAACGACAGCATTGCATATTCACATGTACGATAGGAGGATGGAATATGTATGAAAAATAGTAAGCAGAAGGCATTTCAACAAAATTAGAAGAAATGAAAGCTAGGCACCATATGAACATGCAACCAATATCACTACCAGGTAAAAAGTGTCTCATCATAAATGCCATTTCAACAAATTAGAAGCAGTACAAGCTAGAAGACAATGCAAGATGCAACCTACATCACACTCCCAAGTTAAATGTGTCCTATGGGTAAGTGATTGTTGCGGGTATAAGTTGTAAGCTATGCAGATGCAATTCAACAAAATTAGAAGCAATACAAACTAGATATCATACGGAACATGCAACCACATATAACAGTGCCAAGTTAGAGCAAGCACTTGTGATGGTGGACTACGGGAGATGTGCTCATCATCTACACAACTACGTTGACTGTCCAAGCTTGTGTTGTCTTGCGAATCTTGTTGGGAGGATGGCGGAGTAGAATCTGTAGAGACCTTCTATTTGAGTTGCTCCGAAGGACCACCATCATCCACTACCTTACTAATTTCCTTCAGCTGTATTGATTTTGCATTGTGAAGTCAAACCGATAAGAAAAAGGAATAAAATTCGCTCTTCAGAACTCATTCATGCATGATACTGACAAACACTACTCGAATGAAAGGCAAACACATGATACGAGGATGGAATATGTACGAAAAACAGGACGGCATGACATATTCAGACCTATGATGTGGTAACTTAGCAGAAGGCATTTCAACAAATTAGAAGCACTGCAAGCTAGACACCATATGAAAGATGCAACCAATATCACTCTGCCAAGTTCAAACTGTCTGCCGTTTCAACAAATTAGCAGCAGTACATGCTAGAAATCGTATGCAAGACAAAACCAATATCACAGTGCCGACTTAAAGGTGCCTCATCATAAGTGACTGATGCGGGATACGCAAGAACAGTAGTCTGATGTAAGAACATGATGTGATCAGATATAGTATGTTCTAGAAACAGGAACACGTGTCATATTCACAGGTATGATGTGTAAAGTAAGTAGATGCAATACAACAAAGTTAGAAGCAATACAAGCTAGACATCATAGGCAACATGCAACCACATATAATAGTGCCAAGTTAGAGCAAACACCTGTGATGGTGGAGTAGGGGAGATGTGCTCATCATCTACACAGCTACGTTGACTGTCTAGCCTTGCGTTGTCTTGCGAATCTTGTTGGGAGGATGGCGGAGTAGAATCTGTAGAGACCCTCCATTTTAGTTGCTCGGAAGGATCACCATCATCCAATGCCTTGCCAATTTCCTTCTGCTTTATTGATTTTGCATTGTGAGGTAAAACCGACAAGAAAAAGGAATAAAATTCGCTCTTCAGAACTCATTCATGCATGATACTGATGAACACTACTCTGATGAAACGCAAAGTCATGATACGAGGATGGAATATGTACAAAAAACTAGACGGCATGACATATTCACACCTATGATGTGGTAACTAAGCAGAAGGCACTTCAACAAATTAGAAGCACTGGAAGCTAGACACCATACGGAAGGTGCAACCAATATCACTCTGCCAAGTTAAAACTGTCTCGTCATGGGTGGGGTTCATCAAATTAGAAGCACAACATGCTAGAAATCATATTCAAGATGCAAACCAATATCACAGTGCCAACTTAAAGGTGTCTCATCATAAGTGACTGATGCTGGATACACAAGAAGAGTAGTTTCATGTAAGAACATGGTGTGATAGACAGATATAGTATGTACCAAAAACAGGAGGCGTGTCATATTCACACGTATAATGTGTAAGCTAAGCAGATGCAGTTTACACTAATTAGAAGCAATACAAGCTAGACACCATATGCAACATGCAACCAGATATCACACTGCCAAGTTAGAGCAAGCACCTGGGATGGTGGAGTAGGGGAGTGGAGACTTGGAACTTGTAATGCACTAGCAGTACGAGGAGAATCCGTATAGATGCTCCGTTTACGTTGCTGCAGAGGACCACCATCATCGCCTTCCTTACTCTTTTCCTTCCTCTTTTTTGATTTTTCCTTGTCAAGTCAAATCCACAAGAAAAAGGAATAAAATTTGCTCTTCAGAACTCATTTATGCATGATACTGACGAACACTACTTTCATGTAAGGCAGCCGCATGATAGGAGGATGGAATATGTGAAAAACAGGATGGCATGACATATTGACATGTATGATGTGTAAAGTGTAAACTAAGCACAAGGTGTTTGAACTAATTAGAAGCAATGCAAGCTAGACACCATGAAAGATGAAACCAATATCACTCTGCCAAATTAAAAGGGTGGCCTCATAAATGTATTTGACTAAATTAGAAGCAATACATGGCAACAGGCTAGAAATAATATGCAATATGCAACGAATAAAGGTGTCTCATTGTAAGTGATTGATGCAGGATACAGAAGAGCAGTAGTTTCATGTAAGAACATGGTTAACAGATAGATGTAGTATGTACCAAAAATAGGAAGGCATGCCATATTCACAGGTATAATGTGTAAGCTAAGAAGATGCAATTTACCCTAATTAGAAGCATTACAAGCTAGACACCGTATGCAACATGCAACCACATATCACACTGCGAAGTTAGAGCAAGCACCTGCGATGGTGGTGTAGGGGAAATGCGGTCTTCAAGTACAGAGCTACGTTCAATATCTTCATTTAGACTTGCTGTTTCTTGAGAATCATGCGGGGAGGATGAAACTGCACTCTTTATAAGAGTAGCGCGTCTCATACTAACCCACAGGCGTGACTGTCTCATCATAAGTGATAGATGCAGGATACACAAGAATAGTAGTTTGATGTAAGAACATGGTGTGATAGGCAGATGTAGTATGTACCAAAAACAGGAAGGCGTGTCATATTCACATGTATAATGTGTAAGCTAAGGAGATGCAATTTAACAAATTAGGAGCAATACAAGCTAGGCACCATATGCAACATGCAACCAGATATCACACTGCCATGTTAGTGCAAGCACCTGGGGTTGTGGAGTAGGGGACATGAGATTTGGCACTTGCACTGCAGTAGGAGTAGCAGGAGAATCTGCAGAGATCATCTGTTTCGGTTGCTCCAGAGGACCACCATCATCCCGTGCGTTCATCCTTTTAGATTTTGCCTTGTCAAGTCAAACACACAAGAAAAAAAATGAAATTCGCTCTTCCAAATTCGTTGATGCATGATACTGACAAACACAACTTTTATGTAAGGCAACCACATTGTAGGAGGATGGAATATGTATGAAAAACGGTAAGCAGAAGGCATTTCAACAAATTGGAAGTAATGCGAGCTAGACACCATATGAAAGATCCAACCAAAATCACTCTACCAAGTTAGAAGTGTCTCATTATAAGTGGCATTTCAACAAATTAGACGTAGTACATGCTTGAAATGATATGCAAGATGCAACCAATATTACACTGTCATTTTGAAGGTGTCTCGTCAGAAGTGATTGATGAGGGATACACAAGAAAAGTAGTTTGATGTAAGAATATGGTTAATAGAAAGACGTAGTATGTACCAAAAACAGGAAGGCATGTCATATTCATGGGTATAATGTGTTAACTAAGCAGATGCAATTTACCCTAATTAGAAGCATTACAAGGTAGACACCATATGCAACATGCAACCACATATCACATAGCCAAGTAAGAGCAAGCACATGCGATGGTGGTGTAGGGGAATTGCGGTCATCAACTACAAAGCTACGTTGACTATCTTCATTTAGCCTTGCTGTTTCTTGAGAATCATGTGGGGAGGATGACACTGCACTCTTTAAAAGAGTAGCGCGTCTCACAGTAACCCACTGGGGTGACTGTCTCATCATAAGTGATTGATGAGGGATACACAAGAGCATTAGTTTGATGTAAGAACATGGTTAATAGACAGGTGTAGTATGTATCAAAAACAGGAAGGCATGTCATTATCAAAGGTATAATGTGTAAAGTAAGCAGATGCAATTTAACCAAATTGGAAGCAATACAAGCTAGACACCATATGCAACATGCAACCACATTTGACAGCGCGAAGTTAAAGCAAGCACCTGGGATGATTGTGTGTGGCAATTGAGATCATCAACTGCAGAGCTACGTTTACTGTCTCCATCTGCTGACACTACACCCTTTAGAGCGCTGAAATGCTTAGTGCTTATCGTCGAACTACACAGGAGCGACTTCTGTCTTTTCTTTTGTGTATTCATCAACAGTGCGTCAGAGTCTGAAATACCCATGCATAAAAAAACAATAGTGTGAGTATGGGTGAAGTGTGTGCACAAGTAGTACAGTGTAAAAGTAGCAGATAGCAGGTGGGTGAGAAATAAATGACAGGAGACATATGATAGCTCTACAACATGCATGGCACACGAAATTAGATTCTAGGATTTTGAAATATGAGCACAGGGATGGCTGGGAAATGCAGATACACCTCCAGCACACCACAAGGTGTGGTCCTATGAAAATAACAGTCGACTGAAAACAAATAGGTCAGTCCATTTTTTCTGCACCGTCCGATGTACAAAGAACGGGTAGATCGCCTTCATCTACCTCCAACCAGTCAGTGTTGACGATCTTCCTCGAAACACCAGCGACCACCGGCCCAGTCCCCTGCCTCCGCCCTCCCCTCGACCTCACCGCACCGCCATGCTTGGCACCGCCCCCCGGCCATCCCTTCAAGCCCCGCCGACCTCCAGATCGGGCGCAAGCAGCTCCTGCGCCCCCCACACCCCTATGATAGACACCAATGCGCCGCTTCCCCGGCGAACAAGCGGACTAGGTGCTCCGCGCGCGCTAAGCGGGTGTTGCTTCTTTTAATTGCAAATCAACTGACCCTGAATTGAAATCCAGGCGGGCGACTGACCTCTAGCTAAGGTGAAATAGTAAATGGGAGGAAACCTTGTGCATTTAGTATCACGAAGAAGGTGCAGTAAGAAGCGCTCAACTAGTTTCTTTCGTGGGATGAATACGGTGTGAGCAGAGACGTAAGATTTGCACGAATAAGGGAAGAGGAGTACCTCTTTCTGCTGGCAGTGTTGTGTCCTCCTTCTATTTTTCCAACGATCTTCTTGTGGTTCGCTCAAAACAAGAAGTTCTGGAGGACGGTGGAGCCTTGGATGAACCCATGGCCAAGTTGTTGAGTGTGGTGCAGTGGCCGTCTATCGGCGGCGGGGAACCAGATCCGAGGCGGCGAACAATGGTGTAGCAAGAACAGCTCTGGTGCGGTGGACGGTTGCGACAGTGGAGCGGCAGCGGTGAGGCGCAGGACGGCGTGGTCAAAGTGGTTCTGGTATGGCGCACGTCAGCGTCAGCGTCGTGGAGGCAACTCTGCCTCGGCTTCAGCTGCTAAGTCCTTGAGGGTGTTGCGGTTGCAGTTGCGTTGGACGACAACGTCGGGGTACTGGCTCCGGCATGATGGAGGAGGGCGGCGGTGGATTGGGCGCGATGAGGTGGAGGACGGAGGAGGCTGGGGTTTCGCGACTGGTGGAGAGGGCATTTTGGCGCAAATGGAGTACGAATGGGGAAACGGAGGAAGGGGGGAACTAAGGGGGAATGATGTTTTGGGAAAGTTACAAACTTTGCCGCCATCTAAAATTTCGGACATATTGCAGGTCGGGGGTAGGACAGTAATCTCAGGTGTCCCAAATAGTGGGCGGGATAGATTTCGGCCGAGCGCATGAGTGTTTAGGTGCCCACGGTGTATGAATGCCTCTCGTAGGTGATTGACTGGCGTCTTGGTAAAGTTACAAACCTACCCCGGTTTAGACCTTTGGACATCAGCCGATAGGCTACACGGGTCAGAGTCAGGACTCCTACCACCAAACATTAGTCTCGCGCGGTTTCGAGCGACCAGAGGCATATTTGGCGCTTCATTCAATATTTGGGAGCAGAAGCATTAACGTTTACAGTTCTCTTGAATTGAACTTTCAGGATTTGTCAAACTTCAAAAATCTTGACTCTTGAAAATCCTAAAACTACGATTATTTTGGAATGGAGGGGGTACATTTGAATATACATTGTACACGAGTATATGTTAAAAAATATGCAGCTTAGCTCAATTCATGCATGGTTCCAGATATAATCTCCTTGGTTGCAAAAAAATAGTTAGACATCCGTATGAATATATAGCATGTTCAAACGCACAACAAAGATTGATGCCCCTTTTAGATCTGATTTACAAATGCATTGAATTCAAATAGATGAATGCACTTCCTATGAATTCGAATCTTCGAAATCATCTTTTTTTTGCGGGGATCTTTGAAACCATCTTTATGTTGAATTGAATACGTATTCTATTTCATAGCTAACAATTTGGAATGTATCCATGTATGTAACAAATGTATAAAGTGCCTGACACTAACAACACGGAGTGCACTAATTAATGTTTATATATGAATTGCAAAAGCCATGCATTGTCTGTATTTCAAAGCACTCTCACTCTATGGATCGATAATATGAAATAAACCCATACACATTCTCGAATTCAATAGAGTATGGGTGTCTGATAGACCAATGTTCGTTCATACGCAAATTGCAAAATTCATGATCTCATCCAAAAAAATTAATGCAATTTATATTTTAATTTAATGTGTAGAACCGCCTTTTACGCATAGATGCACTATGCCTCGGCCCGTCCTCACACACGCGCTATATATCTCTCTATCTGACGCATAAGTGCACACACTTTATATACATCGGCATTTCTCTCTCACACATGTTCACACTCTCTCGCGGGGTGTCTCGCACACACACTATATATATATATATATATATCTCCCCCTCTCTCTCTTACTACTACGTACCACTCTTTTCACTAATCTCAGTTGGAAAACACTATTTCTCTCACATGCCTATATACACACGCACGGTCTCTGCTGACCCTCTATATGCACATACATGTGCCTAAGTGTCTCCCGCACGCACATTAACTTTAGGCCTCTCTCTCTTACTACTACGTACCACTCTTTTTACTAATCTCAGTTGGAAAACACTATTTCTCTCACATGCCTATATACACACGCACAATCTCTGCTGGCCCTCTATATGCACATACATGTGCCTAAGTGTCTCCCACACGCACATTATCTTTAGGCCTCTTTCGCACACATTGCCCCCCCCCCCCACACACACACACCTCTCTCTTGTTGGCGGATATGATTCCATCAGATCATTTGGTAAGATATCCCTGACTAGTAGGCTGGATGGTAATACGAGGCAAAGTTTTACTCAAGTCTGGGCCCTTGCAGTTGAGGAAAAAGCCTACTCCTGGTATTGTATATTTGTGATAGGGGTGTGTACAAAGTACACGTGAATACCAGGCATTGTGTGTGTGTATACTATCGACGAACTAGCCCCCGGGCTGATATAACATACTCGGGGCCTATGGTTACAAATCATATATAGTCGGCTTATCATCAGTGGGGATAGAGTCCTCCATGACTCTGGTAGCTTCGTCTTGTATGCCGAGTCATCCATGGGCTTTGTATAACGCGTCTTGGTCCAACCTATGTGGCGCAGAATGGAACCGACCCATGAGTCCTCACGTCGACCCACCACAACTAGAAATGATGTGCCCACCACACCCCACACACAATCGGCCACTAATAAAATAAGCATATACAATATTACGAAGTTATACGGAGTACATGAAAATTTAATTGCATGGTGCATCCAATAATATTTGTTCCGCATTGTGAATGTTTATATCTTCTCATAAAAAAATAGTCACGGGAAAGAGAAACGAGGGGCATATCTCTCTTTGTCTCCACCGCACCCCCTCTCTCTACACCACTTTCACGTACGAAATCAAACTATCTCTCGGCCCTCTAAAAGTATGCCTTGACACATTCACGCGTGACGGTCACTGTATTTCAAGCGAAAGCACTATACGATCACTGGACTTCAGAATATGCTCATTACGGTCGGTCACCGTATATTCTTGTTGTCATCATACGGTATGTAGCTCACCATACATCTCTGTATTTTGTTGATGACACTGACGGTCATTGTATTTTATGTGTGCTCCATATTTTGTTGACGACACTTACGGTCATTGTATTTGAAGCGAAAGCATGATATGGTCACTGGACTTCAGAATAAGCTCATTACGGTCACCATATACATTTTGTGGTGCTAACCAACCTGTGGTTCGATGGTTAGGAGGACAGTGGTATCCCCAGCCCACCAGGGTTAAAGTCCTGCTGCTCGCATTTATCCTGTATTAATTTTAGTATTTCCGCCGATGTGCGTTCAGTGGGAGGAGACGTTCCCCTCGACTACGAGGCGCCTATGGTTACTTCGTAAAATGTCAATATGATATGCTGGCTCACTCTCTCTAAGGTGCTCATAGGGGTAGGGTGTGCGTGTGTGCGCTTATAGCGGTGAGTATTTGCGCGTATATATGAGCGCTTGCGTCTGTACCATGTTAAAAAAATACATGTCATTTTTATACGGTCACTGGCTCACCGTACAACTCCGTAATTTGTTGATGCCACGATCAATTGACCAGTCAAATGTTCCACGTGGTGCAACTAGTGTTGCACCATCAGCGCACGTAACCATGGGGCCCACCTGTCAGCGCATATATGAAAGAAAGAAATGGTAGCTTGCGTCTGTACTGTGTTAATAAAATACATTTTGTGGTGATCATATGGTCACTGGCTCACCATACAGCTCCACAATTTGTTGATGACACGATCAATTGACCAGTCAAATGGTCCATGTTCATCAGCGCACATTACCGTAGGGCCTGCCTGTCAGCAAGTATATGAAAGACTGAAATGGTAATAAATTAGTGGTCGGTGGGGATTCGAAGTCGTGAGACCTCTGGTTGGCAGCCCGCACGCCCTAACCACAGCGGACAAGGTCACCTTGTGATGATATGTTGAGTCGGCCGTTTTAATTACACGCACGCACGAGCCACTGTGGTGAATACAAACACATCACACATGAGCACAAACACGCCCGCAACGCCCGCATGCATGCATGCAATACTCACACGTACACATGCACGCACGCAACACTCGCACGAACACACGCACGCATGCAGGCGTGCAACACTGACACGTACATATGCACGCACAAACACACGCATGCATGCAACACTGAAATGTACACATGCACGCACGCAACACTCGCACGCCTGCATGCACACAGCACACGACGCAAGACACACGCTCAACCTATACGTTCATGCACCCTTTGTTAAGGACATGGATTGTTACGAGTACTAATCAATCTTATCTATGATAAGCAGAACATTGATGTTTGCAGCGGTCTTTATGAATCACAACGTATCGAATGGGCTATCAACGTATATACAGTATGAATTTTTTTAAATTCTCTTACATTATATAGTAGGATTATCAACTTACATGAATTAGATGATGTCACACTCAATGAACAATCATCAGTTTATGAAATGCCTGCTTCTCACCGCGCTGGCCCACCAAAAGCTCCTCTGCCGTGCGCTGCCAGCGTTGGTTCACTAACATGCAGGCCAGGTACCCAATGAGCCCACACGTCGGTGGAAGAACGGTGCGGTGTCGTATGTCAAAGTTGAGGGCGCCGCTCGTTGCACGCCCGGCTGAACACGCCTCCTTGCCGCATTCAAACGCCTCCATGAAACCCGTGTGGAAGCCGAGAAACCCACTCCGGCTACACATCTGTTCATGACAGGGACGGCATTAAACGCAACGCCGGCCGAGCTCCTCCCGTCTGCCATCTATTTAATCTCCAATTTAAACGAAGCCAGACGCCGGCCAAGAATCGCACACCTCCGCCGCTCCCCTATCTCCTCCTGCACCATTTTCTTCACTCTTACAATGGCATACGAAGAGTAGTTATCCGGCATCCAAGCCGGCTGGATGGCCCGCCGAGACCACCGGATACGAGCTATGCAGCTCGCTGATCCACCTCCTCCCCTCGCCCGACGGAGCCAGTTGCCGCCCCAAGCCGGCGCGTGGTTCAGCAACTCGCCGCTCCAGGCCAGCTCGACGAGGATCGGCGAGCTACTCAACATCGGCACGGCGAGGAGCATGGGCGTCGTCGCTACCGTCCATGCCACCGCCACATACCGCGTCTCCCGTGTCTGCGACCGCGCCTCCCGTGTCTGCGACCGTGTCTCCCGTGTTTGTGGCCGAGACTCCCATGCCTGCGGCCGCGCGATGCAAGCAGAGACAGAAGCTGGGTGCGCGGAGAGCGACGATTTGATGGCCAGCGCCTCCGCGTCCGCCGCCATCATCGAGGAGAAGTAGAACACAGGAAGCCGCCGCCGCTTGGGTCCCATGAAGGCCACCGTCGAGGCGACGCCAGCGTACACAGCAGGTGTCTTGCCGGATCCTTCTGTTGCCAACAAATGGATCCGCGGGCGACCATTTAGGCTAGGTATTATTATACCTGTGCTATTCAGGAGTAGCACCGCTTAGTTGATTTAAATGTAATGAAATCTGTCATGTTTATATGAAAATTCGGTGTTTTATATGAATTCCGTCATTGTTTATATGAAATATCGCCGTGTTTGCATGAATTTCCTCCGGTTGGTTGAGTTACTGTCAGAATGTGTGTGGCTACGGTTGCATGGCATAATTTGCGGGTCGCCGGTCGGTCTGCGGCCGGCTCGAGCGGCGAGGTGGGACAAAAAAAGCACAGCTCATGCGAGCTCATCTCCAACGCGCGCGCTGGAGGATGCATGAGCACCCGAGCTCTCCCTCGTTCATCGGTGGCAAAGGCACGGGTGGACAAAAGGGTCGCCAATATTTTGGCTACCCCAGGCAAGATCCAAACAGCCTCTTCCAGCCCCACTCCTCCCAGCACATTCAAATCCCTCGTTCACCGTGAAATTTTGCCATGTGTTGTTTTCATGGATATTTTGCTGTGTGAAAACAAATTTAAATATGAATGAATAATCGGTGCCCGTGGTCTTGTGCCGGGACACAGTTGGATGGCCTCATAGTAGTAGTAGTGTAGAGTACTAGTACTACTAGATAGTGAGTGTTTACTACTGTATCATGTATGTACTAATTGCAACGCATGCATGTGTTAGCAGTACAATGACCACGTACGAATTTGATGGTAAGATTTGTGTAAGTTGGATGTCATATTATTGCTTTAACATGTGGTCAAAGTTAGCCTCCAAAACGCGTTTTAGACCCTATATGGATTGAGGGAGTATATGCATTGCTGAGGTTTCTCTTAATCCTTGCATGCAACATTTTTATTGAAGCTTGAAATGTGAACATGTGAATGGGAGGGACTACTACAACCCTTCCAAAAGAACTGTAGTACTAATGGTATCGTACTCCCTCCGTTCACCATCTCACATGCTCAGTACTTTTGAGAACTATGGAAGTAACAAATTTATTCCACCACTCAGCATCTATTATGGTTAGGAAGATTTCAAATTGAGTCATATAGACCGGAAAGTAGGCACCTAGGGCATCCACAATGTATGCTTTCTGTTGCCTCTAAGCCCTCTCTCTCCTCTTAGAGGCAGGCCTCTATACACTGAATGAACTGCCTCTAACAAAAAATTGGCTAGCATCGCGTCTAACCTTAGAGGTTGCCTCTAACAATGTAACAATCCATCTGGTCCCACTTGTCAGCCTTAGGAAGCATAAGAAAGTACAAGAGAAATATTACTGATTGGACAAATGTGGTGCTAATCAATAATTTTTAAATTTCTGCTAGGGCCCACCTTAGAGGCTGGTTAGAGTCTCTATACATTGTGGTTTTTCCATTTGATAAGAGGCAAACCATGTGGGGCCTACCTTAGAGGCAAGGCTCTATACACTGGAGATGATCTGTAGTACTACTTTTGATGTGTCCCGTCAACTCGCAGAACGAGGAGAAGCTTGCTTAGTACGCCCTCTCCCCCGCCCACAGGTGTGGTGGCTCACAGAGTCGCAGGACGAGGAGAAGCTTGCTTACTACACCTACGCCCGCCCCCTCGCCCACGCGCGCGGTGGCTCGCAGGACTGGGAGAAATTTTTACTACTCCCTCCGTTTACTCCTCGTCCCTACTGGTTAGAGAGATTATCATATTGTTTGAAATATATGTCTTTTAGTAGTAGGAGTACTACAGTGGTAGGAGTAGTACTACAGCAATTTCCTTGGAGTCTGTGCTGCAGCAAGCTACCCTAGGCTATGTTACTACTCCCTCCTTTCCGGTTTATAAGGCTCAATTTCAAAATCTCTCCAACCAAGGTAGACGGTGAGTGGTGGAATTAATTTCGTAGTTTGCACAAGTACTTAATTAGTACGCTCGTTTTTCTCAAAAAGATATGTTTATCGATGCATTAATTACAACGAATGCATGCATGACCACTAAATTTCCATGAACTTCTACATGCATTGGTGAGTTTTCTCTTCATACTACTCGCATCAGGTGATTTAATGCACCTCGAAATCCAAACATGTGATGGTAAGTACTACCTCTGTCCTGGTTTATTAGTCCCATTTGTATTCTGTGCCAAATTTTGACCTTAAATTTAACTAACAAAATGTTAATGCATGTCATAAAAATAATATAATTGAAAACTATGCTTAAATACGAATCAAACGATATAATTTTTGGTGACATGCATTAGTATTTTAATAGTTAAAATTTTAGTCAAAATTTGGCACAAAATACAAAGGGGTCTAATAAACCAGGACGGAGGTAGTACTAGTAAAATTGAGACTTATAAAACGGAAAAAAGGAATTTTTTTAGATGAGCCCTATAAACCGGAAAGAAGGGAGTAGTAAGTAGTACTACCACCATAGTGGGTACGTACTCCGTAAAATCAGATTTTTCCCAAAACTAAGTCGCTCAACCTTTATTTGCTTGTTTCCCTTCCTTCCTGCCTCGTTGCCTCGAACAGACTATATGCCAGACTCCCCTACCTACCGTGCGGGAAAAGACCCGCCCTCGCCTTTTTTAGTTCGGGTTTGTATCGATGGATCACGTGAAGCAGCCTAAACGAAGCCGTGTCTTGTACTCCTCCGGCGTACTAAAAGAGTGGAGACGCTCGCTTTCATGAATGTTTTACTTCCTCTCGTTGACATGTGGGTCATATAGCAACCGGGTCGACATGTCATGCACCAAATAATAGTGCAGAACAGTAGGGGGGACGCACCCCAGTCGTAGCGCCCCAGTATAGTAGTAATGAGCAATGAGACGTCAAATCACAAAGCCACACCTTCCCCCAGACGGACGAAGCAACCATTATTTCACACTTCGCTGAATCCGCTTCTCCATCATCTCCTTCAATAAAACCATGTATTGCTTCTACCATTGTACTGCCTCAAGAGGGACGCGCATCGCCTTGGTACATCATGACATGTGGGACCGCATGATAGGCCATGCTCCCCCGCCCACCGCTCGGTAAAATCACCTCATTTTTACTAATCTGGATACTATCTTTTTAGATCAATACTAGCAAGATGCCTGTGTGTTGCACGGAACATCAAGATGCATTTGTATGAGTAGTTTATCTTGTGCGAGAAAAGGATGAACGAGGGAAGGCCTTATTTGCAAATGTGAAGAGGGGTGTGGGTATCTTTTTGCGAAATTGCCAAAGTTTCCTTCCTATCCGTCAGATATAGATCGGACGGCCTATATTGCAGGATGGCAGGCACACCATCATCACCAACTCTTTTTTTCATAAGAGTAGGGATAGTCGGGATTCACCAAGGAGCAAAACCAAGTGGTAGGCTGCTCCTGTCGCGTTGGCGTAGAAACTCAGCAGGGTCAGTCCGCACACGAAATGGCGACACACTTACAGGACCCCTTTGGCCGACATGTGGCTCATCCACCATCTTGTTCCACCGTCCAGTTCGGAGTAGCGGTTGGACTTGGAGGCACCCCGGTCGTAGCGCCGCAGTAGTAGTAAATGAGCGATGAGGGGTAAAATCACAAAGCCCCACCTTTCCCGCATTAAGCTGGACGGACGAAGCAACCATCATTTCACTCTAGGGCGTAAAAGCATAAAGAAAAAAGAAAACCAATGATGCGTGCGGCAGCTACCTAGGGTGCCCTAGGGTAGGAGCCTCTGCTACAGATCCGCTTCTCCCTCGTCCTCTTAAAGAAAACCGATGATGCGTGCGATGGGCACGGTTTGTAGGAGTAGGATTGAGGGGCCACGCCATAGTAAACGGGAGAGGGATTGAGTTCGAGTTGACACCTTAATACGGGTGGGCCACTCGGTTTTACCGGAACGAGGTAGAATTTTGGGTTCAGGGAGCAGTGGAGATATACGTACAAAAAATTGTGGACGTAGGTTCGACCGAAAGGCAATGACGCATAGGCCTTGCATTTTGATATACCCGTGGCCGCGTGAAATTTGCTACTCAAAATAATGCATAAAAGTTCCTCCAAAACATCTATAACTAATGGGAAGTGAATGTATGCTTAAAATGAAAATGTAATACAAAGAGAGAAAAATGAATTGCAGTTAAAAGTATGACATTTCTAACAAAAATGTGAATGTGAACTAAATATGTATGCACGTGACACTGGTACAGTGAGGTGCTATACAAACGATTTTTAATCCCTTTCCGCAACAGCATTTGGAACCGTCGCCAAGTGAGTGTGGGCGATAGGGGGGGTCCTTCCCACACGACCCAGAAACCGTCAGGGATAGGGAGCCTTGATGCATATACAGTACTCGCTACTCGTTTGTGCTCGCATTGCCATCGCAGTCGGTATTCTGTGGTGCTACGTTTATGATGCGCGGCCCATCACAAATGGTTCACTATTATAGAACATGTATGATAAGTAGATAATCACACACATTCGCTTTTCCCAAATCGTATGCGATAACTAATTAAGAAGATTAGCTAATCGTTGTACGAGTGTCAGACAGGATTACGAAACATCGGGCCGTCATAACATCGTCGTACACGACAACTATCACACACGCTATTCTGTGGTGCAACATTTACGATGCATACCACATCAGAAACAGTTCATGGTTGTGAATCGTGTACGATAAGGCAACTATCACAAACATTTAGTTTGCCCACACCGTTTGTGATATTGTCTGACATCGCACACGCTTTGCAAACGGCAACTGTGTGCATGCTTGCACATGTTTCCTCTCTGTGAACCGTGTCGGATTATGGTGTATATCGCAAACATTTGTGTTTTACCAACCGTGTGTGCCGTAATGACCTGCAGAGCATAATTTCACTGTAATTTAATTATTGCTATTTCAAATTGTACCGCATTTGAATTTGAATGTATGCTATAGCTTTATTCATATCCATCAGGTTCAAACAACCAATGCATTATTCAATTCATAGGTACATATGTTCAAGAATTACATAAGAACCAAATAAAGAATGATGAACCACAGTTGTATACTTGTACTATTAAAGACGGTAAATAAAGAGGCGAAATACATTCTGGTTGCTGAACAAGGTGAAGCGGAATGCCCATATTGTGCCCTCCTCCATGCAGAAGGCACACACGACTCTAGTCCAACCCCTTGTGATGGCCGACCGCCCATCCTTCACGGTCTTCATGAAAACATCTAGATAATCATCGTGTTTTGGTAGAAATACTTTAACCTTTGCATGCCCACCAATCATGTAGTTTTAGAGGTAATCTTGAGTAAACTGCTTTGGGAACCACTGCAAAGGAAAAAGATTCAGACATTGTCATCTAACACAACTCATTATGGGCAGTAAAAAGAAGGCTGCAGAGTTCTTACTTACCATCCTGCAGTTCGCTGTTGTCTTGGATAAAGTGTAAACAAATAGATTAATTGCCATCTTTTGACCCATTTTACTAACAATATTTATCAGCTTCCTCACTTGATGTTGGTTCATCGATATCTCATTGCCCCATACGCAGAAAGGGCCAAAGCGCGGATTTTTACCAATGACATATGTACCTAAAAGCACCAAGTTAATATTAGAAGCTAAACAGCAATTGCACAATGATGTAGTACAACACTCTTTTATAATATCTTATAACATCCAATATACTCACATATTAGATGAATTAACATCTTATATTATGGGCCGGAAGGAGTTTATTGCATTCTTACAAATTATCGGTTGATTAACTGTTGTTGTATCTATGGGTTAGAGTTAGTTTGAGCTAGTTCGGGCTCAAATAGCCCTAAAGCATATCCAAACATGAGGGCTATTTTGAGCTAGTTGCATCTAACCTACCCAAAAAAACTATCCAACCCAAGAGGTGCTAATTGGAGCTAGTTCTCCTAGTGCATTTATTGTCAATCTAACCCTGTCATCCAAACACCTCTTTCGATGAAGTTAGTTCAGGGTTAGTCATGAGCTAGAAACTAACTCTAACCTCTAGCTAAGTTGAGTATCCAAACAGGGTTGTGTTGTTGTTGTTGCTGCTGCTGCTCTTCTATGTAGACATCATCAGAACATTAAGGTAATACTCTTCCTTGTTGCTATGTAGCCTGGGATTGCATATTTAGACATTAAGTACAGTGCATGTTGCTATGTAGCCTCATATATATTACATATGGCCCTAGTTAACCTAACGATAAATGGGTTACAGATATATTCAGCTAAAAGTCTGATTCACCGATTAGTCCCTTATCAGCCCCTGGCCTATATGGTACCAGCTACCGATATCCTGAACAGTGAGTATATATAAGCCATGGGATGAAACTAACCTCGATGGAAAACAGCAGTCGTTCCCAAAATTGTCCTATGTAGGTACATCGAGAGGCATGTTAAGCACAACAGGCTAAACATCAACCAAATATATCCATGGCAGACAAAATAATCTCCAAAAGATAGCTTCAATGTGTAGGTTTAAGCACGCTAGTAAAGCAAAACAAGTGGAAAGGTGTGTTAACTACAACAGGCCTAACATTTAACAACAAGCAAACATAGTCATTCAAACTGGTATTGTGCCGGTCTAAGTACACTGGTTATTGTTAAATAAAAATGGAAAGGCGTGTTAACTACAAGATGCAGCAACCAAATGTAGTCATTCATAGTGGTATTGTTGAAACTGGTATTGATGAAATTGAACTGCACAGTTCATACTTGCACATATAGAACATCACGTTGTGAATAACTGGAATAAACAAGGCATACTACGAACAAACAAAGATAGCATTTGAAACTGGACATATGCTAACTACAAACAACCGAACAATCAAAAAACTTTAAAAGAGGCATATGCTAGCTATAACAGGCTTAACAGCAAGCAAATATATGCATTCCTATCGGTATGTTTAAAACTAGATTGATGAAATGTATTGCACAGTAAATAATTGCACATATAGAGCATGACATTGTGAACAACTGAAATAAACAAGGCATACTGCAAACAACCAAATATAGCAATTAAAACTGGACATATTCTCACTACACTACAAAAGGGACTCGACAAAACAAATCATGGGTTCCCCCCTGTGAAGAGGCACGGCGAAAAAAATCGTGGGTTTCCTCACTTGTCACAGATGGGCTCGTTCCCGTGGGAAGAGCATGGACCCTGGATGCGCTCCATGTTGTCGCAGATGGGCTCCTTCCCCTTGGAAGAGCACGGCTATAGGGTGCCTCCCTGATGTCGCAGACGGGCTCTTTCCCCTTGGAAGAGCAGATGGGCTCTTTCCCCTTGGAAGAGCCGAAGAGGGTGCCCTCCTCGTGGTCGCCGTCGATGAGGTCTGACTTGGAAGCTGTGGATCCCAAGCCAGCGTCGCAGAACGTGTCCTTCAGAAATGACAAAAGGGGCTCGATGGCGATGTAGGATGGCAAATTCTTGACAGCGAGCCAGAGGAGATCAGCGGCAGGGCCATCGATGAGATCGACGGCGGTTGAACCCGAGGGGTTGGGGGTGGGCCACTTAACCTGTGACATAGCCCGCCTCAGGCCGTCGTTGTCGACGACCTCGATGTCGTAGCCGGCGTCCGCGACATACCCACATACTCTAGCCCGCTAATTGAGTGCATGCGGCTAGTAATGGTCGTCAGCTTCCTCGGCGATGTCGGGCGAAGAGACCGCGATACACCTCTTTTGGGCCAGTCGCTCCTCGAGCTTCACGGGAAGCGTAGCCGGGCTTAGGCTGCGACGCTCTGGAGTGGGGGATGGGGATGGGGATCTGTGGGAAAGGGGGCGTTTGGCAGGCGTCATCGAAGAAACTCAGGGCGGCCTGGGTATGGAGATCGGTGGGTAAGCTGCACGGGCAAACCGGCAGATGTTGACAATGGAGGCCTTGTGGCGGCAGCGGCGACCTTGCTAGGGTTTTGAGCGAGGGAGGGGGAGTGTGTGTGTGCACGCGCGCACGCGCGTGCCCGAGGAGGTTTTGGTGTGTGTGTGTGTGGAGGGAGGCGAGGGTGTGTTTTGAGGAAATGACGCGACTACTGAAAATTTTACTACGCGGGAGTGAAATGCCGGGGCTATTGAAAATTTGGATGATGGTGCATCGCACACGGTCCGGAGATAACAACCGTGTGTTATGAAACAGAAAAACCCTCGAGGCGGGCAGATATTTTCGAGGGATGCAGGCAGGAGCGGGAACAAGAAACATCACACACGGTCGAAACATAATAACCGTGTGTTATCAAACAGAAAAAAGCTGTAGGCGGGTAGATATTTTTGAGAGGGGAAGCCTCATGGAGCCCAATGTACTGTGCGGATGTGCGTGACAGGGGCACCGGCGTGGCACACGGTTAGTGTGAGTGAACCATGTCTGTTGCGTCATCCGACTTGTCTAATTTTCATAATTTGGCGAAAAATGACGCGGGAGAGGGTCAGAACACGAACATACTTGCATGTGGACCAAATATATGTATGAAAAGGGTGGTTTGATGTTCAAATACCAAATGCAACTTTGATGTGGCACCTATCTCGCAAAGCGCATGGTATTGCTTGCCCCCCCCCCCCACCTCGTGTCGGCGGGAAGGGAATCCTAAGCTATGAATGCATGCCCCCCTCCCACGGAGGTTCACCTAGCAAAGTGCGAAGTAGCAGTCCCCGCCCCCCCCCCCCCCCCCCCCCCCCCCCCCACACACACACACACACCACCATTCAGTCGGGCGGGCCAGAGAGGCATCTCACCAAGATGGATCATAAAACGGACCAAGAATAATCCACCTTGGTCGTACAACCTCTCACTTATTGTTGGTCAAAGTGATGGCCGTCCATGCGACCCCGGAGATGGGCTAGCTCGCCAATAATCACGCAAGTAGCTAGTCCCCGAAGACAACCACTGCCTGCGTGTGGCCCAAACATATGTATGGAGAGGTGTGTTTGAATACACAATGGAACAATTTGATGTGGCACCGTGCTTTCGAACCAGAAATCCCCACACTGAGTGAGGGTTAGTTGACGATGCATATGTATGTCACACCACACTTCAAGCCGATGACGGGGATTCATGCATGCATGCGTGCATAGTATGCGCTCAAACTTAATTAGGTCTGAATCTCACCAAGACTTATACTATGATAACACGAACCAAAGGAAGAATCCGCCATGGTAACCTATCTTGTTGTCGGTCAAGGTGATCATGGATGTCCACGCAGGCCCATGAATATATAGGCTTGTCGCCGATAACCACGCGAGGGAGTGTACCGTTCGAAGACAACCACTACATGCATATGTATGGAGGTGATGCGTGCATGCATGTTTGAATACCATTTCACAACATTGATGTGGTGTGTGCGTCGAAAATCGTACAGTCCCCACACAGAGTGAGATCGGTTCATGACGTGTCGTGGTACTAGCCACTTCGACTCGATGGGAGGGATTCATGCGTACACATGCATGTGTGTGTTCAAACTGTATCATGTCATCCCAGAGCATGACCTATATATATATCGTATTACAAACAAAAAATAATCCCCTCCTAAGTCAAATTAACCTCTCTCGTTGTCAGGCAAAGTAGTGATGGACCAAGCGGGCCCACAGATGGAAAGCATTGATATCGCTGATAACCGCTTAAGTGGGTGCAAGAGGACAACCACCATCGCTTTGCATGTGGGCCAAACATATGTTAAATACCCCAAATGCACAACTTTGATGTGGCACATGCCTCGAAAACCGTAAAGTCCCCGCACAGAGCGAGGTTCATGAAGCGTACTACATATGATGGTCCCCTTCCCCCTCTTCGACGCATACTATATGCTCCTACCGTAATACAACCCAAAAAGAATCCTCCTTGGTGGTGAAATTAATTAACCTCTCTCGATGTAGGTCAAAGTGATGCATGCATCAACGATGACCTCGCAGGCCCACAGAGGGAAGCATCATAAGTGAGTGTCCTAGGATAACCACCGCCTGCATGCATGTCGCCCAAAGAGGTGTTGTGTGATGTTTGAATAGCCAATTTCACAACTTTGATGAGGCACACGCCTCGGAAACCAAAAAGTCCCGACACTGAGTGAGGTGTACTTGTTCACAGACGCGTGCGTATAGTATATATGCTAGTCCCCTCCCACCTCTTCGATGCGTACTATATATATACTCCCACCATAACACAAACAAAAAAGATTCTACCTTGCTGGTCAAATTAACCTTACTGCCGGCTGTTCGTCAAAGTGATGGACGACAACCTCGCGGGCCCACAAAAAGCGTCACACGCGAGTATCGAGTGTCGTGTAGGACAACCATCGACTGCATGTGGCCAAAACATGTATGTATGAAAGGGTTGTGTAATGTTTTAAATAACGAATTCACGACTCTGATGTGGCACCTGCCTCACAAAACGGCCAACCCACACAGTGGCTCACAACTCGTAGTGTACTGCGAGTCACCCGCCACCCCCCAGATGCACACACACACACACACACCCCACGAATCCACCGCAACTACGATGCATGTTAAATTATCCCGCGGTGAACATATGTTACCAATGGAGGGTCGTTTTAATTTTGAAAAAAAATAGAGATCATTAAGACGTTTTAGTACATTGATTGATTTTCTAGGGGTATAATGTGCAAAAATCAAATTTGAGCTACATGCACACGTGACAGTGCACCTAAATGGATTGCAAAAACACATGTGTCTCACTAGGTGCATGTTTACTCCCCGTGCAAGAAATTTCAAACATTGAGAATCTTGATTTTTAAATTCTAGTACATCCAAAACTTATTTGAAATTCATGAAACTTATCATGTTGTCATATGGACACCAATACAAAGTGGCATTGTACTTTTTTTGTCAAATTTGAGACCAGTTTTGATGTAATCTTTATCTTCTTACAAACGGGAGATTATTAATAATTGGGAACCAATATCCCAAACGGATTATTTATTCGAACCGTGAGCGTTAGACCAACAATGGATACGTGCCATGCTTCAGTTAAGCAATAAAGCGGTAGCATTAATCATCCAAATAGAAAAATAATATACACGCCACCACGCGGCCCGTGTGCCGTGCGAGCAGGCGTGAGTTGACGGGACACAAGCGAGCAGTCCGCCGCGCAGGCAGACTGGGAGGCGTGCATGTAGGTGTGTGAATTGACAGGAGGCGTGCTCGCTGCACATTGTCATCGGGAGGCATGCGAGTAGCTGTGTGAAACGACGGTAGGCATGCCAGCAGTCCGGTGCGCAGGCTCACCGGGAGGCGAGCCAGCGGTTTGACCGCCGCCCGCCTCTCTCCCACTACTCCATATTAATGGCGCGCCCGAGCGGCCGCACCCCCATCCTTGCCACACAAACAATACTCTCTCTCCGCTTGCATCCTCGACGCCGCTCTCAGTCCTCAAAAGTCGTCAGTGTATGAGGATGCCGCCGAAGCGCCCCATCGGAGGGAGTGGCAACGCCGGGGCTACTAAAGCACCGGAGCACGGCGTCAAGATGGAGACAGAGGTTGCCGTCACCGCCGGCGAGGTATCGCTGCACCCTGACGTCGTCGACGGTGTTGAGCTTCCGGAGGTGGAGGTCCACACCGACTCCAGTGATGACTCGGGCGACGACCCCGGCGACGACTCCGACGACCACTCCGACGATGACGGACAACTGGTTAGTCATCTATACCCATTTATGTGTCAAATAGATCCTAGGGTTTCTCTGGTTACTCCTGGCTTCCCCTTTTTGGAATAGAAATCCTATGGTTATGTTCTCCCAATCCATGAAATCTGAGTAAGCTTCGTTAGATCTGTGTAGTGTATTGATTGTTTGAATGGTACAAGTGATAAGTGATTAGTTGTTTCATCTGTGCAAATGATTTCTGCTAGTAATCCGACTAGGGTTAGTGTTCGTGCTAATAATTCCTAGCCAGGACTTGACAATTGATTTTGAATGACCTACATATATGTTTGTGCCATTATTTTCTTCAAGATTGGTCTGTACATAGACGACTGTGCTTAAAAATCGAACCATAATCTCTGGATATGTATAAAAAAATAGCCATAAATTCCTAATCCTACTTCACGGCATGTAAACATTGATTTGATGCCAAATTTTGGCAACTGCCAAATATTCGCTAGAGATTAGTTTGTAAACATTAATTTGATGCCACATTTTTTACTATTTGTATAGGTGCTGTCTGACGATGTGGACAGCGAGGATGAATATGGCCAGAGGAGGTACAAGAGGCAAATCATGAGGGAGCTTTATGCGGGAATGCATAACAGGCGTATTAGGACCTGGGACGGCGGCTATCGATGCCCATTTTGCAACCACAAGCTTCATGATGCGTATCAAAGTGTGCTGGCGCATGCAAGAGGACGGGCCATTGGCTCCTTCAAGCAGAAGTATTCTCCCAGGGTGGCGCACGGAGCGTACGCCGAGTACCTAGAGAAGCTTCAGGATCGTGCCGGCAGATGAGATGAGATGTGGGATCAAACTATGTATGGCTATGTAGTGTCTTAATGACGGTTGAACTATGTACTTATGGTTGAACTATGCTTGTGTACGCTTATTATATATGTGTAAGTATGTTTAATCTATGTTTACTTATGTCTAAATGTGGGATATGGATGCAATCAGTTCGGTTGATGGAATCTACCTCCGTCCTGGTTTATTGGTCCCCTTTGTAATTTGTGTTAAATTTTAACCAAAGATTTAACTGTCAAAATGTTAGTGCAGGTCAGCAAAAATTATATCATTGAAAACTATTATCATTGGATGCGTATTTGAACATAGTGTTCAATGATAAAAAATTTGGTGACATGCATAAACATTTTTTAGTTAAATATTTGGTCAAAATTTGGTACAAATTACAAAGGGGACCAATAAACCAGGACGGAGGTAGTATGTCAATCACACACGGTTCCCAAAATTGGAACCGTGTGCAATGACTTTCATTTTGCCTCTTACGTCAATCACACACGGTTGGCTCTAGCAAACCGTTGCCTCCGAAACTCTTTGTGGGATAGAAAACCCTCACCACCCAATTCAAAAAAGAAAAAAGAAAACCCTCACCATCCCCACGTCACAAAAACCCTCACCCCGCCCGTCACCCCCTCCGGTCCCCATTCACACCTGCACAAGCTCCTTCGCGTCTATGCATGGCACCGCCCATCGCGGCGGCAACCACTTAGCTCGACGCCTGTCGCCGCCGCGAGGCTGCCGGCAAACCCCACCGCATTTTGCCACTTCCGCTTGACGCCGCCTATCGCCATCGACTTTCTCGACGCTGCTCGCGGTCGACCCAGCTCCGCCCGGTTGGGGAATCTGCCGTACTGAGGGTTTTTTCTCATGGACAACAAGGTAACTAATTTAATGAGATATTATCCCATCTCTTATCCCAGTTCATCTGCCTCCTTTAATCACCCGGCCGAAATCGCCGTGAATTCATTTTTATTTGAGCTGATTTGAGGGTTTTCTTTCATTCATAAAGTGTACAGTGCGTGGACACATCAGGACTTTGCGGCCTCCGCCAGACATCCATGGAGTTCCATCTCACCGTACCAGATGACTTGAGGATGCACGCGGTATGTTCAATCTCATCCTAAATTGGTTGGCATGGCCTACTTTCCTGAACATATACTAAATATTGCTACATTTGGATAAAAGGTGCCACATGCACCATATACGTCAAAGGGGATTTTTTTCCTCTTCTTTCTATATTAGGCAAATTAATGATGTATTGTTCTTTCGATTACTCTCATATTTCCATGACATCATGTTTACCCTATCTGTTTAATTATAGATTTTTGTCCTTCGATTTCAACTGCTGTACAGTTCTTTCAATTTGGGCCCATATTTAATTTGCATGTTACCATATTTTCTTTAACAATCCTACCATTTTCTGCAGCGCGTCCCTTGCTATGCAACAGAATCTGTAGTGCACAATCTTTCCCTTTACATAACTCAAGACTGCAGGGATGTCATGCTGAACACAAACCATGGATTTACAGTCGTTGCTACTATAAGACTTGATGAACGTGGTCACTCCTATTTTGGCACTGGCCTTTGGAAAGAAATTTCTAAGTTTTATGTACTGAAAGCTGGCACTAAAATTGCACTGCACATAAAATAGCCTGGTCATGAGATATATGCTAACTTCCCCGACGATATCATCCGTCCAGACTTTGTTCGAAGTAAGTTTTCTTTTCAAGTATCTGTATTTGACTTACCCAGCAATATCAAATGAATTGTGTAGTATTTAAGCAACCAATTGTTATTCCATTTTCTTACTATATTCCTACCTACTAACTTCTAGTTACCAATACACTTTTCTATTGTCCTGTTTTAACTAAATATTCCCTGTACTACCACTTCTATTAGAAAGCGCCGCTGACAAGGAGACTCCGGAGGTGGAGAACGGGGCTGCCAACAAGCGGAGGCGGGGCGAGCAAGAACCGCAAGTGACTCCAGCAGGCCTAGACTTCATCAACAGCCTCCCCGAAGATATGTTGACAGTCATCATCTCCCTAATCCCAATCAAATATGGGGCGCGGACAACCGTCCTTTCCCGGCGGTGGCGCCCCCTATGGAACTCCACCCCTCTCGACCTCATCGACACCCACGAGCTCTGCCATGGCTATCGCAAAAGCTTGGATGCATTCTTCAAGATCCTCGGCAGTCACCCTGGCCCAACCAGAGGCCTTAGAATGGGCAAGTTCCGTTCCAACGGCAAGGACCGAGCCAAGCTTGATGACTAGTTCCGATCCCCTGCCCTAGATCAGCTCGAGGAGCTCACTTTTGATGATGGGCATATGCGCTCGCTGCCAACGTTCGCGCTCCGCCTCGCGCCCACGCTGCGCATCACCAAGTTCAGGAACTGCCATCCCCCCCCTTAATGACGCGCCCGCTCTTATTCTACCACGACTGAAGCACCTCGAGCTCGTCACCGTCTGCCTCCCAAACGACGACATGGAGCGCCTGCTCCGTGGCTGTACTGCACTCAAGTACTGTTGACACCAGATTTTGACATGGTATGAAACGCAATTAAGATGGCCTCATATGAAAAAATGTTCTACACGAATTGTCTTCGTCTCGTCGAATCGGTTGATTTTGATATAAAAATCATCCCAATCCGAGTTCGTATGCAAAAGTTAGAGGCAACACTTTGCGGACCGGTCCTGAATGAAAAAGTGACGCAAGGGACCAGACACCCGCCTAGGTGGTGTCTGATGGGTCGCGTGAGTTATTTGGCCTTTGCCGGCTGAATGAAGCTTGCCGGGGTGGAAACCTTGCCGGGGTGGAAACCTTGCCGGTGTGGAAAGCTTGCCGGGGTGGAAACCTTGCCGGGGTGGAAAGCTTGCCGGGAAAGTGGAAGCTGTCAAAGTCAATCCGACCAGAAGTTGGAGATGGGCTCGAAAGGTTATTCAGATGACCTCGGATGGAAAAGTGTTCTACACGGAAGCTGTGCGTATCATCGAAACGGTCAACTTTGCTTTTGGAGTCATCATCATCGGAGATAGTATACGGCCTACAAAGTTGTTACAAGACTCGGATAGTTCAGAAAACTGCATAATTGAATCCGACCCACAGTTAAAGATGGGCCCTAAAAGTCATAAATATGGCCTTAAAAGGAGAAGTGACCTACGCTGTATTATGCAGATCATCGAGGCGGACAAGTTTGATGTTGAACTCGACTCCATCCGAGTTAGTATGCGATTTATACAGCCCACGCAAGAAGCAGGACAGAAATATGGGACAGATCCAAGCCAAATCCGAGTTGGACTAGATCTAGGATTTTTTAGGACGTGAATTAATGTAATATTCTTGTAAGGAAAGCCTAGATGAATCCTTTACTTGTACGGGAAGTCCAGCCGCCTCTTATATATGTTGGGGGTGACGGCCGATTGAACAACACACAATCGAACAAATCAATATACTACTTTTTCATCTACGTTTTATCTTTCCATCGTTTTTCTCTCTCGTTCTTCGTGTTGGAGAGCTGCGACTGAGGTTCTAGGGGTGAGCGAATCGACCTAGGGCAGCCCATAGCCGCCGCACTCCCTGATGGGGTCCCTCCCGGGCGTGTGGGGTTTCGGGTCCTAAAAGCACCCGCCGACTGTCTTGCGTATCGCGCTGTCTGTCGGGTCTCCTTCGACATGAGCTGCGGTGCATCACCCCCGGCGTCGAGGGTACACGTGACGTGTTTGTGTGTCAACATACTTTTTGGCGACTCCGCTGGGGACAAAGATCAATCATCATCATCATTCATCATGTCTGGCAATGACAAGATTCCCAAGCCCTCGGAAATCAACGCCGATAACATAATCAAGCCCAACTTTGAGGAGTTATCGGAGGAACATCGCGAAGCTTATGAGGAGTACAAGAAGGCACGTGAAGAAAAGGAGATGCAGGAATTCCTTGCTAAGTTCAAGAAGGATCGTCAAGGCAATATCACTCCGGTTGGAGAAATCAAGTTTCCTCCTCTTCATGATGAACAGGTTAAACCCCTTGTGAGTAGTACCTTCTCTCCTGAGGTATGGGCTGAAATTGATAGTCGCATTACTGATAGCAATAATCTTTTATACCAAATTTTCTTGGAAAATAGTAATGCTCAAAAAAGTATGCCTCAATCATCTATTGGTAATGTTGGTGTGCCTGTTACCACAGAAATCCCTAATCCAACTTTACCTATTTCATCGGCGCCTCCCGTGCCGATGAATTTTTATCCTAGCCCAACAAATCAAATTATTGCTGCACCCATTAATCCTATCATGAGTATGCCAGGTTCGGTGGTGACGCCGAACCAAACCCTACCTACAAGTGCAAACGCTGTTAGATCATTGCCGAATTACAATTCGGCATATATGCCACAATTCGCACCTGCAAATACTAACCCTACTCCTCTATGCCACTGCCACAAGCTTCATCGTCCACTGTGGATGATGGTCTAACTAATCTTAGAGAGGAGATGGCTAAGATGCTCCGAGAGAATTTTGGAGTTGAATTACCAAGGAATCGTATTTACCAAAAGCCATATCCAGAATACTTTGATGCAATTCAATGCCCTCCGGGATATAAAATTCCAGATTTTGTTAAGTTTAACGGAGAGGGCACAAAAACCACATGGGAGCATGTTAGCCAATACTTGGCACAATTAGGTGAAGCAGGCTCACTAAATGAATTGAAAGTGCGTTTATTTCCTTTATCTTTAACTGGTACCGCATTTTCATGGTTTGCCGCTTTACCACATGGTTCTATTCGTTTATGGTCGCAACTAGAACAAAAATTTCATGATCATTTTTATAGTGGCGATAATGAATTTAAGTTATCACATCTTACATCGGTTAGACAAAAGCATGATGAATCGGTCTCCGATTACGTCAAAAGATTTAGAGATACGAAAAACCGGTGCTATAGTTTGGTGATAACTAAGAGAGATTTGGCTGATCTTGTGCTTAATGGTTTGAGAACTCACATTAGAGAAAGGCTAGAAGGCTATGAGTTTTTAAATGTCAACCAAGTCTTACAAAGGGCTTTGGCTCAAGAAAGCCGAAGCAAAGATCTTAAAGAGATGCAAAAATGAATATGGTTGAGTATGATAGTGAGCACTCGGACGATGAGGGTGATTATTATGCTGCTGAATTTGTTTGGCCATCTAAGGCCAAACCATTTACTTGTAATGATTTAAAGCCGAATCATAAGAATCGTGATGAAGAGATGAAATTTACCTTCAACATTGCTAAGTGTGGTAGAATATTTGATGCTTCGTTACAAGCCAAGATTATTAGAATATCTCATACTTTACCGCCGTTTGAAGAGCTGAAACGGCGCGCTTATTGCAAGTATCATAATTCTTTTTCTCATGCCACTAATGATTGCAATGTTTTTCGACGATAGATACAATCGGCCATTAATGATGGACGATTGAATTTTTCTGAGATGCAAGTTGATAAGCAGCCTTTCCCAATGAACACCATGGATTTGGAGGGGAAGAAGATGTTAATTCGGCCCAGCATAGCCGAATCAGCTAATAAGAATAATATTGTCATTGGTGAGCCCAGAAAAGGCAAGGAGGACAGCAAGGTCTTGGGGAGGCAGGTTGTGCTTGACAAGCAACCCGATGGCAAGGAAGTGATCAAGATCACCATCAAGAATCCTGCGCTCGGGGGGCAACCACAGGTGCAGCAAGACACTCATGTTAAATTTGTTAAGCCCAAAAGTCCAGAAGTTGACAAGTGGAAGACGAATGAAGCTAAGGTGCAGCGCAAGAGAATCAAGCCAACTTTTGATATGTTGTTGTCCAAATATGCCAATCAAGCGGCCGGTTCTAGCTCTAACCGGTCATCAAATTTGAAGCGCTCAAGGTCACCTCCTCGGGAAGAATTTCAGCATCATGCAAGGCCATATGGGTCGTGGGCACCGGGACCATGGATGCCTCCACCCCCCTATGTGCCATACTACATGGGAGACTTTAATGGAGGATGGTGGCAGCCCCCAATGGCCCCTTATGCTTTTCATCCGGGTTGGGCAGAACCAAGGAGGCACGTTCATGAGAGACTTTCTTATCCCACACGAGGCCGTTTGAACAATGGTGTCAATCGGCCAATGCAAGATAATCAAAAAAGGGTTGGCAAGCAAGTGTGGCGTGCTAAATCACCAAGTGCTGAAATTTTAGAGCCTAGCAAGCAAAAGGAGAAGAATACTAGAGCTGAAACTATTATGATAGGCACTAAAGAATTGACAATCACAGAGCCGATTATTGTTGAAAATCCGGCTGGTTCCAATAAAGATGTGGCTGTTGTCCAGCAAGGTCCCATGGCTATTGACCATGAAGCTAGCACAAGCAAGGCCAAGTCGAGGGATCCAAAATATACTCAGCCTAAGTGGTGTCCTTCCGGTCTGACCAAGGCACAAAAAAGGAGATTGCAGCGCATGAGGAGTCAAGAGATGGCAGAACAGGAGGCCGAGAAGCAGAGAGATAAACTATTCAACGACATTCGGCGTATGGTACCTACAAAACAAGTATGGATGCCTAAACAAATACAAGGTGCAGTGGTTTCTACATCCGTCACGGCAGCACCTACACCACCAAGGAAGGACGATGCCACCGCTATTACATCATCCCCATCACCTATTGATTCCACTTCGCTTGGACAGATTTCAGAGTCGATGAACACGCCCGAGGAGGAAGATGATATGTTGGATTATGAGCCTACACCGGTCCGCGACGGTATGGATATCAATATGGTGTATTACTTACCCGCTGAATTTCGTGCTATAGATGAAGAAGGGGAAGTAGCTCAGCAAGATTTTGGTCCTAAAAATGCTATATTCGAGAAGCCAAAAGAACCGGTGACACACTTGAAGCCATTGTTCCTTAAAGGTCATATTAATGGATCGCCGGTTGCTAGAATGCTTGTCAATGGAGGTGCTGTGGTGAATCTTATGCCATATTCGGTCTTCAAAAAATTGGGGCTGCGTGACGAAGAGTTAATAAAGACCAACATGGTGCTTAATGGATTTGAAGGCAAAGAGAAAACTGAAGCCAAAGGTGTAATGTATGTGGAGCTTACGGTGGGAAGCAAAACTTTGGCTACTGCATTCTTTATCGCCGAGGTGAAAGGTAACTACAACGTCATACTGGGCCATGATTGGGTTCATGAAAACCAGTGTGTGCCATCTACTATGCACCAGTTTTTGATCCAGTGGGTTGATGATGAGGAGGAAGTCATTCATGCGGATAACTCGGCTTGTGTTGCTTTGGCCGATGCATCGGTGGATTGGCAGCATCCCAATGCTACTTGCTTGACGGGACACGACTTATCAGAATTTGATTTTCTTAGCACCACAAGAAGTGGTTTCGTGCCCGTTTCTTTAAAGCCGGTTGGTGGTAATCGGCTCCAAGGTATGATGTATTTAAATGGATTCTAACTCAGATTGGTTGCAAAAGCGTCTTGTTGAATATCGGTCCAATGAGAACGATATGTATGAGTCTATAGAAGAGTTAGATGATATGGATAAATTAGGACAAGGTTTTACGTCGGCCAATCCATTAGAAGAGATAGACATAGGAGATGGTTCAATTCCTGGGCCGACATTTGTAAACAAAAATTTAAGAGCCGATCATAAAGCTAAGTTGATCGAGCTATTGAAAGAATATGTTTGTTGCTTTGCATGGGAATATCATGAGATGCCAGGTTTAAGCCGAGAGCTAGTGGAGCATCGGTTACCTATAAAGGCTGGTTTTAGACCGTACAAACAATCGGCCAGAAAGTTTAACCCAAAAACATATGACCGGATCAAGGAAGAGATCGGTCGTTTGCTTAAAGCTAATTTTTATTAGACCTTGCAGGTATGCTGAGTGGATTTCTAACATTGTACCAGTAGAGAAGAAAGGCTCTGGCAAGTTGAGGGTGTGCATTGATTTCAGAGATTTGAATAGAGCTACACCTAAAGATGAGTATCCCATGCCAATAGCTGATATGCTTATTAATGATGCCTCTGGACATAAGGTCATTAGCTTTCTTGATGGTAATGCGGGGTATAACCAGATTTTTATGGCCGAAGAGGACATGTCCAAGACAGCTTTTCGATGTCCTGGTTTCCTTGGTTTATTTGAGTGGACAGTGATGACCTTTGGTTTAAAAAATGCCGGTGCCACGTATCAAAGGACTATGGATTTAATTTTTCATGATTTACTTGGTGTTATACTTGAGGTCTATATTGATGATATTGTTGTCAAATTGGATGCTTTTGAATCTCATCTAGCCAATTTGCGCTTAGCTTTTGAAAGAATGAAAAAATATGGACTGAAGATGAATCCTTTGAAGTGTGCATTTGGCGTGTCGGCTGGAAAGTTTTTGGGTTTCATTATTCATGAAGATGGCATAGAGATTGAACCCAAAAAGATAGAGGCTATACAGAAAGTGGAGTCTCCAACATGCAAGAGAGATATGCAAAAGTTCCTTGGCAAGGTCAATTATTTGAGAAGTTTCATAGCTAATCTGTCAGGGAAAGTTGATGCATTTACTCCCATCCTTCAGTTAAAGAATGATGTTGATTTCACTTGGGGGGCAAAACAGCAAGAAGCATTTGATATGATCAAGAACTATTTGTGCACGCCTCCAGTGATGAAAGAGCCCAAGCATAGGGAACCCTTTAAGCTTTACATTGCAGCAGAAGAAGGTGTTATTGGTGCTGTTTTGACTCAAGAAACCGAAGGAAAAGAGCATGCTATTACATATTTGAGCAGGCGTTTATTGGACGCCGAGACAAGGTATACATTTATTGAAAAACTATGCCTGTGCTTATATTATGCTTGCACAAAATTGAGACATTATTTGGTGCTGAGTGAATGCATAGTAGCTTGTCAAACCGATGTCATTAAATACATGTTGCATAGGCCAATTATTAGTGGTAGAATTGGCAAGTGGGCTTATGCTTTGATTTAATATGATTTGGCTTATGAATCTCTAAAATCCATGAAAGGCCAAATCATTGCTAATTTTATTGTTGAGCATCGGATTAATGACAAGCATGATGTTGATATAAACCTTGTCTCGTTAGTGCCATGGAGATTATATTTTGATGGTTCAGTTTGTAGCAGTGGCCAAGGTGTTGGTATTGTTTATATATCTCCTCATGGTGCTGTTTTTCAAGCCTCATGCCACTTAGAATATTTTTGCACAAACAATCAAGCCGAATATGAGGCATTGTTATTCGGCCTGGAGATGTTGCTTGACATAGGTGCTACACATATTGAGGCTTTTGGTGATTCGTTATTAGTAGTGCAACAAATATCTAAAGTCTTTCAATGTTTTGACGAATCACTTAATGTTTATCTTGATAAATGTCTAGATATAATTTCTACTTTGGATTATTTTAGCATTGCTCATATATCTAGACATGACAATTGGAGAGCAAATGAGTTGGCACAACAAGCATCCGGCTATCATGTTGATCATGGCATGTTTCATATTTCTCAGAGGCCGATGTCTTGTCTTGCTAGTATGGGAGAGGCCGAACCAGAGCCTACTGATTCGGCCACTAACAAAAAATCTAGTGCAGGTGAAAGTCATGACTGGAGAAAGCCCATTATGGATTACCTGCGTGATCCGAGTGAAAGGGTGGACGGGACTGTTCGGCGTATGGCTTTCAAATATACAATAAGAGATGGTGGTCTTTATCGCCGAACGGTTGAAGATGTTCTTTTGAAATGTTTGGACGAGGACCAAGCAAGAGTTGCTATGGGAGAGGTACATGAAGGCATTTGTGGTACTCATTAGTCGGCTCCCAAGATGAAGTGGTTATTGCGATGTGCTGGATTTTATTGGCCGACTATGATCAATGATTGCTTCAGGTATTATAAAGGGTGTGAAGCTTGTCAACAATTTGGTGATATTCAATTGGCTCCTGCTGCTATGTTACATCCTATTATCAAGCCGTGGCCTTTTAGAGGATGGGGTTTAGATTTCATTGGGCAAATTCATCCATCTTGTTCGTGTTGGTGGCAACCGATTATTTCACCAAGTGGTCTGAAGCAGTGCCTCTCAAGAACATGACACATACGGAGGTAATTCAATTCATAACTGAGCACATTATTCATAGATTCGGCATTCCTCAGGCATTCCTCAAACACGGCCGATACATAATTATTGCCCTGAGATATATAAATGGCCGATGGAGTGTTGACATCGTCCTTAGAACAAATACCATGCATATTATTTTTTGGCATGCTAGCTTTGCCAAAAAACAGGGGGGCATGTGTTGACACCAGATTTTTGCATGGTATGAAACACAATTAAGATGGCCTCATATGAAAAAATGTTCTACACGAATTGTCTTCGTCTCATCGAATCAGTTGATTTTGATATAAAAATCATCCCAATCCGAGTTCATATACAAAAGTTAGAGGCAACACTTTGCGGACCGGTCCTGAATGAAAAAGTGACGCAAGGGACCAGACATCCGCCTAGGTGGTGTCTGATGGGTCGCGTGAGTTATTCGGCCTTTGCCGGCTGAATGAAGCTTGCCGGGGTGGAAACCTTGCCGGTGTGGAAAGCTTGCCGGGGTGGAAACCTTGCCGGTGTGGAAAGCTTGCCGGGGTGGAAACCTTGCCGGGGTGGAAACCTTGCCGGGGTGGAAACCTTGCCGGGAAAGTGGAAGCTGTCAAAGTCAATCCGACCAGAAGTTGGAGATGGGCTCGAAAGGTTATTCAGATGACCTCGGATGGAAAAGTGTTCTACACGGAAGTTGTGCGTATCATCAAAACGGTCAACTTTGCTTTTGGAGTCATCATCATCGGAGATAGTATACGGCCTACAAAGTTGTTACAAGACTCGGACAGTTCAGAAAACTGCATAATTGAATCCGACCCACAGTTAAAGATGGGCCCTAAAAGTCATAAATATGGCCTTAAAAGGAGAAGTGACATACGTTGTATTATGCGGATCATCGAGGCGGACAAGTTTGATGTTGAACTCGACTCCATCCGAGTTAGTATGCGATTTCTACAGCCCACGCAAGAAGCAGGACAGAAATATGGGACAGATCCGAGCCAAATCCGAGTTGGACTAGATCTAGGATTTTTTAGGACGTGAATTAATGTAATATTCTTGTAAGGAAAGCCTAGATGAATCCTTTACTTGTACGGGAAGTCCAGCCGCCTCTTATATATGTTGGGGGTGACGGCCGATTGAACAACACACAATCGAACAAATCAATATACTACTTTTTCATCTACGTTTTATCTTTCCATCATTTTTTTCTCTCTTTCTTCGTCGTTCTTCGTGTTGGAGAGCTGCGAGTACCGAGGTTCTAGGGGCGAGCGAATCGACCTAGGGCAGCCCATAGCCGCCGCACTCCCTGACGGGGTCCCTCCCGGGCGTGTGGGGTTTCTGGTCCTAAAAGCACCCGCCGACTGTCTTGCGTATCGCGCTGTCGGTCGGGTCTCCTTCGACGTGAGCTACGGTGCATCACCCCGGGCATTGAGGGTACATGTGACGTGTTCATGTGTCAACAAGTACCTTCGTCTTCAGGCGATCAATGTGTTGAGTAGCTTCCACATCACCTCCATGACTCTTCGGACTATTTATGTGTGTTGCTGGTGCGGCAAGAAGACATCACAAGATGTGTACCACGGTATAGTCATTGAGGACACACCTTCACTTGAGAGATTACTTGTAGTTGATCAAGAAGGTCCAACAGGAATCAATGTCATTTCTATGCCGAAATTGACAGTGGTGGGCTACTCGTCTGACAAATACTCCGAACTTGTTATTGGATCCACACCCATTCAGGTACAACAGCCGCCTTCTACCTCTCCTTCTAGAAATTAACATTATTTCTAATTTTGAAGGTGTATGTTCGTCTGTCATCCAGAAAATGATTCCGACAAGCTTGACCCCGAAACTGCGCACAGTGAAGGTCTTGGCACTAGAATCTATCGGCCCCAACCTGGAGCAAGTTGTCAGTTTCCTGAGATGCTTTCCGTGCCTGGAGAAGCTATATATCGAGGTGATGTTCCTTTCGTGTTAAATGTTAACCATAAGGGAGTTCAATTTGTGACACCTTTTTCCAAGTTTACAATGACAATGTACTATGATTTCTGAAGGATTTTTTGGAGGATTTCAGTACATACATGTCCCCCCCCCCATATTGGTTGTTTGATCCATATGGTTACAATCCATAAGCATTTCTCCTTTGGATTCATCTGTACTAGATTTCTTAGGGAACTTTTCATCCACTCCAACCTCTTGTGAAGAAGGCTACATTTTTCTAGATTGTAGTCAAATGCCCATGTTAATCATGTCGGATCGAAGATGGCATGTTAGTGCATTTTACAAATCCTGCAAACCAAATAGGCTTGTAGTAGTGTTCAAAACTGCATGTAGGCACTAACACGTTTTCTTCTTTTGCAGATAAGAAAAGGCCCGGTGGTGGATAATGTGATACAATATAACAATCACGTCGAATGCCTAGATCTGCATCTCTCAGAAATTACTTTGAACTCCTACCGAGGGACCTTACCGAAGATTATATTCGCCATGTTCTTTGTTGTCAGAGCAAGGGTGCTGAAGGTAATGAGGTTTGCCGTACATTTATTTCGCAAAAATGAATGGTTTGTTGATCAGCGCCGGCAGCTGCGGCAGAATGGAATAGGCTCCAAAAATGCTGAATTTCATTTTGGAACTTCAGATGACAGAGTAACTGGAAGTCATCGTGTCAACCCCATACATGACTTCTCAGTGGCTGACCCCTTTGCAAAAATTATGAGGTTTCGAAACCAGACTTAGGAGTGGTAATATTAGTTTGAACCTCTCTGATATCCATGTTCAGCGGATCAGCGCGAGCGTTTGCAGCTGATGAGCTAAATTTCATTTCTAATATTAGTTTGAACCTTGTAATCTTCAAATTTGAGCCATATAACTCTGGAATTTGAACCTTGTAATATTTCAAGCTTTTCTGGTACAATCATTGAAATGGCATCGTATGAGACTCGTATATTGGTAGCACTATTTTGATCTTAATATGCAATGGACTTAGATTTTATTAACCATTCTCGAATCTGTTTACCTTGTCGATCTCATAGCACACGATCTGTATAGCTAACTCGACTGCGATCTTCGACATTATTGCACACAGTTGGTTTCTTCAACCGTGTGCCTGTAGAGTGCAGAATTAATTATCGCACTCGAGTGTCCGTCATCACCCTTCTGTGTAACTTTGACCTCATCACCCACGGGTAAACTTATGACCGAAGTCATTCCACACACTTCGTTTTTACAAAGCCTTTTGCCAATAAACGCCCACGATTTGTCCCTCTTCTAGCCGACGCATGGCCAAACTAGCCGGGCGGGAAGCTTGCGCGGTAAAATACGCGTGATAAGCACATTTTCTATTCATAATTTGACACCCAAATATACCATTTATTGTGATCTAACAATTAAATCTTGCTATGAACTGTTGAATATTTGCATGAAAATCATATAAAGAATCATTTACTAGTCATTTGTTTCTTTTGCAGAAAAGTGCGACAAGGCACTATAATCGTCAAGATTCCGTCTATGTGGCTATCGAGATGAGCATATGAAAGAAGAGAAGGAAGAGGGGAATATTAAAGCTTTAAGGGTCTGCCTAAAGAAGAGGAGGATCAACTTGTGAAGGAGGAAGAGAAGTAGAAGGTCCAAAGAGCAAAGTGGCAGATCGGAGGAGGGGGATCAAATCCCTAGCGGCTGCCTCATTCCCAATCGAGCCTGGCATCTCCATCTGCTCTCTCCCCTGTCTCCTTCTCCATCTCCGGCCACCACCGCGGCCAGGCCAGCATGGCGGCACGCCAACCAGCCACCGCCGCCATCCATCACTACCACTCCTCGCTTCACCGCGCCATCACCACCACCACCAGCGCCACATCGCGCGACCCACCAGACAGCCTGTCTGATCCCCCGCGTGACCAGCACCTCACACCCCTGTTGTTCCTCTTCTTTCCCCTCGCCTTCCTCAACCTACTACTGCTCCTCCTATCTTGCCTCGCTGCTCCTCCTCCTCTCAAGGTTCTCATGCTGTTGCTCTTCCCTGTACCCCTACCACTGTTGCTTCTTCTCTTTGCCTTGCTGCTGCTGTCCTGAACCTGCTACTGCTACTCTCTTCTTCTCCCACGCCCTGCTACTGCTCCTTTCCCTCGATCTGCTGCTGCCCCTATCCTTCCCTCAACCTTTCTCTTTCTTTGCTGCTGCTTCCCTTCTTCTTCTCTGAACCCTACCACTGCTGCTTCTTCTCCAACTTGCTGCTGCTGCTGTTTCTCTCTCTGTGATCTCAAATTTCTGTAATCTTGAGAAGTTTATTGTTCAGTACTTTGGAATATTCAGAATTGAGATGTTTAGTACATGTAATATTAAGATTTGATAAGAGCTTGCAACCTAACAATTGTTCAGTTTCGTACTTGTAAAATATAGTGCATTCTATTATGTGCTCTCACTAGTTAATGTCTAGTTGTTTGGATAATATTTAGTATGTGTGATATGCTCTGTGATATAGTAATCTTCTAGCATATGTTTGTGATCCCCTATGTGTTCGTTTCTTGACTGGAACTTGTTTAGTACTACTCATTTTGTTGATCTGTGAGTACTAGAATTATGTCTTGTAACCCCCTGTTCGCATATGTGTGATGTGTGTTCTGTAGTCCTTGTGTTAACTATGTTCATGCAAGGATATATATGTTTGTGTTGTGATATATTTCTGTCCCTGTCATAGTATTGCTTCTACCCTTTTGTTTACTTTCTCAAATAAAGCAAAATACCAAAAAGACAGTGAGTAAAATCTGAACCTCCCTTTGCTATTTTTCATTTTCTTTGTGGATTATCTTCGGGAACAACCTTGTTTAGTTTAGGTTTATTTTCTTGCAGTCATAATCTGAATTCTGTCACCTAGCTTTAGCCGAGCATAGTTGTCGCCGCCTAGTCCCTGAGGAGAACACGACACTCGCAGTTTGGGGCATAAAACCCCGCTGTACTCACACTCGATCAGTGTTGTACTACATCATTGTGCAATTGTTGTTTAGCTTCTAATATTAACTTGGAGCTTTTAGGTACATATGCCATTGGTAAAGATCCGCTTCGACCCTTTCTGCGTATGGGGCAATGAGATATTGATGAACCAGCATCAAGTGAGGAAGCTGATAAAGATTGTTAGTAAAATGGGTCAAAAGATGGCAATTAAACTATTTGTTTACACTTTATCCAAGACAACAGCGAACTGCAGGATGGTAAGTAAGAACTCTGCAGCCTTCTTTTTACTGCCCATAATGAATTGTGGTAGTTGACAATGTCTGAATCTTTTTCCTTTGCAGTGGTTCCCAAAGTAGTTTACTCAAGATTACCTCTCAAACTACATGATTGGTGGGCATGCAAATGTTAAAGTATTTCTACCAGAACACGATGATTATCTAGATGTTTTCATGAAGACAGTGAAGGATGGGCGGTCGGCCATCACAAGGGGTTGGACTAGAGTCGTACGTGCCTTCTGCATGGAGGAGGGCACAATATGGGCATTCCGCTTCACCTTGTTCAGCAACCAGAATGTATTTCGCCTCTTTCTTTACTGTCTTTAATAGTACAAGTATACAACTGTGGTTCATCATTCTTTATTTGGTGCTTATGTAATTCTTGAACATATGTACCTGTGAATCGAATAATGCATTGGGTGTTTGAACCTGATGGATATGAATAAAGCTATAGCATACTTTCAAATTCAAATCCGGTACAATTTGAAATAGCAGTAATTAAATTATGGTGAAATTACGCTCTGCAGGTCGTTATGGCACACACGATCGGTAAAATACAAACGTTTGTGATATACACCATAATCCGACATGGTTCACAGAGAGGAAACGTGTGCAAGCATGCACACAGTTTCCGTTTGCAAAGCGTGTGCGATGTCAGACAATATCACAAACGGTGCGGGCAAACTAAACATTTGTGATAGTTGCCTTATCGTACACAATTTGCAACCATGAACTGTTTTTGATGTGGTACGCATCGTAAACATTGCACCACAAAATAGCGTGTGCGATAGTTGTCATGTACGACGATGTTACGACGGTCCAACATTTCGTAATCCTATTCGACACTCGTACAATGATTAGCTAATCTTCTTAATTAGTTATCATATATGGTTCGGGAAAAGTGAATGTGTGTGATTGTCTGCTTATCATACACGTTCTATAATCGTGAACCGTTTGTGATGGGCCGCGCATCGTAAACGTAGCACCACAGAATACCGACTGCCATGGCAATGCGAGCACAAACGAGTTGCAAGGTTGGAGCGTTTCGGATATTTGAGATATCAAAAACAGTTTTATGTGGACAACTGTATGCATCATGGCTCCCTATCCCCAATGGTTTTTTGGGTCGTGTGGGAAGGACCCCCCTATCGCAGTCACTCACTTGGCGATGGTTCCTCGCGAAAAGGGGTTAAAAACCGTTTGTATAGCACCTTGCGGTACGAGTGATTCTTATATATTTAGATGTTTGACATGATCACTATGTTCTGCAGCATGTACGAAGAGGATTTACTGGCGCAAAATCCAAGAAACATTGACAAATGGGTTAGGAAAGGATTTGCAAAATGGTTGAAGAGCCGTGTAAGCTTTTGAATTAAACTTTCAGTTTTTTAATATATTGAGTACATAAGATGATTAGCTTGTCTATTTTCTACCCATAGGTTAAGAAGATGTGGGAGGAGGGGCAGGCAGTTAGTGATACCCTTTATGCACTAGCAATAGGTCCTGGTACTCAGGTAAGACATTATGCATCTTGCGTTGTTGGAGATGTGCGCTACAACACCCTTGCACACGGTGAAGGTTATGGCAGTTTGTTGTTGGACTGCAATGTAGCTTATGTCAGTTTGTTGACTATGGCAACTTGTATTTGATGATTGTACAACCTCAATGTAGTTTATGGCAGTTTGTTGTTGGACTACAATTTGCTATACGTCTTGCAATGGGAACAAAGCTGACCCGACAGGGCCTCTGCTCCCTTTGTCCAGCGATATTTTACTTGCCAGAGATTCGATCGTCGGTATCTCCATACCTAGTTCAATCTTGTTACCGGCAAGTCTCTTTACTCGTTCCGTAACACAAGATTCCGTGACTAAAGTCATTAGTCACTGATACGTCTCCAACGTATCTATATTTTTTTATTATTCCATGCTATTATATTATCTATCTTGGATGTTTTATATGTATTTATATGCTATTTTATATCTTTTTTGGGGACTAACCTATTAACCTGGTGCCCAGTGCCAGTTGTTGTTTTTCCTTGTTTTTTACTTTCAATATCAAACGGAGTCCAAACGGAATAAAACTTTGCGATGATTTTTCTTGGACCAGAAGAAACGCACGAGACTTGGGGAGTGAAAAATGACAAAACTGGCCCTTTGACCAAAGTTCAGCACAAAATGACCCTCTTTTCAAAATATTTCACAAAATGGCCCTACCCGCATGACGCCCGCGCCCGGGGCGCCATGCTAGACATCACGACGCCTTGGTCAAGGGTGCCATACGCGTCAGCGCTGACTTGCCACGCTGGCAGGGCACGGCAGCATGGCGCCCCTGGCCAGGGCGCCATGATCAGCAGCATAACGCCCCTGCCCAGGGCGCCATACCCCTTCACACATACCAGCCGCCCGCACCTTCGCCTCTGCTTCGTTCTTTCTCCTCTCCCTCTGCTTCTTTCCCCACCATGGCGCACCTCATTTCGCCCCTCCCTCTCCCCACTCAAGTGTTGCTGATCTGAGCCAAAGATCGGTGGATCCGGTTGTCCTTCGAATCCCCAAGGTATTCTCCTCCCTTTCCCCTCTTTCTATTGGTTGAAATCTCTGCATTTGATTGATTTGGGTGAAACCCTAGTTCATCCTTTTCTTGATATAATCATTGGATTTTGGTGTGATAGTGTTAGGGATTAGTGTGATTTAGGATATGTATGGCTTAGGATATGTATGATTTAGGATTTTTATGGAAGTGCTATGAATTTGGTTAGGATATGTACGCACATATATGGTGTATGGAAGAATTAGTGTAAAATTAGGAAGGCGGATGGATGGATATTTGCAAATATATGGTGTATGGTATTGTAGAAAATTTTATGCACATATATGGTGTATGGAAGAAGAATTAGTGTAGAAATTTTGCACATGTATGTATGTTTTTGCACTAGTGCGGATATTTGCAAATGACAACGGGGCTTATCATATACATTTGTAATTTGCAGGATGGCCTCTCTTATCAATCCATCGTACGATCAATTGCATCGTGGACGGTTCATGGCAGAAGAAGGAAGGGTTTTTGATTAGCTTCACCTGAGGTCCGGTTCGGTTCATGACAAAATGGAGTATGACGAGCGATACATGGAGTATATCCGGAAGACCGGGCTTCTCCCTTTCATCTCACTCGTGTCTCGTTCGATGCCAAAGATGAACCCTTGTGCGATCACATCACTCGTTGACCGATGGCGCCCTGAGACACATACTTTTCACTTCTATGCTGGGGAGATGACGGTCACTTTGCAGGATGTGTCTCTGATCACTGGACTTCCCATCAAAGGAGAGCCTATTTGTTTTAGCACAGATTCTGATGGATGGCGTTAGATTATGGTTGGACTCATAGGGAGGGAGCCAGGGGTACAAGGGAAGTCCGCCGATGCAAGTTATCATTGGATTGCTGAACACTTTGGGGAATGCCCGGCTGATGCGGACGATGAAACAGTGCAGCAGTATACCAGGGCATACTTGTGGTATGTAGTAAGCCGGACTCTTTTCTCTGACGGCACTGGCGTGAACGCTTCCTTTATGTGGCTTAAGCTGTTTGCTGGGTGGGAGCATGGACTCAGTTGGGGTACGGCGGCGTTGGCTTATTTGTATCGTCAGGTAAGTAGTTTTGCTTATAATAGTGTGTTCACCATGTAGAAATTTTCTTTAGTTTATAATGACATATTTCTTATTTGTGTGTAGCTGGACGAGGCGTGTCGTAGGGGCGCGAATCCAAGAAACGTCGTAGAGTCAAAGGAAGCGAACATCGGTGGTCCGATGCTTCTATTATCGATCTGGAGTTGGGAGCACTTGCCAGTGGGGTGGCCGACACCAAAGGGTTACGATCCATGGGATGATCATCATGACCCAGACCGTATGCCTACATGGGCGTATAAGTGGGACAAGGTTGAAGGTTTTGTTGGCAATTCAAAGACCATGTATTTGCACTACTGCAACGAGCTTGACATCATGACCCCGGAGCAGGTTATCTTAGTAGCTTCTTGCTTTGTCTCTTCGGTTTTCCAAAAATCATAGTAACAATGTAGTTTTTTCTTAATCTTTGTTTATAGGTTACTTGGGAACCGTACGGAATGGAGGGCAACATTGGTAGGGGAGCTGGTTTTATTACTTTCAGACTTAACCCAAAGTGTCTACAGGAAGCACACTTATGGCGGATGCGTTGCCCGTTGATTTGTTATTATGCTGTTGAGTTTTATCAGCCACAACGAGTTATGACACAGTTTGGCTTATTTCAAGAGACCCCGCTGAAGTACAAGGACACTTCGCTACATTTGCATAGGTAAGTGCTTAGCACTTCAAATGCTTTCTCCATTGTTTTGAAGATAGTAACGAAAATGCATTGCCAAATGCTATGCAGTCTCGACAAGATGAAGCAGAACAGTATAAAAAAATGGGATCAAGAGCATGACATGTATATCCAGGAGTTCAAGCAGAAGCTCAATAAGATTGAGCTTTCATTGCGTCAACCCACTTCTAAGCCTCCCCCATGGCCTTTTGATATGGAAGCATTCAACAATTATCTTGTGTGGTTTCGTTCCGTTGCACGTACTCAACTTAACGCACCCGCATTTCAGCCAGGGGACATATTACATGAACCCAATCCAGGTTTTGATCGGATGGTCAATATTGAGTACAACAGGCTTATTAGAGATGGTAGACGGTATGAATCGGTGCCAACTATCCGCTTTGTGGTAAGTTACCGTTATATCTATATGCTTGCCTACATTGTGCCAAAATGATTTGTCCTATTGTGTCCAACAGCAAAACGAGCTCTCGAAGCATCTCAACGACGCCGGCGAGGCACTCAAGTACCCTCCAGGTGAAGAGTTGTACAACAAGCTTAAAGCTTTTGTTGAGGTATGACATTTGATAATTTGCTTTCCATACACATTTTTGAGGTATATCTCCTAACTTCATGATATGTCAATTTCATAGCGGAGCAAGTCTTGGGCACGTGGCCTTGGTGCTCTACTAGGCTGTCGCTCCATCGATGTCGCAGTCCCTACTGCTTCGAGGTCGAGATCATCATCAAGCGGCACCCAGCAGCAAGGCGACGAATCGGTTGATGACGAGGGGGAGGAGGGGGATGAACAAACGCATGATGAGATTAACACCTCGCAGATGCCCGATGCGCCTCAGCCTAGTCAAAGGCGTGGAAAGTATACTCCGGGCAAATACGCAAGGAAGGCACGTAAGGACCCGGTGATCGAGGCCGCCTCAGAGGAGGAGGAAGAGGAGGTGCCGCAGCTCCAGAGGAGAAGGCGCTTAGTGAAGGGGAAGGATGCTGCACCGGCTAAGAGGGGGAAAGGAAGGAAATGATGCATTTGTCGTCAAGTTGATGTAGTATTTGTCCAAAACTAGATGTCGTGAACTTATGGTTGTCGAGGACTTGTAGTATTTGTCCAAAACTAGATGTCGTGAACTTATGGTTGTCGAGGACTTGTAGTATTTGTCCAAAACTAGATGTCGTGAACTTATGGTTGTCGAGGACTTGTAGTATTTGTCCAAAACTTGATGTCATGAAATTATTTGTTGGAAACTTCGATGTGTGTCATTTATGTCTGTCAACACTTATTGTCGGAAACTTTGTAGCTATCTCATCAAAATCAAAAACAGAAAAAGAAGAAGAAACAGAACTTGACAGCATGGCGCCCCATATCAAGGCGCCATGGTCTACAGAATGGTCGTGTAGATGGCAAGTCTTGAGATTTTAAGCTCCTGATGTTGGGGGCGCCATGCATTTTTTCTGGGCGCCATGTATGATGCCCTATCCTAGGGCGCCATGGTCGTCGAAAATGGCTAAGTCCTAAGATTGCAAGCTCCTGATGTTGGGGGCGCCATGCATTTTTTCTGGGCGCCATGTATGACGCCCTGGAACAGGGCGCCGTACTTACTAACATGGCGCCCTAAGTTAGGGCGCCATGACAATCACTTCTCTGTTTTTTGTAACTTATGTGGTTTCTGTTTTTTTTTAACTTACATAGTTTCAGTTTTCATCATAACTTCCACACATACATAAGTTCAACCACCACATACATTGATTCCACACATACATAAGTTCAGGACTTACATTAGTTCTACACATACATAGTTCAACCACCCAAAAGATTCACGACATACATAAGTTCGACCACCCAAAAGATTCACGACATACATAAGTTCCACACATACATTAGTTTCACACCCCAAGCCAATAAGCGAAGCCTCGACCACCACCATCACCACGGCCACGTCCTCGAGCACCACCATCACCACGGCCACGTCCTCGAGCTCCACCGTCACCACAGCCACGTCCTCAAGCACCACCGTCACCACGGCCACGTCCTCGAGCACCACCGTCACCACGGCCACGTCCTCGAGCTCCACAGTCACCACGGCCACGTCCTCGAGCTCCACAGTCAGCACGGCCACGTCCTCGAGCACCACAGTCAGCACGGCCACGTCCTCGAGCTCCACAGTCAGCACGGCCACGTCCTCGAGCACCACCGTCACCACGGCCATGTCCTCGAGCTTCATCATCACCACGGCCACGTCCTTGAGCTCCACCATCACCGTGGCTGACACCACCATCACCATCTCGTTTTGATCTCTTTCTTTTGCCCCTTGAGCTACAACCTCTAATATTGTGCCCCTCATTGTTACATTCACCGCAACGGCTGATATCACGAGGCTCTGCGAAATGTCGGCTCCCCCATTCCTTACGGAATCCACCACCCCAATCATCCATGTCACCCAAGAAACGCTTTGTCTTTCGTCTTCCACGTGTCACCACCTTCATTTCCAAATCAGGGTATAGTGGGGGTCCATGGTATTCCGGCCATTTAGATTGGTCTAGATAGGGATGAAACCTCGCAGCCCATGTATTTTTGACCGCATCGATCGAATACTCCTCCAATCTTACATTGTTGGTCATGTTGACACTCAAATTTCTAAAGCGAGATGCAGCCATCAAGTGAGAGCACGGGAGATGATACAATGTAGGCCTCTCGCATGAACACGCGCCAATCTTGAGATAAACCTTGAAGGAGCCACCTCCATATGGCACGCCGTCACGCGACATTCCACCGTGCTCATCAACTTGGTAAATCAATTCTATGTTATCAAAGGACTGGATTTTGTGTGAATCTGCCTTTCTTGCTTGGTATTCCATCCAATCATCGACCTTTGGTGGATACTTGTACATCTTTTTGGCCTTGTTTTTCCCGGACATCAAGTTGGATGTTTCTTCACTATACTTTTGAAAATAGACATTCAACTTCTGGAATGTATACTCTACTATTGCTGTCACCGGCAATGCACGGACACCCTTTAGCACCATGTTGAAACATTCAGCCATGTTGTTTGTCATGTCACCGTACCTCACTCCATCGTTGTCAAAAGCCCGTGCCCACTTTCCTTTATCGGCAAGATTCCTATTTAGGAAATCTTTGCCACCATTGTTTGCTTTGGCATACACTTTGTCCCACAATTTCTCGAAATGTGTAGTGGTGAATGCGAGACAACAATCATGAAGAAGGTCAGACAATTCCTTGTCTCCACATGCTCGGTAAAAGTTAGACACAAAATGCCTCATGCATCACCTATGATGCACGCGAGGATGTCCTGGAATGTCAATCTCCACTGCATTGAGTATCCCTGGGTGGCGGTCCGAGATGATGCAAACCTCTCTTTGAGGTCCAATTACCTTGGTCCTCACTAAACTAAGAAACCACTCCCAGTTGTCATTGTTCTCCGCCGACACCAAAGCGAACGCCAATGGAACCAATTTGTCACCACCATCATTAGCAACGGCGATCAACAATGTGCCCTTGAACTGGCCGGTCAGAAATGTGCCATCCACGGACATAACAGGCCTACAATGCTTGAAGGCCCTAATGCATGGCTCAAAAGTCCAGAATGCACGTCCAAATATTCGAACGGTTGCATCGTTGTATATCCTTGTCCTCACACCATCTGGCTCCACCATATAGTACATGCCAGGATTTTCTGCCGCCATTGCTTTCAACACCATCGCGAGCCGGTTGTATGATTCTTCCCAACCACCATACAATATCTCAAAGGCAGCTTGCTTGGCCTTCCATGCCTTCCCATACTTCACCTTGTACCCAAAAACCTCCTTCACCATCTCCATCAAAGCCCGAATGGGATATGTCGGGAGTATCTTTATGGAGGCTGAAAATCGATATGCAATGAATTTGGAGGTCAATTGACGGTGATCATCCTTTACATTAGCATCATCAATATCCTTGCCACTACACCGATGGTGAAACACGGAACTTGTAATCTTCCATTGTGGCCCGCCTTTGACACATCTTGCACGGATAACCCAAGGGCAATGATTCTTGTGTTCCTCACATCTGACCACATAACACACTTTTGAGTTTGACTTCTCCACAAAGAATGGCCGGTGAAACTTAACCGCGTAGTCCTTGGCCCATATTTGAAGTTCTGCCAAGCTTTCAAAGATTGTTCCTTCACTAACACCATACACACTTGCTTTGGTATCTCGCTTTGAAGTTAACCTTGGTGCAAGAATTTTACTTGTCCCACCATCAACAATCGCCTTATCGGCTAGGCTTAGATCACGAAACAATGATGTATTGTGACTACGGCCTATTACCTTCTTGAAAGCATTGGCTTCTTTAGCCGTCAAACCATCCTCATCTATTTCTTCATCCGGTCCTTCATCCTCCGAGTCCCACGCATAAGCCCTATTGTATGGAATCTCATGGTCCATGTCCTCTTCCATGCAATTTGCCTCAACATCACCAACATAATTGTCATGAAGATAAGCCTCCGATTCATCACCCTCAAACTCACCACCATCCATGTGCAAGTCTTCATTATCAACTTGGTCATTCCCGACGGGGCTCAGACATTGGGTCATTGGAGGTTGGCTCATTGTTGTGTCATGCACATCCGGAGTGACATGTGTTGAATCCCGAACCGGGCTTCTAACATCATATGAAGATGCACACTGATTCAAATCAATGTGCAACCGAGCACGAACAACCTTTGTGGCAAATAACTCAAATGATTTATCTTGTGAGGCCAACACACTCTCTTTATATGCTTCCCAATGAAACTCGGAATCAAGAGGCATTATCTTCCAACGAATATGTTGCCCATACCCAACATTATACCTTCCGATTAAGTCTACTCCATCGCTTTCTTCCATCCAATTCAACCTTCTTCGAAGCTCAACCAAAACCTCCTCAAGGCTAGGACTTGTGGGAAACACCATCACTACCGGCTTCTTCTTCGGGTCACCATACTCCGCGTCTCCCTTCTCAAAGGAGACAAAGTCCACATGATGCACATTGACGATCCTCGCCATCTAGAATCATAAACACCAAAATGCATCAACAAAAATAGCAAAATTGGATGACCTAGGGTTTCCCCAAATCCCCACAATGTGGAGATTTCAACCAACAAAAAGAGGAGGAATGATGGAGAATACCTTGAGGGGTCGAAGGGAAGGATAAATCACCGATTTGGAGCTCCGATCTACGAAATTTTGTGGGCATTAGGAAGAGGCATGAGTGGGGCGGCCGGGGGGGAGAAGGGGAAAAGAGAGGGATTGGGGTGGGAAACAGGGGAAGTGCTCTGTTTTATGCAAGGGGCATGGCGCCCTGGGCAGGGGCGTCATGGTGGTGTGCATGGCACCCCGGGCAGGGGTGTCATGGTGGCCTGCCCTGCCAGCGTGGCAAGTCATCGGCGACCCATATGGCGCCTTTGACCAGGGCGTCGTTATGTTTATCATGGCGCCCCGGATGCGGGCGTCATGCAGATAGGGCCATTTTGTGAAATGTTTTAAAAACGGGGCCATTTTGTGCTGAACTTTGGCCAAAGGGCCAGCTTTGTGATTTTTCACACTTGGGGAGGAGGCCAGAATACCCACGAGGAGGCCACAAGCCCTGGGGGCGCGCCCAGGGGGCTTGTGGGCCCCCCGTGGCTCTCCTAACCCTAATTCAAGCACTATAAATTCTCAAATATTCCCCCTATACCAGAGGGCACACCAAAAATACTTTTCTGCCGCCGCAAGCTTATGTTCTCGTGAGATCCCATCTTGGGGACTTTTCCGGCACTCCGCCGGAGGGGGATTTGATCACGGAGGGCCTCTACACCAACCTTGATGCCCTTCCGATGATGTGTGAGTAGTTTACCACAGACCTACGGGTCCATAGCTAGTAGCTAGATGGCTTCTTCTCTCTCTTTGATCTTCAATACAATGTTCTCCTCGATGTTCTTGGAGATCTATTCGATGTAATCTTCTTTTCCGGTGCGTTTGTTGAGATCTGATTAATTGTGGATTTATGATCAGATTATCTATGAATATTATTTGAGTCTTCTCTGAACTCTTTTATGCATGATTAAGATAGCTTTGTATTTCTCTCCGATCTATCGATTTGGTTTGGCCAACTAGATTGGTTTTTCTTGCAATGGGAGAGGTGCTTTGTGATGGGTTCAATCTTGCGGTGTCCTCGCCCAGTGACAGAAGGGGTAGCGAGGCACGTACGTATTTGTGTTGTTGCCATTAAGGATAAAAAGATGGGGTCTTTACCATATTGATTGGATCTATCCCTCTACATCATGTCATCTTGCTTAAGGCGTTACTCTGTTCTTATGAACTTAATACTCTAGATGCAGGTAGGAGTCGGTCGATGTGTGGAGTAATAGTAGTAGATGCAGGTAGGAGTCGGTCTACTTGTCACGAACGTGATGCCTATATTCATGATCATTGCCTTAGATATCATCATAACTATGCGCTTTTCTATCAATTGCTCAACAGTAATTTGTTTACCCACCGTATGCTTTCTTCGAGAGAGAAGCCTCTAGTGAAACCTATGGCCCCCGGGTCTATTTTCCATCATATATTTTCAGATCTATAAAACAAAAAACCCAAAAATACCTTGCTCAATTTATTTTTATTTACTTTATTTTGCCTTTTATTTATCTTTTACGTCTATCTCTATTAGATCTCACTCTTGCAAGTGACCGTGAAGGGATTGACAACCCCTTTTTTGCGTTGTGTGCAAGTGTTTGTTAGTTTGTGCAGGTGCATATATTGGGGACTTGCCTGTGCCTCCTACGGGATTGATACCTTGGTTCTTAACTGAGGGAAATACTTATCTCTACTTTGCTGCATCACCCTTTCCTCTTCAAGGGAAAAATCAATGCAAGCTCAAGAAGTAGCAGTCACATGCTTGCAAGCTTCTTGTGATGTTATATTATCAAGAGGGCCCAGAGATATCTCTCCATCACATGCAGTGACAAAATCCCAGTCTCGATCCATGCTACCCAACAAATACTTTCGGAAATACCTGTAGAGCATCTTTATGATCACCCAGTTACAAAGTGACGTTTGATAGCAAACAAAATATTCCTCCGGTATCCGGGAGTGGCATGATCTCATAGTCTAAGGAACAAATACTTGACATGAAGAAAGTTGTAGAAAATAAACTAAGTGATATGATCCGATGCTAAGGTTACGGTTGGGTATGTCCATCACATCATTCTCCTAATGATGTGATCCCATTATCAAATGACAACTCATGTCTATGGTTAGGAAACCTTAACCATCTTTGATCAATGAGCTAATTTAGTAGAGGCTCACTAGGGACACGGTGTTGTTTATTTATCCACACATGTATTTAAGTTTTCGATCAATACAATTCTAGAATGAATAATAAACATCTCTTGAACAAGGAAATATGATAATAACCATTTTATTATAGCCTCTGGGGCATATTTCCAACATGATCTATATGTCGTCATTTGTATTTGTAGTCTTATGATCTGTCTAGTAAGTTGTTATGCTATAGTGAACCCTATGTGTGTTGTCCAATGTAAGGGCCCAAGCAACATGATCTCAAGAACTACACTGGTAGCACATATTGTATAGGGAATTTGTGACTTCTAACGTGACAGGTGGAGATATCTATGAGGACCGAAGACAATATGAGATAACGGTGATCCACGAAACTTAATGCTTGGTTCTGGTCCAAGGACCTTAATTGTGGAGATGACCACTCTGTAGCAATGACGAAGCAGGACCATAAAATGGGATGTAACCCCACGAGGAGGAGTTCCATAACATTATGGTGATCCGCCTACAGAAGAAACATATGAAATTCTATAAGTATAATACAAGGTAACTGTTATTACCGTCGCACTAGCACACTTGATGCATACTTACCATGAGCTGAATTCTCTCTGCGCCTAATATCTCCATTGCAGGAACCACAACTCTACTTTCACGTTTATTTATGTTATTTATTTTAAGTGTTTTTACCGTCGTTACTTTAAACCTTTTATACTTGTCACTCTGGTTTATCCGTCCACTAGGATAGTGATGACCCACAAGTATAGGGGATCAATCGTAGTCCTTTTGATAAGTAAGAGTGTCGAACCCAACAAGGAGCAGAAGGAAATGACAAGCGGTTTTCAGCAAGGTATTTTCTGCAAGCACTGAAATTATCGGTAACAGGTAGTTTGATAGCAATGTAATTTTTAACAAGTAACAAGTAACAATAGTAACAATAGGTGCAGCAAGGTAGCCTAATTTTTTTGTAGCAAAGGACAGGCCAGAACAATCTCTTATAATAAGTAAAATGTTCTCGAGGACACACGAGAATTTCATCTAGTCACTTTCATCATGTTGATTTGATTCGTGTTCGCTACTTTGATAATTTGATATATGAGTGGACCGGTGCTTGGGTGTTGTTCTGACTTGAACAAGCCTCCCACTTATGATTAATCCCTCTCGCAAGCATCCGCAACTACGAAAGAAGAATTAAGATAAAATCTAACCATAGCATTAAATATATGGATCCAAATCAGCCCCTTACGAAATAGCGCATAAACTAGGGTTCAAGTTTCGGTCACTCTAGCAACCCATCATCTAATAACTACTCCACAATGCATTCCCTTAGTCCCAAAGATGGTGAAGTGTCATGTAGTCGACGTTCACATAACACCACTAAGGGAATCACAGCATACATATCATCAAAATATCGAACGAATACCAAATTCACATGATTACTAATGACAAGACTTCTCCCATGTCCTCAAGAACAAAAGGAACTACTCACAAATAATATTCATAATCAAGATCAGAGGGATATTAAATAGCATAATAGATCTGAACATATGATCTTCCACCAAATAAACCAACTAGCATCAACTACGAGATGTAATCAACACTACTAGCAACCCACAGGTACCAATCTGAGGTTTTGATACAAAGATTGAATACAAGAGATGAACTAGGGTTTGAGATGAGATGGTGCTGGTGAAGATGTTGATGAATATTGGTCCTCCCATGATGAGAGGGTTGTTGGTGATGAGATCTTCGATTTCCCCCTCCTGGAGGGAAGTTTCCCCGACGAAATCGCTCCGCCGGAGAGCAAAAGTGCTCCTGCCCCAGTTCCGCCTTGAGGCGGTGGCACTCCGTCCCGAAAGTCCTCTCCTTATTTTTTCTAGGGTAAATGGCCTCATATACCAAAAGATGGGCACTGGGAGCTGGCCAGGGGGCCCACCACCCACCAGGGCGTGCTTGGGGGGGGGGCGGTAGGCGCGCCTTGGTGCCTTGTGGGCACCTGGGTGGCCCCCTCTGGTACTTCTTTGCTCTAGTATTTTTTATTTATTCCAAAATAAATCTCCGTAAAATTTCAGCTCATTTGGAGATGTGCAGAATAGGTATCTGTGACATAGCTTTTCCAGGTCCAGAATTCCAGCTGCCGGCAATCTCCCTCTTTGTGTAAACCTTGCATATTATGAGAGAAAAGGCATTAGAATTGCTCCACCAAGTGTTATATTGCTTGAAAATACTATAAATAACAATAGGAAAACATGATGCAAAATGGACGTATCAATTCCCCCAAGCTTAGACCTCACTTGCCCTCAAGCGAAAACCGATATCAATAATCATGTCCACATGTTTAGAGGGAGAGGTGTCGATAAAAACAAAATACGGACAACAATATACATTATCATAAAACTTCTCATGAGCAAGTAACAATTCACCACAATATCAAAGTATAAAGAATAAACTTTCTTGAAAACTAACAAACTATGTTCTCAGTCAACAATGCAATCACAATTCATCATCTTTTCAGGAAGGGTCTCATGTCAGAGCTTTGTTTAGCAAGTCCACGTACTCAACCATCATCTAATCTTCTATGATTGCTAACACTCATACCATATATATGGAGCAAAACGTTTCAGCCAGACACAAATAAAGATAGGGGCTTATAATTTTGCCACCCAACCTATTCACCTCAAGGGTGATGTCAACAATAATAACTCATGATCACTCATATCCAGCTGGGTATATATGCCTAGATCTTTCCCCACCACATGATGCTTGCAAAAGAGAAAAATAAAAGGAATAGGGAAGAATACTATTGACTCTTGCATAAAAAGTAAATACATAAAAAATAAAGACGTAAAAGTAAAGAATAGGCCCTTCGCAGAGGGAATCAGAGGTTATCATGCGCTTTTTATTTTTGGATGCACAAACTCTTAATGCAAAAGAACGTCATGTTATATTGCCCCTTATGATAGCAAACTTTATTATGCAGTCTGTCGCTTTTATTTCTTTGCCATCACAAGTTCGTACAACGCTTATTTTCCCTTACAATAAAAGATCATACATAATTAGAAGCAATTTTTATTGCCTTATGCACCGATGACAACTTAGTTGAAGGATCTTATTCAATCCGTAGGTAGGTATGGTGGACTCTTATGACATGAAACTGGTTTGAAGGGTTTTGGATGCACAAGTAGTATCTCTACTTAGTGCGGATTTTTGGCTAGCAAAGATATTGAGGAAGCATCACATGTTAGAGGATCTATGACAATATAACTTCTATGTGAATATAAACAATCATAAATCATTACGTTGTCTTCCTTGCCCAACGTCAACAATTTGACATAAAATATTTAATGGGGCTCACAATCATAAAAAAAGTCCAAGATAGCATATTTGCATGTGAATCTTCTCTTCCCTTATTAATTCTTTCATGAGTTGCATCATTGGCCAATGCTATGTTTTTAAACTTTCAGTAAATTTTACCACTTATACTTTTCTTTATGTAATGTCATTACTTTCCATAAGATTAGCATATGATCTTTTTCATTATTTTCATCGTTATGATTGAAACATAAAAGTAAAGAAGCAAAAACTCAAACTAATCTTTATTATATAACTCTCAACTCGATTACATAGATGGATAGACCACGAAACTAGCTCTCGAAAATAGATCATACTAAACTTTTATTCAACTAAATCTCTAAATAACTAAGGATCGAACTAAAAACTGGTAAAGATAAGAAAGGTGATGGTGATACGATACCGGGGCATCTCCCCCAAGCTTGGCGAAAGCCAAGGGGAGTGACCATACCCATGTACTCAAGTTTCTTTTGCCGGTGATGGTGGTGATGATGAAGTGGTGGGCTTGTCCTCTGGCTTCCATGGCATAGGTTCACCATCATAAAAGGATGCACGAGTCTCCGGAGCCCTGAAACTTGTAGTTAAACTCATACCTTTGAATCTTGCCTCGTACTCAAAATTTTGGTTTTGAAGATCATAAACTTGGCCCTGGAGATAATCAATGCGTTCATTGAGTTGGAAGGCGATGTCCCTCATTGGCTGGCCATCCACTTTGTTGTCATGGGTGAATTCCGTGATCATCGAGTGTGTCATGGATTTGTCACGGCAGATGTCCTCATGAAAAGGACTTAGTCGTGAGGCCAACGCATCTACGTGGTAGCTTGAGAGGGGTTGGTTGGAATCGAAAGATGCGAGGTTTTACCCAGGTTTGGCCCCTCACGGTAGAGGTAAAAGCCTACATCCTGCTTCATTGATATTGATGATGATGATGCTCACGATTACAAGGGTGCTCTTTCGCTACCTCTACCTCGAGAGCTATTTGTTTGTCTGTCTAACTTGTCCCTCTTGGGGTGCCCTGCCCCTCCTTATATAAGTTGAAGGGGCGGGTTACATGTAGAGTCCTAGTAGGATTAGGACTATTCTATTACAAGTGGAATCCTAGTCTTGCTTCCTTTGTAAGGGAATATTCCTTATGCCTTTCCTCTTAAGCCGGCCTACTAGGCCTTGGGCCTTGTCATCCATCTAACCCGCCGTCGGGGTCATTAGTGAGTTGTTAGACCAGTGAGTCGCCAGTCTTCGGGCGAGTTACCGATGAAACGCCAAGTCCCGGGCGGGTCATATATCCGGCCGGGTCATACCGCGGGGTATATCCCCGACATTAGCCCCCAGTTTAATTTGGATTTATCCATGTTAAACTGATCCTGCAAAATAAACACAAGAACAAATTTGTCAGGTTGTGCTCCTAGTTAAAAGTTTTTCTGAACCGGCACTTGATCATCCTTAAGTCCTTGTCATTTCCTTCTCCTGGAAAGTCCGGGCCAATAGGCCAGCTTAAAAATCAATTTGCTGACATTGGTTTCTTGCAGAAAAATATTATAAAGAATAATCCATTTGATTCGGCTTCCAATGCTCTAGTTTGACAAAAATATTGGTCTTAAAATACTCATCTGATTTTCAGCCAGCTTGAAGATGTAGATCTTGGCGAGTTATGATTCCCAAAATTGTCGGGTTAAAAACTGATGATACCGGGTCATTATTGTTGCTGACGCCGGGTCAATCTTATGGCGACTTGGTGCTTGCTTATGTAAATATAGCTTTCAATCATTGAGTCGGCTCTCTAAACCTTTTTATGAATAGCTTAGAGGAAATAAACTTTGCAAATTTCTCCAATAATAATATAATACCTGGTTTGCTCAAAACTGAGAATTTGAAGATGTTCCTCCCTTATATGCATATCACTTGTAGCCCCCAAGTCTTAAGAGGAGAACGTAGTGATAGATTAAGACTTGTTTTAATATAAATGCTGCAACTTTGGAGAAATCCGGGTTGTTCATGTAAATCGCCAATCATAAACTGCACATTTTGAAATTCCCATGTGTAGCCCCAAGTGTCGGGTCATTATGTAATAATGAGCAGGGACTTTGTAGATTTGATTATGTGGACTTTGAGCAGCAATGTGTAGCCCCTAAGGGCCAGCTCATCACTATGTGATGGGTCGGGTCTTCAATGAGGCGAGTTAAAATAACTTTGCATTAGCCCCCAAGTGCCATGGTGCATGCTTGCAGCGACATGGGACTTGCATACTTGATGTAATCTTAATTTGAATAATGTAGCCCCCAAGTGCTGGGTCGTATGCCTGCAGCGACTCGGGACTATTCCTTCCATTGTAGAATAAATCATATCCACTGTCTGGATGATGTTGCTGAATGCCTTGCATATCAATATTGAACCATGCTCTCTGTTGTGAACTGGTATTCTTGGATGAAGAAATAATAGCCATTGCTCTGAAGCGGCTTTGAAAACCTCAATCATAATACTGGTTATTGATAACCATAATAAAAATCCAGCCATGTTGGCTATTAAAGATTTGAATAATATAACCCGATTGAAAAACCTCAATCATTCAATACTGGTTATGACAACCATAATGAAAAATCCAGCCATATTTGGCTATTAAAGATTTGAATAATATAATCCAGTATGAAAACCTCAATCACAAGATCTTGTCTGTTGACAAGTAAATCCAGAGTTAAATATTCAGTGGCTCTTGGCCGATGGCGACTTAATACGCATTCATTGTAATCCGGGATTTTTGTAAAAATCAAGAACTGATAACCCTTTTGAAACACCAACTTTAATCTTTGATAATGGGCTTAAACTTAATCATTTATGTAAGCCATAGCTCTGCATGTCCTGCACAAAGTTTAAACAACATATGCCCTGGTGACTTAACGTAAAAAACCAGGGCGTGTAATAACCCAAACATAACATAGTCTTATGCAATTATGGAAAAGACTAGAATTAAGGCTATCGAAGCCAAAATATACTGGCGACTTAAAGTCAAAAGCCAGGGCGGGTTATCAAACCTAGCATATTCTTATAACAATTAAAAACATACATGTAAAATTGGCTCATACTGCCAGCTTACATCGCCATATCCAATGAGGGTGACAACCCAAAGATTTGCAAGCACCTGACTCCAATAAAGCCTACTGACGACTTAAAGTCCATAGCCAGGGCGGGTTACCAAACCCAAAAATGCTCAAATATGAGTCATATAATCAGGGCTGCATGGCTCGAACCGTAAAAAACCGCAATTTAGCAGAAAGACTTTTTAGAGGATACAAATCCAAAACATTCAGGAGAAGAGAAATGCACAAAAATCGAGGCTTTCATAGGCCGCCAAGCCTAAAACCCGAGTGCTTTCATGGGCCGCACAACCACTGAGTTAATCCTTGCTATCCGTAAGCCGGCCCTCACATGACAAACCGCCGTTTTAACCTTAACGAATTCAGGGTCTTATTTAAAAGATTGATTGTTAAGAGTATGGCAGGTCATTCAGGATTACCTGGCGGAGCAGCATCGACATACATGCAGGATAACCCGGAATTCGGCGATTTACGCCTGGTCAAGATGGTATGAAAGCTAAACTCGGTGGGTTGAAAGCCCCCAAGTGACCATAATAAGATAAGCCCATAAGGCAGGATACCCATGTTTGAACCGCGCATCATGGCAGTAAGTTCTCTTTGGTAACCTTTAATTTTTCTGGAACCTCAAACTTGCGAGAGATGTATTCTTCTTGATCCGGACGTTGGACCGGATTCTGAGCCGGAATTTCTTTTGATAACCCGGAACTCTTCCATTGAGCCGGAGCTTTTTGATTGCCAGGCCCTTTTTAAGCCGGAAATTGTCTGACAGCCTTTTGAATTTTCACCAATGTAGCACTAGCCTCCGGGACCGGGTTATTTTCCCTCCAATGACCCGGGGTTCTTGAATCTGGCAGAATTTGCTAAGTCATGTCATCGTAGCCCCCGGGTCTTAAGACGACTCAAGGAGTTGTCTTGAGATTCTCCATACTTGACCGTGATATAAACCGGCATATAGTTGAACAGCAGAACGCCGGAATATGTTGAAGCTGGAAGCAAGGTGGTGAGTTGATGATCTTCACAACACTCATTATATATCCTTGGCATTGATAACGCGATGCGAATCCACGGAAACTTGAGGTCGACCGTGGCGGGTTATAAATGACCATGTATGATTTGTGTCAGTAATCCGGCCAGTGGTTCATCCCAGCTGTTTGTTTAACCAAAACGCAGAGGCGAACCCTGGTGCGGAAAATTGCCAGCGCATGCTCCATACCCGTGGTATAACCCACTTTTGTATTTGAATAATTGTCCTGCACATAAAAATATACAGATCAAAGTAACTGTTCTTTGATAAAAACAATATGTACTAAAAAAATAAATAGAAAAGATAGCACATGGCATTTTTTGTGGGATGAAAGTGGATACTGGGGATCGAAAACATATCAAATGTGTGATGCGGCCCTAGCACCGTAGCTCATGCTCTTTTATACGATGACAAACCGGTTGCAACACTTGTACTAGTTGATTACGTGAGCAGTAGCAGGAGTAATCGATCCAACTTGCCTCTGCCCACTGCTGCGTTGATTTTCACGTGCAGACGCAGCAGTCTTCTAGTTAAGATAACCAGAGAAATAGTACCATGCTGGAGAAGCCTGCGTTTTTTCCTTGAACAGCGCTGTCGGCCTATATATTATCTATATATATATATATATATATATTGGAATTGAGTACGTAGCACTGATGGTCCTTTGACATTATATCCTCGTTAGTTAAGAGAACCTTGGGACCTGTGCTAGTTCACTAGATGAACTGTACGTCTGGACCTCCTGTGAGATGTCCATGTACTGTACTCCTTTGTAATCAACTCCACTGTTGGGGCTGCAGCTGGTTTGATCACTCGTCGTACGCATGTGCTATTGTCTTTGTAACCGAACTCAGCCTTGTCAACTACGTACAAGATACTCCAGTTCCAGCCATCGATGCTGGAGGCGGCGGCCATCTACACTAAGCGATGCACACTTGACGGGTGCGTGTCCAGCTTTCAGTGAGTAATGCCCAGGCGGAGCACCCGGCCTTGGGCAGGGCGGCCAGACGGAACTGGCGGGACAGCGATGCAGAGTCAAACCAGCGAGCGGGCGGCTCGCGGCACAGGAGCGAGGCGGAAACGCGGCTCGAGGCCGGCCACAGCTTGGAAGCAGCACAGGGCCGAGGCGGCTTGGCAGTGGTGGCCGGCGTCTCAGAACACGGCCGCGCAGGTTGTCGCAGGCTTGGTTGACCCTCCACCACTAAGTCGTGGCCAGTTTTCCGGGTCGTGGAATTTTTCCTTCCTTCAGGCACCCGGCCGCAGCAGTTTGAGAAAACAGGCAGAGCATGCGGGCGGGTCGCCGGGTCGGAGCAGCGCGACCGGGCGTGATTGAGCTGGCGCGGGGAAGCGATGAAGAACCGCAGCCGCGGCAATGGAAGAGGTGGCTCGGGGATGCCCGCGGCAAGGCGGCTCTCATCACGGCGCGAGGCGGCAGTGGTTGAAAAGGCCCTCGGCGAGGTGGACTCCGGCGGGTCACAGCGGCGGCGGCTCAGCGCGTGTCGGCGGCGGCGCCTCGCAGCGAGGTGCACGACGGCTTACTCCGCAACGGTGGGCTGAGGTGAGGCGACGGGGGTGCGGATGCGGCCCAGAGCAGAGGCCGGCGCGGCCTGACGGAGCTGGAGGGCCGCGGCGTCGATGGCGGCGGCTGCTGGCCGGTGACTCGAGGTAGGCCGCGGTAGATGGCGGCTTGAAGTGGGGTGAGGTGAGGCCGGCGCGAGGCGGCAGAGGCAAGCGGCGGAGACGGCGGCTTGTGGCCAAGGCGGAGCGAGGCCGGCCAAGACGGACTGAAACAGCCTGGTGCGGGCGACGGCAAGGCGTCCAGCGAGTCGATGAAGGCGACTTGGTGACGGAGGTGAACCAGCAATAGCGGCTCGCGGGTGGCGACTCGACGAGATGCGATGGCGGCTCGGAGGTGAGGCGGAGGCGCAGCTTGACTAGGCCGCAGCGGAAGTGCCGGCGACGGCGACTCAGAGACGGCCCGCAGCAGCGGTTCAGTGGCGCAGAAACGGGTGTAGGCGGCTCGACGCCATGGCATCGCCGCGTTTAAGGCGGCGAAACGACCTGCAGGCGACAGCGACTCGGCGGCGGATTGAAGCGGAGTTGGGCGGCAGCTGACCCCACAGAAGCTGGTTGATCAGGGCGAGTTATGGCAGCGGCGACTTGGCATGTGTCCGCGACGGCGGCTCTGGGCGCGGCCGGCGGTGGCGCGAGGCAGAGTCGAAGATGGATCTCGATTCCGGGTTGTGATCGTTGACTCCCGAGTTGTCTTTGCTGTTTCTAATCCCCTCAGGCTTTGAACGGCTGTGCATGAACCATCGATGATGACTCGTGGATTGTACTGACTTGGATTGATTCAGATATGGATTGACTTGACGCGTCTCCTTCGATCGACGAAACGCGTGAGCTTTTGACAGGCCGGAGGGGTAAATACAAAATTGGTCTCCTCTCGGTCTCGACGGATTGCAGGCCTCAGCGCTGATGTTTTCTTAACCTTGTCCTGCCAGCTCCAAACTTAATCGTGATTCTGAACACAAGATGAATTTGCCGGTCCTGATCAGATTTTTCCTTGCCGGGTCATCATGCAAATCGTTCCACGCCGACTCTTCTTTGCCCAGCCAATCACGAGCTTCTCGATCCCTGGAGAGATCCCTCAAAGAACTCAAATCACCGTGCGTAAGCCTCACGGTGGGCATCAACTGTCGTGGATTTGTCACGGCAGATGTCCTCGTGAAAAGGATTTAGTCGTGAGGCCAACGCATCTATGTGGTAGCTTGAGAGGGGTTGGTTGGAATCAAAAGACGCGAGGTTTTACCCAGGTTCGGCCCCTCACGATGGAGGTAAAAGCCTACATCCTGCTTCATTGGTATTGATGATGATGATGCTCACGATTACAAGGGTGCTCTTTCGCTACCTCTACCTCGAGAGCTATTTGTTTGTCTATCTAACTTGTCCCTCTTGGGGTGCCCTGTCCCTCCTTATATAAGTTGAAGGGGCGGGTTACATGTAGAGTCCTAGTAGGATTAGGACTATTCTATTACAAGTGAAATCCTAGTCTTGCTTCCTTTGTAAGGGAATATTCCTTATGCCTTTCCTCTTAAGCCGGCCTACCATAACATGAGCCGGCCTACTGGGGCTTGGGCCTTGTCATCCATCTAACCCACCGTCGGGGTCATTAGTGAGTCGCCAGACCAGTGAGTCGCCAGTCTTCGGGCGGGTTACCGATGAAACGCCAAGTCCCGGCCGGGTCATATATCCGGCCAGGTCATACCACGGGGTATATCCCCGACAGAGTGGTTGGCACTCAGTCCATGTTCCACCATCCCTTAACACTTGAAGATCTCCTGCTCCAACGCCTCGAGCTTGGCCTCCACGCTCCCCGTCTTCTTGGGACCTTGAACATCCCGGATGTGGAGCACCCCTCACGCATATCAATAGCTTGAGGGTGCTTCATCACCTCCAGGAGGTAGGGGTTGATGACCTTCTCGTAGAACTTGTCCTTGGAAGAGCTTGTTGGAGCCATAGCTATCTAGATCTGTTAGAAAAATAACACAAAACAAGAACAGAGGATATTTCCGCGATACGGTGGTCAAAACATCCGGGTGTACATATGTAGAATTTTTATCTTGCAAAACAAGTAACCCGGAAGAAAACGGAATCGAGAAGGCTCACGAGGGGCTCACCACCCACCAGGGTGTGCCTGGGTGGTCTCCCCGGGTGTTTCTTATTTTCTTATTTTTTTCTAATATTCCAAAACTGACAAAAAATATTTTTATGGAAATTTTGGAGTCGGTTTACTTAACGTATCACATACCTATTCCTTTTCAGGGTTCTGGAGTGTTCTGAAAGGTCTCTTTAATATATTCCTCTGGAGTCATGGTTTGAATAATATCGGTCTCAACATTAATAGGCGTACCTGAAATATAATGCTTAATTCTTTGTCCATTAACCACCTTCGGATTAGTGCCTTCGGCATTATTGATCTTAATAGCTCCAGAGCAATAAACTTCTTCGATGATATATGGTCCTTCCCATTTAGAGAGAAATTTTCCTGCAAAAAAAATCTGAAACGAGAATTGTATAATAAAAAATATTCACCTACTTTGAATTCCCGCTTTTGGATTCTTTTGTCATGCCATCTTTTAACTTTTTCTTTAAATAATTTGGCACTTTCATAAGCTTGTGTTCTCCATTCATCTAACGAGAAAATATCAAATAACCTCTTTTCACCGGCAAGTTTGAAATCATAATTGAGTTCTTTTATTGCCCAATATGCTTTATGTTTTAACTCAAGAGGTAAATGACAAGATTTTCCATAAACCATTTTATTGGGAGACATGCCCATAGGATTTTTATAAGCAGTTCTATAGGCCCATAAAGCATCATCTAATTTCTTAGACCAAATCTTTCGAGACCTATTGACAATCTTTTGCTAAATTAACTTTATTTCTCTGTTGCTCAGTTCTACTTGACCACTAGACTGAGGGTGATAAGGAGATGCAATTCTATGGTTGACATCATATTTAGTAAGCAATTTATGGAATGCTTCATGAATAAAGTGTGAACCACCATCAGTCATTAAATATCTAGGGACTCCAAACCTCGGGAAAATAACTTCCTTAAGCATTTTAATAGAAGTGTTGTGATCAGCACTACTAGTTGGAATAGCTTCTACCCACTTAGTGACATAATCAACAACAACTAAAATATGTGTATACCCATTAGAGGAAGGAAAAAGTCCCATATAATCAAATCCCCAAACATCAAATGGTTCAATAACAAGTGAATAATTCATAGGCATTTCCTGACGTCTACCAATATTACCAATTCTTTGACATTCATCACAAGATAAGACGAACTTATGACCATCCTTGAAAAGAGTAGGCCAATAAAAACCAGATTGTAATACCTTGTATGCAGTTCTGTCTCCCACATGATGTCCTCCGTAAGCCTTAGAGTGACACTTCCGTAGGATTTGTTCCTGTTCATGTTCAGGCATACAATGTCTAATAATACCATCTACTTCTTTATAAAGGTGTGGGTCATCCCAGAAGTAATTTCTTAAATCATAGAAAAACCTTTTCTTTTGTTGGGTGAAACTAGATGGTATAAATTTAGCAAAAATGTAATTAGCATAGTCTGCATACCAAGGACTATTACGAAAAACATTTATGATAGCTAGTTGTTCATTAGGAAAGCTATCATCAACAGGTAGTGGCTCATCAAGGACATTTTCTAACCTAGACAAGTTATCAGCTACGGGGTTCTCAGCTCCCTTTCTATCTGTAATATGTAAGTCAAGTTCTTGTAGCAAGAGAACCGACCTAATGAGTCTAGGTTTAGCATCTTTCTTTTTCCATAAGGTATTTAATAGCAGCATGATCAGTGTGAACAATTACTTTAGAATCAACTATGTAAGATTTGAATTTATCACAAACAAACACAACTACTAAAAATTCTTTCTCAGTAGTAGCATAATTTCTTGAGCACTGTCTAGAGTTTTACTAGCATAATGGATAACATTTCATTTCTTATCAACTCTTTGTCCTAGAACAGCACCAACAGCATAATCACTAGCATCACACATAAATTCAAAAGGCAAGTTCCAATCAGGTGGTTGGACAATAGGTGCAGAGGTCAAGGCTTTCTTAAGTGTTTCAAAGACTTCTACACAATCATCATAAAAAACAAAAGGGACATCTTTTTGCAAAAGATTAGTAAGAGGCCTAGAAATTTTAGAGAAATCTTTAATAAACCTCCTATAAAAACTAGCATGACTGAGGAAACTTCTTATACCTTTAATATCTTTAGGACATGGCATTTTCTCAATTGCATCAACTTTAGCTTTATACACCTCGATACCACGTTCGAAAATTTTATGCCCCAAGACAATACCCATAAAGTGGCACTTCTCCCAGTTCAAGACAAGATTAGTTTGTTCACATCTCTGCAAAACTCAGTCAAGGTTGCTTAAGCAATCATCAAAAGAAGTTCTGTAAACGGAAAAATCATCCATGAAAACCTCAACAATCTTTTCACAAAAGTCAGAGAATATAGCAGTCATACATCTTTGAAAGCTAGCAGGTGCATTGCATAAACCAAAGGGCATACGTATGTAAGCATAAGTTCCAAAAGGACAAGTAAAGGTAGTTTTCTCTTTATCAGATTGTGATACAGGTATTTGAGAGAAACCAGAATATCCATCAAGGAAGCAAAAGTGTGTGTGCTTTGACAATCTTTCTAGCATTTGATCAATAAAAGGCAAGGGCTAATGATCTTTTCTAGTAGCTTTGTTTAATTTCCTAAATTCAATTACCATCCTATAGCGAGTCATAATTCTTTGTGGGATAAGTTCATTTTTATCATTAGGAACAACTGTAATGCCTCCTTTATTAGGGACACAAATGAACGGGACTTACCCATCTACTATCAGCTATGTGATACGTCTCCAACGTATCTATAATTTTTTATTGTTCCATGCTATTATATTATCCATCTTGAATGTTTTATATGCATTAATATGCTATTTTATATCAGTTTTTGGGACTAACCTATTAACCTAGTGCCCAGTGTGTGACGACCCCGGCTTAATCGTGCACTAATCATACACGCAAATGCGCACGATCAAGCCTAAGGACTCACTTGAAGATATCACAACACAACTCTAAAACATAAAATAAAGTCATACAAGCTTAATATTACAAGCCAGGGCCTCGAGGGCTCGAATACAAGCTCGATGGCATACAAGCGTCAGCGGAAGCATTAGATATCTGAGTACAGATATATTACAGAGAGAGAGATAAGCCTTCACAGAGGCGGGGTAAAAATAAAAACTACGATCGAAAGGCGTAGGCCTCCTGCCCTGGACCCTCCGATCCTACTCCTGGTCGTCGAACGGCTCTTCGTAGTAGTAGTACTCGCCAGGCGGATAGTAGTACTGGTCGTCGGCTGGGGCTTCTGGCTCAGGGGCTCCGTCGTCTGGTGGCATCAAATGGAAAATGGGGGAAAAAGAAAATAAAGCAAACGTGAGTACTCATCCGAAGTACTCAGCAAGCAAGGATCTACACTACATATGCATCATTGTCAAAGGAATGGCTGTATATGTGGACTGGGCTGCAGAAATGCCAGAGTAGAGGGGGAAAGCCTAGTCCTATCGAAGACTAGCATCTTCAACAATCTTCGACAGTCTTGCAGCATCAGGAGAGAGCGGATGAACATAATGTAAAGTAGTAGTAGTAATATCATCAACCTCGACCTGAGATCCTTTCTCGACTCCCTGCGAGAAAGCAATCCCAGAGCCGTACTATCCAGTTCTCATCACATGTTCTAGTTGTACCGATCGGGATACAACTCCGAGTGTCCGTTACCGTAGGACAGGCTATCGATAGAAGTTTCTTCCCTGCAGGGGTGCACCAACTTACCCACCACGCTCACTTAACTCTGGCCGGACACACTTTTCTGGGTCATGCCCGGCCTCGGCTAAGCAACACGCCGCAACCCGACCTAGGCTTATAAGAGAGGTCAGCACGCCGGACTAAACCTATGCCCCCAGGGGTCTTGGGCCATCGCCCCGGGAACTCCTGCACGTTACGGGGCCACCGAGAGCAGACCTAGCAACCCCTTATACAAGCGCGGTTGCATTACCAGTCCAACTCGGCGTGCGCCGCTCCTTACTGACGTCAAACAAGCTTCGGCTGATGTGTACGACGCAGAACGCCCATACTATGCCCACGTGATGGTTAGTGCTATCAGGCCAGAGGCCCCTCGGATCAAATATCCAAACCGTAGTGGATTAGGAGCGCGCGGAAACGAGCAGAGACTCACGATCGATGTGACCCCGTCGCCCCGTCTCGAGGACTTGCGGCAAGGGCTAAGAATGCCCGGCCACGCCTCGTAGTTATCTCGCGGGCACCATCCAGGTCAACCCGACTCCACATCACTTCGCGTTAAGCTCGCGCGGGTACCCCTCAAGGCCGACCCGTCTTTAGTATCATAGTTTAGTGCAAGTCATAATATCCAAGGTAACTGTGTGTCTGACACCGAAGGGAACCCTGAGGAATCACCCTCGATGGAATTCCCGCTCGATGTTATCATCAAGGTGAACGAAGGAGGAATCACCCTCGAGGTCCACACTTGAGAGGTTGCGCGACGATGTCGTTATCGGGGGTGGTGTAGGAGGAATCACCCTCGCTTACCACGACCGAATAACTAACCTACAAGGTTAACATCAGAAGTGCTGACGAGGTATCACCCTCGGCACTCGATGATAACCCAGCAGTGTCGGCAACTAAGGGGAAGTGATGTGCGGTGCCATGGTCTAGTCTTCAATCCCGATGATCGGGTCTTCTGATGTCCAGCAGGGCAGTCGGGATCAAGTGGGGGTCTCTGTCGTGACTCTACCCATCCTATGCTAAACAGTTTAGGATAACAGGCATGTATCAAAAGTAGGTTACAAGTAAACAGGCTATGCAACAGAGTAGGATAGTAATAGCAGCAGTAACATCTAGTGCAAGCATAAGAGGGGAGAGAGTAGGCGATATCGGAATGCTCAAAATGGGGGTGCTTGCCTGTTTGCTCTGGGGCAAGGGCAAGGTCTTCAGGGGTGTCGCCGGGAACGTAGTCGTACTCCTGTGCGGCGTCTGCCTCGGGAGCTACGTCAACGTCGGGGGCTACCGAGAGAGAAGAGGGGGAAGAAACAGGTAAACATAATGCAAACAAATGCAACACGGTGCGTGTGATGCTATGATGCAGTGCAGGGTTGCCTAAATATGCATCTAAGTCATTTTAGTTATTTTTAGAATTATTCTGGGATTTAATATCCGACGTGTGTGCACTATTCATCCGCCGGATTCGGGTCCGGAGTTACGAGTTCTTCTACGTAGGAGGTTCCGATGGAGAAACAGACGGCACGATCAGACTCGTCTCGTCGTTCTGAGCAACTTTCATGTTTTAACTTTTTCGATCCGAGCTACGGTTTAAAAGTTATTAATTTTTAAAGATTATTTGAATTTCTGGAATTATTTTATTTAACAGAAAATGAATTATGACGTCAGCATGACGCGCTGCTGACGTCAGCAAGTCAACAGGACGGTTGACCAGTCAAACCTGACATGTGGGTCCAGTGGGACCCACATGTCAGCCTCTATTTCTTTAATCAGTGATTCAGTTTAATTTCCAGGATTAATTAGGGGGTGGACCCCACATGTCAGTGAGACATTAGGTTAATTAGTTTATTTTTATTTCTAATTTGTTTTAACTAATTAATCAGGGAGGTGGGGCCCGCCTGTCAGCGGCTGGGCCGGTCCAGTCAGCAAGGCTGACCGGTCAGCTGGGCTGGTCGGGCCCCTGGGGCCCACGGGTCAGTGACCCAGGGCGACCCACGTGGCGGCCACGTCGGCGGCCGGCGCCGGAACTGCTCCGGCGACCAAGGCAGCGGCGGCGCGTCGCCGGAGCTCGCCGGAATCACGCTAGGAGACACCATTTCGCGCGCGGTCTGATGCATTCGAAAGCTAGAAAAGCGCCGCGTCGACTGGTGGCCTTGGACCGACCGGAGGTGTGTTAGTTCGACGGCGGCGAGCGGCGAAACGGACGCCGGAGCTCGGGCTTCGTCGGGTTCGACGCTATGCGGCACGGGAAGAGGTGCTAGAGGCTTTGCTGGACTCGCACGAGCTCCAGGAGCTCGAAGCTGGGCTCAGTTGCGCATGACGGCGGCGTTGGCCACGGCAGCGAGCTCGTCGGCGGCAGCGGGTTCGGGCTCCTCGGGTGCGGCCACTACGGCGACAGAGAGGTGCGGATCGAAGAGGGGAAAGACGAGGGGGAGCTTACCGGGTGGCTAAGAAAAGCCGGTGACGGTTTAGGAGCAGCAGCCGTCGCCGGATTTGGAGAAGATCGCCGGCAGCCGAGAGGAAAGGGGGCGGCGCGTAGTAGTCGTTGTGGTGCTCCCCGGCTCGATCTCTGGCTTCCAGTCGAAGGAGTCGACGAACCCGGAGCTCGTGGTCACGAGGATGGAGCCGGAGGAGCTCGGTGGCCACGGCGGTGCTAAGACGCGGCGACGGCGGCGTTCGGTGGCGGATCTGGAGGAAGGGTGGAGGCGCGGAGCGGCGAGGGAGAGGAATGGGGAATGACTAGGGTTCGGGTGAGGCCGCGGGGCCTCTTATTCCCCTACGCGGCGGCAGCGGCGCCGGAGGATGGTCGACACGCGCCGCGCTCGTCGGCGTGTCGGCGCGCGCGTTTGACAGCGCGGCGAGGAGGACGATGGGGAGATGGGCTGGGCCGGTTGGACCTCAAATCGGGGCACTGTGCACTAAGGCCCAGTGCACAGTGTCCCTTTTAATTATTTCTCTGATTCTGTTTTCTTTTTCTTTTATTTCCTTTTCTGTTTCAAAATGTTTAGGGCACTTGTGCACTTTTGAAAAATGTGGGAGTTGGCCCAAATATTGCAATGCAATATTATCTCTCACCAAAAAGTGGTTTGGACAAATTTGGATTCCATGTGAGTTTGATATTAATTTAATAGATGTAAATAGTCTGTTTTGAGTGCTGTTTCAGGTTGTTTCACTCACTTAGCTAACTCCAAAAATAATGATTATGATTTTGCCATGACCACTGGATTATTTGCTAATTAAATAACATTTCTCCAGCAGAGTTTGATCAACTTCAATTTGCACTTTGGAATTTAATTTGATTTTCAGATTTTGAATTTGAATTGGATTATTAACCCAAATGATTTGGCACTGCAAATGATGATGACATGGCATTATTAACAGCTGATCACTGTGGCCATTACAAGGGGGTGTTACACAGTGCCAGTTGCTGTTTTTTTCCTTGTTTTTGTCTTTCACGAAAATCAATACCAAACAGAGTCCAAACAGAATGAAACTTTTTGAGGATTTTTCTTGGACCAGAAGACAACCACGAAGCTTCGGGATGAGGCCAGAAGACCCACGAGGGGGCTCTGCTCTATAAATACCCAAATATTCCCATTACGTCAGGGGGGCACACCAAAAATACTTTTTCGCCGCCGCAAGCTTCTGTTCTCGTGAGATCCCATCTTGGGGCCTTTTCCGACACTCCGCCAGAGGGAGATTCGATCACGGAGGGCCTCTACACCAACCTTGTTGCCCTTCCGATGATGTGTGAGTAGTTTACCACAGACCTACAGGTCCATAGATAGTAGCTAGATGGCTTCTTCTTCTCTCTTTGATCTTCAATACAATGTTCTCCTCGATGTTCTTGGAGATCTATTAGGTGTAATCTTCTTTTGCGGTGCATTTGTTGAGATCCGATGAATTATGGATTTATGATCAGATTATCTATGAATATTATTTGAGTCTTCTCTGAACTCTTTTATGCATGATTAAGATAGCTTTATATTTCTCTCTGATCTATCGATTTGGTTTGGCCAACTAGATTGGTTTTTCTTGCAATGGGAGAGGTGCTTTGTGATGGGTTCAATCTTGCGGTGTCCTCAACCAGTGATAGTAGGGGTAGCGAGGTACGTATTTGTATTGTTGCCATTAAGGATAAAAAGATGTTTTTTTTACCATATTGATTGGATCTATCCCTCTACATCATGTCATCTTGCTTAAGGCGTTACTCCATTCTTGTTAACTTAATACACTAGATGCATGCTGGATAGCGGTCGATGTGTGGAGTAATAGTAGTAGATGCAGGCAAGAGTCGGTCTACTTGTCATGGATGTGATGCCTATATTCATGATCATTGCCTTATATATCGTCATAACTCATGAGACACATCACCAAAGTTAACATTGACTGTTTCTTTATTGCGATCTATCTTAGCATTAACAGTGTTCAAGAAAGGTCTACCAAATATAATGGGACAAAAATTATCTTGTGGAGAACCAAGAACTAGAAAATCAGTAGGATATTTTATTTTCTCACTCAATACTTCAACATCTCTAACAATCCCAAGTGGTGTAATGGTGTCTCTATTTGCAAGTTTAATAGTAACATCAATATCTTCTATTTCAGCAGGTGCAATATCATTCATGATTTCTTGATATAAATTAAAAGGGATAGCACTCACACTAGCACCCAAATCACATAAACCATGATAGCAATGATCTCTTATTTTAACTGAGATAACACGCATGCCAACAACAGGCTTATTCTTATCTTTAGTATCGGGTTTGGCAATTCTAGCAACTTCATCGCAGAAATAAATAACATGCCCATCTATATTATCAACCAAGAGATCTTTAACCATAGCAGTACTAGGTTCTGCTTTAATTTGTTCAGAGGGTCTAGGTGTTCTAATATTACTTTTGTTAACCACGGTTGAAACCTTGGCATGTTCCTTTATCTTAACAGGGAAAGGTGGGTTTTCAATGTAAGTAGTAGGCACAACTGGGTCAACATTATAAATGATAGTTTCATCTCTAATTATAACTGGCTCCTCAATCTTTTATTTAATAAGGGGATGATATTTAAACCACTTCTCCTTAGGGAGATCAACATGAGTAGCAAATGATTCACAAAAGGAGGCTACTATCTCAGAGTCAAGTCCATATTTAGTGCTAAGCTTGTGAAAAGCATCAGTATCCATAAAAGATTTAACACAATCGAACTTAAGTGTTATACCTGTCTCATTACCTTTGTCGAGTTCCCAATCTTCAGAGTTGCGCTTAATTCTTTCAAGAAGGTCCCACCTGAATTCAATAGTTTTCTTCATAAAAGAGCCAGTCGAAGAAGAGTCGAGCATGGTTTGATCATCATGAGAAAGCCGAGCATAAAATTTTTGTAATATAATTTCCCTTGAGAGCTCATGATTGGGGCATGTATACATCATATACCTAAGCCTCCCCCAATCTTGAGCGATACTTTCTCCTTCACGAGGCCAAAAATTATATATATGATTCCGATCACAATGAACTAGATGCATAGGATAAAACTTTTGATGAAATTCCAATTTCAATCGATTCCAATCCCAAGCTCCAATATCATCACATAGCCTATACCATGTCTATGCTTTTCTGCCCAAAGATAAAGGGAAAACCTTCTTCTTAACTTCATCTCCGGGTAAATCTGCAAGCTTAAATAATCCACAAACTTCATCCACATAGATTAGGTGCATATCAGGATGCAATGTTCTATCTCCTGCACAAGGATTAGCTAGCAGTTTCTCTATCATACCTGAAGGAATCTCATAACCAATATTTTCAGTAGGTGTAGTAGGTTGAGGGGCATTCCTTGTGTTTCCGGTCGAGGTGAATATACCCCAAACAAACCCCTCAAAGGATTGTTTGCCATAGTAGCAAGTAACAGTAAATTTCAACACGTAATATAAAATTTTCCTTACCAAATTTCACTCACCAAAAGCGCTTCACTCCCCGACAACGGCGCCAGAAAAGAACCTTGATGACTCACAAGTATAGGGAATCAATCGTAGTCATTTCAATAAGTAAGAGTGTCGAACCCAACAAGGAGCATAAGGAAATGACAAGCGATTTTAAGCAAGGAATTTTCTGCAAGCACTGAAATTATCAGTAACAGGTAGTTTGGTAGCAATGTAATTTGTAACAAGTAACAATAGAAACAATAGGTGCAGCAAGGTAGCCCAATCCTTTTTGTAGCAAAGGACAGGTCGGAACAATCTCTTATATTAAGTAAAACGTTCTCGAGGACACACGGGAATTTCATCAAGTCACTTTCATCATGTTGGTTTGATTCGCGTTAGCTACTTTGATAATTTAATATGTTGGTGGACCGGTGCTTGGGTGTTGTTCTTACTTGAACAAGCCTCCCACTTATGATTAACCCCTCTCGCAAGCATCCGCAACTACGAAAGAAGAATTAAGATAAAATCTAACCATAGCATTAAACATATGGATCCAAATCAGCCCCTTACGGAATAGCGCATAAACGAGGGTTCAAGTTTTTGTCACTCTAGCAACCCATCATCTAATAACTACTCCACAATGCATTCCCTTAGGCCCAAAGATGGTGAAGTGTCATGTAGTCGACGTTCACATAACACCACTAAGGGAATCACAACATACATATCATCAAAATATCGGACGAATACCAAATTCACATGATTACTTATGACAAGACTTCTCCCATGTCCTCAAGAACAAAAGCAACTACTCACAAATAATATTCATGCTCAAGATCAGATGGATATTAAATAGCATAATAGATCTGAACATATGATCTTCCACCAAATAAACCAACTAGCATCAACTACGATATGTAATCAACACTACTAGCAACCCACAGGTACCAATCTGAGGTTTTGATACAAAGATTGAATACAAGAGATTACCTAGGGTTTGAGATGAGATGGTACTGGTGAAGATGTTGATGAAGATTGGTCCTCCCACGATGAGAGGGTTGTTGGTGATGACGATGGCTTAGATTCCCCCTCCCGGAGGGAAGTTTCCCCGGCGAAATTGCTCCGTCGGAGAGCAAAAGTGCTCCTGCCCCAGTTCCGCCTCGATGCGGTGACGCTCTCTCCCGAAAGTCCTCTCCTTATTTTTTCTAGGGTAAATGGCCTCATATACCAAAAGATGGGCACCGGGAGCTGGGCAGGGGGCTCACCACCGACCAGGGCGCGCCCGGTGGGGTAGGCGCGCCCTGGTGCCTTGTGGGCACCTGGGTGCCCCTCTCTGGTACTTCTTTGCTCCAGTATTTTTTATTTATTCCAAAATAAATCTCCATAAAATTCAGCTCATTTGGAGATGTGCAGAATAGGTATCTCTGACATAGCTTTTCCAGGTCCATGATGACCCACAAGTATAGGGGATCAATCGTAGTCCTTTCGATAAGTAAGAGTGTCGAACCCAACGAGGAGCAGAAGGAAATGACAAGTGGTTTTCATCAAGGTAATTTCTGCAAGCACTGAAATAGTCGGTAACAGGTAGTTTGATAGGAAGATAATTTGTAATGAGCAAGTAACGGTAACGGTAAATAATATGCAGCAAGATAGCCCAATCCTTTTGTGGCAAAGGATAGGCCAAAACGGTCCCTTATGATAAGCAAAGCGTTCTTGAGGGTACACGGGAATTTTACCATATCACTTTCATCATGTTGATTTGATTCGTGTTCGCTACTTTGATAATTTGATATGTGGGTGAACCGGTGCTTAGGTGATGTTCTTACTCGAACAAACCTCCTACTTATGATTAACCCCCTCGCAAGCATCTAAAATCTAACCATAGCATTAAACTTTTGGATCCAAATCGGTCCCTTATGAAGTAGCGCATAAACTAGTGTTTAAGCTTCTGTCACTCTAGCAACCCATCATCTAATAACTACTCCACAATGCATTCCCTTAGGCCCAAATATGGTGAAGTGCCATGTAGTCGACGTTCACATGACACCACTAAGGGAATCACAACATACATATCATCAAAATATCGAACACATATCAAGTTCACATGATTACTTGCAACATGACTTCACCCGTGACCTCAAGAACAAAGGTAACTACTCACAAATGATAATCATGCTCAAGATCAGAGGGGTATTAAATAGCATAATGGATCTAAACATATAATCTTCCACCAAATAAACCATATAGTAATCAACTACAAGATATAATCAACACTACTAGTCACCCACAAGTACCAATCTAAGGTTCTGGTACAAAGATTGAACACAAGAGATGAACTAGGGTTTGAGAGGAGATGGTGCCGTTGAAGATGTTAATGGAGATGGCCCTCCCAAAGATGGGAGAGTTGTTGGTGATGACGATGGCGATGATTTCCCCCTCCGGGAGGGAAGTTCCCCTGGCGAAATCGCTCCGCTGGAGGGCAAAAGTGCTCCTGCCCAAGTTCCGCCTCGAGACAGCGGCGCTTCGTCCCTAAAATCCCCCTCTAATTTTTTCTAGGTCAAAATGACCTATATACCAGAAGATGGGCACCGGAGGTGGGCCGACGAGGGCACAACCCACCAGGGCGCGCCGCGCCCTGGTGGGTTGTGCCCACCTAGTGGGCCTCCTCCGGTAGTTATTTGCTCCAGTATTTTTTATATATTGTTAAATAATTCTCCGTAAATTTTCAGCTCATTTGAAGATGTGTAGAATAGGTAACTCTGACGTAGCTTTTTCAGGTCCAGAATTCCAGCTGTCGGTATTCTCCCTCTTTGTGTAAACCTTGCATATTATGAGAGAAAAGGCATTATAATTACTCCAAAAAGCATTATTATACATAAAAACATTATAAATAACAGTAGGAAAACATGATGCAAAATGGACGTATTAGTCCAGAATTCCAGCTGCCAGCAATCTCCCTCTTTGTGTAAACCTTGCATATTATGAGAGAAAAGACATTAGAATTGCTCCACTAAGTTTTATATTGCTTGAAAATACTATAAATAACAGTAGGAAAACATGATGCAAAATGGACGTATCAAACAGTAACAATATTTGCAGAAGCACAAGCAGTTACTTCACAAAAGAATTGTGACACCTTATGTGTGACAAAAGCGTCAATGTAAATACTCTCTTCTGCTCTTCGTTGGGACGATAACTAATTGGGATACTTCCCCGAAAGTGCTACATAACCCTGTTTGGCTTGCAGGCATCACCATACCTAATTCTTGGGTCTGGACTAGAGCAGAACAAGGCGTCCCCAGTCATCGTCTCGTAAATGCCGCTCTGGAGAAAGTAAGGGATCTCATGAGTTTCCTTGCCAATGAAGTATGTTTTCTTTAGGTAATGTCGGTACTGCCACACAACATTCTAGAAGATAGCACAAGAAATAGCAAATGTTGCCTCGTGGTGAGTATCCAAATCAGCCATCATCTACAGAAAAAATGAGAACATTTGCTGGGTTATAACTATCAGGTAGCTAGAAAGTATTGGGTAAAGTAAAGTAATTGCCACGAATAACATTACTTACACACAACTCTTGAAGAAAACCTTAAATTGATATTTCTCTTCGTGTTTAGTATAATATTTCCATGATAAGAAGATACACACATAGGTTTTAACGGCATCGAAAGCAATTCTTGCTAAGCTATGGATGACCGGTGGTGCTAAGTCCACATGAATAAGTGTGCTACCTTGTGGAGTTGGGGTTCTCTGTCGTGCTCTTGATTCTTTGGGCATTATAGTTGCGTTACTAACTACTCGTGTTTGGATGCTCTCTAGCGGAGATGGTGTTGTGTCAATTGAAACTGCGACTATCTGCTGGGGTTGGAGTTAAATGGGGTGTAGCTGGTTCTCTGTCTATCGGAGTAGAGGTACTATCTCCGAGAGTGTGCATTATGTGGGGTGGGGCTGGTTCTTTGGCAATTTCAACCGAGGTGCTCTTTGCATCGACAGATAGTCTTTTCGAAAGACTGTGTTTTTACTCCTTTAATACAGACATCACTCCCTCTTATGTATGATACTCCTCACTTCAAGTAGCCTAACCGCCATGTAGTAACTATTCCCTTTGCTCATAAAAGATGTTTTGGATATTTAAATATAGACCACATATGGACCGAAATGAATAAACAAACACATTAAAACATATATGTATACAACCGATTCATAAAAAACGTAGAACATCTTATGCTCCCTCCGTCCCAAAATTCTTGTCTTAGATTTTAAGACAAGAATTTTGGGACGGATGGAGTATTTGTGAACGGAGAGAGTAGAATATATATAGGGACAACTAAAAAAACTAGATTATAGGCTTGCGTCCGTTCAAAGCTTTCTTTTATTTCAGGGACCATAAATTTGTAACCTCAATCGTGAATAATGAACACTGTTTGTTTGGTCATTTTACATTTGTTCTATCATCATATCACCATATCACAATTGGACGCAAGAGCCACTTCTCGCGTGCATTTGGAAGCTATGACCTACTCGTACGATGTCCTGAAAACCCTACTCGTACAAAAACAATTTAAAGGTATTATTTCGGTGTACATACACACATACTAAATGCGTGGGGTAGAGTAATTAGGAACAATACTCCTGGATCGGTACGGCGCTAGCAACCACATGGCACACGCATGCGATGCGGTGCATGCATGTCAAGCTCGCCCATTTTAAAAGGCGTGGCGTGCATGCATGCATGCATGCATGGTGCGAGGCTGCAGCTGCGCGACGGGGGCCACTGTCTGCTGCCCCCCCTGCAATGATGCGATTCAATCGATTGCTTGCCCAGAGATTCATTCCGATTTTTTTTGTTTTTTCTCCTCGTGCAAACATATGGTTTTATATTTTTCAAGAAAAATCATAGCCATTCATCAATATAACAAAGGAGAGTTGACAACGGGACCAAGATGAGTGATTGACCAAACCAGCTGGTATTAATGCCTTCTAATTAAGATGACAGGGACTTTGTTAGTGCAAACTATGCCGTAACAGCAACACATGCCACACCAACACATATGCTCTCTCTTCTCCTTTTTCTTGTCCCAACTTTTTCGTAGAAGATAAAAAAAGTGTGTCTAGCTCTCATCTAAATTTTTTGGGAAGGATCGTGCTCTCAATATACTGCATATTCCTCCCGCGACCCCCGCGTCGCCTCCCCCGGCGGCGGCGGGGGAACCCTAGCCGCGCCGCCGCGGCCCCCTCCCCACCTCGCCCCACCTCCTCTCCGCCGCCTGAGGCAGCCGCCGGGCAAGCTCGGGGCGCCAAGGATGGTGGCGGTGGGGCCTCGGCTGCCCTGCCTCTGCGTGGGGAGTCCCGGATCTGGAGCGGCGGCTCCTTTGGCGAGGCACGGCAGGCTCCGGCGAGCAGCCGTGCGGGCGGTGGATCTGGCATCCTGGCCGCGCGGGCGGCGGGATCCCGGTGATCGTTGGCGGCTGGCGGCGGCTTCTGCGGCGGTCGATGCGCGCGATCTGGCGCCTCCCCTCCTCCCCTGTTCGGCGTGCGGGCCAGCCTGGTCGGGCCGCGCTTCCCTTGGTTGCCGGTTCTGTACAGGAGGCGCTGCTGGTGGCGGGGATCTAGTTCGGGCGAAATCCCTGGCCGGCCATGACCGGCCGGGCCGACGGCGACGCCTGAGGGCGCCGTTCCCCTCCTTGGAGGCGTCGGTATGGACTGATCTCCACACTTCCCCTTCCCCTAGCCCCTAGGTCTCCCGGGCGAAAGCCCTAACTTTGTTGGGCGGCGGCGGCGCTCACGGCGCCGTTCCCTTCTTGAAGGCGCCGCTTTGGGAACCTTGGGGTTGGGTGACGCTTGTGGGTGATGGGTGACGACGGTGGTGCGGACCTATCCTAGCATGGATCTACGTCCGTTGCTGGGAGATGGACTCGCGTAGGTGGAGGTCGTCGTTTGGCGTCGTGGTGGTGTCGATGGCGAACGACCTGCCAAGGCTCGCGTAGGTGGAGGTCGTCGTCTGGTGTCGTGGTGGCGTCGATGGCGGAGGACCTGCCAAGGTTGGCACATCAATCTGCTCTGAAGATGGACCAGTGGAAGATAGCGGCGACGACACATGTGAGTGCGTCGGACCGGTTTGTGCCCCGGACCCGGTAGATGGCTCGATCGGGGCCTCCGGCTTTAGATGTTAGGCTTAGGTGAGAGGTCTGGGTATGTGGCCCAGCTTGCACCCCTTCATCATATGGATAGGAGTAGCGGCAGATGTTGCCAAGATGGCGGTTTCAGGCATATTGTTGTTCTATTTTGTAAGGTCCTCGAGAATAATCAATAAAATGACCGCATGCATCTCTCAGATGCAGAGGCCGGAGGTCATCCTCCTTTTCTAAAAAAAAAATCTAAACTAGCCTACTAAAATGTCTTATATTTTTGAATGAAGGTAGTAGATAAGAAATAAACTATGTCTCATCTAACTCCTACATCGTTGGATTTTACGTAGAGAGTTGTGGGATTTTTTTTATATATTTTTATTTGGTTACTTAAATAATATAAGAATTGGATGTGACTTTGCTAATTCTCATTAGCAAATCCATAAAAAAAACTTTTCTGCATAAGGAATGCCATGGGATTTATTGATATTTTGAACCCCTTGCTTTCTATTGCGAAAAGGCCACGAACTCGCTGAGGGCCACAGGGACGCTAGGCGTAGATTATCCCGGCCTGAAGTGCCACACGCACGCACACTTTATTATTTTCCTGCGGGCCATACACCGATATGCACGGACATACTCTAGCGATTCATCTCCCCTTCATTTCCGCATGGACAAATTAATCTTTTTTTTTTCATGGTTCCTTCTGCGCGTGGCTGATGGAGACAGGTAAACAAGAAAACTGACCGCTACTTACAAAAATCTGGGAGCGTACGTCAGGTCGTCAGCTGATGCGATCAAGATTGGTTCTACGGACTCCATCCACAACTCTCATGCATGCATTGCGCGGAACAAACTTTGAGTCGATTGCTAGTTATCCTTCGGCACAAATTCTAGGGTTTTCGTTGGATTGAAGGATTCTTATAGGGTCTTGCAACCCCTTACTAGGGTCTGATTCATCCATGATTTAAAGTAGTTGGCTTTGTTGAGCATTGATTTCTATGAATAGGTATATCAACCCACATGTATCATTGACCTACATATACATAAAATCTTCTATATATGCGAACGTTAATTGCAATTTATCTATAGCTTAAGACCAGAGGGTGGTATATCTACGGAATAGAGCTGACGCTTTCTCTTGGTCATATAACTACGTACACACATTTTTTCCGCTACATGATTTCCCCGAAGTATTAGATCACATTGGGTTAACACGTAAATAGTTGTGTTTTATACAAGAAGGGTTATGCATAAATCAAGTGGTTCATCCAATGGTTAACCAGCAGATCTTTCACCAGCAGGAAAGAGGTGCCAACATCAAAAGCAAACTTTTAGCGAATTAGATGGGACATTAAATCTTATTCACTTAAAAAAGCAAAACACCTACACAAGGTCCAATGAAGCTCTGCCACAGTCATGGTTTATTTTTCTCTATATGTGTTTGTGTCATATTTATAGCACGTTACCGTACCGCCTCCATAACTTATGGTATGTGTTGGACGGTTAGGGGCGAGGAGAGCGGTGTTCTAGCCCAATAGCTTGGACACGGGTTTGATTGGTAAAGACATGCCCAATGCTGCATAATTATCACGAGCATCTTTCCGGGCTTTTAAGGCCCAATACGAATAAGGGCTGAATATTTTTTCGAAAGGGCTCCTATGTTAGTCAAAGGCGTCTTCGGCCCATTGACTAGTCAACAATCCTAGGCAATATCGTAGAACTATTCTTTTGCATGTGATTAATTACTTCAGTTGCCGAATGAATGCAGGGTTTGGAACAACTGGTCGAATATTTCCCTATATCAAATTTGTATGATCTTCTACACAAACATTAAAGGCACATCTATGCTAAAGATAGATGTGGTTCTTAAGAGATTATTAATTAATGATTTTGCATAGAGATATCGTAACAAATGAAACTGCCAGGTTGTCATTGACACCAACAATTATGTTTGTAGATTGCCCTTCCCCAAGATTCGACAGTGCTTCATGTGTGCAACAAACCTCACTACCCATGTTAATGAAACACCAAGTAATTCAATCCATAACAAGATAAAATTTTAATCCTCTATAACAGCACTATAAATTTAAATACTAGAAAATAATCGGCACAAACATATTTCTAGGCTTTTAAGGCCCAAAATGAATAAGGGGCAAATATTTATCAAAATAATTCCTAAGTTAATCCGAGGTATCTTCGGCCCACTAACTAGTTAGTGATCCTAGGAAATACCATATAATTGATTCTAAAAAAAGGAAATACCATAGAACTATTTTCCTTGAATGTGATTAATTACCCTAGTTACTGAATGAATGCAGATTAGCTGGCCAAATATTCCCTATATCATAATGGATGTAAGGTTTAGAAACTGGAAAATATTATCCATATAAATTTTTAAATAATCTTCTACATGAACATTAAAGGCACCTATACCAAATATATAGGTGGTTCTTAAGAGATTGTTAATTATTTTACATAGAGAATTCGTGACGGAAGAAACTGTCAGACAATCATTAACCCAACAATTTTATTTGTAGGTTGCCCTTCCTGAAGACTCTCCACTGCTTCATGTGTGCTCACAAACTAAGTTCGTGAGATACCAAGTAATTAAAGTTGTAACAAGATAACATTTTAAACCTATAAAACGACATAAAATTTAAATACTAGAAAATAAACATCACAAACATATTTTACAAGCTTTGAAGGCCCAATAAGAATAAGGGCCAAATATTCTCAAAAGAATTCCCAAGTTAACCCGAGGCATCTTCGGCCAACCGACTAGTCAACGATCCTCGTCAACATCGTAGAGCTATTTTTCCTTGCATGCGATTAATTACTACATCTACTGAATGAATGCAAGGTTTAGAACAGTTGACCAAATATTTCCCTATATCAAATTCATATAATCACGGACATTAAAGGCACATATATACCAAAGATAGAGGTGGTTCTTAAGAAATTGCTAACGATTTTGCATAGAGATCGTAACGGAAGAACCTTCCAGGCTGTCATTGACCCCCAAAAATTATTTGTAGGTTGCCCTTCCTGAAGACTCTCCATTGCTTCATGTGTGCTCACAAACCAAGTTCATGAGACACCAAGCAATTAAATCTGTAGCAAGATAACATTTTAAATTAAAAAAAACATAAAACTTAATACTAGAAAATCAACATCACAAACATATTTTCCAGGCTTTGAAGGCCCAATAAGAATAAGGGCCAAATATTCTCAAAAGAATTCCCAAGTTAACCTGAGGCATCTTCGGCCCACCGACTAGTCAACGATCCCCGTCAACATCGTAGAGATATTTTTCCTTGCATGCGATTAATTATTCCAGCTACTAAATGAATGCAAACTTTAGAACATTTGGCCAAATATTTCCCTACATCAAATTTGTATAATCATGAACATTACAGACACATCTATACCAAAGATAGAGGTGGTTGTTAAAGAGATTCCTAACGATTTTCATAGAGATATTGTAACGGAAGAAACTTCGAGGCTGTCATTGACCCAACAATTTTATTTGCAGGTTGCCCTTCCGGAAGACTTTCCATTGCTTCATGTGTGCTCACAAACCAAATTCATGAGACACCAAGTAATTAAATCTTAAACCTATAAATTAACATAAAATTTAAATACTAGAAAATAAACATCACAAACATTTTTCCAGGCTTTGAAGGCTCAAAAAGAATAAGGGCCAAATATTCTCGAAAGAATCCCCAAGTTAACCAGAGGCATCTTCGGCCCACCAACTAGTCAATGATCCTCGTCAACATTGTAGAGCTATTTTTCCTTGCATGCGATTAATTACTCCAACTACTGATTGAATGTAGGGTTAGAACAGTTGGCCAAATATTTCCCTACATCAAATTCGTATAATCATGAACATTAAAAGGCACATCTATACCGAAGATAGAGACGATTCTCAAGAGATTGCTAATGATTTTGCATAGAGATATCGTAAGGAAAGAAACTTCTAGGTTGTCATTGACCCAACAATTTTGTTTGTAGGCTGCCCTTGCTGAAGACTCTCCATTGCTTCATGTGTGCTCACAAACCAAGTTCATGAGACACCAAGTAACTAAATCTTAAACCTCTAAAACACCATAAAATTTAAATACTAGAAAATAAACATCACAAACATATTTTCTAGGCTTTGAAGGCCCAATAAGAATAAGGTCCAACTATTCTCAAAAGAATTCCCAAGTTAACCCGAGGCATTTTTTCAAAATATCATATAGACATGACAGTGATGGAGGCAGGGAGGGATCCGTGGAGATTGACCTGTTGGTATGGCGATGCGAATAGGAGCATGAGGTATAAAACATGGGACATGATGAGATTTTTAAAAGTAGACAGTGATCTTCCATGGCTTTGCATTGGCGATTTCAACGAGGTGTTGAGGCGTGAAGAGCAGTTTGGCCCAAATGAGCGAGATATGAGTCAGATAAATGCCTTTAGAGAAGCGGTGGATGTCTGCCAACTAAGAGATCTTGGCTACAAGGGTTTGGACTGGACCTTTGAACGAAAAATTCAGAATGGGGAGTACTGCCGGGTACGTTTAGACCGTGCGCTAGCCACGCCCGACTGGAGTGCTTTGTATCCGCTCGCAGTCGTGTGTCATCTTAGTGCGGTTAAATCGGATCACTCTCCAATCCTACTCATGAATACAATGGAAGCTCAGAATCAGAGGATAGGGAACATGAAGCCCTTCCGATACAAGCTGATGTGGGAAAGGCACGAGGACTTCCAGAGGCTGATCGATGAAGCATGGGGTAAGTCCAGAGCGGGCTCAGTTGGTCAGCTGAAGGATAAGTTGAAAGAGATGGCTAGCTCTATTCTTAACTGGAGCACGAGCACCTTTGGGGCTGTTCGAGCTGAATTGAGAACTCTAAGGAAGAAGCTGATTGAATTAAGGGGAGTACAGGATAGAGTTGGACCATCTTATGAGGAGCTTAAAATTGAACAACGGATTATTGAGCTGCGGTTTAGAGAGGAGGTGATGTGGCGTCAAAGAGCACGGATTCAGTGGCTCGCTGAGGGCGATAGGAATACCCGTTTTTTTCATCAAAAAGCATCCATTCGGCGGAAGAAACATGGGATCCATAGATTAGTTCATGCGGATAGCACGGTGTGCGAGGACCAGCAGCAAATTGAGCAGATGGTCTCATCCTTTTATGAGGACTTATACACATCAGAGGGTGTAACAGGCATTGAGGAGGTTTTGTCACATGTTCCTTGTAAGGTGACAAGTGCTATGAATGAAATTCTCAGTTGCCCGTACTCTGAGAAGGAAGTTAAAACTGCGCTGTTTCAAATGTTCCCGACGAAGGCACCGGGGCCCGATGGTTTCCCGGCACATTTTTTCCAGAAATATTGGCATCTTTGTGGTGATGAGGTGACAAATATTGTTATCCGAGTGTTGAAGGGGGAAGACTCCATTGAGGAGATCAACCGGACGTTCATTGTTATCATTCCCAAGGTACAAAATCCCACTTTTCTGTCTCAGTTTCGGCCTATTAGTTTGTGCAATGTGGTGTTCAAAATTGCATCCAAAGTACTTGCTAACCGACTGAAGCAGATTCTCCCGGAAATAATCTCGGAAGAGCAATCGGCCTTTATGCCGGGTCGTCTCATTACTGACAATGTTATATCGGCTTATGAGTGCCTTCATTACATGAAAACAAACAGAAGCAAGAAGAATGCACATTGTGCAGTTAAGCTAGATATGAGGAAAGCTTATGATCGACTTGAGTGGTCCTATTTGGAAGCAATAATGAAGAAGCTGGGGCCATGCCATTCTTTTGTTGACGCTGTTATGCGTGGAGTCAAAACAGTCACTTTCTCGGTTCTCTACAATGGAGGAAGTACTCGCGAATTTGTACCATCACGTGGGATTAGGCAGGGGGATCCCATCTCCCCTTACCTCTTCCTGCTGGCGGGGGAGGGACTTTCTTGCTTGCTTAAGCATGCGTCTCGGTCGGGTGCTATGGAAGGAATTAAAATTGCAGAGTCGGCTCCGGAGGTGAACCATTTGCTGTTTGCGGATGATTGTCTTTTATTCAGTAAGGCAACGACAAATGGAGTTGTTCACCTAAAATCTGTTTTGACGGCATATTGCAATGCATCCGGTCAAAGAATCAACAACGACAAGTCTTCCATTTATTTTGGCAAGGGCTGTAGTGAAGCTCGTAGAGTTGAAGTAAAGAATATTTTAGAAGTGCAGAATGAGTCGCTAAATGAGAAATATTTGGGACTCTCATCCGATGTTGGAAGATCAAAAAATGGCACCTTTGCATATTTGAAGGATAGATTATGGATAAGGGTACAGGGTTGGATGGAGAAAACTTTGGCTGGAAGCGGGAAAGAGGTACTGATCAAGGCTGTGGTTCAGGCCATTCCCACGTATTCGATGGCGGTCTTCAAATTACCAAGGGGTTTGCTAGAGCATATGAAACCCATGGTGCGCAAATTCTGGTGGGGCAGCAAAAAGGGCGAGAGGAAGACGGCATGGGTGGCTTGGGACACCATGACAATGCCTAAGTATATGGGCGGTTTGGGCTTCCGGGATATGGAGATCTTTAACTTGGCATTACTTGCTAGGCAGGTGTGGAGAATTCTGACGGAACCACAATCGCTAAGCGCACGTATTCTGAAGTCAGTATACTTTCCGGACAGAGATATTATGCTGGCGGAAATTGGCAGCCACCCGTCACAGGTATGGCGCTCGCTGTGCGAAGGACGGGATATATTAAAGCAGGGCTTGATAAGGAGAATAGGCAATGGCAATTCGACAAATATTTGGCGTGATAATTGGTTGCCACGGGATCACAATCTGAGACCTATTTGCTCCACTTGTGATAACCCACCAAAGATGGTTTCAGAACTGTTGTGTCCGGTTACAAGAACATGGAATGTAGAAGCGTTGTAGAGCTGTTTATTGCCCATGGATATTGAGGTGGTGAAGCAAATCCCGATTAGTCATGTGGCACAAGATGATTTCTGGGCGTGGCATTTTGATAAGAAGGGGTTGTTCACCGTTCGGTCAGCCTACAAGTTGGTGATTGACACAAAGAGACGTAGAGAGGCGTGGTTGAATGGAAGTGCTGAACCTTCAGATTTAGATGGGCTGGAGAGGAATTGGAAGAAGCTATGGCGGGTTAAAGTGCCGCCAAAACTGCACGTTTTTGCATGGAGGCTGTCGAGATGCTCTCTGCCAACGGGCGAAGAACGAGCACGCAGGAAGATGACGACGCTGCCAACATGCATGGTTTGCAACTCGGCAGTTGACTCATGGAGGCATGCCCTGCTTGAGTGCCACATGGCAAAGTGTGTGTGGGCTCTGCGGGAGGATGATGCGGTCATTCCCATGTATGGCGATGAGACCATGGATCCAAAGTTATGGTTGTTTAACTTGTGCAACACACTGAACCAAGATCAGTTTATCGAGGTCCTCGTGACTCTCTGGGCGATTTGGTGGGCAAGGCGCAAGGTGATTCATGAGAACGAGCACCAAAGCCCATTGTCCACACATCTTTTTATTAGCAGGTTTCTGGATGAAATTAGGGAACCAAGAACACCAGCTAAGCAAGCGGGACATCGGCTACAAAGGGAAGTTCCCAAATGGATTCCCCCAGCGCAAGGTGAAGCAAAGCTGAACGCAGATGGGGCCTTAGCCAAATCTGCGAACCGAGGTGCAGCTGGGGTGGTTTGCCGAGACGAAGAAGGAAAATTTCTGGGCGCTTCTGCTGTTGTCTTCGATGGGGTAATGAGTCCGCAGATGATTGAAGCATATGCTTGCAGAGAAGCGTTTGCACTAGGAGAAGATCTGAGCCTTGCTAGGATTCGAGTTGTGTCGGACTGCCTGGAGCTGGTCAAAGATCTACACATGGAAAACAACAGAGGGGATTATTGTATGATTCTTCGTGAGATCAAGGCTAGCAAGCTAAAGTTTTTGGCATGCGAAATATGCCATGAGCAGCGCATATGTAATGAGGAGGCTCACAATTTAGCTAGAATGGCGACCTCGCTCGAGGTCGGCCGGCATGTTTGGTTATGTAATCCTCCTCCCAACATTTGTATTCCTTTGAACCTTGAAGTTTGAATAAAGTGCGCTGTTCTTCTAAAAAAAAGTTAACCCGAGGCATCTTCGGTCCACCGACTAGTCAATGATGCTCGTCAACTTTGTAGAGCTCTTTTTCCTTGTATGCGATTAATTACTCCAGCTACTCAATGAATGCAAGGTTTAGAATAGTTGGCGAAATATTTCCCTATATCAAATTCGTATAATCACGAACATTAAAGGCACGTCTATGCCAAAGATAGAGGTGGTTCTTAAGAGATTGCTAACGATTTTGCATAGAGATGTCGTAGCGGAAGAAACTTCCAAATTGTCATTACCCCCACCAACAGTTTCTAGGTTACCCCTTCATGAAGATTTGCCATTGCTTCCCGTGTTCAACATGATTTAACCTCACCGATCATGTTCATGATACACCAAGCAATTATATCCATAAAAAGATAAAATTTTAACCTAAAAAATAACATAAATTTAAAATACTAGAATATAAACACCACAAACATCTTTCCAGACTTTCAAGGATCAATGTGAATAAGGGCGGAACATTTCTACAAAAATATTAGTCAGCGACTCTCGGCAATATCATATAGCCATTTTTCCTTGCATGCGATTAATTATTCCAGTTACCAAGTCAATGCACTGCTAAGAACATCTGACTAAATATTTGCCAATAATCAAATTCGTATGGTCTTCTAAATAAACATCGACGTTACATCTCTACCGAAAATAGAGGTGGTAACCGAAGAAACTACCGGTCTACCATTGACGCCCCCGGCAATTATGTTTGTAGATCGCCCCTTCCGTGAAGATTCGCCATGGGAAACCATATTCATGCAACACCAAGTTACCAAATCCATAGCGAAGTTAAAGTTTTGAAACCTCTAATAAAACAACATAAAATCTAAAGAATCCACGAAGCAAAAAGCTTCCCCAAAAACAATTGCGTGTGGGTTTCTCTTGGGTGCATGTTGATCACACATCTCGAGGACGTACGTACGTGCGCGCACTATTCGCCACTTGGTGCCGATTCCAACCACTCTGTTCGCGCGACAAGGACGGCACACAGGCGAGACGAAACCACGCACGTAGAGTACTTACAAATACAAATGTACAACGGCAGCACAGCAGGTACGTAGTACACGTTCGAGTTTGGATGAATATGCATGGCGCATGCGTGGATGAACGTCGCGAATCTAAAAGCACGGGCGTGCCGTCCTCGTCGTCGTTGATCTGTTACACACATACAGGTTGAGCCGCAGGAGGTGAAAAATATATATAAATGAAAAGACCGTTTCTTTCCTTGTAAGCTGCTGCCAGGTGGGCCACACCAGGCACTAGCGGGCCGTCCGCGGGGCGGGGGCCGCGTGCCGCTGTCTCGACCGGCGCGCCGCGACGATAGCTCGCCCTCCCGCACGACGTGTTTCCGGCTGCCCTGGTGGTGGCAGGAAACCATTCTTTTTCCGTGCGTACGTGATGGGGGAAACCGATGGCTTGGCGCTCCGGTGGCGTGCGTGCATGGGCTTTGTTTGCAAGACGAGATGCGCTCGCCGGGCCACCGCCCCGCCCCGCATCGCACTCCTCCACTCGTTCACGTACCTCACCGGGCCGGGGCACGAGGACAAGGCGAGCGGACCCCGCGCACCGGCGTTGGTGATTTTGTTCCGTTCCCCGTCCTTCCGTCCTCATGTCCCTTCTCCTCCTCCGCCCGCCGCCGGGCGCGGCCCCGGCCTATAGATTCCCGCCCACGCGCGCGTACCGACGTGTACGCACCTGCTAGTTAACCGCGGATTGTACGTATGTACATCCATTTCCGAGACAAGTAATTCCGAACGGAGGGAGTAGTTCCGTTCACGCCTGGCTGTATCGTCGTGCACGTACGTACGTACGTAGGCAGTAGGTACGTGGGGCGGTAGAAGAGCAAGGGGCCGGCATTATTTGTTTGATTAGATTAGAGTAGACGAGGGACCTCCGGCGTCCCTAATCTCTACTGGTACGAGTAGTAGTCTATGTGGAACGTATCGATGATGAATGGAATTAATAATCACGAAACACCAGAGGGGAGGTCGTTCTCGTCGTGTTATTTTACCGCCGTTCACGCTGGAAACCAAGATTGGATCGGGGATCAGGAACGAACGGACCAACCAACGTGCATGCATGGAGCACGTTTCGCTCTGTTTGACCTTCCTTCATCAACAAGATCCCACGACATATATATCGATAAAAAATGCAGGGTTGTGTCATTTTTGTCTATGAGACTGTTTTCTTCTTCCACCTAACACCAATTAGCTTTAGCCTGGATAAAAGTTGCATCCTTACGTAAGCACCGAGATGGAGTATATGTTTTATGAATGCGAGAAATTCTGGACTGTTTTTGCACGATGCAGCACATCAAACCGTTCATGCGTAGAGCAAAAGTGGACAACAACGTTCAATCCTCCATGGAATTCGGCTGGCAACTGTCATCCGCACAGTAGTTTCGATGTTTTTTTTTTACCACCAATGGTACTAGTACGTAGTACCCAGTTGTAGTACTCCGTATTATTATATGTATATATGCAAGGGTATGGATGAAAAATGGAGAAAGTCTGTATGGTGGCGTATAGCGACAAAATTTCGTGTTTTGACCCTTTTTGCTAACAAATTCAGGATCTGACCCCCGTTTGAAAATATTTCAGGATCTGACCCTTTTGCCTACCGCCAGGGGTGCTGGCGGTAGGTTTGCACGTCCTACCGCCATTAGCTCTGGCGGTAGGCCCTTTGACGGCGTAGGGCCGCCGTCGGCGCGTGCTGACATGGAAAAGGGCCTACCGCCATGGGCTCTGGCGGTAGGGTACTGAAGCCTACCGCCAGCTCCTCTGGCGGTAGGGTCCTGGGTGATGGATAAGGTGGGGAGGGGCTGGTTTGTGGGCCCCACCACCACTCTTCTTCCCCGTGGTCAGCCCCTCTCCCCCCTCTCTCCCCCTCACAAACCCCCTAGATCCCCTCCATTTGCTTGAGATTTCACCGGTGGATCCGGAGCATTTTCATCACCCAAGGTACCTCCCCCATTTCCCCTCCTTTTGATTGGTTGAGATCTTTGTTTTGTGTTGATTTGGTCAATTTATTGCAAACCCTAGGTGTTGATCTTGTTGTGTGCATTTATGACACATTTATGATGCATTTGTGATGCATTTATGGCTAGGGTTATGGTTATGTTAGGGGTTACTGTTAGGGTTAGGGTTAGGGTTATAGTGGTTATGTTGGGGGTTAGGGTTATAGTGGTTATGTTGGGGGTTATGGTTAGGGTTAGGGTTAATGGTTAGGTTAACTTGACTATGAATAGTAGTTATTTATTCAATTTGTGCAAAATATAGTTTATTTGTCCATTTGAGTTGGTTGGATGACATATATGGATTGATTATATTGTTTTCAATTTCTTAGATGCATAACCTCGTAAATGTTCATTATTTGGACAAGACGACATTTATGCTTGCAAATGACGATGAAGGGGAAGAGGATATGGTTTTTGACACAAGTCCAAGCTTTGATGATCTTGTAGTTAAAGTGAGAAGCGTCTTACATTGGAATGACCCAAATGCCGAGGTTAAGCTTATTGGGAGGTATGACGTTGGATTGGGAGTAAAGTCCCGATTAAAGAGTATGCCCATCACCTCCCAATTGCATTGGAATGTGTACAAGGACAAAGTAGACGCATCACAAGACAAGTCTCTTGAGATCTTTGCCACAAAGGTTGATCCTCCTCCCTTGCAAATTGATCTCAACCGCAATGCATCCTCCCCAATACATGATGATAGTGCCGAGGTGTATGTCCCCAATTGTTCTAGCCAACCACCAAGTAGCCAACCCAATGAAGATCATATCAATGCTAGCGCCATAGTACTCCGAGTTGATGCTATTTCTCTTGTTCAAGAAGATGCTAGTGGTCATGTTGATGATGATGCTATTGTTGCTCAAGAGGATGCTTACGCGGAGAATGAAGAGATCCATTACAATCCAATTGGTAACTTGGTTGTCATTGTGCGGCAACAAGACATGGACCGTACCCTCCCTTATAACCGTATGTGTGGGTATAACTCGGATGACGAGGGTCCGGAGGAAGAATTGGATGAGGATGGGTTGACTGCGCAAGAAAATGAAATCTACAAGAAGGTGACCGGCAAGGAGAGAGGGCCGCCGTTGTTTAGGGATGTGAGTCTTGCGAACAATGCCGTTGTTGACGGTGGGCTGAGATTCGGGTTGTCTGAGCCAACACCGTGCCCCAAATTCAGTGATCCTCGGCCAGAAAATGAGGATGAGAATGCTCATTTGAAGAAAGGCATCAAGTTTGGTTCTTTGGTAGAGTTCAAGATATGGTTGTGTGACTATGCCATTAGGAACCATAGGCCGTTTGTTGTTGGTCATTCAAATCAAAAAGTTTGGTACACAGTCAAATGTGACCAAGAAGGTTGCAAATGGATGGTCCGCGGTAGAAAAATCAAAGAAACCGGGCAATGGGTGTTGAAGAGTCATGTTGGCACTCACACGTGCGTAACCCCGGACAAGGCCGACCGAAGCAAAGGACACCGTCAACTCACGTCTGAGTATCTAGGATACAAATTGTTGAATCAAATAGCACATGATCCAACCGTGAAGGTCAAGTTTCTCATGACTTCGATTGAGGAACTATTCGGATACCCGGTCAAGTATGGGAAGGCATGGATGACGAAGGCAAACGCTATTAGGATGTTGCATGGTGATTATGAGGCCGCATATAACATTCTGCCCAAGATGTTGGCAGCCATTGCTCATCGAAACCCGGGAATGCGCCATCGGGTGGAGTCAATTGACGGAGTGTTTCGTCGTGCCTTCTGGAGCTTTGGACAATGCATTGAGGCATTCACGTATTGTCGCCCGGTCTTGTCTATAGATGGTACATTCTTGACCGGCAAATACAAGGGCACATTGATGGTGGCGATGGCCCACTCTTCAAATGATAACGTGTTGCCGGTGGCATTTGCCTTGGTGCCTTCGGAGCACGATGATAATTGGGAGTGGTTCATGGGGCATGTGAGAACCAAGGTTATAGGCAAGCGAGAGGTATGCATCATATCGGATCGCCATCATGGGATTCTCAAAGCAATAGACGTTGATATTCCCGGTCTTCCAAAGCTTCAACACCGTTGGTGCATGAGACACTTTGTTGCAAACTTTTACCAGGCATGCAAGAGCAAGGAGTTTTGCAAAGACCTTATCCTTGTTTGCGTTGCATTCAACACCGACACATTCAAAAGCCGATATGATAAACTCCTCAAGGCTTTGGAGAAGAACAAAGGGGGGAAAGAATTCTTGCTTAGGCACGAGCCGGATAAAGAAAAGTGGTCACGCGCTTACGATGAAGGAGGTATGCGATATGGGGACATGACAAGCAACATGGTGGAATGCTTCAACAATGTGTTGAAGGGCGTCCGTTCCTTGCCGGTGACCGCAATACTCAAGTACACTTTCATCAAGCTCAACGAGTACTTCCTAAAGCATTCTGAAAGCACGGCCAAGTGGATTGGCAAAAAGATGGACTATCCATTCAAGGTTCAGGATTGGTTGTTGCATCAAGTGCGCAAGTCTTCCAAACAACAAGTGATCAAATATAATGAAAAAGAAATGATCTATCAAATCGATGAGCCGGGTGGGACAACAAGGGACGGTAGGTCTTATGGTGGAGTTGCTTACGAGGTGCACCTCAAAAACCGTTGGTGCCAGTGTGAGAGGCCACACAAGTATCATTGGCCTTGCTCGCATTTGATGACCGCAACACGGGCGAGAAACTTGCCCGTATCCGATGGCACAACGGTGCGGTTGCACGAGTTCACATTGGAACGAACAAGGTTGACGTGGGCGCCTCGGTTTAATCCTTTCCTTGATGCCTCACAGTGGCCTGAGTATGTTGGGCCAGACATTGTGCCAGATCCCGCACTCATGGTGCCTATGAGGGGAAGAAGAAGAAAGAAGAGATTCCGGAGTGACATGGATGATCTAGCTGGATACACCGGAATGAAGCAATTTGGTAGTGGTCATTTCATGGAGGCACCGGAGAACAACAATTGTGGAGAATGCAACGACACATGACACAATGTTAGGACATGCAACAAACCTAGAACCAACACGGGCACTAGTCAAACACGTGGACGGAAGACTAGCTTTGGAGAGGGTCGTGGCCGTGGAGGAAGGACTAGCCTTGGAGGGGGCCGTGGCCGTGGATCCGGTGGTTCTAGGACACGTCGGGTTGATAGGGGAAGGCCTATCGACGTGTTACTCAATCCGGATGGTTGAAATAATGTGAATGGTACTACTTTTAATATGTTCATGTGTTGATATATTTGCCTCTTTACATGTCAATGTGTTCATATTTTGACTTAACATCTTTAATTGTTGTAGGCATGGCTTCATCCGGTTCCATGACGAGGCCACCGTGTGCTAACCAAGAAGACATGCCGCACAAGTGGAAGGACGCATCTTTGGACAAGGTGAAGGAGAAAGATGTGAAGATTCCGCCATGTTGGTGTGGAGATGTTTGCAAGGTGAAGGAGTCCATCGACCGAAAGAAGTCATGGACGGAAGTAAGAAGATATTTTATTTGCCCCAACTATGCTTATGATCGTGCGCTTCCAACTAACGCCTATGACCTTCCACCGGTATGCTAGAGAAGTAACATGTTACTCCAAAAATGTGTATCAACACTAACATCCATTTTATATGCAGTCACCGCCTCCTCTATGCAAGTGCTTCACCTGGATAGATCATGAAGTGCCAAAAGATGTCCAAAAGGACCAATATGAAGATTGTCTTAGGCGCCAGCGGCTGTTCGAAGAAAGGTTTCAAAGAGGCTTGGAGGAAGAGCGTCGTCAGAAAGAGAGGATGGAGCGAAAGCAACGCGAGAAGGAGAGGGCACGCCAAGCGAAGCTTGCTCGTGAGGAGGAGAGGGCAAGAAAGCTTGCAAAAGCTCGCAAGGCACAAGAGGAGGATGAGGCACATGACAAGAAGGGGAAATGGCCCCGTATGACTCAGTAAAGCCTTCCCTTCGGTGGACTCGTCATGTAACCGGATGAAGCCATGCCAAATTTATCATGAACTATGTAGAACTAAGGCAAGAAGCCATGTGTCGTGAACTTGTCGTGAATGAATTTGCCATTTGTATTGAATTTGGTGTGCAGATGTTTGCACGGTGTCGTGAGAACTTTAGTTTGTCAGCATACTGTGTGATTTGTCATGGATAGAAAAACTGTTGTGCTGAGAAGATGGATAGAACAGAGGATTCCTTTGTTTTTAAGTCTACCGGGGTTGACCCTACCGTCAAGGTGGTGGTTTTTCTCGTCACAGCAAGTTTCCCCCTACCGCCATGGGCTCTGGCGGTAGGGTCCTGCAACCTACCGCCAGGGCCTGTGGCGGTAGGGTGCTACCCCTTCTGTCCAATGTTAGAATGATACACCCACTTCTATCCAAATATTAGAATGATCATCTTGCAAGCACATACATAACTCAACTCAACATAGTTCATTACATCCACGAATAATACATGTTCAAACTAATTAAAACATGACCCGGTTCGGATGACATCGGTTGAAACTAATAGCTCAAGCTCAACGACACATTTTCTAAACAGGTAACATATTTCTCATACTTATCAGACATTCAATTTGTTCGTCACGCGCTTGATTACGCTTCAGTTGAAAGTCGGTGGATCCTGCCCAATGACCCAACACACCATTCGTTTCACGGAACCAGGCCCATGCAGCACGGCGGGCCGGATTCTCTGACACGCCTTGTTTGATTGCGCATCCTATGACCTGGCCGGGTTTCCTTAAGTCCATCTCACGGAATTCTTCTTTGCTTGCAGTGAACGCAATCTCAATTGCCAAAGCGTGTCTGCAAGCATATTCCCGGTCCTGCAGCTCATCAAGCATCCTCTCTTTCTCATTCACAAGCTTTCGGAAAGCTTTTTTCTCCTTAGCATCAGAAGGTTCCTCGATAACGTAATACTTGTTGAAATCCTTCATGGCTGCATTTGCCTCATCACAACTTTTCAACCATGCTTCACATTCCCTCTTTAAGCAACGGTGTCGCTCCGACATGACCTTCTCACACGCTATGTTCATAGTCATGGATCGAATGTCCATCCTACATGAATATACGGGTTTAAGATGACATAGACCAAAACATAAAATAAATTCAGTAGAGTACAACACTTGGTTACTTGATATGACATACAACACCAAGTTCTTAATGAGTTCAAATGTTAAGGTACAAGTCATAGTAGTTCAAATAACGACCAAGCAAAGGGTACATGTCATTACAGTTCAAATGACAAAGATTACATAGCCTCATACAATTCTATGTGGCGTACGGTCCCGAGTTGCAACAAATAACATCATTTCTTTTTTTGACCCATGCCCAACGAGAAGCCCGCTTCTCGTCCGACGAGAATGGTTGGCGAACTAACCAATCAATGACCTGGCCATGATTTCCCATGTCTATCTCAGCATATTCTCCCCTTGTCGCACACAATGCAATTTGCATTGCAAGATCACGCCTACAATTTTGTTCCGCCGTCTTGAGCTTGTTCATCTGCCTCTGCTTTTTTTTGATAAATTTTTCGGAACGGTCATTATTGAAATAATAATGTGAAAAGGCCCTACACTCCGCATTCAACGCATCAATGGCTTCCATCCACAAGTTCATCTTTTCCTCAATCAATTCGCGTTCACGGTTCGCCGCCGCCTCAGCAGAAGCTTCAAAGAAAACGAACGGTGCCATCCTACATTTCGAGAAGTTGCTATTAAAGTAACTTAGGTTTAATTGCTTTCTTAAGCCTAACCCAACCCCAATTATGTACACTAAGACTAGCACTAGATCTAGGTACACAAACTATTCTACAAGCAATTCTAAGCACATTATACATAAGGAAATCACAAACATAAACCTAAATGAATCATATGAATTGATTTGACCACATGAGCTAGGGTTTGCAACCAAACGAGCAAATGCAAACTAAACAAAGATATCAACCAATCAAAAAGAGGGAAAATAAGAGAGCTACCTTGGGTGATGAAAATGGTAAGAATCCACCGGAGAAATCTCAAACAAATCAGAGAGATTTGGGAGGCTCTTGTGCTTCAAAGAGAGAGGGGGGGGGGAGACTTGAGCTCGGTGGAGAAGTGAGTAATGTGTGGCCTGAATGAGTGGTTGAGGAGAGGGGGAGGAAATATCCAGCCCCTCCCCACCTTATCCACTACCCATGACCCTACCGCCAGAGGAGATGGCGGTAGGCTTCAGTAACCTACCGCCAGAGCCCATGGCGGTAGGTCCCTTTCCACGTCAGCACGGGCCGACGGCCGTCAGTCGCTGTCAAAGGGCCTACCGCCAGAGCTAATGGCGGTAGGACGTGCAAACATACCGCTAGCACGGCAAAAGGATCAGATCCCGAAATATTTTCAAACGGGTCAGATCCTGAATTTGTTAGAAAAAAGGTCAAAACACAAAATTTAGCCGCGTATAGCATGGTGGGATGGTGGGAGGTGAGTCCGAGGCGTTTCGTGTACACGTAGCGAGAGCAATCCAGACGCTGGGTACTACTACTACTACTTTTCTGCGCCTCGCTTTAAAAGCCTCCTCCTCCTCGCGTCGCCTCGCCCCTCCTCCCCCCCTCCGCTCGCTCCCTCGCCATATTTCCCTGCGCCCCCACGATTCCCACGCCTCCCAAACCCCCCCCCCCCCCCCCCCCCCGCCCCCGCACCGCCGGCCTAGGGTTCCGGCCATGTCCTCGTCGGGGCCGCCGAACCCCATCGCGCCCGCGCACGCCACTGTCCTCACCGGCACCCCCATGTCGGTGCAGCCCCAGCCCAAGCCGCCCCCGCCGCCGCCGTCCCAGCAGCCGCAGCCGCAGCACCAACAGCAGCAGCAGCAGCAGGGCCCTCCGCCCGCCTCGCTCCAGCAGCGGCCCAGGATCTGCTTCAACGCGCACTGCAAGGACCCCAAATCCGAGGGCCCGCGCCGCCGCGGCTGGCGCCTCCGCTCCGGCGACTACGCCGAGCTCTGCGACCGATGCTAGTACGTACGGTAACCCTTCTTTAATCGAATCTCCTGCCCCTCCCTCCCTCCGCCCCAATCGCGCCCGCTCGATTCGTGCGCCCGGGGAGAGCGAGCTCGCTCCCTCCCTCCGCCCCCCCGGAGGCGGATTCGCCTATGGCGCACACCGGATCTACGTGGAGTGATCGCTACGTCGGCGCGATTTCGGCGGATACGCGGGGGTTTTCTGTAAAGTTGGTGGTTTTCGGGAGCGCTTTGACTTGCGTACGACGACTCCTGGTGCCTGATGCATGCATGCATGTGTGTTTTCTGTTTTCTGTGAGCAGTGGTTCGTTCGAGCATGGGACCTTCTGCGAGACCTTCCACTCGGAGGTGGCCGGATGGAGGAAATGCGAAGCGTGCGGGAAGGTGTGTACGCCTGCATGCCGCTGATTCTCTAGCCTTTATGGCTCTAGTCGTGATTTGTGCTTGTTGATTGATCCGTCTCTGTATTTCGGTTCTTGCTGGGCAGAGGCTACATTGTGGGTGCATCGTCTCAGTCCATGCGTATGCGCTGCTCGACGCCGGCGGAGTTGACTGCATCCTATGTGCTCGCAAGTCCTATGCGGCAATGGTATGGCATCAATTTTTTCACTCCTGCGTAAGAATTTACTATTATTGGGCTGATGGAAACTAGGAAACTATCTTATGAAATATGTTGTCTCTGTTTTGCATGCCGGCACTTTAAGCTGGTGAACTCTGATCAATTTGCATGTGCAGAGATTTTACGAATTTGCATTTGGATGGTTTGCAGAATGGTTTCACCTGCAGCTAGTTATGCTCACCTCCTCATTTCTAGTGTACATTCGAACTGAAAACATCCATCATTCATAGCTGTACTCTAGCTATGCTGTTTGGTTGCCAGCATTAGTTAGGTGCAACCCTGATGTTATATGTCTGATGCCCCGTTTCTACTTTTCGCATGCGATTTACCCAAAGCTGGCAATTGATGTATGTGAAGGATGTCTCTATTAGGCATTGAAGTGTTTATATTTGCTGAAGCTGCAGGAGCTTTGCAATTTTCTTGTGTTCTGTGAAGTTCATATTCTAACCCTTGTTGATGCTAATTGTTTCTTATGCTTGTTAGGCACCAAGTCAGATGTGGTCAACTCCTACTGTGCATATGCCTCAAAATGTTGCTGACAGAAAAGACAGTTATGTAAAGAGTTGGAGACCTCCTACGGGCCAGATTTCAAGTCAGTGGCGACAGAATCACCAGCTGTGGAACATGTCCACTATACAGTCGGACTTGCAGCAACGTCTAGCTTATGAGTTTGATAGGCCAAGTGGCAGTGAAAAATTAACTCCAGGGCGCACTTTTATTCATGCCCAGGAAAAGAAATCCGATGACATGCATGACAGACCAACAACACCTGCCGGCATGGGCCAGATTATAAGGGACAGATATGCCAATGGGCTCGGACAGCAAACAAGCATGGATCCGACACACTCCTCTACGCCCTACCAGAGAGAAGGACCAAATCCAAATAGCCTTCATGATCCTAGTCACCATGTAGGAGAAAGCGACCCTTTGTCTTCAAGGAAAGGGATAATTTCAGATGGTGGTTCTACTGTATCTACTGGCTTTAAGCTTGATTCACATCATCCATCCATTCTAAAGGATGATGCGGCGTCAACCCTGCCGACAATGGGTGGCTACACTATCACTAATTATCCACCGGTACCTGGACGAAGCGACCATCTCAGAATCATACCTAATAATCCGCAACAACCACCCACCACGGTGCCCCTCTCAGTAGTGCAAAAACAGTTCTATTCCCATAGTGTCATTGAGCCCAACTACCAAGCTCAATTCCGTAATGGAAAGCCCAGAATGGATCCAAAGGCGAGATCAGAATTACTTCCCCGCTACTGGCCTAGAATAACAGATAAAGAGCTACAGCACTTATCGGGAGAGTATCCAAAAAACTCTACGTATCTTCATGAGCAATTTCCTCTTAGACAATATATTCCTCTCTATTCTAGTAATTAATAATAACATAAGCTCATTTTTTTTAATAATGACATCTTGAATTATATCAAACTTATTTTTTTAAAAAGACTTCTTATCTATATTTTAGTGTCTCCTTAACACTCCTACAGTTCGAATTCTGTTATTACTCCTTTGTTCGAGAAAATGTTAAGTGCCAGTGATGCTGGTCGAATTGGTCGTTTGGTGTTGCCAAAGAAATGCGCTGAGGTAAGTTGATTCACATGTCATTCTTAATTATACCTATGTTAATTTGTAGATTCTCCATGATTAAATTATGTTAAGGCTATTGTCCATGGAAATTTTCTTTCACTGTTGCTTACTTATTCTTTATGTATGGTAACATGATCCTGGAAAACACAAAGATCCCGGGCTTCAAGGAGATCGTTTTTAAAGAATTCGGAAAACACATTTTGGAGTTCCAAAAATCTTGATTTTTCTTCACAAGTGCATGTGGATGTTCACTACGCACTTGTAGAATTTCATGAAGAAATATGATTAGTTGTGTCCTACACCTAGATCTATTGATGTAATATTTTTCTATTATATAGATCAACACATTCTTTTTGCAGCGCACAAATTAAAAGGACACATCTACATGTACACAGGGCCTGTTTCCAAAATCTTCTGTAACTTCTACTCCCTTCTTTCCTAAATATAAGACATTTTGGTAGTTCAAATTGATTGAACTACCCAAACGTCTTATATTTAGGAACGGAGGGAGTAGTTATGATTTTTTATATTTTGGAAAAATCTGGATTCGACATGATCCATTCTTTTCTCGTTACTTGGTTTGCTAACTAATCTTGAACCATATTATTTTTGTCAGTAATCCAATGAGCTAGATTAACCTGATCTGTGACTAAGTTCTGTAGAATGGTGGTATCAGCAACTAATCTTCTTCCCAAGTGTTTTAAATACAAGTAGAGTTTGCTGGAGAAAACATGTTTGAATTTTGAAGCCTTATTATAATAGGATATGTATGGATTTTGTATACTACTCCCTCCGTTCCTAAATATAAATCTTTCTAGAGATTTCAATATGGACTACATACGGATGTTATATAGACATATTTTAGAGTGTAGATTCATTCATTTTGCTCCATAGGTAGTCCATATTGGAATCTCTAGAAAGACTTATATTTAGGAACGGAGGGAGTAGGTGTTTTAGTTCTTAGAGAACCACCCTCATGAAAAATCATTTTGTATAGGCATACTTCCCTCCAATCTCTCAGCCAGAAGGACTTCCCTTAAAAGTTCAGGATGCCAGTGGTAAGGAATGGGTGTTCCAGTTCCGTTTCTGGCCCAATAATAACAGCAGGATGTATGTATTGGAGGGTGTCACACCTTGCATTCAGTCGATGCACTTACAAGCGGGCGATACAGGTAGATATCCTGTCTTAAAAACATGCAATGCACTAGATGTCGAATATATTAGCTTAATATAAAACCTATGGGTAGTAGCGTTACTTAGCATGGGTATAACAAAATTAGTACCCCATTAGTTTTTTTCCTTGTACCTTGATATCACACAGTACACATCTTGTACAGATAGAAATACCATGATCTGGCAATGTTTCTTATCCACTAGATTGGGGCATGTGATTGTAATTCGTTGTTATATCCTGTTTGCTGTTCTATTACATTAATGCTACCTTTCTTAATAATATTACCTGTCCTGATCCTATATTTGAATTGTTGGTGTCTTGATTTACATATCTTTCTCCATATCATATGTAAATTTCCCTTATTCAACCTTCAATTTTTGCCAAAGGTCATCATCCAGTCTCAAACTCTAATACCGTGTAAAATGCACCCTCGAGCTCGTAAAGACCATCCACCCCTTGGGTCCATCCCAAGCTGTTTGTGCTGATTTGAATGTCACATGCGTACATCAAACAATTAACAGAAAAAAATGAAGGGATTCTCATGTCAGTCTTCTCCATCTCCTCTCCCGTCTTCTTTACTATGTCTCTTTTCACCCTATTTCTCAGGGCCACCAGTATCTAGACTCCCTATTCATGGCCTCTCCACCCCCACACCAGCACCCTCCACCATGTCCGCTGTCCTTGTCACCATTGTGCCATGTTATGCTCTTGCCGTAGTTGCACTGCATCCATATCACAGCTGTACAGCACAGCCTCCACATTTTTCCCACGACAGACACTGTTTCTGATGACACCTAAGAGATGTGGATCACTACAACAACTAGAATGGCTTGATAGGGCTAGGTTGACACAGTGTAGGTCGCACATCCGGGTTAATAAGATTGATAGACTGCTCATATCAACAAGGAATTCCTTATTTTCTGGGAGTCCATCCGCAAAGAACCTCAAAGTTAAGCGTGCTTGGCTTGGAGTAATTTGAGGGTGGGTGACCGACTGGGAAGTTGATCCTGGGTGTGCACAAGTTAGGACAAAATGCGCAGGAAAGACCATAATTACCTGATTCGCAATTCGCTTGGTTCGCAATTTGAATTTGCGATTCGGAATTAGCTATATCTACCGAGTCAGATTCGACAGGGGGTACACATCTCCGATTCGCGAATTGTAGAAGGGGTTTGCGAACCCGGCAATTATGACTCGCCGCCTCTAGTATAGTGTATTTTTCTTTTATATGGAGACGTACACACTAGGTGGGCCACATCTGATCCATGTACGTAACAAAAGAACAGCCCATTAAGCCCACTAGGGAATGGAAACCCAATATGAAAGAACAGCCCATTAAGCCCACTAGAGAATGGAAACCCAATATGCTGGCTTTAGGTCGAGACTTCCTAGCGACCCCAGCCGCCACACACACAGCACGCACACATCTTCTACCTCATGGCTTCAGGCATGCATCTCTCCTTTGTTCTTATTCTAGCACGTCTCTCCCTTCGAGCTCGTGCTCTGGCGGATGTAGGAGACGAACGAGGAGAAAACTTGACCGACTAGGGTTCGGCGAATCGGGCACCGATTTCCGTTCGAACCGACAAAATTCGAAGTCCGATCTGGGTTGTTAGATCTAGATCGGAGTTCGAGGCCTTTCCCAGCGAATCTGGTAACTACGGGAAAGACTCGTGTAGGTCCGTGGGGCCAGTCTAGATCCTAGGTGGTAGCCAGGCGTAGCGGCCTTATACCCGGTAGCCAGTCCGGGGATCATTACACATTATGTGGCTATGTTGGAGCGGCAGCTTCCTTGACAGGAAGGAGGGCCACCATGTTAGTGAAGACCACCACTGTCAATGACAACCACTTTGGAATGGGCAGAAAGGGGTAAAGTCAATGGTCTTAAGAATTTGAGATTGTTTCGAAACATTGTTAGGTTGAAAAGGATTTGGGCAATAGCTGAAGGCTGCAATGGTCTTTTTCCCTTCTCATTTGCGATTCACTTTTTTTATTTTAATTTTTTCTTAAGAAAGTGGTCATGTGTTTTGCTGATAACTCATCCCGTGTAATATTGTTCAGTAAGTTTCAGCCGAATAGATCCTGAAGGGAAGCTGGTCATGGGATTCAGAAAGACAAAGACTCAAGAACAGGTACGGTGTTACTTAAGTATGTTGTGTTGTGGCTCCTCTGGAGGATAGCTCTAAAATTCAATCTTTTGTTACAGTTCATGCAGCTTGTATATTGCTATTTGCTTGAACGGATGGTCGAATGCAGATTCAATTGTTCTTTTGTTTGCTTAATGCCTGATGAAGTATTATCATATACATGCATAGGGCATGTCTCTATTCTTGACAATTTAGATGTGTGCTGCATCCTGTTGTACCGTCAAGTCTTAAGATCTCCTGTTCATATGCTAGAACTTTTATCAACCAAAATCAGATATCATAACTATGCTGGCTATTGACAAAATAATTGCTGGAATAGTTTGTTTGACTATAAGTTTACATATGTTGATCAGATATTCCGTCAGGAAGAACCAACAAAGCCTGCAAATGCTGCGCCAAATCTTCCAGATGTGAATGTTAATGTCACTGCTCCAGATTCTAGTCCGAACTCTTCGTTAGTGCGACCAAATAAAGTCAACACAGAGAACAAAGACTCTAGCCCTGTGGAACAAGCTGCCTCTAAAATAGACAAAGGTGGAGTAGCACAGAAAGAAGGGCCGGGAACTGTTCGCACATCCCCCGGACCTGTGAAGAGAAAAGCAACTTCTATCGGTCCAAAGATTAAACGGTTCCGGATCGATAACGAGGAATCCATGGAATTGAAGATAACATGGGAGGAGGCTCAAGAATTGCTTCGCCCTCCCCTGAAGGCCCCTTCGGTTGTTATTGTTGATGGCCATGAGTTTGAGGAATATGAGGCATGTCATTCTTCTCAAATATCACTTGTGGTCTTTCGTCTGTTCCGGAAAAAAAAACTTGTGGTCTTGTGATAAATAGTACTCCCTCCGATCCAAAAAAAATGTCACACTTTTGAACTAGTTTTGAACTAAGGTTATTTCAAAACTGCGACACTCTTTTTGGAACGGAGGGAGTAGTACATATGTTTATTCTGATATTTTATTTTGTGGCACATAGCTTACCAGTGAACTTGTATTATTACATGATTTAGTTTCTCTTATGTACTTGTTATGAAAAGACAAAAACCTACACGTTTTTTGCAGGAGCCACCAGTACTTGGGAGGAAGACATATTTTGTGACTGACCAATCAGGGTAATGTTTTCAGACTGAATTTTCTTGGCATGTGCATTTGACATGTGTGTAGAGATGGAACAAATGAGGCCTCCTTTTCTTATTGAAACGAATGCTTAATCCAACAGTCTGCTCAACATATTTATCTACTTACCTTTTTCTGTCAGTGAGTTCCTTGCTGTGCTCTAGCCTCTAGGTTTTAGTTGCAACAACATGTAATAATTGACCTCCGTGTTCCTATCTGGGAGTGGTGAAATGCCAGTGCCAAAACCTAGGCTGCCATATATCAATTTATCTGTAAGATTTCCCACATTGTTAACTTCTGCTTGCTTCTTATAGCTTATTTATTTTATCAGTGAGAATCATCAGTGGGCTCAGTGTGAGGATTGTTCCAAATGGCGGAAACTGCCAGTAGACGCCCTTTTACCCTCTAAGTGGACCTGTTCCGACAATAAATGGGATCCTGAAAGGTGACATACTGTTTTGTGTTGGCTGATTATTTCGTTATCATCGTACATTTTTATCTAGTTTCACTTGTATTGTTTATTATGACTAGCTAACAGTACAATACTGTACTAGTTACTGGTACAAAGATGAACCATCTTTACAAATTGCAATTATCTAATCCTCAAAAATAGCAAATCATGTTTAGGTCAAAAAAGTTATCTTTAAAGTGGATATGCCGTAAAAGACATTTTTTTTGAGGTTGAGAACTAGTATTCTTATTTTCCTGATATGTTCTCGTGGTCAACAACAATCATTTATCTGATCTACATGCCATCAAAATACGAGGAAAGAACCCCAAACAGAGCCACTGATATTCTTGACAATGTGCAACTTACGGTAAACTTCATAAGGAAAATAATTATCCCTCAAACAAGTCCTCTCTGGGCACAGATGGGCCTTTTTCGTGCTAGTGCTAGAGAATGCCACATGTATTTACTATGTAGTGTGCCAAATTGAAGCATATCTATTTTTACTGAAAGCTACAGAACACCATGGAGAAATTGTGTTACGACACAAGTGGCTGAAATCTCTTACCCAACTGGATGTTCATAAACTACTTTATTATTGAGCTCAACAATACTAACTATCTTGCCACCGAGGGGAGAATGATTTGCTCCTACTTATATTTTAGCTGTTGAGCTGATTGTTGTTTTTGTTTCTAGGACGACTTGTGTCTCTCCACAAGAGGCAAGCATGGAGGAACTTGCAGAACTGATTCCTATAAAAGCAGGTATCTGGAAAGATTTATGCATGGTTATGCAGAAGTTGAATTTTATTACTCCCTACTAAAGTTGTACTAAAGCAGCGACAATTAATATGGATTGGAGGGAGTAGTAGTTATTTCCAAATAGAAATGCCAAAGATGAATTACAGAGGGATATTTCTTTTAGATATCCACTATAACAACAAATGAACAACCGAAGGTGTAAAGGAGAACCAGTCAAATGTCTACCATTACAAGATGTGCCAAAGACATAGCGTAGTCTTAGGTTATGTATGGTTGCGAGCTACAATTTGCCATGCTAACCCTAACCTCCAATTGTGGATTGCCACACGTCTCAGCCGTATAACCCATATAGTATACATCATAGACATAACTTTTTGTCAACTTTTGCCACATTGCCTGAGGTTAGTTGTGGCCTGAACCTTTAACCAAAGTACATGTTAACTAAAATCAACACGCTGGTTCCCTCAGTTATGTTGGGATTTAGACGATGCTCTTTTTATTGTATTAATTTCAGGACTCGCTAGAATCATGTTCAGTGGATGTTTAGGTAATGCATCCTCTAAGTTATCCCTGTTTGCGCAAAGACATTGTGATTATCTTGTGTTTGAAACTCTTGTTGAAGAATAGTATAGTACTCCCTCTGTAAAGAAATATAAGAGTGTTTAGTAGTGATCTAAACACTCTTATATTTGTTTACGGAGGGAGTATGTTGGAGGTAACACTGTACCATTATGTAATGGCTACTACATATAATAATAGCTTTTGCTTAATTGACATTGCAGGTGCTGCAAAAAAGGCTAAACTTAGGATGGATACTGACAGTATCGATGTTTCGGATGGGTTGGACACTCTGGCAAACCTTGCTATTCTTGGTGAGGGTGAATCTCTTCCTTCCCAGCCAACTACAAAGCACCCCCGACATCGCCCTGGCTGCTCGTGCATTGTCTGCATTCAGCCTCCTAGTGGGAAGGGACCAAAGCACAAGCAGACGTGCACCTGCAATGTATGTATGACGGTGCGCCGTCGTTTTAGGACACTGATGCTTCGGCGTGAGAAGCGTGCGTCTGAGAAAGAATCGGAGGAGCCGCCTCGCAAGAAAGAGCAAGGCCAGTCGAGCGAGTCTCCACAAGACCTGCTGCTGGCTAGCACCAGTCCTACTAGCACTCCCCAGAAGGTGAACGGAAATGGTGATGACGCGGAAGAAGCCGTGGAGCATAGCATGGCATCCTCTCCTATGAAGAACCAGATTGACCTGAACATCCAGCCTGAACGGGAAGACGAGCAGTCACCAAAATCAGATGCGGTCGGTGCAATGAGACTTGCGCGAGAGAACGCAGCCTAGTGCGGCTCACCGTAGTGGCGAAAGTGGTGATAGATAACAGCAGATTGGAAACTGTCTATACCAATGGAGATATGCGGCGCCTGGAGTTGTAGTGTAGGTGTTATTACATTTTCCATACAAAAGGATCTAGCTAGTTTCCTTCCTGTTGCGGGGGACATATTTCCCAGTGTCGATGCTATATCGTGTATACCATAGATCAGTCGGTGCTGTAGGCAGGCCCCGTTGTAGGTGTTGCCTACCCTGTATGTATGTGTATTGTAAGAGCAGCGCTCTTCGGCACCATGTCAGCGGCATAATTTATTCATGTATCGACTCAACCATCCCTAACTAGTATGTGCTTCTAATGTCAAAACTCAGATAACAAACACTAGTTCTGTGGAGCTTTTGCGGTGGGTGTGTGGGTGGGTCGGGGGGTGGGGGGCAGTGTCCGCTTTAAACCCTCATTTGTTCGTCGACGCAATCTTGTCCTGAAATTGTTCGGACACATGCATATGATTGCTGTGGACGCCGAGAGAGAAGAAAAATAAATAAAGAGAATGTAGTCCCGGAGATGGTGGGCTGTTCGGACACCCTTGACGTCTTCATTTTCTTCATATATGAGCTGGATTTGAGGGTTTGCGAACAACATGATTTTTCCTTTGTCTCTGATGTCCGACATGTTTATATGGACATATGGCGTTTCATTTTCTTCTCACATATATGAGCTGGATTTGAGGGTTTGCGAACAACATGGGTTTTCCCTTGTCTCATGTCCGACATGTTTGTATGGACATATGGGGAGGATTTGAGGTCCCCAGTTGGAGATGCTCTAAAACTGGGGTTCTATATCTAGAGAACTCATTAACTTTGTATGGAGATGAGGTGTTGTTGTTTCGGTTGGCAAAGAGGCATATTTGTGCCAAGAGAGAATGGTCACGTTGGGTCGACGAGGACGTCGGTTCCTTTGAGTGAGGTGTACGTGACATCCCGGCTTAATAGAAATGATAAGACTACTCATAGCAACAAGGTGCACCTTATTTTTCGGGAGCCCATTCAAAAGTAACTCAAAGTTAAGCATGCTTGACTTGGAGCAATTTGACGATGGGGACCGATTGGGAAGTTGATAGTAAAAGTGTGCACAAAAGACTAGTGTTGGTTTGTGGGACCAGTCTAGATACTAGGTGCTAGCATGTGCAACAGCCAAGAACCGATGAATGAACCGGTGGGTTTGGCCGGGGAGTTACACAAGTTAAGGGCTATTTCCTCTCAAACTTAGCTACTCGAGCATGTCTGATCCTTGGAGGCGACTGGTTTTGCTAACCTAGCAGAGTTAGTAGCATTGTAAGGCTCCTCATAGTGGGGAGTGTTATACATTAGTATGTATATGATATTAGTCTATTTTAAATGATCTAATTTATTACGATCCATGACACATAGTAGCATAACATTTGTTATTACAAGGTATCATGATATGATACTCAACCCTCTATTTTTTCATTTAATTCTATGCCACCTTACAAAAAATTCCTAGTCGCTATGCATGATACTCGTTATGATACTCCCACTATGGGAGGTCTAAAATCCTCCCCTTTTCGTCTCCGCACATTGGTGTAGCTCGGTCGGTGGCATCTCGATGGTGGCTGTCAGTTTGGGTGCGAGATTGGTTTTGGGCCTGGCTTATGACGAAAATTTCTTCAACATAAATACAACCCACCCTACCCTTCTGGTGCACCATACGACAACAGGTGGCGGCAGAGTTGGCTGTTGAGGACTGGTTGCCAGGAGAGTGGTTTCAAATCCCTTCATTTACCGCCCAACTTCTTAAGCACTTAGACGAGGTGTAGTCTACAACTTATAAAACCTTCCCTACTGCAACATGACGAAGATCTCTAATTTGGTTGGCATGGACAATCTCAACCTTGAATCCCTGCAACTCGATATCAAGACTGCGTATCAAGGCTGTGAATAAGAACTTTGCAAGCATCCAGAAAAACTTTGAGAAATTCCAGCCACTCTCAGGGAAATCCCTAACGAAGAAGAGATTGAAGACCCAGTTGGTCGACCTGCACAGGGGAGTGCCCAACAACACAACCCCATCATCAATCCTAAAATATTAATCATGTGGGCCATCCCAAACAGCTTGTTCTACACAACATTGCTCTAGACAAGCAACATGCGTTCACTTCAGGCTCTGAGGTGTCACATTATCACCGGGGAAGGGAGTTGAACATGGATGGAGCTTCCAAGATGCCTTATTGGCACCCTATCCATGTTGCAAACAAATAGAATCAAGTGGAACCACAAGTCAAAAAAAATTCAATGATAGCTAGGGGACTATCTTTCCGATGAAGAGCCACAATGAGGTGGTTTCAGAAGGGGTACTCCTACATGCAGGCCTTAGACCCCTACCGACTACCGAAGAAGCACACTGACTATCAAACATGCTAGAATGAATATCCCCGAGTTTGATGGCACTGATGTTGACTCCTAGATTCAGAATGTGAACAATATTTTGACTCCTCCAGTACATCCCTTGATGAGAGAACATAATTTGTCAAGTCATATGTCAAATTGCATTCAATTTAGTGGTGAAGGGACACTAGATTTTCTATTTCCACGCTGGTGTTGCACATATTTGAGTGAAAGATTTTCGAAACTTCAGTATGTGAAAATGCCAAATCCTTTTCACTTTCTCACTAACTTGTTCACTGTCCCAATATATTACCAAATTTGACACAACAATTAATCTTCTTAGGTGGGATAACCTTGCCATATATACACAATGATTACTATATGCACAATATCATTTCTAGGTTAAGACCCCACATTCAGAGCCACTTGGAATGTCATGAGCCTAAATACATGCGACAAACTATGTGGGATGGTAGAAGGATTCAAGAACCTTGACCTATTCCACCAACCACCCTCAAACCATCTACACAAAAGCAAGCAGACAAGTCACCGTTTATCATCCTAGGCCCGCTACTATTCCTGTCAATATAACACCCATTACATCAACTGCTATAGTACAAACAAGCCAGACTTAAGGGAATTTGCTACAAATGCAGTGACTTGCTTTCCAGGGAACAAACATGTCTACAAGCTACCTCATAAAGGTCTGGAAGCTAACACAAAAGTATCAAATTCAAGCATTGCAAGATCAATGTTCAGAAGCCATAAAATAATTTATATTGTTAATGCGAATGACGAAACTGAACTCCAAGAAAAGAGCATCGATAACCACAAACTTTAGATCTGAATGCATGAAGTTCATGGAGACCCTAATGAGCAAAATCAAAAACATATCCACTTTAACTTCTATCATTGTCTCCACAAAGGCCACTACTTTAGTAGATAGGGGCGGTGCCACCACTTTTCAACTAGCTCACTTAACTGCACATGTTAGATCACTCCTCTTAAGAAAGTCCATGCTCTATTGCCAATGGAGGCAAACTCTAGAGTAAATTCACATGGTAGCCGACCCAAGGAGATGAGCTCAATGGGGGCATTGATTTTCTTAAGAATTGACCTCGGAAGTAGATATAATCAAATCAGAATGAAAGAGGGAGATATTGATAAAATTACATTTAGTACACACCTGGGCTATTATGAGTATTTGGTTATGTTGTTTGGGCCTCACTAATGAACCAACAACTTTTCAATAATGAATGAATGAACACAATGTTGACACCATTTTGGGAAAATTTCTACTAGTATTCTTTGATGACATTCTGACCTATAACAAATATACGGAAGAACACTAGCAACACTTTCGAATTGTAGTTAGTACACTGAGAGACAAGAAACTGTGTGTAACCACAAGTTGAATGTCGTGGCCACATCATCACTAGAGGTGGGGTGGCCACTGACCCTGCAAATATTAAAGCCTTTGCTAACTAGCCTATACTTGCAAATTTCTCTCAATTATGGCATATTTTGCAAACCTCTTTTTGAAGCAATGAAGAAAGAGGGATTTGTATACTCGGATTACCAAGAAGTTGATTTTACTGCACTTGAGCAACATATGACACAAGCACATGTTCTTACGATGCTCAAAATTCTCTCCCATTTTCCCTAGAAGCAAATGCTCCCAAATATTGCATTGGAGCAGTCTTAATGCAGAATAGAAAGCCTATATCTTTTCTTAGCAAAGCAACTTGACCTATAACAGTTGCCCTTTCAATTTATGATAAGTAAGCTTTAGCAAGTTTGGAGGCATCACAAAAATGGAGACACTACTTTGTTGTTTCCTCCTTGATCATGAGAACAAACCAAGAAAATCTCGAACATATGCCAGAGCAAAAGTTTTATGAAGGAGTCCAGCATAAGCTCTTAATCAAGTTACCATGATATAAATTCTTTGTGGAATACAAAAATGATAAATAAAATAAAGTAGTTGATGCTCTTTCTAGCATTAAATACGGAGTCCGCTTCTTCTTTACTAGCACAATGGTTCCCACTTGGATAACTGAAGTTGTTTACATGACAAGTGCAAGGTACTCGTATCTCTTCTCCCAAACAACTCCTGCTCCTTACACCTCGACAAATGGAGTCCTTGGATACAAAAGAAAAAAAATCTTAATGAATCTTGCAATCACTTAAGATAGTCCCTTATTTCCTCTTATCATAATTCGGTTGCCCTAAAAAAAACCTATGATGAGCCACAAGTATAGGGGATAAATCGTAGTCCTTTCGATAAGTAAGAGTGTCGAACCCAACGAGGAGCGGAAGGAAATGATAAGCGGTTTTCAGTAAGGTATTCTCTGCAGGTACTGAAAGCAGCGATAACAAGTAGTTTGGTAGCAAGATAATTTGTAACAAGTAACAAGTGACAATAGTAACAAAGGTGCAGGAAGGCGGCCCAATCCTTTTTATAGCAAAGGATAAGCCAAAAAGTTCTCTTATAGTAAACAAAGCGTTCTCGAGGACACATGGGAATTCTTGTCTAGTCACGTTCACCATGTTTAGTTGATTCGTGTTCGCTACTTTGATAATTTGATATGTGGGTGGAACGGTGCTAGGGTGATGTTCTTACTTGAACAAGCAACCCTCTTATGATTACACCCTCTTGCAAGCATTTGCAACTACGAAAGAAGAACTAAGATAAATCTAACCATAGCATGAAACATATGGATCCAAATCAGCCCCTTACGGAATAACGCATAAACTAGGGTTTAAGCTTCTGTCACTCTCGCAACCCATCATCTACTAATTACTCCCCAATACCTTCCCTCAGGCCCAAGTATGGTGAAGTGTCATGTAATCGACGTTCAAATGACACCACTAAACGAAGAACAACATACATATCATCAAAATATCGAACGAATGCCAACTTCACATGATTACTTATAACAAGACTTCTCCCATGTCCTCAAGAACAAAAGTAACTACTCACAAATCATATTCATGTTCAAGATCAAAGGTGTATTGAACATGCTTAAGGATTTGAACATATAATCTTCCACCAAATAAACCAACTAGCATCAACTATAAGATGTAATCAACACTACTAGCAACCCGCAGGTACCAATCTCAGGTTTTGGAACAAAGATTGAATACAAGAGATGGACTAGGGTTTGAGATGAGATGGTGCTGGTGAAGATGTTGATGAAGATTGGTCCTCCCACGATGAGAGGATCATTGGTGATGTTGATGGCTTCTATTTCCCTCTCCTAGAGGGAAGTATTGTTGGGATCTACGGTAGGGTGCGTCGACTGCAAAATAAAATTTTCCTATGCACAGAACAATCAAGAACATGCTACGGGAGATGGATCACAGATCGTTACCACTAGACGCGCAGTGCCGTGCAGCGGAAGAAAAGTTGGGTCAGCGCATCCGCGTGGTTTGTCTCCTCCTCGTCCGATCTCCCTCGAACAGCCGGTCATCAGATCCCACGTACAGGTTCACCGGAGCAGCGCAAGCGCACTGCCTCTAATGGTATCCGCGCGTGTCGGAGGAACACCGTGCGACGGACTGCTAGGTCCGATCACACAGTCGGCGGCGAGTGGAGGTGTCTATTCACAACACATGCAAGACCTAGTGACAACGCCGGAGGGATCAACCGAATGAGTGTGCCGCACCCCCACTATATATAGGCATCCGTCGCAGGCTCAACACTTGGGCCTCGCATTGATCCTAAAGCCCAAAGTCTGTTCGGCCTGGATCAGAGCCCGAGTAGGATTACATCTGACTCATGGAGTCGGATCCGGCCTCACAGGTTCCTTCCCTTAAGCGCGTGACCCCTTAGGTTCTCGTTCATTTGGTCGCGAGTCAGATCACATCCAGCTCGTCTAGTCAGTAGCGGCCTCTAGAAAAGTGTGCCGACTCCAAGTGTCCGATGAAGCTGGTTAGGCAAACCTATACAACGTGTCACACTTCTATTCCCTTTGCCACATGATATATGTTGTCGGGCTCACGGCGAGTCTGTCATCCTTGTGCTAGCCCGACCTCTTTCTCGTTCCAGTGATGCCGACCACAAACCGTATTATCTCATAATCCTTGTCGCATGGCCATGCTTATCTTGGTCGGATCACATGAGGCGCCCAGAGTATATCTCTCCTGATCGGAGGGGCAAATCCCATCTTACTCGACCATGTCTCGCAGCATGGGTCTGGACAAGACCGAAACTTACCTTTGTAACTACCCAGTCACAGAGTAGCATTTGGTCGGCGCAAAGCAGGTCTGTCACCATCCCGAGTAAATGCGCCAGCTCAGGTCTTAGGACTTAGAACATATGTTGTACTAGAGACTCATAAATGACATATCGCTGCGTCTCATAGGTGGGTTTGTCCGACTCGGATCCGACTACGTCGAATCCGACCAGATCCTTCCGAGTCGATATTATCCGGTTAGCATCCAATGCTCCATGGCTAGTGAGACCGAGCCATCCAACGTGTCATATGCTAGTCTAGTCGGCTACGTGTCCACATAGCCCTTTCGACTAGGGACCTTTTAGGACAGTCATCATACAATGCATAGTCCCACAAACAAGTCACGTACTTGTTGATACACATCATTGATAATGTCCAAGGACTATCTTTATTCATGAACACATAGGAAATCATCATACATGATTGCCTCTAGGGCATATCTCCAACAGTCTCCCACTTGCACTAGAGTCAATCAAATAAACATCGTATGCCCATAGCTCTAACGTGCCCCTCATGCTTGGGCTGTGGAAGCGGCTTAGTCAGCGGATCTCAACATTCGCATCCGTGTGAATTTTGCATAACTCTATATCACCACTCTTTACGATCTTTCGTATCAGGTGATATTTTCGATCTATGTGTCTGGTCTTGCGGTGATTCCTCGGCTCCTTGGCTTGTGCGATGGCACCAGAATTATCACAATAAAGGTCCAACGGTTTTACCGAGGCTGAGTAAATACCAAGATCATCCAGAAAGTTCCGGATCCAAACAACTTCCTTTGGAGCTTCACAAGCCGCAATGTATTCGGCTTCTGTAGTAGAACCAGCCATTGTATCTTGCTTGGAACTCGTCCAACTCACTGCTCCTCCGTTCATGACGTACACGAATCGAGACTATGATCGACAATCATCTCTATCGGTTTGGAAACTAGCATCGGCGTAACCCTTTACGATGAACTCTTCCTCACCTCCATAAACTAGGAACATCTCTTTAGTCCTTTTCAGGTACTTCAGAATAGTCTTTACCGCCGCCCAGTGACTCTCGCTTGGGTTGGCCTGGTATCTACTTATCAGGCTTATTGCAAAAGCAACATCAGGCCGTGTACATGTCATGGCATACATGATGGATCCGATTGCCGATGCATACGGAATCTGACTCATCCTTGTTCGCTCATCAGATGTCGAAGGACTTTGAGTCTCGCTTAGCCTTATACCATATGAGATAGGCAAGAACCCCTTATTGGCATCACTCATGTTGAACCATTTCAACACTTTGTCTATGTACGTGCTTTGGCTTAAGCCGAGCAGCCTCCTCGATCTATCTCTATAGATCTTAATGCCCAATCTGTAAACTGCTTCATCGAGGTCCTTCATCAAAAACTTGCCATTCAATGACTCCTTGACCGAGTTCAGCATCGAAACATCATTTCCGATCATTAGTATGTCATCCACATACATGATCAAAAACACTATCGAGCTCCCACTTAATTGCTTGTATAAACAAGCGTCCTCTTCGCTTTTGATGAAACCGAGACCAGTGGCGACCTCATCAATACAAATATTACAACTCCAAGATGCTTGCCTCAACCCATAAATCGATCTCTTGAGCTTGCATACCTTACTAGCGCTAGTCGGATCGACAAAACCCTCGGGCTGTATCATATACACGTCCTCGGTTAAATTTCCGTAAAGGAAAGCTATTTTGACATCCATCTACCATATCACGTAATCGAAATATGCAGCTATAGCTAGTACTATCCTCACCGACTTCAGCATCGCTACCAGCGAGTAAGTCTCATCGTAGTCAATTCCTTGAACTTGTCCATAACCTTTAGCGACAAGACGAGCTTTGTGGATCTGAACATTTCCATCCACATCGGTTTTCTTCTTAAAGACCCATTTGCAGCCTATGGTCGTTATGCCAGGCGGCGGATCAACCAAGTCCCAGACTTGATTCTCATCCATGGACTTTAACTCGGATCTCATGGCCTCCAGCCATGCCTCAGAATCTGGGCTCTTCATCGCTTCCGCATATGTAGCCGGCTCGTTGCTCTCTACACTATAAAAAAATACACTTCCGTGATGATATGTGTTTGCCACAGTAGGTAAGGTTTTCTGTCATGCATGTACATCCATGACGATTTTATGACAGAATCAAGATAGTCATACCTGTGCTGTCGTAGAAATGTTCCATGACAATACTGAAATTATCATCACGGAAGTGTCCACTTCCATGACGATAAATACCGCGTCATGGAAGTGTTTTCGTCAAGGGCAACCGACACGTGGCTTCCACCGTAACGGGTCGCCGTTAAGCTATCGGGTTCCGGTTAGCATCTGATAACCCGCTAACAGCCCAGACCAATGGGGATTTTCCACGTGTAAAATTCTCATTGGCCACAGGAACCACGTGTCAGCTCATCATTGGGTCAGAGAGGCGCCTATGATATGTCGACACGTGGGACGGCCCAACACTGGCCCATTTAGCTTACAAAGGCCGGCCCATTTGACTTGGTCAAAAGCTAGCGGGCCGGCCCATGAAAAGCCTGTTAATGGTCTGTTCGCATATAGCCCATTTTACGACCCGATAACTCACGACCCGTTATGGCATTCCCGAATTCGGCCCAACAGTGTCATGTGCGCTGTCCAGTATAATACCAGCCCGTTTCATTTTCGGCCCATGTATGGCCCACGACATCTTTTGGCCCATATGAGGCCTTTCGTATCTTTGGGCCCTTTAGTGGCCTGCGGTGACTCTGGCCCATAATAAACAGTAAATTTCTGTATACCCATTAACGACCCATGATTCACATGGGCCGTTTCCAGCCCGTGTTAGCTTTCGGCCTACTGACGGCCCATACATTCTTGGGCTCCTTTCCGGCCCTCGATTACTTCTGGCTCGTTACTGGCCTGTTCCCCTAAGGGTCCGAATTCAGCCGTGGTTAGAATCGGTCCGTTTATGACCTGTTAACCCGTTGTGCCGTTTCAAGCCCGTCATGTATTCTGGCCCATTAACAACCCGTTATGCCTGTGACAGAATTAAGCCTTTGCTGTCTTCCGGCCTGTTAACGGCCCGTTACCATGCTGACCCGATACCAATTACGCCCATTTACGGCCCATGTCGGCCCATTTATCCGACGACCCGTAGGAGGCCCACTGATTCTACGGCCCGTTGGAGGCCCATTTATCCGACGGCCCGTAGGAGGCCCATGGATCCTATGGCCCATAGCAGGCTCAAGGTTACCACGGTCCGTATCTGGCCCATGGTTGTTGCGGCCACTAGCAAACCAAAGGAAAAAGAAGACTAGGGAAATAAATAAGCCAGAAACTAACGCTAGGCTATTAAGGTGATTGCACAGATTACATCCATTGGGCATCAAAGTTCGCCACCAGTGCAAATATAGGGAACACCCTACACTATACAAAAATGGCTTGTTGTTTTCTTCAGCTGGTCGCTGCTCGTTAAGAACAAATTTTGTATCGCAACAAAACAAATTACAACCATAAAACAAAAGGAAGGTTGGCATAAAAGTTAACAGTCCGACAGATAAACGCACCACCAGAAGTTCAGAAGCTCAGTTCATTTGACCTGACTGTTATGCTTTCATGCTGTACTGTCCGATGGAGCACCATAACCTTCGCCTTCATTTCTCCTAGGCTCCTGAACAACATAGCAAATGTCTGATAGTCCGGTTTCAAAACCATGCATTACTTGACGACATCGAACAATGGCTGTCCTTGTTTCACAAATGGTCTCTGTTAGGGATTGGACTTGTGTCTGGAGCGCAGATATAACATTGTTTTGAGCTTGCATATCTTGATCATGAGGAAGTTTGGACGAGATTGCCTTAACAACCAACACAGTATTACGCAAGAACGTGCTTTTGGCACTGTTAGTGGACAGGTACTGACCCACTGCAGCAAGAGGTGACATTGCGGTTATAGTTGCCTTGTCACCTTCAGAAGGTGGCGGTTCCACCATTTGTTCCATAGCTTGCTGAAAAGTTGAGTTTTTACATTAGTAGTACCAAAACAGAAGATATTAAGGAGGCAGCAAAACCAAACAAAATAGCTTTGGTCTATATACAGAACTTATTCTGGTGAACCCGTGTAAAATATTAGTTGTATTTTACTGCAAAGTACATAATAAAACCAGGTTCCAAACATATGACCATGTACCATGGCTAATGTATTTTCTATTTCTTCACATTGTATTGACAACTAAGGATAAAGAGACGAAGTTTATAATACGTTAAGCATAGTATGACATCATTCATATAACAAAACAACTGAGAACAGACAAACAGGCAATTGTAACATTGTGTAGACAAGTCCAACACGGAACTAGATTACAGATCAAGACCAAAGGAACATCACTCCTCTCTTTTAAACCTTGTAAGGTGCAATGATGCGCTAAGACAATTGTGTATAAAATTGAAAAGAGTAATAGACATTGGCTGCAAACCGTGCAGTTCAATGCACAAGTCAGAGTAAGTAGTAGTTAAAAGGCATGAGGATTAAGGACTTACAACAGCGGCTTTGACTGGTGTAGTCATGCCCTTCGTCTTGCTAGTGTGATAGTCCTTGAAGATTTCCACAAGATTTGGTTCAGGTACTTTTTGGTCTATGCGGGCTTTCCTCTGCATTTGGAACAAGTCAATATAGGTCTGATAATATGGCACAGCGAAAAGAGTGAAACAACAGCTAGTTACAAGAGCCTCGCAGTGTGCAATATAGCTACGAGATCCTGTCGTCTGTTGGAATTTCACTTTCGTACGGTTGGTCTTGTTCTTTGAATAGTTCACCTACAAGAAGATAGAATTGTGAGGCACATGCGTAAATAGGAGTTCAACATGTGATCTGATCACATATATATAACATACTTGATACTTTGGATCAGACTAGTGTTTAACAAGGCCTCTCAAGTCTTCATCCGATATATTTTCCACTGGAGATGTTTGGGCAAGTTCACTATTAGCCTTGCCTTCAAAGTGAGTTTTTCTCAAGTTATACCGATACTGTCGCAGAGTAGACTTGAAAACATGGGTGCATGCTTGTCTGGTTGCATCATCTTGGCTATCCAACTTGAACCTCATATGTTGAAAATTATGGGAGTCTCATTACCAGCAACCTAGAAAGTATTGGACAGAGCAAGACGATATTACTAATTTACATACATAACCATACTTACAGATAAATGGTCGAGGAAGGTGTTAAACTAGGTTTCATCTTTGTCATTCCTATACTGAATCCATGTTGGGAGGATACGTGCATGACACCTAACGGCAACGGCTGCCTCTGATACTAACTTGGCTAACTCTGTAGCATCACGTGGCCTTTTTAAACCTGCCTCAAAACGGATCTCCATTCTTCCTCCTCTAGATCCAGTTAACCTGTCGAGCATTATCTCTGATGTCTGTTTCCTCTTGCGCCTAGGTTCTAGTTCAACAACGAACAAGGGAAGTGTTAGTGTACATCAAACTGTGAGACTACATATAAAGAAGCATGCAACTGTGACTTGACTCGAGCAACTACCTTCTTGCTGTTGAAGCTCACAAGGTTCATGATCTTGCCAATTCATCTTGTGTCAAGAGTGCTTCGGAAGTAGTGTCAGGTGACAAGGGAGCTTGAGAACTTTCCGCTAGTAGACTTACCGAACAAGTAACTCGTGCAAATGTTGGTACTGTGGAAGAAGGTGTTGCAACAACTAGGGCTGTCGTTGCTTGTTTGGTGGCAGCTATTCGTTTCTGTTTGGATTGTTTTGCAGCTGGTGTAGTAGGGGATACCGTGTTTGTACAATTTTCTGGTGGACTTTGACCTTCTATTGCACCATCAGTACCAGCAGAATCTGCATAATTTTTCCGCTTCCATTTCCGTGCGTCCTGAGTACTAACACTATCCCCTGCCATTCTGTGTTCCTTCCTCTTTCTCTTTGCCATGTCAAGTCAAGCCGACAAGAAAAAGGAATAAAAAATTATGTCTTAAGAACAAATTGATGCATGATACAGATGAACTGAACTTTGATGTTAGACAACCGCATGATAGGAGGATGTAATATGTACGAAAAATAGGACGGCATGAGATAATCAGAACTATGATGTGTAAACTAAGCAGAAGGCATTTCAATAAATTAGAAGCAATGCAATGGAAGGTAGACACCATATGAAAGATGCTACAAATATCGCTCTGCCAAGTTAACATTGTCTCGTCATAACTGGCATTTAAACAAATGTGAAGCAGTACAAGAAATAAAACATATGCAAGATGCAAACAACATCACACTACCAAGTTAAAGGTCTCTCGTCATTAGTGCCATTGCATATTCACAACATTGCATATTCACAGCTATGGTGTGTAAACTAAGCAGAAGGCATTTCAACAAATCAAAAGCAATGAAAGCTAGACACCATATGTAAGATGCAATGAATATCACTCTACCAAGTTAAAACTGTTTCGTCATTAGTGCCATTTCAACAAATTAGTAGTACAAGCTAGAAAATAATGCGAGATGTAAACTATATCAGACTCCCAAGTTAAACGTGTCTTATGATAAGTGATTGTTGCAGGTTACACAACAATAGTACTTTGATGTAAGAACATGGTGTGATAGACAGATATTGTATGTTCTAGAAACAGGAATACATGACTTATTCACAAGTATAATGTGTAAAGTAAGCAGATGGAATTCAACAAAATTAGAAGCAATACAAGCTAGACATCATACATACCATGCAACCACATATAATAGTGCCATGTTAGAGGGAGCACCTGTGATGGTGGACTAGGGGAGACGTGCTCATCATCAACACATCTACGTTGAGTGTCTATGCATGTGTTGTCTTCCAAATCTTGTTGGGGGATGGCGGAGTAGAATCTGTAGAGGCCCTCCATTTCAGTTTGTTGGAAGGAGCACTTTTATCCACTGCCTTGCTAATTTCCTTCCGCTTTATTGATTTTGCATTGTGTCAAGTAAAACCGAGAAGAAAAAGCAATAAAATTCACTCTTCAGAACTCATTCATGCATGATACTGACAATCACTACTTTGATGTAAGGCAAACACATGATACGAGGATGGAATATGTACGAAAAACAGGACGACATGGCATATTCACAACTATTTGTGTAAACTAAGAAGAAGTAATTGAATCAAATTACAAGCAATACAAGCTAGACACCGTATGCAACATGCAAGACAATATCACACTGCCAAGCTAGAGAAAGCACCTGGGATGCCGGTTTTACCGTAAGACCGCCATCAGTCCCTGCCTTAATTTTTTCCTTCCTCTTCCTTAATTTTATTGCCTTGTCAAGTCAAACCCACAAGAAAAATGAATAAAAATTTTCTTTTCAGAACTCTTTGATGCAGGATGCTGATGAGCACTACTTTAATGTAAGGCGACCACATGATAGGACAATTGAATGTGTAATAAAAAAGGACAACATTGCATATTCACAGCTATGATGTGTAAACTAAGCAGAAGGCATTTCAACAAATTAGAAGCAATGAAAGCTAGACACCATATGAAAGATGCAATGAATATCACTCTACCAAGTTAAAACTGTCTCGTCATTAGTGCCATTTCAACAAATTAGAAGTAGTACAAGCTAGAAAAGAATGCGAGATATAACCTATATCACACTCCCAAGTTAAACTTGTCTTATGATAAATGATCGTTGCAGGTTACACAACAGTAGTACTTTGATGTAAGAACATGGTGTGATAGATAGATATTGTATGTTCTAGAAACAGGAACACGTGTCTTATTCACAAGTATAATGTGTAAAGTAAGCACATGGAGTTCAACAAAATTAGAAGCAATACAAGCTAGACATCATACATAACATGCAACCACATATAACAGTGCCAAGTTAGAGGGAGCACCTGTGATGGTGGACTAGGGGAGACGTGCTCATCATCAACATAGCTACGTTGAGTGTCTATGCATGTGTTGTCATGCAAATCTTCTTGGGGGGATGGCGGAGTAGAATCTGTAGAGGCCCTTCGTTTCAGTTGGTTGGAAGGAGCACCTTTATCCACTGCCTTGCTAATTTCCTTCCGCTTTATTGATTTTGCATTGTCAAGTAAAGCCGACAAGAAAAAGCAATAGAATTCACTCTTCAGAACTCATTCATGCATGATACTGACAATCACTACTTTGATGTAAGGCAAACATATGATACGAGGATGGAATATGTACGAAAAATAGGACGGCATGGCACATTCACAACTATTTGTGTAAACTAAGCAGAAGCCATTTCAACAAATTAGAAGCAATGCAAGCTAGACACCACATGAAAGATGCAACCAATATGACTCTGCTAAGTTAAAAGGGTCCCATCATAAATGGCGTTTCAACAAATTAGAAGCAGTGCATGCTATAAATCATATGAAAGATGCAACCAACATCACACTGCATATACTAAAGGTGTCTCGTCATAATTGATTGATGCAGGATACAAAAAAATAGTAGTTTTATGTAAGGACATGCTTAATAGACAGATGTAATGTGTACCAAAAAAGGAAGGCATGTCACATTAACAGGTATAATGTATAAACTAAGAAGAATAGCACATGCAATTTAACCTGATTGGAAGAATTACAATCTAGACACCATATGCAACATGCAACCACATATCACGCTGCCAAGTTAGAGCAAGCACCTACGATGATGGTGTAGGGGAAATGCGGTCATCAACTATAGAGCTATGTTGACTATCTTCATCTAGCCTTGCTGTTTCTTGAGAATCATGTGGGAAGGCTGACACTGCATTCTTTAAAGGAGGATCTTTTCTCACAGTAGTCCACGGGCCTGACTGTCTCATCATAAGTGATTGATGAGGGATACACAAGAACATTAGTTTGATGTAAGAACATGGTTAATAGACAGATGTAGTCACTACAAAAAAAAAGACACATCCGTGACATTTTGGCCCTAACGAATTGTTTTCCTGTCATGCTTATGACACTTCTATGACGATAATTGTGACAAAACCACGTATCATCATAGATGTGGTGAGCTCCTACTTCTATGACAAAAAAGCATGACAAAAAATGGGCTTTTCGTCCTGGGCGGGCCGGAGACGCACCTGCATGACATTCCTTGGGCCGTCCATGACGGAAAAAATCATGGTAGAAGTGAGGGTGTGGAAAATATCGGGGAGTTCCCGGTTACGGTGGGTGGTCGGGGCTGAGCGATGCACGGAGGTTTGCGCGTTTCTCTCGTGTACGCGCGTGTGTCCGAGGCGTTGGCTAACCGAACCCGAGCGATCACACGTTACTGAACCCGAGTGATCGATCCCTTGGCTGTTAACTGAACCCGAGCGATTCATTCGCTGCTGACTGAACCCGAGTAGTTCCTTCGCTGCTGCTGCTAACTAAACCCGAGCGATCGATCACTGCTGCTGCTTACTAAAGCCGATCGAGCCCCTGTGCGAGACGCAGCCAGCCGGTGTTGGGTTGCCTCTCGATGAACAGTGACCGTTGCTACCATGCGTGCGGTACGTAAAACGAGTCGAGACGTGGTGAGTCGAGCCGGTTGGTTGGCTGTGGAGGAACAGTTCTCGATGGGGGTTGGATGAACAGGACCCTGTGGTAGTAGCTAGGCCGTTGCCGCTGGATGAACAGGACCCCGAGGAGGCCGTTGCACCCCAGTCGGTTGGGGTGGATGAACAGGACCCCGTGGAGGCTCTATGAACAGTAGCCGGTGGATGCTGGATGCATGAACAGTAGCTGGTGGAGGCTGGAGGAAGTCGATGGTGGATGAATAGTAGCCCATGGAGGCTGGACCGAGGCTGTACACGATGGATGAATAGGACCCTGTTTCGACCGTATGCGCTCCAACAGAAGTCCGTTTACTCCGTTTTGCGGTACGCCACACCCCTCCCGATGAACAGGACCCCGTTTCGATCATAGGAACTCGAACAGAAGTCCGTTTCCTCCGTTTTGCGGTACGCCAGACCCTTCCCGATGAAAAGGACCCCGTTTCGACCGTACGTGGTCGAACAGAAGGCCGTTTCCTCCTTTCTGCGGTACGCCAGACCTCCTTTCGGCTGTTCTGTCCAAGCCGGTTGGCTCCCGATGAACACGACGTCTTTCGACCCAGTCGGTTGCCTCCCGATGAATACGACACTATTTCCTCCGTTGTGACCCAGCCGGTTGGCTGCCGATGAACAGGACGATGTCGCTGTACGCGTTCGGGACCCGTCCGTATGTACGTACATAGCCGTATTTACTTTCTTGCAGCGTGGCTGTACGTACATGTACATGATTTATACATGACTGCCTCAATTGCTACGTCACACGTGCCGCTCCTTGCTCGGCCACGGTTCATCCTTGCAGAGAGACCGATCGACCAGTATGTACGTACAGGTTCGCTACCAGAGAGACAACCCTACGTACGGTTCGACCGGGTGGGTCCCAGCTGTCAGGGAGGATAAGGAGGCACTTCCTTGCGTACGAAGATATAGCTGATGGGTCCCAGCTGTCAGGGGGAGGAATCATTTTTTTGCTCGTAATAAGGACGCACTTCCTTGCGTGCGAAGATGTAGCTGGTGGGTCCCAGCTGTCAGGGGGAGAAAACATTATTTTTCAGGGTAAAAAGGATGCAGTTGCATGCATGCGTCCATGGGCGTGGTGCGTCCCCACTATAAGCCTCTCCACGTACAGTCATCTTCCGATGGCTCTCGTTTGTTGACCATGTTGACCACACCATGCCGAGCGCACCAAGGCCGATGGACGACAGCGAGGCCCCAGACTAGAATGACCCGGAGATGGAGAAGACGCGGCAGTAGAGTCGCAGACGAAGAGGAGTGGGAAACTTGACTGGTTCGGGTGCGGGGTGGGCCTACACTCGGCAGAGAATAATAACAAGAGGTGCAGAGGAGTGGAGGGATGGCCTGGCCGTCGATGGGGTAGCGATTCGCTGCGAGGCACGCGAAACAACACCGTTGGACGCTGGATGCTTGAGCAGGCGGTCCCGGCAGCGCTGGAGGAAGAAGACGAGAGATTGAAGAAGAATACCAGCCGTTGGATGTAAATCCAATGCCTTGCTTAGGCTTTGACCTTTTTTTTTTGTGAAAGTGCTTAGGCTTCGACTTACTGGCCCACATGTCCGCCCGTCCATTTGGTTTTTTAGTCCATTTGGTGGGCTGGGTGAAACAATGATTTAACGTCTATGCAGCCCATTTATATATTATGTTAGAATTTAAAGCCCATTTGCATTTTTCTCGAAATCCGCGGACTTGCTGGGCTGGGTGAAAATATCATGTTGGGCTGGATGGAGAAATGTTATAAAAACATAAACACATGATTGCATGTCTATTACTGCATTGGTCAGTAAAATCTTTGCAAGCTTTTTTTTGTGGGGTAAAGGGGATTGTATTGATTAAGTAAGAGTCACATTACAATCCCGAAGGAGAAGGCCTAAAATTTCTTCAGGGCCCGATCCTAACCATACCACAGTTCGACCCTCCCGTCGACCAAATCTTTGCAAGCTTATGTACGCAATCACCAGGATTTAACTTGCCAAGTTATATATAAACAATTATTATTATTATTTTGTAAGAACTTTCGATTTACGAAATAAAATATCATTTTAATTTGATGAGTTAATAGGACGTGGGGTATTATTATTTTTAGGCTAGACGTGGGACAGTTGAGCTGGTTCTAGGGAAAAGTACTGGGAGAAAACTCAGATTACATCAAAAAAGAAAGTGGGAGAAAATTCAGATATAGGATTAATAAAAACAAAAAATAAAGGAAGTGGGAAGGTCTATACAATGGTTGGACGAACGACAGGTTTAATGGAACCTTATGTTGTTTCTGTTATATATATGTAAAAAATAAGATATAAATATAAATATAAGTATATATATGTATATACTATTATAGAAGGGAAAACATAGGTTCAGTTTTGCATTCTTATAGAAAAATAGAACTGAGCTGTGTGTTGTCTTGAAAAAACAAACATAACTTGGGCTGCTGATGTTATAGACAAGCTAGGCTGGGGGGCCCAGAGGTCGCTTGATACCTGCTGGATCCCAAAAAAAAGTTGAAACCTGTTGGATCAACTGTGTCTGCATGTCGTGGGCTACGCGTGTTAAACAACAAAACCTAGGCCATGGACCTGGTGGGCCCAGACTATCAGCCTCTCGACGAACAGTCGTCTCCTGATTCCTCTTGTTTTGTTGACCATGTTGGGAACGACAGAGGCCAGCGCCGCGGCGAGAGCACCAAGGCGGAGGATGACGTCGTGACCTCGGACCGGAACGAACCGGAGCCGGGGACTGAGCTTCAGTGCCGTAACTGCAGTTGCAATTGGGTCAGTGACATGTGGGCCTAACAGACGGCTGGCCCACATGTCACTGACCCAACTGCAGGTGCAGTTATGGCACCAAAGCAGCACCCCAGGCGGAGGGGAGTACCGAGGGTTGACTTGTTCGGGTGCAGGGCAGGCCGGTGAAGCTGCCACCGCCGAAGAATGTGTGGGAGTAGAGGGATGGCCTGGCCAGTGCCATAGGCTAGGATGGGTCACCGAGGCGTGCACGGCAGCACCGCTAGCCGCTTTAGGAAGAGGACGAAAGATTGAACAAAATAAAGAAATACAAATGGATAGGTGGTTGGTCCCAGATGTCTGTGTACGAGACCTGCTGGGTCCACCTGAGAAGGGGAGTATGTTGGGAGGAAGGGGATTCAAAGCACGGCAGCCCAGTGAAGTAGTTACGTACATAAGCAAATAGCCACTAAAAAAAGCAAACAGGTTAATGGGTTCTTAGATGAAATATTTTGGACAAAACAGATAATTATGACACATAAGCTAATGCATGAAACACTTAGATGATAAAGATGCTTAAACAGATAAAGTACATCATCTAGACCTTCCTGGCACGCTTGATCATGATGCTGCGGCTATCCGTGTACTCGTCAGTCGGTTACGGGAAGCAGACACACCCTCATGTCCAAGATCCACCTGTACATGGCGTAGCATGCGTATGCGTCCTTGGCCGCGTAGGTTATGTAGGGTAGATTCAGAGGTACCTCCCACGTGTTCAGGTCCTTGGTATCGATGTCTTCTTTAATGTTGGCGTAGCAGGGGTTGATGATGGTCGCGGCGAGGTCAACCACGGAGTCCTTCTCTTGCCCGTTGCCGATGATCTTGTATTGCTTCTGTATGTCGACAAGCTTGTTGCACCAGATGGACGAATCGTAAAGCACAGTCATGTTCTTCCTGCTCTTCACCATAGCGAAGGTGCAGTCGGAGGTGCCGATGAAACGAGAACCTCCTCCCGCACGCATACCTGGGCGACGGCGATCCGCTGGTCCCTGTCAAGAGACGAATGGATGGGCACAAGGTCTAGTCCTGCGACCTTGTGCTTTCTCCTCCTGTAGGTACTGCTTGAACTTGGCGAGGTAGAGCTTCACCGAGTCCGGATCGTTGGTGTACATCACATTCAACTTGGTGCTGCCATGGGTCTGAATGGCGAACTCAAAGGTGAACTCCTTGCTGAAGTCCATATCCAGCAGGCTGACCCCTCGGATCACCATTGGAGTCTCTTCTCACGTAGAGTTGATGTGGAGGTTCTCGTTTTGTGGGGATTGGGGGCATGCAGGGGGGAGGGGGGAGATGAAGACGATCGGTGTGTGCTGGGGTACTGGGGGGCGGCACCACGGCAGCAGTAGTTCGTTTTTCCAACTGCAAGTGAACGAGTGGGTAGGCGGCGGCAGCAGTTCGTTTTCCAGCTCTTGGGGAACTGCTTTCAACAATAAACTGAGTGTGTATAGGCGACATCAGTTACTACCCCTCCCTCGCCCGCTGCACGCCCGACAGAACATGCCCCCTCGGGTTCACGAGCGGGTCTATATTGGTACTATAATAGCAAGTGTTTGTGGTCACTTTACTTAAATTTTATTAGCTTTAATTAAAATTTATTCTTAAAACAAGCAAAGCATTGGCTCATTCTATCAGTGCCACATGATCAACATGCACATCAATTAGAATTATTATTCTCAGGACGCACACGATCAGCTCATTTGCCGCACTTTCACAAAGACAATACTACCAAGTTTGAACATCTTGTTATGGTTGCTATCCTCTGCATCATCATGTCGTGTTTCCCAGCTCGCAAGATTCAGAACCAACCAATAAGATTCAAATAATAAGTAAAACAAAGATGCTTACACATCACAATGATTCCCAGCTTGCAAGATTCAGAACCAACCCATTAGATTCAAATAATAAGTACAAGAAAGATGCATACACATCTCAATGATTCACAGATCAGAGCCAATCGTAACTGTACAACTCAAACGTTGTGAGAATGTGAACAAATAAATAAAAATTGATTGATGCTTGATGTAAGCAATTTGATCCAAGGATTTGCTTAAACATTGAAACCAGTCCTTTTTAAGGCCACGCAGGTCAAACATTGGCAGCTGAAATATTCTGCATCACTGATGGCACTACCACTTCCAATATATGCACAAGAGGGCCTTCTAGATTTTGTAGTGTGTATAGAGCCTCATCCTTAGTATTTAACAAATACACATAGCAGAATCTAGTGGAATCATCAATCAATGTCCTGAAATATCTCTTTCCACCTTGCACACATGCATGGCACTTTAGATCCTTTGGATAAAGTGAATCTCGGGATTAAATCCATCTTGGCTAGCCGTGTCATACAACCCAAGAACTTGGCGAATGCTTTTGACCATCACAACATTTGTAGTTGAGTATTCCTGTTTGCATAGATAAGAAAGAGCATGATTACTCTAATATTGGCACTAGTTAAAGCAACTTTATTTCCAAAATGAGAAAAGATTGCGATAGAATAGCTTTATTAAAAAAAAATACAATGTTAGCACAGTATGAAAAAGCACAATCATGTTGATAAAGGACAGTACTGACCAGTGTGAGATGACTTTGGGAGATCAAGTTATTCTTCATGTCCCCGTATCTTGCCATGAAGGCGATTCATTGACATCCATTAACACCTCAGTGTGGCAGTAGAAGGAGGAGCGTCGACTCATTTCAATCACTTTTTTTGTGCAGTTCAACTAAAATTATGGCGCCCGCCAGTTAGAGAAGGGGCCCGTGCCACCTCAACGGTAGGCGTGATGGACTCAACTAGCTCAGTGGAGCTACGTGATTGATGCAATGCACATGGACTTGATTCTACCAGATAGGCCTTCAACAAGTTATCTACATTGGAAATGAAATGGTAGATAAGACAGTAGCTCTATTTTAAATGTATTATTACTTCATTTTATCAGTGGCAGTAGCGATGCCAAAAGATTGCCTCAAATTATTAGTGGCATTAAATTAAGGTGCCAAAACAATATCATTATTGCTTTCTCATAGCAGTGCCAAAACAGTAGCACAAGATCACTAGCTGGATGCAGAGTCAAAATCAACCAAAAAGGAACATACCTGGTCATGGGAACCATTACGGAGAGAGGAGCCCTACGCCGCCACGAATCGATGTGGTGAACCTGCAGATCCACTCGAATGATTCAATTCATGCGAGCTTTTCGCACAGTCCAACTGAAATGAAGCAAAGATTGCATCATGCAGCTAGCTTTAAGTAGTTGCACTAAAATTGAGCAACATTAAGCAACATTAAGGTTGGTTGTCCTGCTCATGCAAGGTGCAACTATAATTTGCTTATCCTTTTGTGCAGTTCCACTAAAATAAAGTGCCATTGTGGTGACAGTGACGGCTCATCTTGCAAAGGCTAATAAAATGTTGCATGAGATTATCGATAGAGTTTCATGGAGATGTTGGAAACTCCAATCGCCCTTTGTGCAGTTCCACCAAAATTGAGAGACGTTACCCACGTGACATTTTAGTTGAACTGCACAAGTCACTCATTCCAAAAAAAGTGTTTTGTGCAGTTCACCAAAAGGTCACAATAGCAACGAGGTGAAATGGATATCCCTATCCGCACAAAAAGATAGAAAGAAAACAGTTACTGGTCAATGACAAGATACGAAACATACACGAAATGAAAAGAAGCATCTTCATTATGTTCATGGCAATCACGCAAGGACAGTAGAAATTTTAAAACGGCAGCATTGCTTCATGTTACCGAAAGCATTACGATCAACAATGACATTCGTCAAATATGGGATTACTTTTTTTTGAAAAGGAGGATTACCTCCGGCCAATATGGGATTACTTTAATAGTGGCATTGCTTGTTTACCAGATACAGTAGATCAACAGTAGCTAAAGAGTTGGTTTAAGGGCAGGGGATAGTGGGGACACCAGGACACTCAGCAGCATAAAGAAGCAACTTACTTACGATACTGGGAAAAATAGCAGGAGTACCATTTGTAACACAGTTTAATTGCATCATATTACTGAAGGCATTAGATTAACAATAACATTGGTTAGACATGTCCTTATGGTAACAGTGTGATCGCTTCATTTTACATGTGCCCTTACATTAACAACAATAAAAAGTTGGTATAAGGACATGCGACAGTGGACGCATCAGCACAATGTACCTACAAGGAGGCATAATGTGGTGATGCCGAGTTTGTTCATACTCTGTGAGGGAAGCAAATCTAATCCTGGAGACCTTTTACTATGTGAGGGCAGCAAATCTAATCCTGGACATACTCTGTTGACTTGTCCACCAGCCGCCACTTTCTATCCTTTTTTCAACCAATAATAGATCTATTCCTTATCTAGTTTGTACCGCCTTTTCCCTTTATTTCCCTTTTCAGCCAAGAGACCGGTTGGGTATCCAGTCTCTACTACTTTCCCCCTTTTATTTCCTCTTTGAATCAAGTCCTAGATTCATGCTACAACTTTCCCCCCTTTCTTCGCTGTTTGAACCAAGTCCTAGATTCGACTGCATGAAGTAGCTTTACCTCTAATAATACTAAAAATTTAGGTGGTTTTGGAAGAGCTGATGGAAGTAGAACAAGATCCACATGCAGACACGTGGGGAGCTGGGGCAGTAGAGCAGGACCGCTGTCGAAGGAACTTATACCTGAGGGTCATCAGGATGTGGCTAGGAGGCCAGCGGCAGGTCGAATATGCCCACAATACGGCAGGGAGGAAGAAGGGGTCGGAGGACCTGACGAGCCGGCACTGTGTCAGAGAGAACAGCATGGGCAGAGGATCGGGACCCACCGGCAGCTGTGGGTTTCCTCCCTCGCCACCGATGATTGCGTGAATGATGCACCTAGTCTCCTAGACACACCGGCCGAAGGGATCCGGCCGGATCTGTGACCAGCGGTGAGCAGAGAGAAAATGTCGCTACCGCTATCTTGTTTAAATCTGGAGAGGATGAGAGAATGAAGAGAGCAACCCTAGTAAAGCAAGCACTCAGGACCCTGCCTATATATATAGTGGAGTGATTATCTTTTCTCTCCACAACAAGCGTTTCAATTTGTGTATGTGGCATTAAAGAAAAGAAAGTCTCTATTTAACGTGACTGACTGCAATTTGCACTTTGTTCACTTGTGCTCCTCGGCCTTCCATCCATTGAACAACCCCATGGGTGAATAAACATACAGTACTATTTATATAGAACGAACAAGCTCGAACTATTTTGGCTTTGAGATATCGATGGTACAGTTTGACCACATTGCATCAATGGACTCAGTACTTTGAAGAAACCTATATGTATAAACACATGCACAGTTTACATTCTGAATCGCTAGCTAGAGCTTGAATTGTATTTGTTTACATGTACCACCTTTTTCTTTTGGTTTTCTGCTCCATGGCGCAATTCATCGATACAAAATTATACTATGAGTATTTAAAAGTTGAGGGCGGGGTTTTTCCCGGGCAGTACGCGCGGTAGTTTTCGCGTAGCCGGTTTGACAGAGAGGCGAGGAGGGTGAGGGAGTAGCGGATTCAACTTACTGCTGCAAAGGTAGGGCTGTTCGATTTGACGGCTCGTTACTGCTGGAAAGATGGGGTCTTGTGATATGACTACTCACTATAGTCATTATTACTCTGACGCTACGACCGTGGTGATGCCCCCTTCCGTTCCCCACTCTAAATCTGGTGCATGACATGTTGACCCAGATGCTAGCTCTCCCACATGTCGGCGAAGTAAGAAGGAGCAAAGAATCATGCGGGAGAACGGACGTTTGGCTCTCGGCCTCCATGGAGGCCTTTTTTTGAAAACAAATCAAAATTCAAACTTTTCGGTTTAAAAAAAATCTGAAAATAATTGTACAAGTAAACAAGGATGTTGTGTGTATGCGTGTAAAATTTCATGATGAAAAAGTTGAAATGCGACCTGTACAAAAAAGACAAGTTCATGACCTGTTAGGATGAATAGTATCATGTGTTAAAAAGCCCCAGATTTGTCTTTTTTTGCACAGCCCTCATTTCAACATATTTTACCCTGAAAATTTACAGACATGTGTGTTATGCCTTCATGTATATCTATCTTTTTTTCAGAATTTTTTGAAACACAGAAAATATGAAATTTGATGAATTCGATTTTTTCAAAACTGAGCTCCATGGAGCTCGGCCTCCAAAGACAATATTCGGTATATATAGTACTACATAGTATATACTACTACTCACGTCGGTGGAGTGCGAAACACGGCAGCCAAGTGAACCAGCAAGCAATAGGCCATAGAAAACAATGTGGTGATATGACCATAAAAAACAATGTACTACAGTCCAGTCTCTAGCACGTACAGTACTCCTCCTCTTCCTCCTCTCGGTTCATCGCCATCATACTTTCCCCATTCCTGTGTTTTCAGTATCCTGCGAATCAAAGAGGCCCTTAGACTGGTTTAGGTCCGGTCATTTTTTATAAATGTGTTATGTCCAAAAATGCGTGAAAAATATGTACTATGAAGCGTAGCTGCGGTTCGAAAAGGAGACCTAAAGTGATGACAGGTATAGGTCGCACGCACCCACCTAGTGGTACTCAGTACTAGACGTATGAGTACTCTGGACGAAGACAGTGATACTACATATAATTAATGCCAAATAAGAGCAAGGGATCACACATGTCATTTACAAATGGAATAAAAAATGCCATACACTAATAAAACACCAAGGCCACGAGGCAGTGCAGTGCTGGTTACAGGAGGCGAGAAGAAAGATGCATCCATCGATGACCTCATCCTCCTCGACTCAGGGCGCCGGCCCATCGAACAGCGGCTAAGTAGCAGCGGCTTTCGTGGCCAGGTCAACGTGCTTCTCAACAATGGCGTCCAAAGATTCCAGCCATTGGAAGAAGGCCAACGTCTTTCTATCCTCCCTGGCCTTGTAGTGGCCTATGTAGACGATTTCCTCATAGACGTGGATGTGTAGGTCGACGGTTTCTTGCATGGCGAGGTGCTGCATGGCGAGCGCGGCCTCGAGGTGCACATTCTTGGTCACGACCTCCGGCAGCTGCAGGGCCATCAGGGCTTGAAAGAGTCCGTCACCATGGAGGCCGATGAGGGTGGCAGGCAACAAGGAGCCTAGGCGCGCGGGCTGGAGCAGTACGGCAAGGTCGTCCATGCGCTTCTTGACTTCGGTGAACTTGTGGATGGAGCGGACCATCATGTCGTCCATGCAAGAGGCGAAGTCGGCGTCGGCGAGGGCTACGACACTGGTGGTCGCCAGCACCGTCTGGAAACGCTGCATGGTGCATGGCCGCAGGCCGGCGTCTTGGATGATCTGGCACAGCCGACTGCCGCTCGCGTCCATTGCCTCCATAGGTGCTTGTGGCTTCTGGTCACTTGGTCTTGGATTGGAGTGAGCAGTGTTGCACAGAGACTAGGAGTAGATGGATTGGAGTGGTGGGGCGCCTTTATATGAGAGTCAAAACTGCATTGCATTCACATCGTGCTGGCTCCATTCTGCTTCTCCAATTACTTCCCTCTGCATGCTAATTGAATGAGGAGGCATCATTGACCGTTCAACGTTTCAGGAACCGCTACCCTCTCCCTCCTTGGCATTCAAGCCGTATCAATGTAAGTGCGGGTCAAGAAGAGACTAGTCATTACTACATTGTGCACCGCGACCAAGGCGGAGGGGAAAAATGAGAGAACTTAATATTTTTATTGTAGTACTACCATTGCATGCAATGAACCGACCGCAGCATGCCGTGCTAGGTAGTCTCAAGGCATTAAAAACATACATGGCCCACGTCTCTTATTGGTTGATTTCTTTATTCATGTCAAGAAACAAGAAATGAGGTCGAGTTAATCCACCGCGTCTAAGTGTTTTGGGATTATAAGGTTTTTGTAAGCGATCGACACAATAACCGTAAGATCTGCATCCGACGGTGGCACCTATTGGACGCAAACAGCAATAGAAAAGAAATGCCACAAAACTGCGACACCACGCCCCCTCCCATACACATTAGACTGGCACGCGAGCGTACACAACTCCCATGTTCGGGTTGCGCTTGGCTCTTCGCCTCTTCGAGAAGTCGAACAGTGATGTCATTTACGACTGGAATAAAAATGCCATACACTAATAAAACATTAAGGCCATGAGGCGATGCAGTGCTGGTTACAGGAGGCAAGAAGAAAGATGCATCCATCGACGACCTCCTCCTCCTCGACTCAGGGTGCCGGCCCACCAAACGGCGGCTAAGTAGCAGTGGCTTTCATGGCCAGGTCAACGTGCTTCCAAACAATGGCGTCCAAAGATTCCAGCCGGTGGAAGACGGCCAACGTCTTTCTGTCCTCGTTGGCCTTGTAGTGGCCTATGTAGACGATTTCCTCGTAGACATGGATGTGCAGGTCGACGTTTCTTGCATGGCGAGGCGCTGCGCGGTGAGCGCGGCCTCGAGGTGCACATTCTTTGTCTCGACCTCCGGCAGCTGCAGGGCCACCAGTGCTTCAAAGAGTTCGTCACCTTGGAGGCCGATGAGGGTGGCAGGCAACAAGGAGCCTGGGCGCATGGGCTGGAGGAGTACGGCAAGGTTGTCCGCGTGCTTCTTGATGGCGGTGAACTTGCGGATGGAGCGGACCATCATCTCGCCCATGCGAGAGGCAAAGCCGGCTTCAACGAGGGCTATGACGCCGGCGGTCGCCAGCACCGTCTAGAAACGCTGTGCGGTGCGGGCCCGTAGGCCGGCATCTTGGATGATCTGGCACAACCGACTGCCGCTCGCGTCCATCGACGCCATGGGTGCTTGTGGCTTCTGGTCACTTGGTCTTGGATTGGAGTGAGGAGTGTTGTGCAGAGACTAGGAGTAGATGGATTGGAGTGGTGGGGCGCCTTTATATGAGAGTCCAAACTGCGTTGCATTCACATCGTGCTGGCTCCATTCTGCTTCTCCAATTACTTCCCTCTGCATGCTAATTGAATGAGGAGGCATCATTGACCGTTCAATGTTTCGGGAATCGCTACCCTCTCCTTCCTTGGCATTCAAGCCGTATCAATGTAAATGCGTGTCAAAAAGAGACTACTAATAACATAAATGCGTGTCAACAAGTAGTCAGTAGTAGTACTCAATATTGTGCACCGCGACCAAGGCGGAAAGGAAAATGAGAGAGCATAGGCTGGCCATAGTGGGGGTAACATAACAAACATGCTTATGTGGCAGACAATTAGGCTGGTCATAGTGGGAGTAACATAGGTAGTAACATAGATGCCACATACTATGTTAATGAGGAGAGATGCAAATAGAGTAACATAATATGTTACCATCACATAGCACTTTCCAATGCAAAATAAGTCTACAATGTAATAAATGAAGACATCTATGTTACCACACATATGACACTACTCACTATGTGAAGGTAGTAACATAGACTAGTAACATATGCATGTTACTAGTCTAAGTTACTCTCCACTATGACCAGCCTTAAAGAAGAGAGAGAGGGTTAGAATAACAGAGTTGGTAGATACCGTATCATGTTAAATGCTATGCTACTTTGTGTCATGCATGGCAATAAATATGATCATCTATGATAGTACTATGCACTATGGAGATAGTATCATACACTAGTATCATATGCATGATACTAGTATATGATACTCCCCACTCTGAGTAGCCTTAATATTTACTACCTCCGTTCCTAAATATTTACGGTGTAGATTCACTCATTTTGCTCCGTATGTACTCATCACGGTGTAATCACTTGTTGAAATCTCTAGAAAGACAAATATTTAGGAACAGAGGGAGTATTTGCTAATTAATACCATTGCATGCAATGAACTGACCGCTGCATGGCATGCTAGGGACGTCTCAAGGCATTAAAAACATACACGGCCCACGTCTCTTATTGGTTGATTCCTATTCATGTCTAGAAACAAGAAATGTGGCCGGGTTTGTTTTGGGATTATTTGATTTTCGTAAGATGACTATAACTAGCAATCACCACAATAACCGTAAGATCTGCATCCGACGGTGGCACCTATTGGACGCAAACAACTAGAAAAGAATTGCCACAAAACTGCCACACCACGCCCCACCCCTACACATAAGACTGCCACGCGAGCGTTCACAACTGCCATGTTCGGGTTACGTTTGGCTCTTCGCCTCTTCGAGAAGTCAAACAATGATGTTACTACTTCTATAGTATCGAATCAACTGCTGCATGTCCCGTCCACTGCGTGGGCGAGGGAGAGCTTGTTGTAGGAGTAGTAAAAGCAAAAGTTTCTCCTCGTCTGCGAGCCACCGCGTGCATGGGCGAGGAAGAGGGCGTACGACTAGTAATCAAGCTTCTCCTTGTTGTATGAGTTGACGCGACACATCATAGCATGGGCCCCACATGCTTGCCTCTAAACTTGGCTAAAAGACACACATTGTACAATATTTGCTGCAACCTTTAACATTTACCCCACCACAAATTAAAATATATATTCCTCTCTTGACCAGATCAGCGTGCAAACTACAATAACCAGGATGACAGGTAGGGCCAGAAGATTATTTTAATCAAAAAATGCTTCAAGACGTCCTCATAGCATGGAGCCGACTCCAATGATTTTAGAGTCACGATACACGCTATCCTAGACTATGTTACTATACGAACATGTTGCCACGTCATTTATAGCCAATGTAATAGCCAACACGTATAATAGTTGGCTATAAGAAAGTACTACTTTGTCAACATATGGCCCACCTTTCACTCTCACAAAGCTTCTTGGAGCTCATGCTACAGCCGACTGTAAGTGTATAGCCCGCTTCCCTTCTCTCTCCTCTTCTCTCTCTTCCACCTCAGCAATAATACAATATTTAAATCCTTACAACCTGCTTACATCATCTTATTATACTTGCTCTACTACCTCCCCTAGACATGAAACTGCCACACGAGCGTTCGGGTTGCACTTGGCTCTTCGCCTCTTCGGGAAGTCGAACAATGATGCTACTACTACAGTGGAGTACTACTAGTATGCTTCTGGCCATCTGACACCGAATGAACTGCTGCATGTCCACCGCGTGCGGGAGGGAGAGCGTGTAGCGAAAGCTTCTCCTAGTCCCGTGAGCCACCACGCTCATGGGCGAGGGAGGGGGTGTTGTAATCAAACTTCTCCTTGTTGTACGAGTTGACGCAACACATCAAAGCAGTGCACTCGATATATTTCAATAATTTGTGTTTACCGATGCATTAATTACAACGCATGCATGCATGCCGTGACTTTCCTTTTGATACTTGCATGTGTTGATTTAATGCACCTTGAAGTAGTTTGAATATGTGATGGTAAAACTTTCTAATGCCCAACCCTAAAGCGAGAAATGGTGGTGCACGAGGAGGGCGAGATCATGCTGACGGAACAGGACCCGACGATGGAGCTCTCTATGGTCTCTATGGACCTCACCTTGCTCCACTGCCCCTTATGCCTCCGCCCCTTGAAGCTTCCAGTGTACGAGGTTCGAATACACCTCATCCGTTCGGCTGATTGAGCAAGGTGTAGGTTTCTTGATTGTTGTGCTATTCGATTGGTTTGTGCAGTGCAAGGGAGGGCACCTGGCCTACGCGGACTGCCGCGTCGAGCGCCCCGGGAACCAGCGGCAGTGCCAGAAGTGCGAGTGCGGCAGCGGCTTCGACGTGCGCAACACGGCGATGGACGCCGTCCTCTCCTCGATGAGGGTGGAGTGCCCGCACAAAGGCTGTGGGCTCTACGTCACTTACCACAAGCTCGCCGATCACCAGAGCGTGTGTTCACTCGCGCGCTGCAAATGCCCCATGCCCGTCTGCAGCTACGAAGGCCCGTCGCCGGTGCTCCCCCACCACGTCAGCACTGTGCATTGCATGCCCGTGCACAGGATCCAGTACGGCAAGGTGCTCCAGCTGCAAGTGCAAGTGTTAGAGCCGCGGCTCTTGCTGTTCGCGGAGGAGGACGACCGCGCGTTTTTCATGGTCAGCAGCGTGCTCGACATCGGCGCGCCTATCACCGTGTCGGTCGTCTGCATCAGAGCAGGGGCATCCCCACCGCCGCACTACACGGCCAAGCTGTGGGCGAACGACCCACCGGGGGAGCCCAAAGGCAGGACCGACACCGTCAAGGTGGAAATCGAGGTGACAAGCAGCAACGATCCCGACACCGTCGCCGTGCAGGAGCTGACCTTCTTCACAGTTCCACCCAAGCTGCTGGCTGGGGCTGGGTTGTCGAGGACGGTGTCCCTCCACATTCAGATTGACAAGCTCACCTCCTAAATGATTCTACAGTGCTTTTTGTTTATCTTAGTAATATGCTAATATAGGGGTTTGCTCGGTCTACTTTAGCTTAAGAGATGGTGGAGTTTGGTGGCGATGCAGCAATTACTTCGACATCAGATCAGCAGTTAATGTAATTTCCAACAGTCGAAGGGATATTTTGTGTCTGTTGGATATAAAGATCCTTTGGGTAAGGAGTATAAGCTGCTTATATGCTTGTTTGTTGAGGAAGTGTTGCATACTTCTGCGAGTTGACGTGACAGATCAAAGTAGTAGTACTACTAGTAGTACTCACCCGACTGCGCACCAGGCAGACGAAGCTCGTGTCATGTTGGTGCCGTGTGCGGCCCGCACATTAACCAAAACCTCGCGCCTCCAGCTTAGCCTCCGCATTTTAAACTTCTCAATCTCAAGGCCAAGGAGCAACGGGAACCTATGATAGAGCCAATCGGATGGTTGAGAAAACTACAATTCGTAGATACAGATGCGTGTGTGAGAGAGGACGAGTGTGTGCGTGCACCTCTTCTCTTCGTGTATAACGTACTAATCTCAGAGTACAAGTGTACGTGGGTGGCATCGACCTAGAGAGCTAGAGATGGTGCGTGCGAGAAGTCCCGAGAGACTAGGTGTGTGCGTGGGAAAGAGGGAGAGAGATGATATGTGTCGATGTAATGCGTGTGAAAAAAGACTAGTCTATAGCTCGCCACGAGGCTATTCCTGGCGAACGCCCCAATAACCGTAAGATATGTATCCGACGGTGCCAGTTATTGCACGTACACAGCAGTAGAAAAAGATGTACCGTGGCATATTACAAAACTGCCACACCACGCCCCTCCCCTACAAACTACCACTGAAGCGTTCACAACTGCCATGGTCTGCTCCTATGTGCGATCTTCATTTTTTAAAGGGATCTACAATAAAAGGCCAGGCTTTTGGCGCGCGGTAGACGTGGGAGCTTGGCCTGTCGGTTTGCTACTACTCACATGCGGTCGAACATAAGTGATGTACCAAGCCGATGCACGTCGCTTCGGTGAGCGGTGGGCCGGACATACCGTCTGTTCATGCTAAGCGGCGGGCCGGACCGACCGTGTGTTGGTGCTACTACCACGCTATATTTAATTGCAAACCTGTTCACACCGATCAAAACCTAAACGGTTTCCCACTTAGGAGCGTATTAGTACTCGGTTATAAATACTACCTACTCCAAGATGACTGCACATTCCTCCTCAACTCATCATCCATAAAAACAAACAAGTGTTTCATTGTCGTTCCCTTGCGTCTGCCATGGCCCTCATGAGTTCTGGGTCAAGAGATTACTACCAGGGAGAGGCGAGCATGGAAGCGAAAGCACGAGAGATGTCCCGCCTCGCCGCGAAAGCAACCGACATATCCCGCCACGCCGCTGTAGCAGCACAGAGGTCCCGCCGCGCCGCCGAAGCAGCACAGAGGTCCCGCCGGGCCGTCGATGCAATAGACTGGTCCGGCCGCAGCGCGGAAGCAGCAGAAATGTGCCGCCGTGCCGCGAATGCAGGAGGGAGGTCCTCCCGCACCGTGGCAGCCTGGGAAAATGTCTCGCGGGCAGGCGAGGACTCTCACAGGCGCATGCGCGCTATGCTCGATGGCCTGATGGGTCGGATCTCCGGCTGGATGAAGCTACAGGACGAGATGAATGCCTTGTTTTAAAATGCTACCGGCGTCATCCGGGGACTAGGGGAGGACAAGGCGAAGCTCTGCACTGAGCGCGACCTGCTGAGGGCGAAGATCGCCGGAAGGGCGAAGCAGGCGGGGGAGACCGGTGCCTTGTTGAAGAGGACGGGCGTCATCGTCAAGAAACTTATGGACGAGAATGCCATGCTCCTCATCGAGCGCGAAAGGCTGGTGGAGGAATCCGTGGATGCTACCAAGCAGCGTATTGAGGATATCAAACTGATGAAAGATATCATCGCTGCTTGCCGCGAGAACTAGTCTACATGACCTGCAGCGCATCAAAAAAGTAGAGATCAGCGAGCCAGATCGTTGTATGCGTCTTCCTTCTTTTGCCCTTGTGTATTTCGGGCGTAGCCGCATGTGGCTTTTTTAATTATCTTCCTAAATATGTAAGACAATTATTATCCACTGCCATCGTCCTTATATATTCATCAGTCTTGCTATAAGTCGCAGTAGATGCTATATAGGTCCGTCGGATCTTACATCAAGATCCGTGCAAGATTTTCTTTTTTCTCTCTTAAATCTCAGTCGAGTGAGACATAGCCACGCCATTAAACAGGCGCTCATGCGCTATTAATGGAGACGTTGGGAGAGAGGTGGGCGGCAGATGGAGGTCAAAGGGCTCTCCTCCTGATAAGCACGCGCAGGGGTCTGATCGCGCGCCTCCCGTACTCAAATAGCTACCCCGGACGGCGCCTCCTAGCCAATAAAAAAAGGGGACGCGTTGTGGCACGCAAATGGTAAGTAGAATGCCCACGGTTTCAATAATACTTGTGTTTCCGATTGTAACGTGACATCACTTGTTCCAAAATGACTTTGTTGATTGTTAATGTGTGCGCCTTCGCAAATCGGACAGCAAAATTACCACAGCATGTTGGTGCCATGTCATGGCACCAAGCCAAGTTTCATGATTTTCATGCGTGTTTTGGATTTACAGGAATTAGAAAACCAGGTTTCTCAATGTTTTCGGCCGAGCCACGACACCCAGCTGTTTGAATTTCAGTCCCATTTCTTGCATGGGACCTAGAAATTCACCCGAGGACACACATGTTATTTTTCAACCAAATTTGGTGCACTGGAGCATGTGCTTTTTGTTCAAATTTAAATTATGCACATTAAATGACCAGAAACTCAATTAATGTATAAAAAAGGCTAAACAAACCCGGAATAATTCCAAAATTTAACGCGACACTCATATAGTTCTATGTTGCCTATGTAAAGAAAATCAAGGGGGGGTGGGGCAGCGTATATCGTTTCGCACACAAAGGTGACATGTTCCCTCTCAGGACTACGAGCCTTCTTGAGAGAAGCTCCAGTTTGCAAGAAGCTTATACCAAAACTTGTTCCAATTCGGCCAGTTTTTTTACCATAGCATGTTAGTGCCATGACATGACACCATGCCAAGTTTCATGATTTTCAGGCGAGTTTTGGATTTACAGGAATTTAAAAACCAAGTTTCTCAATGTTCTCGGCCGAGCCACGACACCTAGATGTTTGAATTTCATTCCCATTTCTTGCAAGGGACCTAGAAATTCACCCAAGGACACACATGTGATTTTTCAACCAACTTTGGTGCACTGGAGCATGTGCTTGCAGTTCAAATTTGAATTATGCACATTAAATGACCAGAAACTCAATTAATGTATAAAAAAGGCCGAACAAACCCGAAATAATTTCAAAATTTAACATGGCACTCATATAGTTCTATGCTGCCTCTGTAAAGAAAATCAGGGGGAGGCAGCGTATATCGTTTCACACACAAAGGTGACACGTTCCCTCTCGGAACCACGAGGCTTCTTGAGAGAAGCTACGGTTTGCAAGAAGCTTATACCAAAACTTGTTCCAATTCGGCCATATTTTTTACCACAGCATGCTAGTGCCATGACATGACACCATGCCAAGTTTCATGATTTTCAGGCGAGTTTTGGATTTACAGGAATTTAAAAACCAAGTTTCTCAATGTTCTCGGCCGAGCCACGACGCCCAGATGTTTGAATTTCATTCTCATTTCTTGCAAGGGACCTAAAAATTCACCCAAGGACACGCATGTGATTTCCAACCAACTTTGGTGCACTTGAGCATGTGCTTGCAGTTCAAATTTAAATTATGCACATTAAATGACCAAAAACTCAATTAATGTATAAAAAAGGCCAAACGAACCCGGAATAATTCCAAAATTTAACACGGCACTCATATAGTTCTATGTTGCCTCTGTAAAGAAAATCAGGGGGAGGCAGCGTATATCGTTTCGCACACAAAGGTGACACATTCCCTCTCGGAACCACGAGGCTTCTTGAGAGAAGCTCCGGTTTGCAAGAAGCTTATAGCAAAATTTGTTCCAATTCGACCAATTTTTTTACCACAGCATGTTAGTGCCATGAAATAACACCATGCCAATTTTCATGATTTTCAGGCGAGTTTTGGATTTACAGGAATTTAAAAACCAAGTTTCTCAATGTTCTCGGCCAAGCCACGACGCCCAGATGTTTGAATTTCATTCCCATTTCTTGCATGGGACCTAGAAATTCACCCAAGTACACACATGTGATTTTTCAACCAACTTTGGCGCACTGGAGCATGTGCTTGCAGTTCAAATTTGAATTATGCACATTAAATGACCAGAAACTCAATTAATGTATAAAAAAGGCCAAACGAACCGGAATAGTTCCAAAATTTAACACAACACTCATATAGTTCTATGTTGCCTCTGTAAAGAAAATCAGGTGGGGAGGCAATATCGTTTCGCACACAAAGGTGACATGTTCCCTCTCGGAACCACGTGGCTTCTTGAGAGAAGCTCTGGTTTGCAAGAAGCTTATACCAAAACTTGTCCCAATTTGGCCAAATTTTATACATATGAAAACAGGGTTTAGATTATCCCGAACATCTCGCTACCTAGAACAATGTACTATGATTTGAATTCAACATAAAATGGATACAAATATTTGAATTGGAGATCGTATGGTACATGTAGTTCATATTTAAATATGATTACTACTATATGCATGTTTTCTGTTATCAAGATAATATTTAGGTGATGGTATAACTTGACAACAATCGTATTCAAATAAGGAAAATTGATTCAAATTTAGTCCATATGGTAGACGACAATATATATATATATATATATATATATATTCATAGGGTGGAGTAAATTGTTCATATAAGATGGAAGATCAAAATGTAGGACTGCATCCATTATAAACCGCAAGATCACCTAACGATATATTCGAATTCAACATAACGTGGATTCAAAAATTTAAATTCGAGATCCTGGCATTTGTAATCATATAAAAAGGGTCATGACTCTTTCTTGTGGTGGGAATTGATTTGTTTTTTATTGTTGTTGAGGGAAGTACGAATTGATTTGGTACTGTACATGCTAATCTTGTTCTCCTAATTTTTTTACATTTTTCTTGTAGTTTTTTAATGGCATTTATAGCAATATAGTATAAGGGGACATGACTATCTTGTGTCTTGTATGAATTGTCTTTTTTTGTACACATTAAGTTTGTTCTGCCGAACATGGAATCCGCGCCTTGTTATCCCGAAATTTTCAACCTCGAGTATCTTTTGCCTCTTCTGCTGTGAAACCCCCGCCTCTCCAACCCGCGCCGTGCCTTGTTATCCGAAATTTCGACGCGCATGAAAACTCCCTCCTCATTCGAAATCGGTCCCGCAGCCCAGACACGCGAAATCCCCCTTCTACCCCTCAGCCGGAAATGCTGCCTCAATGTTGCGTGGTCAAAACCGGTGGGGGTACGTTCGTAACTTACCCCACATTTTGGACAAGTGCGTCCCTAAGCCATGTATCCCCCTACCTTCCCCTTCGAACCCCCATTCGTACACCGAGGCCACCAAAACCCGCGAAACCCCATGCTCCTCCGTCGGCCTCCCGACCGCCGCCCAGCCGGAGCCTCTTCCCCGACGACATCGTCCACAACAACAGCTCGACGTCCCTCATCCACTACACCGGATGAGGATCCGTCGTCGATCTCGTCATCCTGCCGGATCAACCGCCTCGTCCTCCACCCCCAAGGAGCTGCCCCGATGTTCGCCTCGTCTATCGCGCCACCTCCATCCCCACAGCGCCGTCTTGACCTACCCCACCGGAACCGCAACACCCTCGCCAATTCCTCCGATGGAGCCGAGGCCTACTCGGCGCCACCAAGGAGGTTCTGCACTCACCGCTGCATTTTATCTTTTATTCGATCTCACGGGGCTGCCGATGCTCGATACCGAGTAGCCATGGTGGGTCTCCATCGACGGCGCCATCGCCGGCCACTTCCTCCACGACGTCTCTTCCCCATGTCGTTGCTTCCTCGGTGGCAACTTCCACACCAGCACTAGCTATTGCTGCTCTGGCTCTCGCTCGCGCTGCAGCTCTGCTCTTGCTGTTGGTCGAGCTGCTGCACTGCTCTTGCTTTCGTTCGCGCTGCTGCTCTGCTCTGCTCTTGCTGTTGGTCGCGCTGCTGCTCCACTCTTGCTCTCATTCGTGCTGCTGCTCCGCTCTTGCTCTCGTTCATGCTGGTGCTTTGCTCTGCTGTTGCTCTCGCTCGCGCTGCTGCTGCTGCTGCTGCATGACCTGCGGTAGCTACAGGAATTACTGCTTTAGCACTCGCTCGCGGTGCTGCTGCATGAGCTGCTCTCTGCTAGTGCGTTTAATCAGTGCTTGAGCGCCCTAAACTTCCATTGCAGTGCTCTACTACTAGTTCAATCAGTTTCGTCAGTATAATTCAGTTTCGATAATAAAATTCAGTTTCGACTGTAAAGTTCAGTTTCTTTAGTTAAGTTCAGAGTCAACAGTATTTACAACATCTGTCGGAGCGGCCGCGGCGCGGCTGCTGCATGTTACATCTAGCACTTTTTGGTGATGTATTTTACATCATCTATTGCACATGCTATTAGACTCCCACTTCAGATTAACGTTGTCTGTCTTGTCCTGCTTTAGCCTCGCCATCGTACACCTCACCGGAGCTGCTCCAACGACGGAACCGTCCATCACAGTGGAGCAGTACCCTCGGCACCGTCTCCAGAGGCCTCAGATCTTCTTCCCCATCTCCGACAGTCACACCAGCATCACCATCCTCCATGTCCAACCCAATGATGCTGAGGTCGACAAGGCTATGCCAAAGAGGTTGTACACTCGTCGCATCACTTTGTTACTCTACATTCATGTCGATCCCTCAGGGATCCTTTGATTCAAAGCAGTTGCAAATCTAGAAAGAAATGAATCATGGTCACAAAGTTAACAGGGAGAAAACTAAATGCTCTTTTGATCAACAATTTGAATCAGTTTAGCAAGATAGCCATTATGTGATATTCATGTGGACCAAATCTAAGCTCACAAAATATTCGAGGGCAGGCTTCAGCCTATTGAAGACTACCTACTAGAATCACCACTGGTTCAAAGAAAAAGTGAAGGAAAACATAGGAATTGGAAACTTTACTATGGTACTACTATTCATGCATTTGGCTAGAAGTAATGGAGCAAAGCAAAACTGGAGGATTTTTCCTTTGGTGTCTCTTTCAAAGAAAAAATGTAGGAATTTTAATATCCACTTGAATGTCCTTTTCAAATTAATATGCATGAAGAACAGGACTAAGTGCATTACTGGCATAATAAGATTCTTATTTTACATTTTATGTGGTTTGACTTTAATTTGACCATGTTTCTCCATTCTTGTGTTCTTCCAATTCATGTGAACCAAACACCCAGGTTGACAAAAATCCTATGTCTGCAAATGCTCTGTTTTGCACGTGCATTCCTATCGTATTCCTATGTTTTTCCTATCCCTGTGTTTTTAGAATCCTCCAATTCTAAGGAGCCCTTATAGATTTACTTCATTTTCAGATAGGTGTCAAAGAAAACTCTGTGTGTTTTGTCCTGCTTCTGCCGTGCCATCATCCACCCCACTTGAGGTGCACCATTGACGGAAGCATTCACGGCAGCAGAGATTCCCCCTGCAGACCTTCTTTCGCCGCCTCAGATCATCTTCCCCGTTGCCGCCAGCCATGCCAACTGCATTACCATCATCGACTGAGTAGATGAACCTGAGGACTACACAGTTCTGGAAGAGAGGTTGCACTCTTTTGTGTCTGCTTATGTTATAGATCGGTTATTATTACCTGCTACTTTATCGTCCTATTCACCTCTTACACTCTGAGTCAGGTCCAAACTAATGTTCCAACTTGAGTTTTAAAATGCCTGTGGGGCACATATGGAGGCAACAACGAGTAGTATCTGTGTACTATCTGGTTCATCTGGGGTCTTCTATGTGGTTCATGTTGGGTGGGCAACAAACAGTAGATGAGCCATCATCTATCTGTTTAAACTGAAGCTATCATCTATGTGCTATCATTAGTTTTGGATCTATCCACTCATTTGCTACCATCAGTCTTGATTTCTGCATGCACCCCTTAGGCCTTACATAATCTAACTATGTTTTTTATTATGTATGTCAGTTATTGTACACAATCATACTGAACATGTAGAGAAAAAGAGAAGACCGTTGCGTGGGAATATAATGTCATGCAGACGCCGCTCCATAGTGGGTGAAGTGGGGGCCCCCTCCCCCCATTCCAGATTGTATTCCAGAGGAAGATAACTGTTCATAGGGGGATTCAGAGGGAGCCGACCACTCCTATTTACCCCCTGAGGTGTTTGCTCTAACCTGGCATGCTGAAGTTGGTCATATCATGCATATGGCATCTCGCATTGCTTACTTGATACATCTTATATGTCATCAGCTTAGTTTAGATTTGCTTTGTGTGAATGCCACCTGTTTGGTTTCTATATCATACTCCCTCCGTTCCTAAATATTTGTCTTTTTAGAGATTTTAACAAGTGACTACATACGGAGCAAAATGAGTGAATCTACACTCTAAAATATGTCTATATACATCCGTATGTGGTAGTCCATTTGAAATCTCTAAAAAGACAAATATTTAGGAACGGAAGGAGCATATGTGAATTATGCAATGTCATCTTCTTTAGCCAGGCATCATATACATGAATCATGCAATGCCATCCTGTTTAGCCAATCATCGTATATCTGAATTGTATCATGCCATACTATTTTTTTCATAATGTATTCCATTTGTCAACAATGTTTTTACATTCATCTACTCTTCCTGTGCATCAGCCATTTGAGTCGGTGATGGAAAAATCTGGAGTGAAAACAAGGTCTTCTGAGCAGTCAGTACTACCTGTCGATGCAAATTTCTTGCTGGTTATAGATAGCTCCTTAGAGGAGGATTCAGAGACAGATGACCAGTCGTATTCCCCCCCGAGGTGTATGCTCTAACTTGGCAGTGTTATATTGCTCATATCATTTATATGGTGTCTTGCATTGCCATGCCATCTGCTTAGATTAGACATGCTTTGTGTGAATGCCTCCTGTTTGCTTTCTATATCAGATATGTGAATTATGCAATGCCATGTTTTTTAGCCAGTTATCATATATGTGAATTATGGACCACCATCCTGTGTAGCCAGGCATCATATATGTGAATTATCTCATGCCATCCTTTTTTTATTATGTATTCCATTTGTCAACAATCTGTGTATATTGAACTACTCTTCATGTGTATCAGCCATTTGGGCCGGTTATGGAAAAATCTGGAGTGAAAACAAGGTCTTCAGAGCAGGCAATGGTACCTGTTGAAGCATATATCTCGACGGTTACAGATAGCTCCTCAGAGGAGGATTCAGAGACAGATGACCAGTCCTATATCCCACCTGAGGTGTATGCTCTAACTTGCAATGTTTATATTTCTCATATCATGCATATGGTGTCTTGCATTGCTTAGTTTAGACATCATATACACAATATTCAATGCCATATGCTTAGTTTAGAGATCATACATGCGAGTGCCAGCTGCTTAGTATATGATTCAATTATGTGAATTATATCATGCCATCCTGTATACTTAGACAACATGTATGTGAATTATTTCATCCCAACCTATTTTAGAAAGGCATCATATAGTTTTGTCATGTCATCCTGTTTAGATACTCATCATATGTTGAATTATGCCATTATATCCTGTTAAGTTATCCATCATATATTTGAAACTGTGTCATGCTATCCTGTTTAGTTAGCCATCATATATGTGAAATTGTGTCATGCTGTCCTGTTTGGTTAGACAACATATATGTGAATTACCACATCTGTCTATCATACAATGTCTGTACATTCAATTTCTTTTCTTGTTTATGAACCATTTAAATTGGAGGGGGTAATGGCAGTATCTAAGGGAGTAAAAACCCGTTCTTCACAAAAGACAGTGCTACCCATCGATGCAGATAGAACCATGGTTGTACTGGCCAACGAACTAGCCCCACCACACATAATCGAGACTCTTCCAGATTGTACACTTACACCGTTGGACAGAGAACCAACTACACCCCATCTAACCCCAACCCTAGCAGATAGTAACCCACTTCTAGTTGACACAACACCATGTCCACCACAGAGTACCCCCACATGAGCAGTTTGTAAAGCAACTGCAGTGTCCAAAGCACGAAGACCACCACAGTGAACCCAAACTCCATGTTTAAAGCAGAAGAGCAACTGTTCTCAGGTCAGATTCCGTAGCTATGGTCCATACTCCTTTGCTCTTGCATCATTGTATTTACTCATACCAACTAATTTCGAATTTGAAGGATCCAATTGAAACTCCAATGGGGCAACATGTATGTTTTAAACCTATTTCTTTAACTAGATTGCTGTTCTAACTTCTTTCTCTATGTTGATTTCAGTTTCAGTTGTATAAACAGTTATGTTCTCATGTCATGCACATTACAAGTGTTACCAGTGCTGTGTAGTTTCCCACAATTATATTCTGTCTATGCTGTTGTGTCTTAAAAAGATATGATTTGAACTGTGTCTCTATCTTGATTTGGCAACATAAACTAGAATGATATAGACAATACAGTGACCATAGTACATTGATATATGTTTGTTTCATGCTGTTATCCTGTCCACCTTACTACTGAACCGGTTTACCAAAATGAGTTTCATATACTACATGCTAAACCTGTGATGTGTCTGCTTGTTCCTCTTGTAGAATGCGAACAGAATATTGGAGAAGAGCACCCCATTATGCAATGGTAGAGAAAGTAATGCAGATAAGGTTCAAGATAGTGAGACAACCTTGTTTGTCTCCAAGAAAGGTGATAAAAACTATCTTGTAGACAGTGAGACAACCCCAAAGTCCTGTGTTGATGTAGTGTTCGAGTTACTGGCCACTACCGCTGGCAGAAGCTCTTCGAACTCGCTACCTGAATCACTTCAGCTTCTTCAGTCTCAGCTACAAGCTGAAAGGCATCAGTCAGCTGTGCTGCAGCAAGAAGCCGAAGGACTGAGAAAGTTCCTGTAGAATTCAGATGCATACTTTCTGGTGCAACAACAAGCGCTGAACGATTTTAGCGCAAAACAAGAGAAAACTAATAAGCTTGCTAAGGTTCTTGCCAGCATGGTGGGTATCCAGGATATCGTTTCTTGAGCTCTTCTGAAGTGGTTTCAGTTCTGGACTTGTTTTGGTGCCGCATTTATTTTCATTGGTGGCCAATTTAGACGCCCAGTGTATGTAATATGCTGCTTTGTTCATTATATTTGCACTGGTGGCGAACTTTGATGCCCAGTGGATGTAATATTTGTAATAGCCGTAATAGCCTAGTGTAAGTTGCTTGCTTATTTATTTCCTTATTGTCTTGTTTATTTTTTTGCTTGTAGTCGCTGCAGTTCTTTTTCCGCGGTAACCTTTTTATTTAGAACTAGGCCACGATAACCATGGGTAACATATGCCTGCTGTAGTGGGTCTCCTAAGGTCCGTATGATCCATGGGCCTTCTACGGGCCATAGATTCAATGGGACTTCTACGGGCCGTATGATCGATTGGCCAAACATGGGCCGTACTTTCATGGACAATTAACGGACCGCAATATGGGCCGTAAACAGGCTATAATGGGAATCGACTGTTTATGTGGGCCGACCATAACGGGCCGTTAATAGGCCCATGTGTACAATGGGCTTAATTCTATCGGCAGGCATAACGGGTCGTTAATGGGCCATATTTGATGATGCTATGAAAACGGCCCAACGGATTAAAGGGCCACAGACGGTCCGACTTTAACCACAGGCTGAATATGGCCCACAAGCGAAACAGGCCAGTAACGGACCGTAAGTAATCGAATGCCGGAAATGAGCTCAATAATAAATGGGCCCTTAGAAGGCCGAAAGATAACACGGGCTGAAACGGCCCAATGGAATAATGGGCCATTAATGGGTATAAAGCGATACACTGTTCAATATGGGCCAGTTTCACCACGGGCCGTTTATGGGCCAAGATTTACCAAGCGTCTCAGATGGGCCAAAAGACGTCATGGGCCATACATGGGCCGGAAGTTACAACGGGCCGGAATCATATTGGATGGCCCATATGGCGCTACTGGGCCTAATTCAGATAGGCTATAACAGGCCGTGAGTTAGCGGGCTGTAAATGGGCTATATGCGAGCAGGCCGTTAACAGGCCTTCCATGGGCCGGGCCGCTACCTTTTGACTAAGTTAAACGGGCCAGCCTTTTGACTTGAATGGGCCACTGTTGGGCCGAGCCACGTGTCGACATATCATAGGCGCGTCCCGTCCATTCGCCGGATGACATCTGTCCTAGCACTGCGCCGACACGTGGATACTCCGGCGAATGAGAATTTTACACGTGGAAAATCCCCATTGGTCAGGGCTATTAACGGGTTATCGGATCCAAACTGGAACCCGATACCTTAATGGCGACCCGTTACGGTGGATGCCACGTGTTGGTTACCCTTGATGAAAACACTTCCATGATGCGCGATTTATTGTCATGGAAGTGGACACTTCCGTGATGATAATTTTGGTATTGTCATGGAACACTTCTATGGCAGCACATGTATGACTATCTTGATTCTGTCATAAAATCGTCATGGATGTACATGCATGACAGAAAATGTGACCTACTGTGACAAACACGTATCATCACGGAAGTGTATTTTTTTGTAGTGAGTAGTATATACCAAAAACAGGAAGGCATGTCATATTCAAAGGTATAATGTGTAAGCTAAGCAGATGCAATTTTAGCAAATTGGAAGCAATACAAGCTAGACACCCGGCTGGAGTGGTGAGCATGATCATCGAGGACCTGAGAGCCTGGTGGGAGGCGGGCTGCTTCGCGACCACCGTGGCTTTTTAGTTGGCTTGCAGGTGATGCCTGTTTGTGCTGGGCTTGTCACTAGTTCGGCCAGTGCCCTGACTAGCTATTTGGCTTGTGGTGCTCCCAGGATGGTGGTTCATGTAAAAACTATCTTTCCTTATCTTAATAAAGACCGACTTCGGCCTTTCGAATACAAGCTAGACACCATATGCAACATGCAACCACTTATGACACCGCGAAGTTAAAGCAAGCACCTGGGATGGTGGTTCATGGCGAGCGAGATCATCAACTCCAGAGCTACGTTTACCATCTCCATCTGCTGACACTACACCCTTCAAAGTACCAAAACGTGTCTTGCCTACCCGCGTAGAAAGCTGGAGCGACTTCGCTCTTTTCTTTCGTGTTTCTACCAACATTTTGGCAGAGGCTGAAATACCCATGCATAAAAAAATAATAGTGAGAGTATGGGTGAAGTGTGTGCAGAACTAGTGCGCTGTAAAAGTAGCAGATAGCAGGTGGCTAAAAAATAAATGACAGGAGACATATGATAGCTCTACAACATTGCATGGCAAACGAAATTAGATTCTACTCCGTAAGATTTTGTAATATATGAGCACAAGGATGGCTGGGAAATGCAAGTACACCTCCAGCACACCACCACATGTGGTCCTATCAAAATAACAGTTGACTGAAAACAAATAGGTCAGTCGATTTTTTTCTGAACCGTCCGATCTACAAGGAACGGGCAGATGGCCTTCATCTACCTCCCACCAGCCACTGTTGACGATCTTTCTCGAACAGCCAGAGACCATCGGCCCAGACCCCTGCCTCCGCCGCCCCACCCTCCCCTCGACCTCACACCACCACCATGCTTGGCAGCGCCCCCGACCATCCCTTTAAGCCTGGCCGACCTCCAGATCAGGCGCCAGCAGCTCCTAGGCCCCACACACCCCTAAGATAAACACCGAGGCGCTGCTTCCCCGGTGTAATAGGCGTACTAGGGCCTATTACGCTGGGGAATGCTTCCTTTAATTGGGAATCAACTGACCAGGAATTGAAATCAAGGGGGGCGACGGACCTCTAGCTAAGGTGAAATAGTATATGAGGAGAAACCTTATGCATCACGAGTTACTAGGAACATCTAGTATCAGGAAGAAGGTGCAGGAAGAAGCGGTGAACTACTGTCTTCTGTGGGATGAATACCATGCAAGCAGACCCGTAAGATTTGCACGAATAAGGGAAGAGGAGTACCAGTTCCGGTTGCCAGTGTTGTGTTCTCGTGATTTCGCGGCGATGTTCTTCTTTTTACCGGGGGAACCGATGTTGTGGATGAGGGTGGAGCCTTGGAAGAACCCATGGCCAAATTGTTGACTGTGTTGCGGTGGCCGTCTGTCGGCGGAGGGGAAGCAGATCCGAGGCGGCGAAGGACGACGTAGCGGGAATAGCTCCGGTGCCGTGGACGGTGGCGACGTTGGAGCGGCAGCGGTGAGGCGCAGGACGGCGTGGTTGAACTGGCCCGGGTACGGCGCACGTCGGCGTCCTGGAGGTAGCTCGGCCTCGGGTTCAACTACTAGCTGTGGAGGGCGTTGCGGTTGCGGTTGCGGTGGGCGACGACGTCTGGGTATCGGCTCCGGCGTGATGGAGGAGGGCGGCGGTTGATGGGTGGGATGGGGTGGCGGACGGAGGACGCCGTGGTATCGCGGCTGGTGGAGAGGTAGTTTTGGCGCCCACGGAGTACGAATGGGGAATCAGACGGGGGGGGGGGGGGGGGGGGGAGCTAAGGGGGAACCATGTTTCGGTCTGGGACGTGCTTTTTTTTGAACAGATGGGACGCGCTTGTTTGAAATTTGGGGAAAGTATGAACTTTGCCCCCTCTTAAATTTCGGACCTGGTAGGACGGTAATCCCAGGTGTCCCAAATAGTGGGCGGGAGCGATTTCAGCCGAGCGCATGTGTGTTTAGGCGGCCACGGTGTATGAATGTTTTTTGGAGGTGGTTGCGTGGCGTCTAGATGAAGTTACAAACCTACCCCGGTTTAGACCTTTGGATGTCGGGCCGGTAGGTTTGACGGGTTGGAATTAGAAAAGTAATTTCCTTATACCAAACATTGGTCTCACGCGGTTTCGGGTGAGTAGAGGCTCTTTTGGCGCTTCGTTCGAAATTTTGAAACAGAAGCATTCACGTTTAGAGTACTCCTGAACTTTGAGGATTGACCTAAATAGACAACGTTAAATTTGACCTTGTATGTTTGAAAACCTCATTAAATTATGTGCTTCTTTCTGAAATTTTGACTCTTGAAAATCCTATAACTACGATTATTTTGGAATGGAGGAGGTAAATTTGAATCTATTTTGTACACGACTATATATGCTATTATGTACAAAAGCAGAGCAAAGATTGGTGCCCCCATAATTTAGGTATGATTTACAAATGCCATGATCTCGAATTCAAATAATTGAATGGACTTCATGTTGAATTTGAATTTTTTAAACCACCTTAAGTTGAATTCAAATGTATGCTAGTTCCTAGCTAGCTATTTAGAATGTTCCTTGTGTAACTTTTGTATGTATAATGTGCTTTACACGCACAACTTGAACTATACTCACGTTTATGTTCGAATTGCTAAATTGATGCATTGTCTGGAGTTCAAAATACTAACTCTACGGATCAATTATGTCGAATAATAACATAGACATGCTCAAATTTGATAGAATATAGATGTCTGATGGATCAATGGCCGTTCCTTATGCGAATTGCAAATATCATGATCCCATCCTAATATTTGGATACAATTTATATTTTTAATCAATGTGTACGTTAGCCTTTTACGTGTAGTTTCAGTCTCCATAGGCCCCTCCTCACACACGCGCTAACTTTCTTTCCCACACATACGCGCACACGATGTATATTCATCGGGGATCTCTCACACATGCTCCCACACTCTCTCCCGAGGTGTCTTTCTCGCGCACATGCTCTCGATATCACCCTCCCTCCCTCTCACAACCATTTACGACTGTTTTCACTAACCTTTATCACAAGAACTCTTCCTCTCACACGCATATGCACACATGATCCCCATCGACCCTTTCTCTATACATAGACCTGCCTACGTGTCTCCCGCACGCACATTATATTTAGGCCTATCTCGCACACACTGTCCCCACCTCTCTTCCTAATTGACGAATATGATTCCAGCAGAGCATTCTGTAGGATGCCCCTTGAAGTTAGGTTGGATGAATAGTAATATCAAAGACAAGGGCTTACCTTAGTCCAGGGACCTAGGGTTACAAATCCTAGCCAGCTTTGTCAGTGGACACAGAGTCCTTCACGGCTCTGGTATCTTTGTCTTGTATGACTAGTCCTCCATGCGTCTCCCTAAATGCGTCATGGGCTGACCAATGTGGCGCAGGACGGAACTGACCCAAGGGCCTCACCTCGGCCCACCGGACCTCACATGGTGACACACCCTCTACCCCTAGGTCTCGTTATCTTCTCACACCCACGCATACCAACACAGACACCGCACAAACTATTTCTCCCCATGCCTCTATCCCCTCCCCCCTTGCATGTACACACTCAAGGGCATCTCTCGCCATGACATCCTATTCATCTCTCTCTCTCTAGACCTCTCTCATTTCTCGTGATATCTCTCCCACGTCGCCCCCCCGCCGGCCCCTCAATCCATGCATCTCTCAAATACGTACACATACCCTCTCTAGGCCCTGCCAAATACGTCAACTACACATTCACACATGTTACATCTTATCACGTACCCCATTGATCTAAAAAGCCCTCTCTTCACGTTTACTTCGCATACAACATTCCTTTTGACCAAAAATTTATTTTATAATTTCTACATATATACAACATTACAAAGTTATATGGAGTATGAAAGTTAATTTGCATTGTATGGTGCACCCAATGATATTTATTCCGCACTGTCAATTTTTATATTTTTATACTATATATAAAGTTAGTCATAATAAAGAGAAACGAAGAGCATCTCTCTCTCCATCGCACACCCCCCTCTACGCCCCTTTCACGTACGCACACAAACTATCTCTAGGTCCTCTAAAAGTACGCCCCCAGCACATTCACGCATGTTTCATCTTTCTCTCGCGATATATACACCGACGATCACTGTATTTGAAGCGAAAGCACGATACGTACATTGGACTTCATAATCCACTCATTACGGTCACCATTTATGTTTTGTGGTTATTATACAGTCACGGGCTCACCGTACAGCTCTGTATTTGTTCAAGACACGACTAGTTGACTAGTCAAACGCTCCACGTGGCACCTCTAGTGTTGCATCACATTATATTACTACCATTGGGCCCACCTATCGGCGTGTATAGGAATAAAAACAAACGATAAAAAATTATTGGACGGGGGTATTCGAAGTCATGACCGCGGGCACAACGGACAAGGTGGCCTTGTATTGGTATGCTGAGCCGTCTGTTTTAACACACAGGAGCTAGTGTGGTGATTATACACACACGCACACATGCACACGAACTGCATGCATGCAACACTCACACGTACACACGCATCCATGCAACACTCACACGCACACATGCATGCACACACCACACGACCAACACACACGCTCACACTCAAGTGCTCAACCTACACGTGCATGCACACACATCAGGCTCTGACAAACACATACATAATCTGCATAAATTTGTGTTTATCTTACTTTTTTTCTCTACGAACTGACTGGTGGGACCCACAAGGAACATGGTCAATTTAACCAGTCAACATAGTGCCACGTAGACTATTTGGCCGGTCAACAAAGTGCAATCCAATGCTGAACGGTGAGCAAGTGATCGTATAATCACCGCAAAACATATATAGTGACCGTAATGAGCGTATTCTGAAGTCCGGTGACCGTATTACGCTTTTCGCTTGAAATACACTGACTGCCAGTGTATTTATCTCTTCTCTCGCTCTCTCTATGGAGCCGAGTAGGCCAATGTGCCAGTGCCTAAATTGGCACACGCCACCCCATTATTGCTGTACTGGTTTTGTAAGAGCGAACAAGCATTCACGTCTACCGTACAAACTGTAGATATGAGTTACAAATGCCATGAAGACAAATACAAATATTTGAATCCTCTTTATGCTCAATTTCTCTTTATAGGCCCTCCAAAAGTACATCTCTACACGTTCTCGCATGTTACATCTAACAACTATGCAATACAACACTATTACACTCTAACACAATAAATCATATGTGTTATAGTTTTACTAGATCTCATATTGTTACTTAATTATCCAGTTTGCATACATTAAAATTGCCTTTGAAATGTATGGCTAGTATCATCTAGTGATATGAAAGGTCAGACTACACACACACACAAAAAAAGGGCCCATTACACATTCAAGCATTTCACATCTTTCTCTCGCTCTCTATGTCAAACCGACTATGCCAAACTACCCTGTCTACCGCACGGGAAAAATCCCGCCCTCGCCTGTTTAATCGGGTTTGTGTCGATGGATCATGCAAAACAGCAAAACTATAGTAGTACTACAGTACAAGTAACAGTTCACTGGGCCGCCGTGTCGTGTACTCCTCCGTCGTAAGAGTGGAGCACTCGCTTTCATAAATGTTCTAGTCCCTTTCGCCGACATGTGGGACATCAAGCAACCTGGTCCACGTGCCATACCAAAATAATAGTGCAGAGCAGCAGGGGTGAAGCACCCTGGTCATGGCGCCGGCGTAGTAATGAGCAATGAGGCGTCAAATCACAAAGCTGCACCTTTCCCGTAGTTAAGTTGGAGGGACGAAGTGATGCTCAAAAAAAAAGTTGGAGGGACAAAGCAACCATCATTCCATTCTTTGCTGAATCTGCTTCTACCTCATCTTCTTCAAGTTAACGACGTGTTGCTTCTGCCTCATGTGGGACGTAGATCGGCTTGGTAAATCACTGACACGTGGGACCGCATGTTAGCAAACCGCCAGGCCAACGTCCTATAAAAATAAGAAACCTCCCCCACCTTCCACACGGCAAAATCACCTCCTTTTTACTAATCTTGATATAATTTTTTAGATCAATATAATTGAGATTTGTATAGATAGCACCAAGGAGCGAAACCAAGTGGTACACTTAAGGGCATCCACAATGTGTAGCCAAATGTGAAAATAGCTTTTGGCATCGATGGGAACCATTGTGGAGGGTGCTGCCAAAGCCAAAAAGAGGGAAGCGAAGCTCCCTAATTGATTGATTGATTGAAGGAATAGAAAAATGCAACCTCTCTCCTCTTTCTCCCATGCTTGGACGCATGTATAAAGCATAGAGTCTACTCCCCTGTCCCTTCTATCACAAATCACAAAGCAGTGAGGCGTCAAATCACAGAGCATGGACAAAGCAACCATCATTTCACTCTTCGCTGACTCTGCTTCTCCATCGCCTTCTTTGAGAAACCACCTTTACCGCAGTAAGCTGGACGGACGACGCTATTGTGCTAGTAGTAGTACATTTAGGCCTCCTTTGGTTCAACGGACTTCCTGGATGCAAAGAACACACTTGCGAATGACTTACCGTGGTCTGCCGCAATGGTGTGCTCCGTCGATAGCACTTCGCCAAAGCCACATCGTTCGAGATATCATCGACGTCACCGCAATGGGGAAGAAAGTCAAATAGTTACTACCTCCATTTTTTTGTATACAAGGCCCATATCAAAATAACAATTTGCAGAAGGCCACTAACACTAATCAAGGCAAAATTGATGGGGTTTGCCTCGTAATAGCAACCACAGACATTAATATACCCTTGCATGCATGCGGAAATGAGAAGGTTGGTTTGCATGGCGCTGCATTAATCAAGTAATGAGGAGTGAGATGGTTAGCTCTTTGGGCGTTGGAGAAAAAAATACGCATTAATTGACACGTCAAACGAGGATTTGTATCAATCAATCCCACGAAGGAAAACCCCGCCTTTCTTTTTTAACACAAGTACGTACTTGTATCCTGTTTGGGTCTAGGCCTTGCATTGCCATACTTTGCCACACATTTTTGTCAAGCTTGCCTAAAGTTTTTCAAAATGAAAAGGAGGTACACTTGCACACGCCTGTCGCGGTCGCACCGCACCCTCACACAGTCGCTCCTGCACGCCGCAAACCCAACCAAGGGAACACACCCTCACTGACACGTGCTACCGCATGTGATCAAACCAAACTCAGCCATCCTACCGCTGACACATAATTTTCGTTCATACAGTATGTTTATCCAACCGCATGTTGGGGAAGATTCGCGTGGCCCATGCGGTGGTCTGTTGGGGAAGAAGAAGGGTTAGGAGACGTAGGATATTCAACCAACCGTCTGAAATGGTCGACTGACCCAAATGATGAAAGTCACGCGACTTGCATAAATATATGTTCTTACACAACAAAAGATCCCTAGAAACAACAACATAAAGAAAAACTATCACTGTTCACGGAATGAGCCGGCCTCGTCGTCTTTGGCTGCCGGCGCGAACCAGCCGTAGCTGCCGACATGTGTCTCCGCACCGTGGTTGTCCTTGGCCTCCAGCTACTCGTTCACGCGAAACATGCGGGCGCTCTGCACGGACGCGAGCACCGCCCGGTTCACGTCCACGACGTTCGGTTCTGCTTGCAGGAGGGCCTCGATGGCAGCGGCATCCACGCACTCCGCGGTGAGTTGAGCCTCTGCCGCCCGGTTCAAGTCCAGGACGTCCGGTTCCGCCTGCAGGAGGGCCTCGATGGCAGCGGCATCCGTATGCTCCGCGTCAAGTTGAGCCTCCGCCACCCGGTTCACGTCCACGACATCTGGTTCCGCCTGCAGGAGGGCCTCGATAGCAGCGGCATCCGCGCGCTCCGTGTCGAGTTGAGCCTCCGCCTCTCGGTGTTCCTTTAGGATCGCCAGGTTGAACCGCTGGTCCACCTCCACCATGGGGGACCCGGACGCCGGCACGAAGTCGACGTCCATCGTCTCATATGCGTCGGGGGCCTTCTGTGCCACGACCTCCGCCATGAACATTGGATCGGCTTCCTCCTCCTCGTAGCTTGGCTCCAGAGAACTCGGGGATTGGCCCGCCGCAAAGCGAGCTTGGGAACGGAGGTCTGTGGCGCCGACCGCCGCCGCGATTTCTGCGCGGCGCTCCGGTGTCAGCATCTTGTAGTACATGATCTTGCGGCGGACCATGGCTTTCCAGCGAACTAGGGGACGACTAATGCGGGCTAGGGGATCGAAAGGTGGGGGAATGGGCTGGAGAGGAGGTTTGGTTTTAGGGCAGTGGTGACCGGCCGGCAAGTAGCTGGCGTAGGCCGAGCAGCGAAGGTTCTTGTGTGAATAATAGTGGTTCTGGTGATGACCGGTCAATCGATTTTGACTATGCAGAGTTTGCAAAGCCGGACGGCTGGAGCCTGGAGAGTTGTGGGGTGGGATGGGACCAAAGTTTCGAAGTTTCACATGGCAGACGTCCGGACCTCCCCACCGTTCCTGTCGACGACGAGGCGGTGACTTCGTAAATCTCAAGATGACTAGCAAGATGCCCGTGCATTGCACGGAACATCAGGATGCATTTTTTTACAAAACACCTATTGTGTGCAGGAGTAATCCCATGTGTAAAAACTAGTGATATCTCGAGAATTTCATCGAAAAAATGGTATCTCGAGAAAGATGAGAGATAAGGTGAGGAGGAGTGGGGCGCGGTGGTGATTGGTGGCCGGACTTAGCGGAGGCATGGGGATGGACGACGCCGGCAGCGGCCACCATGCCAGATTGTTCCAGAGGCTTCCTTTTTTAATTACTCAACAATGAAGTTGTGGGAGATAAGGATGAACGATAGAGGTGCGGCAATCCTTTTGCAAATTGCCATAGTTTGCTTTCTATTCGTCAGATATAGATCGGACGGTCTATATTGCAAGATGGCAGGCACACCATCATCACCGAGAGTAGAGATAAGAGTAGAGATAGAGATATGACGGCTCAGTCTCTCGAAGGTGCTCATAGGGGTAGGGTGTGCATGTGTGCGTTCATAGGGGTGAGTGTATGCGCGCATGTATGAGAGCTTGCGTCTGTACTGTGTTCAAAAAAAAGGAGTACTCGAAGTTTGCAAGTTCATAAGGAACGAACGGTGTACATCACTCTTGTGGCGTTCGCGTTGCTCCCCGGTACGGTGGACCCTGCATGTCGCTCACCGAATGGAACACACTTCGTCTTGTGTTTTTGCTCGCTTGTGGGACCGCAATTGAGAGCAAACCGACGTCCCTCCCCCTCCCCGCCCGCGTCATTTACTACTAGAACAGAGAGAGGTCCGCCGAGTAACTTACTAGGAGTAACATGCATATAAAGGGTATTAACATTGAATACCCTTTATATATATGATTTGCTGATGCTATGATCACCAGTTCAAAATTTTGAATCCGCCTTAAGTATCACACATGCACCCACTCGTTCTCTCTCGGTTTCATCTCGGGGTCTCTCTATCCCTCCCTCTCTCTCTCTCTCACACATACCACCTCTCTTCCTCTTTGTGCATGTCAAACCTAATTGATCTCCCGAGGTATCAGGAATCTCGCTCGTCGTCAGGTCGCTCTTCGACACACGCCTAGGTCACTCTACCATGCATTAATTGTAAACAAGACTTTCATCTATCTTTTTCTAAGCATACATTCATCTTTCTCTCCGCCCCTCTCTAGATCGGTCGATCTCCGGACCCACCCTAGTCCTCTTTCAATCGATCTAGCTAGATGGTACATGACCGATGCGCACACACAGAACCCCCCGCCCTTCTCTCCACCCACACGGTCTTTTCTATCATAGAAACACACCAAACCTTTATCTCCTTGCACGACACACACTCGATCTCTCAACATCTATCGATCTCGTCAAGATGTGTTGGGGCATGAACCGAATGGGATGTCAAAACTAAGATGGGAAATGGCACGTAGTGGAGGCAACGCGAAACTTTAAATGAACCGTTTGTCTATATGCATGTCGGACAAATTACAACATTGGAAATACAAGCATGATCTAGGCCCACATGCGAATGACACTCGGCGGAATGTTCAAATGAGGCATGCGTGAGGATGGACTCGACCGGAGGGCGTCATGATCGATGGAGAAGAGGGTTGGAGAATAATGAGAAATAAGCAACGCCACATGATTATACTTGGATGGCTCAAATAAACATTAAGTTGTCTTGTTTTCCCTTCCATCTTGGTCACAGAGTAAGATACGCAGGGACTAGTAGAGTTACTATTGCCGGAACATGGTAAGTTGGACCCCTAAATGTGGGCACGGACCGGGCACACCTCAATTATTCCTTCAAATAGTCGGACACCTAAATTAGCACACCATCCGGCTACTTAATCAAGTGTTATGCTTCACGAGTTGAAAAGGAAAAGGGTGGTACTGTACCCAAAACCACCACACTTGGGGCTAGGGTAACAACTTGGTACTGTACCACATTTGAACCAGGGCACAAAAACCACATGTTCTGCGCCTAATGCGTAACGTGGAGAACTGACTCTCGAATTTGGCCAGGAAAACAGGGAAACCGACATGTGGGGCACACCTGTCGGGATGATGTGGCGCAGACTAGTCCAATGGAGGAGCTGGCCCATGACCTCCTCGCCACCGGCAACCGTTCATGTGGGTCGTGGGGGCCAGCAACGTGGTGCAGCTCCCACACCACCTCTGGACACGGCGACCGCGGTGAGCGACACGCTCATCGTCGCTGGACACGCTCGGCTTCAGGGTGCCGAGGGTGGCGCTACCGCTGTGGCATGACCAGCAGATCAACACCCGGCTCATCGAGGATGCACGGGGCGCCAAATTGCGCGCACGCCACGACGCATCCGCGGAGTGTTCTAACACGGCCAACTGCATCCCCAGAACCTGAGACCATGCCGGGTCATCTTTCAATGACATGTGGGATCGCATGTGAGCAAAGGGCATCTCCAACATTGCCACGCCCGCAGCTGACTACCCTGGCACACAAAAAACCCTCGTCCCTCGCGCCGTCGCGCACGTGTGTTCCCAGCCGGCGCCAGCTGCCCGCATTCATGCCGTCCATCTGTATGCCATCATTAAGCAGGCTCGCTGCCTGAGGAACCAACTCCGGCGACTTATTGACGCACCCGAACGCTTGGCCTCACCGGAATGCGCTACTTAAAGTGGCAACGCCCAGCTAAACTCTAGACCATAGTGCATCCTCCTACCTGGCACCACATCCACCATGACCGTGAGTGGGAACGCTCTGCGGGAGAGCTTGTCTTCGGGGATGAAGCTCGAGGTCGCCGCCCTTGCTCAACTCGCCGCTCGCAACGCAATACCGGCATAGCCGGACGCGGACGTGATCGCACAAGCGGTGGCCACGCTGGCGGCCGATGACGGGAGCACCGCCAGCCACGCGTCCTACTTGCCGCCGTCCAATGTTCAGTGGCGCATGTGGCAGGTGAAGCGATGGACCGTCCACGCCCATCATTATCAACCTCATGTCCACCAGCACCGCCGAGGTCGGGGACTCCTCCGAGGATGAGCAGGGCATGGGAGGCGGCAGGGCATGGTGTGCCAACTGGCCGGTCCGTCTCCCGTGTTCTACTCTTCCTCGCCGGAGACCGCACCTTCACTTCACGGGTCTTGAACCCCGCCGCCGTTCATGGAGACGGCAGATGGAGGACGTCGTCGCCGATGCGGAAGTACAAAGGAAAGTGGACGTCGGTCGCTGTCGTAGAATAGGTTTAGGGTCGGGTGTCTTTTCTTGTTCTGTCCTATAAAAGTTGGAAATGTAATGAAAATCTACCGTGTTTGCATGAATCTCGTCTGGTGTATATGAACTTTCACAATAATAGTAAGATATATTGTATGAAAATATATTGAATGATGATTCATTTTTGTGTGTATAAACTTGGTCTAAGTTTAGAAGGTTTGACCCGAGACAAAGCTAACTTGCGAAGTAAATAAACACATAGGTATACATACACAATTTATCTTAGGCACTCCAATAGTACGTCCACTACACATTCACGCATTTCACATCTTTCTCTCGCTTTGTCTGTCAAACCAACTAAGCCTTGTCCTAAAAAATAAAGTCCTAAAAAAACCAACTAAGCCAACCTCCCAGCATATCGCGTGGGAAAAGACCCGGGCGCGCCGTTTTAGTCGGGATTACCAGATTACTAGTAGTATCAATGGATCACGCGAAGCACCAAGTTTAAAAGGAAAAAGGCGGTACACTCATAGCACGCCAGTCGCGGTCGCATTGCACCCCTCACACGGTCGGTCCTGCACACGGCTCACGCAAACAGAACGCGCTTCGGCTTGCCTCTTCACTGACACGTGGGAGCGGGATGACCCACAAGTATAGGGGATCAATTGTAGTCCTTTTGATAAGTAAGAGTGTCGAACCCAATGAGGAGCAGAAGGAAATGACAAGTGGTTTTCAGCAAGGTATTTTCTGCAAGCACTGAAATAGTCGGTAACAAGTAGTTTGATAGCAAGATAGTTTGTAACGAGCAAGTAACAGTAACGGTAAATAAAGTGTAGCAAGGTAGCCAAATCCTTTTGTGGCAAAGGACATGCCAAAACGGTCTCTTATGATAAGCAAAGCGTTCTTGAGGGTACACGGGAATTTCACCATGTCACTTTTACCATGTTGGTTTGATTCGTGTTCGCTACACTACAAAAAAAACACTTCCGTGATGATACGTGTTTGTCACAGTAGGTCACGTTTTCTGTCATGCATGTACATCCATGACGATTTTATGACAGAATCAAGATAGTCATACCTGTGCTGTCGTAGAAGTGTTCCATGACAATACCAAAATTATCACCATGGAAGTGTCCACTTCCATGATGATAAATGGCGTGTCATGGAACTGTTTTTGTCAAGGGTAACCGACACGTGGCATCCACCGTAATGGGTCGCTGTTAAGCTATCGAGTTCCGGTTTGGATCTAATAACCCGTTAACAGCCCCGACCAATGGGGATTTTCCACTTGTAAAATTCTCATTCACTGGGGGATCCACATGTCGGCTCAGCGTTGGGACAGATGTCATCCACTCATTGTACGGGAGGTGCCTATGATACGTTGGCACATGGCAAGGCCCAACAGTGGCCCATTTAGGTGAAAGAGGCTGGCCCAGTCAAAATTAGCAGGCCGGCCCATATAGGGCCTACTTGTGTCTGGTCCATTTAAGCCCACGGCCCATACGAGATGTGACAATTCGGCCCGTCAATGGCCCGTTAACTATTTGACACCATTGCAGCCCATCATTAGTTCGAGCCCGTTAACAACCCGCTATATATTTGAGCTCAATATCGGCCCGATGTGGTTTCGGCTTGTTAACGGCCCATTCAAGGGATGGGCCAATTTTAGGATGTACGTCTTTCGGCCTTTTAGCGACCCATTTAAGTGTTGGGCCAATTTCCAGCCCGGTGTGTCTTTCAGCCTGTTAACGGCCCATAAATGAGTTGGGCCATTTGAAGTTGGACCTGAGTTTTGGCCTCTTAACGGCCCATGATCTTCATGGTCCAATACCATCTCGGTTTCTCTTTCGGCCCGCTAAAGGCCCACAACACAGTTGGGCCATATACAGTCCGACCTGACTTTCAGCCTCTTAGCGGCCCATGCTCTTCATGGTCCAGTATGAGCCCGCTGTCTCTTTCGGCCTGCTAAAGGCCCACAGTACAGTTGGGCCATATATAGCCCGACCTTAGTATCGTCCTGTTAACGGCCCGTGAAATCAAATGGGCCCACTTATTGCCCGCTTCGATGTCGGCCTGTTAACGACCCGGGAGGTAACAGGGCCAAGCATTAACTGTTGTCTCATTTCAATTATAGCGGCCCAATAGAGCTTTCAGCCTGGTTATGACTCATCAACTTAATGGGCCCGCTAAAGTTCGAACATGTCTGTAGGCCCAAATAGATAACGTTGATTCCAGCCCAGCTATAATTTGAGCCCATTACGACGAGCAATTATGGACAGGACCAAAACCGATCTATCAAAGGCCTATGAGAATTTTGGCCCCTGCGAGACCATTAGGGAAGCCCAGTAACGGCAGTGGGCCGCTTCCTTCATATAGGGCCCACGACTGTTCGTGCTAACTAATAATTTCACTGCTTTTTTGGCTTCCTAGCGACCAGTTAGCTGGAATGCGAGGCGCGCTAAGCAAACGTACGACATACAAGAAAAAACGTAGCACATCCAGCATATATTACAGGAAATTACATCCACTGGGCAATCAAAGATTGATGCCAGTGCAAATAAATGAACAGAACTTAACGATCTACAACCTCACAATCTGCAACCTCAGCGCGGATGACGCCCATAAGCATGTGAGCAAGTTCTTCCTTCTTTGCTACACTGTCTCTGAAAACATTGATCAGTTGTTGTTGCGCAAGAATGTGCACCTCTGATTCCTCCACGATTTCCATCATTGCTTCAGCCAGTAATTGGTTCACAAAAATACATTTTTTCCGTTGGATTCAAGACAGAGAAAACTGAACAGATTCAGATGGCGATTTTGGCAGGCTTATATTATTGATAGTGGAGAGTGTCTCGACCACTGCATCATAACATAAATTAGGAGGGGAACCGAACATATTAATCAAGAGTTATTGCCATATTACCTGGCCTAGTTTTATTGGAAAGAAACAATGGGGTTGCCTTGCTGTTTTCAGAGTTTGTCTCCTTATCTTCAGCTGCCTGCACCAAATTAACACACTAGTATTGCTATCATTGGCCAGGTCAGATAATAGGAAAGCAACATTGACACAACGAATGTTTGGGCAACCAGCCACACTAGCCTACAACAAATTAACACAATATGGCACAACTATCATCAGCCAGGTAAGGTAATAGGAAAGCAACATTGACACAATGAATGATTGGGCAACCAGAACAGCACTACAATTTAGTAATGTGCATGATATGAGATAGTACACTCATGCAGCTTAGTATGCAAAACTACCAGGTAGTTTTCCTTACAAAAATAAACATTGTCGCCTTTAATTATACATTCTGCTACAAGTAAATTTAGATCAGATAAAGGGTGGATTCACGCCGATTAACAAAATACATGCTGATGTAAAAATATAGTGATATACAACAGGTACTTACATCAGCATTGGAGCACAGAGAATTCCAGCAAGATACTTTCCTCAAACACGATCCCAGTTTAGAAAGTCCTCTATCCTTTAAGTTTATTTTCTAAAAGAGAGATGGGTAAGAAACATGTAGAAAATATGATCTGAATGCTATAAAATTTCATGATGTGAGGATACACACACGCTTTTTAGAATGGAGTTGACATATTTTTGCTGGACTGGAGCAGACTAGTTCTTTGGCCACTTGAATCTGCTTATTATCAGTAGGAGTTGGGTTTCTCTGTGCTGGAGCAGTATCTATGAACATTGGAGTTGGTTTACTATCTCCTGGCGTTTGGATCTTTTGCAAAGACCTTGTTTGTAACCCTTCATATTCTAACATAGCCGTCTTCCCCTTGCATGCCTTATATAGAAGAATGGTGCTTCAGTTCTAAAACATGCTACAACAGAGAGATGGAATAGGTACTGAAGAATAGAAAGGCATGACATATTGACATGTATTCCCTCCATCCAGAAATAAATGGATGTGTCTAGGCGTGTTTCAGTTCTAGATACATCCATTTTTATCCATTTCTGCGACATGTAATCCGGACGGAGGGAGTATGATGTAAGAGCTAGGGATACGACAGGACAATAGAGTAAAAAACACTAGTTGAATGTAAAACTATATGATAGCGGAATACATACAGAAAAACACTAAGGCAACATATGCGTGTATGATTGGGAAACTAAGATGGCATTGCAACAGACCACTAGAACAACACTTCAATGTAAAAAAACATGGTATGGTAGACAGATGGAGTACATACTGATGAATAATAATGCATAAGATATTCAGAAGCATGATGTCCAAACTAAGCAGATGGCATTGCAACAGAGTAGAATGACAGTACTTGAATTTGAAAACATGTTATCATGAATGGAATATGTACTGAAAAACAGGAAGGCATGACATATTTACATGCATGATCAGCAGGCTTAGCACATGGCATTGCAACAGAGTAGATGCACTCCAGGACATTATATGCATGCTGTACCCATATCACGGGCCAAGTTAGATCAAGGACCTTGTGGGGTGAATAGGATTCATCATCTTTCTGCAAGTCTTTTGGAGAACTGCCATAACATGTTCCATCATATTGGGTATCATTGGCGTCAAGTTTGTTGGCCGTTACATTGCTCCGTGAGGTTCTTGTGGATATATCAGTGTGTGCAATTATATCTGACATGCATGGAAGACAACTAGTAGTTAGATTTATGTAATGTGTGCCTATAGGAGAAGACATAAATAGTAGGACTGGGCTTAACTAGCAGCAACAGGTCTCAAAAACTAAAGGGAGAACACAGATGAAAGCTACAGAATATGTATCATTTGTACTCGAGATTAACTAGATGGCACGCAAAAGTATTAAAGAACAACATAGGAAATACTAGAAGTGGTATAATCACCAGCCTGTGGGATAGCATTGGCTGATGGATGATAACTATGGAACAACATTACCTAAAGAACAAGTCTCTTATGTGAACTATGGAACACCGTTAACTCCTGAACAAGACTCTTAAGAGATCAGCATGAATATATAGTGAAATGTGATAATCTATTTTCTATGCTTAGATGAATAACAAAGCCATAAATGTTGCACACAAGTAAGATGAGGGTACAACCTATCTGGCCACCATCCATAGGAGTGAGCATCATGTGCTGACTTGTCGATGGCCCTGCAGTTGTTGTGGCTGTTGCTACTTCTTGAGCTTGCGTTGGTTTTTCCCTTGAAGAGGAAAGGGTGATGCAGCAAAGTAGAGATAAGTATTTCCCTCAGTTAGAGAACCAAGGTATCAATCCAGTAGGAGACAACGCACAAATCACCAATACCTGCACAAACAATCAAACACTTGCACCCAACGCGATAAAGGGGTTGTCAATCCTTCACGGTCACTTGCAAAAGTGAGATCTGATAGAGATAGATAAAACTAAACAAAAGATAAAGTAAATATTTTTAGGGTTTTTGGTTTATAGATCTGAAAATAAAAGATTGCAAAATACTAGATTGGAAAGTAATATGATGGAAAATAGACCCGGGGGCCAAAGGTTTCAGTAGAGGCTTCTCTCAAGATAGCAAATAATATGGTGGGTGAACAAATTACTGTCGAGCAATTGATAGAAAAGCGCAAAGTTATGCCAATATCCAAGGCAATGATTATGAAATATAGGCATCACGTCCGTGTCAAGTAGACCGACTCCTGCCTGCATATACTACTATTACTCCACACATCGACTGACTCCTGCCTGCATCTAGAGTATTAAGTTCATGAAGAACTGAGTAACTCTTTAAGTAAGATGACATGATGTAGAGGAATAAACTCAAACAATATGATGTAAACCCCATCTTTTTATCCTCGATGGCAACAATACAATACATGCCTTGCTGCCCCTACTATCACTGGGAGAGGACACCGCAAGATTGAACCCAAAGCCAAGCACTTCTCCCGTTGCAAGAAAAACCAATCTAGTTGGCCAAACCAAACCGATAGTTCGAAGAGAATTACAAGGATATCAAATCATGCATAAAAGAATTCAGAGAAGATTCAAATAATATTCATAGATGCGCTGATCATAAATCCACAATTCATCGGATCTCGACAAACACACCGCAAAAAAAAGATTACATCGGATAGATCTCCAAGAACATCAAGGAGAACGTTGTATTGAGAATCAAAGAGAGCGAAGAAGCCATCTAGCTACTAGCTATGGACCCGTAGGTTTGAGGTAAACTACTCACGCTTCATCGGAAGGGCAATAGAGTTGATGTAGAAGACCTCCGTGATCGAATCCCCCTCCGGCAGGATGCTGGAAAAGGCCCCAAGATGGGATCTCACGGGAACAGAAGGTTGCGGCGGTGGAAAAGTGTTTTCGTGGATGCTTCTGGTGGTTTGGAAATATATGTGAATATATAGGAGGAAGATCTAGGTCAGGGGGTCACCGAGGGGTCCACAAGGCAGGGGGCGCGCCCTCCCCCCTTGTGGCCGCCTCGTGGCTCTTCTGACTTGCACTTCAAGTCTCCTGGGTGTCTTCTGGTCCAAGAAAAATCATCGCGAAGGTTTTATTCTGTTTGGACTCCGTTTGGTATTCCTTTTCTGCGAAGCTCAAAAACAAGGAAAAAACAGAAACTGGCACTGGGCTCTAGGTTAATAAGTTAGTCCCAAAAATAATATAAAATAGCATATTAATGCATATAAAACATCCAAAACAGATAATATAATAGCATGGAACAATAAAAAATTATAGATACGTTGGAGACGTATCAAGCATCCCCAAGCTTAATTCATGCTCGTCCTCGAGTAGGTAAATGATAAAAACAAATTTTTTGATGTGGAATGCTACCTAACATATTTATCCATGTAATTTTCTTTATTGTGGCATGAATGTTCAGATCCATAAGATTCCAAACAAAAGTTTAATATTGACATAAAAACAATAATACTTCAAGCATACTAACAAGGCAATTATGTCTTCTCAAAATAACATGGCCAAAGAAAGTTTATCCCTACAAAATCATATAGTCTGGCTATGCTCCATCTTCATCACACAAAGTATTCAAATCATGCACAACCCCGATGACAAGCCAAGCAATTGTTTCATACTTTTGGTGTTCTCAAACCTTTTCAACTTTCACGCAATACATGAGCGTGAGCCATGGACATAGCACTATAGGTGGAATAGAATATGGTGGTTGTGGAGAAGACAAAAAAGAAGGAGAAAGTCTCACATCAACTAGGCATATCAACGGGCTATGGAGATGCCCATCAATATATATCAATGTGAGTGAGTAGGGATTGCCGTGCAACGGATGCACTAGAGCTATAAGTTTATGAAAGCTCAAAAGGAAACTAAGTGGGTGTGCATCCAACTTGCTTGCTCATGAAGACCTAGGGCAATTTGAGGAAGCCCATCGTTGGAATATACAAGCCAAGTTCTATAATGAAAAATTCCCACTAGCATATGAAAGTGACAACATAGGAGACTCTCTATCATGAAGATCATGGTGCTACTTTGAAGCACAAGTGTGGAAAAAAAGAATAGTAACATTGCCCCTTCTCTCTTTTTCTCTCATTTTTTTTGTTTGGCTTCTTTGGCCTCCCTTTTATTTTTTTCCTCACATGGGACAATGCTCTAATAATGAAGATCATCACACTCTTATTTACTTACAACTCAAAAATTACAACTCGATACTTAGAACAAAAATATGACTCTATATGAATGCCTCCGGCAGTGTACCGGGATGTGCAATGACTCAAGAGTGACATGTATGAAAGAATTACGAAAGGTGGCTTTGCCACAAATACGATGTCAACTACATGATCATGCAAAGCAATATGACAATGATGGAACGTGTCATAATAAAACGGAACGGTGGAAAGTTGCATGGCAATATATCTCGGAATGGCTATGGAAATGCCATAATAGGTAGGTATGGTGGCTGTTTTGAGGAAGGTATATGGTGGGTTTATGGTACCGGCGAAAGTTGCGCGGCACTAGAGAGGCTAGCAAAGGTGGAAGGGTGAGAGTGCGTATAATCCATGGACTCAACATTAGTCATAAAGAACTCACATACTTCTTGCAAAAATCTATTAGTCATCGAAACAAAGTACTACGCGCATGCTCCTAGGGGGATAGATTGGTAGGAAAAGACCATCGCTCGTCCCCGACCGCCACTCATAAGGAAGTCAATAAAAAAATACCTCATGCTCCAACTTCGTTACATAACGGTTCACCATACGTGCATGCTACGGGAATCACAAACCTCAACACAAGTATTTCTCCAATTCACAATTACTCACTAGCATGACTCTAATATCACCATCTCTATATCTCAAAACAATCATAAGGAATCAAACTTCTCATAGTATTCAATGCACTTTATATGAAAGTTTTTATTATATCCCTCTTGGATGCCTATCATATTAGGAGTAAATTCATAACCAAAGCAAATTACCATACTGTTTAGAGACTCTCAAAATAATATAAGTGAAGCATGAGAGTTCAATAATTTCTACAAAATAAGGCCACCGCCGTGCTCTAGAAAGATATAAGTGAAGCACTAGAGCAAAATTACCTAGCTCAAAAGATAAAAGTGAAGCACATAGAGTATTCTAATAAATCACGATTCATGCGTGTCCCTCTCAAAAGGTGTGTACAGCAAGGATGATTGTGAAAAACTAAAAATCAAAGACTCAAATCATACAAGACGCTCCAAGCAAAACACATATCATGTGGTGAATAAAAATATAGCCTAAGTAAAGTTACCGATAGACGAAGACGAAAGAGGGGATGCCTTCCGGGGCATCCCCAAGCTTAGGCTCTTGGTTGTCCTTGAATATTACCTTGGGGTGCCTTGGACATCCCCAAGCTTAGGCTCTTGCCACTCCTTATTCCATAGTCCATCAAATCCTTACCCAAAACTTGAGAACTTCACAACACAAAACTCAACAGAAAATCTCATAAGTTCCATTAGTATAAGAAAATAAATCACCACTTTTGGTACTGTTGTGAACTCATTATTTATTTATATTGGTGTAATATCTAATATATTCCAACTTCTCCATGGTTCATACCCCCCGATAATACCCATAGATTCATCACAATAAGTAAACAACACATAGAAAACAGAATCTGTCAAAAGCAGAATAGTCTGCGAAGATCTGAATTGTTCTAATACTTATGTAACTCCAAAAATTCTGAAAAATTAGGACAACAGATGAAATTTCTATATAAATCTTGTGTAAAAACTTCACAGTTTTTCCACGCTCCAGTGAATCTAAACAATTCTGTGACTTGATGCAAAAGTTTCTGTTTTTCAGCAAGATGAAATCAACTATCACCGTAAGCCATCCCAAAGGTGTTACTTGGCACAAACACTAATTAAAACACAAAAACACATCAAACCAGAGGCTTGATGAATTATTTATTGAAAAACAGAACCAAAAAGCAAAGAACAAAAATAAAATTGGGTTGCCTCCCAACAAGCGCTATTGTTTAACGCCCTTAGCTAGGCATAAAACATACATAGATCTAGGTATTGTCATAGTAATAATAAGGCAAATCTCAAAAACTCATCTCATACTCCCTTCGTTCAGCAGCAAGTTTTCTCTGTGGTAAGCAAAAGTAATCAAAAGGGCTAAATTTAATGGGATAAGGATCCCTAAGATCAAGCTCGGGAGGAATTGGTTCCTCCTTCGGCCCCTCATATTGTATGACCAACTCATCATTGTAAGCGTTATTTTGGCAAAAAGTTATGAGCTTGTGTCCAAGAGAGAAACCCAATCCGTTGTTTTGTATAGCAAAATTATCATTAAGTTCAGAAATCTTATCAACTAAAACATCGGTAGGGACTCTCTTTCTTAGATTTTCATTATAAGCAACATGATCTAGAGATCGTAAACACATTATTTCCTCTTGATTAAAGAGAACCCCCTCTATGGGAGGTCGACCACCATCTACTTTATAATGCGCAAAAATTTCATTAGCTTCTTTCATAATAAATCTAAAATCATGGGCTAGAAATATAGTGGCGGCGCACTTAACAGAAGAATGCTCAATATTGGAAAACTCTAGAAAAATCTTTGTATGCATGGATGCATATGAACAAATTGTCTTTCAAGTTCAACCACAAGCAAAGATATAGCATCCGCGAGACTACTAGTTTTATGGAGAATTGATCCACCTAACGTGGGTAACGCACCGGCACAAGTAAAGAAATCTTGAATAACCTCTTTCCCAATAATATTGCCACTCCCAATGCGAAGTTTTTTAGTGTGCAAGATAGTGGATTCTTCATGAGGATTAAAATTAGCAAAAGCATCAAAGTTTCCCCCATCGTTACTACTATCCTTTTCAGCGATAATCTCCCCAAATTCAGACATGATGGCACAAATCGATCTAACAAACGAGCAAACAAAAAGGCAAACGAAAGAGACAAATGGAAGAAGGGCGAATAAAAAGGCAAACCTTTTTGAAAATCATTTTAGAAGTGGGGGAGAGGAAAACGAGAGGCAAATGGCGAATAATGTAATGCAAGAGATGAGAGTTTATGATGGGTACTTGGTATGTCTTGACTTGGCATAGATCTCCTCGGCAACGGCGCCAGAAATTCTTCCTGCTACTTCTTGAGCTTGCGTTGGTTTTTCCCTTGAAGAGGAAAGGGTGATGCAGCAACGTAGAGATAAGTATTTCCCACAGTTAGAGAACCAAGGTATCAATCTAGTAGGAGACAATGCACAAATCACCAATACCTGCACAAACAATCAAACACTTGCACCCAACGCGATAAAGGGGTTGTCAATCCCTTCACGGTCACTTGCAAAAGTGAGATCTGATAGAGATAGATAAAACTAAACAAAAGATAAAGTAAATATTTTTACGGTTTTTGGTTTATAGATCTGAAAATAAAAGATTGCAAAATAGTAGATCGGAAAGTAATATGATGGAAAATAGTCCCGGGGGCCATAGGTTTCACTAGAGGCTTCTCTCAAGATAGCAAATGATACGGTGGGTGAACAAATTACTGTCGAGCAATTGATAGAAAAGCGCAAAGTTATGAAGATATCCAAGGCAATGATTATGAAATATAGGCATCACGTCCATGTCAAGTAGACCGACTCCTGCCTGCATCTACTACTATTACTCCACACATCGACCGACTCTTGCCTGCATCTAGAGTATTAAGTTCATGAAGAACAGAGTAACGCTTTAAGTAAGATGACATGATGTAGAGGAATAAACTAAAGCAATATGATGTAAACCCCATCTTTTTATCCTCGATGGCAACAATACAATACGTGCCTCGCTGCCCCTACTTACACTGGGAGAGGACACCACAAGATTGAACCCAAAGCCAAGCACTTCTCCTATTGCAAGAAAAACCAATGTAGTTGGCCAAACCAAACCGATAGTTCGAAGAGAATTACAAGGATATCAAATCATGCATAAAAGAACTCAGAGAAGATTCAAAAAATATTCATAGATAAGCTGATCATAAATCCACAATTCATCGGATCTCGACAAACACACCGCAAAAGAAGATTACATCGGATAGATCTCCAAGAACATCAAGGAGAATGTTGTATTGAGAATCAAAGAGAGAGAAGAAGCCATCGAGCTACTAGCTATGGACCTGTAGGTCTGAGGTAAATTACTCACGCTTCATCGGAAGGGCAATAGAGTTGATGTAGAAGCCCTCCATGATCGAATCCCCCTCCGGCAGGATGCCGAAAAAGGCCCCAAGATGGGATCTCACGGGAATAGAAGGTTGCGGCGGTGGAAAAGTGTTTTCGTGGATCCTTCTTGTGGTTTGGGAATATATGTGAATATATAGGAGGAAGATCTAGATCAGGGGGTCACCGAGGGGCCACAAGGCAGGGGGCGCGCCCTCCCCCCTTGTGGCCGCCTCGTGGCTCTTCTGAGTTGCACTCCAAGTCTCCTGGGTGTCTTCTGGTCCAAGAAAAATCATCGCGAAGGTTTTATTCCGTTTGGACTCCGTTTGGCATTCCTTTTCTGCGAAGCTCAAAAACAAGGAAAAAACAAAAACTGGCACTGGGCTCTATGTTAATAAGTTAGTCCCAAAAATAATATAAAATAGCATATTAATGCATATAAAACATCCAAAATAGATAATATAATAGCATGGAACAATAAAAAATTATAGATACGTTGGAGACGTATCAGCTGTCCATGTCGGGCACGCACATTCGATGCAGGGAACTGTTGAGTAGGGACTATAGCTCCCTTCTGGTGTATGCTTCCCTTGTTGGAGCAGCTGCAGTGAGAAGGAAGACAGTGTGGCTGAAGATGCAGAAAACGCATAATGTTAAGAATGACACATATCTCTGATCTGAAGAAATACCCTAAGAGATCAACAGTACGGTACCAGAGTGGTCACACGTCTGTTGACTGAAAACTAAATTGGGGTCACACTATTTTATTTTATTTTGGTACTGTCCGATCTACGTCAGATGGCTTGATGGCCGTCTTGTGCCTCCCGGCTGACACTATTTAGAATCTTCCCCGAAGAGCCAACGACCACCGGCAGAGCAGCTTGCCTCTGCCGTCCCTGGCCGCGAGAGCTCCGACCAAAACCCCTCTCCCCGCCCCACCGCACTGCCGTGGTTGTGCCGTCCCCGGCCAATCCACAAAGACTCGCCGTCATCGAGATCCAGAGGCGGCAGTACCTTCAACCCACGCAACTCTAAGATAGCCACCTAAGCGCTGCTTCCGCGGCGAACTTGCGCCCCCGCACCCTTATGATAGACACCAGCCAACCGGCAGCCTAGGAGCTCCGCCGCCTTGAGGGGTGCTGCTTCCCATTGGGAATCTACTGGCCCAGAATAAAAATTCAGATGACTGACGCCTAAATAAAGTGATTTAAGATGAGTGTACGACCTATCTTATGGCCGGTGAAGTAGGCAGCTCTAGCTGCCGAGTCGGTGAGGCCGGCACGGTTGCGGTGGCTCCCAGCGGCAGGAAAGTAGATATGTTGCGACGGTCGACGGCTATGGGGAAGCAGCGCTAGGGCCCTGGACGCATACGAAGTTGGAGCCGCTCCAGCGCCGTGCACAACGATGCGGGTCAATCGGCTTCGGTACGGTTCACGCGGTCGTCGTCGAGGCAGCTCCGGTAGCACGGAGTAAGAGGCACACGACCCAGTGCACGACGGTAAACAAACAGCATCTCCGGCATTGGGGAGGAGGGTGGCGGTGAATTTGGTGTGGTGGGGGGCGTCATGGAGCAGGGGCTGAGGTTTGACAGCTGGGGTGAAGGGAGCTTCCGGGGAGAAGGTGATTTGGCACCCACGATATATGGATGGGGAATTGGGAGGGGAACCATATCTTATGGACGCATTTATCTAAAATGTGTGTGTGTGTGTGGGGGGGGGTGAGTTACAGTTCTACCCTTGCCTTTAGGCTTCTGGGCTTGGGTCTGTGTCTTGAGGGTCGGGGATAGTAGAGTAACTTTGCTTCTCCCAAATAGTGGATGCGAGCGATTTCGAGCGAGGAGGGCGTGTTTTAAAATAGTGGGCGCGAGTGATTTTGGGCAAGGAGGGCGTGTTTTGAAATAGTGGGCGCGAGCGATTTCGGCCAAGAAGAGGGTGTTTTGCCACCCATGGTTTATGAATTATTCGGCACCTGTCATTTCGGCCGAGGAGAAGGCGCGCTTGGATGAAGTTACGAACCTACCCTCGATGTACAACGGGCCAATTGATGCGTGTCCCACATAGGCCGGTAATTTCATGTCTCTCATTTATTTGCTCGGGCGAATTCCACCGAGCAGAGGGTGTCTAGCGGTTCGTTCAAATTGTGGGAGAACGAGCATCCACGTCTACCTTACCAAGTCGATTCGAATCAAATTTTGAAATATTAGCTTGCCACTTCTTTTTTAGATGGTGAGATGATGCTCGGGACTAATGTGTTTTTACATGCATGTCACTAAAAATTATATCGTTGGATTCATATTTGAACATAATTTCAAATGGTATAATTTTTGGTGACATGCATTGGCATTTTCTTAGGTAAATCTATGGTCAAAATTTTACACTAAATACGAGGTAGTACAAAAGTGGACTATAACGACCCTCCACTATGTAGGCCAAAACACATGCCAAATTCACTTCTGATGCATTTGGCATCGATGCGCTCCATTGCTCACCTGGTGCCCCAATCTGGATCACCTACTTTGCTCCGGTGCCAAATTAACTCACGCAATGAAAAAACACTTGCGTGGGAGAGGGAGAGGACTGGGGCAATAAAAAACACTTGTTTGGGAGAGGGAGAGACTGGTGTAGTTGGTTTGATTGATTTGTTTATACATGTGCATCTGTGTGCACAGCGGTGCCAACTCTCTCACATTGCTAGAGCGGTGCTAAAATCTTTTGATTTGACATCGATGCATATTATGTGGCATACTTTTGAGAAATATGGCATCGGCCACATAGTGGAAGGCAACAAATGCCCAAGCTCTTCACATGCTCCTAGGTAAATGAGAGGAAAGAGAAAGAGAGAGAGAGAGACACTAGCCTTAGAGCCAACCCTATAGCCAACCCTATCGTATGAGCGAATGATATTGGTACCTCTTGATGACACGGCAATCTTATACAACCAGCTGCTCTAATATGTTCTCTTCTTTTGCAGAAAAAAGAAGACCCGAAAGTGAAAAATGTGCTGCACTATAACAATCTCATCGAATGCCTTGATCTCCATCTTACAGAAATTGATTTGATTGACTACCAAGGCAGCACATCTGAGATTAAATTGGCTAGGTTCTTTGTTCTGGAGGCAAGTGTGCTCAAGGTAATGAGGTTTGGCGTTCTCTGGTACAACAATGAATGGCGTGCTGATCACTGAAAGCGTCTAAGCCTAAATGACAAAGGCTCCGC